>CM057337.1:90259344-91511844 GCA_030015575.1 Agapanthus africanus
TTCACCGACTTCAGCTTCTAGAGCGACAAGGATGACTCTAAGTCCATGTCGGGTTATGTCTTTACCCTCAATGGAGGGGCGGTCTGTTGTAATAGCTCCAAGCAGGACATCGTTGCTGACTCGATGATGGAAGTGGGGTATATCACTGCATGTGACGCCGCGAAAGAAGCAGTTTTGATGAGGAAGTTCATAACAGAACTTCAGATGGTTCCGTCCATTGTTGATTCAATACCTTTGTATTGTAACAACAACGGGGCTATAGCTTTAGTGAAGGAACCCAGGTCCCATCAGAAGTCCAGACATATCTTGAGACGGTATCACCTGATCCGGGAGATCATGGATCACCGGGAGATCGAGATGCGGAGAGTAAAAATGGAAAACAACATTGCAGATCCACTTATAAAGGCCATCCCTCAGATACAGTTCGAGAGGCTATTCGAGATGATAGGTCTGCGATATGCCAATACATGGCCTTAGTGCAAGTGGGAGATTGTCAGTGATATATACCCTAGAGGCCATTATTGTATAGTACTAGATTGTATATTACATTTTGGAAACTTGGGATATACACAAATATAATAACAGCCTTGCTCAAAATTATAGTATGCTATCTGGTTTGATTCTATCCTAATATGTGTATATGTTTCTTTTAACATATCGCTAATACATATTGATAGAGCCCTTAGGATCTTTGCTTGACTACCAGCGTTGTGATGGCAGTCACACTAATGGGGGCTGGGTAGTCTATAAGGAAATCTTTAAGATTGTCCCTAGTCGTAGGACTATCGAGACGAGTGTAACATTTCAGAAAAATAAAATATTATTTTTGGAAATTTATATAATTAAATAATAAATATTATGAATATTTTGATAATGCGGTATAATTAATTACCAATAAATTGGGAAATATTAGGAAAATTATAGGAATTTCTGAAATGAGGGTGTTTTATATGATTTAAGTAAATTATAAATTCTTTATGATTAATTATATTCCATTTTAATGCTAATCGTGATTAAATATCACTAATCGCGCATTAAGCTTGATTTGTGCAGATGACATGCACCATGTCATATTACACTTTGCTACATTTTTCTGCCATGGTTTTTCTTTTTCTTGGATTGGATTTGTTTTAAAATGATTTGAGAAGAAAAGAAAAGAAAAGAAAAAGGAAAAGGATAAAAAAATGAGTATGGGCAAGAGAGAGAAGAGAGAGAGAGAGGTGAGATGTCTCATTGACCAAGTCCCTGTAATTCTATGTTACTCACCCCGGTAGTTAACAGGGAGGCGGAATAGGCAAAAATCGGATTTTTCATTACAATGTAACATAGACTAGCAATTAGGATCTTTGCTAAACATTAACTAACAAACTAACTTGGAGTTCTAACTACTATGTTAGATGATTATACCTCAAGCTTGAAGTCCTTCTTCTCCTTGTTGTGCTTCTCCTTGTTGTGAGCTCCTTGGAGTGGTTGTGGATAGTTCCTCCTCACCGGCTTCTCCACGTCAAAGAAGATCCACCCGAAGGTCTTTACCTTAAGCTCCAACCTCTATAATGAAGTGACTAGGGTGCTTGGTGTGCTAAACTAAGAACCCTAGAGTGAGTAGAGAAGGATTTTGGTGGCTTGGTCTCAATAGCCCTTGATTTTCAACTCATGAAACACTAGGGCTTTGAGAGAGAAAGAAGGAGAGAGAGCTATGAGAAAGAATGTCTATTTGAAAAATGAAGAGTGAGCTCTCATATTAGAAAAAAAAGAATAATAAATTTTTATTAAGATAATTGGGATGGTTGATATTGATTTGACCATTATCATGTCACAATTAATGCTAAGCAAAATATCTTTTGCTCAACAAAATATCTAAGTCAACAATGGTCAACATGGTCAAACCAAATTAGCCATAACACAATTATCTCTAATAAAAAATTAGTAATCAATTTCCTCCACCTCATAATTGTTTTAATCAAGTCAATGGTCAAAACCCTAATGAGGCGTCTCCTTCTCTGCCTCTGTCAACTGTATATACATACCCGCATCCGTGTTCCGAAGAACATGAATACAATGAGACTGAACCAACCCAAAATCAAATACTAGGATCTGTCTTAAACCAAAACCCACTAGTATCAACTGCCCGAACACCAAATACGCACAAGTACACGTATGTGAATGAACCCTGTCATAAAACCATATGACCACTATCCCGTTTCGCCCAAAGGTGGAAAAACCTCTGTGTTGGACTCTAAAGAATCGACACTACGCTGGCAGTGGGTTTAACCATAGGCCGCAAGTGGTACTAGCTGTACGTAACGGTCCCCAGGTAGATGTCGATAAGAAGGTCGATGAGGAAACCCATCCGAACTCCTACTGAACCTGATATGACAATCTCCGTATAGTCCGGTCTGTTCGTCTAAGACTATCGCATATCGAGCCTAGGGGCGGCAAGCGTCAGTCCCCTAATAGCGGTATAAGTCATGTCAGAGTGAAGCCCATTACACCTTGAGAAGCTACTGGAAAACCTACCAGTAAATCTCGCTTGCCCTGGCCAGGGACCTTGCATAATGGCTCTCCAAACACAGCGCGATATCAACCCCCAATACCGGGAGAGACGAATCCTATCTAACCGCCACTGCCTCCAAGTGCTTCGGTACTGCACCCAACTACTACCTGTTTGCACGACTCAGTAGAGCCGTGGTAGGGTAGTAATCTAATAACAGTGGGAACACACTTGAGGCGAAGCAGCAGTGTCAAGTCAACGGACTAAGCTTCACTCATGTCACCTGGGAATTGCTAACCGATGATAGGTATAGTACCAACCAACAGTTCCCGACGAGTCATGTCCAGTGTACTCATAACCGAATGAGCACCTGCATACTATCTCCAGTACGACGTACTGATGGCTGTGGGACAGACCATCTCCCCAGCTGGGACGAGAAGCGTACACAACAGTCTACTCTGGAGTATCGATGCCCTGTCTCGATAATCCTATGACTAGGGACCTGTATAAGGATGTGCTTGTACACTACCCAACCCCCACAAGTGTGACTACCATCACAACGCTGGCAGTCAAGTAAAGATCCTAAAGGCTCTATCAATATGTATTTGTGATACGTTACACGAAACATATACACATATTTAGATAGATACAAACCAAGTAGCATACTACCATATTGAGAAAGGCTGTTATAAATCAGTGTATATATTCCAAGCTTCCAAAATATAATATACAAACTAGTACTATACAACAATGGCCTCTAGGGCATATCACACTAACAATCTCCCACTTGCACTAAGACCATGTGCTATCGCAGACCTAACATCTCGAATAGCCTCTCGAACTGTGTCTGAGGAATGGCCTTTGTGAATGGATCTGCAGTGTTATCCTCTGTAGCAACCCTCCGAACCTCGATCTCCCGGCGATCCACGATCTCCCTGATCAGGTGATACCGCCTCAAGATGTGTCTGGACTTTTGATGGGACCTGGGTTCCTTCACTAAATCTATAGCCCCGTTGTTGTCACAATACAGAGGTATTGGATCAACAATGGATGGAACCACCTGAAGTTCTGTTAAGAACTTCCTCATCCAGATTGCTTCTTTTGCGGTATCAGAAGCTACGATATACTCCGCTTCCATCGTCGAGTCAGCAACGGTTTCCTGCTTGGAACTTTTCCAACAGATCGCCCCTCCATTGAGGGTAAAGACATAACCCGACATGGATTTGGAGTCACCCTTATCACTCTGGAAGCCGGAGTCAGCAAAGGCCTCGATCTGGAGGTCTTTTCTGCCGTAAACCAAGAACATTTCCTTAGTCCTTCTCAGGTACTTGAGAATGTTTTTTACCGCTATCCAGTGCTTCTCCCCAGGGTTTGACTGATACCGGCTTACCACACTCAGTGCATAAGCTACATCTGGTCTGGTACACAACATCGCATACATTATAGAGCCTACCGCAGAAGCGTAGGGTATAATAGACATGCGATCCCTTTCCAAATCAGTCATGGGAGACATCTCTTTGGAGAGGGTGATTTCGTGACAAGACGGTAAATTACCGCGCTTTGAATCTTCCATACTGAATCTTTTCAGTATGGTGTCGATGTAACTGGACTGTGAAAGTCCTAACATCCTTTTAGATCTATCACGATAGATCTGGATCCCCAGAATGTAAGAGGCATCATCCAGGTCTTTCATGGAGAACCTGTATGACAAGAACCCTTTGACAGATTGTAGCATAGCAATATCATTTCCTATCAAGAGAATGTCATCCACGTACAAGACGAGGAATACAATAGTTCGTGCTACAATCTTACTATAAATGCATGGTTCATCTGGATTTTTGATAAAAACAAATTGTTTGACCGTCTCATCAAAACAGATGTTCCAACTCCGCGATGCTTGGTTCAGTCCATAAATGGACTTAAGCAACTTGCACACTTTCCCGCTGCTCCCACTCTGAATGAAACCCTCTGGCTGGTTCATATAGACACACTCCTCTAAATTTCCATTTAGAAAAGCGGTTTTTACGTCCATCTGCCAAATCTCATAATCGTGGAAGGTGGCAATGGCAAGAAGGATCCGGATGGATTTGAGTATAGCCACTGGAGAAAAGGTTTCGTCATAGTCCAAACCAGGTCTTTGACGAAATCCTTTTGCAACAAGTCTAGCCTTATAGGTTTCTACCTGTCCATCTACACCAATCTTCTTTATGAAGATCCATCTGCAGCCTACGGGTTTTACCCCTTCTAGAGCAATGTCCAAAGTCCATACTTTTTTGGTGTGCATGGAGTCCATCTCGGGCCGCATTGCATCCAGCCATTTTACCGAGTCAGTGCTCTGAATGGCCTGCTGGAAGTTAGTCGGCTCATCATTATCAATGATGCAATCCTCTCTATCCCTATCTATGAGAAAACCATAGTATCTCTCAGATGGATGAGAAAACCTACTACTCCTGCAGAGCGGTGTAGGAATGTCCTGTTCTTTTGAAACTTCTGTTTCTGCCAAGCTTTCACTAATAGCTTATGGTTCTGGAATTTCTTTCAGTTCTATTGCGCTCCCACTTTTCTCTTTTTCTAAAAACTGATGTTCCAGAAAGTGGGCATAACGAGAAACAAAAACCTTTTGTTCCTCTGCGTAATAGAAAAGATACCCCCTGGAGTTCTTTGGGTATCCCACAAACTTACACAGTACCGAGCGTGCCTTAAGTTTGTCCGCATGCTTTTTGACATAAGCTGGACATCCCCATATCTTCAAGTATTGAAGATAGGGTTTCTTCCCACTCCACATCTGATATGGTGTGGTAGGCACAGTCTTGGTAGGAACCTTGTTCAAAAGATATGCAGCTGATTCTAGTGCATAGCCCCAGAATGATCGCGGTAACTCAACGTTACTCATAATGGAACATACCATATCCAATAAGGTTCGGTTCCATCTTTCCGATACACCGTTGTGTTGTGGTGTGTATGGAGGAGTAAGCTGAGAGAGAATTCCATTCTCTTTTAGGTAATCCAGGAACTCGGCACTTAAGTATTCGCCACCTCGATCAGATCTCAGTGCCTTGATACTTTTGCCGGTTTGTTTTTCCACTTCATTCTTATATTCCTGGAATTTCTCAAAAGCCTCAGATTTATACTTCATTAAGAAGACATGTCATACCTGGAGAAATCATCCGTAAAAGTAATGAAATAAGAAAAACCACTTCTTGCATGTGTAGACATTGGACCACACGCGTCGCTGTGTATAAGTCCCAAGAGTTCGCTCACTCTTACTCCGTGTCCAGTGAACGGAGTCTCTGTCATCTTTCCTTTGAGACTTGATTGACAAGTTTCATAAGATTGATATTCGAACGGATCCAAATATCCTTCATTGTGTAACTTGGTTAACCTTGTCTCATTAATGTGACCTAGTCTACAATGCCATAAGAAAGCATGATTTAATTCTGGAGACTTTCTTTTGTGTGTATTCTGGACGTTGAAAATTTGCGGTTGGTTTAACACGTATATACCGTTGCTTAATGTACCCGACCCAATCAAGCTATGATTAAGGTGGATGTTTACGACATCGCTTACAAATGCAAAATCATAACCTTCTTTAGACATTAAAGATACAGATATGATATTACAAGTTGAACTGGGTATAAAATAACAGTTTCGCAAAACCAAAATATGTCCACTAGTCAATCCTAAATGATATTCCCCCATGGACACAGCATCCATGCTTGCTCCGTTTGCAACTCTGAGGGTCATATCGCTCACCTTCAAAACTCTACGGCTTCTCAGTGCCTGCAAAGAATTATAGATATGAGATCCTGATCCCGTATCCAATACTCAGGAAGTAGAGTTGATTGACATACAGTTTTCAATTACATACACACCTGAAGCCGAAGCTACAACTTGCTTCGAGTCCTGTTTCTTGGCCTTCCAAGCCCTGCAATCTTTCTTCCAGTGTCCTTTCTTATGACAATAAAAGCTTTCTTCTATTCCCACTGTTTTTCCCGCCACTTTTGCCTTTCCCTTTGCTTCCACCTTACTAACACCGCCTCTCTGTTTGGTAGGGGCCTTCTTCTTCTTTCCTTTGGCTTTCTCCTTGGACCTGAAAGATGAAGCTCCACCAACAGACAGAGCGGGTGTTTCCCTTTCTTTCTGCAGGGTGCCCTCTGCACTCCTCAACATGTTGAGGAGTTCTGGAAGTTCAACTTCTTTACCTTGCATATTAAAATTCAAGATAAACTGGGCGTATGTGGAAGGAAGGGACTGGAGAATCAAGTCTGTATACAGCTCATTCTCTAACGTGGTCCCGAGGTCCGCGAGCTCCTCAATGTAGCCAATTATCTTAAGGACGTGTTCCCCTACAGATGATCCGACGGCCAACCTCTCTTGAAATAACTTCTTCGAGGTCTCGTATCTTGCGATACGGGATTGCACTCCATATAATTCCTTGGTATGGAGAAATATGGATTCTAGGTCTATATTCTCGTGCCTCCTCTAATGTTCATTGTCCATAGAGGCAAGCATGAGGCACTTGGCCTTCGCGCAGTCAATCTCCCAGGTCTTATGGATTTTCTTATCCGCGACGCTGGATTCTGGACCTGGGAAGGCGGGGGCCTTAGTGGTAAGGAGATACCCCAACATGTCATAAGTGATTGCCATTTTGACATTCCTGAAGCAATCTTTATAGTTTGGCCCTGTCAATATGTATATAATAGTAACTTAAGGCCCGTCATGTTTGGTCACTGCAATTAGGAGAGAGAGAAGAAACAATTTAGCATGATACTCTTGCAAGTTTAGAGTGGTTTTTAGTTTATCTAAACAGGATGGCTCCCACTGTTTCTCGAATCCTTCCTCAAACCATAAAAGAAGAATTAGTCAGGATTAATCTCACCGAACAATACTTGCTTAACCGTTCAGCCAGGCCGGTATCGGTACTTCGAGAGAGGTTTTACGACGCTTTCGCGATGTCCATTAATTAAATAACCTCTTTTTCCTGTGGGCATAGCCCCGCTAACATCTTTCTAGACACCTACTTGGTTTATTGCATTGATCGTTAAGTGAGAAAATTTCCCGAGGAGTAGCATATACTCACAGTAGGATCGGGATCTAAATATTATTGTGTGATAAAGTTGAAGGAATCCTACCAAAATTATCACACTCCCAATGGTATGCAACACTAGCAAGTTTCAGTTTCTTTAGAAACTTCCGATGTGGATTTTTGCCCCATTCTCTTATGACCTTGACGAAGGCCAACATATCATAAGTCACATGTCAAGTTCTACCCGTCATTATCTAGGTTAATTTGGACCTACTCGTACATACCCTTGACGAAGGCCAAAATAGCAGTACGACTGTCCTAAACCAACGCATCTATCTATGCCACAGATAAATATTCAGTAGCTACCAATCACTATACCTTGGCGAAGGTCAAAATACACAGCTTGAATACTACTGAACATTTAACTGAAATGACGGAGGGCTATGAACGGTTTTGGCGAAACCGTGAACGTAGTGAACATGATATAATCGAAGGAACCTGATAGCTTTTAAAAAGGAGTGGTTTAAGCTCCACATTTTAAAAGTTTTGTTGTTTTGAAAAACCGAGTGGTTTTGAAATTGTTTCATCGATTCAACTTTGGTTTGTTTTCTTAGCATTAATTTAATGCAGTCCCATCAATTAATCCTACCGTTGCAGAAAACAACAAAAATATAACGTACGCTTATGCTATCCGCATTCGCCACGGGGCCCCGTCATCACCCGTTAGGTTACTTAACTAACGACAGAGCGGGTGCTGGACTAGCGCGGATGTAAAACATAAGCAACATCTACTAGATATCATATATAGATATATACAATCATCAGATGCAATGATAGCTATTCCAGATCACATATGAACATATTGGATATACTAGGAATCCGCGTTTCGTTTGAGCCTGTAACGAAAGACGGATTACACGGTCGTGATGAATAGCCAAACCCCACCCTAGACCCCCATGGGTGCGACAAAGTACCCGCCAAATACCCGAAGTGAAGCAACCTCTCTTAACAAAGTGAGTAGGCCACTCGGCACTTCAGAGTACCCGGTAGTTTGTGCATCCCATCTTGGGTCTATCCTAGGAGCAGAAAACAGTAAAAAAAAATAATATGCAATGATGGCTACAACCTCAACCCGGATGTGCGACCATAAAATAATATTACATCAATTTACAATTTACATCAAATGAAAGATAAAAAAACACTCATCTCACATCCCCGGCTATTCATCCACGACAATCCAACACGTTCATATACACAAACCAATATCACAGATCACAGATATGTGCAACCCCCACTAATCGACGTATAGCGATTAGTAGACATTCAGCACATATAACACATCACAGATATAATTCGATTTGCTAAGGTTTATAGAATTCCGATCAATAACCATATTTGAATCTACTCCAAGTACAATATTGTACACAATAATTCCTGAACAGAAACAAAATATCCCAGAAAACACAAAACCAACACAGAGAGCACCAGAAAAAATTTGGACCAACTCAGAGTCGACTCGACCGCGGATCCACGGTGGAACGCTTGGTTCGGCCGCGGTTCCACGGTGGTCTGACCGAGTTAGGCGCCCAAATTTCTTCAGTGTTCTAGAAAAAGCCTGCACGTATTTTTCAGGTCTCTGAAAATATTTTTAGACCCGTTTTAAAAATCGACAGAGAAGGCAATTTTGTATCGTGTTTTTGGGATTTTTCGGTGATCGAAGTTCTAAAAGCTTTGCTAATATGTTAGTTATGGTTTATCCTGGCTCTGATACCACTGTAAGTCTATGTTACTCACCCCGGTAGTTAACGGGGAGGCGGAATAGGCAAAAATCGAATTTTTCAATACAAGGTAACATAGACTAGCTATTAGGATCTTTCCTAAATATTAACCAACAAACTAACTAGGAGTTCTAACTACTATGTTAGATGATTATACCTCAAGCTTGAAGTCTTTCTTCTCCATGTTGTGTTTCTCCTTGTTGTGAGCTCCCTGGAGTGGTTGTGGATGGTTCCTCCTCACCGGCTTCTCCACGTCAAAGAAGATCCATCCGAAGGTCTCTACCTTGAGCTCCAACCTCTATAATGAAGTGACTAAGGTGATTGGTGTGGTAAACTAAGAACCCTAGAGTGAGTAGAGAAGGATTTTGGTGGCTTGGTCTCAATAGCCCTTGATTTTCAACTCATGAAACACTAGGGCTTTGAGAGAGGAAGAAGGGGAGAGAGAGCTAGGAGAAAGAATGTCTACTTGAAAAATGAAGAGTGAGCTCTCATATTAGAAAAAAAAGAATAATAAATTTTTATTAAGATAATTGTGATGGTTGATATTGATTTGACCATTATCATATCACAATTAATGCTAAGCAAAATATATTTTGCTCAACAAAATATCTAAGTCAACAATGGTCAACCTGGTCAAACCAAATTAAAAATAACACAATTATCTCTAATAAAAAATTATTAATCAATTTCCTCCATCTCATAATGGTTTTAATCAAGTCAATGGTCAAAACCCTAATGAGATGTCTCCTTCTCTGCCTCTGTCAACTGTATATACATACCCGCATCCGTGTTCCGAAGAACACGAATACAATGAGACTGAACCAACCCAATACTAGGATCTGGTTTAAACCAAATCCCACTATTATCAACTGCCCGAACACCAAACACGCATAAGTACGCGTATGTGAACGAACCCTGTCGTAAAACCATACGACCTCTACCTCGTTTCGCCCAAAGGTGGAAAACCCTCTGTGTGGGACTCTAAACACTCGACACTACGCTAGCAGTGGGTTTAACCACAAGCCGCAAGCGGTATTAGCTGTACAAACGGTCCCCGGGTAGATTTCGATGAGAAGGTCGATGAGGAAAACCTATCCGAACTCCTACTGAGCCTGAATGTGATAATCTCCGTACAGTCCGGTCTGTTCGTCTAAGAGTATCGCATATCGGGCCTAGGGGACGGTATACGTCAGTCCCCTAATAGCGATATAATTCGTGTCAGAGTGTAGTCCAAAACACCCTGATAAACTACTGGAGTACCTACCAATAAATCTCGCTTTCCCTGGTCAGGGACTTTATGTAATGACTCTCCAAGCACAGCGCGATATCAACCCCCAATACCGGGAGAGACGAATACTATCTAACCGCCACTGCCTCTAAGTGCTTCGGGAATGCACCCAACTACTACCTGTTTGCACGACTCAGTAGAGCCGTGGTAGGGTAGTAATCTAAGAACAATAGGAACACACTTGAGGCGAAGCAGCAGTGTCAAGTCAACGGACTAAGCTGCACTCATGTCACCTTTGAAATGCTAACTGACGATAGGTATAGTACCAACCAACAGTTCCCGACGAGTCCTATCCAGTGTACTCATAACCTAATGAGCACCTGCATACTATCTCCAGTACGACGTACTGATGGCTGTGGGACAGACATCTCCCCAGCTGGGACGAGAAGCGTACACACCTACTCTGGAGTGTCGATGCCCTGTTTCGATAATCCTATGACTAGGGACCTGTATAAGGATGTGCTTGTAGACTACCCAACCTCCACAAGTGTGACTGCCATCACAACGCTGGTAGTCAAGCGAAGATCCTAAGGGCTCTATCAATATGTATTAGCGATACGTTACACGAAATATATAAACATATTAAGATAGATACAAACCAAGTAGCATACTACCATATTGAGCAAGACTGTTATAAATCCGTGTGTGTATCCTAAGCTTCTAAAATATAATATACAAACTAGTACTATACAATAATGACTTCTAGGTCATATCACACTAATAGTCCCCATTTTCTTTCCCCCTCATTTTCTTCATCAATTCCTCTCTCACTTCCTTCATGGCTGACCTCTTCTTCACCTCCTCTAAAACCCTCACAAACACCCTCAATCCCACATCAAAACTCCATCTTGCCTTCATTAAAAATATGCACAAGCTTACTACAGGCACTTTGGACCAAGAAAGTTTGGATTTTGGAGACTTGGGGTAACTCAAGAATTTTCTTGAGTTGCCAAATGAGGTAATTCATTCACCATTAGCATATTATTTCATTCACTTTAGCATCTTGACATGTTTAGAAGTGTTTTAGTGAAGTTTAGTAAACTTGGAAAATTTCAAGTTGGGGTTAGGGTTTGAGTTGAATTCAAAGGTGAAATTGAGGCTTAATAGTGATCTTAAACCCCTGTGGTGTTTGATTAAAGACCAAAACCTGAGAGTAAACCCCAAATTCATAAATTTAGAAACCCCGATATTGGATTTTGTGGGGATTGTGATGAGTTTTGGAGAATTGCTATAACCCGGAGGCCCTGAAATTTTTTTAGCAAACACAGTGAGTAGTGAAGGCAGCCTAGATGATAACCCCAAGCCCCGAAACCCTAACACCACCTTGTGACCGTAAAGAAATCCATTCTGGCCGCAAATTGCGGCCAGAGCAGGGAAGTATGGGCTCGTGTTTGGTTAATGGCTCCAGTATCTGTTAATTAGGCCTCCCCTATATGCAAAATGTCCCAATTGTCACCTGAGGAAAATCTGGAGCAAGTTTTGAAACTTTCTGATTTCGTTTTGCGGATTTTAATGATTTTGAATTTGGTACGTGCGTTTTATCTCGATCACTTGACATTTGTACGTCGATATCGGGAGTTGGTTGATTATTCTTGCATGCGTAAACTTTAGATTTTAACCAATGTGTGATTCGTGCGATGTTTTGGTTTTCGTGCATGATTTCTGTTTACGATGCTATTTGTGTATATATGTAGGTACCCTCAACTGGACTTCGGACGATGAAGAAGAGGATGGCGACATCGACTTCGGCAGGCGACGATCAGGTGAGTAGATATATATCTACGGGGAAGTCGGGTGGATGGCGTATAGCACCCCCGCAGTTTCGTAGTGTAGTATACGAATACGTATACCTATATATATAAATATGTTTATTGTGAGATTAGATGATTTTCAAGATAGATTTTAGGTGTTCATGGGTTAGTTTTAGTGTAATTAGAAGTATCTTAGTTTAGCTTCTTAGTCGCGAAACGCTAGAGTAAGGATTTGCATACACGCACACACACACTCGCATACATTTTACTTTCTTGTGCGTATATGGGGATACACACACACACACACACACACACACACATATATGTTTGTAGGTACGTGTGTGTATATACATACACACACACACATACATACATACATACATATACATGGATAATGAGGATAGTACATGGTACTTGGAGAAGAGTCGATGTGTTTGGGTATGAGGCCACGAGATCGGTGATCTGATTTGGTTCGTATTATTAGATACGACATGATATTATAGCGGGTCTTTAGACGAAGTGTTTTCATACACACGCATATACATATATTGATGGTATCAGAATGTACTAGACTTAGATCAGTACCCCTAAATCAGGATATGATGATAAGGATACCAGGTGAATTATGAGATAAATGTGATATTTAACCAGTACCCAGATTTAGGATGCCGTACGATGGATTTACCGTACGAGCTATAATTAAGATGATAGATCCGAACTCTTGACTCGAGGATATCATATTATATATATTGTATCGTACGTGATACTATTGAGGCGGGATCACCGACTACTAGATATATATATATAATTATATATATATATAAATATCGACTCAAACTTAGATGGTTTTCCTTACTCCTTTCGATTAGTCTGTTAGTTTAGTCCTGTAGTTTACTTAGTAGATGTTAGACTGGACTTGAGTCAAACTTATTTCAAAACTAACGAATCGTGAGTATTTTAAAGACAGGCCAAGTGATCCTACGGATATTTCAAAGGACATACCATTTCATAAAAACACCGTAACCCTTATTTTATAAACACCACGATTCGTGTTATTTCAAATGCTAAAACTGTATGACTTATATATATATATTGTACATTCGTTATTGTTGTGTTTACTATTTATATTCCGCATATTCTTGTTGTTCGCATCGCATTGCATGCTTATTTGTGTTTTAAATTAGTTATTATAAATCATGTTGTCAGGACACCAGCACCATTACCGATGATGCGTATGCTCCACGTACACTTGCTTGCCGGCTCACACACATCATCATCGGTAATTGCTATGTCACGTACACTTTAAAGAATATTATTTCATTGACATAGCTTGTTAGCTGATAGTTCTAATATGTTATTGCTTCTATGTGCTAGTTTAATTATTGCATTCCTTGCTTGATATTCGATGCATTCATTTATTTATTTTCATGCAATATTATGGAACTTATTACCGGCATTTCATCATTTATTTACCCCTGAAATTGGGATTTCGGATTTCGATGAGATTTCTGGATTTGGCGAAACCGCAAAGATTTTATAAACTTATTATCTTTTTAAAGGATAGAAAATTGAGGTTTTCTCATGATATGATTTGAGAGGAGTCCACCATGAGTTTTCTCGGATCTTGAGCGATATCATACACCCAATTCAAGGACGAGGAAGAACCGTCTGTGGGTGCATGGTGGACCCGGTGCGGTATCCCGGGGCAAGATGGTCATAGATGATGGCGTTGAGCCTGGCAGGGGAGCACTACCGACCGGTGATTTTATTATGACTCGACGGATATCCGGAGGATACCGATCGAAGTATGGCCAGTCCGGATAGCCGGAGCCCTAGATACTGAGATTTGATGATACGGCCAGTCCGGATTGCCGGAGCCTGAGATATTCGGATTTATATATTTTGTGTCGATGCTAGACACTGATTCCCTGTTGATTTCATTGATGATACTTCGATTTTATTACAGATATCTCACTGAGATAAGAAAAACAGTTTCCTTATTAGATGTATTCTGTTTTCATGCATACATACATCACATATATGATATGTTGCTACCTGAGGCATTGACACAAGCACTTGGTATTACACTTATATATAGATGTTTACCCATGCCATTATTAGATACTTCAGGCTATATCATTTTGAGGATATATATACTATCGTATGACCTAGGATTGAGTCATACATGCGATTTTTGCTCTGTGATGTTTTCTACTCACGAGTTGGCAACTCATCCCCGTTGTGCCACAGTTTCTTGCAGGTTTTGCTATACAGGTTTTTTTGGCGGCTTTGCTGGCACACTGCTTCTTTCCGGGTGATTGCTTTGGTAGGTAAGTTCACTCGCATTGTGACTACCATTGTACCTTTTATTATATTCAGTTGTATCTACTAACTCCATCAACCAGACTTGTATATTTTATAACCTTGGAAGACCAGTTTTATATTCTTTCGGTCTTAGAGTCGCGCGTTGTATTATTATGGTTTCTTGATAATTTTGAGTTTCCTTTTGAGTTTTGATTCTCGCCCTTCGGCGTTGTATATTATATTGCTGCATAGTTGTGACCGCCAATTGGCGAAGAGCTAGCTCCCACTTGGGGATGCCTTTATTCATATTATGCATATTTGTACCCGTTTGGTGTAAGTCTACGGTAGCGCCTCGGCCAATAATCTGAGGCCAAACGCGGAACAAAAACTTTTACAACTGGCGCTATCGCATATTATAACCCGGATCTTGCCACTAACGCTAAACTAGCTAACTACAAAGTTGATAGAATGGCTATACCGATCGACCCGTGTTCTTCGGACTTTAGCCATCATCCCACGCTCCTCGCGGCATCTCCGATCTCCTGTCTCCTCGTCCAGGTGGCACCACGTCAACGGATCTTTATACGGGCTCCCGCCTCTGAACCGAGGCAACTCGGACATGAAGTTTGCTAGCCGACATGTCCAAGATTGATGTAGAGAGTGTGTAGAATAATTTGTCTCAAGGTAAATGAAGTTGGCTTTTTGGGAATCTATGAAATGAGCAAAGGATATTTTTCTTTGGAAATATTTGTGCATCAAGAAATCAAATTCAGCTCAAGCATTTTGAGCACTTAGAAGTGCTCGGCCAAAATGGGGCTGTCCAATTAGTGGCCGGCCAAAAGAGTGGGGGGGGGGGGGGTTAAGCATATATATGAAGAAAATGGTGAGGCTAAGATAAATATCAACCAAAAGATCTTCAAAAATATCTTTAGCTTGGACAAAGGACTTAAATGCAAATGGTGAGTCATATGAACGCCTTATTCCTTAAGAATTATCTCACACAAGCTAGAGGCTGCTGGAGCCCCTGATGACCACAGAAAACCCCTCCCTTTTATAACTTCCAATTTGCAAGAAACCCCTTCTCAGCTAAGAATTTCAGGTAACAAGGAAAGAAGGAAAAATGGCCAAAAACAAAGATACAAATTGGCAACTTCAAAAAGCGATCCCGTAACTAATTACAGGATAACCCCACTACAGTATAAACATACCCGCATTTGTATTCCAACTGAATACAAAATGCAAAGAGAAAAAATATTCATACACAATATAATACTAGAATCCGGCTTAAACCATAGCCCACAAGTATTATCTTTCTGAACCAAGACACGTGCACAAGTGCACGTGCATGTTCGAACCCTGCCATAAAACCATACGGCTTCTATAACGTTTCGCCCGAACTTGGGAAACTATCTGTGGGGGACTCTAAAGACTCGTCAGTACCCTGGCAGTCGATTTAACCACAAGCACGTCAGCGGAACTAGCTGTGCGTAACGACTGCCCATGTACTGACCGAAAGGGAAGCCGATGAGCGAACGCATCCTGGAACCTTACTGAGCCTATCAGTGACAATATCTGTACAGTCCGGTCCATCGTCTATGAGCATCGCATATCTGTCCTAGGGGGCTGGTAACGTCAGACCCCCAATAGCGGTATAAGTCGTGTCGGAGGGTAGCCCTGAACACCCTGAGAAACTACTGGAATACCTACCAGTAATTCTCACCTTCCTTGGCCAAGGACTTGGTGTAATGGCTCTCCCAGACACAGTGTGATCTCACCCCCAATACTCGGAGAGACGAATCCCCTGCCGATCCGCTCACTGCCTCCATGTGGCTCGGGACTGTACCCAACTAAAACCTGTTTGCATGACTCCTTTGAGCCGTGGTAGGGTAATAATAAAAGCACAGTGGGAACTCACACGAGACAAATGACGACCTCAGGTCGATGAACTAACCTGTACACATGTCACCAGGGAACTACTATCTGACGCTAGGTATAATACCAACTAACAGGTTCCCAGCGAGTCCTGTCCGGTGTACTCATAACCCAATGAGCACCTGTATACATCTTAGGTGATCCAACTGACACCAATGGCTTGTGAGACCGGCCACCTCCCCTCGTCGGGGTCTCAACTGTATACACTAGTCTACTCCAGAGTATCGATGCCCTGTCTCGAAACTCCCACGACTAGGGACCACTTTTAAGAATGTGTTTATGGACTACCCAACTCTCATGTATATGATCGCCATCATACTGCTGGTAGTCAAGCAAGAATCCTAAGGGCTCTATCAACGTGTAATAGTGATCATGTCACCTAAAGCTGTACACGATGATAAAAACAAACCAGATAGCATACTATCATCTTGAGTAAGACTGTCCTACCGGTATAGGTCCTCCTCAATCATTGCAATCACGTGCTTGCGATCCAATAATTGACTTTGAGGGCACTACTACCAACAATCTCCCACTTGCACTTAAGTCTAATTATTGCGATGTCGCATACTCACAGCCCGTGTGATACCGAACACCCAACTCCTCTACTAATCATTTTCAAAAATCTCGTTTGTAAAAATCTCGTGTTCGAGAAATAGCCTCAGCGAGTAGATCCGCCCTGATGTTTCTTTCTATGTCTCTCTTAATCTCAAGTTCGCGGAGAAAACCATCTCCCGAATTGAGTAATACCTGTCTTAGAATATGTCTGGATATCTGATGGGACCTAGTTCATAAATGAACTCCAAATCCAAACTTCTTAGACTGTATCGTCAACTGAACTAAATCAGCATCTTGCACCATGCCTCCCACAGTATCTTGTTGGACCACCTGTCCATAATACTGCCCCTTCGTCAGAGGGAAAACTATAACTCTGACAGTAACTCTGTCAACCATGTCACCTTAGGAGCCTAGAATGATAACTGTCCCCCGAAGGAGGCTGCCGTCATCAAATCCGTAGAACATCCACTTATGTTCTAAAACTACTTCCGAATGTTTCTCCAAGATTGGATTAATATAAACTTATTGCATCTAGTGCAAAAACAACATCTGGTGTGGTACTTGACATCTCATGATCAACTCAACTGCCTAAGCAAGTGATATGTTAATCACGCACATCCCTCTCCCCTTTAGTCTGTAAGACACCTTTAGAGAGGGTCACTCCATCATCTGCAGGTACACCACCATGCCAGGAGTCGTCCATTCTAAAATACCTTTAGAATACTGTCTAAGTACCCAAATTGGGTAAATACCCAAATCTAGATCTAAAACCATAGATCTAGTAACCAGAATATCAGATATTATATCCATATCTTTTGTGGAGAAACAACTGTGTGACAACCACAGTATAACCGATCGTAGTATAGGAATTTTACTTCCTACTCTGTGTATGTCATCCAAATGCAAGGACATCACACTCTACTATCTTCTTAACAGATCCATCCTCTATTCTGATGAAGTCAAACCCATGACTGTCACATCAAAAAATAGATGATCTATCTCCGCTATATCTGCTTTAGTCTATAAATAGACATAAGCTACTTGCCTACTAAGCTTCCGCTGCTCCCACTGACCATAACAACCCTCTGGCAGAATAATATATACGTGCACTTCTAAAACTAGTTTAGAACGACGCTATACTCATCCTCCTGCCAGGTCTCCTAGCCTGGAACAACAGTAGTGTCAAGTCTCGGTAAAACAAGAACCTCCCTGTCACCGTCCTTGAGGCTACCGGAGTACCTCTCGGGTGTCTGAGGTTACCCACCATATCTGCGGAGTGGCTAATGGAATGTCAAACCTGATTGAATCTTTAGGTCTTTTTAAATTTTCCGTAATCATTTGCGGTTCTGGAATCTCATCCAGTTCTACCATACTCCCACTACTGTTTTCTGAAAAACTCCATTTTACTAAAACTGTGGCGAATAAAGAACAATATCACTATTGATCTTCCAGATGGTAGAAAATCAACCCTCAACATAGCCCGGGTCAACCCACAAACTGCCATTACAGAAACATGCCTTGAGTTATCCAGAGTCTGGTTTTAAGCATAAGCCGGACAACTCTCCGTACCTTAACATCGTTAAGATATGAACCATTCTATATCCAATATAGAAACATTGGCACTTATTTAATTGGAACCAGATTCAAATCATGCAGCTGTCTCCAGTGCATATCAACTTAATGGAGAGAAGTTAATCAGCATTACTCAACTTAGGAATGCATCCAATTATGAGTAACCTGAAAGAGAAACAAGTTTCTCAAAACCATTACTATCAACTGAATACCAATCACAAGTATCTACATCTTCTATCACCTTGAAGAATCCCGATACTTGCGATACCTAGTTCTCTACTTTATTCTTGTACCTATAACTTCTCAAAACTTAGACCTAGTATTTCTACGAAACACTCGTCTAAAAACTATAGAAGTCAAAAGTAAACAGAATATAGTACGAGAACCAACCCCTCTGTCCTAATGGACACTGGACAACATACAATACTCTGTATGAGTCACCTTAGTCGAATAACTCAAACCCTGTGCGTCGTAGGTTAAAAACTGTACCCAGGCGATTTCCTCAAATATCACTAATTACAACGAATTCCAATATAATGAGGATGATCACCTAATTCCCAATAACTTACTCCCACTCATCATCTGTAAAACCATACAAATGTGAGAATCATACCTGGTAAATACATACCCTGGAGTAAGTATCTAATTGGAAAATCAGTTTTCCTTTTAACAACGCACAGTGAAACTGAAACATGAAAATGCTTCGTAGGGGTATCCTGGTATTCCTAGTAATGCCTCTTCCATAATCCAATTCATGATGAATGATAGCAGTCGCAATTTACTTTGCCCTCTTTCTAATCCCTTTATTTTATCTTTACTTATTACCTTCTGTACACCCTACTTAGGCTAATTGGTTTTCTTCATTCCATCCCTTTCGGCACCTGCCTATGGTTTGGAAGAAGACTATCCAATAAGCGTAATAGGTGTACTCTCCTAAACCAAGGAGCCCTCGCAACCTGAGAGAAGGTGATGATAAAAGACAACTGAATAAACCAATTCAATTTCTCCTGAACCTGAATCCATCCTCGAAAAAGTCCCTTCGAGTTCGTATATAACCATACGATGGATTTATCCAATGGAAGTGAATGTTCGTAGTAATACGAGGTGTTCTGGAGAAATGCAAAGGGTAAAAGAAGGAGCGGCAATGACTTATGCAATTCAGACAATCCAAAAGCCAGTATTTTAAGAAAGTTTGGTCAACTTGGTCACTAAGTTATAGTCTAGAGTCGGTCAATGGTCGCTGCCAAAGAGAGAGAGAGAAAAGAAACACTCTGCGTGTACTCTTACCTAGATCAGAATGGTTATCACTTTATCTAATCAGGAAAGCTCCCACTGTACCGTCAAATTCTCCTCCAAACCTGAAAGAAGAATTAGTCGGGATCACCAGAAGAGTAAACCAACTCATCGGTGGGAATCGGGATCCAACTCTCATCGCATGATAACGTGAAGGAATCCACTCACGTTATCACACTCCAGAAGGTATGCGCATGCAAGTTTCAATTTCTTTAGAAACTCCCGATATGGATTTATGCCCCATGCTCTTATGACCCTGACGTTGGCCAAATGCCATAAGTCACATGTCAAGTTCTACCCATCATTATCTTGTCAA
The DNA here is from genome assembly GCA_030015575.1 of Agapanthus africanus. Classification (NCBI taxonomy): domain Eukaryota; kingdom Viridiplantae; phylum Streptophyta; class Magnoliopsida; order Asparagales; family Amaryllidaceae; genus Agapanthus; species Agapanthus africanus. The sequence continues at coordinate 90,279,651 of CM057337.1, forward strand.
TTTGAACCCACACGTACATGCCCCTGACGTTGGCCAAATGGCAGAACGACTGTCCCAAACCAACTCATCTATCTATGCAACAGATGAATACCCAGCAGCTACCAAATACTATGCCTTGGCTTTGGTCAAAATACATAGCTTGAATACTACTGATCAGTCAAAAATAATGTATTTTTAACACGTCAATTTCCCTATCATTTGCATTCATCTAAAGGTGTTCGGTATTAATATTGCACATATTAGCAAAACAGCTGTAAAATACCAGAATACCTGTGTTATACTTTAAAACCGGCATTTTAAGGGAAATTGAGTGTTTATCATGGCATCGCATCATCCTTGTATAGCACAACACTTGTTTCGAAGTCTGTGCAAAAAATTCCAGGAACCGAGCCAAAATTGTCAAAGTGCTGATAAAAGATGCGCCAAGTCTAAGATTTTTGATCTGGCATTGATACAGAGGGAATTATAATACTCAACATATCAGAAAATAACCCAAAAGTCAGCATAAGAGTTACCACAGAAATCCATACACTGAGGCCCTCACGTGACCGCGGATCCGCGGCCGGAGAAGGCATGTGCCGCGGATCCGCGGTCAACATGCCACGTCATCACTTCTGTTCAGCTCCATTATTCTTGCCTCAAGGCCAGAAGCACTTCAAGCCACTGCAAATTCAAGATTATTCCAGAACCTTCTGCCAGATCAGCAAGCCCCTTGTCAAAGCTAAACACTCCAAGCTTCCAAAGCAAGCCAAGTAACTACCTTAAAGTCTAGAACCTTCATCCTAATTACCAAGCTTACAAGAGAAGCTAACCTAAACCAAGATTACAAGAGAAGCTAACCTAATCCAAGCTTATGAAGGAAGCTAACCATTCTTAAGGCTATAAAAGGGACCCTAGGCTTCACTTCAAAGGGTTGTTGAAAGTTGAACAATTCTTCACACAAGTTGAGTGACACAACTTGTGCCTCAAACCCTAAACCTAATCCAATCAAAAAGCCAAAAGTTCAAGATCTTCAAGTTCAATCAAAGCAAGAATCCTTCAAAGCCTTTAGAAGCGAAGCCGGACTTCATCGGAGCAAGTGATCCAAGCCGATCCGCGACTCAAGGAGCCGAGCGAAGCCAAAATCGACGATCAAGTTCCTTACTCTTGTAAATTTCGAGAGATTTGTAACGAAATTGTCGATAAATAAAGGTGAAATTCTTTAATCTTGCTTGTCTTTTTAATTCAAGCATTATGATTCAATCTAGATTCTTGAATGTGTTCTTTGTGATGATGCTTGAGTAAAACTCCGCTCATGGAGGAGTCGAAAGAGTCAATAGATGATGAAGTTGACAAATCTTGAAACATTTCTTAAGTCCTATAACGTTTGTAAATTCTTGAAAATCAAATGATCGATGATCTAGTTTCGATGTGAAATGCGTTCTTGATTATTTTCGCTCGGAACTAGAGATCAACGATCGATTATTTGATTTACTAGAAACTAGCTTATGAATGAGATTCATCGAAAGGTCAAAGGATGAAATGAGGAAACCCAAGTTTCTTCGCAAGATCCTTAAACCTCGATAAATTGTCATCGATCTAGCATCAATTCATTAATGAATAAGAAAAAGTAATCGCTAGTCTTCTTCACGTCTATAGATTTAATCGACTCCTACGAGCTTCACTTCAATTCTTGAAACTTAAATCGATTGGAATTCTATCAATTCTTGATTCTTGATTTTTAATGCTTTCTTGATTTTTGATTAGATCTAGATAATTCTTGAAATTCATTGATATAAATCTTGAATCGAGTTTTATCTTCTTTTCTCTTTAATTTTCAATTCAAATAAAACAAATACGAACAAGTCGCATAATCTCTGTGGACGATCCGCACTTGCTAACGAAATCTATATACGACACCATTATTGATTGCGATCAAATATTTTTGGTTGTGATTTCTAAACATATTTTCTAAACATACACAACAAGAATTCGAAATAACCAAATGGCGCCGTTGCCGGAGATCGTGTGCTAATTTGTTCGTTTTTGAAATTTGAGTTGAAAGATTTATTCCATCATAATTTTGAGATCAAAATTCGCGCAAAACACTAAACGATTCGTTGTGATTTTTTGCAAGGAAATCTTGAGTTTGCTGAGCAATTGGAAAAATATTTGGACTATTCCAGAGGACTCAGGAAGTGAACAAGAGTTTGTGGAAAAAGTTTTGTGCAGGGAACTTACTGTTACACCGCGTATCCGCGGCATTAAGTGACTCCCGCGACAAAATCGCGGCAGCTTTGTCTCTTCGCTGCATGAAATTTGCTCTGTAAATTTCTTACTTTCTTATCTCTTTCTCAATCTGCTCCAATTAACAATTTTCTGCAGGTTTCTTTGCAAAATTCGCAGCGTCGCAAAAAGCAATAAAAAATTGTGCGTGTTTTGATTTTTGGTTGTTTGCATATTAATAAGGAAATTAAGGGGCACGACCAAATCCGGATTAGGTGGGGAGTTCATTACCCTTCCTAAGACCCAAAAATCACAAACTTGCATCCGCATTACCCTCATTAACTAAAAGAAATCTAGAGACGACTCTAAGGACCGTCGCGCTCACTTAGGACAAGAGAAGGCCATGGGTAATTCATTGCTTAGCCGCATTTCTTTTGTGGTGTCTAAGGCAAGTGTGTCTAAGGCAAGTAGTTACTTAATTAGGCCCAGTACTTACGTAGTGGAGAACCTCCCACTTACCTGGCCACAGGGGAGACAAAGAGGCAGTGGTGGATTGATCCTGCGACTTGTCTTTTGGCAGTTAGGAGCGGTCTAGAGCCTTGACCTAGTTGACCACTAGACTTAGGGTTGCTTGTTGCATTTGTTGTGATTTGCATCATTTTTTCAAAATCCGTATATTTTTCAAATCAAACACCAACACTTCATTCATTTCCTCTAATTATATTCACGCTACCACTTATACTAAACCTTTTAGTGCAAGATAGGCTGAACACTGGATTGTAGTGCCCGTCTTATCCGCGTCCCCCCGATCGACTCCGAAGTCGGTATTTCTTCATTTACTGTAGCGTCTTGAAAAGTCGTTTTGGTGTTTTCCTGAAATTCGGTGAAAATTCGGTATTTTTCCGAAAACCGTCTTTCTTGTTATTTTGCAGCTTAGGGCTAATTATACCTAAAATGAATAGGTAATTGCTTGTTTTTAGTAGCTAATGAGTTAATTATGAAATTCTGGTCGTTTAAAAATTTTCCCTAATTTTTCAATTTTTTAATATTATTTTAAGCCGGTAAGAAAATACATTAAATTAGCGATAAATACAAATTTTTCCGGGCTAATTTTAATCTCTAAAATTATGATAATTAAAATCTAGTGATAACATAAATTTTTATTAATTTATTTTGATTTTTAACAAATTTTTATGATATGAAACGAATTTATTGAATTTTGAGCTAAAACTTGCAATTTTTGACTTGTAGGGGGCCTTTTTGCATAAAATTTCTTTTGTAAAACCCCTCTCTCTTTTTCCTCAGCCCTAGGACAGCCCCACCTTGTGCAAGTCCAGAAATTTCTGGCCTCATTTCCTTGGTTGCTTTCTTGAGTTGATTTAGTTAGTTTATGGCTTTATTTTAATTATAATGAATAAGGTATGGTGCATTTGACTTTGGAGACTTGACCATTGACTTTCCCCACTCACCCACACCCCTCCCCCTTACCTCCTCTGGCCGAAACCTGAACCCTCTCTTCTTCATCTCTTTTCTTTTCATTTTTCTTCAATTTTCTTCAAAAAACCACATCAAAATCCATAATTAATTCAAAAATCCAAACAAAATCTTTATGCTATCATTATCCTTAGCCATTCTTGCTTGAATCTTGGAGCTAGAAAGCCATCCTTAGAGGCAAATCACTTGCTTGATCCATAGATCTTGAGGTATAAATTCCATCAAGTTACTTTCTTTTTTTTGCTAAATTCCTTTAATTGCATGGTTTAGTGTTAAAAGTTAGCTAATTTCTAATCTTGTTTTTTTTAAAAAAGAGTAGTTTGTTTAAATTAGGGTTTTGAAGCCATGATAGTTAATTAGATTGTTTTATAGTTAATCTAGTTGTTAATTAACTAATCTATATGGTCACCTTGTTTATGTAGTCTTCAATTATGCTAATTTAGTTAATTTTAGAAGTGTGATTTGGTTGTAAATTGTTGTTTTAGGATTTTCAAGAGAGGGTTTATGTATGGATTGGGTTGTGAAGCATGATTAGTGAGTTGATTAAGGTTTAGAAACCATTATTTAGTTGATTAAACCTAATTTATTATCTAGTTGTTTTGCTAACCTAACCTAGAAGGTTAACTTGCTAATTGGGCTTGAAATTAGTGTTAGTTAAGTTTTTCTAGTATGGATTTTGATTTGCAATTGCTTTTGAGAAAAATCAAGAAAGGGTTGGTTGTGGAATTTAGGTTTTGGAACATGGTTAATGTGTTGAAATTTTGTGTAGTGGTTATCTAATGGTGTGACTTGGGTGATTATGCTAGATTGTAGTCGTTTTGTCGCAAATCGGCGATTTTTGCACCGATTTTGGAATGCAAATGCTTACTAGTTTTGTTATAAAATTATGTGATGAATTATTTTTGATATCTTGATGATTGTAGTGGCTTGTCCTATGAATTTCAGGATGCGTGAGTGCGGATTTTTGGGTAGTCGGGTTTTAGTTTTGCCGGGCGACCAAATCGGCGTTTTTTGGCAGTTTTGCGATTTTCGCGTGTGTTCCGCGTACTTTGTGCACGTTGTACCTAGCTAGCGAACTTTAGTAGTTTCGTTGGGGTTTTGCGTCGTTCTTGATATGTAACCTTATGTTTGGTATTGATGTAAATTCCAGGTTCGGTCGCGGAGACGTCAGACGCGGCGCGAAAGGGAAAGGCGGTGATTGGACACAGCTAGCCAGGGATTCCGGTGAGTAGATGTAACATCTACGGGGGACTATCGTTGGATGGAGCAAGCCGCCCGATAGTTTTAGTAACTTACAAGATCCTTAGTAATGTTAGTAATTAGGGGTGAAATACTTAGTTGACTATTTGCTGCATCCATGCATTATATTGACATACCTATACGAAACCATTTTATAGGACACATGCACCATTGCCAGGGTTTTTATATGCAGCACGAGCACTATTCATGCTTACACACACACCCTGGTAATTGCCATGCCACCACACTAGATAACCTTTAAATTTAAACCTTTTACCAATTGATACTTAAACTTGTGCTATTGCCTTTAATTCCTTAAAATGAAACCGTAGAATTGCTATTCATGTGCATGTACTTCATCATATTAATTGTTCATGCTTAATCCATTGATCACACATCGCAACTTGATTATTGATATCATACGCATTCATTATCATTGATATATGCACTTATGAGGATTTCTTGAGATTTTATGATATTGCTGGATTTCGGGGAAAAACCGCAAAATTTCTAAACTTATTATATTTTTTAAAATATGTAAATTGCGGTTTTCTAGTGATGTAAGTGTCGTCCACCATGAGTTTGCTGTGGATTTGGAAATCCGTGTCGAGAAGTGGAGGAACCGGCACGGGTACATGGTGGGCCCGATAAGGTACCCCGGGGCAAGAGGAATGTGGTGATGACGTTGAGCCTGGCAGGGGACGGATTACCTACCGGTGACTGTTTGGGACGGCGGATATCCAGAGGATACCGACCGTGGCCGCTAGATGATGAGATATTGATATTTGAGATGGGTCAGCCGGACGGCTGAGGCCAGAGATACATTTATGAGATTTGAGACAGCTTTTGGGTGTCGTTGCTGGACACCGGTTCTCGTCGATTCTTTGAGTATTATGCTGGCATTCTAAAAGAGTTTCAAAAACAAAAAGAGATAAAATGTTTCTTATATATACCTATTGAGACCTCAGATTTTCATGTTGCATACATATTAGTACACTGATGTTGTATACACACCTGCTAGTGCATCCCGTCATACCTGTATTTTAGATGCTAGGATGCTTGTGTGCATGCATACGATAGCCTTTGTAGATGTTATTTATTACTCACGAGTTGGCAACTCACCCCCGTTGTGCCACAGTCTTTTGCAGGTCCGCTCCGTCAGTTCAGTAGCGGCGGGCGCACTTGTCCTTTTGCCTCTTTTGCCTGAGCTCGAGATTTGCTCATAGGTGGGTTATGTTATTATTTTGTACCACCTTGTTTATTCTTGTATCTAGTGTACTCCATCTACTGTTTCTACCAGATTTATTGTATATTGACCTAGAGATGAGACTGTGAGGTTTGGGGACTTTTATGCTGTATTTTGGGGTCGAGCTCACTTGAGTCGACATGATGTTTTCTTATGCTTTATTATGATTATTATGCTTGCTGTCATTTACATTGCGTGGGATTTGTGACCGCCTTGTGGCGAAGAGCTAGCTCCCGCTTGGGGATGCCCTATTTTGTTGGATTCATGTATATTTTTGTTGTACCCATTTTGGGGGCCAGTATTTACAAAGGAGACTCTGCCGAAATTTTCGGAAAAATTGGTATTGTTTTTAAAAAGGGTTTTACATGACTTATTTGATAAACTCGCTTTCAATTGATTGGGTTTTCTTCACTCTTTTGCTTAATTGGTTTTGTTTTCTGGGCTTTGGCTTACTTATTTTACGGACGTCTTTAGACGTTTCGTAAACTTAAGTGCCAGTCACGTTCCGTACCCTGCGGGTCGTGACAAGGTTGGTATCAGAGCGATAGGTTTTACCTTTGTGAGTATAGGATGACCCTTGGTAGATGGAGTAAGTGACTTAAGCAGGGTAACGTAGCGTGCGTATGTCCGCGGCATACTTACGATACGGTACTCCGCCTAAGTGACTTTAGGATATACTTGCTTGAAAAAATTCCTTCTTCAATTCCGTGTATCCTATGATCCTATTGCACTGTCCTTACTATCCGTTTTCCTGTAACAGCCACTATGCCGCCGAAGGCTACGAGGGCACAGAGGGCTGCCGCCAGAGACGAGATTCGAGCTGGCTCGTCCGAGACTAGGACTGAGCAGGGTGGTATGCCTACGCCGCAGGGACAGACTGATCCACCTTCCCCAGGCCGTATGGATAGGCTCGAGACTGGTATGCAGGAGTTGCGACAGATGATGGGAGGCATGCAGGAGCTACGTCAGATGGTAGGATCCCTAGTTGCAGCCAGTCGTACACCGAGGCCGGATGACGTACCTACTACATCACAGACGACCATGATACCTGCTCCTACTACTACCACCGTGGCCATTCCGGTTTCACTACAGGATTTCATGAGGCTGAGACCTCCAGTATTCACCGGCACCGAGGCAGCGGAGGACCCACAGACGTTCCTTGACAGTTTAGCCAGGATCTGCCGTTCGCTGAGATGTTCGGATGATCGATGGGTAGAGCTTGCGAGTTTCCGACTAGAGGGTCTCGCGCAGACATGGTGGGAGTCAGTCTTGAGAGGTCGAGCTGCAGGTCTACCGCCTATGACTTGGGTCGATTTTACAGCGGTCTTTCTGGCCCGTTTCCTTCCAGAGAGCGTTCGTGATGCCAGAGCTCGCAGCTTCGAGGCCTTAGTCAAGACACCTGGGATGACGGTGTCTGAGTATGACATCCAGTTTACACAGTTATCCGGATATGCTCAGTATTTGGTGGATACCGAGGAGAAGATGGTGAAGAGGTTTGTACAGGGACTTGATGCCCAGCTATATCTTGCCATTGGCGCCCAGCACTACGACACTTATTCAGCTGCTATGGATACGGCATTGCGGATGGAGGCACGCATATCACGGACTTCGGCCGTTTCTGGGCCGAAGAGGATGCGCACCGATGTACCGTCTCAGAGGCAGCGCGCCAGATTCTTTCCGAGAGATAGGCCTGGCAGAGGATTTGGGCGGGGACAGTTATATGGTTCTTATCCCCAGGGGCAGCAGCCGTCACCAGGATGTTTTGGGTGCGGGAGTCTGCACCATCTTGTCAGAGACTGTCCGGTGAGACGACAGGGAGCAGCGACAGTTCCGCATGTGACCCTACCACCATCACCACCCCATCCTCAGAGAGCCCTACTTCCTACCCCAGGCGATGCTCCACGCCAGTTAGGTGCACCCAGAGGCCGTGGACGCGGCGGTCCTGTTCAGAGAGGACGAGGAGGCAGAGGCCGAGGACGAGGTCAGCCCGCTATCGGTGGAGGACAGGCCCGAGTTTTTGCTTTGACACCGCAGGATGCGCAGGCATCCAATGCCGTTGTGACAGGTACCTTGCCAGTTTGTTCTTTCGACGCACGGGTATTATTCGACCCAGGTTCCACACATTCGTACGTCTCTACACACTTTGCACCGATGTTGGGCCGTGAGTCGTCGTCGTTAGATCAGCCGCTTGTTGTTAGTACTCCGGTAGGCGAGTCGTTTGTCGCTCGTTTTGTTTTTCGTTTGTGTTCCGTTCGTATCGGGGAGAGGGATTCATCAGTTGATTTGATACTCCTCGATATGTTGGACTTTGATGTGCTTCTGGGCATGGATTGGCTAGCCACTTGTTATGCTTCGGTGGACTGCCATGAGAAGGCAGTCAGATTTAGCTTTCCGGGAGAGCCAGTCCTTGTTATTCAGGGAGACCGCAGTGTCGCCCTTCCGAGCTTAATTTCGTCTCTTCGCACTGGTCAGCTCTTGCGGAAGGGATGTCAGGGATTCTTAGCGTCTATTTGTGATACTCGAGCTGCAGAGGTTCCGTTAGACCGGGTCCCAGTAGTTTGTGAGTTCCCTGATGTTTTCCCTGATGAGCTACCTGGGCTACCGCCTGAGCGCGATGTTGAGTTCTGCATTGATTTGATTCCCGGTTCGGGGCCTATTTCTATACCTCCTTATCGGATGGCCTCGGCAGAGCTTCGAGAGCTGAAGGATCAGTTGCAGGATTTGTTAGATAAGGGGCTTATTCGACCTAGTGTTTCTCCGTGGGGTGCTCCGGTCCTGTTTGTCAAGAAGAAGGATGGAAGTTTGCGCTTATGTATCGACTACCGCCAGCTGAACAAAGTTACCGTTCGGAACAGATATCCGTTGCCGCGCATTGATGATTTGTTCGACCAGCTTCAGGGTGCGGGGTATTTTTCGAGGATCGACTTACGATCAGGATACCATCAGCTGCGAGTTCGACAGGAGGATATACCGAGGACAGCTTTCCGCACGCGCTACGGCCACTATGAGTTTTTGGTGATGTCGTTCAGACTCACCAACGCCCCAGCAGCATTCATGGATTTGATGAACCGTACATTCAGGCCGTATCTTGACTTGTTCATCATCGTGTTTATCGACGATATCTTGGTGTACTCCCGGAGCAGAGAGGAGCACGAGCAGCACTTGCGGATTACGTTACAGACTCTGAGGGAGCACCAGCTGTTCGCGAAATTCTCCAAGTGTGCATTCTGGCTGGACAGCGTCGGATTCTTGGGTCACGTGGTTACGAGAGACGGCATTTGTGTGGACCCGAAGAAGATTGAGGCTGTTCAGCAGTGGCCCCGACCTACATCGGTTACTGAGATCCGTAGTTTTCTAGGCCTGGCGGGCTACTACAGGCGTTTTGTTCAGGACTTCTCCCGTATAGCTGCACCGTTGACCAGTTTGACCCGGAAGGGAGTTCCTTTCGTTTGGACAGAGGAGTGCGAGCGCAGTTTTCAGCAGCTACGGACTTGTTTGACTACGGCGCCGGTATTATCTTTGCCTTCGGGATCAGGCGGATTTGTTGTCTACTGTGATGCTTCGCGAGTGGGATTAGAATGCGTATTGATGCTGCATGGCCGGGTGATCGCTTATGCTTCTCGGCAGTTGAAGAAGCATGAACAGAACTACCCCACTCATGATTTGGAGATGGCTGCAGTGGTCTTTGCACTGAAGATTTGGCGACATTACCTTTACGGCGAGTCGTGTCAGATATTCACCGATCACAAGAGCTTAAAGTACATATTTCAGCAGCGAGACCTGAACCTCAGACAGCGTCGTTGGATGGAGTTGGTGAAAGACTACGACTGCGAGATCTTATATCACCCCGGCAAGGCAAATGTGGTGGCAGATGCGTTGAGTAGGAGGCCCGGGGGTAGTCTATCCTTTTTACGCGCAGTGCAGAGGCAGTCGTCAGCAGATTGGCAGATGCTATGCGACAGCCGAGTTGAGTTCGAGTTCACTCAGACAGGGGGGCAGCTCGCGCATGTTCGTGCATGCCCACAGTTGCTTGACCGTATATATGAGGCACAGCGCAGTGACGACCGTTGCTCAGAGATCATGGCACAGATGGGACAGGGCAGATTTTCCGAGTTCGTGGTTGACGATCAGGGGATTTTACGATATGGATCTAGACTGTGCGTACCAGATGCTGATGGATTGCGGCGCGACATTCTTGAGGAGGCACACCGATCAGTGTATAGTGTCCACCCCGGTTCCACCAAGATGTACCATGATATGAGAGAGACCTACTGGTGGGACGGGATGAAGAGGGACATTGCAGAGTTCGTTTCGAGATGCCTGACTTGTCAGCAAGTCAAGGCCGAGCACCAGAGGCCCGCAGGAAAGCTACAGCCGTTACCCATTCCAGAGTGGAAATGGGAACAGATTTCGATGGATTTCGTTGTGGGTCTACCCAGGACCAGTCGAGGGTACGACTCCATCTGGGTGATCGTGGATAGATTGACGAAAGCGGCTCACTTCCTTCCAGTGAAGACGACTTTCAGCTTCGCTCAGTATGCTCAACTCTATATTGACGAGATCGTGCGACTACATGGCGTACCGACTTGTATCGTGTCAGATCGAGGCACTCAGTTCACCAGCCGACTTTGGCAGAGACTTCAGGAGGCTTTGGGCACTCGTTTGAGCTTCAGCACAGCGTTTCATCCGCAGACAGACGGACAGTCAGAGCGGACCATTCAGACTCTCGAGGACATGCTCAGAGCGTGCGTTTTAGACTTTGGTGGTAGCTGGGATCGTCATTTACCTCTAGTGGAGTTCTCCTACAACAACAGCTTCCAGGATACTATTCAGATGGCACCTTTCGAGGCATTGTATGGGAGGAGATGCAGATCGCCCGTTTGTTGGACAGAGCTCAGCGAGAGCAGCATTTTGGGGCCGCAGCTTGTTGAGGAGACGACAGCGAAGATACAGTTGATCCGAGACCGGATGAGGGCAGCTCAGAGCAGACAGAAATCGTATGCAGACAGGCGCCGTCGCAAATTAGAGTTCGCAGTTGGCGACCATGTTTTTCTGAAAGTCTCTCCGATGAAGGGCGTGATGCGTTTTGGGCGAAAGGGGAAGCTTAGCCCTAGATTCGTAGGTCCCTTCGAGATCCTCGAGCGGGTTGGCGCTGTTGCATATCGTTTGGCTCTTCCTCCCAGCTTTCCCGATGTTCACCCCGTCTTCCATGTTTCGATGCTCCGCAAGTACCTTCACGACCCTTCGCATGCGATTCAGCACCCGACAGTCCAGCTAGAGCGCGACCTTTCTTTTGCAGAGCAGCCGGTGGCCATCCTGGATCGGCAGGTGAAGAAGTTGAGGTCGAAGATTATACCAACCGTCAAGGTCCTTTGGCGTAGCCCGAGCAGCGAGGAGGTTACCTGGGAGACCGAGGGCGAGATGAGGAAGAAATATCCCCATCTCTTCGAAGGTACGCATAGCTATATTTTTAAATTCGGGGACCGAATTTCTTTAAGGGGGGAAGATTGTAGCGTCTTGAAAAGTCGTTTTGGTGTTTTCCTGAAATTCGGTGAAAATTCGGTATTTTTCCGAAAACCGTCTTTCTTGTTATTTTGCAGCTTAGGGCTAATTATACCTAAAATGGATAGGTAATTGCTTGTTTTTAGTAGCTAATGAGTTAATTATGAAATTCTGGTCGTTTAAAAATTTTCCCTAATTTTTCAATTTTTTAATATTATTTTAAGCCGGTAAGAAAATACATTAAATTAGCGATAAATACAAATTTTTCCGGGCTAATTTTAATCTCTAAAATTATGATAATTAAAATCTAGTGATAACATAAATTTTTATTAATTTATTTTGATTTTTAACAAATTTTTATGATATGAAACGAATTTATTGAATTTTGAGCTAAAACTTGCAATTTTTGACTTGTAGGGGGCCTTTTTGCATAAAATTTCTTTTGTAAAACCCCTCTCTCTTTTTCCTCAGCCCTAGGACAGCCCCACCTTGTGCAAGTCCAGAAATTTCTGGCCTCATTTCCTTGGTTGCTTTCTTGAGTTGATTTAGTTAGTTTATGGCTTTATTTTAATTATAATGAATAAGGTATGGTGCATTTGACTTTGGAGACTTGACCATTGACTTTCCCCACTCACCCACACCCCTCCCCCTTACCTCCTCTGGCCGAAACCTGAACCCTCTCTTCTTCATATCTTTTCTTTTCATTTTTCTTCAATTTTCTTCAAAAAACCACATCAAAATCCATAATTAATTCAAAAATCCAAACAAAATCTTTATGCTATCATTATCCTTAGCCATTCTTGCTTGAATCTTGGAGCTAGAAAGCCATCCTTAGAGGCAAATCACTTGCTTGATCCATAGATCTTGAGGTATAAATTCCATCAAGTTACTTTCTTTTTTTTGCTAAATTCCTTTAATTGCATGGTTTAGTGTTAAAAGTTAGCTAATTTCTAATCTTGTTTTTTTTAAAAAAGAGTAGTTTGTTTAAATTAGGGTTTTGAAGCCATGATAGTTAATTAGATTGTTTTATAGTTAATCTAGTTGTTAATTAACTAATCTATATGGTCACCTTGTTTATGTAGTCTTCAATTATGCTAATTTAGTTAATTTTAGAAGTGTGATTTGGTTGTAAATTGTTGTTTTAGGATTTTCAAGAGAGGGTTTATGTATGGATTGGGTTGTGAAGCATGATTAGTGAGTTGATTAAGGTTTAGAAACCATTATTTAGTTGATTAAACCTAATTTATTATCTAGTTGTTTTGCTAACCTAACCTAGAAGGTTAACTTGCTAATTGGGCTTGAAATTAGTGTTAGTTAAGTTTTTCTAGTATGGATTTTGATTTGCAATTGCTTTTGAGAAAAATCAAGAAAGGGTTGGTTGTGGAATTTAGGTTTTGGAACATGGTTAATGTGTTGAAATTTTGTGAAGTGGTTATCTAATAGTGTGACTTGGGTGATTATGCTAGATTGTAGTCGTTTTGTCGCAAATCGGCGATTTTTGCACCGATTTTGGAATGCAAATGCTTACTAGTTTGTTATAAAATTATGTGATGAATTATTTTTGATATCTTGATGATTGTAGTGGCTTGTCCTATGACTTTTAGGATGCGTGAGTGCGGATTTTTGGGTAGTCGGGTTTTAGTTTTGCCGGGCGACCAAATCGGCGTTTTTTGGCAGTTTTGCGATTTTCGCGTGTGTTCCGCGTACTTTGTGCACGTTGTACCTAGCTAGCGAACTTTAGTAGTTTCGTTGGGGTTTTGCGTCGTTCTTGATATGTAACCTTATGTTTGGTATTGATGTAAATTCCAGGTTCGGTCGCGGAGACGTCAGACGCGGCGCGAAAGGGAAAGGCGGTGATTGGACACAGCTAGCCAGGGATTCCGGTGAGTAGATGTAACATCTACGGGGGACTATCGTTGGATGGAGCAAGCCGCCCGATAGTTTTAGTAACTTACAAGATCCTTAGTAATGTTAGTAATTAGGGGTGAAATACTTAGTTGACTATTTGCTGCATCCATGCATTATATTGACATACCTATACGAAACCATTTTATAGGACACATGCACCATTGCCAGGGTTTTTATATGCAGCACGAGCACTATTCATGCTTACACACACACCCTGGTAATTGCCATGCCACCACACTAGATAACCTTTAAATTTAAACCTTTTACCAATTGATACTTAAACTTGTGCTATTGCCTTTAATTCCTTAAAATGAAACCGTAGAATTGCTATTCATGTGCATGTACTTCATCATATTAATTGTTCATGCTTAATCCATTGATCACACATCGCAACTTGATTATTGATATCATACGCATTCATTATCATTGATATATGCACTTATGAGGATTTCTTGAGATTTTATGATATTGCTGGATTTCGGGGAAAAACCGCAAAATTTCTAAACTTATTATATTTTTTAAAATATGTAAATTGCGGTTTTCTAGTGATGTAAGTGTCGTCCACCATGAGTTTGCTGTGGATTTGGAAATCCGTGTCGAGGAGTGGAGGAACCGGCACGGGTACATGGTGGGCCCGGTAAGGTACCCCGGGGCAAGAGGAATGTGGTGATGACGTTGAGCCTGGCAGGGGACGGATTACCTACCGGTGACTGTTTGGGACGGCGGATATCCAGAGGATACCGACCGTGGCCGCTAGATGATGAGATATTGATATTTGAGATAGGTCAGCCGGACGGCTGAGGCCAGAGATACATTTATGAGATTTGAGACAGCTTTTGGGTGTCGTTGCTGGACACCGGTTCTCGTCGATTCTTTGAGTATTATGCTGGCATTCTAAAAGAGTTTCAAAAACAAAAAGAGATAAAATGTTTCTTATATATACCTATTGAGACCTCAGATTTTCATGTTGCATACATATTAGTACACTGATGTTGTATACACACCTGCTAGTGCATCCCGTCATACCTGTATTTTAGATGCTAGGATGCTTGTGTGCATGCATACGATAGCCTTTGTAGATGTTATTTATTACTCACGAGTTGGCAACTCACCCTCGTTGTGCCACAGTCTTTTGCAGGTCCGCTCCGTCAGTTCAGTAGCGGCGGGCGCACTTGTCCTTTTGCCTCTTTTGCCTGAGCTCGAGATTTGCTCATAGGTGGGTTATGTTATTATTTTGTACCACCTTGTATATTCTTGTATCTAGTGTACTCCATCTACTGTTTCTACCAGATTTATTGTATATTGACCTAGAGATGAGACTGTGAGGTTTGGGGACTTTTATGCTGTATTTTGGGGTCGAGCTCACTTGAGTCGACATGATGTTTTCTTATGCTTTATTATGATTATTATGCTTGCTGTCATTTACATTGCGTGGGATTTGTGACCGCCTTGTGGCGAAGAGCTAGCTCCCGCTTGGGGATGCCCTATTTTGTTGGATTCATGTATATTTTTATTGTACCCATTTTGGGGGCCAGTATTTACAAAGGAGACTCTGCCGAAATTTTCGGAAAAATTGGTATTGTTTATAAAAAGGGTTTTACATGACTTATTTGATAAACTCGCTTTCAATTGATTGGGTTTTCTTCACTCTTTTGCTTAATTGGTTTTGTTTTCTGGGCTTTGGCTTACTTATTTTACGGACGTCTTTAGACGTTTCGTAAACTTAAGTGCCAGTCACGTTCCGTACCCTGCGGGTCGTGACATTTACCTTTTCTTTACCCACCACCACACCCACATCGATGGATCCTTCTCCATCGAACTTCTTTCCCACTAATCTGCCGCCGTCCGCAGGTGCGCAAAATCCACCCTGCATCTCTCTCCAAGAGAGGTGCTATCCTATGCGAGGTCCTCTTTCGACCTGCTTATCCATTCCACCAGCCAACGGAGATAATTTTGAGATTAAACCCCAATACATCAATCTTCTACCCAAATTCCACGGTCTCGAGTCTGAAGACGCATATGTCTTTATCACCAAATTTGAAAATGTATGCGCAATGATGGGTACGTCACAACTTTCTATGGATGCTAAGCGTCTATGACTTCTTCCATTTACCTTGTGCGATATAGCCGAGAAGTGGCTATATAACACTACCGCACATTCCATTTCGAATTGGGAAGAATTCGTTGCGGCATTCCTTAAGAAATTCTACCCTATGCAAAAGACAGCTCGAGTCCGTAGCGAACTAAATCAATTCACCCAGCTTCCGACCGAACCATTCTCGAAGTGCTTTGAACGCTTCAAGGATCTATTGGTTCAATGTCCACATCACGGCATCCCAAGATGGGATCTGTGCCGAATCATATATGAGGGCATTAACCCTACCACTAAACAGAACCTTGAATCCATGTGTCAAGGCACTTTTATGACCAAGGATGATGGGGAAGCTTGGAAATTTTTAAAAGAGTTCACTGAAAAATCCTTACAGTGGGAGAGTGGAAACCAGTCATCGTCTAGGGGTGGCGTACACCAAATTGATGTGTCCATAGGTGTTCGAGCTGAAATGGCAGCAATGCAAAAGAAGCTCGAGGCCATGGAACATAAATTTTTAGCAGCCTCCCTAAATCCGATGTCGCTCCCCAAAACTGTATGTGGATATTGTTCTGATCCTTCTCATTTGACGGAAGAATGTCCATTGAATTCCCCGTTTCAAGGTCAAGAGCATACCAATGCTGCTTTCCAACAAAGACCTAGAAACGACCCATATTCTTCCACATATAATCAGGGTTAGAGGAATCACCCTAACTTTGCTTGGAACCAACAACACAATCAAAACACGGTTCCAAACCAAAATAATTTCCAAAGGGCTCTTCCACCACAACAGCAACCACTTCAACTCACTCAGCACCCCTACCAGTCACAAAATTTTCAAAACCAGGTCAACCCTCCTGCACCTTCTAATCCTATGCAGTTGACCGGTTCTGACGAGTTCTCTGCATTCACACAAACCATGAAATCACTCTTGTCAAATTTCATGGAAGTGTCGGCTGAGGTTAGGTCTTCCGTCAGTGAGATAAAGAAAAACTCAGCGTCCCAAGCTGAGAGTATCAGAGCGATGGAAGCAGAAATTGTACGACTAAAGCCGAATGAGTGCGAGAGAAAAAGGGAAACTTCCGTCTCAACCCCTACCGAATCCTGGGCATTACAATGTAAATGCCATCACATCGTTGAGATCGGGAAGAGTGATGAATAACCATGTTGGGGAAGAAATTGATGATATTGAAAATTCTATCAATAACCCCGGCTGAGACCTTTCCTCACACACACACTTCTACTTCTGATCCTTGTTCTTCTACCCCACCGCCTTCTCACGAGCCTATTCTCCGTTTCCCTCTAGGCTCGCCACCTCAACAAACCTCTTCTAGTCTACCACCGATGATTCCCACTTCTATTTTGGGATCGGTTCCATACACACTTCCTTCTCCTATGATGGACCCAGCGCTTATTGCTAAAGCTCCATATCCTAATCGGTTAAGGGGTAACAAATCGAGTCCACATATGGAGAAAATTATGGAAATGTTCAAGCAGGTTAACATCAACATCCCTCTCCTAGATGCTATTCAACAAGTCCCCGCTTATGCGAAAATTCTTAAAGACTTGTGCACTAGGAAGAGGAAGACTCAAGTGCCAAAGAAGGTCTTCATGTCTAATAATATTAGCACTGCTTTTATCCCACAGCTACCAAAGAAACGTAAGGACCCACGATGTCCTACGGTATCGATTTCTATTGGGGGTAAAAACATCAACCGTGCTCTTTTAGACCTTGGCGCAAATGTTAACCTACTTCCATACTCTGTTTATGAGCAGCTAGGGATTGGAGAGTTGAAACCAGCTCACTACACTCTCCAAATGGCAGACCGTTCAATCACCAAACCTAGAGGTGAGCTAGAGGATGTGTTGGTAAAAGTCGGGGAATTTGTATTCCCTGTGGACTTCATTGTTCTCGATACACAACCTGTAGCGAACCCCCGGAGCCAAATTCCGGTGATTTTGGGTCGACCATTCCTTGCCACTTCTAATGCTGTCATTAACTGTAGAAACGGTTCAATGAACTTATCCTTTGGAAATATGACAATTGAACTGAACATCTACAAAATTGGAAGTCAGCCATCTGAACCCTCTGCTCATATACTTGATGTGTGCTCTGTCCACGAGATTGCTCCCGAAAGTTGCGGAGTTGAAGAACTTTGCTTTCATGATCTCGACGACACTACCACATCAATGTTTGATCTTGCACAACATCTTAGTGAGGACACATTTTCCACGCTTGAGTCCGACACTCCTGACTCATCACCATCCAAGTCTGTATCTTTCATAGGCTATGAGCTTCTTCGTGACTCCGAAAATCAGTGGATGATCCCACCTTCTATTATTTCTCTGCCAGCATTAGATCTCAAACTTTTACCTTCTCATCTTAAATATGCATATTTAGGTGAGAATGAGTCTTTACCGGTTATCATATCCGCTTCTCTAGTATCAGAGCAAGAGAATGCACTTTTGACGGTATTGAGATCTAATAGGAAGGCGTTTGGTTGGACCATGGCGGACATCAAAGGGATTAGTCCCTTGATTGGAGAACATCATATACACTTGATGGATGATGCCAAACCAACCCGAGAACCACAGAGACGGTTGAACCCCGTCATGAAGGATGCGGTGAAGTAAGAGATCGTCAAATGCCTTGACAATGGTATTATTTACCCAATCTCCGATAGCCAATGGGTGAGTCCAATCCATGTCGTCCCTAAGAAATCTGGCATCACAGTTATTACCAATGAGGCAAATGAGTTGATTCAGACACGCAACCAAACTGGGTGGCGTGTATGTATTGATTACAGAAAACTTAATGCCGCTACGAGGAAAGACCACTTTCCTCTACCTTTCATTGATCAGATGCTGGAACGCTTAGATGGACATGAGTATTATTGCTTTATGGACGGATACTCTGGCTATAATCAGGTCCCCATTGCCAAAAAAGATCAAGATAAAACCACATTTACTTATCCTTTTGGTACCTTTGCTTATAGACGCATGCCCTTTGGGTTATGCAATGCTCCCGCTACATTTCAGCGATGTATGATGGGGATATTCTCGGACATGGTCGAGAATTTTTTAGATATTTTCATGGACGATTTCTCGATTTTTGGAGACTCATTTTCTGACTGCCTATCGAATCTTGACGCAGTTCTTACTCGTTGCAAAGAGAAGAACTTAACCTTGAATTGGGAAAAATGCCATTTCATGGTCCAAGAGGGAATTGTGCTTGGACATGTTATTTCACGAAAAGGCATTGAGGTTGACAGAGCTAAGATAGATGTCATTCAAAACCTTCCTCATCCCAAAAGCGTCAAGGATATTCGATCATTTCTTAGCCATGCGGGCTTTTACAGGAGATTCATTAAGGATTTTAGCAAAATTTCTAGACCTTTAAGTCTTCTCTTGGCCAAGGATACGACCTTCCACTTTGACTCGGATTGTAACGCAGCATTCGACTCACTCAAACACTCCCTCACTACAGCCCCCGTTCTATCGTCTCCAGATTGGGACCACCCTTTTGAGCTTATGTGTGATGCATCAGATTTTGCAATTGGTGCAGTCTTAGGACAGCACATTGAAAAGATGCCACACGTGATCTATTATGCACGTAAGACCCTGAATGATGCTCAAATTAACTATACAACTACCGAAAAAGAAATTTTGGCGGTTGTATTTGCATTAGAAAAATTCAGGCCTTACTTGATTGGCTCACCAATAGTTGTGTACACTGACCACTCCGCCTTGAAACATCTTTTGGCGAAGAAAGATGCTAAAGGTAGGCTAATACGTTGGATCCTTCTATTACAAGAATTTGATCTTGTTATTAAAGATAAGAAAGGATGTGAAATTGTTGTAGCCGACCATCTTTCACGCATCTCTTCTTCACCTGTGACCCTGCCGATCAATGATTCTTTTCCGGACGAACAACTCTTGAGCGTATCCGATGAACCTTGGTTCAGGGATATTGTTAACTCTCTTGCCACGAGACTGATACCCAGCGATTGGTCAAAACAGGACAAACATCATTTTCTATCCCAAGTAAAACACTTTTACTGGGATGAACCATATCTGTTTAAGTATTGTCCTGACCAGATCATTCGCCGGTGTGTCCCGAATGAGGAGTTCAAGAGTGTTCTATCTTTTAGTCATGATCAGGTATGTGGGGGTCACTTCGGTCCAAAAAAGACAGCGGAGAAGGTTTTGCAATGTGGTTTTTATTGGCCGACCTTGTTCAAAGACGCATTTGATCATTGCAAAACCTGTACACAGTGTCAACACACGGGTAGGATTTCCCGGAGAAATGAGATGCCCCAGCAACCAATCTTAGTGGTTGAAATTTTCGATATTTGGGGTATTGACTTTATGGGTCCCTTTCCCAACTCCTTTGGGAATTTGTACATACTGCTTGCGGTTGATTATGTCTCAAAGTGGGTTGAAGCTATTCCATGTCGCACTAATGACAAGAAGGTTGTCATTAAGTTATTAAAAGAAAACATCTTTTCCCGATTTGGACACCCACACGCTATTATTAGTGATAACGGGACACATTTCTGCAACAGGTCCTTCGAGACTTTGATGCGGAAATACGCAATCAACCACAAACTTTCTACACGCTATCATCCCCAAACGAGCGGGCAGGCTGAGATCTCCAATAGACAGATCAAACAAATCCTGAAGAAAACTGTTGCGAAGAATAGAAAAGATTGGTCGATCAAATTAACGAATGCTCTTTGGGCATTCCGAACAGCATATAAAACCGATCTAGGGATGTCTCCATATAGGTTAGTGTTTGGGAAGGCTTGTCACTTGCTAGTCGAGATTGAGCATAAAGCATTGTGGGCTATTAAAGAAATCAACTTTGACTTAAACCAAGCCTGCAACTTTCGGAAGCTGCAATTAAACGAGCTGAGCGAACTCCGCGATGAAGCTTATGATAACGTTGTAATTGTAAAGAATAGGACTAAGGTATTTCACGATAAAAACATTTTGAGGAAAACATTTACACATGGTCAACAAGTCCTTCTTTATGATTCACGACTACACCTTCACACGGGTAAGCTACGATCTCGGTGGAAAGGCCTTTTATTGTGCGGTCTGTATACCCGCACGGGACAGTTGAGGTAGAAAATGTTAAAAACAGCATATTTTTCAAAGTGAATAGACATAGATTAAAGCCGTATTTTTCCACTGACCCCACGGAGGAGCTCCTGTTCTTACAGGAGCCATTTTATCTTGATTAAAATTCCTCCGTCTCACCTCCATGTCCTGTAAATTACTGCATCATCTTTTTGAATGGAGGTGAGTGAAAAGAATAAGTTTGAGGGAGGATCTTCACTTAAATATTTTGCGCCCATTAATAATTTCCTCCCAAGCTTACAGTTTTTTGTAGATATAGCGGTTGGCAACAGTGAGGACACTGTTGAAAACAAGTTTGGGGGAGGTTTGTGCTTATTTTTGCATCATTTGCATCATACTTTGCATAAGCACAAAACATTTCTTTAAAAAACTATAAAAATTTGAAAAATTTGAAAACCTATAAAAAAAATTTAAAAAAATTCAAAAAAAAATATAAAAATATTTAATATTTAAAAATTTTATACATAAATAAGATAATAAAAGATTAGATAGTGAAAAATTACATCCAAAAGATTGGAAAAATTTAAGAAAACCAAGAAAATTAGAAGTTTTCTTATACAAACTAGTAATAAGTAGTTATGAGCCGTTGTCCCAAGGGTTAGTAAGATGAAGGAAGTCACTAATCTGAGGATAAAAATAAGTCTGAAAAATAGTTTCTATTCTGGAAGCCAAACATTTTGAATGATGATACCCTACTATTCGCACTTACACACGTCTTGAAGCTCGGGATAGTAGAGGATCCTTGAAATGCTCTTGTCTAAAAGCCAAAGTATGAAGACAAAAAAAAATGAATAAAATATAAAATGGTGAAGAAGAAAAATGAACATTGGTTTTGTTATCGCCAAGGCAGCAATAAAAATATATAGCGAGAGTGCCTCTTCACCTAGTGCCTTAGACCAACTGGTCTGGGAGTCACTGCTAAGCCTTAGGTGGTGCAAGACGAGGAAAAACACCAAATAAGCAAGCACATGAGTAATCGGTCGGTTAGTACTTCAAGAAGTATTAACGGTCGCATGAAAGTGTGTGAGCAAATTCATCTAAATATTCATTAATTAAAAAGTACTGAGGCAGATGGACAAGAGTATGATAGCTTGAATTGAATTCTCCGGATGTAGGGATGTCTTTTACACACACGTAGGGTTATATGATCGATGTTTGGAAGAAAGATAGGAAGGAAGAATAAAGATGATGTTTTATTGAGGGATGATGTGATTTCTGACATCTTTTCATGACTATTAAGATAGGGCTCATGACAACCGAAAAACTAGCATAGTTGGAAACCCTAATTTTCAAAGTCTTTCTTTTACAATTCTTTTTTTTAAATATAAATTTCATGATCTTCCTTTTATTATTGGATTTTGTGGGTGCAATCCGCTGAAAACCCTCAGGAGACAACACTCTTCCTACTAGGGACACCTAGAGGTTTAAAGGCATGTTCCACGTGCTCAGTGCAATCGTGTTGCCTACGAAAGTGTGCTAGTTAGTTTTTCTTTTTCTTTATTTTCTTCTTCTCTTTTTAATAAAACAATTCGCTCGAGACGACCGAAAATAAGTTTGGGGGAATTTGATCAGTCGAAAATAATGTATTTTTAACACGTCGATTTCCCTATCATTTGCATTCATCAAAAGGTGTTCGGTATTAATATTGCACATATTAGCAAAACAGTTGTAAAATACCAGAATACCTGTGTTATACTTTAAAACCGGCATTTTAAGGGAAATTGAGTGTTTATCAAGGCATCGCATCATCCTTGTATAGCGCAACACTTGTTTCGAAATCTGTGCAGCAAATTCCAGGAACCGAGCCAAAATTGTCAAAGTGCTGATAAAAAATGCGCCAAGTCTAAGATTTTTGATCTGGCATTGATACAGAGGGAATTATAATATTCATCATATCAGAAAATAACCTAAAAGTCAGCATAAGAGTTACCACAGAAATCCATACACTGAGGCCCTCACGTGTCCGCGGATCCGCGGCCGGAGCAGGTACGTGCCGCGGATCCGCGGTCAACATGCCACGTCATCACTACTGTTCAGCCCCATTATTCTTCCCTTAAGGCTAGAAGCTCTTCAAGCCATTGCAAATTCTAGATTATTCCAGAACCTTCTGCCAGATCAGCAAGCCCCTTGTCAAAGCTAAACACTCCAAGCTTCCAAAGCAAGCCAAGTAACTACCTTAAAGTCTAGAACCTTCATCCTAACTACCAATCTTACAAGAGAAACTAACCTAAACCAAGCTTACAAGAGAAGCTAACCTAATCCAAGCTTATGAAGGAAGCTAACCATTCTTAAGGCTATAAAAGGGACCCTAGGCTTCACTTTAAAGGGTTGTTGAAAGTTGAACAATTCTTCACACAAGTTGAGTGACACAACTTGTGCCTCAAACCCTAACCCTAATCCAATCAAAAAGCCAAAAGTTCAAGATCTTTGAGTTCAATCAAAGCAAGAATCCTTCAAAGCCTTTAGAAGCGAAGCCGGACTTCATCGGAGCAAGTGATCCAAGCCGATCCGCGACTCAAGGAGCCGAGCGAAGCCAAAATCGACGATCAAGTTCCTTACTCTTGTAAATTTTGAGAGATTTGTAACGAAATTGTCGATAAATAAAGGTGAAATTCTTTTATCTTGCTTGTCTTTTTAATTCAAGCATTATGATTCAATCTAGATTCTTGAATGTGTTCTTTGTGATGATGCTTGAGTAAAACTCCGCTCGTGGAGGAGTCGAGAGAGTCAATAGATGATGAAGTTGACAAATCTTGAATCATTTTTTTATGTCCTATAACGTTTGTAAATTCTTGAAAATCAAATGATCGATGATCTAGTTTCGTTGCGAAATGCGTTCTTGATTATTTTCGCTCGGAACTAGAGATCAACAATCGATTATTTGATTTACTAGAAGCTAGCTTGTGAATGAGATTCATCGAAAGGTCAAAGGATGAGATGAGGAAACCCTAGTTTCTTCGCAAGATCCTTAAACCTCGATAAATTGTCATCGATCTAGCATCAATTCATTAATGGATAAGAAAAAGTAATCGCTAGTCTTCTTCACGTCTATAGATTTAATCGACTCCTACGAGCTTTGAAAGGTTTGTTTAGCACCCTATGAAGAGTTTTGAAGCATCACATGTCTCAAAGTATGTATTTTTATGGTGCTAAAGGAACATG
The DNA here is from genome assembly GCA_030015575.1 of Agapanthus africanus. Classification (NCBI taxonomy): domain Eukaryota; kingdom Viridiplantae; phylum Streptophyta; class Magnoliopsida; order Asparagales; family Amaryllidaceae; genus Agapanthus; species Agapanthus africanus. Next base: position 90,303,638 of record CM057337.1, read on the forward strand.
CAAAGGAATCGATCCTAGAAAATTAGGGTTTCGAAACTTTAAGCAAATAAAAAATTAGGGTTTGAAGGCTACAACCTTTGTAGCTCCCCTTTTGCTTGACTCCTTAGTCTCTAGGGTGTTGGAAGAAGGTCCACTTGTTGTCCTCTTTCGTCCACGACGATCCACCCGAAGTTTCCCGTCCAAGCTTGCAACTTTGGAAAAGCAAAGAGAACACTCTAATCAAGTTGGCTAGACTTGAGTAGAATGATGTTGTGGCTAAGGATCTCGCTTCAAAAACCTTTCTTTATTTGTGTTTAACTCACTAGAAAAAACTAGAGAGGAAAAAGATGAAGGAGGATGAAGATGGTGGCTATTTTTAACAAGAGGTAAAAAGATAACCCTTGAGTGAAAAGAAATGAAATATAACCTTTTATATTTTATTCCTTCTCACTTTCAACCATGATTAAATGATGGATAGTTAATTTAACTTGGGTTTCAAATGATAAAGAGAAGGATAACCCTAGGTTAGTGGTAGTTGAGCATGGTTAGGTCAAAGGAAGAATGTAGAAGCTAGAATGATTATCCTTTCCTTTTCATTTTCTTTTAAATCAAAAATCAAATAATAATCCATAATTTAATCCATGGTGTGAGTCTTATATTGCCACCATTTCCATATGCTAACAACCATGATGGATGGGTGTATGTATGTATACATGTATGCACATTCACATGTGCATGAAACTAGAATGAAAGAAAGAAACACATGCATGCATGCATACATCCATCAAACCCTAGAAAGGTTTCAAGTGAGAAAACTAATGGTTAGATGATAAATCAACACTTAATTTATCAATCCGGTCATATCTCATACGACCCCACCAAAAGCAGGCCACCCGATCAATGTTCGGTATCATATACGCACATTTTAATCGGGTGCATGCGCATATCGCATACGCGCACCACAACGTTTCGCCTGGACTGGGTAACTCCTTTGTGGGACTCTAAGACTCGTCAATACGCCGGCAGAGGGTGATGATCATATCAGGTACCCCCAAACTGCAAGCGGTCAGCTAAACGTAACGGCCACCAGGGTATTGAGCGATCAGAAGAAAACAAGCGAACCTGCTACAACTCCCGTCGAGCCATCCGGCAACACTACCGTACAGTCCGGTCTCTTCGTCAGATATGCTACATATTGAGCCTAGGGATGGTCACGTCGACCCTAATAACTCAATAAGTCGTGCCGGTGAATGGCCTATAACAGATCGAGAAACTACCGATAACACTTATCAGCAAATCTCAGCAGCCCTGGCCAGGGACTTACTGATATAACCAGTCGGGCACAGCACAGCATCAACCCCCAATACCGGGAGAGACGAAACCCCTCCTATCGCTCATTGCCTTCGTGTGTCTCGGGACTGTACCCAACGGTCACCTGTTTGCACGACTCAGTAGAGCCGTGGTAGGGTGGCAATCAAAGTACAGTGGGAGAGCACACAAGACTCCATGACGATCTCGGGTCTACAGACTAACCTGTACCAGTGTTACCTGAGAACTGCTATCCGACGATAGATATAATTCCATATAGGAGTTCTCGGCGAGTCCGTCCAGTGTACCCAGTCACCACTGAGCACCCGTATATGATCTTGATGTCAAACACCAATGGATATGGGATCATCCATCGCCCATCACATGGGTCTAGTATCATATACACTAGTCTACTCTGGTATATCAATGCCCCGTCTCGATATACCTACGACTAGGGACTTTCCAGGATATGCTTATAGACTACAGATGTCCCACTAGTATGATCTCCATCATAATCAGAGCAGTCAAGCCAATATCCTCAGGGCTTTATCAGCATGTATGAATGAATAAAAGCATGATCAAATCAACATGTCAGATAAAGAAGAACCAGATAGCATACTATCATGTCGAGCAAGAATGCATACTGAATATATATATATACATGTATAGATACATCCACTATCATATAATGGCCTCTAGGGCATACATATATCCAACAATCTCCCACTTGCACTAAGGCCAGTTACTGGCGTATCTCATACCCAACATCTCAAAAAGTCGCTCATGCTGCGGCTGAGGGAGTGCCTTGGTGAATGGATCCGCGGCGTTGTTCTTTGTGTCTACTCTCTTAATCTCGATCTCGCGGCGATCTACAATCTCCCGGATCAAATGAAAGCGCCTCAGGATGTGTCTGGACCGCTGATGGGATCTGGGCTCCTTGGCTAACGCCATAGCCCCATTATTATCACAATACAAGGGTATTGGATCAATAATGGTTGGAACTACTCCTAGCTCCGAGACGAACTTCTTCATCCAGACGGCTTCCTTGGCGGCATCATTTGCAGCAATGTACTCAGCCTCCATCGTAGAGTCTGCAACGGTATCCTGTTTGGAACTCTTCCAACTCACCGCCCCTCCATTGAGGGTAAATACAAACCCAGAGATAGATTTGTTGTCGTCCTTATCGCTCTGGAAGCTCGAATCGGTAAAGGCCTCCATTTGGAGATCTCCATTACCATACACCAAGAAAAATTCTTTAGTCCTTCGCAAGTACTTAAGAATGTTCTTCACTGCTGTCCAGTGATTCTCCCCTGGGTTGGATTGATACCTGCTTACAACACTAAGTGCGTAAGCTACATCTGGGCGTGTACATAACATCGCATATATTATAGATCCTACTGCCGAAGCATAGGGTATAATACTCATGCGAGCTCTCTCTTCATCGGTCTTTGGACAAGAATCCTTGGAGAGAGTGACCCCATGGCAAGCGGGTAAGGCACCCCGTTTGGAGTCTTCCATACTAAACCTTATTAGGATGGTGTCAATGTACCTGGTTTGGGACAATCCCAATAACCTTTTGGATCTATCCCTATAGATCCTTATGCCCAGAATGTACGTGGCATCACCCAGGTCCTTCATGGAGAACCTTAGTGATAAGAAAGATTTGACCGACTGTAGCATAGGAATATCATTTCCTATCAGAAGAATGTCGTCTACGTACAATACGAGGAATGTGACAGCTCTCCCTACAGCCTTCTTATAAACACAAGGTTCATCTGGATTTTTGATGAAATCAAACTCTTTGATGACATCATCGAAACAGATGTTCCAACTCCGTGATGCCTGCTTTAACCCATATATGGATTTAAGCAATTTACATGCTTTCCCGCTTCTCCCACTGTCAATGAAACCCTCTGGCTGATCCATATAAACACATTCTTCTAAATTTCCATTTAGAAATGCGGTTTTAACGTCCATCTGCCAGATTTCATAGTCGTAGTGAGCAGCAATAGCAAGTAGGATCCGAATGGATTTAAGCATGGCTACGGGAGAAAAAGTCTCGTCATAGTCCAAACCTGGTCTTTGACGAAAACCCTTCGCCACAAGTCTTGCTTTATAGGTCTCCACCTGCCCATCTACACCAATCTTTCTTTTAAAGATCTATTTGCACCCTACAGGTTTTACCCCAGGGGGTACAACGTCCAAAGTCCACACTTTGTTGGTGTACATAGACTCCATTTTGGATCTCATGGCATCCAGCCACTTCACAGAGTCTTTACTCGTGATAGCTTGCTGAAAACTGGTAGGATCATCATCATCTATGATGCAATCTTCTCCGTTACCATCAATGAGGAAACCGTAGTACCTCTCCGGTAGGCGAGAAGTCCTACCAGACCTACGGAGTGGCCGAGGTTCTTCAGTTTCTGCTGCAACAGCCGGTTCAACCAAATCGTCATTTGTAGTTTGTGTCTCTAGAACCACTTCTAGATCCACCACCTTGCCATCATCTTTGTCTGTGAAAAACTCTTTTTCCAAGAATGTGGCATGTTGAGAAACGAACACTTTTTGTTCCTCTTTGTGGTAGAATAGATATCCATAAGAATTCTTTGGATATCCCACAAAGTTACACATGACCGACCGTGTCTCGAGTTTGTCCGGATTCTGCTTTTTAACATAGGCCGGGCAACCCCAAATCTTAATTCTCTTAAGAGATGGTCTCTTCCCATGCCATATCTCATATGGTGTGGTGGACACGGCTTTGGTTGGAACCCTGTTCAGTAGAAATGCTGCAGTCTCTAATGCATGCCCCCAAAACGAGACGGGTAACTCAGCGTCACTCATCATAGACCGGACCATATCTAATAGGGTCCTATTCCTTCGTTCTGACACACCGTTGTGCTGTGGTGTGTAAGGAGGAGTGAGCTGAGAGAGAATCCCATTCTCTTTCAAGAAGTTTGCAAATTCTGCACTGAGATACTCACCACCTCGATCTGATCGAAGCATCTTGATACTCAAGCCGGTTTGTTTTTCTACTTCTTGTTTATATTCAATGAATTTCTCAAAAGCTTCGGACTTGTGTTTTAATAAAAATACATGACCGAATCTTGAGAAATCATCAGTGAATGTAATGAAGTATGAAAAACCGCCTCTAGCCTGTGTAGACATAGGCCCACATACATCACTATGTATGAGGCCCAGGAGCTGAGTAGCTCTTTCTCTTTGTCCGGTAAACGGAGTTTTGGTCATTTTACCCTTGATACAAGACTGGCAAGTCGCATAAGATTTATATTCAAAAGAATTTAAATATCCATCTTTGTGTAACTTGTTTAGTCTTGTTTCGTTAATATGACCAAGTCTACAGTGCCAAAGAAAAGCTTCATTTAATTCTGAAAGTTTTCTTTTATTAGTGTGTTGTATACTGAAAACTGTGTGTTGATTTAGGACATATATTCCGTTGTTAAGTGTACCATACCCAACCAACATTTAATTCAGGTTAATGTTCATAACATTGTTCTGCAATACAAAATTATACCCTTCATTGTCCAACAAAGAAACGGATATTATATTACATAGCATACTTGGTACAAAATAACATGGATTTAAAACCAAAATACATCCAGATGGCAACCCCAAGTGATACTCTCCCACTGCGACTGTATGTACATTGGAACCATTTCCAACGCGGAGAGTATAGTCACCTGTCTTCAAAACCTTGCTATTTCTCAGCCCTGCATAGAATTGCAAATGTGAGAACCTGAACCGGTATCCAATACCCAGGAAGCAGAGTTTATAGAAAAACAGTTTTCAGTCACAAACGCACCTGAAGCAGAAGCATCACCATGCTTCTTCTTGAGACTTAAGTACTCCGTGCAATTGCGCTTCCAATGTCCTGTCTTGTGGCAGTGAAAACATTCGCCCTTCCCTGAGTCTCCAGCCTTGGACTTTCCCTTTCCCTTCACCTTTTTAACTCTGCCCTTAGGATTAGTGGGTTTCTTCTTTTTCTTTCCCTTGGCCTTGGCTTTCGGGCGAGAAGAGGAAGACTGTCCAATAGTCATAACGGGAGTTTTTGCTAACTTCATAGTGCTCTCTGCACTCCTAAACATATTAAGGAGTTCAGGGAGGTCCTTCTCCATGCCATGCATGTTGAAGTTCACTATGAACTGAGAAAAGGTGGAGGGGAGGGACTGCAGAATAATATCTATATATTGTTCATTTTCCATCGTCCATCCAAGGTCCTCAAGCTCTTCTATAAGAGCTATCATCTTCAGAACATGGTCTCCTACTGGTGTGCCAGGGGCCATTCGCATCTGAAACAATTTCTTTGATGCTTCGTATCGTAATACGCGGGACTGCTCCCCATACAACTCCTTTGTATGGAGCAATATACCGTGAATGTCCATGTCCTCGTGCTGCTTTTGATGTGTGTTATCCATCGATGCAAGCGCGAGGCATGTGGCCGTGGCACAGTCAGCGTCCCATGTCTTGCGGACTTCAATGTCCGCAACTGAGGATTTTGGACCAGGGACGGGCGGGGCTGAAGCCGTGAGGACATATGATACTTTATCATAAGTCAAGGCGATTTTCAGATTCCTCAGCCAGTCTTTATAGTTGGTCCCATTCAGTTTATTTTTATCTAGTAGAAGCTTAAGTCCAGTCATTGGTATCTGCCATTAAGAGAGAGAAAAGAATACACTCAGCGAAAGCTCTTGCACAGATTAGATTGGTTTATTATCTTGTCTAATCGATGTTTCCCACTGCTTTTTATCAAGTTTTTCTTTCAAACCTTAAAAAGAAAAACTAGCCAGGATTAATTACAGTCTACAACTTCGCTAACCGTTCAGTCAGGCCAGTGTCGGTACTTTGAGGGAGGTTCCCCGTGCTTTCGCACGGACCTAATTAGAGTAAACCTCGTTTTCCTAGAGGCGGAGCCCCGTTAACACCTTTCTAGACACCTAATGAGTTAGCTAATTATAAACTGTAAAACTCTCCTAGAAGCAACTATTGCCCACAGTAGGATCGGGATCCAACCATCATATGGAAGGTATGCAATCTCATTGCAAATTTCAACTATTGAAATTCCCGATGTGGTTTTTACCCCTAATACTCGTGACCTTGGCTAAGGTCAACAAATCACGAGCACTAGTCAAGCTCAACCCGTCATTTCTTGATTAATTAGACCCGTTCACATGACCCTTGGCTAAGGTCAACAAAGTCATATGCCCGTCCTAATTAATCTAGATCATATGCGTTTATAGGAAGACATCACTTAGCTACCGTACACTACGCCTTGGCTAAGGTCAACAAACGTAGCACGAATACTAAGTACTCTACTTCCTAAAATGACGGAGGGTTGCGGATGATTTTTAAGAAAAATCTTTAACGCTTTGAACTTGATATCGTTGTAGAATCAAACAGTTTTCAAAAGGAGTGGCTTAAGCTCCGCAGTTTTGAAATATAGCTTTTTCATAAATAGCCGAGTAGTTTTCAAATCCGATTCTACAACATCTTTTTAGGTTTATTTTCTTTACATTAATCACATTAATGTAATCCCATCATTTAAGTCCTTAAGCCAATCACAGAAAAGAAACGAAAATAACACGTACGCTTATGTCATCCGCATTCGCCGCAATGTTCCGTTATGCACCGTTAGGTTACTTAACTAACGGCATACCGGGACGGGACTAGCGCGGGTGTAAAACATAAGCAACGTCTACTATATATCATATATATAATATGTCATTCGTCTCAGATATCACAGAACACAGGCAGCAGAAACATAGATATAACGTGGGATATCCTAGGACGTCCGTATTTAGTATTTAGCCAGAATAGAAAATTCAGATTCCACAGTCGCGATGAATAGCCAAACCCACACCCTGAACCCCTACGAGAGCGGCAAGTGACCCTCCCAATTCTGGAGTTTAGGAGACCCGGTCTCGACTCCTCGAGATGGCCTCCCATTGAACCCCAGAACCCGGTCACCTGTGCTCCCCTCCTTGGGTCCATCCTAATGCGGAAAAGTAAATAATATACAACACTGGTAACACAACCTCAACCTGGAAGTGCCCCAAATAAAAGAATATTACATTACATTTGAATTTACATGAATGAAAATATAAAACTCTCATCTCACATAAAACCCCCCCGGCTATTCAATCGCGACAATCCTGCACATCATATCTCAGCAACACATAATATCACATATCATCAACGTAAGTAAGTATGCGTACCCCGATTGTCGTTGACGTATAGCAACGAAACCGACGATATCGAACATACTACACTTACGGTTACAGAAAAGAAAGTGTAAAACTACAATATTTGGAATCCATAGTCTCTTTAGACATCATAAATGCGAAATATCACATATTTCGTATTTCATGTCTAAACTATATGAATTCCACATATTGTATCAAATTCCGGATAAACAGACAGTATTGAAGTTTTCGAACGAACGATCAAATACCCAGGATTCACTAAAGCCCAACACTTGAGCAGAGTTCAAACACCTGGAGTGTGACACAGTAGTAGCGGTCCAGCCGTAGAAGGGTCAAGCCAACGCCTCACATGTGGCACGCCGTACTGCCCCAAACCCTAAGGTTCAAAGGGCAGTTCAAGACGGTCACATAATCGAGTTAAGGTTTGTTGTCTTCTAGAGGGTCCACCACAAAAAAAAACTTGCACGTATCTCCAAAGTATTTAAACCCGTGAATAGTGAGCAAATGATAGTCGTTCAAACACTTCAATACTTTCTAATTTACCCAAAAAAACCACGAAACCAAAATTCCGATCGAATCGACGGGTCCAAAATCATCTCCAGAATTTTTCAAAACTAAATACAGATTAAAAATACCCAAAAAATTATACAAGCAGATTCCAGAATTACTGAAAAAAATTATCCAACAATTAATACATACGGCCGCGGAACCGCGGCCTAAGCAAGCTTAGGCCGCGTTTCCGCGGCAAAAATCACTGTTCATGGAATAATTTTTGTACCGTAATCCTTATTTTTCCTGCGGTATTTTTTACATATTTTTAATTCTGAAAAATGTCAATTTTTAGAAAATTTCCAGAGAGCACCTTAAAAAACCGTATTTCGGTTCGATCGGAGTTTTAACTTCGTAAAAAGGTCGCCTAATGTTCTAGGTCGGCTCTGATACCAATGAAAGGTTTGTTTAGCACCCTATGAAGAGTTTTGAAGCATCACATGTCTCAAAGTATGTATTTTTATGGTGCTAAACGAACATGCAAAGGAATCGATCCTAGAAAATTAGGGTTTCGAAACTTTAAGCTAATAAAAAATTAGGGTTTGAAGGCTACAACCTTTGTAGCTCCCCTTTTGCTTGACTCCTTAGTCTCTAGGGTGTTGGAAGAAAGTCCACTTGTAGTCCTCTTTCGTCCACGACGATCCACCCGAAGTTTCCCGTCCAAGCTTGCAACTTTGGAAAAGCAAAGAGAACACTCTAATCAAGTTGGCTAGACTTGAGTAGAATGATGTTGTGGCTAAGGATCTCACTTCAAAAACCTTTCTTTATTTGTGTTTAACTCACTAGAAAAAACTAGAGAGGAAAAAGATGAAGGAGGATGAAGATGGTGGCTATTTTTAACAAGAGGTAAAAAGATAACCCTTGAGTGAAAAGAAATGAAATATAACCTTTTATATTTTATTCCTTCTCACTTTCAACCATGATTAAATGATGGATAGTTAATTTAACTTGGGTTTTAAATGATAAAGAGAAGAATAACCCTAGGTTAGTGGTAGTTGAGCATGGTTAGGTCAAAGGAAGAATGTAGAAGCTAGAATGATTATCCTTTCCTTTTCATTTTCTTTTAAATCCAAAATAAAATAATAATCCATAATTTAATCCATGGTGTGAGTCTTATATTGCCACCATTTCCATATGCTAACAACCATGACGGATGGGTGTATGTATGTATACATGTATGCACATTCACATGTGCATGAATCTAGAATGAAAGAAAGAAACACATGCATGCATGCATACATCCATCAAACCCTAGAAAGGTTTCAAGTGAGAAAACTAATGGTTAGATGATAAATCAACACTTAATTTATCAATCCGGTCATATCTCATACGACCCCACCAAAAGCAGGCCACCCGATCAATGTTCGGTATCATATACGCATATTTTAATCGGGTGCATGCGCATATCGCATACGCGCACCACAACGTTTCGCCTGGACTAGGTAACTCCTTTGTGGGACTCTAAGACTCGTCAATACGCCGGCAGAGGGTGAGATCATATCAGGTACCCCCAAACCGCAAGCGGTCAGCTAAACGTAACGGCCACCGGGTATTGAGCGATCAGAAGAAAACAAGCGAACCTGCTACAACTCCCGTCGAGCCATCCGGCAACACTACCGTACAGTCCGGTCTCTTCGTCAGATATGCTGCATATCGAGCCTAGGGATGGTCATGTCGACCCTAATAACTCAATAAGTCGTGCCGGTGAATGGTCTATAACAGATCGAGAAACTACCGATAACACTTATCAGTAAATCTCAGCAGCTCTGGCCAGGGACTTACTGATATAACCAGTCGGGCACAGCACAGCATCAACCCCCAATACCGGGAGAGACGAAACCCCTCCTATCGCTCATTGCCTTCGTGTGTCTCGGGACTGTACCCAACGGTCACCTGTTTGCACGACTCAGTAGAGCCGTGGTAGGGTGGCAATCAAAGTACAGTGGGAGAGCACACAAGACTCCATGACGATCTCGGGTCTACAGACTAACCTGTACCAGTGTTACCTGAGAACTGCTATCCGACGATAGATATAATTCCATATAGGAGTTCTCGGCGAGTCGGTCCAGTGTACCCAGTCACCACTGAGCACCCGTATATGATCTTGATGTCAAACACCAATGGATATGGGATCATCCATCGCCCATCACATGGGTCTAGTATCATATACGCTAGTCTACTCTGGTATATCAATGCCCCGTCTCGATATACCTACGACTAGGGACTTTCCAGGATATGCTTATAGACTACAGATGTCCCACTAGTATGATCTCCATCATAATCAGAGCAGTCAAGCCAATATCCTCAGGGCTTTATCAGCATGTATGAATGAATAAAAGCATGATCAAATCAACATGTCAGATAAAGAAGAACCAGATAGCATACTATCATGTCGAGCAAGAATGCATACTGAATATATATATACATGTATAGATACATCCACTATCATATAATGGCCTCTAGGGCATACATATATCCAACAAGCTTCACTTCAATTCTTGAAACTTAAATCGATTGGAATTCTATCAATTCTTGATTCTTGATTTTTAATGCTTTCTTGATTTTTAATTAGATCTAGATAATTCTTGAAATTCATTGATATAAATCTTGAATCGAGTTTTATCTTCTTTTCTCTTTAATTTTCAATTCAAATAAAACAAATACGAACAAGTCACATAATCTCTGTGGACGATCCGCACTTGCTAACGAAATCTATATACGACACCGTTATTGATTGCGGTCAAATATTTTTGGTTGTGATTTCTAAACATATTTTCTAAACATACACAACAAGAATTCGAATCAATCAACTACTGAATACCCAAATGAAATGACGGAGGGCTACGACTGGTTTTTGGCGAAAAACCTTTATCGTAACGAACTTGATATCGCTGAAGGAACCTGATAGCTTTTTACAAAAATATAGTGGCGAAAACCTTTGCTAAAGAGGTCACTCCCAGTGAAGGGATCTCGGCTCTTTCCTCATGGAATGAGGTGCAGGATATTCCAACTGAATACCATGATGCAAAGCAACAAGTAATCGACTATAGTGAAGTTATTACCCTGACACAAACTTCTGCCCAAGGGCTCACTCCCGGTGAAGGGATCTCTGCCCTTGCCTCATCGAATGAGGTGCAGGATATTCCAACTGAATACCACAGTGCAAAACAAAAGAAAACGTCCTTGTAATAACACTTTTTGAAAACTGTTCCAACAACGTCAAACAGATTTGTTTTCCTTTGTATTGATCAGAATCAACGCAGTCCCATCAATTAATCACACCAGTAAAGAACGAAAATAAAATGTACGTATATGCCATCCGCATTTGCCACTGGGTCCCGTCATCACTCGTTAGGTTACTTAACTAACGACAGAGTGGGGACTGGACTAGCGCGGGTGCAAAACATATACAACATCTACTAGTATATATACCAATATACAATAATCGCTCGAGACGTGATAAATGCAACATCATAGAAAAGTAATAAGCATCACAGAACAATACAGATAATCTGGGATCCCCGGATTTCACAGAGTCGCTACTGAAACCCGACGTTCCCCTGGTCGTGTGGATAGCCTGTGCAATGAAAACCTAGACCCCTACGGGTGCGGCAAGTTACCCGCCAAAACCTGAAGCGAGGAAGCCCCTACAGCAAAGTGAATGGACCACCCTGCACTTCACGGAATCCAGTAACTTAAGCACCCCTCCTTGGGTCAACCTGTACCCCCTACGATTGTAGCGAATAGTCTGCCAATTCTAAAGTGAGTCCCTCTGCCTCTCAAAGCCATGATATGCGGATCCGTTGCCCTCTAGAACCCGGTTATCCGTGCACTCCGTCGCGGGGTAAACCTAGTACAGAAATGAAAATATATACAACGGGTACATCGACCTCAACCCGGTCGTGCCCCAAAAGAATAATATACAAACAGGCAGCGAAGGCAGTCCACATGTTGGACGCTCGCCCCGCAATATCAAATGTACAAATAAATCCAAACTGCACTACCATTGCACACAGCTATCCACCATGACAAATCCGCAACATCACAGCACAACACAGAACATCAACGCGAATGTCACGTTCGCAAACCCGTCTAAAAGGACTATAGCAATTAAACACGATTTACCGCTCGAATGACATTCACGGTCGGAGATAAAACGTAAGTACTGTAAACTAACAGATTTAAAATTCCGATCGAAAAAACTTCCCGAAGTGGTCCCCAAGTACAACTCCAGTACTCAAACAAAATCTAGGCCCAAACAAAATATTTCAGAAACCACAATTCTACATGAAAGACACCCAGAAGAAATATGGTGCACTGAAGCCTCAAAATGGCGGTGGAACCGCGGCCAATACAAGGCTTGCGCGGCGGTTCCGCGGCGGTCTTGATGGTTCAGTCGCCCAAATTTCTTACAGAGTCTTAAAAAAGCCTGCACGATTTTCTGACATGCTCAAAATAATTTTTAGACGACAAATAAAATTCGACAGAAACTTTAATTTTGGAATCGCGGTTTTGGAAATTTCGTTCGATCAATATTTTAAACACATTAGAACAAGCTAGTAAAGGTTAATGGCGCGGCTTTGATACCATGTAAGTCTACGGTAGCGCCCCGGCCAATAATCTGAGGCCAAACGCGGAACAAAAACTTTTACAACTGGCGCTATCGCATACTATAACCCGGATCTCGCCATTAATGCTAAACTAGCTAACTACAACGATGATAGAATGGCTATACCGATCGATCCGTGTCCTTCGGTCTTTAGCCATCATCCCACGCTCCTCGCGGCATCTCCGATCTCCTGTCTCCTCGTCCAGGTGGCACCACGTCAACGGATCTTTATACGGGCTCCCGCCTCTGAACCGAGGCAACTCGGACATGAAGTTTGCTAGCCGACATGTCCAAGATTGATGTAGAGAGTGTGTAGAATAGTTTGTCTTAAGGTAAATGAAGTTGCCTTTTTAGGAATCGATGAAATGAGCAAAGGATATTTTTCTTTGGAAATATTTGTGCATCAAGAAATCAAATTCAGCTCAAGCATTTCGAGCACTTAGAAGTGCTCGGCCAAAATGGGGTTGTCCAATTAGTGGCCGGCCAAAAGAGTGGGGGGGGGGGGTGAGCATATATATGAAGAAAATGGTGAGGCTAAGATAAATATCAACCAAAAGATCTTCACAAATATCTTTAGCTTGGACAAAGGACTTAAATGCAAATGGTGAGTCATATGAACACCTCATTCCTTAAGAATTATCTCACACAAGCTAGAAGCTGCTGGAGCGCCTGATGACCACAAAAAAACCCTACCTTCTATAACTTCCAATTTGCAAGAAACCCCTTCTCAACTAAGAATTTCAACCAATAAGGAAAGAAGGAAAAATGGCCAAAACAAAGATACAAACTGGCAACTTCAAAAAGCGATCCCGTAACTAATTATAGGATAACCCCACTACAGTATAAACATATCCGCATTTGTATTCCAACCGAATACAAAATGCAAAGAGACAAAAATACTCCTTCACAATATAATACTAGAATCCGGCTTAAACTAAAACCCACTAGTATTATCTGTCCGAAACCATGACACGTGCACAAGTGCACGTGCATGTTCGAACCCTGCCATAAAACCATACGGCTTCTACAACATTTTTCCCGAACTTGGGAAACTATCTGTGGGGGACTCTAAAGACTCGTCAGTACCCTGGCACTGGGTTTAACCACAAGCACGTCAGCGGCACTAGCTGTGCGTAACGGCTGCCCATGTACTGACCAAAAGGGAAGCCGATGAGCGAACTCATCCTGGGACCTGCTTAGCCTATCAGTGACAATATCTGTACAGTCCAGCCCGTTCGTCTATGAGCATCGCATATCTATCCTAGGGGCTGGTAACGTCAAACCCCCAATAGCGGTATAAGTCATGTCGGAGGGTAGCCCTGAACACTCTGAGAAACTACTGGAATACCTACCAGTAATTCTCACCTGTCTTGGCAAAGGACTTGGTGTAATGGCTCTCCTAGACACAGCGCGATCTCACCCCCCATACCGGGAGAGACGAATCCTTTGCCGATCCGCTCACTGCCTCCATGTGGCTCGGGACTGTACCCAACTAAAACCTGTTTGCACGACTCCTTTGAGCCATGGTAGGGTAATAATCAAAGCACAGTGGGAACTCACACAAGACAAATGACAACCTCAGGTCGATGAACTAACCTGTACACATGTCACCAGGGAACTGCTATCTGACGCTAGGTATAATACCAACTAGCAGGTTCCCGGCGAGTCCTGTCCGGTGTACTCATAACCCAATGAGCACCTGTATACATCTTAGGTGATCCAACTGACACCAATGGCTTGTGAGACCGACCATCGCCCCTTGTCGGTGTCTCGACTGTATACACCAGTCTACTCCGGAGTATCGATGCCCTGTCTCGAAACTCCCACGACTAGGGACCACTTTTAAGGATGTGGTTATGGACAACCCAACTCTCACGTATATGATCGCCATCATACTGCTGGTAGTCAAGCAAGAATCCTAAGGGCTCTATCAACGTGTAATAGTGATCATGTCACCTAAAGCTGTACATGATGATAAAGAAAAACCAGATAGCATACTATCATCTTGAGTAAGACTGTCCTACCGGTATAGGTCCTCCTCAATCATTGCAATCACGTGCCTGCGATCCAATAATTGACTTTGAGGGCACTACTACCAACATTTAGGGCCAGTATTTACAAAGGAAACTCTGCCGAAATTTTCGGAAAAGATATGATGTTTTAAAAATGTTTACTACGACTTTTTCAAAGTGATTACATGCAAACTTTAAAACAAGTTTTCCTTCATTTTCTAGTTTCAAATGGTTTAGATTTCTAGGTTTTTGGCTTACTTGAATTAGATGGGGTCCTATAGACTTCATATGATTTAAGTGCCAGTCACGTGCCATTTCGGATTGTGACAAAGTTGGTATTAAAGCGCTAGGTTAACCATGGCGAGTCTATGTTTGACTATGCGGAGTCTAGGGCGTTTATATATATTCGGAACCTAGGCTTGACCTTACGGAACTTAGACTTGGTCGAGGGAGTATTAGACCCGAACTTTCATCGCATAGGTTGACCTTGGTTGATGGAGTAAGTGACTTAAGGAGAGTGACGTACCGTGTGTATGTTCCGCGGCATACTTACAATACGCTACTCCACTTAAGAAGCCTTAGGATGTACATTTCCTTGCATAGTATTATATTCATTCCTATGATCTATCCTCATCATTATCGGTTTATGGTTTTTGCTGCTACGATTATACGGGCAGAGAGAGCTACGTCTAGAGTTGCGTCAGCACGAGCTCGTCACGGACGAGGACTGACCAAGGTGTGATTCCAGGGACACACGATTGCATAGATATATCGTCCTATTGTGTTTCACGCCATGAGCGTTTGATGGATCGCTTTTACAAGATTTCTCGGACGTGCAGATCAGCACCAGAGGATTGGGCCATTGCTAGAGGCCAGCCAGAATGTGATGACTGCCAATGCACCGATTATTCTTGATGATTGAGGCACTGTTCAGCGTGCGGACGAATGCTTTAGTTGTTGCTGCGACTGACGAGATATCGCCCCAGATGTTTGAAGCTAATGTCGCATGAGTTTATACTTAGAGATATGATAGAAGATCGCTAGTCACCCAAGGATGAGGGACTAGGACATGTGATTCGTTTGCACACCCCGATGCGAGGTCATCAGATTGATTGATTCCAGCTTGAGGAGACTTCACGCAGGTACATTGGAAGTCGAAGGAAAACGATCGAATGTCAGAAACCCTTTTTCCAAGTTTAAAGTATTCGGAAAAACATGCAAGTAATTTCGTTGACCCTCTAGAAGAATGAAACCCTAACTCGATATAATGACCATGAGAACGCTTTGAAACCTTAGGGTTTGCAGCAGTTCCGCGGTGCCATTAATGAGGCCTGGGTTTGCCCTTCTACGGCTGGTCCATAAATACTGTGGAATGTACTGGATATTATTAAACTGTACTCAAGATATTGAACTCTTGGGGGATTATGAGACTTTGACAAATCGATCGAAAGGTTTGACGTCATTCGGATATCATGTGATAGGATACACTGCTTGGGAGACTCCAGATATGAGTATAGTCATTAAAGCGCAGTCCATGCAGCCATGAAGAGACGAGTCCGAATCAGTCGACATTAGAGAAAAGTGGAGTAAGAGGTTCGTACGAGATCTTGATGAGATGACATTCCACTCCGTTGATAGTAGAGGTGTGATACGCATGCAGAGGCGTTGTATATGGATATATCTTCCAGAAGGAGTCGTGATGAGTATGTAGCCGTTCCGGAACAAGAAATAGATTTACTAAAGGATGATGACTTCCGGGAAGTTCGGCAGAAACGAGATTTAGGAGAGACCTCGACAGAAACTTTCTGGAATACAATACGAGAAAACTTGGACCCAGGATCGGTCATATTACACACATCCAGTAGGCCAGAGTTCGGCATCGTCGACGAGATATGTTATGAGTGACCATGGCAGTTGGCCAGAGATCTTTAGAGGATGTGCCAGAGCGGGACTGTTTCTGCCATCTTTTATTTCGGTATTCTGGGTGATTTATTTGCATGATTGAGATTTTGTGCACCACAGTTGCACCTGACTTCGATTTGATGTCATTCGAGATGTTGATTTTGATTTCATGCCTATGGTATGCAAATGATTTGACTTATGCTTTCGGCATAGTTTTCATGCACATTAGTATTTTGATTCGATTTTGCGCACGCTTATGCACATGGTTGTGAGATTATATACCACGGTATACCTGATTTGGATTGAGATGTGTTGTATGCTGTCGATTTCGATTGTGATACTCGATATTTGTTTTTGTGCACCTTGTGCACTTGAGTTGGATTTTGCGCAGACTTGACGCGCTTGATGCGATTTTGGTGCACACCAGATGCACTAAATCGAGATTCTTCGTGCATATCAGATGCACCTGATATTGCTGTCAGGAACACTCGTTGCCTTTTGACAGGTGTTTCGTGCACACCCGTTGCACTTAGATTTTGTTTCTGTGCACATGTATGGCACATGCATGAATTTCGATTTCCATGCACACCAGGTGCACGTGGCATTCATATACATAGTTTGGGGATTGATTCTTTTGGAGCAGTATGTTTTATGATACTTACTATATGGTTTAATAGCTGAGCAGGACTAGTCCGAGGATAGAACCTGAATATATTTTTGCATGCATTGATAGTTATCAAAGGGATTTCCAAAAAGGAGTTATAGTCTCAGTATTTACCTATGTATCCGAGATGACACGAGAGATTTAACAAAGGAAACCCTTCTAAATTATTTTTTCAAAACGGCGGGATGTGTATGTTAACAAGGGAATATATATATCTATAGTTATTTTCTTACAATAGAGGTCCGCCACTATGCAGTGATACACGCATCGCACAGCAACTTGAAAAGGTTTGGCATGCATTTCTTTCAGATGTTTTAATGATGTTTACATGTATAGTTTGATGTATATCATGTTGATTTCGTATTGGGCTTTGACATTGGTGTCTTCGCCATAACTCCGATGATTGCAGGATGTATGACGGAGTTTTGATTTTGGTTTATATACTCGTTTTGCATGCGCATGCATTGCGCTACGATGTGCTTTATGTATTTATGATTTCGGAGACCCGGCGACTTGGTCTTTTGAATGAAATGTTTTAGTATTTGAGGGGTTTAAATTTAAATTCGGAGACCGAATTTCTTTAAGGGGAAAGATTGTAACATTTCAGAAAAATAAAATATTATTTTTGGGAATTTATATAATTAAATAATAAATATTATGAATATTTTGATAATGCGGTATAATTAATTACCAAAAAATTGGGAAATATTTGGAAAATTATATGAATTTCTGAAATTAGGGTGTTTTATATGATTTAAGCCAATTATATATTCTTTACGATTAATTATATTCCATTTTAATGCTAATCGCGATTAAATATCACTAATCGCGCATTAAGCTTGATTTGTGCACATGACATGCACCATGTCATATTACACTTTGCTACATTTTTCTACCATGGCTTTTCTTTTTCTTGGATTGGATTTGTTTTAAAATGATTTCAGAAGAAAAGAAAAGAAAAGAAAAAGGAAAAGGATAAAAAAAATGAGTATGGGCAAGAGAGAGAAGAGAGAGAGAGGTGAGGGGTCTCATTGACCAAGTCCCCATTTGCTTTCCCCCTCATTTTCTTCATCAATTCCTCTCCCACTTCCCTCATGGATGCCCTCTTCTTCACATCTTCTAAAACCCTCACAAAAACCCTCAATCTCACATCAAAACTCCATCTTGCTTTCATTAAAAATGTGCACAAGCTCACTACAAGCACTTTGGACCAAGAAATTTTGGATTTTGGAGACTTGGGGCAACTCAAGAATTTTCTTGAGTTGCCAAATGAGGTAATTCTTTCACCATTAGCATAGTATTTCATTCACTTTAGCATCTTGATATGTTTAGAAGTGTTTTAGTGAAGTTTAGTGAACTTGGAAAATTTCAAGTTGAGGTTAAGGTTTGAGTTGAATCCAAAGGTGAAATTGAGGCTTAATAGTGACCTTAAACTCCTGTGGTGTTTGATTAAAGACTAAAAACCTGAGAGTAAACACCCAATTCACAAATTTAGAAATCCCGATATTGGATTTTGTGGAGATTGTGATGTGTTTTGGAGAACTGCTATAACCCGGAAGCCCTGAAATTTTTTTAGCAAACACAGTGAGTAGTGCAGACAGCCTAGATGATAACCCCAAGACCCGAGACCCTAACACCACCATGTGGCCGCAATTAAATCCATTATGGCCGCAAATTGCAGCCAGAGCATGGAAGTATGGACACGTGTTTGGTTAATGGCTCCAGTATCTGTTAATTAGGCCTCCCCTATATGTAAAATGTCCCAATGTCACTTGAGGAAAATCTGGAGCAAGTTTTCAAAGTTTCTAATTTCGTTTTGCGGCTTTTAATGAATTGGAATTTGGTATGTGCATTTTATCTCGATCACTTGACGTTTGTACGTCGATATCGGGAGTTGGTTGATTATTCTTGCATGCGTAAACTTTAGGTTTTAACCTATGTATGATTCGTGCGACGATTTGGTTTCCGTGCATGCTTTCTGTTTACGATGCTATATGTGTATATATGTAGGTACCCTCAAGTGGACTTCGGACGATGAAGAAGAGGATAGCGACATCGACTTCAGCAAGCGACGATCAGGTGAGTAGATAAATATCTACGGGGGAAGTCGGGTGGATGGCGTATAGCACCCCCGCAGTTTCGTAGTGTAGTATACGAATACGTATACCTATATATATATAAATATGTTTATTGTGAGACTAGATGATTTTCAAGATAGATTTTAGGTGTTCATGGGTTAGTTTTAGTGTAATTAGAAGTATCTTAGTTTTGCTTTTTAGTCGCAAAACCCTAGAGTAAGGATTTGCATACACGCACGCACACACTCGCATACATTTTACTTTCTTGTGCGTATATGGGGATATATATATATATATATACATATATGTTTGTGAGTACGTGTGTGTGTGTGTGTGTGTGTATACATGGATAATGAGGATAGTACATGGTATTTGGAGAAGAGTCGATGTGTTTGGGCATGAGGCCACGAGATCGGTGATGTGATTTGGTTCGAATTATGAGATACAACATGATATTATAGCTGGTCTTTAGGCGATGTGTTTTCATACACACGCATATACATATATTGATGGTTTCAGAATATACTAGACTTAGATCAGTACCCCTAAATCAGGATATGATGATAAGGATACCAGGTGAATTATGAGATAAATGTGATATTTGACCAGTACCCAGATTTGGGATGCCGTACGATAGATTTACCGTATGAGCTATAATTATGATTATAAATCCGCACTCTTGACTCGAGAATGTCATATTATATATATTGTATCATACGTGATACTATTGAGGCGGGATCACCGACTACTAGATATATATATAAATATCGACTCAGACTTAGATGGTTTTCCTTACCCCTTTCGATTAGCCTGTTAGTTTAGTCCTGTAGTTTATTTAGTAGATATTAGACTAGTCTCGAGTCATACTTATTTAAAAACTAACGAATCGTGAGTATTTTAAAGACAGGCCAATGGATCCTACGGATATTTTAAAGGACGTACTTTTTTCGTAAAAACACCGTAGCCCCTATTTTATAAACACCATGATTCGTGTTATTTCAAATGCCAAAGCTGTATGACTTATATATATATTGTACATTCGTTATTGTTGTGTTTGCTTTTCATATTCCTCATATTCTTGCTGTTCGCATCGCGTAGCATGCTTATTTGTGTTTTAAATTAGTTATTATAAATCATGCTGTCAGGAAACCCGCACCATTACCGATGATGTGTATGCTCCACGTACACTTGCTTGCCGGCTCACACACATCATCATCGGTAATTGCTATGTCACGTACACTTTAGAGAATTTTATTTCATTGACATAGCTTGTTAGATGATAGTTCCAATATGTTATTGCTTCCATGTGCTAGTTTAATTATTGCATTCCTTGCTTGATATCCGATGCATTCATTTATTTATTGTCATGCAATATTATGGAACTTATTACCGATATTTCATCGTTTATTTACCCCTGAGATTGGGATTTCGGATTTCTATGAGATTTCTGGATTTGGAGAAACTGTAAAGATTTTATAAACTTATTATCTTTTTAAAGGATAGAAAATTGCAGTTTTCTCATGATATGATTTGAGAGGAGTCCACTATGAGTTTTCTCGACTCTTGAGTGATATCATACACCCGATTCGAGGAGGAGGAGGAGGAACCGTCTGTGGGTGCATGATGGACCCGGTGCGGTACCCTGGGGCAAGATGGTCGCAGATGATAGCGTTGGGCCTGACAGGGGAGCACTACCGACCGGTGATTTTATTGTAACTCGACGGATATCCGGAGGATACGGATCAGAATATGAGCCAGTCCGGATAGCCGGAGCCCTAGATACTGAGATTTGATGATACAGGCCAGTCCGGATTGCCGGAGCTGGAGATATTGAGATATTGGGATATATATATATATTTTGTGCTGATGTTAGACACTGATTCCCTGTTGATTTCATTGATGATACTTCGATTTTATTATAGATATCTCACTGAGATAAGAAAAACAGTTTCCTTACTAGATGTATTCTGTTTTCATGCATACATACATCATATATATGATATGTTGCTACCTGAGACACTGACACGAGCACTTGGTATTACACTTATGTATAGATGTTTACCCATGCCATTATTAGATGCTTCAGGCTATATCATTTTGAGGATATATATAATATCGTATGACCTAGGATATAGTCATACATGCGATTTCTGCTCTGTGATGTTTTCTACTCACGAGTTGGCAACTTATCCCCGTTGTGCCACAGTTTCTTGCAGGTTTTGCCGTACAGGTTTCCTTGGCAGCTTTGCTGGCACACTGCTTATTTCCGGGTGATTTCTTTGGTAGGTGGGTTCACTCGTATTGTGACCACAATTGTACCTTTTATTATATTCAGTTGTATCTAGTAACTCCATCAACCAGACTTGTATATTTTATATCCTTGGAAGACCAGTTTTATATTCTTTCGACCTTAGAGTCGCGCGTTGTATTATTATGGTTTCTTGATGATTTTGAGTTTCCTTTTGAATTTTGATCCTCTCCCTTCGGCGTTGTATATTATATTGCTGCATGGTTGTGACCGTCAATTGGCGAAGAGCTAGCTCCCATTTGGGGATGCCTTTATTCATATTATGCATATTTGTACCCGTTTGGGGCCAGTTTTTACAAAGGAAACTCTGCCGAAATTTTCGGAAAAGATATGATGATTTAAAAAATTTTACTACGGCTTTTTGAAAGTGATTACATGCAAACTTTAAATCAAGTTTTCCTTCATTTTCTTCTTTCAAATGGTTTAGATTTCTGGGTTTTTGGCTTACTTGAATTAGATGGGGTCCTATAGACTTCATATGATTCAAGTGCCAGTCACGTGCCATTTTGGGTCGTGACAACAGGGCATTGATACTCCAGAGTAGACTAGTGTATATGCTTCTCATCCCAGCATAGGAGATGGACTGTCCCACAGCCATCGGTATGTCATACCGAAGATAGTATACAGGTGCTCATTGGGTTATAAGTTACACTGGACGAACTCGATGGGAACTGCTGGTTGGTATTATACCTATCATCAGTTAGCAGTTCTCGGTTAGCATGAGTATAGGTTAGTCCATTGACGTGACATCACTATTCGTCTCAAGTGTATTCCCACTGTACTTAGATCACTACCCTACCACGACTCAAATGAGTCGTGCAAACATGTAATAGTTGGGTGCAGTCCCGAAACACTTGGAGGCAGTAGGGGTTAGATAGTATTTGTCTCTCCTGGTATTGGGAGTTGATATTGTGCTGTGTTCGGATAGCCATTACACAAAGTTCCTGGCCAGGGCAAGCGAGATTTACTGATAGGTACACCGGTAGTTTCTCATGGTGTATTGGACTCTAGACCGGCATGACTTATTGAGCTATTAAGGGTCTGACGGTTATCAACCCCTAGGCCCAATATGCGATAATCTTAGACGAACAGACCGGACTGTACGGAAATTGTCACAGATAGGCTCAGTAGGAGTTCAGATGAGTTTGCTCATCGGCCTTCTTATCGACAGATACCTAGGTTGCCGTTACGTACAATTACTGCCACTGACGGACTTATGGTTAAACCCACTGCTAGCGTACTGTCGAGTCTTTAGAGTCCTACACAGAGGGTTTACCTGCTTCGGACGAAACGATGTAGAGGCCGTATGGTTTTACGGCAGGGTTCCGATCATAAACGTGCACTGGCTGCACGGATGTTGTTCGGACGGATAATACTTATGGGCTTTGGTTTAAGCCGGATTCTAATATTATATTATTGGATTATTATTATCTCATTATATTCATATTTTTCGGAATACGAATATGAGTATGTATATAAGGTGAGAGAATTCTTGTAATTTCACAAGAGATTCTTCTAAATGGGTACACCTCATTATTTAGATTTATCTACTTTAGAAATAGATTAATGAGGTGGAAAATGGAGATATTTGTGGCATGGAGTGAAGCATGGCTTGTTGGCTATAGTGCCCTCAAAGAAATTATCATAGTCACAGGTAGGCGATTGCGATGATTGAGGGAGGACCTATACCGGTGGAACAGTCTTACTCGAGATGATAGTATTCTATCTGGTTTGTATTTATCATCATGTACATGTTGATAGAGCCCATAGGATTCTTGCTTGACTACCAGCATTATGATGGCGATCATATACATGGGAGCTGGGGGTCTATAAGCACATCCTTAAAAGTCCCTAGTCGTGGGAGTTACGAGACTGGGCATCAATACTCCAGAGTAGACTAGTGTATACTTATTCAGACCCTGACGAGGGGCGGTGGCCAGTCTCACAAGCCATTAGTGTCAGTTTTTCACCTAATATACTATACAGGTGCTCATTGGGTTATGAGTACACTGGACGGACTCACCGGGAACATGCTAGTTGGTTTATACCTATTGTCAGATAGCAGTTTCCTGGTGACATGTGTACAGGTTAGTTTGTCGACCTGAGATCGTCATTTATCTCGTATGAGTTCCCACTATACTTTGATTACTACCCTACCACGGCTCAAAGGAGTCGTGCAAACAGGTTTTAGTTGGGTACAGTCCCGAGCCACATGGAGGCAGTGAGCGGATCGTCGAGGATTCGTCTCTCCCGGTATTGGGGGTTAATGTCGCACTGTACATGGGTGGCCATCACCGGAAATCCTCGGCCGGGGTATATGAGAATTACCGATCCATGATCGATAGTATCTCAGGTGGTGATGGGTTACATACCGACACGAATTATTGCATTATTAGGGATCTGACTTTATCCACCCCTCTAGACTCGATATGCGATACTCTTAGATGAACAGACCGGACTGTACGGATATTGTCACTGTCAGGCTCAGTAGGGATTTAGATGAGTTTGCTTGTCGGCCTTCCTTTCGTTCAATATCTGGATAGTCGTTACGTACAGCTAATGCCGCTGACGTGTATGTGGTTAAACCCACTGCCAGCGTATTGACGAGTCTTTAGAGTCCCACACAGAGGGTTTTCATGGTTCAGGCGATATCGTGTAGATGACGTATGTTGATACATACAGGTGTCCGATTAAATGTGTACAGGCTGCACATACTTTAATCGGACGGTTGATAATACTAGCGGCTTAGGATTAAGCCGGATTATTAAATCAGGTTTTGATTTAATAATAACATATATATATATATATATATTCTAGTATTATTGTTCACTATTCATTTTCTCTCTTGGCTATTCGTATTTTTGTACGAATACGCGTATATGTATTTCGATACGTGTACCGGGAAATATTCCGTATTTATACGGAATAGCTTCTAGAAGATGGCCACCTCATTATTGATTTTCTTTTTAGAAAAACAATTATGGAAATGAGGTGGAGGGTGAGTTGGCATGAGCATTGGTTATGGGATGTTGAGAGTTATGCTTTGCATTTGTTTATTGGAAAAATAGAATGAAATATTTTGTTGTGTGCATGAGAGAGAGAGAGAGTGAGGAGGCAGCCACATTCTTTTTGGATGGTTTGCTCTTTTCATTTTCCACTACTTGCTCATTTCTTTTCATCACTTGATTTCTTTACTTGCTCTCTTCACTCATTCATTCTCATTTGGAGAAAACACTTAGCCATTCTTGAGTTGCTCATGCCACATGTTTCCTCACCTTCTTCATCTTCTTGAGTTGCTCTTTTGAGCATTGTGATGAGAGGAAAATTATAGTGACACATTCCTACACCTCTACTCTCCATTGTTAGCAACCTTGGAGCGTCGGTTGCCTCGCTTGGCGAGGCTGAAACTTGCGTCGTTTCCCTTAGGTGGATCATCGTAGATAGAGGAAGACTGGCAACCAAACTCGATCCAGACGACCACTAGGAGCTTAGGAAGATGGTTGAAGACCGAAGGACACGGATCAACTCGGTATAACCATTCTAATTTTTTTTATATATTCTTGCTTGTATAGGGTTTAGGTTAGATCCGGGCATCGGGTAATGGTAGTGCCAGTTTAGAAAATTTATGTTCCGCATTTGGCCACGGTTTGATGGCCGGGGCGCTGCCGTAACCCAACATGGCTCATGGTTTTATTTTATTGTTTTGGACTCACTATTCAGGCATGGTTGATATTTTAAATTAGAAAATATTGCATGCTTGGAGTGAGATAGTGTATAAGCCATTCTTCACTTGCCTTGCCTTTTAGCTCATTTGCAATTTTCCTTTCTCTCTCAATTTTTTCCTCTCCTTCTTCCTCAAGACCCTAATCCCTCATATGAGTTGTGAACCATAGGGTCCTTTGAGATTAAATAATCCAATAAACACTCTACATCTTCTAAGCTACCTAGATTAGCGAACTAGGTATCTTAGTTACCTCGGTTTAGAGGTTGGAGCTTGAAGTATAGACTCTCGAGTGGATCATCTTCGACACGAGCAGACCGACGATCAAGCGTGATCCAGATCTTCGAGGAGCTCAAGGAGGAGAAGAAGACCCGAAGAACAAGTAACAAGGAGGTATAAAACTCTTACCGAGTAATTAGAATCTCCAAGTAGTATAGCTCGTTAAGGTTTCCGTAAAGATCCTGTAGATAGGTCGGTGTTGCAATGTCAAGAAAATCATTTTTTGTAAATTCCGCCTCCCCACAAGTGCGTGTGGTGTGCGACGTCGACTTATAGTTTAGCATTTTCTAATCGCTAAATGTCGATTAGAAGGGGTTTCACGCATCTTGTTTTATCTATGGTGTTGCTTGAGATATCTTTGAGATGGTTTTGACGGATAATCATGATGGATAGCCTATGGTGCAATGTTTGTTGTACAGTTTTGATTCATTTGTATATTTATTATTGCGGGGTGAGTTTCCGACATGTGGACTGTCATTTCTGCCTGGTTGTATATTCTTTTATTGGGGCATGGCCGGGTTGAGAACGATGTCACCACTGTATATATTTTTTCTTTTCTATACTAGGATTACCGCACGGCGGAGTGCTCGAGTAGCCGGGTTCTAAAGGGCAACGGGCCTCCATCTCATAGCATTGAGACTGGGGTGCCTTACTCTAGAATTGGCGGGCTATTCGCTACACTCGTAGGGAGTATAGGATGACCTACGGTGGAGCGCTAAAGTTACCGGATTCCATGAAGTGTTTGGTGGCCCATTCACTTTGTTGATTGGGGTTGCCTCTCTTCAAGAATTGGCAGGTAACTTGCCACGCTTATAGGGGTCTTGGTTATACATTGTACAGGCTATCCACAAGACCGAGGAACATCGGGTTTCATTTGCGGCTCGAATGAAACCCGAGGCTCTTAGATTATCCGCTTTTCCATATTGCTTATCGCTTATCTATGATGTTGCTTATATCATGCCCGGGACAAATGGTTATATATATATAAATATATTAGTAGATGTTGTATATGTTTTGCATCTGCACTAGTCCATCCCCCGCTCTGCCGTTAGTTAAGTAACCTAACGGTGCATGACGGGGCCCCGTGGCGAATGCGGATGGCATATACGTACATTATATTTTTGTTCTTTTCTGGTGTGATAGGTATTAATTGATGGGACTGCATTAATTTTGATTAATGAAAGAAAAATAAACCTAAAATATGTTGTCTGAACAAATTTCGAAAAACTATAGTTGTATTCTTTCGCTTTGCATAGTGGTATTCGTTTAGGAATTTCCAGCACCTCATTCGAGAAGGTAAGAGCCTAGATCCCTTCACGGGGAGTGACCTCTTGAGCAAAATTTTATATTACTATAGATTAATCGGTTTTCTTCAAAACGTTTTCAAAAGTGGAGCCTAAACCACTCCTTTTCAAAGCTATTCAGTTCCTTCAACAATATCAAGTTCAATACGTTCACGGTTTTTCGCCAAAAACCATTCATAACCCTCCGTCATTTCGGATAAATAGCACATAGTATTAATGCGGTCTTTGTTGGCCAAAGTCAAGGCATTGTTAATAGTAGCTATATGTTGCTTATCCGTAGCATAGATAGATGCATTGGTTTAGGACGGTTGTACCGCCTTAAGGGCCAAAGTCAAGGATGATTACGGGTGGGTCTAAATTAATCTGGACAATGACGGGTAGAACTTGACTTGCGTGTTGTAATTTTTTGGCCAAAGTCAAGGTCATAAGCACATAGGGCAAAACCACATTGGGAGTTTCAAATATACAGGAAACTTGTTAGTGTTGCATACCTTCTGGAGTGTGGTGACTAGAGTGTCTTCCAACTAGATTATCACGTGATGATAGTTGGATCCCGATCCCACTGATGAGTAGGATTATTCTTAAGAGATATTTTTCACTTCATAATTAGCTAATATTAGATGTCTAGAAAGGTGTTAACGGGGCTACGCCTCTAGGGAAACGAGGTTTATTCTAATTAGGTCCTTGCGAGAGCACAGGGAACCTCCCTCGGAGTACCAACACCTACCTGGCTGAACGGTTAGCGAACTTATAAGGTGGTAATGATCCCGACTGGCTCTCTTTTTAAGATTTGAAGGAGAATTTGAGCAAACAGTGGGAGCCATCCTGTTTAGATAAAATAATAACCAATCTAAACTTGCAAGAGCGCACGCTGAGTGTTTCTTTTCTCTCTCTCCAGGTAGCAACCATGTCACGCCTTAATCAAGATAACAAAATGTATGACTTGACCGAACCGGATTCTTATTCGAGGCTAGAGAATGTCGGTTCGGCTCTAACTTGTGACGCATGTCACGAGCTTGAGCAAGGGAAAAAGGATTGCCTGAATTCTTTGATGACCCCGGAGAAGAAGAAGCATACTATTGCATCTTCTTCAGATGTTCTTGTTATTGAGAACTGTTTTTCGGTCAGTCCTACCTCCTGGGTACTAGATACCAGATCAGGATTTCATATCTGTAATTTATTATAGGGACTGAGAAAAAGTAAGATGGTTGGACATGGTGATATGTCACTCAGAGTA
Organism: Agapanthus africanus; assembly: GCA_030015575.1. Classification (NCBI taxonomy): domain Eukaryota; kingdom Viridiplantae; phylum Streptophyta; class Magnoliopsida; order Asparagales; family Amaryllidaceae; genus Agapanthus; species Agapanthus africanus. The sequence goes on from CM057337.1 coordinate 90,331,806, forward strand.
GGGAACATAGCACAAGTTGATGCTGCTGCCATCGGTGAATATCATATAGTATTGCCAAGTGGCAATACTATGATTTTAAACAATTGCTACTACGTACCTTCCATACTTTGCAATATCATATCAGTTTCTTTACTTGATAAAGATGGATATAATTTTGTTCTAGATAGAAATATCATGAAAATTTACCTTAATCAGGTATTGGTTGCAGAAGGTACACTGTGTAATGGTATCTGCGTTCTAAATCAAACACGGTTTCAATATACAAAACACACACAAGAGGAAGAGTTCAGATATGAACAAAACCTACTTGTGACATTGTAGACTTGGTCGTATCAATGAGAAACGACTAGCCAAGTTGCATAAAGATGGATTTCTGAATTCATTTAAATTTTCATCTTACGAAACTTGCCAGTCCTGTCTCAAAAGAAAGATGACCAAATCTCCGTTCACCGGACACGGAGAAAGAGATACAGAGCTCTTAGGACTCATACATAGTAATATATATGGTCCAATGTCCATGTATAGGGTGGGTTCTTGTAATACTTTACATTCACTGATCTCTCTAAGTTCGGATATGTATTTCTCATAAAACACAAATCTGAAGCTTTTGAAAAATTCAAAATATATAAGAGCGAAGTGGAGAACCAGACTGGCAAAAGTATCAAGATCCTCCGATCTGATAGAGGAGGGGAGCACTTAAGCATGGAATTCCTTAACTATTTAAAAGAGAATGAAATTCTCTCTCAACTTACTCCTCCGTATACATCATGGCACAACGGTGTATAGGAGCGGAGGAATCGTACCCTTTTGGATATGGTTCGCTCCATAATAAGTAATGCTGAGTTTCCTCTTTCATTCTGGGGGTTTGCTCTTGAATCAACTGCATTCTTATTGAATAGAGTTCCAACCAAATCAGTGCCTACCAACCCATATGAAATATGGAGTGGGAAGAGAGTACATCTTAATTACATTAAAATATGGGGATGTCCTGCTTTAGTTAAAAATCAAAACCAAGATAAACTCGAGGCAAGATCTGTTTTGTGCAAGTTTGTGGGATACCCTAAGAATTCAAAGGGGTATCGTGTTTACCACACCGAGGAACAGAAGATGTTTGTCTCTCGCCACTTAGTCTTCTTAGAAAAAGAATTTCTTGTAAAAGGATTTAGTGGGAGTACGGTAAAACTGGAAGAAATTCCAGAACCACAAATTGAAGCAGAAAATTTGGTAGAACCTTTAGATTCAGAAGTACCTGAAGAACCTTAGCCACTCCGCAAAACTAGTAGAATTTCTCATCCACCCGAGAGATACTACGGTTTTCTCATAGACGGGGATCGAGAGGATTACATTTTGGAAGAAGATGATCTTTCTAGTTTCAAGCAGGTCATTACCAGTAGGGACTCTGATAAATGGTTGGATGCTATGCGATCCGAAATGGAGTCCATGTACATCAATAAAATTTGGACCTTGGATATTGCTCCTTCTGGGGTAAGACCCATTGGATACAAATGGATTTTCAAAAAAAAGATTGGTGTAGATGGACAAGTGGAAACCTATAAGGTTAGACTTGTTGCAAAAGGTTTTCATCAAAGACCCGGTGTGGACTATGACGAAACCTTTTCTCTAGTGGCTATGCTCAAATCCATTCGGATCCTACTTGATATTGCTGTCTTCCATGACTATGAAATATGGAAGATGGATGTAAAAATAGTTTTTCTGAATAGAAGTTTATAAGAGTGCGTTTATATGGATCAGATAGAGGGATTCGTAGACAGTGGGAGCAGCGGGAAGATATGCAAGTTGCTTAAATCCATATATGGATTAAAGCAGGCATCGCGGAGCTGGAACATCTTTTTTGATGAAACAGTCAAGGAATTTGACTTCATAAAAAACGAGGATGAGCCTTGTATCTATAAGAAGATTGTAGGAAGAACAGTTGTATTCCTAGTCTTGTATGTGGACGGCATTCTTTTGATAGGAAATGACATTCTTATGCTATAATCGATCAAGCTGTTCTTGTCACAAAGGTTCTCCATGAAAGACCTAGGTGATGTCTCCTACATTCTGGGGATTAAAATCTACATAAATAGATCTAAGAGATTGTTGGGACTTTCACAGTCCAGGTACATGGACGTCGTACTAAAGAGATTTAGTATGGAAGATTCCAAGTGCGATAATATACCCGCATTGCATGGAATCACCCTCTCCAAAGTGGTGTCTCCCAAGACTGATGAGGAGAGGGTTCGCATGAGCAGTATACCCTATGCTTCGGAGGTAAGATCTATAATGTATGTTATACTATGTACCAGACCAGATGTAGCTTACGCACTTAGCGTGGTGAGCCGGTATCAGTCGAACCCAGGAGAGAACCACTGGACAACAGTAAAGAACATTCTTAAGTACCAGAGAAGGACTAAGGAATTGTTCTTGGTGTACGGTAATGGGGAACTCTAGGAGGAGTTCTTTACCGACTCGAGCTTCCAGAGTGACAAGGATGATAGCAAGTCTGTCTCGGGTTTTGTGTTTACCCTCAATGGAGGGGCGGACTGTTAGAAGAGCTCCAAACAGGACACCGTCATAGAGTCGACGATGAAAGCTGAATACATTGCTGCCAACGATGCCATAAAAGAAGCGGTATGGATAAAGAAGTTCATTACTAAACTTGAGGTGGTTCCGTCCATTGTTAATCCAATACCTTTGTATTGCGACAACAATGGGGCTATGGATTTAGCAAAGGAACCACAGTCCCATCAGAAATCCAGACACATCTTGAAGCGGTATCACCTGATCAAGGAGATCGTTGATCGCCGAGAGATCAAGGTGCGGAGAGTAGAAACAAAAGAAAGCACAGTGGATCCATTCACCAAGGCCTTCCCTCAAGCACAGTTCGAATGACTATTTGAGATGTTAGGTACGCGATACGCCAACAACTGGCCCTGGTGCAGATGTTGGGTACTCGATACGCCGATACATGGTCTTAGTGAAAGTGGGAGATTGTTGGATATGTATGCCCTAGAGGCAATTATTGTATATGTATACAAGTGGATGCTTGGACATATGTATGTATAGGACAATCTTGCTCAATATGATAGTATGCAATTTGGTTTGTCTTTATCTTAACATATGTATATTTATTACTTGTAATTTCATATCGTTAATGAATGTTGATAAAGCATGTAGGATCATTGCTTGACTACCAGCGTTATGACGGCAATCATACTTGTGGGAGCTAGGTAGTCGATAAGCACATCCTTAAATGTCCTTAGTCATGGGTGTAGGACTACGGTAGCGCCCCGGCCGTCTATCCGAGGCCAAAATGCGGAAACGAAAATTTTCTTGACTTTAAACCGGCACTACCGCATCCTAAAAACCCGGATCGTAACCATTAACTTACTACTAGCAATCAAGAGACGGGATAGAAGGCTATACCAAGCGATCCATGTCCTTCGGTCTTCGCCTCCACTCCGATCTCCTCGCGGAATCTCCGGTATTCATTTCCTCGTCGGAACGGGCACCACATCGCCGGGTTCTTTTACGGGCTCCCACCTCTGGACCGAGGCAACTCGGGCACGAAGTTGGCGAGCCAACGTGCCCAAGGGTGCTGTAGGATAAGTGTAGAATGCTTTGTCTCTTACGGGTAGTGAAGTTGCCTTTGAAGGAGGGAAGAAGAAAATGAGCTTTTGAGATGGCTATGGATTTTTGTGGCAAAGCATATTATGAGATGAACAAATTTTTCCCACACCAAAAATCAACCCCTTCCCCATCAAGAAGTAGCCGGCCCCTATATAGAATGGTGGAGGAAAATTGCAAGAATCATGCAAGTGGGAAATGTGTGATAACAAGAAGAAATGGTCACACTCAAATCCAATCCCAAAATCCTTTCATAATCCATCACCATTAATGCTAGCCATGATGAAAGAAAAAGCAAAGATGCTTTCATAATCTCTCCATTTACAAGAAACCCCCTCCACAATGCTAATTTGCAAATATGCAAATTGGCCCCTCCACCACTAAAATCCGGCCGTGAAGGAACAAAGGAAAACTGGCCGGAACGGAATGCAAACTGGTAACTTCAAAAAACTGATCCCGTAATAAATTACAGGAAAACCCCACGACTGTATATACATACCCGCATTTGTATTCCGACCGAATACAAATGCAATAAGACAAAATCTACACTGTACAATACTAGGATCCGGCTTAAACCAAAGCCCGCTAGTATTATCCGTCCGATCATGATCCGTGCAATACCGCACGTACATGATCGAACCCTGCCATATCTCCATACGGCCTCTACAGTGTTTCGCCCGAAACTTGAGAAAACGGTCTGTGGGGGACTCTAAAGACTCGTCAATACTTTGGTTGTGGATTTAACCACTAGCACGTCAGAGGTATTAGCCATAAGTAACGGGCTACCAGGTATTGACCAAAAGGGACGTCGATGAGCGAACTCATCCTGACACCCTACTGAGCCTGTCAGTGACAATATCCGTACAGTCCGGTCCGTTCGTCTATGAGTATCGCATGGCGGGCCTAGGGGGTTGGTAAAAGTCAGACCCCCAAAAGCGGTACAAGTCGTGTCGGAGTGTAGCCTAGAACACCCTGAGATACTATTGGAATACCTACCAGTAAATCTCCTACCTCGGCCGAGGGCTTTGTGTAATGGCTCTCCTAGACACAGCGCGACCTCACCCCCAATACCGGGAGAGACGAACCCCTGCAGATCCGCTCACTGCCTCCATGTGGCTCAGGACTGTACCCAACTAAAACCTGTTTGCACGACTCCTTTGAGCCGTGGTAGAGTAGTAATCAAAGTACAGTGGGAACTCACACGAGACAAATGACGATCTCAGGTCGATGAACTAACCTGTACACATGTCACCAGGGAACTGCTATCTGACGTCTGGTATAAGACCAACTAGCATGTTCCCGACGAGTCATGTCCGGTGTACTCATAACCCAATGAGCACCTGTATACATCTTAGGTGAACCTACTGACACCAGTGGCTTGTGAGACCGGCCACCGCCCTTCGTCGGGGTCTCGACTGTATACACTAGTCTACTCTGGAGTATCGATGCCCTGTCTCGAAAACTCCCACGACTAGGGACCTTTTAAGGATGTGCTTATAGACCCCGGCTCCCACGTATATGATCGCCATCATACTGCTGTCCGTCAAGCAAGAATCCTAAGGGCTCTATCAACATGCAATAGTGACCTGTAAGGTCACCTAAAACAGTACACGATGATAAAGATAAACCAGATAGCATACTATCATCTTGAGTAAGACTGTTCTAACGGTATAGGTCCTCTCTCAATCATTGCAATCATGTGCCTGTGATCCAATAATTGACTCTGAGGGCACTATATCCAACAATGGGAGTATTGAGATAGGGCATCGATACTTTGGAGTAGACTGGTGTATATGTTTCTAGATCCTGATGAGGGGCGATGGTTGGTCCTGTAGCCATTAGTCTTTGGCACCTATAATCATATACAGGTGCTCACTGGGGGTAAGTGAAAGTGTATCCTAGCACCACCACAAGGTTTTAACCGGCATCAATCATGCAATTTTAAAAATTTCTTGGTGCTAAGCTACACTAACCTAGAATCTAACTAGAGTATTAGGGTTAAGCATATGATAAAAGAAGAACTACACTAAGAGATGGAGACTATAACCTTTGTAGACCAAGTCCTTCTCTTCTATAGCTCCGGGTAGTAGTCCCTACGACTCCTCAACGCTCCACTTGAAGAATGAACAAGCTTCCTTCGCGATCTTCATGCTGAAAATGATCCACTCGAAGCTTCTGCAATACAAATTACATCTTCACTAATCTTTTTTTGGTGAAGGAAACACCATAAACTCAAGTGCTAATCAAGTGTAGGATGGTGAAGTAGGGGTTCTAAGCTCACTTAGGATTTATCCAAATTCTTATGGTTCACATCACATGTGAGGGTTAGGGCTTAGAGGAGGAGGAGGAGGAAGAAGGAAAATGGAGAGTGAAAGAGCTAAGGTAAAGGAAAATGGAACAAGTGTAGAATGGCTTAACTTATCTTCTCACTCATTGAAGCATACAATATATCACAATACATATATTGAACCATGTTTCAATAGTACAAACAAAAGAATAAAATAATGAACAAAACCATGCTTCACCCATTCCTCAAAAGTCTTCCCATTTTCCACCTCTTTTTCTATTTTCCAAAAAATAGAAAATCCAACCATGCTTTATAAATAAAATATGTATATATATATATCATATATTAATATATATATTAAGAGAAGAAAATAATTAGTGAGCAATAATATTAGTTAATATACAATTATATCAAATATAAATATATATCATATTATTAAATCAACACTTGATTCAATAATCCGGTTATATCACATATAACCGACTAATATCATTTATCTGTATATCACATTATCAAATCAACACTTGATTCAATAATCCAGTTATATCACATATGTTAGTTATATATATGCCCCAGAGGCCATTATTATACATGTGATGTATATTATAGTGGATGCTTGGACATATATAGGAAGGACTTTCTTGCTCGACATGATAGTATGCTATCTGATTGCTCTTTATCTTAACATGTACACTTATTGTCTCTCTCTATTACATGTTGATAAAGCCATTAGGATAAGTACTTGACTACCAGGATTATGACGCAGATCATAATAGTGGGGCAGAGGTAGTCGGTAAGTACATCCTTCAATTGTTCCTAGTCATGGGAGTATCGAGACGGGGCATCGATATTCCAGAGTAGACTAGTGTATACGCTTCTCGACCCATATGATGGGCGGTGGATGATCACATATCCATTGGTGTTTGACATCAAAGATCGTATACGGATGCTTAGTGGAGACTGGGTACACTGAACGGACTCGCCGAGAACTTCAAGATGGTATTATACCTATCGTCAGATAGCAGTTCTCTGGTGACACTGATACAGGTTAGTCTGTCGACCCGAGATAGTCATAGAGTCTTGTGTGATTCCTACTGTGCTTTGATTTCTACATTACCACGTTCAAGAGATCGTGCAAAACGGTGGTTTTTTTGTACAGTCCCAAGTCACATGAAGGCAAGGAGCGATGGGAGAGGATTTCGTCTCTCCCGGTATTATGAGTTGATGTTGCGCTATGCTCGATTGGCCATAACAGGAAATCCCTGGCCAGGGTTGCTGAGATCTACCGGTAAGTGTTATCAATAGTTTCTCAAACCGTTATGAGCCTCACATCGTCATGACTTATCAAGCTATTTGGGTTTGACGTTTACCATCCCCAGGCTGCGATATGCGACATATCAGACGAAGAGACTGGACTGTACGGTAGTGTTACTGATTGGATTCGTAGGAGTATGAGCAGGCTTGCTTGCTGATCTTCTGATTGCTCAATACCCGGGTGGCCATTATGTTTAGCAGACCGCTTGTGGCTTGTGGGTGTTTGATATGATCATCATTTACTGTCGGCGTATTAACGAGTCTTTAGAGTCCCACACAGAGGTTTCCTGGTTCATGCGAATCGAAGTAGGAGCACATATGTGATATGTGAGGGACCGAGATTAATACGAGTATGTGATACCGTATTCTATTCTCGCGATATGTGATATCGGACGGTTATATGTGATATAGCCGTGTTATCAGATCAAGTGTTGATTCGATAAGTTTATTCATAAGATATTAGTCAGTTGTATGTGATATAGCCGGATTATTAAATCAAGTGTTGATTTGATAATTTAATGTATAATTATATATTTGATATATTAACTTACATTAACTAATATTAGATCGCTTAAACATTTCTTTTTCTCACTTTTTGGTTTAGTATATATATGATATATATTGATGTACATTTTATTGTGTCATGCTAGATGATACATGCTTCATAGGTATGTGAGACTTACACCATGCTTATTATAATCTAGGGTTTTTATTTATTTAAGAAATTCAAAATTGGTTGGAATTTTGTCATGGCTAGAAGCTTGGAGAAGCTAGTTGAGCCTATTGACTTAGTCCACTAGTTTGTTTTGCTTAAAATATTTATTAACCTAACCATTATCTTTAGCCATAGTTTAGTCTCTACATGAGTTAGTGTATGACATAAACTCACCCATGCTTGCTATTCTCACCTCATGAGTTTCATTCTCTTCTCCACTTCATCTTCAAGAGAAAGGTTGCTAGCTTTTCTCAAAGTGAAGAATATTGTGAGAAAAATAAATCTAAAGTGAGCAAAATTCCTACATCATCATCCTTTACTATATTAGCCATTTAGTTTAGGGTGTTCGATTCACTAATCTACCATTAGTTAAGAGGTAGCATGAGCTTGAGTCTTCTCGATGTAGATCATCTTCGTCCTCGAAGACTTCGAGCAAGCTTGTTCATTTCTTCATGTGAACCCTTACTAGAGTTCGGGTGTTTACTACTTGGAGCGAATGGACTACTACACGGAGCAATAGAAGTGAAGGACCGGTCTACAAAGGTTGTATTCCTCATTCACTTAGATGTAAAGTTGTTTACATTGTTGTTTCGTCTAAATCTCTAGTTATGATTTTAGGGTTAGGGTTGTTTAGCATGGCAAAAATTTGAAATTGGCATGGACGATGCCACCCGAAATCTTGATGTCGTGCTAGGTAGCGACCATGTCACACCTTAATCACTTAATTCTACAACGATATCAAGTTCATTACGCAAAAGGTTTTCTTAAAAACCTGTTGTAACCCTCCATCATTTTAGGAAGTAGAGTACTAGGTATTCGTGCTACGTTTGTTGACCATAGTTAAAGCGTAGTGTGCGGTAGCTAAGTGATGTCTTCCTACACAGCATATGATGTGATTAATTAGGACAATCATGTGACTTTGTTGACCATAGTTAAGGGTCATGTGGGTGGGTCTAATTAATCATGAAATGACGAGTAGAACTTGACTAGTGCTTATGATTTGTTGACCATAGTTAAGGTCATAAGACATTAGGGGTAAAATATTATCGGGAATTTCAAGTGTTGAAATTTGCAATGAGATTGCATATCTTTTATGAGATAGTTGGATCCCGATACCCACTGCGAGTAAGAGTTACTCCTGGAAGAGTTTTACACATTACAATTAGCCGATCAAGTAGGTATCTAGAAAAGTGTTAACGGGGTTATGCCCGTGGGAAAGCGAGGTTTATTTTAATTAGGTTTGTGCGAAAGCACGGGGAACCTCCCTCAAAGTACTGACACTGGCTTGGCCGAAAGATTGGAGAACTTGTAGGGTGTAATTAATCCCGACTAATCTTACCTTTTAGGATTTGAAGGAAGATTTGATAAAAACAGTGGGAGCCATCCTGATTAGGTAAAATAATAAACAATTTGATCTTACAAGAGCATACACTGAGTGTTTTCTTCTCTCTCTCTCTCTCCTGGTAGCGACTATGTCACGCCTTAATCAAGATAATATTATGGATGCATTGACCGAACTTGCTTATTATACTGAGCTGGGGAACGTTGGTTCCGTTCTATCTTATAATTGTTATAAGTCCGAGCAGGAAATAGGGGAATATCCGGATTTCCTTGCCACCCATTCGAGGAATGAGCATATTGATGCATATTCTTCGGGTGTGTTCGTTACCGAGAACTGTTTCTCAGTATCCTCTACGTCCTAGGTATGAGTTACCGGATTAGGATCCCATATATGTAATCTGTTACTTGGGCTACGAAAGGTAGAGAACTGGGATTGGGTGATATGTCTCTAAGTGTTTGAGAATGGTGCAATTGTTGTAGCCAAGTCAGTTCGCAAATATCACATTGTATTACAAAATGGTAAATACATTGATTCTGAACAAATGTTATTACATACCGAACCTGATATACAACATTACATCAGATTCTTCATTAAGTTAAAGAAGGATATAATTATGTATTGGAGGATAATGTTGTGAACATTTTCCTGAATCAAGAGTTGATTGGATCAGGCACGTTATGAAATGGCATATACGTTCTAAATCAAACCACGGTTCAAAGTATGTAGAACACACACAAGATGAGTAGTTCAGAAATGAACGAATCCTTCTTGTGGCATTGTAGACTAGGTCATATCTATGCGACACGACCAGCTAAGTTACATAAGGATGAATATTTGAATCTGTTCGATTTTTCATCTTATGCTATTTGCCAGTATTGACACAAAGGTAAACTGAGCAATACTCCGTTTACTGGAAACAGAGAAAGAGTTACCAAACTCTTAGGATAGATACATGATAATGTATACGGTCCTATGTCTACAAATGCCAAGATCGGTTCTTTGTACTTCATTACATTCATCGACGATCTCTCAAGATTCGGACATGTGTTCCTACTGAAACACGAGTCTGAAACTTTTTGAGAAATTCAAGGAATATAAGCTTGAAGTTAAGAACCAGACGGGTAGACGTATTAGGTCCTTCAATGAGATCGGTGGGGAGAATACTTGGGCTTGGAGTTCCTGGATTTTCTAAACAGAGAATGGGATTCTCTCTCAGCTTACTCCTTCATATACACCACAGCACAACGGTGTATCGGGGCAGAGATATCGCACCCTATAAGATATGGTGCGCTCTATGATGAGTACTACTGAGTTACTTGTTTCCTTTTAGGGGTTATGCACTTGAGAAGCTGCATACCTATTGAATGGGGTTCCATCCAAATCAGTGCTTACCACTATATATGAGATATGAAATGGGAAGAGACCATATCTTAAACGAGTTAAGATATGGGGTTGTCCGGCCTTGAAAAGCAAAATTCGGACAAACTCGAGGAAAGGTCAGTTCTGCATAAGTTTGTTGGATATCCCAAACATTTGCGCGGGAATATCTTCTACCACTTTGAGGAGCAAAAGATGTTTTGTTTCTCAGCATGCCACCTTTTAGAAAAGGAATTTCTTATGAAGAAATTGGTGGTCATGAGGTAGAACTGGAAGGAGTTCCAGCCGGGCAAACTAACAGCTGATGATTTGGTGAAACCAAAGGATTTAATAATCTCCAATGAACCTCAGCCTCTCCGTAAATCTGGTAGGGCTCCTCATCCACTTGAGAGATACTACGGTCTTCTCGGTGACAGTGGGAGCGAGGATTGCATCATGGTAGATGATGACCCAACCAGGTTCAGACAGGCCATCACGAGTGGAGACTCAGTAAAATGGCTGGATGCTATGCAATCAGAGATGGAATTGATGTACACCAACAAAGTATGATTTTGAATGTTGCACCTGAAGGGATAAAACCCATTGGGAGCATATGGATCTTGAGAAGATTCTTGGTGTAAATGGAAAAGTTGAGACTTTCAAAGCTAGAGTTGTAGTAAAAGGCTATCGTCAATAACCAAGTGTGGTTTATGATGAAACATTTTCTTCAGTGGCTATGCATAAGTCCATCAGGATTAGAGCAGGCATCGCGGAGTTGGAACATCTGTTTTGAAGTGGCAGTCAAAGAGTTTGACTTCATCAAAAAGGTAGATGAACCTTGTATATACTAGAAGGTTGTTGTTTACCTCAATCAGAGCAAAGCTCTGTTCAAATTCCAGGGCGGGAAACGAAGCAACGCTTCTGTTTCCCCCAATCAGAGCAAAGCTCTGATTTGAAATTAAAGTTAAAATAATTGAAGCAACGCTTCAGCTGACTTGCGCTATGCGCTGCGCGACACGTGTCAGCGCAGTTGCGCTGCGTTCTGCGCTGCGCGACACGTGTCAAGCGCAGGTGCACTTGCGCCAGCTGTGCCAGCACTAAAACAGAATTAAAATTCCAGAAAGATCTTTCCAATCTTATTAAAACAATAAGATTATCTTCTGTAAAACAGAGCCCTTGGATCAAAGATCCAACGGTGGGGAAGTATCCCTAAATCACTCAGAGAAAGATCTCTTTAACTGATTTAACAAATCAATTGGCACTATATAAAGGCCCCTAGACTCCAAGTCTAAAACGCGCGCACACACAGAGATAGAGAAACACAGAAATCCTCTGAAAACTTTGAGAAAGAACTCAAAAAAGAAAAAGGTAAACCTTTGGAAAAGAAGAAGATCATCTTCTTCATTTAAAGAATTTAATTCTTAGAATAAAAAAAAGAGAAGAATTTCTTCTAAAAAGATCAAAGATCTAAGAACAAGATCAAGATCTTCAACATAAAAAAAAAGAGGACCAGAAAAGATTAGATCGTTTGATCTATATAAAGGCAATGCCTTTTGATGAACCACAGGTTCTTGAGATTTGAGGTAGAACCTCTCTGGAAACAAGAAAAATTTGTTCCTTTTGATCTAAATTTGATCAAGATATTAAACAGTGCCTTGCACTTTTGAAATTTGCACTGTTGTGCTCCTTGGATTGGCGCAAGCTACTAGAGAGTGCCACGTGTCGGCCCCAGAACAAACCGCACCTTGCGCTTCTAAAACAGAGCACTGCTCTCTTAAATTGGCGCAAGTCATCAGAGCGCGCCACGTGTCAGCAGTGCGCTAGCGCAGCGCACTGGCGCAGTGCACTACGCTAACAGACCTGCGCTCACCAGAGCGTGACACGTGTCACCCCCACATGAACTTGCGCTTTGCGCTCCTCAATCGGCGCAAAGCGCCTGACAAGCCACGTGGGGCACTGTCAGAACATTTAATGCTCTGCATTATTAAAGAGAAGGGACAGAGCCCAATTAAAAAGGCCTAACAGGCCAAAATAAATGCCATGCATTTAAATAAAAGGCTCAATGCCATGCATTGTCTAAAAAGGGCAGAGCCCAAGTAAAGGCTTAACAGGCCAGACACAAATAAAAATGTTGAATATTCTCAACTGGACTTAGCCCAATACTGGCCATAAGTCCTCAAATTAAATTGAACTGAGCACAACTGCTCTCTCAAATCAATTTACACCCGGTTCAAGGGTACATCTCTGAACTCCTCTGATATTTGTCGTTGTAATCCTTCAACGTCGTTAGAGAGGTGACGGGTCCCGACAACCACACATAATACGGACTGTGAGGTCCTTAAACTCATGGATTAATGCGTCCTTAAACCAATACTCGTTCCCAAAATGGGAACACTGGACCACCATGTCCCTAAACAGGCAATGGACCACTATGTCCCTAAACTGGAACAATAGAGCCCCCAAATGCTCTTTTGTCGGATCCAAACGATCCCGTTGAGTTGATCTTAGTCTCAAATTGGACTAACGTATCCTTAACAAACGTTTAAGTTGATCTTAGCCCCAAATATAGCTAACGTATCCTTAAACCAAAACCCCAAACCCAAATCTAAGAAAATACGGATTTGGACTAATTCACGTCCTACGGGCGACGACATAAATTAGTCTCCGTATACAATCCACGGGCAACCACAAACAAAACCAAACACCCACAACACGAAGTGAAATTCTGGAGAAGGAGAAAGTTGTTACCGCGATGCGGTAGCATAATTAACTGCAGGGGCTTGCGCCTGCAGGGAAGAGCGTCCCCACAATCAAAACCCCCATCAAGCGAGGGTGAATCTGACTAAGTCTGCTGCATCCGCCGCATCCGCCTAAACCTTCGATACACGGTGCCATAAATCAACTTAGCATCTTCGAAGAGGTGGACGGATAAAACCAAATAGCATCTGCCCCGAATCTCGGGTAAGACGTCCCTTGTCTTGGCCGCCATTCGGAGGGGAACAGATTCTGGCACGCCCGGTGGGACCTCTTCCTCTTTCCACTCCACACTTCGTGTGTCGTGTTCGCGAACGAATCGCGGTTTTCTGTGGTTGCCTATGGATTCGAGGTACTAAGATTTGGTGTCTCGCTCCGTGCAGAAAAAAGAAGATCAATGGCTTCAAACTGCACTACCTGCAACTGCAACTCTCGCTCCGCCCCCGCCGGAGGAGTGACTTAAGGGCCCCAAGCGGCCTCTCTTTTCAAGATGCCAGTGGAGCAGGTAACTCAAGCCACCACTGGACTATTCTTCGGGACCTTGATCCCACCAACAAGCTTCAGCGCTCCTGTACCATCGTAAGAAGCTCCGAAGAAGTCGGTCTTTGATCGGCTTACAACTACTGCGGCCCCTCTCAACGGGTCGCCCAAGTCCAATGCCTCAGTTTTTAACAGACTGGGCCAGAGCTCCAGCGGGTCCATGAACAAGCCTGCAATACCAGAAGGCGTTATCCCAAAACGGATAGCCATTCCTACTCCTGAAGTCCCCAAGGCGGCTTCTCTTGCTAAGGGATCGGTCTTCACAAGACTGGCCGTTTCAGCTCCTACTCTACGTGAAGTCATGAAGGCTGTTTCCCCTGTTCGAAAGTCGGCCTTCGCAAGACTGATTATCCCCTCTCAACGGACGTCAGTCTTCGACAGGCTAGCACCAATAACAGTCTCTCCTCATAGCAGGGGGCATGAAGAAGCTTATCCTATAACGGAGGTGATCTCATCCGCACGACATGCTCGACGTCGCCACTGGCGCCGAGTGAGGAAAGCTGGGGGTAATTCCCCTTCTGGACTGACTCCGCCGGCTCCAGCGATGGAAGTTGACGCTGCTGTTCCAACCGGGAACAGCTTTGAACTACTTAACAAGGTGTGCAGAAATTCGCCAACTGCTGTGCTGAAAAGATCTCCTCCATCTATGGAGAAATCCCCAAAGGCGAAGCTGGAGCAGCCCCCTCAACGGCTATCCTCTGAAATTTACAAAGTTTGGCAACGTGTCCAAGAGTCGGTGATTGATCAAGACTATCTCCGCCGACAGAAAAAGATGAAGGTTCGGCAAAAGAAGGATTACTCCGTCAAGCCACAAAAAGCAACAGCTACTTGGGTGCCCACTGCAACGGCTCCCTCAACGTCAATCACTCAAAAGAAAAGGAGGTCGCAAAAAGCCCCTGTGAACATGGCGAACCGTAAAAGCGCTGAGCACAAACGCCCCAAGTCTGGGGGCATAGTGGTGCATACTTTTTACATGGCATCAGTGAAAGAGGATAGCCGCGCTTCGATGGGTCACCGACCGCTCACCCGATCCGTGACAAAAGCCCAAGAGCAACAACAGAAGCTTCAGGAAATGATGACTGCAATGGCCGCGCTTACCGGGCCAAAAGAAAGCTCGGAGGCATCATCAGAGCAGCGTCATGAACAAGAAACTGACGCTGACTTCCTACGCAGAGTCCTCGAAAAGAAGGACAGAGAAGCAGCAGAACAAGCAGCTAATATAAAACAAATGGCACTTCTCTTCCAAGATATGGTAGGAATGATGTTACAGTAGGATCCTCCAGCTGAAGACCCTCCAACCATTACTGAAGACGATAGAGGGAGACATCTAATCCTCCTCCGGCTCTTTCAGCAGCCAAGGAGGAAACCATTTCCAAAGTGGCACTGGATGACTATATAGCTCAGCAAATACGAGCTCATCAGGCGAGTGAAGCGGCTGGGAAAATTGTTAAAACAGGACGACCCTATCCGGGCTGGTATGACCAAATCAGTTACCCGCCGGGATATACGATCCCTAAATTCCATGTGTACAAGGGGACAGGGAATCCACATCAACATGTCGCTCAATTCAGGGCCTTATGCGGCAATACGGGAGGCGACGACAAACTGTTTCTTCGCCAATTCATCGGCAGCTTAGCAGAAACAGCCTTTGAATGGTATTCGGAGCTACCTAACGACTCTGTCAAAACATTTGCGGAAATGGAGCTACTGTTTACACAAAGATTCGCGAGTGCTAGTAAACGCACCCCGATAACAGCACTAATTAATGCCAGGGTATGGCCAGGCAAAACGTGGGTTCAATACGCGATACGATGGCGGAACTTATGGTCGAGGTGCGAACAACGCATCGAAGAAGCACCAGCGGTAGGCTTGTTCGTGGGCACCCTAGACCCTCATTCAACTGTTTCACAGTTCATGATGCTTTTTAAACCGACCATGTTCCAGGCTTTAATTGATAAGCTAGCCCAGATGGATCAAATGGATCACAGACCGTCTCCTCTGAAGCCAGAACCCCGAAATGACAAGGGTAAAGGGAAGGCGACCTTCGTGGCGAACACCCGACAGCAACCCAGTGCCCAAAAGCTAGTGGATCAACTGGAAGAGAGACGGCGGTATTATAATTAGAAAATGAAGCGCCCTTACTCATTCCCGCGGGATAAAACGAAGAGGCTGTTCGAACTGGCGATGCGCAATAGGCTTATCTATCTCCCGAATCCAAGGAGACCACCGCAACCTAACGAAGTGAATAATCCCAATTATTGCCCTTACCACCAAACGGTAAGTCACCCGATCGAGGATCAGTACCTACAAGGCAAGTTTGCGCTGTCTGAAAAGTGGAATGTAAACCCACCACAGCCGCACACTCCAAAGAAGACGGGCACGCCGGGGGAAACTTGTTCTTTTGTTGAAGAAGCTCCATGGGAGGTCGGGCTTTCCGCCAAAACCAAAAATATGCTGAATGATCTCCAGACATGCCCGGCGATCAGGTGGAAGAACCCGCTAGAACCCCAGATCATCGAAAGGATGCTGAAGCCGCGCCCAACTCTAAAGATTGGTGATAGCCAAAATACTCACACCTAGGCGTCGAAATCTTCAAAGAAGAAGAAGAAGAGATCGAAAAAGCCCGTGAAGCCTGGTGACAAGCGCACGAGCCTGCAAAAATAGATCGACGCACTGGAAGAGTATAACCAGAAAGCGCAAACTCCCATCACGCTCCAGGAGTTCCTCAGCCACGTCCTTGAAGACGAAAATGATGGTCAAGACTCGTCAGATGGATCTGAGGATTACGTAGCAAGTTGCCATGTGATCTCTCATTCATCGCTAGACAATGAAGATGCGCCGTGCACGGAAAGACCGGGGGCAGAGCCTGAGCCGGAACTTGTGTGGCCGTCAGACGAGATGATCGACGCCTTTCTGAATGAGATTCATCTGAAAAGTAAAGCCGATCGGGAGCGTGAGATGGCCATATTTGAAAAGGCCAAACGCCGGCGACTGGACAAAAAAGTCGAAACACTCCCACCAGATCAAAGTACATCCGCCGCAAATGAAAGCAGGATCAACACAAAGAAACGATTCGCCGAAGCCATATCGATGAGGATGAAGCTGCCCTCTTTCAGAGAAAATTCTCCTGGTGGTATACATCTTGATGAAGCGGACGTGCATCCTAACTTTTGCTTATATCATCAGAAGATCGCACATCCTACTGAAGACTGCAACTCCTTTAAGTGTTGGTGGCAAGGGTATGTCGCTCACAGGCAACACTTCAACAGGACAAAGCGTGAAGCTCGCAGACAGCGAAAAAATACGACAGATGAGCATAAAAGAATTGCCGGCAATTGTCATAGGGATGATCTTGGGGGATCACGAGTTCTCACCTTCGGGAGCGACTCCGACGAAAAAGTAGCCCTCGGCCCTCTCTTCCAGGAGTCCATCTCTGAAGAATTGAGGAATTGCGAGAACATTCAGCCGTGCAATTGCACGATACCCGGAGAGAACCACAGACCCACAAACAAGGGATCGAGCAAAAAGGATAAAGGAAAGGGGAAAATGGCCTTCTTCGCCAGCGCTCAACAACAATCGAGTGACTCCAGACCGGTTGTTCGCTAAAACAACAAGCAGCAACCCCTCTATGAGAGGTTGAAACGTCCTTACTCATTTCCCCAGGATGAAACAAGGAGGCTGTTCGAAGTGGCAGTGCGCAACAGGCTTATCACTCTACCGGAGCCGAAACACCAACCACAACTGAATGATGTCAACAATCCTAATTACTGCCCTTACCACCAAGTATTGGGCCATCCGATCGAAAATTGCTACATTTTCAAAAACTGGGTTGAAGACCAATACCAACAGGGCAAGTTCGCGTTGTCCGAAAACTGGAAGGTGAGCCCGCCACAACCACATGCTCCGAGAAAGATGGATATACCGGAGGCATCATGCTCATTCATAGAGAAAGCCCTATAGACCGAAAAGTCAGTAAACTAAAGATTCGCCTCAAATACGGCGACGGTGGACCGCAATGTCCTAAAACTTGCAAATGCCCGAAACGTCTTTAAACTACTACCATAGCCTCCTCAGGCTGACGTGATGATAAAAAAAACGGTATGTCCATAAGCAATATGGGCACGGATGAAAACCCGAAAGGGCTCCGTAAGTAAAAACAGCAGGACTACCGGCGAGTGTTCGTGAAAACCCGAAAGGGCGCGACCTCGTTAGAAAAAAGAATAAAAAAAATAAAAAAAGACGGTATGTCCATAAGCAAAATGGGCACGGATGAAAACCCGAAAGGACTCCGTGAGTAAAAACAGCAGGGCTACCGGCGAGTGTTCGTGAAAACCCGAAAGGGCGCGACCTCGTTAGAAAAAAAAAGAATAAAAAAAGGATATAAAAAAACGGTATGTCCATAAGGAAAATGGGCACGGATGAAAACCCGAAAGGGCTCCGTGAGTAAAAACAGCAGGACTACCGGCGAGTGTTTGTGAAAACCCGAAAGGGCGTAACCTCGTTAAAAGACACTTAAAGGATCCTCTCGACCTTTTAAGGAGAAACCACCCGCGTGAGAGCCTTACGACTCACAAGGGAGCAACACACTTAGGGATCCTCATGATTCCTAAGGTGAAATTACACTTGCGGGATCCTCACGACTCGTAAGGAGAACTCTCTTATGGGACCCTCACGGCTCATAAGGTTTGAAAGTCTTAAGTTACAGAGACCTAAACCTGTTCTTAAGCAACCCCCACAACCTTCGATAATGCCCTACAAGCGGCTCAATACTGACCCTTGTATACAATCCACGAACGCGAATAAACATTTCCCCAGCAAAGTCCCATCCGTGACTAGGGATGTGTCCATACGGTGAACAACGCTTGTAAGTCCTCTCGACTTATAAGGAGAAAACCCTTTTGTAAGATCCTTACGACTTACAGGGGAACATGCACTTAAGGATCCTCATGATCCCTAAGGAGAAAACACACCTACGAGATCCTCACGACTCGTAGGGAGAAATACCTTTATGAGACCCTTACGGCTCATGAAGTCAAAAGCCTTAGTCGACAGAATCCTAACCCTGTTTACTAAGCCACCTTTGTTCGACATCGACAGAGGCAAATGATGATTCGCTCCTGGCAATATCCCAGTTGTAGCGATGTCGATGCCTAAATCGGTATCAAATTCCAAGTCCTTTCATGGCAAATGATGATTCGCTCCTGGAAATATTCCAGTTGTAGCGATGCTGATGCTGAGATTAGCGTCAGATTCCAAGTTCCACACTCGCGATAAAAAAATCAGCGAGCCGTACATGCATACGAAATAGCCGAAATGATGGGGCAACTTGCAAATAAAAATCAGCAAGTAAAAAAATGTGTATGCATGCAAAATAGCCGAAATGATTGGGCAACTCGCAATAAAAAGAAGCGAGTGAAAATAAAATAAATAGCCAAAATGATTGGGCACCGCGAAAAATAGCCGAAATGATTGGGCAATCGCGACTTTTGCGATATAAAAGTTGAAATGATAGAGCATCGCGGAAAGAAATAAAATGAAAAATATATATAATGAAATTTATGCCCTATAGGTGATATCACAGCAATCCCTGTATACAATCCAGGGGTCCAAACAAAGAAGGAAACACATCTTCCCTCTCCATGCTCCATCAGAAAATGGAGCCAAGTCTTGACGGTAACTCATATAAAACCTGAAAGACAATCGGAGACCATCTTGCACTAGTGCGGAGTGGTCACCACCTCGACGTTCGTCTCGATACAACGGACGAGATGTCACCCCAGCGTTCTTCCTCCAACAGGATTCGGACGTGACAAAGCAAAAGAAGCGAAGGCCAAATTCCTATCTTCAGGGTCTTAACGGCAAGTCATATAAAGCCTGAAAGGCAATCAGAGATCATCTTGCACCAGTGCGGAGTGGTCACCACCTCGACGTTCGTCTCGATACAGCAGACGAGACGTCACCCCAGCGTTCTTCCTCCAACAGGATTCAGACGCGACAATCAAACAGCGGAGCCACGGCAAAGTCCCTAGTTCCAAACCTCGACGGTTTACCAACAACCTAGAGGCAACCGCGACATTCATCTCGATATAGAGGACGCAATGCCAGCAAACGAAGCAAAGGCCAAATTCCTAGCTTCAGGGTCTTGACGGCAAGTCATATAAAATCTGAAAGACTTACGGAGATCATCCCACACCAGCGCGGAGTGGTTATGACTCATCGGGGCTCTCCAAAATGTGCCTAACCTCAAGTAAAAAGTGACATGGAATATCCCTACGCTTGCTCTTTCGATGGTAATATTACCTGGAAGATTACTTGAAGACGTCTTGTCCAGCCCCCAACGGGATCAGAGACACGACAATCGCACGGCTACTCGAACAGCAAGATTGCCTGTCGAGGAATATATCAGCCAACGCGACGGTACGGCGGCCAAAACCCTAAGTACCACAGACCCTAACGGACCTCTGTCGTAAAGAGCAGAGGTTAACTGTGACGTTAGGATATTCTTGCGAGAAATGCTCGATTCGTCTCAACTCGTGAGGAAAAGCCTTAGGCAGCGGGGATTAAAAAACCTGTTTCCTAAGCACTGGGACCCTGCAAGTCAGTCCAAAAATGGACTCTTGCATACTATTCACGGGTCACACTCTCCAAGGTCGAATCTCGACAAGGAGAGAAACAACCGCTTACGGGTCCTCTCGACTCGTAAGAGGGAAAATTCTCTTATAAGATCCTTACGACTTATAAGAGAAAACGTACTTAGGAATCCTCATGATTCCTAAGGAGAAAATACACCTACGAGATCCTCTCGATCCGTAGGGAGAAAAGTCTTTATGAGACCCTCACGGCTCATAAAGTTGAAAAGTCTTAGGCAGCAGATCTAAACCTGCCTCCTAAGCTATCACTACCTCTTGAAGAAGCCAAGACAGGATACTCGCTCTATCATCCATCGACCATGTTTACTAAGGTAACATGTTGGCAATAAAAGAAAAAAGAAAGCGACAGAGAGAACATCCGATTTGCATTTGATCAAGCGTTCGAGAAACATCCATTCATGCGTATGCAAAAGACTCAGAACGAGAAATAAGACAAGCTGAAATGAGAAATTTTCCATTCATATTGCAAAGGGTTCTTACAATCATAAAGAAATAAACAAAGACATTATCCAAATGATTACAACGGCAAAACCTCAGATCCTGGACAGGGATTGAGGAACTCGAAAGTGACCTTGTCCAAGACTTTCTAAGCTTGGAGAACCATCCTGGTGTGCTTCCTTTCGCGAGCACGGGCGTCGGGATCCCCACTGATGTCCTCCACCCTCCGATAGGCAGAAAGAATGGCAGACTGTTGAAAGGCCTGGTGCAAGAGATCGACAAGATTGTCTCGCCGTCTCTTCGAGATCAGGTTCATCAGGTACACCGAGTGCACCTTGTCTTCGGCGGCGTCCAATGCCCTAAGCGGCACGCCGGTAAAGAATTTGGGAAGCGCTTCCCAAATTGCTCCCACAATAAGCTTCAGGAGAGGGGAGCGCCGAGGAAGCAGTTGACCGTTGTATGCGTCGAAACGGCTCATGATTTCGGCACACTCGGCGTTTGTAAGTTCTCGGTTCTGAGAACGCCCGAGTTGGCGAATGTCTCCGTAAGAAATGATTTCATCAAGGTCATACATGTGGGCGTCCATTACTCCTGCAAAAAAAAAATCAACAAAATTAGCAGGCAGGCTGATTAAGCAAGGTGATACAATTCATCAAGAAATAAAATCCCATTCTTTAAACTCCAAGATCCGTGAAAAACTCTTAAGAGTTCTTCTATATGATTTGGAAGGAGCAAAGCTCCATTGATGAATTAAGAAAATTCAAGGAAAATCTTTTAAAGAGCACAGCTTTATTAGTGGAACCCTAATAGGTTTCTCTTTAGTTCTCTTTGGATCCCTTTAGACCTCTAGAGCAAAGCTCTGCTAAGTGAAACCCTAAATGGGTTTTCTTTAGATCAGAGATCTATTGAGAGCAAGGCTCTTAAAATTAATTCAATCTAATTTAATTTTTACCTAAAAATTTTCTAGAGTTTGAACTCTTAAAAGTGTTTAAACAAAAGAGCAATGCTTTCAATAAGAGAAAATTCTTATGAAGAGATGAAAATCATCTAAGGGACCAAAGGTCCTATTTATAGGCATTGAGAGCCGTTTCAACTTCCAAAAGCTGGCACAACGGTTGGAATTCAGCCACCGCTGCGCTCACGTTTGGGGCCATGTAAGCGCAACGGTGGGGGGCATTTGTTTACCCCATTCAGAGCAAAGCTCTGTTCAAATTCCAAGGCGGGAAACGAAGCAATGCTTCTGTTTCCCCCAATCAGAGCAAAGCTCTGCTTTGAAATTAAAGTTAAAATAATTGAAGCAACGCTTCAGCTGACTTGCGCTCTGCGCTGTGCGACACGTGTCAGCGCAGTTGCGCTTCGCTTTGCGCTGCGCGATACGTGTCAGCGCAGTTCCGCTAGCGCAGTTGCGCTGCGCGACCCGTGTCAAGCGCAGGTGCACTTTCGCCATCTGTGCCAGCACTAAAACAGAATTAAAATTCCAGAAAGATCTTTCCAATCTTATTAAAACAATAAGATTATCTTCTGTAAAACAGAGCCCTTGGATCAAAGATCCAACGGTGGGGAAATATCCCTAAATCACTCAGAGAAGATCTCTTTAACTGATTTAATAAATAAATTGGCACTATATAAAGGCCCCTAGACTCCAAGTCTAAAACGCACACACACACACCGATAGAGAAACACAGAAATCCTCTGAAAACTTTGAGAAAGAACTCAAAAAAGAAAAAGGTAAACCTTTGGAAAAGAAGAAGATCATCTTCTTCATTTAAAGAATTTAATTCTTAGAATAAAAAAAGAGAAGAATTTCTGCTAAAAAGATCAAAGATCTAAGAACAAGATCAAGATCTTCAACATAAAAAAAAAGAGGACCGGAAAAGATTAGATCTTTTGATCTATATAAAGGCATTGCCTTTTGATGAACCACAGGTTCTTGAGATTTGAGGTAGAACCTCTCTGGAAATAAGAAAAATTTGTTTCCTTTGATCTAAATTTGATCAAGATATTAAACAGTGCCTTACACTTTTGAAATTTGCACTGTTGCGCTCCTTGGATTGGCGTAGGCCACTAGAGAGTGCCACGTGTCGGCCCCAGAACAAACCGCGCCTTGCACTTCTAAAACAGAGCACTGCTCTCTTAAATTGGCGCAAGTCATCAGAGCGCACCACGTGTCAGCAGCGCGCTAGCGCAGCGTACTGGCGCAGTGCACTGCACTAACAGACTTGCGCTCACCAGAGCGTGACACGTGTCACCCCCATATGAACTTGCGCCTTGCGCTCCTCAATCGGCGCAAAGTGCCTGACAAGCCACGTGGGGCACTGTCAGAACATTTAATGCTCTGCATTATTAAAAAGAAAGGACAGAGCCCAATTAAAAAGGCCTAACATGCCAAAATAAATGCCATGCATTTAAATAAAAGGCCCAATGCCATGCATTGTCTAAAAAGGGCGGAGCCCAAGTAAAGGCTTAACAGGCCAGACACAAATAAAAATGTTGAATATTCTCAACTGGACTTAGCCCAATACTGGCCATAAGTCCTCAAATTAAATTGAACTGAGCACAACTGCTCTCTCAAATCAATTTACACCCGGTTCAAGGGTACATCTCTGAACTCCTCTGATATTTGTCGTTGTAATCCTTCAACGTCGTTAGAGAGGTGAAGGGTCCCGACAACCACATATAATACGGATTGTGAGGTCCTTAAACTCATGGATTAATGCGTCCTTAAACCAATACTCGTCCCCAAAATGGGAATACTGGACCACCATGTCCCTAAACTGGCAATGGACCACTATGTCGCTAAACTGGAACAATAGAGCCCCCAAATGCTCTTTTGTCGGATCCAAACAATCCCGTTGAGTTGATCTTAGTCTCAAATTGGACTAACATATCCTTAACAAACGTTTAAGTTGATCTTAGCCCCATATATGGCTAACGTATCCTTAAACCAAAACCCCAAACCCAAATCTAAGAAAATACGGATTTGGACTAATCCACGTCCTACGGGCGACGACATAAATTAGTCCCCGTATACAATCCTATTAGTTATATGTATGCCCTAGAGGCCATTACTATACATATGATGTATATTGTAGTGGATGCTTGGACATATATAGGGAGGACTTTCTTGCTCGACATGATAGTATGCTATCTGGTTACCCTTTATCTTAACGTGTATACTGATTGTCTCTCTGTTACATGTTGGTAAAGCCCTTAGGATGTGTACTTGACTACCTGGACTATGATGTGGATTATACTAGTGGGGACATGGTAGTCCATAAGTACATCCTTCAAGGTCCCTAGTCGTGGGTGTATCGAGACGGGGCATCGATATACCAGTGTAGACTAGCGTATGCCTTCTCGACCCATACAGATGGGCGATGGATGATCCCATATCCATTGGTGTTTGACATCAGAGATGATATACGGGTGCTCAGTGGAGACTGGGTACACTGGACGGACTCGCCGAGAACTCCCAGATGGTATTATACCTTACTTCAGATGGCAGTTCTCTGGTGACACTGGTACAGGTTAGTCTGTAGACCCGAGATCGTCATAGAGACTTGTGTGATTCCCACTGTGCTTTGATTTCCATCTTACCACGTCCAAGAGGGCATGCAAAACGGTGGTTTTTGGGTACAGTCCCGAGTCACATGGAGGCAATGAGCGATAGGAGGGGTTTCGTCTCTCCCGGTATTGGGGGTTGATGTTGCGCTATGCTCGATTGGCCATAACAGGGAAGTCCCTGGCCAGGGCTGGTTTAGAGATGTACTGGTAAGTGTTACCAGTAGTTTCTCGACCCGTTATGTGCCTCATATCGACATGACTTATCGGTTATTGGGGTCTGACGTTTACCACCCCTAGAACTGATATGCGACATATCAGACGAGGAGACCGGACTGTACGGTAGTGTCACTGTCAGGCTTTTACAGGAGTTGGAGCGGGCTTGCTTGCTGATCTTCTGATCGCTCAATACCCGGGTAGCCGTTACGTCCAGCTAGTACCGCGGACTGCTTGTGGGTGCTTGATATGATCATCACCTACTGCCGGCGTATTGACGAGTCTTTAGAGTCCTACATAGAGGTTGTACTGGCTCAGGCAAAACGAGATAGGAGCGCATATGTGATATGTGCGGGACCGAGAATGATACGAGTATGTGATACGATATTCTATTCTCGCGATGATTGTATCGATTGGTTGTATGCGATATAACCTAGTTATCGAATCAAGTGTTGATTCGATAAGTCGATACATTGATATTAGTCGGTTATATGCGATATGACCGGATCGTTAAATCAAGTGTTGATTTAATGATTTAATGTATAATTATATATTTGATATATTACTTTACATTAACTAGTATTGGTTCACTTAAGATTGATTTTCTCACTTGATGTGCACAAGTTGTATATGTGATATATTTTTGTGCACTAGATTGTATCATGATTGATGATACATGCAAACTTGGGTGTGTGTGTGCTATACACCATGTTTAGTTAAAGGTTAGGGTTTTATTTTCTTTATTTATTTTGCAAAAACAAAATGTTGGCTTTCTTTGCACTTTGCTAGAAGCTTCATGAATTTTTTAAGCATCTTTGAAAAGTCTAGCCATTTTGTCTTATGCTTAAACCTAACCATTAGCTAAACTATGGTTTGCTCTCTACATGAGTTAACCTCACCCATGGTTGCATTATGATAACTCTTCACTTGATTTTCTTTAATTGATAATTCAATTTTTTCTTTCTTCTTCTTCTTCTTCATGAAGAGAAGAAAACCTTACTAGAAAATTCCAAGTGATGAATCCAAGTGAGAAATCAAAATCTAAAGAGTACCCACTTCCTATCTCACCATCCTCTACTAGACTAGCACTTTAGTTTAAGGTGTTTGCTTCACTAATTCTATGGTTACTGAGGTAGAAGATTGAGTCCGTATTCCTTCGACGTAGATCATCTTCGGTACCGAAGACTTCAAGCGATCCCGTTGCTATTTCTCAAGGAGCCGTCCGAGGGTCTGGGAGTTGGATGATCGCAGCGAAGGGACTACATCAAGGAGCTTAGGAAGTGAAGGACCGATCTACAAAGGTTGTATTTCGTATTCACTTAGGGTTAAAGTGTTTAGCTTGCTTTCTTTTTCGCCTAATATCTAGTTAACGATCTTGCTTAGGGTTGTTCGGCACCTAAAAATTTTAATCCGGCATGGTCGATGCCTTGTAGATCCTAGTTAGTGTGCCTAGTAACCCTACAGTGGTATCAGAGCCTAGCTAGAGCATTAGGCGATGCGTTTACAAAGTTAAAACCCCGATCGAACCCGGAAACTACAAAATAAAACCCTCTCTGTACATTTTTTAAAATCTGGGATTTTTCCGAATTAAAAATCCTTAAAAAAATCAGCAGGCAATTATAAGGACACCTGTGCAAAACGACAACGTTTGGCGCCTAAAGTGCCGTGAAACCGCGGCACGAGCATGGCTTGTGCGGCGGTTCCGCGGCCATAAGGTGACGCCATCGCTCTCTTTTTGCACAGTAATGTTCCAATTTGATTTCCTGATTTTTTATGGGTATTTTTATCTGACTCAAATGTTGAGTATTCAGGGGTCTATTTTGTATTCGATGATTCGATCGGAGAATTTAATTTCGTTGGGTTTTCCGGATATTTAGAAACTGTTAAAAAAGTTCGATCCGATATCAATAACTCACTTTTTCCCTAACCCGGAAAATTTCCAAGTGTTAGATTTTTCCGTAGTTTAAGAACGTCTAAATCGTGCAAGTTACGCAATGGACCCTCTAGAAGACAACAAACCTTAACTCGATTATGTGACCGTCTTGAACTGCCCTTTGAACCTTAGGGTTTGGGGCAGTACGGCGTGCCACATGTGAGGCGTTGGCTTGACCCTTCTACGGCTGGACCGTTGGTACTGTGGTATATGATGGATGTTTTTAAACCCCCCTCAAGTGTTGAGAACCAATTGGGAAAACTTGGGTGTTTGATTATTCGATCGGAAAGTTTAACATTTTCTATTTATCCGGAATGTGATACAATATTTGGAATCCACATGTAGTTATGAGATAACTAATTTGATTGTTATAAACATAGCAGTTTAATCTCACTTGATCGGTTGCCACGGAATTTTGATGTGATCAAAAGTCCGTCGCAATCACGTAGTGTACGCGGATACTCGCCGGGTAAACTTAATAGACAGCTATGCCCCATTGCCCCGACCAAGTGACTGTAGGAGAACCCCGTCGCCAAAAGCATCTGTTCGGGTGCTCGCGGCAGCGGTGTTCCGCCTTAGTGCACTTCGTCGACGGCGTCCGGGGGTGCGGCCGTCTACTAAAGTTTGCGATGAGTATTCGATCAGGATGTCGGGAATCTTGTTGAATTGCCCGACTTGATATTGAAAAGAGTTTTCGATATAGAGACTAAAATGCGGGGTTTATAATTGTCAGGCATGCGATGTCTAAGGAGGTTGCGGATTCCAACTGTTGTAGTTTTACACTTTTTTTTCTGTGACCGTAAGTGTAATATGTTATATTGCCGGTTTCGTTGCTATATGTCAACGACAATTGGGATGCGCATATTTACTTACGTTGATGACATGTGATGTTATGTGTTGCTGGATATGTTATATTGGATCGTCGCGATTTGAATAGCCGGGGGTTTTATGTGAGATGAGTGTTTTTCATTTTCATTCATGTAAAAACTTGTATGTAATATTCTTTTATTGGGGCACTTCCAGGTTGAGGAAGATGTCACCGTTGATGTATA
Organism: Agapanthus africanus; assembly: GCA_030015575.1. Taxonomy (NCBI): domain Eukaryota; kingdom Viridiplantae; phylum Streptophyta; class Magnoliopsida; order Asparagales; family Amaryllidaceae; genus Agapanthus; species Agapanthus africanus. The sequence goes on from CM057337.1 coordinate 90,359,591, forward strand.
TTATTTACTTTTCCGCACTAGGATAGACCCAAGGAGGGGAGCACAAGTAACCGGGTTCTAGGGTCCAGTGGGAAACCAACCGAGGAGTCGAGTCCGGGTCTCCTAACTCTAGAATTGGTAGGGTTGCTTGCCGCTCTCGTAGGGGTCTAGGGGTGTGGGTTTGGCTATTCATCGCGACCGTGGAATCCGTGTTTTATAAAGGCTCAAAATAAAACACGGACGTCCTAGTATATCCAATATTTCATATGTTCCTTCTGCTGCGATATCTGTGATGTGATCATGTGATATGTTCTCTGATAGATACTATATATAGTATATATGATATATTATATAGATATTACTTATGTTTTACACCCGCGCTAGCCCTGTCCTGCTCCGCCGTTAGTTACCTAACCTAACGGTGCACGAGGGGACATCGAGGCGAATGCGGATGGCATAAGTGTACATCGTATTTATCTGTGAGGTTTATGTAACTTAAATGATGGGACTTCATTAATGTGATTAATGAAAGAAAAAAAGAAACCTAAAAGATGTTGTGGAATCGAATTTTCAAAAACAGGTAGCTACAGTTCTTGCTTTGCATCGCGGTGTTCCTTGTAGAACATCCTGCACCTTATTCGATGAGGAAAGGGCCGAGATCCTTTCACCAGGAGTGACCCCTTTAGCAATAACTGGCAGATGCTACACACTCGGTTTGTATTTTGATTGCTTCTATAGTTTATGCTTTGCACAGTGATATATATGATATATCCCGCACGTCATTCGACGAGGAAAGGGCCGACGATCCCTTCACCGGGAGTGACCCCTTTAGCAAAACTAGAAAAGCCTAAAAAACATTCCATTTTAAAATCATTTGATTCTACAACGATATCAAGTTCATTACGTAATAGGTTTTCAGAAAAACCTGCCGTAGCCCTCCGTCATTTCAAATAAGTTGTATATAGTATTCGTGCTACATTTGTTGGCTTTCGTCAAGGTGTAGTGTACGGTAGCTATATGCTGCTTATCTGCTGCATACGATGCGATTGGATTAGGGTAGTCGTACGGCTTTGTTGGCTTTCGTCAAGGGTCGTGCGGGTGGGTTTAATTCAGTCAAGAAATGTACGGGTTGAACTTGACTAGCGGGCTATGGTTTGTTGGCTTTCGTCAAGGTCATAGCACGTTAGGGGCAAAATTATCGGGAATTTCAAGTATTGAAATTTGCAATGAGATTGCATACCTTCTATGAGATAGTTGGATCCCGATACCCGCTGCGAGTAAGAGTTACTCCTGGGAGAGTTTTACACATTACAATTAGCCGATCAAGTAGGTGTCTAGAAAGGTGTTAACGAGGTTACGCCTCTGGGAAAACGAGGTTTACATTAATTAGGTTCGTGCGAAAGCACGGAGGACCTCCCACAAAGTACCGACACTGGACTGGCTGAAAGATTGGCGAACTTGTAGCGTGTAATTAATCCCGGCTAGTCTTTCCTTTTAGGGTTTGAAGGAAGATTTGATAAAAACAGTGGGAGCCATCCTGATTAGATAAAATAATAACCAATCTGATCTTGCAAGAGCGCACGATGAGTGTTTTCTTCTCTCTCTCTCCAGGTAGCGACCATATCACGCCTTAATCAAGATAATAAAACGGATATATTGACCGAACCCGCTTGTTATACTAAGCTGGGGAACATTGGTCCCGCTCCAACTTATAATTGTTATAAGATAGAGCAGGAAATAGGGGATTACCAGAATTCCCGTGCCGACCAAACGAAGAAATTGCATGCTGATACATCATCTTCGGGTGTGTTCATTACAGAGAATTGTTTCTCAGTATCCTTTACGTCCTGGGTATGTGATACCGGATCAGGATCCCGCATATGTAATCTATTACATGGGCTACAGATAGGTAAAGAACTAAGAACGGATGATAAGTTTCATGAGACAGAAAACGGTGCAAGTGTTGCAGCCAAGTTTGTTGGTCACTGTCACCCTGTATTACCAATACATTGATTCTGAACAAATGCTATTAGATATCGAACCTGATATACAAAATCATATCAATCTCTTTATTTATTAAAGAAGGATATAATTTTGTATTGTTGGATAATGTTTTGAACTTTCCTATATCAAAAGTTGATCGGTTCAGGTACGTTATCTAAAAGCATTGATGTTCTAAATCAAACTACAGTTCTTAGCATACAGAACACACACAAGAAGATGAGTTCAGAAATGAATGGATCCTTCTTGAGGCATTGTAGACTAGGCCATATCAATGTGACCCGACTAGCTGAAGTTACATATAGATGCATATTTAAACTAGTTTGAATTTACATCTTCTGAAACTTGCCGGTCATGTCACAAAGATAAGATGACCATAGCTCTGTTTATTGGAAACAGAGAAAGAGTTAGTGAACTTTTGGGATTGATACATACGGATGTATGAAAGTCCCCTGTCTACACATGCCAAGACCGGTTCTTTGTACTTCATTACATTCTCTGATGATCTCTCAAGAATCAGACATATGTTCCTGATGAAACACAAGTCCGAACCTATTGAGATATTCACAGAATATAAGTTTGAAGTAGAGAACCAAAATAAGGGTAAAAGTATTATGTCCTTTGATGCGATCAAGGAGGAGAATACTTGAGCGCGGAATTCCTGGATTATTCTAAAGGAGAATGAGATTCTCTCTCAGCATTACTCCTCCGTATATACCATAGCACGATGGTATATCGGGACGGAGCAATCACACCCTATATGATAAGGTGTGCTCTATGATGAGTACTACTGAGTTACCTATTTCCTTTTTGGGAGTTATGCACTTGTGAAGCTGCATACCTATTGAATGGCGTTCCAACCAAATCAGGTGCCTACCACTTCATATGAGATATGGTAAGGGAAGAGCCCATCTCTTAAGTCGGTTAAGATTTGGGGTTGTCCGGCCTATGTCTAAAAGAAAAATCTGGACAAGCTCGAGGCAAAGTATGATCTGTGGAAGTTTGTTGGATATCCTAAGCATTAACAAGGGAATATCTTCTACCAAACCGAGGAACAAAAATGTTTTGTTTCTCAACATGCCACCTTTGTGAAATAGAATTTCTTGTGAAGAAATTAGTGGTCATGAGGTAGAACTGGAAAGAGTTCCAGCTATACAAACTGCAGCTGATGATTTGGTAGAACCAAAGGATTCAATAGTCCCCGACGAACCTCAGCCTCTCCGCCGATCTGGTAGGGTTCCTCACCCACCTGAGGGTTACTTCGATTTCTCTATGACAGTGGGAGCAAGGATTGCATCATGAGATGATGACCCAACTAGTTTCGAGCTGGCCATGGAGAGTAGGGACTCTGTAAGAATGGCTGGATGCTTAGCGATCTGAGATGGAATCTTTATACACCAACAAAGTATGGACTTTGGTTGCTTTATCTGAAGGGTTAAATCCCCATCAGGAGCAAGTATATCTTGAGAAGATTACTTGGTGTAGATGGAAAAGTTGAGATTTTCAAAGCTAGACTTGTTAAAGGTTTTCGTCATCAACCAGGCGTGAATAATGATGAAAGCTTTTCCAGGGGCTATGCTTAAGTCCATCCGGGTCCTACTTGCCATTGCTACATACCATGACTACGATATCTGGTGGTTGGGTGCCATGACTGCTTTTCTAAATGATGTTTTAGAAGAGAGCGTCTATAAGTACACAGCCAGAGAGCTTCGTAGACAGTGGGAGCAGCGGAAACGTATGCAAGATGTTTTATGTGATAAAGCAGGCATCGCAGAGTTGGAACGTCTGTTTTGATGTGATAGTCAAAGAGTTTGACATCATCAAAATGGCAGATGAACCTTGTATATACAAAAAGGTAGTAGGGAGTATGGTGGTGATCCTCGTAGAGTACGTGGATGACATACTCTTGATAGGGAAGGAGTTTCCTATGCTACGCTCAGTCAATCTCCGCTTATCACAATAATTCTCCACATAGGATTAAAGTTATACCTACTAAATCCTGGGTTTTGGATCTATGAGATAGATCTAATTGGATGTTAGGATACTCACTAGTTGTAGTGAGATGGTATCAATCGATCCTGGGGAGAATCACTGGAAAGGTTCCAGGGTGATAAGGACGACTGAAAGTCAGTCACAGGCATTGTCTTTACCCTCAGAAAAGGGACGGTATATTGGAAGAGTTCTAAGCTAGATACCGTGACATACTAGACGATTAAAGGCAAGATAAATCGTTACCGGAGATACTACCAAAGAGGCAGTCTGGGAGTATATTAGTTCATGAGATGAACTTCGTTCCTACCATTGTGTGACAATGGAGTAGTGGCTTATGCCTAGGAACGCCCGTCCCATCAGTGATCCAGACATATTCTAAGGCGGTGTCACCTGATCATGGAGATGGTTGATCTCCAGGGAATCGAGGTGAGGAGAGTAGACTCAGAGGAAAACATGGCGGATCCACTCACAAAGGCCTTTTCCCAGAGAGACTTTTATGGGATGGTTGAGTATGAGATACTACAACCACTGTTATCAGATGGCCCTAGTGCAAGTGGGAGATTTTTAGTTATATGTATGCCCTAGAGGCCATTACTATACATATGATGTATATTGTAGTGGATGCTTGGACATATATAGGGAGGACTTTCTTGCTCGACATGATAGTATGCTATCTGGTTACCCTTTACCTTAACGTGTATACTGATTGTCTCTCTGTTACATGTTGGTAAAGCCCTTAGGATGTGTACTTGACTGCCTGGACTATGATATGGATCATACTAGTGTGGACATGGTAGTCCATAAGTACATCCTTCAAGGTCCCTAGTCGTGGGTGTATCGAGACGGGGCATCGATATACCAGTGTAGACTAGCGTATGCCTTCTCGACCCATACAGATGGGCGATGGATGATCCCATATCCATTGGTGTTTGACATCAGAGATGATATAGGGGTGCTCAGTGGAGACTGGGTACACTGGACGGACTCGCCGAGAACTCCCAGATGGTATTATACCTTACGTCAGATGGCAGTTCTCTGGTGACACTGGTACAGGTTAGTCATGTGTGATTCCCACTGTGCTTTGATTTCTATCTTACCATGTCCAAGAGGGCGTGCAAAACGGTGGTTTTTGGGTACAGTCCTGAGTCACATGGAGGCAGTGAGCGATAGAAGGGGTTTCATTTCTCCCGGTATTGGGGGTTGATGTTGCGCTATGCTCGATTGGCCATAACAGGGAAGTCCCTGGCCAGGGCTGGTTTAGAGATGTACTGGTAAGTGTTACCAGTGGTTTCTCGACCCGTTATGCGCCTCATATCGGCATGACTTATCGGTTATTGGGGTCTGACGTTTACCACCCCTAGAACTGATATGCGACATATCAGACGAGGAGACCGGACTGTACGGTAGTGTCACTGTCAGGCTTTTATAGGAGTTGGAGCGGGCTTGCTTGCTGATCTTCTGATCGCTCAATACCCGGGTAGCCATTACGTCTAGCTAGTACCGCCGAAGGCTTGTGGGTGCTTGATATAATCATCACCTACTGCCGGCGTATTGATGAGTCTTTAGAGTCCTACATAGAGGTTTTACTGGCTCAGGCAAAACGAGATAGGAGCGCATATGTGATATGTGCGGGACCGAGAATGATACGAGTATGTGATACTGTATTCTATTCTCGCGATGATTGTATCGATTGGTTATATGCGATATAACCTAGTTATCGAATCAAGTGTTGATTCGATAAATCGATACATTGATATTAGTCGGTTATATGCGATATCACCGGATCGTTAAATCAAGTGTTGATTTAATGATTTAATGTATAATTATATATTTGATATATTACTTTACATTAACTAGTATTGGTTCACTTAAGATTGATTTTCTCACTTGATGTGCACAAGTTGTATATGTGATATATTTTTGTGCACTAGATTGTATCATGATTGATGATACATGCAAACTTGGGTGTATGTGTGCTATACACCATGTTTAGTTAAAGGTTAGGGTTTTATTTTCTTTATTTATTTTGCAAAAACAAAATGGTGGCTTTCTTTGCACTTTGCTAGAAGCTTCATGAGTTTTTTAAGCATCTTTGTAAAGTCTAGCCATTTTGTTTTATGCTTAAACCTAACCATTACCTAAACTATGGTTTGCTCTCTACATGAGTTAACCTCACCCATGGTTGCATTATGATAACTCTTCACTTGATTTTCTTTAATTGATAATTCATTCTTTTCTTTCTTCTTCTTCTTCTTCATGAAGAGAAGAAAACCTTGCTAGAAAATTCCAAGTGATGAATCCAAATGAGAAATCAAAATCTAAAGAGTACCCACTTCCTATCTCACCATCCTCTACTAGACTAGCACTTTAGTTTAGGGTGTTTGCTTCACTAATTCTATGGTTAGTGAGGTAGAACCTTGAGTCCGTATTCCTTCGACGTAGATCATCTTCGGCACCGAAGACTTCAAGCTATCCAGTTGCAATTTCTCAAGGAGCCGTCCGAGAGTCCGGGAGTTGGATGATCGCAGCGAAGTGACTACATCAAGGAGCTTAAGAAGTGTAGGACCGATCTACAAAGGTTGTATTTCATATTCACTTAGGGTTAAAGTGTTTAGCTTGCTTTCCTTTTCGCCTAATATCTAGTTAACGATCTTGCTTAGGGTTGTTCGGCACCTAAAATTTTTAATCCGGCATGGTTGATGCCTTGTAGAGCCTAGTTAGTGTGCCTAGTAACCCTACAAATCCACGGACAACCACAAACAAAACCAAACACCCACGACACGAAGTGAAATTCTGGAGAAGGAGAAAGTTGTTACCGCGATGCTGTAGCGTAATTAACTGCAGAGGCTTGCGCCTGCAGAGAAGAGCATCCCCACAATTAAAAAACCCCTCAAGCGAGGGTGAATCTGACGAAGTCTGCTGCATCGGCCGCATCCGTCTAAACCTTCGATACACGGTGCCATAAATCAACTTGGCATCTTCGAAGAGGTGGACGGATAAAACCAAATAGCATCTTCCCCGAATCTTAGGCAAGATGTCCCCTGTCTTGGCCGCCATTCGGAGGGGAACAGTTGTAGAGATGTAACATTTCAAAAAAATAAAATATTATTTTTGGGGAATTTTTATAATTTAATAATAAAATATTGAATATTTTAATAAGGCGGTATAATTAAATACCGATAAATGGGGAAAATTTGGAAAATTATGGAAATTATTTAAAAGAAGTTGTTTTATGTAAATTATGCAAGTTTTAAGTTTTTATGAGTAATTATATGCTAATTTAGTGCTAATCGCGATTAAAAATCGCTAATCGGATTTTAAGCGGGTTTTGTGCAAAACATGCACCATTCCATTTTTACACTTGTTACATTTATTTCCATGGCTTTCCTACATGTTTTATAGCATGGTTATTGATTTATTAGAGAGGGAAAAAGAAAAGAAAAGGAAAAGAGTATAAGATATAGGTATGGGTGAGGGAGAGAAAGGTAAGGGTTTACCTTTGACTTTAGATTTGGCCATTCCCTCACCATTTCCTCTCCTCTCCTCTTCATTCTCTGCTGATGCTGCTGCCTCCTCCCCCCCCCCTTCTTCAAGCCACAAAACTCCATGAAAACCAACTCAAAACCCAAACCCTATTTCACAAAAGGGGTGCATGAGCTCACTAGCTACCCTATGGACCAAGAAAGAGAAGATTTTGAGGACTTTGAGCAACTCAAGAAAATTCTTGAGTTGCCAAAGGAGGTAACTTCTACACCATTAGTGTAGTATTTTAATTCGTTATGCATCCATACATGTTTCATGTCGATATCGAGTGGTTTTGTGGACTTATGAAAAGCAGAGTTAGGGTTTATGGAAACTTTGGGTTGTAATATGTAATTGAGCTCAGTAGAGACCACACAAACCCCCTAGTGCTAGAATTCAGGCCTAAAACAGAGACTAGAACACCAGAATACGGATTTAGAAAAGCCGATATCGGGATATTGTGGAATCTGTGAGGGTTAATTGAAATCTGCTATCACGCGGAGACTCTGAAAATCATTTTGCAAACACAAAGAGATGTGCAGGCACCCAAGAAGCTAACCCCAAAACCCCAGCCCCTGACTCCATACTACGGCCACAGATTTAATCCGCCGCAAATTGCGGCCAGACCTGGCCCATTTGGGTTCGTGTTTCTTCCATGGCCCCATCTCCAGTAAATTAGACCCCTGGCATATGCAAAATTGACCAATTTGACCTAGGGTAAAATCTGGGACCTTTTTCCTAAGTTGCTGTTTTGATTAGGAGTTTTGTTTTGCGTATTTTGAATTCTGGGTTTCTAGTAATGTGTTTTACCTCGTTCACTTGACGTTTGTACGACGATATCTAGGATTGTTTGATGTTTTGAAAGCGTAATCCATAGGTTCTAACCTATAGGTCGAAGCGTGTCGTTTGGTTTTCCCGATGTGATTTTAATGTGCGTTTAAGATTGTGTTATCTTGTAGGTACCTTCTTGAGGGCTTCATACGATGAAGAAGATGAAGGCGACATCGACACTGACACGCAGGATGCAAGTGAGCAGATTCTATCTACGGGGGAAGTCGGGTGGATGGCGTATAGTACTCCCGCAGTTCGATACTTAGTATACTAGATATATACTATATATATATGTATGATAGCGTTATATGTGACTTGGATATTCAGATGTTATTAGGTGTACTATGGATAGATTAGGGTGTAGTCGTAAGCTAGTATAGTTCCTAGTTGCGAACCCTAGAATAGGTTTACACCCACACGCATGCTTATTTGTCATACTTATACCTAGATGATGAGGATAGTGGATGATATTTGGAGATGAGTCGATGATTTTGGGCATAATGCCATGAGATTGGTGATATGATGTGATTCGTATTTGGGATACGACATGTGATTTTAGCGGGCCTTTGGACGTGTGTTTCACACACGCATTTATATTTATATAGATGGTATCGATTTGTACTAGACTTAGATCGGTACCCCAGATCATAAGATATGATGATAAGGATACCAGATAACTGATGAGAGGAATGTGATATTGACCCGTACCCATATTTAGGATGTCGTACGACGCTTTACCGTACGAGCTTTATTTGATGATAAGATCCGCACTCATGACTCGAGAATGTCATATGATATTGTATCGTACGCGGTACCTTTGAGGCGGGATCACCGACTATTATATATATATATATATATATATATATATATATATATATCGACTCAGATTTAGGTGGTTTCCATAACCCTCCTGATTGACTTGTTAGTTAGAGCTGTAGTTTTGCTAGTAGATGTTAGGCTAGGCCGAGGTCTTACCTATTTCAAAAACTAACGAATCGGGAGTATTTTAAAGACAGGCAAAGGGATTCTACGGATATTTTCAAAAGGCGCATCACTTCTTAAAAACACCGTTGCCCTTATTTTCCTAAAAACCCCGATTTATCTTCTTTTAAATGGCAAAACAGTATGACATAGATACACTGATGTAGATTCTACACTGTTGTGGTTATTATTCATTTGCCGCATATTCTTACTGTTTGCATCGCATTGCATGTTAAATATGTTATTGTTATATCAAAACCATGCTATTAGGACACCAGCACCATTATCGATGATGCATATGTTTCACGTACACCTGCTTGCCGGCTCACACACTTCATCATCGATAATTGCCATGTCACTACACTGTAGGACTGTTGCATTCAGGGTATGACCCCCTTGCAGGGCATACTTGTGTACATGCATATTGTACACCCATACTTGCATAAAAAAGTATTTGCACATACATAGATGATTCTGGCTTGATTAGAGATTTGAGAACCGCAAGATAAATCTTAAAACTGTGTTCATTTTAAAAGAGCGGTTTCTCTCAATATGTGCATATTACTATTTCATGTTGCATGATATACTGATATGCTTACATTTCTTTTACATGTCGCATACATCATGCTTTACGATTATACGCATTGAGATATGTTGTTTCCATGATATTTCTGGATTTGGGAACCGTGGGTATTTCAAAAGAAAGTATGTATTGTTTTAAAAGAAAACCCGGTTACCCTTGTTATGATATTTCACTGCGTCCACCATGCTTTTTCTCGGTTCTGAGACATATGACATGTGTACCCGAATCGAGGATCTGGATGAAGCCGATTGCGAGTACATGGTGGACCCGGTATGGTACCCCGGGGCGAGAACGGATCGCTGTGTTGCAGACGATGAGCCTGACAGAGGGACTACTACCTACCGGTGATAGTATTTGGGGCTTGGCGGATATCCGGAGGATACCGACCGGAGTCGAGAGAGGATGTGGGCCGATCCGGACTGACGGAGCCCGATATATGAGGATTTACGTGTCGATACTGGGTACAGCTTTCATGATGTTTTCGAGTGTCGATGCTGGACACTCTGGTTCCATGATTTTGATGTGTCGCGAGGGACACATGTTGATTATATCCTTATACTTCCATGCATATGCTATATGATATTTTCATGCATGACGTTTATTGTCATTGGGTGACACGTGGACGAGATCCACATACATATAGCTGGTATTGATGACATTGATCATATAGTTGGATGATATCCACATACTCATAGGCTTCATGATATAGTTGACAATGACTACATTGATCATACCTCACATTATGATATGTTATTACCTGAGGCACTGGCACGAACACTTGGTACTACACTTATGTATAGATGTTTACCTTGCCACTTTACCATGCTTCAGACTTATTCATTTAAGGTTTATATATATACCTGATCGTGTTGACCTAGGATTGTGTCATACATACGGTTTCTGCTCTGTGATGTTTTCTATTCACGAGTTGGCAACTCACCCCCGTTGTGCCACGGTTCTTGCAGGTTTTGCCGTACAGGTTTCATTGCGGCTTTTCTGGCACACTGCTTCCTTTCTGGGTGATTGCATTGGTAGGTGGGTTCACTCACATCGTGACCACCCTTGTATTTATTGTATTCAGTTGTATCTAGTAATTCCATCAACCAAACTTGTATATTGTTTCAGACTTAGAAAACCAGTGGTGTATTATTTCGACCTTAGAGTCGCGCGATGTAGTATTATGGTTTTCATGCTGATTTTGAGTTTCCTTTTTGAGTTTGATTCTCACCCTTCGGCGTTGTATATTATATTGCTTGCATGGTTGTGACCGTCGATTGACGAAGAGCTAGCTCCCGCTTGGGGATGCCTTTTATCATCATATATATATTATTCATGTTGTACCCCGTTTGGGGCCAATATTTACAAAGGAAACTCTGCCGAAATTTTCAGAAAAAGACTATAGATTTTAAAAATGCATATTTGGCTTACTTATTTAAAAACCTTGTGTTTAAAACATGTTTTCCTTACTTCTTAAAAACTAGTTTTCTTTATTTACTCCTTAAAATGGTTTTAGATTTCTGGGCTTTTGGCTTACTTGAATTAGATGGGGTCCTATAGACTTCATATGATTCAAGTGCCAGTCACGTGCTATTTCGGGTCGTGACAAAGTTGGTATCAGAGCGCTAGGTTAACCTTAGTTCGAGTCTAAGTTTGACTATGCGGAGCCTAGAGCGTTTATATATATACGGAACTTAGGCTTGACCTTACGAAACTTAGACTTAGTCGAAGGGGTGTTATATCCGAACCTTCGTCGCGTAGGATGACCCTTGGTTGATGGAGTAGCTAGCTTGAGTAGAGTGACGTACAGTACGTATGTTCCGCGGCATACTTATACGCTACTCCGCTTAAGAAACCTTAGGATGTTTATTTCCTTGCTCAGTATTATATTCATTCCTATGATCTATCCTCATCGATACTGGTTATGATTTGCTGCCACGATTACACAGGCAGAGAGAGCTACGGCTAGAGTTGCGTCAGCTTAAGCTCATCACGAACGAGGACTGACCAGGGCGTGATTCTAGGGACGTACGATTGCATAGAGAGGCGTCGTTTTATTGTGTTTTCGCGCTATGAGCGTGTGACAGATCGCTTTTACTAGATTTCTCGGACATGCAGATCGGCACCAGAGGATCAGGCTACTGCTAGAGGCCAGCCAGAATGTGATGAACATTGATATATCGCTTATTCATGATGATTGAGGCGATGTTCAGCGTACAAACGAATGAGCCAGTTGTTGCTGCAAATGACGAGATATTGCCCAGATGGTGGAGCTACTGCAGCATGGGTATATACTTAGAGATATGATGGAAAGTCGCTAGTCACCCAAGGAGGAACGATTAGGACATGTGGTTCGTTCGCTTACCCTGATGCGAGGTCATCAGATAGATTGATTCCAGCTAGGGACGACTTCACGTAGATTCGTTGAGAGTCGATTGTGACGATCAAATGTCAGAAACCCTTTTTCTAAGTTTAAAGTATTCGGGAGACAATGCAAGTAATGCTATGGACCCTCTAGAAGAATGAAACCCTAACTCGACGTAATGACTGTTAGGTTTGTCTAGCACCCTATAATGAGTTTTGAAGCATCACATGTCTCAAAGTATGTATTTTGATGGTGCTAAACAAACACGCAAAGGAATCGATCCTAGAAAATTAGGGTTACTAAACATTAAGCTAATAAAAATAAGGGTTTCGAGACTACAACCTTTGTAGCTCCCCTTTTGCTTGACTCCTTAGACTCTTGGGTGTTGGAAGAAGGTCCACTTGTAGTCCTCTCACGTCCACGACGATCCACCCGGAGTTTCCCATCCAAGCTAGCAACTTTGGAAAAACCAAGAGAACACTCTAATCAAGTTGGCTAAACTTGAGTAGAATGATGTTGTGGCTAAAGATCTCACTTCAAAATCCTATTTTTATGAGTATTTTGCTCTCTTGAAAGAACTAGAGAGCAAAGCATCAAGGTTGATCAAGATGGTGGTCTTTTGTGAAGAAGAGAATAATAGAACCATTGAAAAAGAAAAGAAAAATAAGCATATATATATATTTTTTCTTTCTCATACCCAACCATGGTTAGATCTAAAGATATTATTGGATTTAAGTTAAAAGCACAAAAAGGAAATAAACCATGGGTTAAAAGTTAGGTGAGCATGGTAAGGTTAAGAAGAGTGTAGAAACCCTTAATGATTTAACCCATTTTCATTTCCTTTTTGCTTTAATTTAAAAACAATAATAATAACCAAAAAAAAATAACCATGGGGTGATTCTTATATTGCCACCATTCTCATTGTATAAGCAACCATGATAAAATGATGTATGTATGCATGTGTGCATGCACATCCATATGTGCATGAACAAGAATGAATGCATACATGCATGCATACATCCAAAATAAACAAGATAGGATTTGTAGTGAGAAGCTAATGATAAATCAACACTTGATTCACCAATCCGGTCATATCACATACGACCCGACCATTAGCAAGCCGCCCAATTAATATACAGTATCCTATACACGCATTTTAATCGGGTCCAAGCGCATGTCACATACGCGCACCACAACGTTTCGTCTGGACTAGGTAACTCCTATGTGGGACTCTAAGACTCGTCAATACGCCGGCAGTGGGTGATGATCACATCAAGCACCCCCAAGCCGCAAGTGGTCAGCTAAACGTAACGGCCACCCGGGTATTGAGCGATCAGAAGAAAACAAGCGAACCTGTTACAACTCCCGTCGAGCCATCCGGCAACACTACCGTACAGTCCGGTCTCTTCGTCAGATATGCCGCATATCGAGTCTAGGGATGGTCATGTCGACCCTAATGACTCAATAAGTCATGCCGTTGAATGGTCTATAACAGTTCGAGAAACTGCTGATAACACTTATCAGTAAATCTCATCAGCCCTGGCCAGGGACTTTCTGATATAACCAGTTGGGCACAGCACAGCATCAACTCCCTATATCGGGAGAGACGAAACCCCTCCTATCGCTCATCGCCTTCGTGTGTCTCGGGACTGTACCCAACGGCCGCCTGTTTGCACGACTCAGTAGAGCCGTGGTAGGGTGGCAATCAAAGTACAGTGGGAGAACACACAAGACTCCATGACGATCTCGGGTCTACAGACTAACCTGTACCAGTGTCACCTGAGAACTGCTATTCGATGATAGATATAATTCCATATAGGAGTTCTCGGTGAGTCCGTCCAGTGTACCCAGTCAGCACTGAGCACCCGTATATGATCTTGATGTCAAACATCGATGCATGTGGGAACATCCATCGTCCATCGTTTGGGTATAGTATCATATACGCTAGTCTACACTGGTATATCAATACCCCGTCTCGATATACCTACGACTAGGGACTTTCTAGGATATGCTTATAGACTACAGATGTCCCACTAGTATGATCTCCATCATAGTCAGAGTAGTCAAGCCAATATCCTCAGGGCTTTATCAGCATGTATGAATGAATAAAAGCATGATCAAATCAACATGTCAGATAAAGTAGAACCAGATTGCATACTATCATGTCGAGCAAGAATGCATACTGAATATATATATATATATACATGTATAGATACATCCACTATCACATAATGGCCTCTAGGGCATACATATATCCAACAATCTCCCACTTGCACTAAGGCCAGTTATTGGCGTAGCTCATACCCAACATCTCAAAATGTCGCTCATGCTGCAGCTGAGGGAAGGCCTTGGTGAATGGATCCGCGGCGTTATTCTTTGTATCTACCCTCCTAATCTCGATCTCGCGGCGATCTACAATCTCCCGGATCAAATGAAAACGCCTCAGGATGTGTCTGGACCGCTGATAGGATCTGGGCTCCTTGGCTAACGCCATAGCCCCATTATTGTCACAATACAAAGGTACTGGATCAATAATGGTTGGAACTACTCCTAGCTTCGAGACGAACTTCTTCATCCAGACGGCTTCCTTGGCGGCATCATTTGCAGCAATGTACTCAGCTTCCATCGTAGAGTCTGCAACGGTATCTTGTTTGGAACTCTTCCAACCCACCGCCCCTCCATTGAGGGTAAATACAAACCCAGAGATAGATTTGCTGTCGTCCTTATCGCTCTGGAAGCTCGAATCGGTAAAGGCCTCTATTTGGAGATCTCCATTACCATACACCAAGAACAATTCTTTAGTCCTTCGCAAGTACTTAAGAATGTTCTTCACAGCTGTCCAGTGATTCTCCCCTGGGTTGGATTGATACCTGCTTACAACACTAAGTGCATAAGCTACATCTGGATGTGTACATAACATCGCATACATTATAGATCCTACTGCCGAAGCATAGCGTATAATACTCATGCGAGCTCTCTCTTCATCGGTCTTTGGGCAAGAATCCTTGGAGAGAGTGACCCCATGGCAAGCAGGTAAGGTACCCCGCTTGGAGTCTTCCATACTAAACCTATTTAGGATGGTGTCAATGTACCTGGTTTGGGACAATCCCAATAACCTTTTGGATCTATCCCTATAGATCCTTATGCCCAGAATGTATGTGGCATCACCTAGGTCCTTCATGGAGAACCTTAGTGATAAGAAAGATTTGTCCGACTGTAGCATAGGAATATCATTTCCTATCAGAAGAATGTCATCCACGTACAATACGAGGAATGTGACAGCTCTCCCTACAGCCTTCTTATAAACACAAGGTTCATATGGATTTTTGATGAAATCAAACTCTTTGACGACATCATCGAAACAGATGTTCCAACTCCGTGATGCCTGCTTTAACCCATATATGGATTTAAGCAATTTACATGCTTTCCCGCTGCTCCCACTGTCAATGAAGCCTTCTGGCTGATCCATATAAACACATTCTTCTAAATTTCCATTTAGAAATGCGGTTTTAACGTCCATCTGTCATATTTCATAGTCGTAGTGAGCAGCAATAGCAAGTAGGATCCGAATGGATTTAAGCATGGCTACGGGAGAAAAAATTTCGTCATAGTCCAAACCTGGTCTTTGACGAAAACCCTTCGCCAGAAGTCTTGCCTTATAGGTCTCTACCTGCCCATCTGCACCAATCTTTCTTTTAAAGATCCATTTGCACGCCACAGGTTTTACCCCAGGGGGCACAACGTCCAAAGTCCATACTTTGTTGGTGTACATAGACTCCATTTCGGATCTCATGGCATCCAGCCACTTCACAGAGTCTTTACTCGTGATAGCTTGCTGAAAACTGGTAGGATCATCATCATCCATGATGCAATCTTCTCCGTTACCATCAATGAGGAAACCGTAGTACCTCTCCGGTGGGCGAGAAGTCCTACCAGACCTACGGAGTGGCCGAGGTTCTTCAGTTTCTGCTGTAACAACCGGTTCAACCAAATCGTCATTTGTAGTTTGTGTCTCTAGAACCTCTTCTAGATCCACCACCTTGCCATCATCTTTGTCTGTGAAAAACTCTTTTTCCAAGAATGTGGCATGTTGAGAAACGAACACTTTTTATTCCTCTTTGTGGTAGAATAGATATCCATAAGAATTCTTTGGATATCCCACAAAGTTACATAAGACTGACCGTGTCTCGAGTTTGTCCGGATTCTGCTTTTTAACATAGGCCGGGCAACCCCAAATCTTAATTCTCTTAAGAGATGGTCTCTTCCCATGCCATATCTCATAAGGTGTGGTAGACACGGCTTTGGTTGGAACCCTATTTAGTAGAAACGCTGCAGTCTCCAATGCATGCCCCCAAAACGAGACGGGTAACTCAGCGTCACTCATCATGGACCGGACCATATCTAATAGGGTCCTATTCCTTCGTTCTGACACACCGTTGTGCTGTGGTCTGTAAGGAGGAGTGAGCTGAGAGAGAATCCCATTCTCTTTCAAGAAGTTTGTAAATTCTGTACTGAGATACTCACCACCTCGATCTGATCGAAGCATCTTGATACTCAAGCCGGTTTGTTTTTCTACTTCTTGTTTATATTCAATGAATTTCTCAAAAGCTTCGGACTTGTGTTTTAATAAAAATACATGACCGAATCTTGAGAAATCATCAGTGAATGTAATGAAGTATGAAAAACCGCCTCTAGCCTGTGTAGACATAGGCTTACATACATCACTATGTATGAGGCCCAGGAGCTGAGTAGCTCTTTCTCCGTGTCCGGTAAACGGAGTTTTGGTCATTTTACCCTTGATACAAGACTGGCAAGTCGCATAAGATTTATATTCAAAAGAATTTAAATATCCATCTTTGTGTAACTTGTTTAGTCTTGTTTCGTTAATATGACCAAGTCTACAGTGCCAAAGAAAAGCTTCATTTAATTCTGAAAGTTTTCTTTTATTAGTGTGTTGTATACTGAAAACTGTGTGTTGATTTAGGACATATATTCCGTTGTTAAGCGTACCATACCCAACCAACATTTGATTCAGGTTAATGTTCATAACATTGTTCTGCAATACAAAATTATACCCTTCATTGTCCAACAAAGAAACGGATATTATATTACATAGCATACTTGGTACAAAATAACATGGATTTAAAACCAAAATACATCCAGATGGCAACCCCAAGTGATACTCTCCCACTGCGACTGTATGTACATTGGAACCATTTCCAACGCGGAGAGTATGGTCACCTGTCCTCAAAACCTTGCTATTTCTCAGCCCCTGCATAGAATTGCAAATGTGAGATCCTGAACCGGTATCCAATACCCAGGAAGCAGAGTTTATAGAAAAACAGTTTTCAGTCACAAACGCACCTGAAGCAGAAGCATCACCATACTTCTTCTTGAGACTTAAGTACTCCGTGCAATTGCGCTTCCAATGTCCTGTCTTGTGGCAGTGAAAACATTCGCCCTTCTCCGAGTCTCCAGCCTTGGACTTTCCCTTTCCCTTCACCTTTTTAACTCCGCCCTTAGGATTAGTGGGTTTCTTCTTTTTCTTTCCCTTGGCCTTGGCTTTCGGGCGAGAAGAGAAAGACTGTCCAATAGTCATAATGGGAGTTTTTGCTAACTTCATAGTGCTCTCTGCACTCCTTAACATATTAAGGAGTTCAGGGAGGTCCTTCTCCATGCCATGCATGTTGAAGTTCACTATGAACTGAGCAAAGGTGGAGGGAAGGGACTGCAGAATAATATCTATATATTGTTCATTGTCCATCGTCCATCCAAGGTCCTCAAGCTCTTCTAGAGCTATCATCTTCAGAACATGGTCTCCTACTGGTGTGCCAGGGGCCATTCGCATATGAAACAATTTCTTTGATGCTTCGTATCGTAATACGCGGGATTCCTCCCCATACAACTCCTTTGTATGGAGCAATATACCGTGAATGTCCATGTCCTCGTGCTGCTTTTGATGTGTGTTATCCATCGATGCAAGCGCGAGGCATGTGGCCGTGGCACAGTCAGCGTCCCATGTCTTGCGGACTTCAATGTCCGCAACTGAGGATTTTGGACCAGGGACGGGCGGGGCTGAAGCCGTGACGACATATGATACTTTATCATAAGTCAAGGCGATTTTCTGATTCCTCAGCCAGTCTTTATAGTTGGTCCCATTCAGTTTGTTTTTATCTGGTAAAAGCTTGAGTCCAGTCATGGGTATCTTCCATTAAGAGAGAGAAAAGAATACACTCAGCGAAAGCTCTTGCATAGATCAGATTGGTTATTATCTTGTCTAATCGATGTTTCCCACTGCTTTTATCGAGTTTTTCTTTCAAACCTTAAAAAGAAAAACTAGCCAGGATTAATTACAGTCTAAAACTTCGCTAACCGTTCAGCCAGGCCAGTGTCGGTACTTGAGGGAGGTTCCCCGTGCTTTCGCACGGACCTAATTAGAGTAAACCTCGTTTTCCCAGAGGCGGAGCCCCGTTAACACCTTTCTAGACACCTAATGAGTTAGCTAATTATAAACTGTAAAACTCTCCTAGGAGCAACTATTGCTCACAGTGGGATCGGGATCCAACCATCACATGGAAGGTATGCAATCTCATTGCAAATTTCAACTATTGAAATTCCCGATGTGGTTTTTACCCCTAATACTCGTGACCTTGGCTAAGGTCAACAAATCACGAGCACTAGTCAAGCTCAACCCGTCATTTCTTGATTGATTAGACCCGTTCATATAACCCTTGGCTAAGGTCAACAAAGTCATATGCCCGTCCTAATTAATCTGCATCATATGCGTTTGTAGGAAGACATCACTTAGCTACTGTACACTACGCCTTGGCTAAGGTCAACAAACGTAGCACGAATACTAAGTACTCTACTTCCTAAAATGACGGAGGGTTGCGGATGATTTTTAAGAAAATCTTTAACGCTTTGAGCTTGATATCGTTGTAGAATCAAGTGGTTTTAAAAAGGAGTGGCTTAAGCTCCGCAGTTTTTGAAATATAGCTTTTTCATAAAAAGCCGAGTGGTTTTTCAAATCCGATTCTACAACATCTTTTAGGTTTATTTTCTTTACATTAATCACATTAATGTAATCCCATCATTTAAGTCCTTAAGCCAATCACAGAAAAGAAACGAAAATAACACGTACGCTTATGCCATCCGCATTCGCCGCAATGTTCCGTTATGCACCGTTAGGTTACTTAACTAACGGTATACCGGAACGGGACTAGCGCGGGTGTAAAACATAAGCAACGTCTACTATATATCATATATATAATATGTCATTCGTCTCATATATCACAGAACACAGGCAGCAGAAATATAGATATAACGTGGGATATACTAGGACGTCCGTATTTAGTATTTAGCCAGAATAGAAAATACGGATTCCACAGTCGCGATGAATAGCCAAGCCCACACCCTAGACCCCTACGAGAGCGGCAAGTGACCCTGCCAATTCTTTAGTTTAGGAGACCCGGTCTTGACTCCTCGAGATGGCCTCCCACTGAACCCCAGAACCCGGTCACCTGTGCTCCCCTCCTTGGGTCCATCCTAATGCGGAAAAGTAAATAATATACAACACTGGTGACACAACCTCAACCCGGAAGTGCCCCAAATAAAAGAATATTACATTACATTTGAATTTACATGAATGAAAATATAAAACTCTCATCTCACATAAAACCCCCCGGCTATTCAATCGCGACAATCCTGCACATCATATCTCAGCAACACATAATATCTCATATCATCAACGTAAGTAAGTATGCATACTCCAATTGTCGTTGATGTATAGCAACGAAAACGGCGATATCGTACATACTACACTTACGGTCACAGAAAAGAAAGTGTAAAACTGTAATATCTGGATTCCACATTCGCTTTAGACATCACAAATGCGAAATATCATATATTCCGTATTTCATGTTTAGTAATATGAATTCCACACATTGCATCAAATTCCGGATAAACAGACAGTATTAAAGTTTTCGAACAATCGATCAAATACTCAAGATTCACTAAAGCTCAACACTTGAGCAGAGTTCAAAAAACCGGAGTGTGACACAGTAGTAGCGGTCCAGCCGTAGAAGGGTCAAGCCAACGCCTCACATGTGGCACGCCGTACTGCCCCAAACCCTAAGGTTCAAAGGGCAGTTCAAGACGGTCACATAATCGAGTTAAGGTTTGTTGTCTTCTAGAGGGACCACCACAAAACTTGCACGTATATCCAATATTTTCAAACTCCGTGAAAAGTGAGTAAATGATAGTTGTCCGAACACTTCAATACTTTCTAGTTTACCCGGAAAAGGAAACGAAATGAAAATTCCGATCGAAACGACGAGTCCAAAACCATCTCCAGAATTTTCAACAGTAGATTCAGATTAAACATACTCAAAATATACTATAGCAGGTAAGGAAAAACACTGTGCAAAATATAGTGTGAGATCCCCATGTATGGCCGCGGATCCGCGGCCTAAGCTTACTTGAGCCGCGGTTCCGAGGCCAAAAGTACTGTTCATGGGCACGAATTCTCCAGTTTGTCTTATATTTACCTGCTCTATTTTTTGAGTATTTTTAATTCTGAAAAATGTCAGTTTTTAAAAAATTTCCAGAGTGTGTCCCGTAATTCCGTATTTTGTTTCGATCGGAGTTTTTACTTCGCTAAAGCATCGCCTAATGTTCTAGGTCGGCTCTGATACCATTGTTAGGTTTGTCTAGCACCCTATAATGAGTTTTAAAGCATCACATGTCTCAAAGTATGTATTTTGATGGTGCTAAACAAACACGCAAAGGAATCGATCCTAGAAAATTAGGGTTACTAAACATTAAGCTAATAAAAATAAGGGTTTCGAGACTACAACCTTGTAGCTCCCCTTTTGCTTGACTCCTTAGACTCTTGGGTGTTGGAAGAAGGTCCACTTGTAGTGCTCTCACGTCCACGACGATCCACCCGGAGTTTCCCGTCCAAGCTAGCAACTTTGGAAAAACCAAGAGAACACTCTAATCAAGTTGGCTAAACTTGAGTAGAATGATGTTGTGGCTAAAGATCTCACTTCAAAATCCTATTTTTATGAGTATTTTGCTCTCTTGAAAGAACTAGAGAGCAAAGCATCAAGGTTGATGAAGATGGTGGTCTTTTGTGAAGAAGAGAATAATAGAACCATTGAAAGAGAAAAGAAAAATAAGCATATATATATATTTTTTCTTTCTCATACCCAACCATGGTTAGATCTAAAGATATTATTGGATTTAAGTTAAAAGCACAAAAAGAAAATAAACCATGGGTTAAAGGTTAGGTGAGCATGGTAAGGTTAAGAAGAGTGTAGAAACCCTTAATGATTTAACCCATTTTCATTTCCTTTTTGCTTTAATTTAAAAACAATAATAATCCAAAAAAAATAACCATGGTGTGATTCTTATATTGCCACCATTCTCATTGTATAAGCAACCATGATAAAATGATGTATGTATGCATGTGTGCATGCACATCCATATGTGCATGAACAAGAATGAATGCATACATGCATGCATACATCCAAAATAAACAAGATAGGATTTGTAGTGAGAAGCTAATGATAAATCAACACTTGATTCACCAATCCGGTCATATCACATACGACCCGACCATTAGCAAGCCGCCCAATTAATATACAGTATCCTATACACGCATTTTAATCGGGTCCAAGCGCATATCACATACGCACACCACAACGTTTCGCCTGGACTAGGTAACTCCTATGCGGGACTCTAAGACTCGTCAATACGCCGGCAGTGGGTGATGATCACATCAAGCACCCCCAAGCCGCAAGCGGTCAGCTAAACGTAACGGCCACCCGGGTATTGAGCGATCAGAAGAAAACAAGCGAACCTGTTACAACTCCCGTCGAGCCATCCGGCAACACTACCGTACAGTCCGGTCTCTTCGTCAGATATGCCGCATATCGAGTCTAGGGATGGTCACGTCGACCCTAATGACTCAATAAGTCGTGCCGTTGAATGGTCTATAACAGTTCGAGAAACTGCTGATAACACTTATCAGTAAATCTCATCAGCCCTGGTCAGGGACTTTCTGATATAACCAGTCGGGCACAACACAGCATCAACTCCCTATATCGGGAGAGACGAAACCCCTCCTATCGCTCATCGCCTTCGTGTGTCTTGGGACTGTACCCAACGGCCGCCTGTTTGCACGACTCAGTAGAGCCGTGGTAGGGTGGCAATCAAAGTACAGTGGGAGAACACACAAGACTCCATGACGATCTCGGGTCTACAGACTAACCTGTACCAGTGTCACCTGAGAACTGCTATTCGACGATAGATATAATTCCATATAGGAGTTCTCGGTGAGTCCGTCCAGTGTACCCAGTCAGCACTGAGCACCCGTATATGATCTTGATGTCAAACATCGATGAATGTGGGAACATCCATCGCCCATCGTATGGGTCTAGTACCATATACGCTAGTCTACACTGGTATATCAATGCCCCGTCTCGATATACCTACGACTAGGGACTTTCTAGGATATGCTTATAGACTACAGATGTCCCACTAGTATGATCTCCATCATAGTCAGAGTAGTCAAGCCAATATCCTCAGGGCTTTATCAGCATGTATGAATGAATAAAAGCATGATCAAATCAACATGTCAGATAAAGTAGAACCAGATAGCATACTATCATGTCGAGCAAGAATGCATACTGAATATATATATATATATATATATATATATACATGTTTAGATACATCCACTATCACATAATGGCCTCTAGGGCATACATATATCCAACAATGACCATGGAACGCCTTCAAACCTTACGGTTTGCGGCCGTTTAGCGGTGCCATTTGTGAAGCTTGGGTTTGCCCTTCTACGGTTGGTCCACAGGTGCTGTGGTATGTACTGGAATACTATTAAACTGTACTCAAGATGTTGATCTCTTGGGGGATTATGAGGTTTTGACAAATCGATCAGATGGTTCGACATCATTCGTATATCAGGTGATGGGATGCATTGCTTGGGAGACTCCAGATACGAGTATAGCCTTTGGAGCACAGTCTATGCAGCCAAGATGAGACGAGTCCGAAGCAGTTGACAGCAGAGAAAGTGGAGTAAGAGGTTCGTACGAGATCTTGATGAGGTGACGTTCCACTCCGCCGACATCAGGGATGTGATCGCACGCAGAGGCGTTGATTATTGATATATCTTCCAGAAGGAGTCACAATGAGAATGCAGCCGTTCCGGAACAAGAAATAGAAGTAGTAAAGGACGATGACTTCCGGGCAATTCGGCAGGAACGAAATTTGAGAGAGAGTTCAACAGGACCTTTCTGGACTACTATATGAGAAGACTTGGACCCAGGAGCGGTCATATTGCGCACACCCAGTAGGCCAGAGTTCGGCATCGTCGACGAGATAGTTAGCCAGGGATCTATAGAGGATGTGCCAGAGCGGGACTGTTTCCGTCGTCATTCCATATTGGGCCGTTGAGCCGAGGAGCTATATATCTAGCTATTGTTGGAGATAGTGCCCTCAGAGTCAATTATTAGGTCATAGGTACGTGATTGTAATGATTGAGGGAGGACCTATCCCGGTAGAACAGTCTTACTCGAGATGATAGTTTGCTATCTGGTTTACCCTTTATCATCGTGTACTGCTTTAGGTGACATGACATGTCGCTATTGCACGTTGATAGAGCCCCTAGGATTCTTGCTTGACTACCGGCAGTATGAGGGCGATCATATACGTGGGAGCTGGTAGTCTATGAGCACATCCTTAAAAGGTCCCTAGTCGTGGGAGTTTCGAGATAGGGCATCGATACTCCAGAGTAGACTAGTGTATACAGTCGAGACCCCGACGAGGGGCGGTGGCCGGTCTCACAGGCCACTGGTGTCAGTTGGTTCACCCAAGATGTATACAGGTGCTCATTGGGTTATGAGTACACCGGACAGGACTCTCCGGGAACATGCTAGTTGGTCATATACCAGACGTCAGATGGCAGTTCCCTGGTGACATGTGTGCAGGTTAGTTCATCGACCTGGGGATCGTCATTTGTCTCGTGTGAGTTCCCACTGTACTTTGATTACTACCCTACCACGGCTCAAAGGAGTCGTGCAAACAGGTTTTAGTTGGGTACAGTCCCGAGCCACATGGAGGCAGTGAGCGTATCTTCAGGGGTTCGTCTCTCCCGGTATTGGGGGTGAGGTCGTGCTGTGTCTAGGAGAGCCATTACACAAAGTCCTTGGCCAAGGCAAGGAGATTTACTGGTAGGTATTCCAGTAGTGTCTCAGGGTGTTCTGGGCTACACTCCGACACGACTTGTACCGCTTTTGGGGGTCTGACTTTTACCAACCCCCTAGGCCCGCCATGCGATACTCATAGACGAACGGACCGGACTGCACGGATATTGTCACTGACAGGCTCAGTAGGGTGTCAGGATGAGTTCGCTCATCGACGTCCCTTTTAGTCAATTGCTGGTGGCCCGTTACGTATTGGCTTATACCTCTGACGTGCTAGTGGTTAAATCCACAGCCATAGTATTGATGAGTCTTTAGAGTCCGCCACACTTTCAGTTACTCAGCTTTCGGGCGAAAGGCTGTAGAGGCCGTATGGAGATATGGCAGGGTTCGATCAGATACGTGCGGTATTGCACGGATCGTAATCGGACGGTTTTTTACTAGCCGGCTTTGGCTTAAGCCGGATCCTAGTATTAGACGGTGTAGATTTTGTCTCACTGCATTTGTATCCGGTCGGAATACAGATGCGAGTGTGTATGCACAGTATCGGGGTTTTTCCTATAATTTATTACGGGACCAGTTTTCTGGAGTTTCCAGTTTGCATTCCGTTCCGGCCGGTTTTCCTTTGTTCTTTCCCGGCCGGACTTTTCCGATGGAGGGGGTTATTTGCAAGTTTGCAAATAACACTTTGAGGAGGGGGTTTATTGCAAAAAGGTTTGATATGATGGAATTTAAATGAGTATGGGTTTTGTGGTGGGGCCGGCCACTGTTTGAGTGGAAATTGGGTATGGCCGGCCACTGTTTGAAGTATGGAGTGTGTGTGTATTGTTTAATTGTGTGGATTAATTTCCTTTAGTAAGAAATGAATAATAAAAGAGGCTGCTGGAATGGTTTTTGAGTGTGGATGAATTAATATAAATATATACACATTTGAGTGCTTAAATGAGAGAGCTTGCTTCCTATTTTTATCATCATCCAGTGAGCTCAATTTTGGTGGGCTGGCCGAGCTCTTTTGGTGACATGCTCATTTTTGAGAGCATGCTCCATTCTTCATCAAGCTTCCATCCATGATTATTCTTGCAAAATTTCCTCCATACATGGCAACCTCTTAAACCCCAAAGAGATAACGGTTCTACATTTGTTCTACAGCAATTCTTGGGTGCGTCGGCTAGCCAACTTCGCACCCGAGTTGCCTCGGTATTGAGGTGGGAGCCCGTAAAAGAAACAGGCAATGTGGTGCCCTTCCGGCGAGGTGGCGACGACCGGAGTTTCCGCAGGAGATTGGGACGACGACGAGAAGACCGGAGGACTCGGATCATTCGGTACATCTCTAACTCTTCTTCTAGTTAGCTTAGACTTGTTAATGGTTACGATCCGGAGTTTAGTGCGCGGTGGTGCCGGTTTGCAAAGTCCGCAAAATTTAAAGTTTATCACCGCTTCCGCATACCGGCGTCGGATTGACGGCCGGGGCGCCGCCGTGCACTTACAGTGGTATCAGAGCCTCGCCATTAACATAGTCTAGCTTGGTGTAATGTGTTTTACGTTTCCGATCGAACAAAATCCCGAAACCGCATTTTTCATGCACATCAGTTTCTGTCGAATTTTTTTTGAGTCCAAAAATTTTTTCAGGTCGCCTCAGAATGATGTGCAGGGAGTTCTAAGCACACTGAAAATTTTTGGTGAAGTGATGATTCCGTACGACCGCGGAAGGGCGGCCTAAGCCCCTCATCGGCCGCGCTTCCGCCGCAGGAATAAGACTTCAGTTCATCAATTTTTTTTCAGTGGGCTTGTGGGCTTAAAATATGGGTTTTGGAATATTAAAATTGGGCCCAGGTTTTCTGTGAGTGCTACAGTTTTGATTGGGGGCCCACTTGTTAATTTTTGGTCAATCGGAAAATTTTAAACACATTTTTCACAGTATTTACATTATATCTGCGACCGTGAATGTCACTCGATCGGTAAATCCGGTCTAACTGCTATAGCCCGGTTAGACGGATTTGCGAACGTGACTTTCACGTTGATGTTCTGTTTTTGCTGTGATGTTGCGGATTGGTCGTGGGGGATAGCCTGGATGCAATGCTAGTACAGTTTTGTTGTATTATGTACATTTGATATTGCGGGGCGAGCGTCCGACATGTGGACTGCCGTCACTGCCTGTTTGTATTATTATTTTGGGGCACGATCTGGTTGCGGTCGATGTACCCGTTGTATGTATATTTTACTTTCTGTACTAGGATTGCCCCGCGGAGGGGTGCACGGATAGCCGGGTTCTGGAGGGCAACAAGCCCGCATCTCATGGCATTGAGACGGAGGGGGCTTCACTCTAGGATTGGCGGGCTATTCGCCGCACTCGTAGGGGGTACAGGTTGACCCAGGAGGGGTGCCCAAGTTACCGGATTCCGTGAAGTGCTGGGTGGTCCATTCACGTTGCTGAAGGGGGCTGCCTCGCTTCAGGTTTTGGCGGGTAACTTGCCGCGCCCGTAGGGGTCTAGGATTTCATTGCACAGGCTATCCACACGACCAGGGGAACGTCGGGTTTCAGTAGTGGCTCTGTGAAACCCGGGGATCCCAGATATCTGTTTTGTTCTGTGATGCTGTACATTTCTGTGATGTTGCATTTTATTCACGCCTTGAGCGAAATACTATATATTGGTATATATATATTAGTAGATGTTGTATATGTTTTTCATCCGCGCTAGTCCAGTCCCCGCTCTGCCGTTAGTTAGCTAACCTAACGGGTGATGACGGGACCCAGTGGCGAATGCAGATGGCATATACATACGTCAGTATATTTTCGTTCTTTGTGGTGTGATCAATTGATGGGACTGCATTGATTCGGATCAATGCAAGTTAAAACAAACCTAATCTGATGTTGTTGGAACACTTTTCAAAAAGCTATTATTGCAAGGACGTTCACTTTTGTTTTGCATCGTGGTATTCATTTGGGATATCCTGCTCCTCAGTCGACGAGGCAAGGGCCGAGATCCCTTCACCGGGAGTGACCCCTTGGACAAAAGTTTGCGTCAGGGCATTAACTTCACTATAGCCGATTACTTTTGCTTTGCACCGTGGTATTCAGTTGGAATATCCTGCACCCCATTCTACGGGGAAAGAGCCGAGATCCCTTCACCGGGAGTGACCTCTTTAGCAACGGTTTTCGTCACTATATTTTCAAAAAGCTATCCGTTCCTTCGACGATATCAAGTTCATTACGTTAAAGGTTTTCGCCAGAAACCATTCGTAGCCCTCCGTCATTTCAGTTAAAGATTCGGTAGTATTCAAGCTATGTATTTTGACCTCACGCCAAGGCATAGTGATTGGTAGCTGCCGGGTATTTATCTGTTGCATAGATAGATGCGTTGGTTTGGGACAGTCGTACTACTATTTTGGCCTACGTCAAGGGTATGTACGGGTGGGTTCAGATTAACCTGGATAATGACGGGCAGAACTTGACATGTGACTTATGATATTTTGACCTCACGCCAAGGTCATAAGAGCATGGGGCAGAAATTACATCGGGAGTTTCAAAAGAACTGAAACTTGCCAGATATGCGCATACCTTCTGGAGTGTGACACCGTGAGCGGATTCCGTCACGTTGTCATGCGATGATAGTTGGATCCCGATTCCCACTGATGAGTTAGTTTACTCCTCGGGTGATCCCGACTAATTCTTCTTTCAGGTTTGGAGGAGAATTTGAGGTACAGTGGGAGGATTCCAGATTAGATAAATTGGTAACCATTCTGATCTAGGTTAGAGTGCACGCTGAGTGTTTCTTTTCTCTCTCTCTCTGGCAGCGACCATTGACCCGACCCTAAGACTTTGACTCAGTGACCAAGTTGACCGAACCTTCTTAACACCGGCTTTTGGATTGTCAGAGTTGCGAACCTCATTGCCACTCCTACTTTTACCCTTTTCTCCAGGACACCACGTATTACTACGAACGTCCACTTCCATTGGACAAAACCATCGTATGGTTAGATACGAACTCGAAGGGATTTATTCGAGGATGGTTTCCGGTTCTGGAGAAAACGGATAGGATTATTCAGTTGTCTTTTCTTTTTACCCTCTCTCAGGTTACGAGTACTCCTTGGTTTAGGGGTAGT
Organism: Agapanthus africanus; assembly: GCA_030015575.1. Classification (NCBI taxonomy): domain Eukaryota; kingdom Viridiplantae; phylum Streptophyta; class Magnoliopsida; order Asparagales; family Amaryllidaceae; genus Agapanthus; species Agapanthus africanus. The sequence goes on from CM057337.1 coordinate 90,388,170, forward strand.
ACACCTATTACGCAAATTGGATTGTCTTCTTCCAAACCTTAGGCTGGTGCCGACCGGTAGGGAATGAAGAAAACAAATTAGCATAACGATGGTGTGCAGAAGGTATTAAGTTCAGACAAAGCAAGGGATTAGTAAGAGGGCAAAGTAAATTGCAACAGATATTCACGACCAAACCAAATATTTCGTTACCACTCCCACATCACCTTTGTATTTCTCCAGGACATTCCGTATCACTACGAAGATCCACAGTTTATTTGGATACTCCATCGTATGGTTATATACGAACTCGAAAGGAACTTGTTCCAGTTCGGGGATGGATTCTGGTTCAGGAGAAATAGGAATAAGATTTATTCAGGTGTCTTTTATCTTCACCTTCTCTCGCATTGCGAGTGTTCCTAGGATTGGGACATTACACCCATTATGCTTATTGGATAGTCTTCTTCCAAACCATAGGCTGGTGCCGAACGGTAGGGAATGAAGAAAACCATTTGGCCTAAAGGGGTGTACAGAAGGTAAAGACTAAAGACATATGAAGGGATTTGGAGAGGTGGCAAAGAACTATACGGTTACAGTCGTGAATCTGGAAGAGGCATTACTAGGAATACCAGAATACCCCATCGGAACATTTCAATGTTTCAGTTTCACTGTGTAATGTTAAAGGAAAACTGTTTTCCCAATTAGATACTTACTCTAGGGTATGTATTTACCAGGTACGATTCTCACATCTGTATGGTTTTACAGATGATGAGTGGGAGTAAGTTATTGGGAATTATGTGATTATCCTCATTATATCGGGATTCGTTGTAATCGGTGATATTTGAGGAAATCACCTGGGCTGTTTGCCGGGTGGCAAATATTTGGTTTTGAATATCCGCTGTTATGCACCAATTTCAAATTGATATATCTGTACGTCTATTTTCATAGAGTGAGATATACCTTTTTGAAATTATGTCTACGACATTTACCTATATCAGTGGATGGTTAGGTAAGGAGCATTGAACAGCGGTGTAATTCTTCTTAACCATAAGTACAGTTTTCAACCTACGACACACAGTGAATGAGGTATCAGACTCAAGGGACTTATACAGAGTATTGTATGTTGTCCAGGGTCCATCAGGACAGAGGGGTGGTCCTCATACTATATTCGGTTTACTTAAGACTTCTCTAGTTTTTAGACAGGTGTTTCGTGGAAACACAGGGTCCGAATTTGGAGAAGTTATAGGTATTTGAATAGAGTAGAGAACCAGGTATAGCAAGTATCGGGATTCTTCAAAGAGATCGAAGATGTAGATACTTGTGTGTGGTATTCAGTTGATAGTAATGATAAAGAGATCTTGCTTCTCTTTCAGGTTACTCATAATTGGAAGTATTCCTAAGTTGAGTAACGCTGATCGGCCTCCTTCCATTTAGTTGACATGCGCTGGGGACAGCTGCATGATTTGAATCTGGTTCAATTAAATCAGTGCCTCTGTTTCTATATAGAACAGTTCATATCTTAACGATGTTAAGGTACGGGGAGTTGTCCGGTTTATGATTAAAACCAGACACTGGACAACTCAAGGCACGTTTCTGTAATGGCTGTTTGTGGGTTGACCCAGGCTATGACGAGGGTTGACTTTCTACCATCTGGATGAACAATAGCGATATTGTTCTAGACACGCCACAGTTTTATTAAAAATGGATTTTTTTTCGGAAAACAGTAGTGGGAGTATGGTAGAACTGGAAGTGATTCCAGAACCACAAACGATTACTGAAAATTTGATAAGGAACCTAAAGTTTCAATCTGGATTGACATTCCATTGGCCACTCCGCAGATAAGGTGGGTAACTTCAGGCACCCGAGAGGTACTCCAGTAGCCTCAAGGACGGTGACAGGGAAGTTCTTGTTTACCCACACTTGTCATTGCTGTTGTTCCAGGCTGCGAGGCCCGGCAGGAGGATGAGTATAGCGTCGTTCTAAACTAGCTTTAGAAGTGCACGTCTATATGACTCTGCCAGAGGGTTGTCGTAGTCAGTGGGAGCAGCGGAAGCATTGGTGGACATCACGCTTATGTCTATTTATAGACTAAAGCAGATGTAGCGGAGATAGATCATCTATTTCTGATGTGACAGTCATGGGTTTGACGTCATCAGAATAGAGGATGGATCTGTTGAGAAGGTAGTAGGAAGTGATATTCCTATACAACGATCGGTTATACTTTGGTCGTCACACAGTGTTTTCTCCACATGAGACTTGGACATTATATCAGACATACTGGTTACTAGATCTATGGTTTTAGATCTAGATTTCGGTGGTTTCCCAATCAGGGTACTTTGACAGCATTCTAAGAGTATTTAGAATGGACGACTCTTGGCACGGTAGTATACCTGCAGGTAATGGAGTCACCCTCTCTAAAGGTGTCTTATAGACTAAAGTAGAGAGGGATGCGCATGATTGGCAGATCACTTGCTCAGGCAATTGAGTCAATCATGATATGTCAAGTACCACACCAGATGTTGTTCTTGCAGTAGGTGCAATAAGTTGATATTGATCCAATCCTGGAGAAACAGTCGGAAGCAGTTTTAGAACATAAGTGAATGTTCTAGGGATATGATAACGACAGCCTCATTTGAGAGACAGTTATCATTCCAGGCTTCCAAGGTGACGTGGACGACAAGGAGGTTGTCAGAGTTATAGTTTTCCTTCTGATGAGGGGCAGTATTTTGGACAGGTGGTCCAAGGCAATACTGAGGGTGGCATGGCGCAGGATACTGATTAATTTCAGTTGACGATACAGTCTTAGAAGTTTGGATTTGGAGTTCATTTTTGAGCTCGGTCCCATCAGATATCCAGACACTCTAAGACAGGTATTGCTCATTTCGGGAGATGGCTTTCTCCGCGAACTTGAGATATAGAGAGACATAGAAAGAAACTTCAGAGCAGATCCACTCACTGAGGCTATTCCTCGAACGCAATAGTTCCGCAATCGAGCTTTGTGAGACTGACTAGTAGAGGAGTTGGATGTTCGGTATCACACGGGCTGTGAGTATGCGACATCGCAATAATTAGCCTTGAGTGCAAGTGGGAGATTGTTGGAGATAGTGCCCTCAGAGTCAATTATTAGGTCACAGGTACGTGATTGTAATGATTGAGGGAGGACCTATCCCGGTAGAACAGTCTTACTCGAGATGATAGTTTGCTATCTGGTTTACCCTTTATCATCGTGTACTGCTTTAGGTGACATGACATGTCGCTATTGCACGTTGATAGAGCCCCTAGGATTCTTGCTTGACTACCGGCAGTATGAGGGCGATCATATACGTGGGAGCTGGTAGTCTATGAGCACATCCTTAAAAGGTCCCTAGTCGTGGGAGTTTCGAGATAGGGCATCGATACTCCAGAGTAGACTAGTGTATACAGTCGAGACCCCGACGAGGGGCGGTGGCCGGTCTCACAGGCCACTGGTGTCAGTTGGTTCACCCAAGATGTATACAGGTGCTCATTGGGTTATGAGTACACCGGACAGGACTCTCCGGGAACATGCTAGTTGGTCATATACCAGACGTCAGATGGCAGTTCCCTGGTGACATGTGTGCAGGTTAGTTCATCGACCTGGGGATCGTCATTTGTCTCGTGTGAGTTCCTACTGTACTTTGATTACTACCCTACCACGGCTCAAAGGAGTCGTGCAAACAGGTTTTAGTTGGGTACAGTCCCGAGCCACATGGAGGCAGTGAGCGTATCTTCAGGGGTTCGTCTCTCCCGGTATTGGGGGTGAGGTCGTGCTGTGTCTAGGAGAGCCATTACACAAAGTCCTTGGCCAAGGCAAGGAGATTTACTGGTAGGTATTCCAGTAGTGTCTCAGGGTGTTCTGGGCTACACTCCGACACGACTTGTACCGCTTTTGGGGGTCTGACTTTTACCAACCCCCTAGGCCCGCCATGCGATACTCATAGACGAACGGACCGGACTGCACGGATATTGTCACTGACAGGCTCAGTAGGGTGTCAGGATGAGTTCGCTCATCGACGTCCCTTTTAGTCAATTGCTGGTGGCCCGTTACGTATTGGCTTATACCTCTGACGTGCTAGTGGTTAAATCCACAGCCATAGTATTGATGAGTCTTTAGAGTCCGCCACACTTTCAGTTACTCAGCTTTCGGGCGAAATGCTGTAGAGGCCGTATGGAGATATGGCAGGGTTCGATCAGATACGTGCGGTATTGCACGGATCGTAATCGGACGGTTTTTTACTAGCCGGCTTTGGCTTAAGCCGGATCCTAGTATTAGACGGTGTAGATTTTGTCTCACTGCATTTGTATCCGGTCGGAATACAGATGCGAGTGTGTATGCACAGTATCGGGGTTTTTCCTATAATTTATTACGGGACCAGTTTTCTGGAGTTGCCAGTTTGCATTCCGTTCCGGCCGGTTTTCCTTTGTTCTTTCCCGGCCGGACTTTTCCGATGGAGGGGGTTATTTGCAAGTTTGCAAATAACACTTTGAGGAGGGGGTTTATTGCAAAAAGGTTTGATATGATGGAATTTAAATGAGTATGGGTTTTGTGGTGGGGCCGGCCACTGTTTGAGTGGAAATTGGGTATGGCCGGCCACTGTTTGAAGTATGGAGTGTGTGTGTATTGTTTAATTGTGTGGATTAATTTCCTTTAGTAAGAAATGAATAATAAAAGAGGCTGCTGGAATGGTTTTTGAGTGTGGATGAATTAATATAAATATATACACATTTGAGTGCTTAAATGAGAGAGCTTGCTTCCTATTTTTATCATCATCCAGTGAGCTCAATTTTGGTGGGCTGGCCGAGCTCTTTTGGTGACATGCTCATTTTTGAGAGCATGCTCCATTCTTCATCAAGCTTCCATCCATGATTATTCTTGCAAAATTTCCTCCATACATGGCAACCTCTTAAACCCCAAAGAGATAACGGTTCTACATTTGTTCTACAGCAATTCTTGGGTGCGTCGGCTAGCCAACTTCGCACCCGAGTTGCCTCGGTATTGAGGTGGGAGCCCATAAAAGAAACAGGCAATGTGGTGCCCTTCCGGCGAGGTGGCGACGACCGGAGTTTCCGCAGGAGATTGGGACGACGACGAGAAGACCGGAGGACTCGGATCATTCGGTACATCTCTAACTCTTCTTCTAGTTAGCTTAGACTTGTTAATGGTTACGATCCGGAGTTTAGTGCGCGGTGGTGCCGGTTTGCAAAGTCCGCAAAATTTAAAGTTTATCACCGCTTCCGCATACCGGCGTCGGATTGACGGCCGGGGCGCCGCCGTGCACTTACAGCTATGCACAGTGAGAGACAGGAGCCTAAAAGCACCAGGCGCCAGACCATGAACAAGAGGCAAGTAGATATCTTGCTCTGCTAGTATTGGATGCACCGACACCTTCTCAACTGCGAAGGAGGAAGTATCGATGGCGGTATTTATGATTGTGATTTGGTGATTCAATTATCACGTATCCGTCACTTTGGATTTCGGTATTTTGGGCGATCTATTCGCATGATTTAGTCTTGATGACAGAGTTTCATGATATTTGTATTCGTGCACCATGGTTGCACCTACTGGGTATTTATATTTTGCGCATAGTTATTACGCTTGAGGTATTGATTGGGATTTCATGCCTATTTTATGCCTGTGATTTGATTTATACTTCCAGCATAGTTTTCAAGCACTTTTAGTGTTTTGATTTGATTTGTGCACGCTGATGCACATGGTTGTGAGCTTATATACCACGGTATACCTAATCTGGATTGAGCCGTATTGTATACCGTCTCTTTTGATTCTGATATTGATGTTGATTTCATGCACTTCATGCATTTGATTTGGATTTTGCGCATGTTCGACGTTTGATATTGGATTTCATGATTTCGTGCATGTTGGATACGCATGATTCAAATTTTATTCGCGCATGATGGATGCACCTGATTTGGATTTTCGCGCATGTTGAGCGCATGTTTTGAGATGCGATTTTGGTGCACACCAGATGCACTAAATCGAGATTCTTCGTGCATGTCAGATGCACCTGATTTCGCTGTCAGGCACACATGTTGCCTATGACAGATGTTTCGTGCATACCCGTTGCACCTAGATATTGTTTTTGTGCACATGTATGGCATATATATGGATTTTGATTTCCGTGCACACCAGACGCACAGGGTATTCTTATATACATTTTGGGATTGATTCCTTATGGAGCAGTACGTTTTTATGATATTTGCAATATGTTTTCGTACTGAGCAGGACTAGTCAAAGGACAGTACCTGGATAGATTTTGCATGCATTGATAGTTATCGAGGTGATTTCCAAAAAGTGAGCTATAGTCTCAGTATTTACCTACGTGTCTGATATGACACAAAACGTTTAAAGTAAGGGAACCCTTCTAAATTGTTTTCAAAACGGCGGAACGTACATATTAAACAAAAGATATATACATATTTGGTCATTTTCATACAATAGACGTCCGCCACTGTGCAGTGTTATGTGCATCGCACAGCGACTTAAAAAGGTTTGACATGCATTTTTTTCAGTTATTTACATGCATAGATTGATGTCTACATGTATAATTTTGATGTATATCATATCGATTTTGTTTTGGATTTGACCTTTGTGTCTTTACCATGACTCCAATGATTGCGGGATGCTTGATGGAGTTTTGAGTTTGAGTTATCTGCTCATTGTTCATGCGCATGCATTGCGCTATGATGCGTCTTATGTATTGATGATTTCGGAGCCCCGACGACTTGGACTTTTACTGAAATGTTTTAGTATTTGAGGGGTTTAAATTTAAATTCGGGAACCAAATTTCTTTAAGTGGGGAAGATAGTAACATTTCAAAAAAATAAAATATTATTTTTGGGGAATTTTTATAATTTAATAATAAAATATTGAATATTTTAATAAGGCGGTATAATTAAATACCGATAAATGGGGAAAAATTTGGAAAATTATGGAAATTATTTAAAAAAGAGTGTTTTATGTAAATTATGCAAATTTTAAGTTTTTATGAGTAATTATACGCTAATTTAGTGCTAATCGCGATTAAAAATCGCTAATCGGATTTTAAGCGGGTTTTGGGCAAAACATGCACCATTCCATTTTTACACTTGTTACATTTATTTCCATGGCTTTCCTACATGTTTTATAGCATGGTTATTGATTTATTAGAGAGGGGAAAAGAAAAGAAAAGAAAAGGAAAAGAGTATAATATATAGGTATGGGTGAGAGAGAGAAAGGTAAGGGTTTACCTTTGACTTTAGACTTGGCCTTTCCCTCACCATTTCCTCTCCTCTCCTCTTCATTCTCTGCTGCTGCTGCTGCCTCCTCCTCCCCCCTCCCCTCTTCAAGCCACAAAACTCCATGAAAATCAACTCAAAACCCAAACCCCATTTCACAAAAGGGATGCATGAGCTCACTAGCTACCCCATGGACCAAGAAAGAGAAGATTTTGAGGACTTTGAGCAACTCAAGAAAATTCTTGAGTTGCCAAAGAAGGTAACTTCTGCACCATTAATGTAGTATTTTAATTCCTTATGCATCCAAACATGTTTCATGTCGATATCGAGTGGTTTTGTGGACTTAGGAAAAGCCTAGTTAGGTTTTATGGAAACTTTGGGTTGTAATGTGTAATTGAGCTCAGTAGAGACCACACAAACCCTCTAGTACTAGAATTCAGGCCTAAAACAGAGACTAGAACACCGGAATACTGATTTAGAAAAGCTAATATCGGGAAATTGTGGAATCTGTGAGGGTTAATTGAAATCTGCTATCACTCGGAGACCTGAAAATCATTTTGCAAACACAGAGAGATGTGCAGGAACCCAGGAAGCTAACCCCAGCCCCTGACTCCATACTACGGCCATGGATTAAATCCCTCTGGCCACAAATTGCGGCCAGACCTGGCCCATTTGTGTTCGTTTTTTTTCCATGGCCCCATCTCCAGTAAATTAGACCCCTGGCAAATGCAAAATTGACCAATTTGACCTAGAGTAAAATCTGGGACCTTTTTCCTAAGTTGCTGTTTTGATTCGGAGTTTTGTTTTGCGTATTTTATATTCTGGATTTCTAGTATTGTGTTTTACCTCGATCACTTGACGTTTGTACGACGATATCGAGGATTGTTTGATGTTTTGAAAGCGTAGTCCATAGGTTCTAACCTATAGGCCTAAGCTTGTCGTTTGGTTTTCCCGACGTAATTTTAATGTGCGTTTGCGATTGTGTTATCTTGTAGGTACCTTCTCGAGGGATTCATACGATGAAGAAGATGAGGGCGACATCGACACTGACACGCAGGATGCAAGTGAGAAGATTCTATCTACGGGGGAAATCGGGTGGATGGCGTATAGCACCCCCGCAGTTCGATACTTAGTATACTAGATATATACTATATATATATATATATATATATGATAGCGTTATGTGTGACTTGAATATTCCGATGTGATTAGGTGTACTATGGATAGATTGGAGTGTAGTCGTAAGCTAGTATAGTTCGTAGTTGCGAATCCTAGAATAGGTTTACACCCACACGCACACACATGCTTATTTGTCATACTTATACCTAGATGATGAGGATAGTGGATGATATTTAGAGATGAGTCGATGATTTTGGGCATAGTGCCATAAGATCGGTGATATGATGTGATTCGTATTAGGGATACGACGTTTGATTTTAGCGGGCCTTTGGACGTGTGTTTCACACACGCATTTATATTTATATAGATGGTATCGATTTGTACTAGACTTAGATCGGTACCCCAGATCATGAGATATGATGATAAGGATACCAGATAACTGATGAGAGGAATGTGATATTGACCCGTACCCATATTTAGGATGTCGTACGACGCTTTACTGTACGAGCTTTATTTGATGATAAGATCCGCACTCATGACTCGAGAATATCATATGATATTGTATCGTACGCGGTACCTTTGAGGCGGGATCACCGACTATTATATATATATATATATATATATATATATATATATATCGACTCAGATTTAGGTGGTTTCCATAACCCTCCTGATTGACTTGTTAGTTAGAGCTGTAGTTTTGCTAGTAGATGTTAGGCTAGGCCGAGGTCTTACCTATTTCAAAAACTAACGAATCGGGAGTATTTTAAAGACAGGCAAAGGGATTCTACGGATATTTTCAAAAGGCGCATCATTTCTCAAAAACACCGTTGCCCTTATTTTCCAAAAAAACCCGATTTATCTTCTTTTAAATAGAAAAACATTATGACATAGATACACTGATGTAGATTCTACACTGTTGTGGTTATTATTCATTTGCCGCATATTCTTACTGTTTGCATCGCATTGCATGTTAAATATGTTATTGTTATATCAAAACCATGCTGTTAGGACAGCAACACCATTATCGATGATGCATATGTTTCACGTACACCTGCTTGCCGGCTCACACACTTCATCATCGATAATTGCCATGTCACTATACTGTAGGACTGTTGCATTCAGGGTATGACCCCCTTGCAGGGCATACTTGTGTACATGCATATTGTACACCCATACTTGCATACAGAAGTATTTGCACATACATAGATGATTCTGGCTTGATTAGAGATTTGGGAACCGCAAGATAAATCTTAAAACTGTGTTCATTTTAAAAGAGCGGTTTCCCTCAATATGTGCATATTACTATTTCATGTTGCATGATATACTGATATGCTTACATTTCTTTTACATGTCGCATACATCATGCTTTACGATTATATGCATTGCGATATGTTGTTTCCATGATATTTCTAGATTTGGGAACCGTGGGTATTTCAAAAGAAAGTATGTATTGTTTTAAAAGAAAACCCGGTTACCCTTGTTATGATATTTCAGTGCGTCCACCATGCGTTTTCTCGGTTCTGAGACGTGTGACATGTGAACCCGAATCGAGGAGCCGGATGAGGCCGATTGCGGTACATGGTGGACCCGATATGGTACCCCGGGGTGAGAACGGATCGCTGTGTTGCAGACGGTGAGTGTGACAGAGGGACTACTACCTACCAGTGATAGTATTTGGGGCTCGGCGGATATCTGGAGGATACCGACCGGAGTTGAGAGATGATGTGGGCCGATCCGGACTGACGGAGCCCGATATATGAGGATTTACGTGCCGATGCTGGGCACAGCTTTCATGATGTTTTCGAGTGTCGATGCTGGACACTCCGGTTCCATGATTTTAATGTGTCGCGAGGGACACATGTTGATTATATCCTCATACTTCCATGCATATGCTTTATGATATTTTCATGCATGATGTTTATTGTCATTAGGTGACACGTCCACATACATATAGCTGGTATTGATGACATTGATCACATAGTTGGATGATATCCACATACTCATAGACTTCATGATATAGTTGACACTGACTACATTGATCATACCTCACATTATGATATGTTATTATCTGAGGCACTGGCACGAACACTTGGTACTACACTTATGTATAGATGTTTACCTTGCCACTTTACCATACTTCAGACTTATTCATTTGATGTTTATATATATATCTGATCGTGTTGACCTAGGATTGTGTCATACATACGATTTCTGCTCTGTGATATTTTCAATTCACGAGTTGGCAACTCACCCCCGTTGTGCCATAGTTCTTGCAGGTTTTGCCATACAGGTTTCATTGCGGCTTTTCTGGCACACTGCTTCCTTTCTGGGTGATTGCATTGGTAGGTGGGTTGACTCGCATCGTGACCACCCTTGTATTTATTGTATTCAGTTGTATCTAGTAATTCCATCAACCAAACTTGTAAATTGTTTCAGACTTAGAAAACCAGTGGTGTATTATTTCAATCTTAGAGTCGCGCGTTGTAGTATTATGGTTTTCATGCTGATTTTGAGTTTCCTTTTTGAGTTTGATCCTCGCCCTTCGGCGTTGTATATTATATTGCTTGCGTGGTTGTGACCGTCGATTGATGAAGAGCTAGCTCCCGCTTGGAGATGTCTTTTATCATCATATATATATTATTCATGTTGTACCCCGTTTGGGGCCAGTATTTACAAAGGAAACTCTGCCGAAATTTTCAGAAAAAGACTATAGATTTTTAAAATGCATATTCGGTTTACTTATTTAAAAACCTTGTGTTTAAAACATGTTTTCCTTACTTCTTACAAACTAGTTTTCTTTATTTACTCCTTAAAATGATTTTAGATTTCTGGGCTTTTGGCTTACTTGAATTAGATGGGGTCCTATAGACTTCATATGATTCAAGTGCTAGTCACGTGCTATTTCGGGTCGTGACAAGATAGTAAGGATGTCTTCCACGTATTGTACGTAGATGACATGCTCTTGATAGGAAATGGTTTCCTATGCTACACTCTGTAGGGTTCCTAGGCACTCTAATGAGGTCTCACAAGGAATCAACCATGCCAATTTCAAAATTTACGGTGCCGAGAAAACCTAGACTACGGATCGTTAACTAGATATTTAGGCGAAAGATGCAACTAGATTACAACTAAACTAAAAGAACGGAAATACAACCTTTGTAGATCCGGTTCTCCACCTCCATAGCTCCGCGATGAAGTCCCCTTGCTGTCCAAAACAAATCCCGGGCTCTAGCGTTGGCTTCATCGGAGAAATGGGTGGGCAAGGTCGTCGGCTTCGTGCCGAAGATGATCTACGTCGAGGCATCGCTAGATCAAGCTCCAACTTCACCAAGTCATGAAACTTGTGAAGAAAACACACTCTACAACTTGGCAAGAGGTAGAGGATGAAGAAATAGGAAGTGGGTAGACTTTAGAATTGGATTTCTCACTCATTTCATCAATCCACCATTGATGAAGTGAAGCTTCTTCATCTTGAAGAAGAAGAAGAAGAAGATAAATGTTATGATAAGTTATTTTTTTTTGAAAAGAATAATCAAATGATTATTATCATAAAATTAACCATGGTAATGTGTAGAGAATAAACTAGGGTTAGTTGGAATGGTTAGGGTTAAGGATGAGATAAGAATGGTGGACTAGGTCAAAGCTTCATGAAGCTTCAACTAAACTACAAATAAAGCCACCATTCTTTTCTTATCATTTCCAAAATGAATAAACAAATAAATAAATGATTAAGATAATGAAAAACAAAACCCTAACCATTTAAATAAACATGGTTTAATCTTTACACAAACTCAAGTAAGCATGTATCATCAAACATGATACAATCAAGTGCACAAAAATATATCACATATACAACTTGTGAACTTCAAGTGAGAAAATCCATTTAAAGTGAACCGATACTAGTTAATGCAAAGTAATATATCAAATATATAATTATACATTAAATCATTAAATCAACACTTGATTTAACGATCCGGTCATATCGCATATAACCGACTAGTATCCTATGTATCGGCTTATCGAATCAATACTTGATTCGATAACTAGGTTATATCGCATATAACCAATCGATACATTTATCGCGAGAATGAAATACGGTATCACATACACGCATGATTCTCGGTCCCGCACATATCTGATATGCGCTCCCATTTCGTTCGCTTGAGCCAGGAAACCTCTGTGTAGGACTCTAAAGACTTGTCAATACGCCGCCAGCAGGTGATGATCATATCAAACACCCACAAGCCGCAAGCGGTCTGCTAAACGTAACGGCCACCCGGGTATTGAGCGATCAGAAGATCGACGAGCAAGCCCGCTCACACTCCTGTGAATCCAACCAGTAACACTTACCGTACAGTCGGTCTGATCGTCTGATATGTCGCATATCTCGCCTAGGGGTGGTAAACGTCAGACCCCAATAGCTCGATAAGTCGTGTCGATATGAGGTCTGTAACAATTCGAGAAACTACTGGTAACACTTACCAGTAAATCTCAGCAACCCTGGCCAGGGATTTCCTGTTATAGCCAATCGAACACAGCGCAACATCAACTCCCTATACCGGGAGAGACGAATCCCCTCCTTTCGCTCATTGCCTCCATGTGACTCGGGACTGTACACAAAAACCACCGTTTTGCACGCCCTCTTGGACGTGGTAAGATGGAAATCAAAGCACAGTGGGAACCACACAAGACTCTATGACGATCTCGGGTCAACAGACTACTCTGTACCAGTGTCACCAGAGAACTGCCATCTGACGTAAGGTATAATACCATCTGGGAGTTCTCGGCGAGTCCGTCCAGTGTACCCAGTCTCCACTGAGCACCCGTATATCATCTCTGATGTCAAACACCAATGGATATGGGATCATCCATCGCCCATCTGTATGGGTCGAGAAGGTATACGCTAGTCTACTCTGGTATATCGATGCCCTGTCTCGATATACCCACGACTAGGGACCTTGAAGGATGTACTTATGGACTACCATGTCCCCACTAGTATGATCCGCATCATAGTCCAGTTAGTCAAGTACACATCCTAAGGGCTTTACCAATATGTAACAGAGAGACAATCAGTGTGCACGTTAAGGTAAAGAGCAACCAGATAGCATACTATCATGTCGAGCAAGAAAGTCCTCCCTATATACGTCCTAGCATCCACTACAATATACATCATATGTACAGTAATGGCCTCTAGGGCATACATATAACTAACAATCTCCCACTTGCACTAGGGCCATCTGTAGCAGTGGTTGTAGTATCTCATACTCAACCATCCCATAAAAGTTTCTCTCTGGGAATAGGCCTTGGTGAGTGGATCCGCCGTGTTGTCCTCTGAGTCTACTCTCCTAACCTCGATCACCCTAGAGATCAACTATCTCCATGATCAGGTGATACTGCCTTAGAATATGTCTGGATCACTGATGGGACGGACGTTCCTTGGCATAAGCCACAACTCCATTGTCACATAATGGGAGGAACTAAGTTCATCTCATGAACAAATATACATCCAGACTGTCTCTTTGGTAGCATCTTAAGTAGCGATGTATCGAGCCTTTATCGTCTAGTATGCCACGGTATCTAGCTTGGAACTCTTCCAACATACCGTCCCTTTACTGAGGGTAAAGACAATGCCTGCGACTGACATTCAGTCGTCTTTATCACCCTGGAACCCTTCCAGTGATTCTCCCAGGATCGATTGATACCATCTCACTACAACTAGTGAGAATCCTAACATCCAATTAGATCTATCTCATAGATCCAAAACCCAGGATTTATGGGGTATCACTTTGATCCTATATGGAGAATCCTTGTGATAAGCGGAGATTGACCGGGCGTAGCATAGGAAACTCCTTTCTTATCAAGAGTATGTCATCCACGTACTCTACGAGGATCGTCACCATACTCCCTACTACCTTTTTGTTTATACAAGGTTCATCTACCATTTTGATGATGTCAACTTCTTTGACTAATCACATCAAAACAGATGTTCCAACTCCGCGATACCTGCTTTATCTTATAAAGCATCTTGTGCACGTTTTCGCTGCTCCCACTGTCTACGAAGCCCTCTGGCTGTGTTCTTATAGACGTTCTCTTCTAAAACATCAATTAGAAAAACAGTCATGGCACCCAACCGCCAGATATCGTAGTCATGGTATGTAGCCGTGGCAAGTAGGATCTGGATGGACTTAAGCATAGGCACTTGAAAAGGTTTCATCATTATCCACGCCTGGTCGATGACGAAAAGCTTTAACAAGTCTAGCTTTGAAAGTCTCAACTTTTCCATCTACACCAAGTAATCTTCTCAAGATATACTTGCTCCTGATGGGGATTTAACCCTTCAGATATAGCAACCAAAGTCCATACTTTGTTGGTGTACATGGATTCCATCTCAGATCACTAAGCATCCAGCCATTCTTACAGAGTCCCACTCGTGATGGCCAGCTCGAAACTAGTTGGGGTCATCATCTCATGATGCAATCCGCGCTCCCACTGTCATAGAGTAACCGAAGTATCTCTCAGGTGGGTGAGGAACCTCACTAGATCGGCGGAGAGGCTGAGGTTCATTGGTAATTATTGAATCCTTTGGTTTTACCAAATCATCTGCTGTAGTTTGTATAGCTGGAACCTTTCCAGTTCTACATAACTGAATTTGCCTCGAGCTTGTCCGGATTTTGCTTTTAGACATAGCCCGGACAACCCCAAATCTTAACCAACTTAAGAGATGGGCTCTTCCCTTATCATATCAAATATGAAGTGGTAGGCAACGGATTTGATTTGAACCCTATTCAATAGGTATGCATCTTCTCAAGTGCATAACTCCCAAAAAGGAAACAGGTTACTCAGTAGTACTCATCATAGAGCACACCTTATCACATAGGGTGCAATTGCTCCGCCCCGATATACCATCATGCTATGGTGTATACGGAGGAGTAAGGCTGAGAGAGAATCTCATTCTCCTTTAGAATAGTCCAGGAATTCCGTGCTCAAGTATTCTCCTCCTTGATCACATCAAAGGACATAATACTTATACCCGTTTTGGTTCTCTACTTATAACTTATATTCTGTGAATATCTCAAAAGGTTCGGACTTGTGTTTCAACAAGAACATATGTCTGAATCTAAAGAGATTATCAGAGAATGTAATGAAGTACAAAGAATTGGTCTTGGCATGTGTAGACAGGGGACCTTTCATACATCAACATGTATCATCCCAAGAGTTCACTAACTCTTTCTCTGTTTCCAATAAACAGAGCTGGTGTCATTATATCTTTGTGACATGACTGGCAAGTTTCACAAGATGTAGATTCAAACTGATTTAAATATGCATCTACATGTAACTTCAGCTAGTCGAGTCGCATTGATATGACCTAGTCTACAATGCCTCAAGAAGGATTCGTTCATTTCTGGACTCTTCCTCTTGTGTGTGTTCCGTATATTAAAGAACTGTAGTTTGATTTAGAGCATCAATGCTTTTAGATAACGTGCCTGAACCGATCAACTTTTGATATAGGAAATGTTCAAAACATTATCCAACAATACAAAATTATATCCTTTCTTTACTAATAAAGAGACTGATATGATTTTGTATATCAGGTTCGGTATCTAATAACATTTGTTCAGAATCAATGTATTGGTAATACAGGGTGACAGTGACCAACAGACTTGGCTGCAACACTTGCCTCGTTTTCTGCCTCATGAAACTCATCACCCGTTCTCAGTTCTTTATCTTTCTGTAGCCCTATATAACATATTACATATTTGGGATCCTGATCTGGTATCACATACCCAGGACGTAAAGGATACGGAGAAACAGTTCTTTGTAATGAACACACCCGAAGATGATGCATCAGCATGCACTCTCTTCGTTTGGGCGGCACGGGAATTCTGGTAATCCCCAATTTCCTGCTCTGTCTTATAACAATTATAAGGTGGAGCGGGACCAACGTTCCCCAGCTCAGTATAACAAGCGGGTTCGGTCAATAATCCGTATTATTATCTTGATTAAGGCGTGATATGGTCGCTACCTGGAGAGAAAGAGAAGAAAACACTCAGCGTGCGCTCTTGCAAGAATAGATTGGTTATTATTTTATCTAATCAGGATGGCTCCCACTGCTTTTTATCAAATCTTCCTTCAAACCCTAAAAGGAAAGACTAGCCGGGATTAATTACACACTACATGTTCGCCAATCTTTCAGCCAGGCCAGTGTCGGTACTTTGAGGGAGGTCCCCCATGCTTTCGCACGAACCTAATTAATGTAAACCTCGTTTTCCCAGAGGCGTAACCCCGTTGACACCTTTCTAGACACCTACTTGATCGGCTAATTGTAATGTATAAAACTCTCCCAGGAGTAACTCTTACTCGCAGCGGGTATTGGGATCCAACTATCTCATAGAAGGTATGCAATCTCATTGCAAATTTCAACACTTGAAATTCCCGATAATCTTTTGCCCTTAGCACCCTATGACCTTGACGGAGGTCAACAAACCATAGGCTACTAGTCAAGTTCAACCCGTCATTTCTTGATCGAATTAAACCCACCCGCACGACCCTTGACGGAGGTCAAAAAGGCCGCACGACTACCCTAATCCAATCTGCATCATATGCATAAGCAGATAAATACTAGTTAGCTACCGCACACTACGCCTTGACGGAGGTCAACAAACGTAGCACGAATACTAAATATGACTTATCTGAAATGACGGAGGGCTACGACAGGTTTTTCGGAAAACCTATTGCGTAATGAACTTGATATCGTTGTAGAATCAAATGATTTTGAAATGGAGTGCTTTTGAGGCTTTTCTAGTTTTGCTAAAGGAGTCACTCCCGGTGAAGGGATCGTCGGTCCTTTCCTCGTCGAATGAGGTGCGGGATATATCATATATATCACTGTGCAAAGCAGAACTCTTAAAAGCAATCAAAAGACAAACCGAATGTGTAGCATCTACCAGTTATTGCTAAAGGAGTCACTCCCGGTGAAGGGATCTCGGTCCTTTCCTCATCGAATAAGGTGCAGGATATATCACATATACCGCTGTGCAAAGCAAGAACTGTAGCTACCTGTTTTATTTTGAAATTCGATTCTACAACATCTTAGGTTTCTTTTATTTTCATTAATCTCATTAATGAAGTCCCATCAATTAAGTACCTAAACATCACAGATAAATACGACGTACACTTATGCCATCCGCATTCGCCTCGATGTCCCCTCGTGCACCGTTAGGTTAGGTAACTAACGGCAGAGCGGGGCAGGGCTAGCGCGGGTGTAAAACATAAGTAACGTCTATATAATATATCATATATACTATATACAGTATCCATCACAGAACATCACATGATCGCATCACAGATATCGCAGCAGAAGAATCATATGAAATATTGGATATACTGGGACGTCCGTGTTTTCAATACAAGCCAGTATAAAACACGGATTCCACGGTCGCGATGAATAGCCAAACCCACACCCCTAGACCCCTACGAGAGCGGCAAGCAACCCTACCAATTCTAGAGTTAGGAGACCCGGACTCGACTCCTCGAGTTGGTCTCCCACTGGACTCCAGAACCCGGTTACTTGTGCTCCCCTCCTTGGGTCTATCCTAGTGCGGAAAAGTAAATAATATACAAAGGGTGACATCTTCCGCAACCTAGAAGTGTCCCAATAAAAGAATATTACATACAAGTTTTTACATGAATGAAAATGAAAAACACTCATCTCACATAAAAACCCCCGGCTATTCAAACACGACGATCCAATATAACATATCCAGCAACACATAACATCACATGTCATCAACGTAAGTAAATATGCGCATCCCAATTGTCGTTGACATATAGCAACGAAACCGGCGATATCACATATTACACTTACGGTCACAGAAAAGAAAGTGTAAAACTACAACAGTTGGAATCCGCAATCTATATAGACATCGCATGCCTAATCAAATGAATTACTTAGACATCGCATGCCTAACAATTATAAACCCCGCATTTTAGTCTCATTATCGAAAACACTTTTCAATATCAAGTCGGGCAATTCAACAAGATTCCCGATATCCTGATCGAATGCTCGTCGCAAACTTTAGTAGGCGGTCGCGCCCCCGATACCGTCGACGAAGTGCACCAAGGCGGAACACCGCTACCGGGAGCCCCCGAACGGATGCTTTCGGCGACGGGGTTCTCCTACAGTCACTTGGTCGGGGCTATAGAGTGAGGCTGTCTATTAAGTTTATCCGGCGAGTATCCGCGTATACTACGTGATTGCGACGGACTTTTGATCACATCAAAATTCCGTGGCAACCGATCAAGTGAGACTAAACTGCTATGTTTATAACATTCATTCAGTTATCTCATAACTTCTTGTGAATTCCAATTATTGTATCCCATTCCGGATAAATAGAAAATGTCAAACTTTCCGATCGAACAATCGAACACCCAAGTTTTCCCGATACAGATCAACACATGAAACAAGTCTAAAAACATTCAGTTCGTGCCTCAGTACCAACGGTCCAGCCGTAGAAGGGTCAAGCCAACGCCTCACATGTGGCACGCCGTACTGCCCCAAACCCGAAGGTTCAAAGGGCAGTTCAAGACGGTCACATAATCGAGTTAAGGTTTGTTGTCTTCTAAAGGGACCATCGCGTTACTTGCACTACTTAGAACGTCGTTAAACTTCGGAAAAATCCAACACTTGGAAATTTCCCGACACGGGAAAAATTGGGTATTTATATCCGGTCGAACTTTTTAACATATTCTAAAATTTATCCGGAAAGCCACATAGACAAAATCTGATACTCCGATCGAAACACCGAATCCCCAAAACAACCCCAGAAAATTCAACTCTTGAATAAAATTTAAAAATACCCAGAGAACTCAGCACTGTTAAATAGGAATTACTGTGCAAATTGGTAGGGCTGACGTCACACTTTTGCCGCGGAACCGCCGCATAAGCTAGGCTTATGCCGCGGTTCCGCCGCGCATTGGAGGGATCATGAAATAAATTTTGCGCCGTAATTCTTAGAATTCCCTGCTGAATTTTTAAGCATTTTTAATGTGGAAAAAACCCAGTTTTTAGAAAAAGTCCAGAGAGCGGGTCGGATTAGGGTTTCGGGGTTTGTTCGGATTTGAAACTTCGTCTACGCTTCGCCTAAGGCTCTAGCTAGTCTCTGATACCACTGTAGGGTTTCTAGGCACTCTAATGAGGTCTCACAAGGCATCAACCATGCCAATTTCAAAATTTACGGTGCCGAGAAAACCTAGACTACGGATCGTTAACTAGATATTTAGGCGAAAGATGCAACTAGATTACAACTAAACTAAAAGAACGGAAATACAACCTTTGTAGATCCGGTTCTCCACCTCCATAGCTCCGCGATGAAGTCCTCTTGCTGTCCAAAACAAATCCCGGGCTCTAGCGTTGGCTTCATCGGAGAAATGGGCGGGCAAGGTCGTCGGCTTCGTGCCGAAGATGATCTACGTCGAGGCATCGCTAGATCAAGCTCCAACTTCACCAAGTCATGAAACTTGTGAAGAAAACACACTCTACAACTTGGCAAGAGGTAGAGGATGAAGAAATAGGAAGTGGGTAGACTTTAGAATTGAATTTCTCACTCATTTTATCAATCCACCATTGATGAAGTGAAGCTTCTTCATCTTGAAGAAGAAGAAGAAGAAGAAGATAAATGTTATGATAAGTTATTTTTTTTTGAAAAGAATAATCAAATGATTCTTATCATAAAATTAACCATGGTAATGTGTAGAGAATAAACTAGGGTTAGTTGGAATGGTTAGGGTTAAGGATGAGATAAGAATGGTGGACTAGGTCAAAGCTTCATGAAGCTTCAACTAAACTACAAATAAAGCCGCCATTCTTTTCTTATCATTTCCAAAATGAATAAACAAATAAATAAATGATTAAGAAAATGAAAAACAAAACCCTAACCATTTAAATAAACATGGTTTAATCTTTACACAAACTCAAGTAAGCATGTATCATCAAACATGATACAATCAAGTGCACAAAAGTATATCACATATACAACTTGTGAACTTCAAGTGAGAAAATCCATTTAAAGTGAACCGATACTAGTTAATGCAAAGTAATATATCAAATATATAATTATACATTAAATCATTAAATCAACACTTGATTTAACGATCCGGTCATATCGCATATAACCGACTAGTATCCTATGTATCGGCTTATCGAATCAATACTTGATTCGATAACTAGGTTATATCGCATATAACCAATCGATACATTTATCGCGAGAATGAAATACGGTATCACATACACGCATGATTCTTGGTCCCGCACATATCTGATATGCGCTCCCATTTCGTTCGCTTGAGCCAGGAAACCTCTGTGTAGGACTCTAAAGACTCGTCAATACGCCGGCAGCAGGTGATGATCATATCAAACACCCACAAGCCGCAAGCGGTCTGCTAAACGTAACGGCCACCCGGGTATTGAGCGATCAGAAGATCGACGAGCAAGCCCGCTCACACTCCTGTGAATCCAACCAGTAACACTTACCGTACAGTCCGGTCTGATCGTCTGATATGTCGCATATCTCGCCTAGGGGTGGTAAACGTCAGACCCTAATAGCTCGATAAGTCGTGTCGATATGAGGTCTATAACAATTCGAGAAACTACTGGTAACACTTACCAGTAAATCTCAGCAACCCTGGCCAGGGATTTCCTGTTATAGCCAATCGAACACAGTGCAACATCAACTCCCTATACCGGGAGAGACGAATCCCCTCCTATCGCTCATTGCCTCCATGTGACTCGGGACTGTACCCAAAAACCACCGTTTTGCACGCCCTCTTGGACGTGGTAAGATGGAAATCAAAGCACAGTGGGAACCACACAAGACTCTATGACGATCTCGGGTCAACAGACTACTCTGTACCAGTGTCACCAGAGAACTGCCATCTGACGTAAGGTATAATACCATCTGGGAGTTCTCGGCGAGTCCGTCCAGTGTACCCAGTCTCCACTGAGCACCCGTATATCATCTCTGATGTCAAACACTAATGGATATGGGATCATCCATAGCCCATCTGTATGGGTCGAGAAGGTATACGCTAGTCTACTCTGGTATATCGATGCTCTGTCTCGATATACCCACGACTAGGGACCTTGAAGGATGTACTTATGGACTACCATGTCCCCACTAGTATGATCCGCATCATCGTCCAGGTAGTCAAGTACACATCCTAAGGGCTTTACCAACATGTAACAGAGAGACAATCAGTGTACACGTTAAGGTAAAGAGCAACCAGATAGCATACTATCATGTCGAGCAAGAAAGTTCTCCCTATATACGTCCTAGCATCCACTACAATATACATCATATGTACAGTAATGGCCTCTAGGGCATACATATAACTAACACACTCGGTCAAGCTCCTCTTATCACGAAGATTCTCCAAGGAAGATCTGGTGATACCTACTATATCTTGTGGATTATGATCTATGGTGATAGATCTGAGTGGATGTTGGGAGTGTCCAAAATCCAGGTACATTAACACCATTCTAAAAGGATTTAGTATGGAAGATTCTAAGCGTGGTGGTTTGCCCACTTACTCAGGAATCACTCTCTCCAAAAAGATGTCTTCCAAGACTGATTTGGAGAGAGCTCGTGTGCAAGAGATACCATATGCTTCGGCAGTAGGCTCTATCATGTATACGATGTTATGTACCAAACCATATGTAGCTGACTCACTAGGTGTAGTGATAAGGAATCAATCGGATCTTGGGAGAATCATTGGACAGCAATGTAGGATATTCTTATGTACTTGAGAAGCACTAAAGAAATGTTCTTGGGGTTTGGTAACGGTAAACTCCAGTGGGAGTCCTTTACCAATTCGAGCTTCCCGAATGATAAGGACGACTGAAAGTCAGTCACGGGCTTTGTCTTTACCCTTAGTGGAGGGACGATATGTTGGAACAGTTCCAAGCTATATACCGTGGCAAACTAGACCATAAATGCTGAATACATCGCTACCAACGATGCTACCAAAGTAGATGTCTGGATAATTCTTGTTCATGAGATGAACATGGTTCCTACCATTGAACGTCCAATAACTGTTATAGTGACAACAATGGAGTTGTGGCTTTGGCCTAAAAACACCGGTCCCATCAACGATCCAGACATATTCTGAGGCAAGTATCACCTGATCAGGGAGATGGTTGATCTCCAAGGGATCGAGGTAAGGAGAGTTGACGCGAAGGATAACACGGTGGATCCACTCACAGAGGCCTTTCCCTAGAGAGACTTTTATAGGGCGTTGGGTATGAGATACTACAACAAATGTCCTTAGTGCAAGTAGGAGATTTTTAGTTATATGTATGCCCTAGAGGCCATTATTATACATGTGATGTATATTATAGTGGATGCTTTGACATATATAGGGAGGACTTTCTTGCTCGACATGATAGTATGCTATCTGGTTTCTCTTTATCTTAACATGTACACTTATTGTCTCTCTCTATTACATGTTGATAAAGCCCTTAGGATGAGTACTTGACTACCAGGATTATGATGCAGATCATACTAGTGGGGCAGAGGTAGTCGGTAAGTACATCCTTCAATTATTCCTAGTCGTGTGAGTATCTAGACGGAGCATCGATATTCCAGAGTAGACCAGCGTATACGCTTCTCGACCTATATAATGGGCGATAGATGATCATATATTCATTGGTGTTTGACATTAGAGATGGTATATGGGTGCTCAGTGGAGACTGGGTACACTGAGCGGACTCGCCGAGAACTCCTAAATGGTATTATACCTATCATCAGATAGCAGTTCTCTGGTGACACTGGTACATGTTAGTCTGTCGACCCGAGATCGTCATAGAGTCTTGTGTGATTCCCACTGTGCTTTGATTTCCACCTTACCACGTTCAAGAGATCATGCAAAATGGTGGTTTTTGGGTACAGTCCCGATTCACATGGAGGCAATGAGCGATAGGAGGGGATTTCGTCTCCCCCGGTATTAGGGGTTGATGTTGCACTATGCTCGATTGGCCATAATAGGAAATCCCTGGCCAGGGTTGCTGAGATCTGCCGGTAAGTGTTATCATTAGTTTCTCGAATTGTTATGAGCCTCACATCGGCATGACTTATAAGGCTATTGGGGTCTGACGTTTACCACCCCCAGGCTGCGATATGCGACATATCAGACGAAGAGACCAGACTGTACGGTAGTGTTATTGATTGGATTCACAGGAGTATGAGTAGGCTTTCATTTTGATCTTCTGATCGCTCAATACCCGGGTGGTCGTTACATTTAGCAGACCGCTTGCGGCTTGTGGGTGTTTGATATAATCATCACCTACTGCCGGCGTATTGACGAGTCTTTAGAATTCCACACAGAGGTTTCCTGGTTCATGCAAAACGAAGTAGGAGCACATATGTGATATGTGAGGGACCGAGATTAATACGAATATGTGAAACCGTATTCTATTCTCGCGATATATGATATCGGACGGTTATATGTAATATAGACGGGTTATCGGATCAAGTGTTGATTCGATAAGTTTATTCATAAGATATTAGTCGGTTGTATGTGATATAGCCGGATTATTAAATCAAGGTTTGATTTGATTATTTAATGTATAATTATATATTTGATATATTAACTTATATTAACAAATATTAGATCACTTAAACATTTCTTTTTCTCACTTTTTGCTTTAGTATATATGTGATATATATTAATGTACATTTTATTGTGTCATGCTAGATGATACATGCTTCATGGGTGTATGAGACTTACACCATGCTTATCATAATCTAGGGTTTTTATTTATGTAAGAAATTCAAAATTGGTTGGAATTTTGTCATGGCTAAAAGCTTGGAGAGGCTAGTTGAGCCGATTGACTTAGTCCACTAGTTTTGTTTTGCTTAAGATATTTATTAACCTAACCATTATCCTTATCCATAGTTTAGTCTCTACATGAGTTAGTGTATGACATAAACTCACCCATGGTTGCTATTCTCACCTCATGAGTTTCATTCTCTTCTCCACTTCATCTTCTTCTTCATCAAGAGAAAGCTTGCTAGCTTTTCTCAAAGTGAAGAAATGTTGTGAGAAAAATAAATCTAAAGTGAGCAAATTTCCTACTTCATCATCCTCTACTATATTAGCCATTTAGTTTAGGGTGTTTGCTTCACTAATCTACCATTAGTGAAGAGATAGCATGAGCCTGAGTCTCCTCGACGTAGATCATCTTCGGCCTCGAAGATTTCGAGCAAGCTTGTTCATTTCTTCATGTGAACCCTTACTAGAGTTTGGGTGTTCACTACTTGGAGCGAAGGGACTACTACACTGAGCTATAGAAGTGAAGGACCAGTCTACAAAGGTTGTATTCCTCATTCACTTAGATGTAAAGTTGTTTACATTGTTGTTTCGTCCAAATCTCTAGTTAAGATTCTAGGGTTAGGGTTGTTTAGCATGGCAAAAATTTGAAATTGGCATGGACGATACCTCCTGAAACCTTGCTGTCATGTTAAGTAACCCTACAACATGTAACCTAACCGATATCAAATTACCGCTAGATTAGAATACGGTATCACATACTCGTATTTAATCAGGACCCCCGCATATAACAACATATGTGCCCTACTTCATTTCGCTTGAACTGTGAAAGCTCTATATGGGGCTCTAAAGACTCGTCAATATGACAGCAGTAGGTAATAATCACATCAGTTACCTACAAGCTGTTAGCGGTACTAACTGGACGTAACGGCTACCCAGGTATTGAGCGAGTAGAAGAACAACAAGCAAGCTTATCCAAACTCCCATGAAGCCTATAAGTAAAACTTACCGTACAGTCCGGTCTCTTCATATGATATGTCGCATATCGAGTCTAGGGGTGGAATCATCAGACCCCAGTTACTTGATAAGTCATGCCAATGTATGGCTCATAACGGTTCGAGAAACTACTGATAACACTTACCAGTAAATCTCATCAGCCCTGGCCAGGGACTTACTGTTATAGCCAATCGAGCATAGCGCAACATCAACTCCCTATATCGGGAGAGACGAAACCCCTCCTATCGCTCACTGCCTCCATGTGATTTGGGACTATACCCAAAATACACATGTTTGCATGACTCCTTTGAGCCGTGGTAGGAAGGAAATCAAAGCACAGTGAGAACCAAACAAGACACTATGACGATCTCGGGTCTAGAGACTAACATGTACCAGTGTCGCTAGAGAACTGCTATCTGACGATAGGTATGGTACCATCTAAAAGTTCTCGGTGAGTCCTGTTCAGTGTACCCATTCTCTAATGAGCACTTATGTACAATGTCAAACACCAATGGTTATGGGATCAACCATCGCCCCCTATAGGATCAAGAAACGCGCACACTAGTCTACTCTGGAATATCGATGCCCGGTCTCGATATCCCCTCGACTAGGAACAATTAAAGGATATGCTTATTGACTACACAAGTCCCAGTAGTATGATCTACATCATAGTCCTGGTAGTCAAGCAAACATCCTAAGGGCTTTATCTGCTGGGTTCACTTAGCACCCTCACTAGGTTTTGGCAAGCATCAAGTAGGCAATTTCAAAAATCTAGAGTGCTAAGCAACCAGACCCAAGAATCGAACTAGAGAATTAGGGTTTTATATGCATGTAAACAAACTTTACACTAAGTGAAATAGGAATACAACCTTTGTAGACCGGTCCTTCACTTCTAAAGCTCCGTTTAGTAGTCCCTTAGCTCTAAGTAGTGGTGTCACCGGACTCTCCTTAGGCTCCACTAAGCGAAAAGAACGAGCTTATGATCTACCTTTAGGAATCTCTAACTCAAGCTAGCTCTTCACTAATTCAGGAATTAGTGAAGTAAACAACTTATACTCAATGGCTAGTATGGTATAGATTGATGAAGTAGGAATTTTGCTCACTTTAGAATTATTTTCTCTCTCTTTCTTTATCACCTCACTCAAGAGCTAGAGAGCAATGAAGGAGATGAAGAAGATGAACAAGTGATTAACCATTAGTGAAGAAAATATCACAATGATATTTGTAGAGACTTAACCATGGCTAAAGATAATGGTTGGGTTAATATATATCTAGAGTAAAACAAAATTAGTGGACTTAAGTCAAGGCTTCTACATGCTTCCACATGCATCATAGCCATAATAATTTCCACCTAATTTTGATTTTTCCCTTAATAATTAATCACCCAAATTATATTTAGTTAGATATAAGTCTCATACACCCAAATCCAATGTATCATCAAGCATGACACAAAATAAATACATTAATATATATCACATATATATTTAAATGTATTAGTAGAAAAGAAATTCTTAAGTGATCTAATATTAGTTAATATATATATTAATATATCAAATATATAATTATATATTAAATTATTAAATCAACACATGATTTAATAATCCGGGTATATCACATACAACCGACTAATATCATTTATATCAACTTATCGAATCAACACTTGATTCAAAAACCCGACTATATCTCATATAACCGACTGATATCATATATCGCGAGATTAGAATACGGTATCATATATCCCGACTATTGCTTTTGTTCCTCACAGTGGTAGAAGATATACCCTCGCGAATACTTGGGACATCGTACAAACTTGCACAAAACTGACCTTGCCTCGAGCTTGTCCAGATTTTGCTTTTTAACATAGACCGGACAACCCTACATCTTAATGAAATTAAGATATGGTCTCTTCCCCTCCCATATCTCATATGGAGTGGTAGGCACTGATTTGGTTGGAACTCTATTCAATAGGTATGCGGCTATCTTAAGCGCATAATCCCAAAAGGAAATAGGCAACTCGGCAGTACTCATCATAAAGCGCACCATATCTAATAGGGTGCGATTTCTCCGCTCCGATACACCGTTGTGCTGTGGTGTATTCGGAAGAGTAAGCTGAGAGAGAATCCAATTCTCTTTTAAATAATCCAGGAACTCCGTGCTTAAGTATTCTCCTCCCCGATCAGATCGAAGGATTTTAATACTTCTACCCGTTAGTTCTCTACTTCGCACTTATATTCCTTGAATTTCTCAAAAGCTTCAGACTTATGTTTCAACAGGAACACATGTCCGAATATTGAGAGATCATCGGTGAATGTAATGAAATATGAAGAACCATTCCTGGCATGTGTAGACATAGGACCGCATACATCACTATGTATCAGTCTTAAGAGTTCAGTAGCTCTTTCTCCGTGTCCAGTAAATGGAGTTTTGGTCATTGTGCCTTTGAGACATGACTGGTAAGTTTCATAAGATGTAAATTCAAACGGGTTTAAATATCCATCCTTATGTAACTTAGCTAGTCGTGTCGCATTGATATGACCTAGTCTACAATACCATAAGAAGGACTCGTTCATTTCTGATCTTTTTCTCTTGTGTGTGTTATGTACGTTAAGAACTGTATTTTGATTCAGAACGTATAAACCGTTACATAATGTACCAAAACCAATCAACACTTGATTTAGAAAAATGTTCATAACATTATTCTCTACTACAAATTTATATCCTTTTTTATCTAATAAAGAAATCGATATTAAATTGCATATCATAGATGGTACATAATAACAGTTGTTCAAAATTAATGTATTCCCATTTGGTAATACAAGGTGATATTCACCAACTGCTTTGGCTGCAACATTTGCACCATTCCCTACTTTTAGAGAATGATCACATTTTCCCAGTTTTCTGCCTTTCTTTAGCCCATGTAACATATTACATATGTGGGATCCCGATCCGGTACCTAATACCCAGGACGTAGAGTGTACTGAGAAACAGTTCTCGATAACAAACACACCCAAAGAAGATGCATCAATATGCTCATTCCTCATTTCAGTGGCGTGGGAATCCGGATACTCCCCTATTTCCTGCTCTGACTTATAACAATTATAGGGTAGAGCGGAACCAACATTACCCAGCTCAGCATAACAAGCGGGTTCGGTCAATACATTCATATTATTATCTTGATTAAGGCATGTCATGGTCGTTACCTGGAGAGAGAGAAGAAAACACTTTAGCGTATGCTCTTGCAAAATTAGATTGGTTATTATTTTATCTAATCAGGATGGCTCCCACTGTTTTTATCAAATCTTCCTTCAAACGCTAAAAGGTAAGACTAGCCAGGATTAATTACACCCTACAAGTTCGCTAATCTTTCAACCAGCCCAGTGTCGGTACTTTGAGGGAGGTTCCCCGTGCTTTCGCACGAACCTAATTAAAATAAACCCTATTTTTCCAGAGGCATAACCCCGTTGACACCTTTCTAGGAACCTACTTGATCGGCTAATTGTAAAGTGCAAAACTCTTCCAGGAGTAACTCTTACTCGCAGTGGGTATCGGGATCCAACTATCTCATAGAAGGTATGCATTCTCATTGCAAATTTCAACACTTGAAATTCCCAATAATGTTTTGCCCCTAGCGTACTATGACCTTGACGGAGGCCAACAAACCATAGTCTGCTAGTCAGGTTCAACCCGTTCATTTCTTCATTGAATTAAACCCACCCGCACGACCCTTGAAGGAGGCCAACAAAGTCACACGACTACCCTAACCCAATCGCATCACATGCATGCAGATAAGCACTAATTAGCTACCGCACACTACGCCTTGACGGAGGCTAACAAATATAGCACGAATACTAAGTATTACTTATCTGAAATGACGAAGGGCAACGACAGGTTTTTAAGAAAACCTTTTGCGTAATGAACTTAATATCGTTGTAGAATCGAGTGATTTAGAAAAGGAGTGGTTTAAGCTCCACTTTTAAAATCGAGTTTTTCAAAATAAACCGAGTGGGTATAGCATCTGCTAGCTTTTGTTAAAAAGATCACTCCCAGTGAAGGGATCTAGGCTCTTTCCTCATCGAATGAGATGATAGATTCATCAAGGAATACCGCTATGCAAAGCAAGAACTAGAGCTACAATTTTGAAGATTTGATTCTACAATATTTTTAGGCTTCTTTCCTTTTCATTAATCTCATTAATGAATTCTCATCATTTATGCTTCCTAAGCATCACAGATAAAGAAACGAAAATACAGCGTACGCTTATACCATCCGCATTCGTCATGGGGTCCCGTCATGCACCGTTAGGTTAATTAATTAACGACAGAGCGGGGCAGGACTAGCGCGGATGCAAAACATAAGCAACATTTATTATATATCATATATATAATATAAAGCATTCGTCTCACGCAGTTATATGATCTCATCACAGAACATTGTAGCAGAAGTCAACATATGAAATATAGAATATATTAGGAGATCCGTGTTTTGAATCAAACCAGTAAAAAACACGGATTCCACGATCGTGATAAATTGCCAAACCCACATCCCTAGACCCCTACGAGAGCAGCAAGAAACCCTACCAATTCTAGAGTTAGGAGACCTGATCTCGACTTCTCGAGATGGTCTCCCACTAGACTCTAAAACACGGTTACTTGTGCTCCCCGTCTTGGGTCTATCCTAATGTGGAAAAGTAAATAATATACATCAATGGTGACATCATCCTCAACCCAGAAGTGTCCTAATAAATGAATATTACATACAAGTTTTTACATGAATGAAAATGAAATACTCTCATCTCACGCAAAAACCCCCAGCTATTCAAACACGATGATCCAATATAACATATCACAGCAACACATAACATCACATGTCATCAACGTAAGTAAATATGCGTATCCCAATTGTCGTTGATTTATAGTAACGAAACCAGCGATACACCACATATTACACTTACGGCCACAGAAAAGAAAGTGAAAACTACAATAATTGGAATCCGCAACATCCTTAGACATCATAAACCCGAAATATCACATACTTCGGATGTCATGCCTAACTATATAAATTCCTTAGACATCCATAAACCCGGAATATCATATATTCCGAATTTCATGCCTAACTTTATAAACACGACATTTTAGTCTCAAATTGAAAACAATTTTCAATATCCAGTCGGGCAATTCAACAAGATTCCCAACAAATGATCGAATGCTCGTCGGATACATTAATGGACAGCCGCACCCCCGATGCCGTCGACGAAGCGCACTTAGGCGGAACACCATGGCCGCGAGCACCCGAGGGGATGTTTTTGGCAACGGAGTTCTCCTACAGTCACTTAGTCGGGGAAATGGGGCATAGCTATCTATTAGTGTTACCCGGCGAGTGTTCCCGTACTGTACGAGATTGCAACGGAGTTTTGATCCGAATCAAAAAACCCGCAGCAACCGATCAATGAAACTAAATTGCTAGATTTACAAAGAACTAATTAGTTTTCACAAAACTAATTATTGTGGATTCCAAATATTGTATCACAAATCACAGATATCTAGACGATATTAAACATTTCGATCGATCCATTAAACACCCACAATTCTCAGAGAACTCAACACTTGAGTCACTATTAAAAATACCCAGAGAGTGCCCCAAGTACCTATGAGCCAACATAAGAAAGCACGCTCCCAGCCTCACCAACGGCGCCGCGGAACCGCCACCAAAATCATGTTTTGGCCGTGCTTCCACGGTTGTTTGGTCGAGTTGGGCTGTCGTTTTTTTGGGGATCCATATAAAACCCTGCACAATTTTCTGAATATTTTTAATATGAAAAATTTCCAGAGAGCTTGTAAAAACCCGGTTTCGATGTTTGATTGAACACTTTAACTTCGCCTAGACAACTCCTAATACTCTAGCTTGGCTCTGATACCACTGCTGGGTTCACTTAGCACCCTCACTAGGTTTCAGCAAGCATCAAGTATGCAATTTCAAAAATCTAGAGTGCTAAGCAACCCGAATAAAGAATGGAACTAGAGAATTAGGGTTTTATATGCATGTAAACAAACTTTACACCAAGTGAAATAGGAATACAACCTTTGTAGACCGGTCCTTCACTTCTAAAGCTCCTTGTAGTAGTCCCTTAGCTCCAAGTAGTGGTGTCCTGGACTCTCCTTAGGCTCCACTAGGCTAAAGGAACGAGCTTGCTCAAAAATCTTCGAAACCGAAAATGATCTACCTTGAGGAATATCTAACTCAAGCTACCTCTTCACTAATTGAGCAATTAGTGAAGTAAACAACCTATACTAAAATGGATAGTATGGTATAGATTGATGAAGTAGGAATTTTGCTCATTTTAGAATTATTTTTCTCTCTTTCTTTTTGACCTCACTCAAGAGCTAAAGAGCAATGAAGGAGATGAAGAAAATGAACAAGTGATCAACCATGGGTGAAGAAAATATCATAATGATATTTGTAGAGACTTAACCATGCCTAAAGATAATGGTTGGGTTAATAAATATCTAGAGTAAAACAATATTAGTGGACTTAAGTCAAGGCTTCTACATGCTTCCACAAGCATCTTAGCCTTACTAATTTCCACCTAATTTTGATTTTTCTCTTAATAATTAATCACCCAAATTATCTTTAGTTAGGTATGAGTCTCATACTTCCAAGTCCAATGTATCATCAAGCATGACATAAAAGAAATACATTAATATATATCACATATATATTTAAATGTATTAGTAGAAAAGAAATTCTTAAGTGAGCTAATATTAGTTAATATATATATTAATATATCAAATATATAATTATATATTAAATTATTAAATCAACACTTGATTTAATAATCCGGCTATATCATATACAACCGAATAATATCATTTATATCAACTTATCAAATCAACACTTGATTCCTATAACTCATATAACCGACTGATATCATATATCGCGAGATTAGAATACGGTTTCACATACACGTATTAATCTTGGTCCCGCACATATCACATATGTGCGCTACTTCGTTTTGCTTGAACCAGGAAACCTCTGTGTAGGACTCTAAAGACTCTTCAATACGCCAGCAGTAGGTGATGATCATATCAGTCGGCCACAAGCCGTCAACGGTACTAGCTGGATGTAACGGCTAACCAGGTATTGAGCGATCAAAAGATCAACAAGCAAGCTTGTCCATACTCCCATGAATCCAATAAGTAACACTACCATACAGTCCGGTCTCTTCATTTGATATGTCACAAATCGAGTCTGGGGCTGGTAAACATCAGACCCAAATAACATGATAAGTCATGCCGATGTTAGGCTTATAATGGGTCGAGAAACTACTGATAACACTTACCTGTAAATCTCATCATTATCCCTGTCCAGGGACTTCCTACTATAGCCAATCGAGCACAGCGCAACATCAACCCCCAATACCAGGAGAGACGAAACTCCTCCTATCGCTCATTGCCTCCATATGACTCGAGACTGTACCTCAAAACCACCTATTTGCATGCTCTCTTGAACATGTTAGGATGGAAATTAAAGCACGGTGGGAATCACACAAGACTCTATGACGATCTCGGGTCTACAGACTAACATGTACCAGTGTCACCAGAGAACTGCTATGTGACGATAGGTATAATACCATCTAGGAGTTCTCAGCGAGTCATGTTCGGTGTACCCATTCTCCAATGAGCACCTATGTATAATCTTTAATGTCAAACACCAATGAATGTGGGATCATCCATCGCCCCATACAGGGTCAAGAAACGTACACATTATTCTACTCTGGAATATCGATACCCTGTCTCGATACTCCCACGACTAGGAGCAATTTAAAGGATGAACTTGTGGCCTACCATGGCCCCACTAGTATGATCTGCATCATAGTCCTGGTAGTCAAGTACACATCCTAAGGGGTTTATCAACATGTGAGAGAAAAGATAGTATCACAATACTAGTCTACATGTTAAGATAATGAGCAACCATATAGCATACTATCATGTCGAGCAAGAAAGTCATCTCTATATATGTCCAAGCATCCACTATAAATATAATCATATACAATAATGGACTCTAGGGCATACATATAACTAACATTATCAACATGTATCAGGGAGAGAGTATAATAATACATATGTACATGTTAAGATAAAGAGCAACCAGATAGCTTACTATCATGTCGAGCAAGAAAGTCCTCTATATATATGTCCAAGCATCCACTATATCATACAATAATGGCCTCTAGGGCATACATATTCCTAACAATCTCCCACTTGCACTAAGGCCAGTTGTTGTAGTATCTCATACCCAACATCCCAAAAAGTCTCTCAAACTGCGTCTGGGGGAGGGCCTTCATGAGTGGATCCGCTACGTTGTCCTTCGTGTCAACTCTCCTAACCTCGATCTTCCATCGATCTACTATCTCTCGGATCAGGTGATACCGCCTAAGAATATATCTGGATCTCTGATGGGACTGGGATTCCTTGGCCAAAACCACAGCACTATTATTATCACAATACACAGGTATTGGATGCTCAAAGGATGGAACCACACCAAGTTCAGCAATGAACTTCTTCATCCAGATAGCCTCTTTGGAAGCATCGTTGGCAGTGATGTATTTAGCCTCCATCGTTGAGTCTGCTATGGTATCTTGCTTGGAACTCTTTCAACATACCGCCCCTCCATTGAGGGTGAAGACAAAACCCGAGACCGACTTACTGTTGTCCTTATCACTCTGGAAGCTCGAATCGGTAAAGGACTCCACCTGGAGTTCACCATTACCATACACCAAAAACATTTCTTTAGTCCTTCTCAAGTACTTATGAATGTTCTTCACAGTTGTCCAGTGTTTCTCCCCAGGATCTGATTGATACCTACTCACTACACCTAGTGAGTAAGCTACATCTGATCTGGTACATAACATCGCATACATGATAGACCCTACTGCCGAAGCATAGGGTATCGCTTGCATGCAAGCCCTCTCCAAATCAGTCTTAGGAGACATCTCTTTGGAGAGAGTGATTCCTAAACAAGCGGGTAAATTACCACGCTTAGAATCTTCCATACTTAACCTCTTTATTATGGTGTTTATGTACCTGGATTGGGACAATCCCAACATCCGTTTAAATCTATCTCTATAGATCTTTATCCCCAGGATGTAGGATGCATCACCTAGATCTTTCATGGAGAACTTTTGTGATAAGAAGAGCTTGACCGAGTGTAGCATAGGAACGTCGTTTCCTATCAAGAGTATGTCATCCACATACAATACGAGGAAGACAACCTTACTCTCTACAACCTTCTTGTATATACATGGTTCATCTACATTTTTGATGAAGTCAAACTCTTTGATAGCTTCATCAAAACAGATGTTCCAGCTCCGTGATGCCTGCTTTAATCCATAGATGGATTTAAGCAGCTTGCACACCTTTCCGCTGCTTCCACTGTCTACGAAGCCCTCTGGCTGAGTCATGTACACGCTCTCTTCTAAATCACCATTTAGAAAAGCAGTCTTGATGTCCATCTGCCAGATTTCGTAGTCATGGTATGCAGCAATGGCAAGTAGGATCCTGATGGACTTAAGCATAGCGATAGGAGAAAAGGTTTCATCATGGTCAACGCCTGGTCATTGACGAAAACCTTTTGCTACAAGTCTAGCTTTGAAGGTCTCAACCTTTCCATCTACACCAATTTTCTTTTTAAAGATCCACTTGCTCCTGATGGGTTTTACCCCTTCAGGAGTAACTTCCAAAATCCATACTTTGTTAGTGTAAATGGATTCCATCTCAGATCACATAGCATCCAGCCATTTCACAGAGCCTCCACTTATGATAGCCTGCTCGAAACTAGTTGGGTCATCATTTTTCTTGATGCAATCCTCACTCCCACCATCTATGAGAAAACCGTAGTATCTCTCAGGTGGATGAGGAACCCTACTAGATCTGCACAGTGGCTGAAGTTCGTCGGAGACTATTGGATCCTCCGGTTCTATCAAATCATCAGTTGTAGTTTGTGTAGCTGGAGCTTCTTCCAGCTCTACCTCATTACCACTAATTTCTTTTACAAGAAATTCCTTTTCTAAAAAGGTGGCATATTGAGAAACAAACACTTTTTGTTCCTCAGTGTGGTAGAAGATATATCCATGTGAATTCTTTGGATATCCCATAAACTTGCAAAAAACTGATCGTGTCTCGAGTTTGTCCGGATTCTGTTTTTAACATAGGCCAGACAACCCTATATCCTAACTCGTCTAAGAAATGGTCTCTTTCCACTCCATATCTCATATGGTGTTTTAAGCACAGATTTTGATGGAACTTGATTCAATAGGTATGCAGCTGTCTTAAGTGCATAACTCCAAAAGAAAATAGGTAACTCAGCATTACTCATCATAGAGTGCACTGTATCTAATAGGGTGTGATTCCTTCGCTCTGACACTTTTTTGTGCTATGGTGTATACGGAGGAGTAAGCTGAGAGAGAATCCCATTCTCTTTTAAATAGTTACGGAATTCCGTGCTTAAATATTCACCTCCTCGATCAGGTCAAAGGATTTTAATACTTTTACCCATCTGGTTCTCTACTTTGTTCTTATATTCCTTCAATTTCTCAAAAGCTTCATATTTGTGTTTCAACAGGAACACATGTCCGAATCTTGAGTGTGTTAGTTGTATGTATTCCCTAGAGGCCATTATTGTACATGAGATGTATATTATAGTGGATGCTAGGACATATATAGGGAGGACTTTCTTGCTCGACATGATAGTACGCTATCTGATTGCTCTTTATCTTAACATGTATACTTACTGTCTCTCTGTTACATGTTGATAAAGCCCTTAGGATGTGTACTTGACTTCCAGGATTATGATGCAGATCATACTAGTGGGGAATTAGTAGTCCATGAGTTCATCCTTCAATGTTCCTAGTCGTGGGAATATCGAGACGGGGCATCTATATTCCAGAGTAGACTAGCGTATATCTTCTTGACCCATGTGATGGGCGATGGATGATCCTATATCCATTGGTGTTTGACATCAAAGATGGTATACGGGTGCTCAGTGGAGACTGGGTATACTGAATAGACTCGCCGAGAACTCCTAGATGGTATTATACCTTACGTCAAATAGCAGTTCTCTGGTGACACTGGTGCAGGTTAGTCTGCTGACCCGAGTCGTCATAGAGTCTTGTGTGGCTCCTATTGTGCTTTGATTTCCACCCTACCACGGCTCTACTGAGTCATGCAAATAGGTGGTTTTTGGGTACAGTCCCGAGTCACATGGAGGCAATGAGCGATAGGAGGGGATTCATCTCTCCCGCTATTGGCGGTTGATGTTGCGCTATGCTCGATTGGCCATAACTGAAATACCTGGCCAGGGAAGATGAGATTTACTGGTAAGTGTTACCAGTAGTTTCTCGCCCGTTATGGACCTTACATCGGCATGACTTATCAAGTTACTGGGGTCTGACGTTTACCAACCCTAAACTAGATATGCGACATATCAGACGAACATACCGGACTGTGAGGTAGTGTTACTGATTGGATTCGCAGGAGTATGAGCAGGCTTGCTTGTTTATCTTCTGATCGCTCAATACCCGGGTGGCCGTTACGTTTAGCAGACCTCTTGCGGCTTATGGGTGTTTGATATGATCATCACCTACTGCCGGCGTATTGACGAGTCTTTAGAGTCCTACACATAGGTTTCCTGGCTCAAGCGAAACAGAGTAAGAGCACATATGGGATATGTGCAGGACCGAGAATAATACGAGTATGTGATACCGTATTCTATTCTCGCGATTTGTGTTATCGGCCAGGTATATGTGATATAGCCGGGTTATCGAATCAAGTGTTGATTCGATAGATTGATACACATGATATTAGTCGGTTATATGTAATATGACCGGATTATTAAATCAAGTATTTATTTAATTGTTTAATGTATAATTATATATTTGATATATTACTTTACATTAACTAGTATTGGCTCACTTAAGATTGTTTTCTCACTTGATGTGCACATAATGTATATGTGATATATGTTTGTGTACATGATTGTATCATGCTTGATGATACATGAAAACATGGGTGTGTGTATGACATACACCATACTTAAGATAATGGTTAGGGTTTTTATTTATTTTGTAATTCAAAATTGGTGGCATTTTGTCATGGCATGAAGCTTCATGAAACTTAGTGATAACCATTGACCAAGTCCACTTGTTTTGTTTTACTAAAGATATTTATTAACCAAACCATTAGCTTAAACCATGGTTATATCTCTACAATGGTTAGTATATGATACTAACTCACCCATGGTTGCATATCTCATTCATTCTTCACTTGATATTTTCTTGAGTTATTTTTTTCATCTCCTTCCTCTTGCTTTCTAGCTCCAAGGAAAATGGTGAAATCAAGTGAGAATATAAAATCTAAAGTGAGCCCACTTCCTACTTCATCATCCTCTACTACTTGCTATTTAGTTTAGGGTGTTCTCTTCACAAAGTTCATCACCTAGTGAAGAGATAGCTTAGGTTTGAGTCTCCTCGACGTAGATCATCACCTAGAAGAATGAAACCCTAATTCGACTTTTTGGATCACGGAACCGCGGTCATAACCTAGAGTTTGCCGCAGTTCTATGGCGACATGAGTGAGGCTTGGTTCTGTCCTTCTACGACTGGTGCATAGGTACTTTGGTATGTTCCGGGTATTATTAAAACTGTGCTCAAGTGTTGAGCTGTCGGGAAATTGTGGAACTTTGATGAATCGATCGAAAAGTTTAACGTCGTCCAGATATCATGTGATGGGATACAATAATTGGAATCAACAATATTTGAATTTTATAAATCTAGAAATTTAGTCTCATTTGATCGGTTGCCACGGGATTTTGATGCGATCAATAGTCCGTCGCAATCACGTTGTGTATGTGGATACTCGCCGGGTAACATTACTAGATAGCCACGCCCCATAACCCCGACCAAGTGACTGTAGGAGAACTCCGTTGCCAAAAGCATCCGTCCGGGTGCTCGCGGCTGCGGTGTTCTGCCTAAGTGCACTTCGTCGTCGGTATCGGGGGGTGTGGCCATCTACTGAAGTTTCCGACGAGCATTCGACCGGGAAGTCGGGAATCTTGTTGAATTACCCGACTTGTTTATTGGAAAGTGTTTTCAATATCGAGACTAAAATGCGGGGTTTATAATTGTTAGGCATGCGATGTCTAAGGAATTCATATTGTTAGGCATGAAATCCGCAGTATGAGATATTACGGGTTTATGGTGTCTAAGGTGGTTGCGGATTCCAACTGTTGTAGTTTTCACTTTCTTTTCTGCGACCGTAAGTGTAATATGTGGTGTATCGCCGGTTTCGTTACTATATGTCAACGAAAATTGGGATACGCATATTTACGTATGTTGATGACATGTGATGTTATGTGTTGCTGAGATATGTTATATTGGATCGTCGTGTTTGAATAGCTGGGGTTTTTTATGTGAGATGAGAGATTTTTCTTTTTCATTCATGAAAAAACTTGTATGTAATATTATTTTATTAGGGCACTTCCGGGTTGAGGATGATGTCACCATTGATGTATATTATTTACTTTTCCACATTAGGATAGACCCAAGGAGGGGAGCATAAGTAACCGGGTTCTAAAGTCCAGTGGGAGACCATCTCGAGGCGTCGAGTCCAGGTCTCCTAACTCTAGAATTAGCAGGGTTGCTTGCCGCTCTCGTAGGGGTCTAGGGATATGGGTTTGGCTATTCATCACGACCGTGGAATCCGTGTAGTATGAGGAACCATTTCTGGCATGTAATGAAGTATGAGAAACCATTTCTGGCATGTGTAGACATAGGACTACATACATCACTGTGTATCAGTCCTAAGAGTTCAATAGCTCTTTCTCCGTGTCCAGTAAATGAAGTTTTGGTCATTTTACCTTTGAGACATGACTGGCAAGTTTCATAAGATGTAAATTCAAACTGATTCAAATATCCATGTTTATACAACTTAGCTAGTCTTGTCGCATTGATATGACCTAGTCTACAATGCCACAAGAAGGCTTCATTTATTTTTGAAATTTTCCTCTTATGTGTGTTCTGTATGCTTAGAACTGTCGTTTGATTTAGAACGTATATACCATTACATAACGTACCAAACCCAATCAACACTTGATTTAGGAAAATGTTCATAACATTATCCTCCAATACAAAGTTATATCCTTCTTTATACAACAAAGAAACTGATATAATATTGCACATCATATTGCGTATGTAATAACAGTCATTCAGAATCATTGTATTACCATTTGGTAATAGTAGGTGATATTCGCCAATTGCTTTGGATGCAACAATTGCTTCATTCCCTACTTTTAGAGACATATCACCATTTCTCAGTTCTCTACCTCTTCTTAGCCCATGTGACAAATTACAAACGTGGATCCTGACCCGATATCCAATACCCAGGACATAGAGCAAACTGAGAAACAGTTCTCGGTAACGAACACACCCGAAGAAGATGCAGCAGCATGCTCCTTCTTCGTTCAGGTGGCGTGGGAATCCTGATATTCCACCATTCCTTGCTCGGACTTATGAAAATCATAAGAAAAAGTGAAACCAACATTCCCCAGCTCAGTATAATAAGTGGGTTCGATCAATACATCCATATTATTATCTTGATTAAGGCGTGTCATGGTCGCTACCAGGAGAGAGAGAGAGAGAGAGAGAGAGAGAAGGAAACGCTTTAGCGTGCGCTCTTTGCAAGATTAGATTGGTTATTATCTTATCTAATCAGGATAGTTCCCACTATTTTTATCAAATCTTCTTTCAAACCATAAAAGATAAGATTAGCCAGGATTAATTACACCCTGCAAGTTCGCTAATCGGTCAGCCTGGCAGGTATTGGTACTCCGAGGGAGTCTCCCCATGCTTTCGCATGGAACTAATTAAATAACCTCATTTCCGTAGAGGCATAACCCCGTTAACACCTTTCTTAGACACCTACAAGATCAGCTAATTATAAAGTGGAAAACTCTCCCAGGAGTAACTCTTACTCGCAGTGAGTATCGGCATCCAACTATCTCATAGAAGGTATGCAATCTCATTGCAAATTTCAACACTTGAAATCCCCAATATCTGTTTTTACCCCTAGCTACTTATGGCCTTAACAAGGTCAACAAATCATAAGCGCTAGCCAAGTTCAACCCGTCATTTCGTGATTGAATTAAACCCACCCGTACGACCCTTAAGAATGTCAACAAAGCCGTACGACTACCCTAATCCAATCGTATCATATGCGGCATATAAGCACTAATCAGCTACCGCACACTACGCCTTGACGGAGGCCCATAAACGCAGCACGAATACTAAATATCACTTATCTGAAATGACGGAGGGCTATGGTTTTGTAGAAAACCTTTAACGTAATGAACTTGATATCGTTGTGGAATCAAGTGATTTGAAAAGGAGTGTTTTTTGTAGCTGTTGCTAGATTTGCTAAAGAGGTCACTCCCAGCGAAGGGATCTCGTCTCTTTCTTTATCGAATGAGGTGCTAGATATTCATCAAGAAATATCACTATGCAAAGCAGTAACTATAGAAGCTATTAAAACAAAACCGAGTGGGTTATATCATTTGCTAGTTTTGCTAAAGAGGTTACACCCGGTGAAGGGATCTCGGCTCTTTCCTCATCGAATGAAGTGCTGGATATTCATCAAGGAATATCACTATGCAAAGCAAGAACTAGAGCTATCTTTTTTAAAAATTTTGATTCTACAACATCTTTAGGTTTCTTTTCTTTCTATTAATCTCATTAATGAAGTCCCATCATTTATTTTTCCCTAAACATCACAGAAAATAAACGAAAATAGAACGTACGCTTATGCGATCCGCACTCGCCACGGGGCCCCGTCATGCTCTGTTAGGTTAGTTAACTAACGGCAGAGCGAGCTGGACTAGCGCGGGTGCAAAACATAAGCAATGTTTATTATATATATCATATATATAACATTCGTCTCAAGCAATTATATGATCACATCACAGAACTCGAGCAGCAGAAGTCAACATATGAAATATTGGATATACTAGGAGGTCCGTCTTTTAAATTTAGCAAGTAATGAAAAACAAGGATTCCACGGTTATGATGAATAGCCAAACCCACATACCTAGACCCCTATGAGAGCGGCAAGCAACCCTGCCAATTCTAGAGTTAGGAGACCCGGTCTCGACTCCTCGAGATGGTCTCCCACTGGACTCTAGAACCCAGTTACTTGTGCTCTCCGCCTTGGGTCTATCCTAATGCAGAAAAGTAAATAATATATATCGATGGTGACATCATCCTCAACCCGGAAGTGTCCCAATAAAAGAATATTACATACATTTTAACATGAATGAAAATTGAAAAAACTTTTATCTCACGCAAAAACCCCGGCTATTCAATCACAATGATCCAATATAACATATCACAGCAACACATAACATCACATGTCATCAACGTAAGTAAATATGCGTATCCCGAATTCTGTTGACATATAGCAACGAGATCGGGGATACCCCATATATTACACTTACGGTCGCAGAAAAGAAATGAAAAACTACAATATTTAGAATCCAAAAACTCCTTAGACATCATAAATCCGGAATATCTCATATTCCGAATTTCATGCCTAACCCTATAAACCTTGCATTTTAGTCTCAAATTGAAAATTCTTTTCAATAAGAAGTCGGATAATTCAACAAGATTCCCGACTAGGTGTTCGCATACTATACGCGATTGCGACGGAGTTTTGATCCGAATCGAAACTCCGTGGCAATCGATCAACCGAGACTAAAACGCTAGATTTATAAAATACTAATTGGTTTTCACAAAACTAATTATTATGGATTCCAAATATTTTATCACATATCATAAAAATCTAGACGACTTTAAACATTTCGATCGATTTATTAAACACCCACAAATCCCAGAGACCTCAACAACTTGAGCATCATTAAAAACATCTAGAAAGTGCAAAATATCATAATGGAGCAGAACAAGAAGCAAGATCCCACAATCTCCCAAACATGCGGTGGAACCGCGGCCAAACTAGGGTTTGGGCCGCGGTTCCACGGCAGTTTAAAGGAATTGGGGCCTCGTACTAATTGAGGCTCCATAAAATACCCTACACGATTTTCTGCATATTTTTAATTTGAAAATTTTCAACTTTTGAAAAAATGGACAGAAACTATGAAAAATGCGGGTTTCTAAATTCGATCGAACACTTTAACGTTGTAAAGACATGCCCTAATGTTTTAGCGTGGCTCTGATACCATGAAAGTGTATCCTAGCACCACCACAAGGTTTTAACCGACATCAAGCATGCAATTTTAAAAATTTCTTGGTTCTAAACTACACTAACCTAGAACTAACTAGAGTATTAGGGTTAAGCATATGATAAAAGAAGAACTACACTAAGAGATGGAGACTACAACCTTTGTAGACCAAGTCCTTCTCTTCTATAGCTCCAGATAGTAGTCCCTACGACTCCTCTAGGCTCCACTTGAAAAATGAA
Organism: Agapanthus africanus; assembly: GCA_030015575.1. Taxonomy (NCBI): domain Eukaryota; kingdom Viridiplantae; phylum Streptophyta; class Magnoliopsida; order Asparagales; family Amaryllidaceae; genus Agapanthus; species Agapanthus africanus. The sequence continues at coordinate 90,430,853 of CM057337.1, forward strand.
CAAGCTTCCTTCGCGATCTTCGTGCCGAAGATGATCCACCCGAACCTTCTCTAATACAAGCTACCTCTTCACTAATCTTTCTTTAGTGAAGGAAACACCCTAAATTCAAGTGCTAATCAAGTATAGGATGGTGAAGCAGGGGTTCTAAGCTCACTTAGGATTTTTCCAAAGCCCTATGGTTCACATCACATGTGAGGGTTAGGGCTTGGAGGAGGAGGAGGAAGAAGAAGGAAAATGGAGAGTGAAAGAGCGAAGGTAAGGAAAAATGGAACAAGTGTATGTTGGATTAACTTATCTTCTCACTCATTGAAGCATACAATATATCACAATACATATATTGAACCATGCTTCAATAGTGCAAACAAATGAATAAAATAATGAATAAAGCCATTCTTCACCCATCCTCAAAAGTCTCCCCATTTTCCACCTCTTTTTCTATTTTCCAAAAATAGAAAATCCAACCATGCTTCATAAATAATATATATATATACATATACATATATTAATATATATTAAGAGAAGAAAATAATTAGTGAGCAATAATATTAGTTAATATATAATTATATCAAATATAAATATATATCATATTATTAAATCAACACTTGACTCAATAATCCGGTTATATCACATATAACCGACTAATATCATTTATCTGTATATCACATTATCAAATCAACACTTGATTCAATAATCCGGTTATATCACATATAACCGACTAAGGGCTTTATCAACATGTATCAGAAAGACAATATAATAATAGAAGTGTACATGTTAAGATAAAGAGCAATCAGATAGTATACTATCATATCGAGCAAGAAAGTCCTCTATATATATGTCCAAGCATCCACTATATCATACAATAATGGCCTCTAGAGCATATATATTCCTAATAGTAAGTTCACTGGACGGACTCGCCGAGAACTGGATAGATGATATTATACCAATCGTTAGATAGTAGTTCTCTAGTGACATGAGTGCAGATAGTCTGTCGACCTGAGGTCGCCATTTGTCTCGTATGAGTTCCCACTGTGCTTTGATTACTACCCTACCACGGCTCTATTGAGTCATGCAAAAAGGTTTTAGTTGGGTACTGATTGTCAGAGTTTTTGCGTGTTCAAGTTTATTACCGCAATCAAGACGGTCTCGCTTGTAGCTAGCCGGTTTAGTACGGGTCGTCCGCAGGGAGATGGGAATCTTTTTCTATATGCTTTAACGAGTTAAGTCCAAATGTCCAGATTTGTTTTGAGATTAACTATGTGCTAAAATGATATGTAAAGAGAGCTTGTTAGGGTTAGGATTAGGTTAGTTTGAGTTAGGAGTCACTCACTTCTTTCGTTGCCACTCTTAATATCGGTGTTACGGTAATCGGCAACAATGGGGATTAGCACGACTAGGAAGGAACTTGCGAGTATAAGCTAGGCTTTCCAACGCTTAAGTTCTTCCTTTTGGTGCTTGTCCGTCCGTTCTTGGCTCTTAGCCTTAACCTCCGGTTAATTCAACCACAACCGGTCTCACTAAGGAATCACCGGTATCTTGTAGGATAGGGTGCCGTAGGGAGCGGATTGTGGTTCAATTAACGGGAGTCCGAATTAAGATGTTGGGCAAGGAAAGAGTGAGAGAGATTTCCTTCTCTCAAACTTTCCTTATCCTACCCTAACAAGTATGAACACTACTCACCCATTATAAGAAAAAAAGAAAATAAAACAAAGGAGGAAGATAGAAAGAAAGAGGTTAGAAGATTACAACTAGCTATTTGCGACCTCACCTCGGCAAGGATCAAGCGTAAGCATCATTGTTGTTTAAGGATAAAGAAAAAGAGAACAAGAAAGAAACAAACAGCAAATAACAACAACTAGATTAGCAAAAGAAAAATACAAGCAATTGTAATTAATAATAAGACAAGCATGGTAACAAAAAGAACTCTTTATTCATCCTTCACTCACAAAAGCTCACTACAAGTTTTTTAATGGAGAAGAGATGAGAAGAGGAAGAAGAAGAACAACATGTATTCTAAAATATAAATACAAGAATAAGCACCCTTGGCTTGGCAATGTTCTGGGCTATTTATAGGCAGGAAACTGGAAACCTAGGGCAACAATCTGCCTCCACATAAAATGACCAAACTGCCCCTAAAAACTCATCAACTGCGGAGCCTATATGGCCGTAGATCCGCGGCCTAGACCCCCTTTTGGCCGCAGATCCGCGGCCATATAGTGGAGTTGACTTGTCAACTTTGGTGGGTTTCTCTGGTATGCTCATTCCTTCAGTCTGGTATATGTTGTTTCTGATAATCTTTTCACATTTCTTTCAGAATTTTAGTAGATCAAAAGGTGATTGGATGTGGATCTTTTGTCATGATTTTCTTGAGCTCCGCGTAGATTTCTTGGACTTTGTGTTGCCATTGTGCTTTGTGAATGAAGATGACATCGATTTGCCATTTTGTCTCTTAAACTGGTGTGCGGCAACACGGATAGAGACCGGAGACCCGTGTTTTATCTGTGGTTGGCAGTAATCCGGAATTTGTCGCGCTTTTCTATGAATTTCACCGTTTAGAGCCGAGAACCTGTATCCTGCAATTTTGACTAGCAAACACGGCTTAAGAGTACCTACCGAGAAGCAATGTGATAAAAATTGGGCGGTATAAAAATGCAAAATTCTGATATGAACAAATACCCCCAAACTTATCATTTGCTCGTCCCGAGCAAAGCCAATTTATTCACAAAAAATCCTAACCTCACTTTCGCAGGGAACGCGATTGCACTGAGCATGTGCAACAAGCCGTTAAACCTCTAGGTGTCCCTAGTAGGAGGAGTGTTATCTCCTGAGGGTTTTCAGCGGATACTACCCACAAAATCCGGTCAAGCTAGTTTTTGCAAAATAACTATGATTCAAACCCCTAAAGTTTTGTTTCAGAAAATAACAATTCTATGATCCTAAGTCTAGACTATCGAACCCTTATTTTTCACACCTCGCTTCTTATTTAACTAAAGATTTTATATGTTTTTACGTGCAGTGCAAATAGTGTCGATAAGTTCCAGAAGGATCGAATAAAGTCATCATGTCACACAATAAAGCCCAGATAAAAATTTTAAAAGGATCACATAAGTTTTATAAAGAGTTAAGCATTTTTTTTCAAGTTTCGTTTTCCAGTAAGGTTTCAACTTCAGAATTTCTATCTTCCTTAACAGGAAACTAGGTCTTATTTTTCACTCCACCTTTTTCTTGTTTTCATTTCATACACACCTCTATGAACGTGCAATAGTCTTTATCATAGAATAAAACCTTCATATCTCCACTAGAAATATTTTTTATAACAACCCGTCTTTTGTCAAGATTATTCTCACACAAGAACCGTTAGGAATTTTAACTCGGAGAGAACACTTGCTTGACTTTGTTTTAATCTGGACTTTCTAGGCTTCTTAACGAGCTTTAGGCCAATGCGCCCAAACCAGTTGGCTTTAGGGCATTAAGTGTAGAGACACCCCAGCGGACTTAATTACTCAAGTTACCTAAGCCCAAAAACAAAAGATAATATAGCGTGAAAATCATGATGATTCAATGCGAATGGAGATATAACCGACAGTTCAGTTATTGTTTGGATAAAAGACGTGTTTAGTGGGTTAGGTGTGTAATCATTCCAATCAGGTTTCAGATGGGTTATTTTTCAGAATTAGTTCCAATTAAAGCATCAATAATATTCCTTCATTTTCGCTTCACTTCATAAACTATTCTTGATATTACTTATTTCAGAACAAACCTATTTGATCCTCAGAAAATCATTTATCCATTTAAAAGTTTTTTTTAGACATAAAAAGACTTGTCATCTAATTTCCAAAACTCACGACACGTGTAGTGTGATGTATGTTAGTGTATATACCCTAGGGGCCATTATTGTATCATACTAGTTTGTATATTACTTAATGGAAGCTTGGGATATTCACATGTATATAACAGTCTTGCTGAACATGGTAGTATGCTACTTGGTTTTTCTATCTTAATATGTGAGTATACGTATTGATAGAGCTCTTAGGATCTTGCTTGACTACCAGCGTTGTAATGGCAGTCACACTAGTGGGGGCTGGGTAGTCTACAAGCACATCCTTATTCAGGTCCCTAGTCGTTGGATTATCGAGACAGGGCATCGATACTCCGGAGTAGACTAGTGTGTACGCTTCTCATCCCAGTTGGAGAGATGGTCTGTCCCACAGCCGTCAGTACGTCATACTAGAGATAGTATGCAGGTGCTCGTTGGGTTACGGGTACACCGGACAGGACTCACAGGGAACTGTTGGATGGTTTTATACCAGTCGTCATTGAACAGTTCCCAGGTGACATGAGTACAGCATAGTCCGCAGACTTGACACTGCTGCTTCGCCTCGAGTGTGTCCCACTGTTCTTAGATTGCTACCCTACCACGGCTCAAAGGAGTCGTGCAAACAGGTAGCAGTTGGGTGCAGTCCCGAGCACTTGGAGGCAGTGGCGGTTAGACAGGATTCGTCTCTCCCGGTATTGGGGGTTGATATCGCGCTGTGTCAGAGAGCCATTACGCAAAGTCCCTGGCCAGGGCAAGCGAGATTTGCTGGTAGGTTCCAGTAGTTTCTCAGGGTGTAATGGGCTTCGCTCCGACACGACTTATACAGCTATTAGGGGACTGACGCTTGCCGCCCCCTAGGCCCGATATGCGATAGTCTTAGACGAACGGACCGGACTGTACGGAGATTGTCACATCAGACTCAGTAGGAGTTCGGATGGGTTTCCTCATCGGCCTTCTTATCGACATCTACCTGGGGACCGTTACGTACAGCTAGTGCCGCTTGCGGTATGTGGTTAAACCCACTGCCAGCGTAGTAGTCGAGTCTCTAGAGTCCCACGCAGAGAATTTCCCTACTCCAGGCGAAACGATATAGAGGTCGTATGGTTTTACGACAAGGGTTCGGACGCATACGTGTGTTTACGCACGTATGACTTTCGGACAGTTTTTACTAGTCGGCTTTGGTTTAAGCCAGTTACTAGTATCCGGTTATTGGATTTATACAGTCTAAAGTTTTTCTGTGTTTTCACGGATAGAAGGGGCGTTCTCGTAATTGCGTGAGAAGCTTTTAGAAGATGGTGACTAAGGAGGTTTAGGTGGCATATACATTGAATGAGATTAGTGAGTCATATGGATGATTCATCCATGTCATTAATGCTTCATAATTGCTTAATGATTCATGGAGATGAATCACCACAAGATATTTATCAAGCATGGTTGTAAATCATTTTCTTTTCTTTTCTTGATAAAATAAAATGCTTGATATATATTATGATAACTCATTTTCTCTTCTCATTATTATGTTCATCTTCTCTCTCCTCAAGCTCTCTCTCTTCAAACCCTAATCCTTCCCTCTCATGTGTTGAGTACAAGGATTAGTTAGACTACTTAATCCATAACCATACTCTATTTTATCTAGGTACTTTGATTAGCACTTAAAGATACCTAGTTGCCTCAAGTTTAGAGGCAAAGCTTGGAGTTAAGCTCTCGTGGTGGATCGTCTACTACCTGGAGAAGGCCGAGGAGGAGGTGGAGTTCGTAAAGACGAAGGACACGATTCTTTAGGTATAATCCCTTTACATAGTAGTTTAGAACTTCTATGTTTGATGTTAGTTATCGTTTAGCTTCGATTCATGCGGTTAGTCGATGTTTAAGCAAAGAACAAGATCGTTTTTCATATTTCCGCCTCCCCGCAAGTCGTGGGGTGTTGTACATCGACTTACAGTGGTATCAGAGCCTCGCTAAACAATAAATAACTCACTTGCAAAATTTTATGAATTTCGAACGGAAAAAACGAAACCGGAAAACCCCGATATCATGTGTTTCTGTCGATTTTTAAATGAAGTCCAAAAATTTTTCAGGGAGGTTCAGAAAGCTCTAAATGACAGTAGTAGAACACCCAAGAAAATTGGGCCCATGAATCGGCTAAAGCGCCGCGGAACCGCGGCGGATCTCACCGATCCGCCGCGCTTCCGCCGCCGAATTGCCGATTCATGAACCCAATTTTCCTGTGTTGGTTCTCTGTGATATTTGGTATTTTCTGGAATTTTTTTATTTTTGCTCAGGTTTCAGATTTACAGAGAAGTATTGGAGCAAAATTAAACGTGTTTAATCGATCGAAATTATACGGTATTTGCTTGTTGGATTATAACTGTGTTTGTATAATGTGTTCGTAAACCTCCCCTAACTGCTAGTATGTTGGTTGGCAGGGGGTTGCACATTTCTGTAATGGATTTTATCTGTTTGTGTATATGAACTGTGTTGGACTGTTATAATGTATAGCCGGGGTTATGTGATGGGTTATTATTTAATTCATTTGATGTAAATGTAATTTGTTGTAATATTATTTTGCGGGGCACATCCAGGTTGCGGTTGTAGCCACCGTTGTATTATTTTATTTTACTGTTTTTGCTCCTAGGACAGACCCAAGGTGGGGTGCACAAACTGCCGGGCGGGTAGTTTTCCGTACCCGTTGGGGTCTTGGGTGGGGTAATGGCTATTCATCACAACTGTGTAATCCGTCTTTTGTTGCAGGCTCAAAACAAACACGGATTGCTTGCAAATCCAATAAAGTTCATCTGTGATCTGGAATGCCTATTATTGCGTCTGACGAATGTACAATATCTATATATGATAGCTATTTAGACATCACTTATGTTTTACACCCGCGCTAGCCCAGCCCCCGCTCTGTCGTTAGTTAAGTAACCTAACGGGTGATGACGGGACCCCGTGGCGAATGCGGATGGCATAAGAGGACGTTGTATTTTCGTTGTTTTCTGCAATGATAGGTTAATGATGGGACGCATTATTTATAATGCAAAGAAAATAAACCAAAAAGTTTAATCGTTGGAACAATTTAAAAGAAACCACTCGGTTAATTTTAAAAACAGATATTTTTAAATGCGGAGTTTTAACCACTCCTTTTAAAAGCTATCAGGTTCCTTCGGTTATATCAAGTTCACTACGTTCACGGTTTCGCCAAAACCATTCGTAGCCCTCCGTCATTTCATCTGGGTATTCAGTAGTATTCAAGCTATGTATTTTGACCTAACGCCAAGGCATAGTGTTTGGTAGCTACTGGGTATTCATTTGTTGCATAGATAGATGAGTTAGTTTGGGACAGTCGTATTATCATTTTGGCCGAACGTCAAGAATATATACGGATGGGTTCAAATTGACAAGATAATGATGGGTAGAACTTGACATGTGACTTATGACATTTTGACCTAACGCCAAGGTCATAAGAGCATGGGGCAGAAAAATATATATCGGGAATTTCTAAAGAAACTGAAATTTGCAAAGAGTTGCATACCATTTGGAGTTTGATGAATGTTGGTAGGATTCCTTCAACATTATCATACAATGATATTTGGATCCCGATCCTACTGTGAGTATATGCTACTTATCAGGAGATTCGTCACTTAACGATCAATGCTATAAACCAAGTAGGTGTCAAGAAAAGTGTCAGCGGGGTTACGCCCCCAGAGAAAAGAGGTTATTTAATTAAGGAACTTCGCGAAAGCGTTGGAAAACCTCCCTCGAAGTATCGACACTAGCCTGGCTGAACGGTTAAGCAAGTATTGTACGGTGAGAATAGTCCTGGCTAATTCTTCTTTTATGGTTTGAGGAAGGATTCGAGAAACAGTGGGAGCCATCCAGTTTAGATAAACTAAAAACCACTCTAAACTTGCAAGAGTATCATGCTAAAGAGTTTTCTTCTCTCTCTCCTATTTGCAGCGACCCTGAAAATGACTGGACTTAAGTTACTTTTAGAGAAAAATATACTGACAGGGCCAAACTATAAAGATTGGCTGCGGAATGTCAAAATGGCTTTGACCTATGACAAATTGGGGTACGTCCTCACCGCTACGGCACCTGCTGTCCCTGGTCCCAAATCCAGTAATGCGGATAAGGAAATCCGCAAAACCTGGGATTTAGATTGTGCGAAAGCCAAGTGCATCGTGCTTGCCTCGATGAACAATGAACATCAGAGGAGGCACGAGGATATGGAACTAGATGGCATATTTCTCCATACAAAGGAACTTTATGGAGAGCAATCTCGTATAGCAAGATACGAGACCTCTAAGAACTTGTTTCGAGCGAGGTTGGCTGTCAGGTCATCGGTAGGAGAACATGTCCTAAAGATGATCGGCTATATTGAAGAGGGCGCAGACCTTGGGACGACTTTGGATAATGAGCTCTATACAGACCTTATTCTCCAGTCCCTTCCTCACACCTACGCCCAGTTTATCCTGAACTTCAACATTCAAAGAAAAGAAGTTGAACTTCCGGAACTCCTGAACATGTTAAGGAGTGCAGAGGGCACCTTGCAGAAGACAAGGGAAACACCCACTATATTTGTTGGCGGTGCATCTTCTTCCGGGTCCAAAGCAAGGGCCAAAGAAAGGAAGAAGAAGGCCGCCACCAAACCTAGAGGAGGTGTTAGTAAGGTGGGAGGGAAGGGAAAGAAAAAGTTTGCGGTACCGGTAGTGGGCCAGGATGAGTGCTTCCATTGTCACAAGAAAGGGCACTGGAAGAAAGATTGCAAGGCGTGGAACGCCAAGAACCAGGAACCGAAGCAAGCTGTGGCTTCGACTTCAGGTGTGTTTGTAATTGAGAATTGTCTGTCAATTAACTCTACTTCCTGGGTATTGGATACCGGATCAGGATCTCATATTTGCAATTCATTGCAGGCACTGAGAAACCTAGAGTGCTGAAGGAAGGTGATATGACCCTAAAGGTTGCTAACGGAGCTAGCGTGGGAGCTGCGTCCGTCGGGGATTATCACCTAGGATTGACGAGTGGACACATTTTGGTTTTACATAACTGTTTTTTTGTACCAAGCTTAACGTGTAATATCATATCAGTTTCCTTGTTATCAAATAAAGGTTATGATTTCACGTTTGTAAGAGATGTTGTTAACATCCACCTTAGTCATGGTTTGATTGGGTCCGGTACACTAAATAACGATATATATGTTTTAAACCAACTCCAAATTTTCAATGTCCAGAACACACTAAAAAGAAAGTCTCCAGATTTAAATAAAGCTTTCTTATGGCATTGTAGACTGGGTCATATCAATGAGAGAAGGTTAACTAAGTTGCATAGAGAAGGATATTTGGACTCGTTCGAATATCAAACTTATGACACTTGTCAATCTTGTCTCAAAGGAAAGATGACAAAGACTCCATTTACTGGACAAGGAGTAAGAGCGAGCGAGCTCTTAGGACTCATACATAGTGATGTATGTGGTCCAATGTCTACGCATGCAAGAGGTGGTTTTTCCTATTTCATTACTTTCACGGATGATTACTCAAGATACGGATTCATTTATCTGATGAAACATAAATCCGAGGTTTTTGAGAAATTCCAAGAGTATAAGAATGAAGTAGAAAACCAAACCGGCAGAAGTATTAAGACACTTAGATCTGATCGAGGTGGTGAATACTTAAGTGCCGAGTTCCTAGGTTACCTAAAAGAGAAAGGAATTCTCTCTCAGCTTACTCCTCCATACACTCCACAGCATAATGGTGTATCGGAGAGACGGAATCGAACCCTATTGGATATGGTACGATCCATGATGAGTAATGCTGAGTTACCGCGATCTTTCTAGGGTTATGCGCTAGAATCAGCGGCATATCTTTTGAACATGGTTCCTACCAAGACTGTGCCTACCACTCCATATCAGATGTGGAGCGGGAAGAAACCCCATCTACAGTATATAAAGATTTGGGGATGTCCAGCTTTTGTTAAAAAGCAGCATGTGGACAAGCTCGAGGCACGATCAGTAAAGTGTAAGTTTGTGGGATATCCAAAGAACTCCAGGGGATATCTATTCTATTACGCAGAGGAACAAAAGGTATTTGTTTCTCGTAATGCCCATTTTCTAGAACATCAGTTTTTAGAAAAGGAATCAAGTGGGAGCGAAATAGAACTAGAAGAAATTCCAGAACCACAAACTAATACTGAAAGTTTGGTAGAACCGGTAGTTCAAGAAGAACAGGACATTCCCGCACCCCTCCGCAGGAGTAGTAGGCCGTCTCATCCGCCTGAGAGATACTACGGTTTTCTCATAGATGGGGATAGAGAGGATTGCATCATAGATGATGATGAACCTACTGACTTCCAGCAGGCCATCCAGAGCGGCGACTCGGTACGATGGCTAGATGCAATGCGGACCGAAATGGAGTCCATGTACACCAACAAAGTATGGACTTTGGACTTTGCTCCAGATGGGGTAAAACCCATAGGATGCAAATGGATCTTCAAGAAAAAGATTGGTGTAGATGGACAGGTGGAAACCTATAAGGCTAGACTTGTTGCAAAGGGTTTTCGTCAAAGACCTGGTTTGGACTATGACGAAACTTTTTCTCCAGTGGCTATGCTCAAATCCATTCGGGTCCTTCTTGCTATTGCTGCCTTCCATGATTATGAAATCTGGCAGATGGACGTAAAGACGGCTTTTCTGAATGGAAATTTAGAAGAGTGCGTCTATATGGATCAGCCAGAGGGTTTCAATCAGAGTGGGAGCAGCCGGAAAGTATGCAAGCTGCTTAAATCCATTTATGGACTAAAGCAGGCATCGCGGAGTTGGAACATCTGTTTTGATGAAACAGTCAAAGAATATGACTTTATCAAAAATCCAGATGAACCGTGCATATATAGTAAAGTTGTAGCCAGAAGTGTCGTATTACTCGTCTTGTACGTGGATGACATTCTATTGATAGGAAATGACATTCCTATGCTACAATCTGTCAAAGGATTCTTGTCATACAGGTTCTCCATGAAAGACCTGGGTGATGCCTCTTACATTCTGGGGATCCGGATCTATCGTGATAGATCCAAGAGGATGTTGGGACTTTCGCAGTCCAGGTATATCGACACTGTACTGAAAAGATTCAGTATGGAAGATTCTAAGCGCGGTAATCTACCGGCTTGTCACGGAATCACCCTCTCCAAAGAGATGTCTCCCAAGACTGATTTGGAAAGGGAACGCATGTCTATTATACCCTACGCTTCTGCGGTAGGCTCTATAATGTATGCGATGTTGTGCACCAGACCAGATGTAGCTTACGCACTGAGTGTGGTAAGCCGGTATCAGTCAGACCCAGGGGAGAAGCACTGGATAGCAGTAAAGAACATTCTCAAGTACCTGAGAAGGACTAAGGAGATGTTCTTGGTTTACGGCGGAAAAGACCTCAGGTTGGAAGCCTTTGCTGATTCCGGCTTCCAGAGTGATAAGGACGATTCCAAGTCCATGTCGGGTTATGTCTTTACCCTCAATGGAGGGGCGGTGTGCTGGAAGAGCTCCAAGCAGGACACCGTTGCTGACTCGACGATGGAAGCGGAGTATATAGCTGCTTGCGATGCCACAAAAGAAGCAGTCTGGATGAAGAAGTTCCTAACAGAACTTCAGGTGGTTCCTACCATAGTTGATCCTATACCACTGTATTGCGACAACAACGGAGCTATAGCTTTAGCGAAGGAACCAAGGTCCCATCAGAAGTCCAGACACATCTTGAAGCGGTATCACCTGATCAGGGAGATCATTGATCGTCGGGAAATCGAGGTTCGGAGAGTTGCTTCTGAAGAGAACATTGCTGATCCATTCACAAAGGCCCTACCTCAGATTCAGTTCGAGAGGCTACTCGAGATCATCGGTCTTCGATATGCCAGTACATGGCCTTAGTGCAAGTGGGAGATTGTTAGTGTATATACCCTAGGGGCCATTATTGTATCATACTAGTTTGTATATTACTTAATGGAAGCTTGGGATATTCACATGTATATAACAGTCTTGCTGAACATGGTAGTATGCTACTTGGTTTTTCTATCTTAATATGTGAGTATACGTATTGATAGAGCTCTTAGGATCTTTCTTGACTACCAGCGTTGTAATGGCAGTCACACTAGTGGGGGCTGGGTAGTCTACAAGCACATCCTTATTCAGGTCCCTAGTCGTTGGATTATCGAGACAGGGCATCGATACTCCGGAGTAGACTAGTGTGTACGCTTCTCATCCCAGTTGGGGAGATGGTCTGTCCCACAGCCGTCAGTACGTCATACTAGAGATAGTATGCAGGTGCTCGTTGGGTTACGGGTACACCGGACAGGACTCACAGGGAACTGTTGGATGGTTTTATACCAGTCGTCAGTGAACAGTTCCCAGGTGACATGAGTACAGCATAGTCCGCAAACTTGACACTGCTGCTTCGCCTCGAGTGTGTCCTACTGTTCTTAGATTGCTACCCTACCACGGCTCAAAGGAGTCGTGCAAACAGGTAGCAGTTGGGTGCAGTCCCGAGCACTTGGAGGCAGTAGCGGTTAAATAGGATTCGTCTCTCCCGGTATTGGGGGTTGATATCGCGCTGTGTCAGAGAGCCATTACGCAAAGTCCCTGGCCAGGGCAAGCGAGATTTGCTGGTAGGTTCCAGTAGTTTCTCAGGGTGTAATGGGCTTCGCTCCGACACGACTTATACAGCTATTAGAGGACTGACGCTTGCCGCCCCGTAGGCCCGATATGCGATAGTCTTAGACGAATGGACCGGACTGTACGGAGATTGTCACATCAGACTCAGTAGGAGTTCGGATGGGTTTCCTCATCGGCCTTCTTATCGACATCTACCTGGGGACCGTTACGTACAGCTAGTGCCGCTTGCGGTCTGTGGTTAAACCCACTGCCAGCGTAGTAGTCGAGTCTCTAGAGTCCCACGCAGAGAGTTTCCCTACTCCAGGAGAAACGATATAGAGGTCGTATGGTTTTACGACAAGGGTTCGGACGCATACGTGTGTTTACGCACGTACGACTTTCGGACAGTTTTTACTAGTCGGCTATGGTTTAAGCCAGTTACTAGTATCCGGTTATTGGATTTATACAGTCTAAAGTTTTTCCGTGTTTTCACGGATAGGAGGGGCGTTCTCGTAATTGCGCGAGAAGCTTCTAGAAGATGGTGACTAAGGAGGTTTAGGTGGCATATACATTGAATGAGATTAGTGAGTCATATGGATGATTCATCCATGTCATTAATGCTTCATAATTGCTTAATGACTCATGGAGATGAATCACCACAAGATATTTATCAAGCATGGTTGTAAATCATTTTCTTTTCTTTTCTTGATAAAATAAAATGCTTGATATATATTATGATAACTCATTTTCTCTTCTCATTATTATGTTCATCTTCTCTCTCCTCAAGCTCGCTCTCTTCAAACCCTAATCCTCCCCTCTCATGTGTTGAGTACAAGGATTAGTTAGACTACGTAATCCATAACCATACTCTATTTCATCTAGGTACTTTGATTAGCACTTAAAGATACCTAGTTGCCTCAAGTTTAGAGGCAAAGCGTGGAGTTAAGCTCTCATGGTGGATCGTCTACTACTTGGAGAAGGCCGAGGAGGAGGTGGAGTTCGTAAAGACGAAGGACACGGTTCTTTAGGTATAATCCCTTTACATAGTAGTTTAGAACTTCTATGTTTGATGTTAGTTATCGTTTAGCTTCGATTCATGCGGTTAGTCGATGTTTAAGCAAAGAACAAGATCGTTTTTCATATTTCCGCCTTCCCGCAAGTCGTGGGGTGTTGTACATCGACTTACAATGTAAAGACGTATATCAGCTATAGTTAACTTCAAAGGAGAGTTATCTTTCAGGTTTTCAAAATCTAAAAATAAGATTTAGTTATTCTTATCTTATCAAACAAAACCGTCAAAATGTTGAATCAGAGTTCTCCCACTAGCTAACTTGACAGAAAAGTTTTTATGTTTTTAGAAAATTTTCTGATTTTTATGGATTTTATGGATTTTAGTATGCAGATGCAAAATATACATATGAATGTGAAGGTTAGAAATGCGTACCGAGCGAACCCCCAAACTTAAACTGGACAGTGTCCTCACTTTCATTGCATGAAGAGATCATTGAAGGGTCAAAATTGTCGGTTAGATATACACAATTTATTTTTTTTGTTTTTGTTTTTAGAGAAAAGAAAAATAGTAAAAATGGAAAAGAATATTCACAAATATATACAAAAAGGTATATACATACCCCCAAACTTATTTGGAACAGTGTCCACTGTTCTTGGCTGGATAACCGAAGTTTGGTGGTAGGCCGAGGAAGATTATGCAGGGTAAACCGGCTCCTGTAAGACCAGGAGCTCCTCTGTTGGTTCGGTACTAAGGTACGGTTTAAGTCGGTGTCTGTTTTCATTGAAAAATGAACCGTCCTTTGGATTCTCCAAATCCACAGCGCCATGCGGATACACATTCCGCACAAAATACGGCCCTTTCCAGCGAGATATGAGCTTTCCTGGATGGAAGTGTAGCCGGGTGTCGTAAAGCAGTACCTGTTGACCAGGTACGAAAGTTTTGCGCAAAAGGTGTTTATCGTGAAACACCTTCGTTCGGTTCTTAACGACAACCGCGTTATCGTAAGCCTCATCCCTAAGCTCGCTTAATTCGTTCAACTGCAGCTTCCGATGGCTGCCCGCATCTTCGAGAGACAGATTCAGTTCTTTTATCGCCCAAAATGCGCGATGCTCTATTTCGACAGGGAGGTGGCAAGCCTTTCCGTACACAAGCCGATAGGGAGACATGCCAAGATCGGTCTTATAAGCAGTTCGAAATGACCAAAGGGCATCAGTGAGTTTCAACGACCAATCCTTACGGTTCTTGGAAACCGTCTTCTCCAGTATCTGCTTGATTTGCCGATTTGAAACTTCGGCCTGCCCACAAGTTTGGGGGTGGTAGGGCGTAGATAGCTTATGATTAATGGAATATTTCCGCATCAAGGCCTCGAAAGTCTTATTGCAGAAATGAGTTCCATTGTCGCTAATGATCGCTCGGGGGTGCCCAAACCGGGAGAAAATATTTTCCTTAAGAAATCTAACGACAACCTTGTTGTCGTTAGTCCGGCTGGGCACAGTCTCGACCCACTTAGAGACGTAATCAACAACAAGAAGGATGTATAAGTTCCCAAAAGAGCTGGAAAACGGCCCCATGAAATCTATCCCCCAAACGTCGAAAATCTCCACAACCAAGATTGGTTAGAGTGGTATCTCGTTCCTCCGGGATATCCGGCCCAAGTGTTGGCACCGGGAGCAAGTCTTGCAATAGTCATGAGCGTCTTTGAAGAGTTGTGGCCAGTAGAAACCACATTGCTTTCTCAGCTGTCTTTCTGGGGCCAAAATGCCCGCCACATGCTTGATCGTGGCAAAATGACAGCACACTCTTGAATTCATCGTCAGGGACACACCGACGAATAATCTGGTCCGGACAGTACTTGAACAGATAGGGTTCGTCCCAGTAAAAGTGTTTTACTTGGGATAAGAAGCGAAGTCTGTCCTGACTTGACCATTCAGTCGGTAGTAAACCTGTGGCCAAATAGTTCACAATATCTGCGAACCAGGGTTCGCAAGATACTGTCAAGAGCTGTTCATCCGGAAAAACGTCGTTGATCGGAATATGAAGCGAAGGCGAAGAAGGAAGTCGTGAGAGATGGTCGGCGACTACGTTTTCACATCCTCTTTTGTCCTTGATGATAAGGTCAAACTCTTGAAGCAAGAGGATCCAACGTATCAGCCGAGATTTTGCATCTTTCTTCGTAAAAAGATGGCGCAGAGCAGAATGGTCTGTGTAGACAATGACTGGAGAGCCGATGAGGTAGGGCCTGAACTTTTCTAAAGCAAATACAACAGTTAAGAATTCCTTCTCAGTTGTTGTATAATTAAGTTGGGCGTCGTTCAGGGTTCGGCTAGAATAATAGATCACGTGCGGCATCTTGTTGATGTGTTGTCCAAGGACAGCACCAATGGCAAAGTCGGATGTATCGCACATAATCTCAAATGGCTGCGTCCAGTCAGGTGAAGAAAGAACGGGAGCAGAAGTGAGTGAGCTTTTTAATGACTCGAACGCAGTCACACAGCTCGAGTTAAAGTCGAATGGCGTGTCCTTGGCCAGCAAAAGAGTCAAGGGCCTAGCAATCTTGCTAAAGTCCTTGATGAACCGTCTATAGAAACCGGCATGGCCAAGGAAGGCTCGGATGTCTCGGACACATCTGGGAGGAGGGAGATTGGAAATGACCTCAATTTTCGGTTTGTCAACCTCTATGCCATTTTGCGAAATGATATGTTGATTAGTCAAAAATATAGCCGGCAATTTCCTCATCATTTGCATCCATATAGAAGTGTTCGGCATTCATATTTTACATATTAGCAAAACTGTCATAAAATATCAGATTGCATGTGTTAGACTCTAAAACCGACACTATAAAGGAAATTGACCGCATTTCATGACATCGCATCATCCCTACATTTGTGCAACACTTGTTTTGAGATCTATGCAGGAAAATCCAGCAGAAAGGCCAAAAATTTACAGGGGACAGCTAAAACGTTACGCCAACTCAATGATTTCAGTTCTGGTATTAATCCAAAGGGACAAATACAAATCAAAACATCAGATAAAGCTCAAAATATTAACCCAAGACCACTGCAAAAGGACCAAAGCCCAAGGAGCCAACATGGCCGCGGAACAGCGGCCGGAGCCTGCTTACGCCGCGGTTCCGCGGCTCTTCTACCACTTCAGATCCCCATTTTTGGTGCACAACTCCTACCTCAGTGTGTACAGCTCAGAATGACACAACAATTTCCAGAAAGCCCCAGAAGCTTCTGCCAGATCAGCAAACCCTTGTTCCTACACTAAACTAGCCTTGTATTCTAGAAAGTTCTCCCTAAACCCTAGCTTAAACCCTAAGCTAAGCCTAACTAACTACTTCTAGAAGTCTTTCAACAAACTTTTGGAGGGAACTTCTATTTCAAACTCAAGGCTTAGGGTTTGGGAAATCTATAAATAGGACCCTAGGCTCACTTGTAAAAGGATTATTCATTGATTGAAATTGATTGATCCACCCACTCTCTTTTCATCTTCTTCCACAAGTCTAGTGAGAGGGCTTGTGTGAAACCCTAACCCTAATTCCAATCAAAAGACAAGATCCCGAGTACCCATCAAGCAAGAAGCCTTGCAACCTTTTATGAGCTGAGCCGATCTTCAACAAAGCAAGTGGTCCAAGCTGATCCACGACTCACGAAGCCGAGCGACGCCAAATCGACAATTTAGTTCTTCCTCTTATAGTTCTTGAGCGACTGTAATCAAATTGTTGATATAAATAAAAGGTGATATTCTTTTATCTTGTTTTCTTTAAATTCTCGCATCATGATATCTTTTCAATTCTTGAATACTTTCTGTGTGATGATGTTTGAGTAATACTCCGCTCATCGAGGAGTCGAGACGATCAATAGAATGATGATGTAATATATCTTAAATCGATTCTTGAATCCTACGAGTTTTGTAAACCCTAGCAAGTTCAAGAATCGACGACCCAATTCGATGCGATGCTTTCTTGATTGATATCGCTCGAGATTGGAGAGTTACGATCGTTTCTTGAAATTGTTAGAGGCTAGAATGTGAATGATATCTACGAAAGAACAAGGGTTAAACGATGAAACCCTAGTTTCATCAAGAAAGCCCTAACTCTTGTCGATCATCATCGATCTAGTATCAATCCTTCGAAGGACAAGAACATGAAAGATTGAAATTACATCACGTCTATAGATCCGATCGATTCCTACGAGCCTCATTTAGATTCTTGACATTTTGGTTAGAAATATTATCAAAACACCGATTCTT
The DNA here is from genome assembly GCA_030015575.1 of Agapanthus africanus. Lineage (NCBI taxonomy): Eukaryota > Viridiplantae > Streptophyta > Magnoliopsida > Asparagales > Amaryllidaceae > Agapanthus > Agapanthus africanus. The sequence goes on from CM057337.1 coordinate 90,448,559, forward strand.
GATTTGTTTATCAGTTTCTTGATTCTTGATTAAACATCATGACACCTGAATCAATCGATAAATTCTTGAATCATGTTTTCTTTTCTTTTCGATTAACTTTTCGATTCAAACAAATTAAACAAAGAAATGAATCGCACAATCCCTGTGGACGATCCGCACTCGATTACGATCTACAACTGACACCGTAGTTGATTGCGGTCAAATATAATTTTTGGTTGTGATTTCTTTACAATTTTCTAAATACCGACACAAAGAAACTTATTCACTTGATTTGATACACACAATCGAATTTTACGACAATCAAAATGGCGCCGTTGCCGGGGATCGTGCGCTAATTCGTTTCATATTATAGTTTGAATTGAAAGAATTATTCCATTGTTATTCTGAGATCAAAATTCGTGCAAACCCTAAACGATTTGTTGTGGTTCATTGCAAGGAAATCTGGAGCTATTTGGAAATTGAAGAGAATTTTTGGGATATACCAGAGAGCAGATGGAGTCTACAGAAGCTCCCTGGTGAATTTTGGTACAGTGTTCCCACACTTCAACCGCGGAAGCGCGGCATAAGGGAGCAATTGCGGCGGAACCGCGGCCCCTTAGAGGGTTCTCTATGCAATTTTTGCTTCAGGTGACTTCTTACCTTCTCCTCTCTCCTCTTTTAGCTCCAACTAACAATTTTCTGCAGGTTTCTTTGCAAATAATCGCAACGCCGCAAAAGCAAAATTAAATTTGTGCGTGATTTTGATTTCTTGGTTGTTTGCATTCTAAATACGGAAATTAAGGGGCACGGCCAAATCCAAATTAGGTGGGGATTTCATTACCTTTCCTAGGCCCCGAAAATCACAAAACTTGCATCCGCATTTGTCCCTCATTAACTAAAAAATATCTAGAGATGACTCTAAGGACCGTCGCGCTCACTTAGGACAGAAGAAGGCCGTGGGTAATTCATTGCTTATCCGCGTTTCTCTTGTGGTGCATAGGAAAGTGTGTCGAAAGCTAGTGGTTACTTAATTAGGCCCACTACTTACGTAGTGGAGAACCTCCCACTTACCTGGCACTTACCTGGCTGCAGGAGGGACAAAGAGGCAGTGGAGGATTCTATCCTGCGACTTGTCTTTTGGCGGTTAGGAGCGGTCTAGAGCCGGACCTAGGTGACCACTAGATTCTATGGTTTGTGTGCTGCATTTGTTTTGTCGCATCATTTTTTCAAAAATCCGTCCCTTTTTCAAAGCAAACACCGCATTCATTCATTTACCCCTAATTATAAGTCAACGCTGCCACTTGTACTAACCCTTTTTAGTACAAGATAGGCTGGACACGGAATTCTAGTGCCCGTTTAGTCCGCGTACCTCCTATCGACTCCGAAGTCGATATTTCTCCATTTACCTTTCCTTTGCCCACTACCACACCCACACCGATGGATCCGAATCCATCGAACTTCTTTAACCCTAATCTGCCACCGTCCGTTGGTGCGCAGAATCCACCCCGCATCTCTCTCCAGGAGAGGTGCTACCCTATTCGAGGTCCTCTTTCGACCTGCTTATCCACACCACCAGCCAACGGGGATAACTTTGAGATTAAGCCCCAGTATATCAATCTTTTACCCAAATTTCACGGACTCGAGACTGAGGACGCTTACGTTTTCATTACCAAATTTGAAAACGTATGCGCAATGATGGGTACGTCACAACTTTCAGTGGATGCAATGCGTCTACGACTTCTTCCATTTACATTGTGCGATATAGCCGAGAAGTGGCTATATAACACTACCGCACACTCTATCACGAATTGGGAAGAATTCGTCGCTGCATTCCTTAAGAAATTTTACCCAATACAAAAGACAGCTCGAATCCGTAGCGAACTGAATCAATTTGCCCAGCTCCCTGCTGAACCATTTTCAAAATGCTTTGAACGTTTCAAGGATCTATTGGTTCAGTGTCCTCATCACGGCATCCCGAGATGGGAGCTTTGCCGAATCATTTATGAGGGCATTAATCCAAACACTAAACAGAGCCTTGAAAACATGTGTCAAGGTACTTTTATGACCAAAGATGATGGGGAAGCTTGGAAGTATTTAGAAGAGTTCGCTGAAAAATCACTACAGTGGGAGAGTGGAACCCAACCATTGAATAGGGGTGGCGTACACCAAATAGATGTGTCCATAGGTGTTCGAGCTGAAATGGCAGCAATGCAAAAGAAGCTCAACGCTATGGAACACAAATTTGCAGCAGCCTCCCTAAACCCAGTGTCACTCCCCAAAACTGTTTGTGGGTGCTGTTCTGATCCGTCTCATTTAACGGAAGAATGTCCATTAAACTCTGCGTTTCAAGGTCACGAGCATTCTAATGCCGCATTTCAAAGACCTAGAAACGATCCATATTCTTCCACGTACAATCAGGGTTCGAGGAATCACCCGAATTTCGCTTGGAACCAAAACCAATATCAAAACACGGTTCCAAAAACGAATAATTTTCAAAGGGCTCTTCCTCCACCACAACAGCAACCCCTTCAACTGACGCAGCACCCCTATCAGTCACAAAATTTCCAAAATCAGGTCAACACTCCTACACAGTCTAATCCTATGACCTGTTCTGACGAATTTTCTCAATTCACTCAAACCATGAAATCACTTTTGTCAAATTTCATAGAGGTTTCGGCTGAGGTTAGATCTTCCGTCGGTGAGATAAAGAAAAACTCAGCGTCCCAAGCTGAGAGTATCAGAACGATGGAAGCTGAAATCGCACGACTTAAAGCCGAAATGAGTGCAAGAGAAAAAGGGAAACTTCCCTCTCAACCCCTACAGAATCTTGGGCATTATAATGTAAATGCCATCACAACGTTGAGATTGGGAAGAGTGCTGAACAATCATGTCGGGGAAGGTATTGATGATACTGAAAATCATATCAACACCCCGGCTGAGACCTTTCCACACACACACACTTCTCCTTCTGATCCTTCTTCTTCTACCACACCATCTTCTCGAGAGCCTATTCTCCATTTCCCACTAGGCTCTACACCTTCTCCCAACCCTTATAGTTCTCCACAGACGGTCCCCATACCTCTTTTGGGACCGTGTCTACCCCCTCTTCCTTCTCCTGTGATGGACCCTGCACTTATTGCAAAAGCACCTTATCCGAACCGGTTAAGGGCTAATAGAACGAGTCCTCATATGGAGAAAATAATGGAAATGTTCAAACAGGTTAACATCAATATCCCTCTCCTAGATGCGATTCAACAAGTCCCCGCATATGCGAAAATTCTTAAGGACTTGTGCACTAGGAAGAGGAAGACTCAAGTGCCGAAGAAGGTCTTCATGTCTAATAATATTAGCACTGCTTTTATACCCCAGCTACCAAAGAAACAAAAGGACCCAGGATGTCCTACAATATCGATTTCAATTGGGGGTAAAAACATAAATCGTGCTCTTTTAGACCTTGGCGCAAGTGTTAACCTGCTCTCTTATTCTGTCTATGAGCAATTAGGGATTGGAGAGCTGAAACCTGCTCACTGCACTCTCCAAATGGCAGACCGATCTATCACCAAACCAAGGGGTGAATTAGAGGATGTGTTGATAAAGGTCGGGGAATTTGTTTTCCCTGTAGACTTCATTGTGCTCGACACACATACTGTAGCAAACCCCCGGGGCCAAATTCCGGTGATTCTGGGTCGTCCTTTCCTTGCCACTTCCAACGCTGTTATAAACTGTAGAAATGGTTCAATGAACTTATCATTTGGAAATATGACCATTGAACTAAATATCTACAAAGTTGGAAGTCAGCCATCAGAACCCTCTGCTCATATTTTAGATGTGTGCTCTATCCATGAGATCGCTCCCGATAGTTGTGGAGCCGAGGAACTTTGCTTTACTGATCTCAATGACATTACCACATCTCTGTTTGATTCCACACATGATCTTAGTGAGGACACTTTCTCTACACTTGAGTCCTGCACTCCTGACTTTTCTCCACCCGAGTCTGTATATTTCACAGGCTCTGAGCTTCTTTGTAAATCCAAAAATCACTCAATGATCCCTCCTTCTATCATTTCTCCGCCCGAGTTAGATCTCAAAATTTTACCTTCTCACCTTAAATATGCATATCTAGGTGAGAATGAGTCTTTACCGGTTATCATATCCGCTTCTCTTGCATCAGAGCAAGAAAATGCACTTTTATCGGTATTGAGATCTAACAAAGAGGCGTTTGGTTGGAGTATGGTGGACATCAAAGGGATTAGTCCTTGATAGTTGAACATCATATACATGTGATGGATGATGCCAGACCAACCCGAGTACCACAGAGACGGTTGAATCCCGTCATGAAGGAAGCGGTCATGAAAGAGATCGTCAAATGCTTAGATAATGGTATTATATACCCCATCTCCGATAGCCAGTGGGTGAGTCCTATACATGTCGTTCCTAAGAAATCCGGCATCACAGTTATAACCAATGAGGCAAATGAGTTGATTCAGACACGTGCCCAAACTGGGTGGCGTGTATGTATCGATTATAGAAAACTCAATGCTGCCACGAGGAAAGACCACTTTCCTCTACCATTCATTGATCAGATGCTGGAACGCTTAGCGGGACGAGAGTATTATTGTTTTATGGACGGATACTCAGGCTATAATCAGGTCCCCATCGCCAAAAAGGATCAAGATAAAACCACTTTTACTTGTCCTTTTGGTACCTTTGCTTACAGTCGCATGCCCTTTGGGTTATGCAATGCTCCCGCTACCTTTCAGCGGTGTATGATGGGGATATTCTCTGATATGGTAGAGAATTTTCTGGAGATCTTTATGGACGATTTCTCGATTTTTGGAGACTCTTTTTCTGATTGCCTAGCGAATCTTGACGCTGTTCTTACTCGTTGCAAAGAGAAGAACTTGACTTTGAACTGGGAAAAATGCCATTTTATGGTCCAAGAAGGAATTGTACTTGGACATGTTATTTCAAAGAAAGGCATTGAGGTTGACAGAGCTAAGATAGATGTCATTCAAAACCTCCCTCATCCCAAAAGCGTCAAAGATATTCGATCTTTCCTTGGCCATGCGGGCTTTTATAGGAGATTCATTAAGGACTTTAGCAAAATTGCTAGACCTTTAACTCTTCTCCTGGCCAAGGATACGACCTTCCACTTTGACTCGGACTGCGAGACAGCTTTCGAATCACTTAAACACTCACTCACTTCAGCCCCCGTTTTATCATCACCAAACTGGGACTACCCCTTTGAGCTGATGTGTGACGCATCTGATTTTGCAGTAGGTGCAGTCTTAGGACAGCACATCGAAAAGATGCCACACGTTATATACTATGCTAGTAAGACCCTGAATGATGCGCAAATCAATTATACAACCACCGAAAAGGAACTTTTAGCGGTTGTATTTGCATTAGAAAAATTCAGGCCTTACTTAATTGGCTCACCTATAGTTGTGTACACTGACCATTCTGCTTTAAAACATCTTTTGGCGAAGAAAGATGCAAAAGGTCGACTAATACGTTGGATCCTTCTTTTACAAGAATTCGATCTTGTTATCAAAGATAAGAAAGGATGTGAAAACGTTGTAGCCGACCACCTTTCACGCATCATTTCTTCCCCTGTGACCCTGCCGATCAATGATTCGTTCCCTGATGAACAACTCTTGAGCATATCCACTGAACCATGGTTCAGGGATATTGTGAACTATCATGCTACGGGACTGATACCCAACGATTGGTCAAAACAGGACAAATACCGTTTTCTATCCCAAGTAAAACACTTTTACTGGGACGAGCCCTACTTGTTTAAATATTGTCCTGATCAAATCATTCGCCGGTGTGTCCCGAATGAAGAGTTCAAGAGTGTTCATTCATTTTGTCATGATCAGGCCTGTGGGGGTCACTTCGGTCCTAAAAAGACATCGGAAAAGGTTTTGCAATGTGGATTTTATTGGCCGACCTTATTCAAGGACGCATTTGAGTATTGCAAAACCTGTACACAATGTCAGTACACGGGTAGAATATCCCAGAGAAATGAAATGCCTTAACAACCCATTCTGGTTGTTGAAATATTCGATGTTTGGGGCATTGATTTTATGGATCCCTTTCCCAACTCCTTTGGGAATCTGTACATATTGCTGGCGGTTGATTATGTCTCAAAATGGGTAGAAGCCATTCCATGTCGCACTAATGACAAGAAAGTTGTCATTAAGTTCTTAAAAGAGAATATCTTTTCGCGATTTGGACACCCACCCGCTATCATTAGCGATAATGGGACACATTTCTGCAACAGATCTTTCGAGACTCTGATGCGAAAATACTCAATCAACCACCGACTTTCTACACCCTATCATCCCCAAACAAGCAGGCAGGCTGAAATCTCAAACAGACAAATCAAACTTATCCTGGAGAAAACTGTTGCTAAAAATAGAAAAGACTGGTCGACCAAACTGACAGATGCTCTTTGGACATTCAGAACTGCATACAAAACCGACCTAGGAATGTCTCTATATAGGATAGTGTTTGGGAAAGCATGTCATTTACCTGTCGAGATAGAGCATAAAGCATTGTGGGCTATAAAAGAAATAAATTTTGATCTAAACCTTGCTTGCAACTTTCGGAAGCTGCAAAAAAATGAGCTAAGCGAACTCCGCGATGAAACTTATGATAACGTTGTAATCACAAAGAATAGGACTAAGGTTTTTCACGATAAAAATATTTTGAGGAAAACATTTTCACCTGGTCAACAAGTCCTTCTTTATGATTCACGATTACACCTTCACGCGGGTAAGCTCCGATCTCGATGGAAGGGACCTTTTGTTGTGCGGTCTGTATACCCGCACGGGGCAGTAGAGATAGAAAATGTTAAAAACGGCACCTTTTTCAAAGTGAATGGACATAGACTTAAGCCGTATTTTTCCACTGACCCCACGGAGGAGCTCTTGTTCTTACAAGAGCCAGTTTATTTGGATTAAAATTCCTCCGTCTCACCTTCATGTCCAGTATATCACTACATCATCTTTTGAATGAAGGTGAGTGAAAAAAATAAGTTTTGGGGAAGTTCTTCACTTATATATTTTGCCCCCACTAATAATTCCCCACAGGCTTACAGTTTTTGTAGATATAGCTGTTGGGAACAGTGAGGACACTGTTGAAAACAAATTTGGGGGAGGTTTGTGCTTATTTTTGCATCATTTGCATATCATCTGCATAAGCACAAAACATTTCTTTAAAAATCTATAAAAATTGAAAAATTTTCAAAACCCATAAAAATTTAAAATTTCCAAGTATAAAAATAATTTTAATATTTACACTTTTTTGTACATAAATAAGATAATGAAAGTTTAGATAGTGAACAATTACATCCATGAGATTAGAAAAATTTAAGAAAACCAAGAAAATTAGAAGTTTTCTTATACGAACTAGTAATAAGTAGTTATGAGCCGTTGTCCCAAGAGTTAGTAAGATGAAGGACGTCACTAATCTGAGGATAAAAATAAGTCTGAAAAATAGTTTCTATTCTGGAAGCCAAACATTTTGAACGTTGCTACCCTGCTATTCGCACTTACACACGTCTTAAAGCCTGGGATAGTAGAGGATACCTTGAAATGCTCTTGTCTTAAAGCCGATGTATGAAGGAAATAAAAAGAAAAAATGAATAAAGAAAATATAAAGTGGTGAGAAAAATGGACACTGGTTTTTTTATCACAAAGGGCAATAAAAAATGTATAGCGAGGGTGCTTCTTCACCTAGTGCCCTAAGGCCAACTGGTCTGGGAGTCACTGCTATGTCTGAGGTGGTGCAAGACGAGAAAAATACACCAGGTAAGCAAGCACAGGAGTAATCGGTCGGTAAGTATCTCAAGAAGTATTAACGGTCGCATGAAAGTGTGTGAGAAACCTCATCTAAATATTCATTAATTAAAAAGTACTGAGGCTGATGGGCAAGAGTATGATAGCTTGAATTGAATTCTCCGGGTGTAGGGATGTCGTTACACACACGCAGGGTGATATGATCGATGTTTTGGAAGAAAGATAGGAATGAAGAATAAGATGATGTTTTATTGAGGGAGGACGTGATTTCTGACATTTTTTCATGACCATTAAGATAGGGCTCATGACAACTGAAAAGCTAGCTTAGTTGGAAACCCTAATTTTCAAGGCTTTTCTTCTACGATTCTTTTCTTTAAATGTAATATTCATGATCTTTCTTTTATTATTGGATTTTGTGGGTGCAATCCGCTGAAAACCCTCAGGAGACAACACTCCTCCTACTAGGGACACCTAGAGATTTAAAGGCTTGTTGCACGTGCTCAGTGCAATCGTGTTGCCTACGAAAGTGTGCTAGTTAGTTTTTCTCTTTCTTTATTTTCTCCTTCTATTTTTAATAAAAAGTTCGCTCGAGACGATCGAAATTAAGTTTGGGGGAATTTGATTAGTCAAAAATATTGCATATTTTAGCCGGCAATTTCCTCATCATTTGCATCCATATAGAAGTGTTCGGCATTCATATTTTACATATTAGCAAAACTGTCGTAAAATATCAGATTGCATGTGTTAGACTCTAAAACCGACACTATAAAGGAAATTGACCGCATTTCATGACATCGCATCATCCCTACATTTGCGCAACACTTGTTTTGAGATCTATGCAGGAAAATCCAGCAGAAAGGCCAAAAATTTAAAGGGGACAGCTAAAACGTTATGCCAACTCAATGATTTCAGTTCTGGTATTAATCCAAAGGGAAAAATACAAATCAAAATATCAGATAAAGCTCAAAATATTAGCCCAAGACCACTGCAAAAGGACCAAAGCCCAAGGAGCCAACATGGCCGCGGAACCGCGGCCGAAGCCTGCTTACGCCGCGGTTCCGCGGCTCTTCTACTACTTCAGATCCCCATTTTTGGTGCACAACTCCTACCTCAGTGTGTACAGCTCAGAATGACACAACAATTTCCAGAAAGCCCCAGAAGCTTCTGCCAGATCAGCAAACCCTTGTTCCTACACTAAACTAGCCTTGTATTCTAGAAAGTTCTCCCTAAACCCTAGCTTAAACCCTAAACTAAGCCTAACTAACTACTTCTAGAAGTCTTTCAACAAACTTTTGGAGGGAACTTCTATTTCAAACTCAAGGCTTAGGGTTTGGGAAATCTATAAATAGGACCCTAGGCTCACTTGTAAAAGGATTATTCATTGATTGAAATTGATTGATCCACCCACTCTCTTTTCATCTTCTTCCACAAGTCTAGTGAGAGGGCTTGTGTGAAACCCTAACCCTAATTCCAATCAAAAGCCAAGATCCCGAGTACCCATCAAGCAAGAAGCCTTGCAACCTTTTATGAGCTGAGCCGATCTTCAACAGAGCAAGTGGTCCAAGCTGATCCGCGACTCACGAAGCCGAGCGACGCCAAATCGACAATTTAGTTCTTCCTCTTGTAGTTCTTGAGCGACTGTAATCAAATTGTTGATATAAATAAAATGTGATATTCTTTTATCTTGTTTTCTTTAAATTCTCGCATCATGATATCTTTTCAATTCTTGAATACTTTCTGTGTGATGATGTTTGAGTAATACTCCGCTCGTCGAGGAGTCGAGACGATCAATAGAATGATGATGTAATATATCTTAAATCGATTCTTGAATCCTACGAGTTTTGTAAACCCTAGCAAGTTCAAGAATCGACGACCCAATTCGATGCGATGCTTTCTTGATTGATATCGCTCGAGATTGGGGAGTTACGATCATTTCTTGAAATTGTTAGAGGCTAGAAAGAACAAGGGTTAAACGATGAAACCCTAGTTTCATCAAGAAAGCCCTAACTCTCGTCGATCATCATCGATCTAGTATCAATCCTTCGAAGGACAAGAACACGAAAGCTTGAAATTACATCACGTCTATAGATCCGATCGATTCCTATGAGCCTCATTTAGATTCTTGACATTTTGGTTGGAAATATTATCAAAACACCGATTCTTGATTTGTTTATCAATTTCTTGATTCTTGATTAAACATCGTGACACCTGAATCAATCGATAAATTCTTGAATCATGTTTTCTTTTCTTTTCGATTAACTTTTCGATTCAAACAAATTAAACAAAGAAACGAATCGCACAATCCCTGTGGACGATCCGCACTCGCTTACGATCTACAACTGACACCGTAGTTGATTGCGGTCAAATATAATTTTTGGTTGTGATTTCTTTAGAATTTTCTAAATACCGACACAAAGAAACTTATTCACTTGATTTGATACACACAATCGAATTTTACGACAATCATATGTCCTAAGACAATACCTTCGCGCACCATGAAGTGGCATTTCTCCCAATTCAAAGTGAGGTTCTTGTCCTTACATCGGGTAAGGACAGCGTCGAGATGCAGCAAACACTCATTGAAGGAATCGCCGAAGATGGAGAAATCGTCCATGAAGATCTCCAGGAATTTTTCCACCATGTCTGAGAAGATTCCAATCATACACCGCTGGAAGGTAGCGGGCGCATTGCATAACCCAAAGGGCATGCGACGATATGCAAACGTGCCGAAAGGACAAGTGAATGTGGTCTTGTCCTAGTCTTTTTCGGCGATGGGAATTTGATTATAGCCGGAGTAGCCATCAAGAAAGCAGTAGTACTCGTGTCCGGCCAATCGTTCAAGCATTTGGTCAATGAAAGGTAGCGGAAAGTGGTCCTTCCGCGTTGCGGCGTTGAGTTTTCTGTAATCGATGCATACTCGCCACCCAGTTTGGGTGCGAGTAGGGATTAACTCGTTCACCTCGTTAGTGATGACCGTTATGCCTGATTTCTTGGAGACAACGTGAATGGGGCTAACCCACTGGCTATCAGAGATAGGGTAAATGATACCACTATCCAGACACTTTACGATTTCCTTTTTCACAGCCTCCTTCATGACTGGGTTGAGTCGCCTTTGCGGATCCCTGGCTAGTTTGGAATCATTCATCAGATGAATGTGATGTTCAACGATCAGGGGACTAATCCCCTTGATGTCCGCCATGGACCAGCCAAAAGCTTGCCTATTGCTGTGCAAGACCGTAAGAAGGGCTTTCTCTTGCTCTGGAGCTAGAGAAGCCGAGATGATAACAGGGAGGGTCTCGTTCTCACCCAAGTAAGTGTACTTAAGGTGAGACGGCAAAGGCTTGAGTTCGAGCGTTGGAGGTGAAACGATTGAAGGCAAGATTGGTGAAAAGGTCTCGAACTCAAAGGATTCCAGCAAAGGTTCAAAACGAGTGTAAGCGGCCGAGTTGGATGGTTCAGGTAACTCATCCGGAAATTCGAAGGATTCAAACTCGGGTGGTGAGTGGCTAAGATCGTTCGAGAAAGTGAAACACTCGTAGTCATTGTCAGGCGCAGAAACAGCAGCAGGTTTGAAGAGGAACGCACTAGTGGCGTTAAAGTTTTCGTGATCGAACAAAAACTCCTCGAATTCACACTCTTCTGGGGTGATCTCCTGGATCGAGCAAACGTTTAGTATATGAGCATTAGGTTCGGTGGGCTAATTCCCCAACCTAAAAATATTGAGTTCAATTGTCATATTTCCAAAAGATAGGTTCATCGAACCATTGCGACAATTGATCACAGCATTTGAGGTTGCAAGGAATGGGCGACCGAGTATCACCGGAATTTGATTCCGGGGGTTGGCTACAGGCTGTGTGTCTAATACAATGAAGTCAACGGAGAATATAAGTCCCCAACCTTGATTAACACATTTTCTAGCTCACCCCTAGGATGGGTGATTGATCGGTCGGCCATTTGGAGAGTACAGTGTGCAGGTTTCATCTCTCCTACACCTAATTGCTCATATACTGAGTACGGAAGCAGGTTAACGCTGGCACCAAGATCTAATAGTGCGCGGTTGATGTTCTTATCCCCAATGGTAATAGAAATCATAGGACAGCCAGGGTCCTTCCGTTTTTGCGGTAAAGATTGGGTAAGAGCATCACTCACAGCACTGGCCAAGAAAACTTTCTTGGGTACCTGAGACTTCCTCTTTTTCGTGCACAAGTCCTTTAAGATTTTTGCGTAGGAAGGGACTTGTTGGACAGCATCTAAAAGGGGAATGTTGATGTTAACCTGCTTAAACAACTCCAGAATCTTCTCCATTTGTGGATTTTGTTTATTGGACCTCAACCGGTTTGGAAATGGAACGTTTTTAAAATTGGTTGAGTCCAATGCTTGTGGAGGAGATTGTGGAGCTGGAACGGATCCCAGAGCCGGTGTTTTCATGGAGTGAGAAGTAGGTCCGTTCAGAGTAGAAGAAGAAGAAGGAGAGTCTTTTGAAGAATGAAGAATAGGCTCAGAAGATGAGGAAGGAGAAGAAGAAGAAGAAGAAGAAGTGGCCGGGGTGTCATTATCCTCAATTGTTGTGCCGATATTGTTGTGCAGCATCCTTCCCGATCTCAATGTAGTCACGGCACTCACATTATGGTTCTGTTGTTCAAGAGCAACATGTACATTATGTGGGTGACCGGGATTTGGGAGTGGTTGAGATAGAAGCTTCCCCTTTTCTCGCTCGCTTAACGCCGCATTCAGCTGTGCAATCTGGGCTTCGATAGTCTTGATGCTTTGCCCGTGTGCAGCAGTGTGTTGCACCAAAGACTGAATAGACGACTGGATGTTGGCGGTGGATTGTGTCGATTGTTTAACGAACGCCTCCAGACTTCGTTCTAGCGAGGAAACCTTATCGTTGTTTGACGGAACAAAGTTGTTTTGCGGAAAAGAATTGTTGGGTGCAAAGTTGTTCGTCTGATTTTGAAAAGGTTGGGGTTGGAAGGGCTGCTGAAACTGATGTTGAGTTTGTTGTTGCACTTATTGTTGCGGAGGAGGGGGCCTCTGGAAATTGTTGCCTTGGAATTGATGCTGATTCTGATTCCAGGCGAAATTGGGGTGGTTCCTCCAACCGGGATTATAGGTGGAAGAGTATGGATCATTTCTCGGTCTTTGCTGAAATGCAGCATTAACCTGATCCTGTCCTTGAGATGGTGGATTGTAAGGACACTCTTCGGTTATGTGAAAAGGATCGGAACAACAAGCACAAATGGTACGAAGGGGAAGAACAGGGGCAGGAGCAGGAGATGAAAATTTGCTCTCTATCGCTTCAAATTTTCTCGTTATTGCAGCCATTTCAGCTTTCATCGCAATAGAGACATCAAGTTGGTGAATTCCTACCCTAGACTGACCAGTAGAAGTGGAGGAAGAAGAAGAAGTTGGTCTGGTGCTCTCCTATTGAAGCGTTTGTTCCGCAAGGTCGTCGAAGAATTGCCACGCTTCCTCGTCAGATTTCGATAGAAAGTGGCCCTGACAAATGGTTTCCAACAACTGCTTGGTTGCTGGGTTCAGGCCCTCGCATAAGGTTTGGCAAAGTTGCCATTTCTCAATACCATGGTGAGGGCACTAAACAAGAAGGTCTTTATACAGGTCAAAGCACTTCCAGAAGGGTTCAGTAGGAAGCTGGGAGAATTGGTTGATTTCGTTACGGATCCTCACGGTTTCATGATTCAGATAGAATTTCTTGAGAAACGCTTTCACAAACTCGTCCCAACTGGTTATGGAGTGGGAAGCAGTGCTATACATCCACTTTTCAGCAAGATCGCACAAAGTGAACGGAATGACCCGTAGCCGTATAGCATCATCCGACAGCTGGGTAGTTTTCATCATGGCACAAACGTTTTGAAATTTGTTGATGAAGATATAGGCATCTTCAGATTCAAGCCCATGAAATTTCAGAAGCATGTTAATGAAGTGGGGCTTAATTTCAAAATTATCCCCATTGGCCGGTGGAAGGAAAAGACGGGTGGGAAGTGCAGAACGGGTGGGATAGAAACGATCCTGGAGCACAATTCGCTGTGGCGCTACGACAGGCCGTGGTGGTGGGTTATTCGCATCCATAGGAGGTCGAATCAATCCCGGGGGAGTTGTAAGGATGTTTGGATTAAATCCTGACATCGCGGAAGAAGAGGTTGGTGATGGTGAAGATGTATGAACAGAATTCCGGTCAACGTCGGAGTTGGCCGGCAAAGGTAAGGGTGAAAGAGGCGTGGACGGAGTTTCGACGTCTGAGTCGATCGCGTAGTCGGTAGCGACTAACGTAACGCGGAGTAGGCGAGCGCTAGTGTCCCGAGTCCAAGAGGACATACACTAAACGAGTTTAGTATAGTCAAAGCGGAGAAGGTGAGGGTAAGAAAACGTCAATAGAGAAATACGATGGGTGGTGGGTGAAACAATAAGATTTTGGCGACAAAGGGCAAGTTTTTATAAAAGTTTTTGTTTGATTTTTTTTTTTTTTTCTAGAAAGAGCTTTACAGAAATATGTACGGACTTACAGCTTCAAGCAATCACAAACAAGATATGCACAATCACACCTAGATCTAGGGTCAGCTAGACAGCTCCTAACTGTTCCAAAAGGCTAGAAATAGGACCTCAAACCGCCTCTTCTCCGCCAATTGCGGCCAGGTAAGTGCCAGGTAAGTGGTAGGCTCCCCACTATGTAAGTAATGGTCCTAATTAAGTAACCACTTGCCTTGGACACACTTTCCTAGACACCACAAAGTCAGGATAGGATAAACGGCCGATGCCTGTAACTAGTCCTCTGTCCTATTGAGCGCGAAGTCCTTAAGGCTGAGTCTAGTATTTTTTAATTAACAATGGTCAATGCATATGCTTTTTGTGTTTTCTGGGGTCCTGGGAAGGGTGATAAAATCCCCACCCAATCTGGATTGGTTTCAAGCCCCTTAAAGTCCGTATTAATATATGCAAAGCAGTAACAATCAACTGCAATCAATTTTTTTTTTAGCGCGGCGTAAAGAATCCTGCACAAAAACAATTTATTGGAAGGGGGAAGAGAATTTGCGCAAAGAATGCTGCAGAAAACACAGTTCATGTTAGTTGTATGTATGCCCTAGAGGCCAGTATTGTACAGATGATGTATATTATATTGGATGCTTGGACATATATAGAGATGACTTTCTTGCTCGATATGATAGTATGCTATCTGGTTACTCTTTATCTTAACATGTACACTAGTCTCTTTATACTGTCTTATAGTTACA
Source organism: Agapanthus africanus (assembly GCA_030015575.1). Classification (NCBI taxonomy): domain Eukaryota; kingdom Viridiplantae; phylum Streptophyta; class Magnoliopsida; order Asparagales; family Amaryllidaceae; genus Agapanthus; species Agapanthus africanus. The sequence goes on from CM057337.1 coordinate 90,463,593, forward strand.
TGTTGGTAAAGCCCTTAGGATATGTACTTGACTACCTGGACTGTGATGCAGATCATACTAGTGGGGACATGGTAGTCCATAAGTACATCCTTCAAGGTCCCTAGTCGTGGGTGTATCGAGACGGGGCATCGATATACCAGAGTAGACTAGCGTATATGCTTCTCGACCCATGAGATGGGCGATGGATGATCCCACATCCATTGGTGTTTGACATCAGAGATGGTATACGGGTGCTCAATGGAGACTGGGTACACTGGACGGACTCGCCGAGAACTCCCAGATGGTATTATACCTCACGTCAGATGGCAGTTCTAAGGTGACACTTGTACAGGTTAGTCTGTAGACCCGAGATCGTCATAGAGTCTTGTGTGATTCCCACTGTGCTTTGATCTCCACCTTACCACGTCCATGAGGGCGTGCAAAACGGTGGTCTTTGGGTACAGTCCCGAGTCACATGGAGGCAATGAGCGATAGGAGGGGTTTCGTCTCTCCCGGTATTGGGGGTTGATGTTGCGCTGTGCTCGATTGGCCGTAACAGGGAAGTCCCTGGCCAGGGCTGATCAGAGATTTGCTGGTAAGTGTTACCAGTAGTTTCTCGACCCGTTATGAGCCTCACATCGGCACGATTTATCGGTTATTGGGGTCTGACGTATACCACCCCTAGACTTGATATGCGACATATCAGACGAACAGACCGGACTGTACGGTAAGTGTTACTGGTTGGATTCACAGGAGTGTGAGCGGGCTAGCTCGTCGATCTTCTGATCGCTCAATACCCGGATGGCCGTTACGTTTAGCAGACCGCTTGCGGCTTGTGGGTTCTTGATATGATCATCATCTGCTACCGGCGTTTTGACGAGTCTTTAGAGTCCTACACAGAGGTTTCCTCGCTCAAGCGAAATGAAATAGGAGCGCATATGAGATATGTGCGGGAGCGAGAATAATGCGTGTATGTGATACCGCATTTCATTCTCGCGATAAATGTTTCGATTGGTTATATTCGATATGACCTAGTTATCGAATCATTGATTCGATAAATCGATACATTATATACTAGTCGGTTATGTGCGACATGACCGGATCATTGAATCAAATGTTGATTTAATGATTTAATGTATAATTATATATTTGATATATTACTTTGCATTAACTAGTATTGGTTCACTTTATACGGATTTTCTCACTTGATGTGCAAGTTGTATATGTGATATACTTTTGTGCATATATATGTATCATGTTTGATGATACTTGCTCACATGGTTAAGTGTAAAGAATTAAACCATGGTTAAGAAGATAATTAGAGTTTTGATTTATTCTCTCATTTATTTATCCATTCTTTATTTATTTAAATGGATAAATGAAAACATAATGGTTTCTTTTTATCATGAAGCTTGTTGAAGCTTCATGAAGCTTTGACTAAAGAAACCATTTTGTCTTCTAGCTTAACCCTAACCCTTCTCATTAACCATGGTCTTTTCTCTACACTTAACCTTGGTTTAGTTATGATAAGTATTGATTTATTTTGAATTTATCTCAAGACTTATCATATTCTTTCTTCTTCTTCATCTTCATCTTCAAGAAAGAAACCTTGATGCCATCAATGGCAACTTGAGTTCTAGTGAGAGAAATCCAATTCTAAAGTGAACCCACCTCCTATTTCTTCACCCTCTATCTCTTGCCAAGTTGTTTTGGGTGTTTTCTTCACAAGTTTCACAACTTTGTGAAGTCGGAGCTTGAGCTTGTGCAACCTCGACGTAGATCGTCTTTGACACGAAGCCGACGACCTATTCCGCTCGTTTTCCCGATGAAGCCGACGAATGAGTCTAGGATTCGAAAAGGACAGCGAGAGGATGACTACGTGGAGCTAAGGAAGTGGATATCCGGATCTACAAAGGTTGTAGCATCTAACTTTTAGTTAAGTAGTTAACTAGTTTACCGTTTCGCCTAGAAATCTAGCCGACGATCCGTATTAGGGTTTCTCGGCACCCATAAAATTTTAAATTGGCATGTTCGATGCCTTGTGAGACCTCTATAGTGTGCCTAGGAACCCTACAGTGGTATCAGAGCCTAACTAGAGCCTTAGGCGAAGTCTAGACGCGATTTGAAGCCCGAACGAACCCGAAACCCTAAACTTAACATGCTCTCTGTACATTTTCTAAAATCTGGGATTTTTCAAGATTAAAAATGCCTAAAAAATTCAGCAGGAATATCTAAGAATTATGGTGAAGCAAGAGCTCATGAAGCTTCCATACAGGCGCGGAAACGCGGCAGAAGCATGGCTTCTGCCGCGGTTCCGCCGCTAACTGTTCACATTACCCAATACTGTTTGCACAGTAATTCTTCTTTTCTGATGCTGAGTTTTATGGGAATTTTTAATAATTATTCAAGAGTTGAATTTTCTGGGGTTGCTTTGGGGATTCGGTGTTTCGATCGGGGTATCAAATTTCGTCTTTGTGTATTTCCGGATAATTTTTTGAATATGTTAAAAAGTTCGACCGGATATAAATACCCAATTTTTCCCCTGTCGGGAAATTTCCAAGTGTTGGATTTTTCCGTAGTTTAACGACGTTCTAAGTAGTGCAAGTAACGCGATGGACCCTCTAGAAGACAACAAACCTTAACTCGATTATGTGACCGTCTTGAACTGCCCTTTGAACCTTCGGGTTTGGGGCAGTACGGCGTGCCACATGTGAGGAGTTGGCTTGACCCTTCTACGGCTGGACCGTTGGTACTGAGGCACGAACTGAATGTTGCTAGACTTATTTCATGTGTTGGACTGTATCGGGAAAACTTGGGTATTCGACTGTTCGATCGGAAAGTTTAACATTTTCTGTTTATCTGGAATGTAATACAATAATTGGAATTCACAAACAGTTATGAGATAACTGAATGAATGTTATAAATTTAGCAGTTTAGTCCCATATGATATTGAAAAGAGTTTTCGATAATGAGACTAAAATGCGGGATTTATATCTGTTAGGCATGTGATGTCTAAGTATTTCATTTGATTAGGCATGCGATGTCTAAAGTAGTTGCGGATTCCAGTTGTTGTAGTTTTACACTTTCTTTTCTGTGACCGTAAGTGTAGTATGTTCATATCGCCGGTTTCGTTGCAATACGTCAACGACAATTGGGGTATGCATACTTACTTACGTTGTTGACATGTGATGTTATGGGTTGCTGGATATGTTATATTGGATTGTCGTGTTCGAATAGCCGGGGGTTTTTATGTGAGATGAGTGTTTTTCATTTTCATTCATGTAAAAACTTGTATGTAATATTCTTTTTATTTGGGGCACTTCCAGGTAGCGGAAGTCGTCACCTTTTGTATATTATTTACTTTTCCGCATTAGGATAGACCCAAGGAGAGGAGCACAAGTAACCGGGTTCTGGGGTCCAGTGGGAGACCAACTCGAGGAGTCGAGTCCGGGTCTCCTAACCCTAGAATTGGCAGGGTTGCTTGCCGCTCTCGTAGGGGTCTAGGGGTGTGGGATTGGCTATTCATCACGATCGTGGAATCCGTGTTTTATACTGGCTCGTATTGAAAACACGGACGTCCTAGTATATCCAATGTTTCATATGTTTCTTCTGCTGCGATATCTGTGATGTGATCATGTGATGTTCTGTGATGGATATAGTATATAGTATATATGATATATTATATAGACGTTACTTATGTTTTACACCTGCGCTAGCCCTGCCCTGCTCTGTCGTTAGTTACCTAACCTAACGGTGCACGAGGGGACATCGAGGCGAATGCGGATGGCATAAGTGTACGTCATATCTATCTGTGATGTTTAGGTATTTAAATGATGGGACTTCATTAATGTGATTAATGAAAGAAAAAAGAAACCTAAGATGTTGTAGAATCAGATTTTAAACAAAACAGGTAGCTACAGTTCTTGCTTTGCATAGCGGTATATATGATATACCCTGCACCTTATTCGATGAGGAAAGGACCGAGATCCCTTCACCGGGAGTGACTCCTTTAGCAATAACTGGCAGATGCTACACACTCGGTTTGGCTTTGATTGCTTTTAAGAGTTTTTGCTTTGCACAGTGATATATATGATATATCCCGCACCTCATTCGACGAGGAAAGGGCCGACGATCCCTTCACCGGGAGTGACCCCTTTAGCAAAACTAGAAAAGCTTCAAAATCATTCCATTTTAAAACTTCATTTGATTCTACAACGATATCAAGTTCATTACGCAATAGGTTTTCAGAAAAACCTGACGTAGCCCTCCGTCATTTCAGATAAGTACTAGTTAGTATTCGTGCTACGTTTGTTGACTATGTTAAGGTGTAGTGTGCGGTAGCTAATTAGTGCTTATCTGTATAAGCATATGATGCGATTGGATTAGGGTAGTCGTGCGACTTTGTTGACTATGTTAAGGGTCGTGCAGGTGGGTTTAATTCAATCGGGAAATGACGGGTTGAACTTGACTAGCACTTATGATTTATTGACTATGTTAAGGTCATATAGCTGCTAGGGGCAAAATATTATCGGGAATTTCAAGTGTTGAAATTTGCAATGAGATTGCATACCTTCTATGAGATAGTTGGATCCCGATACCCACTGCGAGTAAGAGTTACTCCTGGGAGAGTTTTACACATTACAATTAGCCGATCAAGTAGGTGTCTAGAAAGGTGTTAACAAGGTTACGCCTCTGGGAAAACGAGGTTTACAGTAATTAGGTTCGTGCGAAAGCACGGGGGACCTCCCTCAAAGTACCGACACTGGCCTGGCTGAAAGATTGGCGAACTTGTAGTGTGTAATTAATCCCGGCTAGTCTTTCCTTTTAAGGTTTGAAGGAAGATTTGATAAAAAGCAGTGGGAGCCATCCTGATTAGATAAGATAAAAACCAATCTGATCTTACACGAGCATACGCTAAAGTGTTTTCTTCTCTCTCTCTCCAGGTAGCGACCATTTCATGCCTTAATCAAGATAATAATATGGATGTATTGACCAAACCCGCATGTTATACTGTGCTGGGGAACGTTGGTTCCGTTCTTTCTTATAAGAGTTATAGGAATGAACAGGATATAGGGGAATACCAGGATTCCCATGCCACCCGAATGAAGAAAGTACATGATGATGCATTTTCTTCGGGTGTGTTCGTTACTGAGAACTGTTTCTCTATTTGCTCTACGTCCTGGGTATTAGATACCGGGTCAGGATCCCATATATGTAATCAGTTACATGGGCTAAGGAAAGGTAGAGAACTTGGAGAAGGTGATAAAGACATTAGAGTTGGAAATGGTGCAATTGTTGCAGCTAAGACTGTCGGAGAATATCACCTTGTATTACCAACTGGAAATACATTGGTTCTGAACGAATGCTATTACATGCCGAACCTGATATGCAACATTATATCGGTTTCTTTGCTGAGTAAAGAGGGATATAATTTTGTATTACAGGACAATGTTATGAACATTTTCCGTAACCAAAAGTTGGTTGGATCAGGCACGTTGTGCAATGGCATTTATGTTCTAAACCAATCAACAGTTCTGAGCATAACAAACACACACAAGAGGAAGAGTTCAGAACTGAACGATTCCTTCTTGTGGCATTGTAGACTGGGTCACATCAATGTGACACGACTGGCTAAGTTACATAAGGATGGATATTTGAAACCTTTCGAATTTTCATCTTATGACACTTGCCAGTCATGTCTCAAAGGCAAGATGACCAAAACTCCGTTTACGGGACACGGAGAAAGAGTTACCGAACTCTTGGGACTTATACATAGTGATGTATGCGGTCCCATGTCTACACATGCCAGGGATGGTTCTTCATACTTCATTACATTCACTGACGATCTCTCTAGGTTCGGGTATGTGTTCCTGATGAAACACAAATCAGAAGCTTTTGAGAAATTTAGGGAATATAAACAAGAAGTTGAGAACCAAACCGGAAAAAGTATTAAAATCCTACGATCTGATCGAGGAGGGGAATACTTGAGCAATGAATTCCTGGACTTCCTAAAAGAGAATGGGATTCTCTCTCAGCTGACTCCTCCATATACACCACAGCACAACGGTGTATCTGAACGGAGGAACCGCACCCTATTAGATATGGTGCGCTCTATGATGAGCACAGCTGAGTTACCTATTTCCTTCTGGGGATATGCACTGGAGACGGCTGCATACCTATTGAATCAAGTTCCATCTAAATCTGTACCTACCACACCATATGAGATATGGAGTGGGAAGAGACCATATTTTAAACGAGTTAAGATATGGGGTTGTCCGGCCTATGTCAAAAGGCAAAATCCAGACAAACTCGAGGCACGGTCAGTTCTCTGCAAGTTTGTGGGATATCCTTAGAATTCCCAAGGATATTTTTTCTACCATGCTGAAGAACAAAAAGTGTTTGTTTCTCAATATGCCACCTTTTTAGAAAAGGAATTCCTTGAAAAAGAAATTAGTGGCAAAGTGGTAGAGCTGGAAGAAATTCCAGATACACAAACTATAACTGAAGATTTAGTGGAACCAGAAGATTCGTTAGTACCCGACGAACCCCAGCCTCTCCGCCGATCTAGTAGGGTTTCTCGTCCACCTGAGAGATACTAAGGTTTTCTCATTGATGGTGGAAGCGAGGATTGCATCATGGATGATGATGACCCAACTAGCTTCGAGCAGGCCATCACGAGTAGGGACTCAGTGAAATGGCTGGATGCTATGCGGTCCGAGATGGAATCCATGTACACCAACAAAGTATGGACTTTGGAAGTTGCTCCTGAAGGGGTAAAACCCATTGGGAGCAAGTGGATCTTCAAGAAGAAATTTGGTGTAGATGGGAAAGTGGAGACTTTCAAAGCTAGACTTGTAGCAAAGGGTTTTCGTCAAAGACCAGGTGTGGACTATGACGAAACCTTTTCTCCAGTGGCTATGCTTAAATCCATCCGAATCATGCTTGCCATTGCTGCTTTTCATGACTACGAAATCTGGCAAATGGATGTTAAGACCGCCTTTCTAAATGGTGATTTAGAAGAGTGCGTGTACATGACTCAGCCAGAGGGCTTCGTAGACAGTGGGAGCAGCGGGAAGGTATGCAAGCTGCTTAAATCCATTTATGGATTAAAGCAAGCATCGCGGAGTTGGAACATCTGCTTTGACGTCGTTATCAAAGAGTTTGATTTCGTCAAAAATCCAGATGAACCTTGTATCTACAAGAAGGTGGCAGAGAGTAAGGTTGTCTTCCTCGTATTGTACGTAGATGACATACTCTTGATAGGAAATGATATTCCTATGCTTCAAGCTCTTCTTATCACAAAGATTCTCGTTGAAAGATCTTGGTGATGCCTCCTGCATATTGGGAATCAGGATCTATAGAGATAGATCCAAACGGATACTGGGATTGTCCCAATCCAGGTACATTGACACCATACTAAAGAGGTTTAGTATGGAAGAGTCCAAGCGTGGGAATTTGCCTACGATCTCTGGAGTCACTCTCTCCAAAGAGATGTCTCCCAAGACTGATTTGGAAAGAGCTCGCATGCAAGGGATACCCTATGCTTCGGCAGTAGGCTCTATCATGTATGCGATGCTATGTACCAGACCCGATGTAGCATACTCACTAAGTGTAGTGAGCAGGTATCAAGCAGATCCTGGAGAGAGTCACTGGACAGCTGTGAAGAGCATTCTCAAGTACTTGCGAAGGACTAGAGATATGTTCTTGGTGTATGGTAACGGGGAACTCCAAGTGGAGTCCTTTACCGATTCGAGCTTCCAGAGTGATAAGGACGACTCTAAGTCGCAGTCGGGTTTTGTCTTTACCCTTTACGGAGGGGCGGTTAGCTGGAAGAGTTCCAAGCAGGAAACCGTGGCAGACTCGACGATGGAGGCTGAATACATCGCTGCCAACGATGCTGCCAAAGAGGCTGTCTGGGTCAAGAAGTTCATTACTGAACTTGGAGTGGTTCCATCCATTGAGCATCCAATACCTTTGTATTGCGATAACAATGGAGCGGTGGCTTTGGCCAAGGAACCCAGGTCCCATCAGCGATCCAGGCATATTCTGAGGCGGTATCACCTGATCCGGGAGATAGTTGATCGCCGGGAGATCGAGGTCAGGAGGGTTAACACGAAGAACAACACCGCGGATCCACTCACGAAGGCCATTCCCCAGATACAGTTTGAGAGACTCTTCGGGATGCTCGGTATGCGATACTACAGCAGCTGGCCCTAGTGCAAGTGGGAGATTGTTAGTTGTATGTATGCCCTAGAGGCCAGTATTGTACAGATGATGTATATTATATTGGATGCTTGGACATATATAGAGATGACTTTCTTGCTCGATATGATAGTATGCTATCTGGTTACTCTTTATCTTAACATGTACACTAGTCTCTTTATACTGCCTTATAGTTACATGTTGGCAAAGCCCTTAGGATATGTACTTGACTACCTGGACTGTGATGCAGATCATACTAGTGGGGACATGGTAGTCCATAAGTACATCCTTCAAGGTCCCTAGTCGTGGGTGTATCGAGACGGGGCATCGATATACCAGAGTAGACTAGCGTATATGCTTCTCGACCCATGAGATGGGCGATGGATGATCCCACATCCATTGGTGTTTGACATCAGAGATGGTATACGGGTGCTCAGTGGAGACTGGGTACACTGGACGGACTCGCCGAGAACTCCCAGATGGTATTATACCTCACGTCAGATGGCAGTTCTCAGGTGACACTTGTACAGGTTAGTCTGTAGACCCGAGATCGTCATAGAGTCTTGTGTGATTCCCACTGTGCTTTGATCTCCACCTTACCACGTCCATGAGGGCGTGCAAAACGGTGGTCTTTGGGTACAGTCCCGAGTCACATGGAGGCAATGAGCGATAGGAGGGGTTTCGTCTCTCCCGGTATTGGGGGTTGATGTTGCGCTGTGCTCGATTGGCCGTAACAGGGAAGTCCCTGGCCAGGGCTGATCAGAGATTTGCTGGTAAGTGTTACCAGTAGTTTCTCGACCCGTTATGAGCCTCACATCGGCACGACTTATCGGTTATTGGGGTCTGACGTATACCACCCCTACACTTGATATGCGACATATCAGACGAACAGACCGGACTGTACGGTAAGTGTTACTGGTTGGATTCACAGGAGTGTGAGCGGGCTAGCTCGTCGATCTTCTGATCGCTCAATACCCGGATGGCCGTTACGTTTAGCACACCGCTTGCGGCTTGTGGGTGCTTGATATGATCATCATCTGCTACCGGCGTATTGACGAGTCTTTAGAGTCCTACACAGAGGTTTCCTGGCTCAAGCGAAACGAAATAGAAGCGCATATGAGATATGTGCGGGAGCAAGAATAATGCGTGTATGTGATACCGCATTTCATTCTCGCGATAAATGTTTCGATTGGTTATATTCGATATGACCTAGTTATCGAATCATTGATTCGATAAATCGATACATTATATACTAGTCGGTTATGTGCGACATGACCGGATCATTGAATCAAATGTTGATTTAATGATTTAATTTATAATTATATATTTGATATATTACTTTGCATTAACTAGTATTGGTTCACTTTATACGGATTTTCTCACTTGATGTGCAAGTTGTATATGTGATATACTTTTGTGCACATATATGTATCATGTTTGATGATACTTGCTCACATGGTTAAGTGTAAAGAATTAAACCATGGTTAAGAAGATAATTAGGGTTTTGATTTATTCTCTCATTTATTTATCCATTCTTTATTTATTTAAATGGATAAATGAAAACATAATGGTTTCTTTTTATCATGAAGCTTGTTGAAGCTTCATGAAGCTTTGACTAAAGAAACCATTTTGTCTTCTAGCTTAACCCTAACCCTTCTCATTAACCATGGTCTTTTCTCTACACTTAAACTTGGTTTAGTTATGATAAGTATTGATTTATTTTGAATTTATCTCAAGACTTATCATATTCTTTCTTCTTCTTCATCTTCATCTTCAAGAAAGAAACCTTGATGCCATCAATGGCAACTTGAGTTCTAGTGAGAGAAATCCAATTCTAAAGTGAACCCACCTCCTATTTCTTCACCCTCTACCTCTTGCCAAGTTGTTTTGGGTGTTTTCTTCACAAGTTTCACAACTTTGTGAAGTCGGATCTTGAGCTTGTGCAACCTCGACGTAGATCGTCTTTGACACGAAGCCGACGACCTATTCCGCTCATTTTCCCGATGAAGCCGACGAATGAGTCTAGGATTCGAAAAGGACAGCGAGAGGATGACTACGTGGAGCTAAGGAAGTGGATATCCGGATCTACAAAGGTTGTAGCATCTAACTTTTAGTTAAGTAGTTAACTAGTTTACCGTTTCGCCTAGAAATCTAGCCGACGATCCGTATTAGGGTTTCTCGGCACCCATAAAATTTTAAATTGGCATGTTCGATGCCTTGTGAGACCTCTATAGTGTGCCTAGGAACCCTACAGTTCAGTGGAGTTCAGAGGAGTGGGGAAGGAGAAAGAGACTCACCAAAAAAATATGAAATCCTGAAGCCAACAAATGATCGCGGTTCCACGGCCAAACACATGCTCAGGCCGCGGTTCCGCGGCTATGTTGAGGGGTTGGGGCTTCAAATTTCTGGTATGTGTTGTTTTGGGTGTCCTATGCTTGTCTGGATTTTCTGAATCTTGATTTTCTCACTGTATCTGCTCCAGATTTTTACAGTAGACCGTTGGTTCTTGTCTTGATCCGTCGCGGTGTAGCCGCGAGATATGGGTCTAACTTCCCACGTCTTTGGCACTGAACTCGACCGTCTTTTTATCCTGCACACTTGCACAAAAACTAATCAAAAATAACAAGATGGTTTTTTTACAATGTATATTTTTTTGTTTTGTTTTTCGGTTATATTTATATTCACAAATTACCCGAAATTACACAAAGAAATAAACTATCGTCTCCCCGGCAACGGCGCCATTCGATTGTCAGAGTTTTTGCGTGTTCAAGTTTATTACCGCAATCAAGACGGTTTCGCTTGTAGCTAGCCGGTTGAGTACGGGTCGTCCGCAGGGAGATGGGAATCTTTTTCTATGTGCTTTAACGAGTTAAGTCCAAATGTCCAGATTTGTTTTGAGATTAACTATGTGCTAAAATGATATGTAAAGAGAGCTTGTTAGGGTTAGGATTAGGTTAGTTTGAGTTAGGAGTCGCTCACTTCTTTCGTTGCCACTCTTAATATCGGTGTTACGGTAATCGGCAACAACGGAGATTAGCACGACTAGGAAGGAACTTGCGAGTATAAGCTAGGCTTTCCAACGCTTAAGTTCTTCCTTTTGGTGCTTGTCCGTCCGTTCTTGGCTCTTAGCCTTAACCTCCGGTTAATTCAACCACAACCGGTCTCACTAAGGAATCACCGCTATCATGTAGGATAGGGTGCCGTAGGGAGCGGATTGTGGTTCAATTAACGGGAGTCCGAATTAAGATGTTGGGCAAGGAAAGAGTGAAAGAGATTTCCTTCTCTCAAACTTTCCTTATCCTACCCTAACAAGTATGAACACTACTCACCCATTATAAGAAAAACGGAAAATAAAACAAAGGAGGAATATAGAAAGAAAGAGGTTAGAAGATTACAACTAGCTATTTGCGACCTCACCTCGGCAAGGATCAAGCGTAAGCATCATTGTTGTTTAAGGATAAAGAAAAAGAGAACAAGAAAGAAACAAACAACAAATAACAACAACTAGATTAGCAAAAGAAAAATACAAGCAATTGTAATTAATAATAAGACAAGCATGGTAACAAAAAGAACTCTTTATTCATCCTTCACTCACAAAAGCTCACTACAAGTTTTTTAATGGAGAAGAGATGAGAAGAGAAAGAAGAACAACAACATGTATTCTAAAATCTAAATACAAGAATAAGCACCCTTGGCTTGGCAATGTTCTGGGCTATTTATAGGCAGGAAACTGGAAACCTAGGGCAACAATCTGCCTCCACATAAAATGACCAAACTACCCCTAAAAACTCATCAACTGCGGAGCCTATATGGCCGCGGATCCGCGGCGTAGACCCCCTTTTGGCCGCGGATCCACGGCCATATAGTGGAGTTGACTTGTCAACTTTGGTGGGTTTCTCTGGTTTGCTCATTCCTTCAGTCTGGTATATGTTGTTTCTGATAATCTTTTCACATTTCTTCCAGAATTTTAGTAGATCAAAAGGTGATTGGATGTGGATCTTTTGTCATGATTTTCTTGAGCTCCGCGTAGATTTCTTGGACTTTGTGTTGCCATTGTGCTTTGTGCATGAAGATGACATCGATTTGCCATTTTGTCCCTTAAACTGGTGTGCGGCAACACGGATAGAGAGCGGAGACCCGTGTTTTATCTGTGGTTGGCAGTAATCCAAAATTTGTCGCGTTTTTCCATGAATTTCACCGTTTAGAGCCGAGAACCTGTATCCTGCAATTTTGACTAGCAAACACGGCTCAAGAGTACCTACCGATAAGCAATGTGATAAAAATTGGGCGGTATAAAAATGCAAAAATCTGATATGAAAAGGTACAGTCCCGAGCCATATGGAAGTAATAAGCGATTGTTGGGGATTTGTTCCTCCCGGTATAGGGAGTCGATGTCACGCTGTGTTCGATTAGCCAACACCATAAGTCCCTGACTAGGGCGGATTGAGAATTATTGATAGTTAGATCAGTAGATTCTCGGATGGTTTTGAGCCACAACGACATGACTTGTCAGGTTGTTAGGGGTCTGACATTTCCCCCCTAGACCCGGCCTGCGATACTCTCAAATGAATAGGCCGGACTGTTAGGAATATGTATGTCCTAGAGGCCATTATTGTATGATATAGTGGATGCTTGGACATATATATAGAGGACTTTCTTGCTCGACATGATAGTATGCTATCTGGTTGCTCTCTATCTTAACATGTACACTTGTATTATTATTCTGTCTCTCTGATACATGTTGATAAAGCCCTTATGATGTTTGCTTGACTACCAGGACTATGATGCGGATCATACTACTGGGACTTGTGTAGTCCACAAGCATATCCTTTAACTGTTCCTAATCGAGGGAGTATCGAGACAGGGCATCGATATTCCAGAGTAGACTAGTGTGTAAATTTCTTGACCCTGTAGGGGGCGATGGTTGATCCTATAACCATTGGTGTTTGACAACAAAGATTGTGCACAGGTGCTCATTAGAGAATGGGTACACCGAACAGGACTTGCCGAGAACTCCTAGATGATACTATACTTATCGTCAGATACCAGTTCTCTGGTTACACTGGTATAGGTTAGTCTGTAGACCCGAGATCGTCATAGTGTCTTGTGTGGTTTCCACTGTATTTTGATTTCCTCCCTACCACGGCTCAAAAGAGTGGTGCAAACAGGTGGATTTTAGATACAGTCCGAGTCACATGGAGGCAGTGAGCGATAGAAGGGGTTTCGTCTCTCCCGGTATTGGGAGTTGATGTTGCGCTATACTCAATTGGCTATAACAGTAAGTCCCTGACAAGGGCTGATGAGATTTACTGGTAAGTATTATCAGTAGTTTCTCAAACCGTTATGAGCTACACATCGGCATGACTTATCAAGTTACTGGGGTCTGACGATTCCACCCCTAGACTCGATATGCAACATATCAGACGAAGAGACCGGACTATATGGTAAGTGTTACTTATAGGCTTCATGGGAGTTTGGACAAGCTTGCTTGTTGATCTACTAATCGCTCAATACCTCGGTAGCCGTTACATCCAGGTAGTACCGCTGACTGCTTATGGGTAACTGATGTGATCATTATCTACTGCTGGCGTATTAACGAGTCTTTAGAGTCCCACACAGAGGTTTAATAGTTCAAGCGAAACGAAGTAGGGCACATATGTTGATATGTGCAGGAGCCTGATTAAATACGAGTATATGATACCGTATTCTAATCTGGTGACATTTGATATCGGTTAGGTTATATGTGATGTAACTGGATTATTGAATCAAGTGTTGATTTGATAATGTGATATGCAGATAAATAATATTAGTCGGTTATATATGATATAACCGGATTATTAAATCAAGTGTTGATTTAATAATTTGATATATATTTATATTTGATATATTTATATATTAATTAATATTAAGCTCACTTAATGTTTATATTTTCATAATATATTTATATATGTGTGATATATATATATATATATATATATATATATATTTGGATTTTCTATTTTGAGAAAATAGAAAATGAGGTGGAAAATGGGGAGATATTTGAGGAATGGGTGAAGCATGGCTTTGTTCATTATTTTATTAGTTTTCCATCACTATAGAAGCATGGTTGTATTTATTATTGGTTTTTAATTCCATGCTTCAATAAGTGAGATGTGAATAGAGCCATTCTTCACTTGCGAAAATATCCAAGCTCAGTTGCTTGCACTCTCCATTTTTATCTTCTTCCTCCTCCAAGCCATAATCCTCACATGAGTTGTGAACCCTAGGGCTTGTGAGAATTCTTAGTGAGCTAAAACACCTACTTCATTATCCTACTCTAGATTAGCCATTTGGATTAGAGTGTTTTCTTCACTAATGCATGATTAGTGAAGAGGTAGCTTGACCTAGAGAAGTTTCAAGGTGGATCATCTTCGGCCTCGAAAATCACAAAGCAAGCTCGTGCACTTCTTCAAGTGGAGCCAAGAGGAGTCGTAGGGACTACTACTCGGAGCTTGAGAAGAGAAGGACTTAGTCTACAAAGGTTGTAGTCTCTTTCACATAGCATAGATCTTGCTATATTATCATATAAACCCTAATACTCTAGTTAGATCCTAGGTTAGTGTAGATTAGCACCCAAGAAATTTTAATATTGCATACTTGATGCCGGTAAATACCTAGTGGTGGTGCTAAGAAACACTTTCATGGTATCATAGCCAAGCTAGAGTATTAGGCGAAGTCTATACGATGTTAAAGTGTTCGATCGAACTTCGAAACCCGCATTTTACCAAGTTTCTGTCCATTTTTCAAAGGTTGAAAATTTTCAAATTCAAAATATGCAAAAAATTGTGCAGGTTATTTTATGGAGCCTAAAGAAGTACGAGGACCCACTTCATTTAAGCCGCCGCGGAACCGTGGCCTAACCCCTTGTTTGGCCGCGGTTTCGCCGCAAGCTTGAGTGATTGACGGATCGTGCTTCTTATGCTGCTCCATTGTGATATTTGGCACATTCTGAGTGTTTTTATTGAGACTCAAGTTGTTAAGATCTCTGTGATTTGTGGGTGTTTGATGGATCGATCGAAATGTTTAATATCTTCTAGATTATTATGATATGCGATACAATATTTGGAATCCACGATAAATAGTTTTGTGAAAAATAGTTAGTGTTTAGTAAATCTAGCGGTTTAGTCTCGTTTGATCGATTGCCACGGAGTTTTGATTAGGATCAAAACTCCGTCGCAATCTCGTATTGTACACGAACACTCGCCGGGTAACACTACTAAATAGCCATGCCCTATAGCCCCGACCAAGTGACTAAAGGAGAACTCCGAGGCCAAAAGCATCCAGCCGGGTGCTCACGGCCGTGGTGTTCCGTCTAAGTGCACTTCGTCGATGGCATCGGGGGTGCGTCCATCTAATAAAGTTCCCGATAAGCATTCGATCTTTTTTTTGGGAATCCTGTTGAATTACCCGACTGGTTATTGAAAATTGTTTTCAATCAGAGACTAAAATGCAAGGTTTATAGGTTAGGCATGAAATTCGGAATATGTGATATTCTGGGTTTATGATGTCTAAGGAATATGCGGATTCTAATTATTATAGTTTTTATTTCTTTTCTGAGACCGTAAGTGTAATATGTGGTGTATCCCCGATCTTGTTGCTATACGTCAATGACATTCGGGATACGCATATTTACTTACGTTGATGACATGTGATGTTATGTGTTGTTGTGATATATTATATTGGATCATCGTGATTGAATAGCTGGGGGTTTTTACATGAGATGAGAGTTTTTTGTATTTTCATTCATGTAAAATTGTATGTAATATTCTTTTATTGGGACACTTCCGGGTTGAGGATGATGTCACAATTGATATATATTATTTACTTTTCCGCATTAGGATTGTAACGTTTTAAAATAAATAAATAAATAAAATTCTTTAAGTGAATTTTATGATTTTCGGTAAAGTAAAACGTATTTTTCGTAAAACTAAACCGTAATTATTTTTCATTATAAATTTGAAAATACCTATTTTAATTATGTAATTACTACTAAATGGTGTTTATTTAGTCACTTATAAATTTTTAGTTTACTTAAATATTTTTCCTAAATTAATTATTTTAAATATTAACATAAACTTTATTTATACACTAAATTAGTGTAAATTACAAATTTGAATGGGTTTAATTTGCAAAAATGAACCATTGCATATTAGAATCTAGTGTGTATCATGCAAAATTTATTTCCAAATTTTTCCATGTCTCTAGAATTTTCTTTATGTGTATGAGAAAAGAAATAAAAGAAATTTAATAAAAGTAATGAAAAGACATAAAGAGGTGATATTTTGGGAGAGCCTTCTACACAATTCCTCCTTCATTCTTTTTCTCTTTTTCCTCCCTAATTGTGGCCGGCCTCCTCCCCATGGCAGCCCCCCATTTTCCCCACTTGATTTTGTTACAAAAACCCATCAAAATTCATCAAAAATTCAATAAAAAAACCCACAAAATCCTAATTAATTCCTACCCTCTATTCTTTGCTCATTTTTACATAGATTTTAGAGTTGGAAAGCATTCTTTTTGGAGGCAAATTTTCATGGTTGGATCTCACATGTGGAGGTTTAAATTTCATTCTTATGATTTATTGTTATTAAATGTTTCATTCTAGCATAATTAGATTTAATAAATTAATTCTATCTACAACTTTCAAAATTCAAGTTAGGGTTTATAAAATCAAGTTATGATTTTTATTAATTAAGTAGGGTTATAATAACTAGTTTAACACTTTAAGAAGTGGAAAATCTTGTATGGATGATATATTGTAAATTGCTTATCCAAAATTGTTAAATTAAACCATTTTTGCAAACTAGATTTCTATATATTATATATATCGGTGAGATAAAAGTCCAATTAATGTTTGTAACACTATATGGTGGTTTTAATGGGGATATTAACTTGTTAGTGGAATGGAAAACCTAATTTAGTTACTAATTTGAAGTTAATAATTGAGAAATTGTGAGAAAAATGCTATTTTTGCTAACTAGATTTTTGAAATTCTTAAATAAATGAGATTTAAAATCTAATTCATGGTTTCATTATATTATCATCATCATGAATTGTAGTTTAATACGTTAATTCATGCAAATCAAGTTTAGTTGTGATATTGTGAAATTTTGCTTGCAAAGTGTTAAAATTGATTAAATTGCAAACTAGAATTTACAATTTAATACAAATTAGTGTAATAAAAATATGGTAATGGTTTCTATAATCTAGTTATGTTATTTAATGAATATTATGACCATTAATTTATTTTAAACATCAAGTTTTGAAGTAAAACGGTAAATTGGCGTTTTCGGGTTTTACGAAATCGGACGATTGATCGATTTTTAGGGTTTCGATGAATTAAATCATGTTTTATATTATAAGTGATGAGTTTTATAACTACGAGTTGTTTGTTAGTGTTTTATATCGATCAATCGGCGTTTGTACGCCGATATCGAGCAATATTTGAATCCTTTGCATGAGCGGGTCATAGGTTTTAACCTATGCGCGTTTCGTGCGTCGTTTTGGTTTTGTCCGTGATTCAGTTTACGATATTATATGTGTTTGCATATAGGTACCCCTCACATGGACTTCGGATGAGGAAGAAGAGGAGGGCGACATCGTTTTCGGTAGACAAGGACCAGGTGAGTAGATGTATATCTACGGGGGGAAATCGGGTGGATGGCGTTTAGCACCCCCGCAAACGTAGAATAGGAATAGTACTTATTGTCATTAGGAAGCCAGACGTGACCTTATAATTTCGGTGAGTAGGACCCTAGTAATGACCTTAGGTTGGACTAGATGGATTTTAGAAAGACCTTACCAGAGGATGAACATCTTGGAGGAGATTCGTAGGTTTCAGGTAGATACACACACGCACACACACAGAAACTCGACATGGTGTATATGTGTATGTGTATATATATAGGACTAGGTGTAGGTATATATATACACAACACGTATATGTGATATAAGGATGTGATATGATACACGGGGATGAAACGGTATAACTGGGCTTGATGCCGTGATTCTTGGCTATACAGTCGTATTATAATGTTAGCAGATCATTAGAAAATGAGATAATGAATAGGTATATATAAATAATAATGGGTGGTGATGATATTGAGGTACATGGGACTCTAAAATAGAACCCGGACTGTAACCTGTGCCTGAAATTACAATATGATATATGTGTGACTTGATTACGATATCATATAGGTGTGACTTGATTATGATATCATATAGGTGTGACTTGATTACGATATGATATAAGTGTGACTTAATCACGATATGATACGTGTGACATGATATTTCTGAGGATAAATTAACGATGTATATTTATGCTGGCAATGATATATGATTGATGTATGCGATTACAGTACAGTACCTTGATCATGACATGATTTAATGATGATATTATACGAATGATGAGACACGTAGGTGATACTTGACCCGTACCCCGATATTGGGATGCCGTACGATAGATTTTACCGTACGGGGCATAGATGTGATGATTGATCCGCACTCTTGATCTGAGAAAGCCGTACTACGTACGTGAGGCTATTGAGGCTGGATCGCCGACTATTAGAGATATGGACTCAGACCTTAGGTGGACTCTTATTTCTTATCGACTAGTTTCTTAGGTTTAGTTCCTTAGGAGGTTAGATGGACACTAGTTTAGGCTCGAGTCATATAGTTGTAGTTATACTTGTATATCAAATGAGTGGTTAATACACATCCGTCTTTACATTCAGACCGTAATCATCATGGTGCATGTTCATACATATGTTTCTATAATCAGTATAAAACTCTTCCTGTTAGGACACCAGCACCATTACCGATGCGCATATTCCACACACACTTATTTGCCGGCTCACACACATCATCATCGGAAATTGCTATGTCATGTACACTTTAGAACATATTATCTTTTATTGATAGAATTAGCTAACAGCTAGATTGATATAATATTGTGATTACTCTCTGGTGTTAGTCTAGACATGGCATTTATTATTTAGACATTTCATGCATTCACATTTCCATGTTATCATGCAGTATTGTGGGGCTTATGCCGACATATATCATTTACTTACTCATGATTTTGGGATTTTGGATTTCTATGAGATTTCTGGATTTTGGGGAAAACCGCAATAATATATATATATATAAACTTCTCTCTCTCCTCCTCTCTTTTTAAAATATAAGTTGCGGTTTTCTCGTGATGTATGTGTCGTCCACCATGAGATTTCATGTTTTCTGTTGGATTTCGAGACCCGATTCGAGTAGTGGATGAACCGTCTCGGGTATATGGTGGGCCCGGTATGGTACCCCGGGGCAAGAAGATCGAGTTTTAGACGATGAGCCTGGCAGGGGAGGACTACCTACCGGTGATGTCTGGCGCGGTAGATATCCGGAGGATACCGACCGTTGTCGTGAGATTTGATGATATGGGCCGATCCGGACTGACGGAGCCTGAGATATTGAGACTATGAGATATTGAGATCATGAGGTATTGAGACTTGAGATTTACATGTTTTGTGTTGATACTTGACACGGATTTCCATGGATTTCATCGTTGATATTTCAGATTTCTATACAAATTTTACCATGATAAAAGCTAAAGATTTCTTATACAGATATATCCAGATTTCAGGATTGGTTATTTTACATTCATGTTGCATGCATACCCATTCACATGACATATTACTATTTGAGGCACTGACACGAGCACGGAGCATTTGCACTTACACGTAGTTTATTACCTTGCTATTACTGGATGACTGGTGATATAGTAGTGTATTATTATGACCTAGGATAGCGTCGTGCATTCGATTTCTTTTCGCAGATATCTTCTACTCACGAGTTGGCAACTCACCCCCGTTGTGCCAAATTTTATTACAGGTTCGATGTACAGGTTTCCCTAGCAGCTTGCTGGCACATCATTTCACTCAGGGTGATTTGCACGGTAGGTTGGTTCACTTGTATCTGGACCGCCGTTGTACTTTTTATTATTTCATTTGTATCTAGTAAGCTCCATCAACCAAACTTGTATTACTTGATATTTTACTGGACCATTTATTTATTTCGACCTTAGAGTTGCGCTTGTATTATTATGGTATCTGGTGGATTTTTTTTCTTTTAAGTTTTGAGCCTCGCCCTTTGGCGTTGTATACTATTGTGCATTGGTGTGGTTGTTTCTGCCTTTTGGCGTAGAGCTAGCTCCCGTTTGGGGATGCTTTTTATTGTTGTATGTATATTATTCTTGTTTGTACCCGTTTGGGGCCAGTTTTTACAAAGGAGACTCTGCCGAAATTTTTGAGAAAATTGGATGTTGCTTTTAAACTTGTTTTCTACATGTTTTCCTTTACCTCTTCTTCTTTTATGGTTTAGATTTCTGGGCTTCGGCTTACTTAGATTACGTTGCGCCTCTAGATGCTTCGTAATCTAAGTTCCGGTCACGTTCCGTACTTTCGGATCGTGACAAGGATAAATCCAAAGCGGGGAGCACAAGTAACCGGGTTCTAGAGTCCAGTGGGAGACCATCTCAAGGAGTTGAGACCGGGTCTCCTAACTCTAAAATTGGCAGGGTTGCTTGCCGCTCTCGTAAGGGTCTAGGGATGTGGGTTTGGTTATTCATCACGACCGTTGAATCTATGTTTTTCATTACTGACTTAATTTAAAACACGGACCTCCTAGAATATCCAATATTTCATATGTTGACTTCTGCTGCTTGAGTCTATGATGTGATCATATAACTGTGTAAGATGAATGTTATATATATATGATATATATAATAAACGTTTCTTATGTTTTGCACCAGCATAGTCCAGCCCCCGCTCTGCCGTTAGTTAAGCAACCTAACGGTACATGACGGGGCCCCGTGGAGAATGCGGATGGCATAAGCGTACATTCTATTTTCGTTTCTTCTGTGATGTTTAGAAAACATAAATGATGGGACATTATTAATGAGATTAATGAAAAGATAAAAAAACTTAAAGATGTTGTAGAATCAAATTTTTCAAAAAGGTATCTCTAGTTCTTGCTTTGCATAGAGGTATTCGTTTATGAATATCCAGCACCTCATTCGATGAGGAAAAAGCCTAGATCCTTTCACCGGGAGTGACCTCTTTAGAAAAACTAGCAAATGCTACAATCCATTCGATTTATTTCAAAAAGGTAGCTCTAGTTCTTGCTTTGCATAGTGGTATTCCATTATGAATATCCAGTACCTCATTCGATGAGGAAAGAGCCTAGATCCCTTCACCGAGAGCGACCTCTTTAGCAAAACTAGCAAATGCTACAACCCACGTGGTTTGTTTTAAAAACTAATCGATTTTAAAAGCGGAGCTTAAAATCACTCCTTATCAAATCACTAGATTCTATAACGATATAAAGTACATTACGTTAAAAGGTTTTCTTCAAAACCAAATGTAGCCCTCCATCATTTCAGATAAGTACTATTTAGTATTAGTGCTGCGTTTATTAATCTTGTCAAGGTGTAGTGTGCGGTAGCTGATTAGTGCTTATCTGCAGCATGTGATGCGATCGGATTAGGGTAGTCATACAGATTTGTTGACCTTATTAAGGGTCATTCGGGTGGGTTTAATTCAATCACGAAATGACGGGTTGAACTTGACTAGCGCTTATGATTTGTTGACCTTGTTAAGCTCATAAGTTGCTTGGGGTAAAAACAAATATTAGGAATTTCAAGTGTTGAAATTTGCAATGAGAATGCATACCTTCTATGAGATAGTTGGATCCCAATACCCACTGCGAGTAATTGTTACTCCTGAGAGAGTTTTCCACTTTACAATTAGCTGATCCAGTAGGTGTTTAAGAAAGGTATTAATGGGGTTATACCCCTGCAGAAACAAGATTATTTAATTAGTTCCATGCGAAAGCATAGGGAGACTCCATCGGAGTACCAATACCTGCCTGGCTGACCGATTGGCGAACTTGTAGGGTGTAATTAATCCCGACTAATCTTACCTTTTAGGGTTTGAAGGGAGATTTGATAAAAAAAGTAAGATCCATCCTGATTAGATAAGATAATAACCAATCTAATCTTGCAAAGAGCGCACGCTAAAGTGTTTCCTTCTCTCTCTCTCTCTCCAGGTAGCGACCATGACACGCCTTAATCAAGATAATAATATGGATGTATCGATCGAACCCAATTATTATACTGAGCTGGGGAACGTTGGTTCCGCTTTGTCTT
The DNA here is from genome assembly GCA_030015575.1 of Agapanthus africanus. Taxonomy (NCBI): domain Eukaryota; kingdom Viridiplantae; phylum Streptophyta; class Magnoliopsida; order Asparagales; family Amaryllidaceae; genus Agapanthus; species Agapanthus africanus. The sequence goes on from CM057337.1 coordinate 90,486,004, forward strand.
ATGATTGTCATAAGTCTGAGTAAGGAATAGGGGAATATCAGGATTCACGCAACCCGAACGAAGATAGAGCATGATGATGCATCTTCTTCGGGTGTGTTCGTTATCGAGAACTGTTTATCAGTATACTCTACGTCTTGGGTATTGGATACCGGATCAGGATCCCACGTTTGTAATTTGTTACATGGGTTAAGGAGAAGTAGAGAACTAGGAAAGGGTGATAAGTCTCTCGTAGTAGAGAATGGTGCAATTTTTGCAGCCAAAGCAGTTGGCGAAGATCACCTAGTATTACGAAAAAGTAATACATTGATTCTGAACGACTGTTATTACGTACCAAAAATGATGTGCAGTATTATATTAATTTCTTTATTACATAAAGAGGGATATAACTTTGTATTGGAGGAAAATGTTATGAATATTTTTCTAAATCAAGTGTTAATTGGTTCGGGTACGTTGTGTAACGGTATATACGTTCTAAAACAAACTACAGTTCTGAATATACAGAATACACACAAGATGAAAAGTTCAGAAATGAACGAAGCCTTCTTGTGACATTGTAGACTAGGTTATATAAATGCGATAAGGCTGGCTAAGTTACATGAAGATGGATATTTAAATCAGTTCGAATTTACATCTTATGAAACTTGCAAGTCATATCTCAAAGGCAAGATGACCAAAACTCCGTTTACAGGACACGGAGAAAGAACTACTGAACCCTTGGGACTGATACATAGTGATGTATGCGGTCCTATATCTACATATCTCAGGAATAGTTCCTCATACTTCATTACATTCACCGATGATCTCTCAAGATTCGGACATGTGTTCATGTTGAAACACAAATCTGAAGCTTTTGAGAAATTCAAGGAATATAAGAACGAAGTAAAGAACCAGACAGGTAAAAGTATTAAAATCCTTCGATCTAATCAGGGAGAAGAATACTTGAGCATGGAATTCCGAGACTATTTAAAAGAGAATGGGATTCTCTCTCAGCTTACTCCTCCGTATACACCAAAGCATAATGGAGTATCAAAGCGGAGGAATCTCACCCCATTAGATATTGTGCACCCTTTGATGAGTATTGCTGAATTACCTATTTCCTTTTGGGGTTATGCACTTGAGACAGCTGCATACCTATTGAATAGGGTTCCGACCAACTCAGTGCCTACCACTCCATATGAGATATGGGAGGGGAAAAGACTATGTCTTAATTTCATTAAGATATGGGGTTGTCCGGCCTATGTTAAAAAACAAAATCAGGACAAGCTCGAGGCAAGGTCTGTTTTGTATAACTTTGTTAGATATCCCAAATATTCATGAGGGTATATCTTCTACCATACTGAGGAACAAAAAGTGTTTGTTTCTCAACATGCCACCTTTTTAGAAAAAGAATTTCTTATGAAAGAAATTAGTGGTAATGTGGTAGAACTGGAAGAAGTTTCAGCTACACAAACTGTTGGCTATAGTGCCCTCAAGTCAATTATTGGATCGCAGGCACGTGATTGCAATGATTGAGGAAGGACCTATACCGGTAGGACAGTCTTACTCGAGATGATAGTATGCTATCTGTTTTGTCTTTATCATCGTGTACATGTTTCAGGTGACATTACAGATCACTATTACACGTTGATAGAGCCCATAGGATTCATGCTTGACTACCAGCAGTATGATGGTGATCATATACGTGAGAGTTGGGTAATCTATAAGCACATCCTTAAAGTGTCCATAGTAGTGGGAGTTTCGAGACTGGGCATCGATACTCCGATTGTAGACTAGTGTATACGAATCGAGACCCCGACGAGGGGCGGTCGCTGGTCTCACAAGCCATTGGTGTCAGTTGGTTTACCTAAGATAGTATACAGGTGGTAATTGGGTTATGAGTACACCGGACGGACTCGCAGGGGCACTGTTGATTAGTACTATACCTATCGTTAGGAGCAGTTCCCAGATGACATGAGTACAGCTTAGTCCGTTGACTTGACACTGCTATAATACCTCAAGTGTGTTCCCACTGTTCTTTGATTGCTACCCTACCACGGCTTAAAGGAGTCGTGCAAATAGGTAGTAGTTGGGTGCAGTCCCGAAGCACTTGGAGGCAGTAGCGGTTAGACAGGATTTGTCTCTCCCGGTATTGGGGGTTGATATCGCGCTGTGTATGGAGAGCCATTACACAAAGTCCTTGGCTAAGGCAAGTAAGATTTACTGGTAGGTATTCCAGTAATTTCTCAAGGTGTTCTGGGCTACACTCCGACACGACTTATACCGCTATTTACGGTCTGACGTTTACTATCCCCCTAGGCCCGATATGCGATACTCATAGACGAACAGACCAGACTGTATGGAGATTGTCACAGATAGGCTCAGTAGGGTTTCAGGATGAGTTCGCTCGTCAACTTCCCTTTCGTTCAATACATGGGCAGCCGTTACGTACAGCTAGTACCACTGACGTGCTTGTGGTTAAACCCACTGCCAGCATATTGACGAGTCTTTAGAGTCCCCCACAGAAAGTTTTCCAAGTTCGGGCGAAACGTTGTAGAGGCCATCGTTTTATGGCAGGGTTCGATCATATACGTGCACTCGTGCACGGATCATGATCGGATGGATCATACTAGTGGGCTTTGGTTTATGCCGGATCCTAGTATTAGATTGGTTGGATTACTTTCGTCTCGTAGTATTCGTATTCAGTCGGAATATGAATGCGGGTATGTATATACGGATGAGGGGTATTCTTGTAATTCGTTACAAGATACTTTAATTGATGTCATTTTCTTTTTGTGGATTTAACATTTTAGTTTAAATGTTAAATGTGGAAATTGTGACTCAATTTTGGCATGACATAGATTTTGTCATGGCTAACATATTTTCAAGTGAGCAAAGATATTTATGGTAAGTGTATGAGTGTAGAGATATTTTGTGAGTGTGTGAGGCTCATATACACAACACAATATATCAAAACACTCACATATATTATTTTGGACAGCCATCTCTTTCTTTTTGGGGCTAGGTTTTTGCTCACTTGTTTTTTCATTTCTTGAGCTCACAACTTCCACCATGGGCATCATCTTCAACCTCCACTGTATCCCTCTCATGTGTTGAGAATCCTAGAGTGTATTAAGACAAAGTAATCACACACCTACTCTGCTTCATCTTGGTCATCTCTTTTAGCAAACTTGATGTCCAAGTTGCTTCGGTTTGAAGCGGGAGCCCGTATAAAGATTCATTGACGTGGAGCTGTAGGGTTTCCTTAGTGCCTCGTATAGAGTTTGGAAGCATCACACATGTCACAACTTTGATTTTAAGAGGTGCTAAGCAAACTTAACTAGGAATCGAACTAGAATTATTGAGTAACAATTAATAGTATCACATATAAAAGATTATTTAACACTAAGTGGAGAGACTACAGCCTTTGTAGACCTCCTAGGGCAACTCCTTGGATTTCCTAAGGTTTGGAACGGCTCGCTTGAATGCTTCCAAGTCCACGACGATCTACCCGAAGTCCTTTGCTCAAAGCTTGTTGCTTCACTTGATCTATGAAATCTTTAAAGCAAACACCCTACACAAAGTAGCTAGAGGTGTGTAGGATGATGAAGTGGTTTATATTCTCACTTAAAACCCTTTCTTTCTTTTAACCTCACTCAATTTTAGAACTCAAGAGAGAGCTAGAGAGAGGAAGATGAAGATGGCAATATTTTCTTTTTGGATGAATAATGATCACATAATAATAATGAGAGAGAGAGATAAATATCATAATACAAACCATGGTTCATAATAATATCTAGATATTTTATGATGAGTTAAAGAGCAAAGGAAATTAACCAAGGTTAAGTCAAAGGTCAACCAAGGAAGTGTGTAGAAACAATGAGTCATTTGTGAAGAAATGAGTCATTAATTTTATTTCCTTTATCTTTAACTTAAAACAAAAATATCCATATATATAAATATGAACCATGTGAGTCTTATATTGCCATCTAAGTTGTATCATCAACCATGATACAAATGCATGTATGTATGTGTGTATGCACATCAACATGTACATATACATGCATGCATCCATCAAAAGAAAAGGATTTAAATAAATGAGATAAAAGTCAATATTAAATCAACACTTGATTTAATAAACCGGTCATATCTCATACGACCCGACTAATATAAAACGCCTGATTAAAATACGGTATCATATACACGTATTTAATCAAGCTCCCGCACATATCTCATATGCACACCACATCGTTTCTCCTGGGCCAGGAAACTTCTATGTGGGACTCTAAGCTCGTCAATACGCCGGCAGTAGGTGATGATCATATCAAACACCTACAAGCCGCAAGCGGTCAGCTAAACGTAACGGCCACCCGGGTATTGAGCGATCAGAAGAAGAACAAGCGAACCTGTCAAAACTCCCGTCAATCCAATTGGCAACACTTACCGTACAGTCCGGTCACTTCGTCAGATATGCTGCATATTGAGTCTAGGGATGGAATCGTCGACCCCAATAACTCAATAAGTCATGCCGGTATATGGTCTATAACAGATCGAGAAACTACCGATAACACTTATCAGGAATATCTCAGCAGCCCTGGCCAGGGACTTTCTGTTATAGCCAATTGTGCACAGCGCAACATCAACCCCCAATACCGGGAGAGACGAAACCCCTCCTATCGCTCATTGCCTCCATGTGCCTCGGACTGTATCCAAAATCCACCTGTTTGTACGACTCAGTAAAGCCGTAGTAGGGTGGAGATCAAGATACAGTGGGAGGACACACAAGACTCTGTGGCGATCTCGGTTCTACAAACTAACCTGTACTAGTGTCACCTGAGAACTGCTATCCGACGTATGATATAATACCACATAGGAGTTCTCGGTGAATCCGTTCAGTGTACCCAGTCTCACTGAGCACCCATATACAATCTTTGGTGTCAGCACACCAGATGAATATGGGATCATCCATCGCCCATCATATGGAACAAGAATGGTATACGCTAGTCTACACTGGAATATCGATGCCCTGTCTCGATATACCTACGACTAGGAACATTTCAAGGATATGCTTATAAACTACAGGTGTCCCACTAGTATGATCCACATCATAATCCCAGCAGTCAAGCCAATATCCTTAGGGCTTTATCAACATGTATCAAATGAGTAAAAACATGATCAAGTGAACATATGATAGAGAGAAACCAGATAGCATACTATCATGTCGAGTAAGACTGTCCTCTGAATACACACACACACACACACACACACACATCAGTACATACAATATCATATAATGGCCTCTAGGGCATACATATATCCAACAATCTTCCACTTGAACTAAGGTCAATTATTGGCGTATCTCATACCCAACATCTCAAAAAGTCGCTCATGCTGCGACTGAGGGAGGGCCTTGGTCAATGGATCCGCAGTGTTATCCTTTGTATCTACTCTCTTGATCTCGATCTCGTGGCGATCAACTATCTCCCGGATTAGATGATATCGCCTCAGGATGTGTCTGGAGTTCTAATGGGACCTGGGCTCTTTGGCCAACGCCATAACCCCATTATTGTCACAATACAAAGGTATTGGATCAATAATGGTTGGAACTACTCCTAGCTCTGAGATGAACTTCCTCATCCAGACGGCTTCCTTGGCAGCATCATTTGCAGCAATGTACTCAGCTTCCATCGTTGAATCTGCAACGGTATCCTATTTGGAACTCTTCCAACTTACCGTCCCTCCATTGATGGTAAATGCAAACCCTGAGATAGACTTGCTGTCATCCTTGTCACTCTTGAAGCTTGAATCGGTAAAGGCCTCCATTTGTAGATACTCATTACCATACACCAAGAACAATTCCTTAGTCCTTCGTAAGTACTTAAGAATGTTCTTCACAGCAGTCCAGTGATTCTTCCCTGGGTTTGACTGATACCTACTTACTACACTAAGTGCATAAGCTATATCAGGGCGTGTACACAACATCGCATACATTATCGATCCTACTGCCGAAGCATAGGGAATAATGCTCATGCGAGCTCTCTCTTTATCAGACTTTGGGCAATCGTCCTTAGAGAGAGTGACTCCGTGGCAAGCGGGTAAGGCACCCCGCTTGGAGTCTTCCATACTAAACCTCTTTAGGATGGTGTTGATGTACTTGGTTTGGGAGAATCCCAATAACCATTTGGATCTATCCCTATAGATCCGTATGCCCAATATGTACGTGGCATCACCCAGGTCCTTCATGGAGAACCTTTATGATAAGAATGATTTGACCGACTGTAGCATAGGAATGTCATTTCCTATCAGAAGTATGTCATCCACGTACAATACGAGTAATGCGACATTTCTCCCTACAGTCTTCTTATAAACACAAGGTTCATCTGGATTTTTGATGAAATCAAACTCTTTGATAACATCATCAAAAAAGATGTTCCAACTCCGTGATGCCTGCTTCAATCCATAAATGGATTTAAGCAACTTACATGCTTTTCCGCAGCTCCCATTGTCAATGAAGCCCTCTAGCTGATCCATATAAATGCATTCATTTAAATCATCATTTAGAAATACAGTTTTAACGTCCATCTGCCAGATTTCATAGTCGTAGTGAGCATCAATAGCATGTAGGATCCGAATGGTTTTAAGCATGGCTACCGGAGAGAAAGTCTCGTCATAGTCCAAACCTGGTCTTTGACGAAAACCTTTCGCTACTAACCTTGCCTTATAGGTCTCCACCTGTCCATCTACATCGATCTTTCTTTTAAAGATCCATTTGCAGCCTACAGGTTTTATCCCGGAGGGTAAATCCTCCAAAGTCCATACTTTGTTGGTGTACATGGACTCCATTTCAGATCTCATGGCATCCAGCCATTTCACAGAGTCACCACTCATGATAGCTTGATGAAAACTGGCAGGATCATCATCATCCATGATGCAATCTTCTCTATCACCATCAATGAGAAAACCGTAGTATCTCTCCAGTGGGCGAGAAGTCTTACCAGATCTACGGAGTGGCTGAGGTTCATTAGATTCTGTTACAACATCAGTTTCAGCCAAGTCGTCATTTATAACTTGTGTTTCTAGAACCTCTTCTAGATCTACCACATTGCCATCAGTATCATTTGGAAAAATCTCATTTTCTAAAAATGTAGCATACTGAGAAACAAACACCTTTTGTTCCTCCTTGTGCTAGAAAAGATACCCAAACGAATGTTTTAGATATCCCACAAATATACATCTGACCGATCATGTCTCTAGTTTGTCTGGATTCTGCTTTTTGACAAAAGACAGACAACCCCAAATCTTAACTCGTTTAAGAGAAGGTCTCTTCCCATGCCATATCTCATATGGAGTGGTAGACACGATCTTGGTTGGAACTTTGTTTAACAGAAAAGCTGCAGTTTCCAATGCATGCCCCCATAAGGAGAAGGGTAATTCAGAATCACTCATCATGGATCGTACCATATCTAATAGGGTATGATTCCGTCGCTCTGACACACCGTTGTGCTGTAGTGTGTAAAGGGGAGTGAGCTGAGAGAGAATCTCATTCTCCTTTAGGAAGTCCAAGAACTCAGTACTTAAGTACTCTCCACCTCGATCTGATCGAAGTATCTTGATTCTCATTCCTATTTGGTTTTCTACTTCAAGTTTATACTCCTTGAATTTCTCGAAAGCTTCAGACTTATGTTTTATCAAGTACACATGACCGAATCTTGAGAAATCATCAGTAAAAGTTATGAAGTAAGAAAAACCGCCTCTTGCATGTATAGACATTGGCCTACATACATCACTATGTATGAGGCCTAGGAGCTCAGTAGTGTAGGGTTCTTAGGCACTCCCAAGAGGTCTCACAAGGCATCAACCATGCCAATTTCAAAAATTACGGTGCCGAGAAACCCTAATACGGATCGTTGACTAGAAGTTTAGGCGAAAAAGAAACTAGTTAACAACTTAACTATATGGTAAACGGAAATACAACCTTTTTAGATCCGGTTCTCCACCTCCATGGCTCCGCGATGATGTCTCCTCACTGTACAAATCGGATCTTGGGCTCTAGCGTCGGCTTCATCGGAGAAAAAGCGGGCTAGGTCATCGACGACGATGCCGAAGATGATCTACGTCGAGGCATCGCTAGATCAAGCTCCAACTTCACCAAGTCATGAAACTTGTGAAGAAAACACACTCTACTACTTGGCAATAGGTAGAGGATGAAGAAATAGGAAGTGGGTTCACTTTAGAATTGGATTTCTCACTCATTTGCTCAAGTTGCCATTGTTGAAGCAAGCTTTCTTCAAGTGAAGAAGAAGAAGAAGAAGATGAATATTATGATAAGTGTTATTCAAAAAGGAAAATAAATCAATACTTATCATAATGTAACCATGGTAAAGTGTAGAGAATAGACTAGGGTTAAGTGGAATGGTTAGGGTTAAGCATGAGACAAAATGGTCACTAAGTCAAAGCTTCATGAAGCTTCATAATACAAACAAAGTTAGCAACCATTTTCTCTTTATGCTTTTCATTTTCCAAAATGAATAAATAAATAAATAAATGAATAAGAAAATAAAAACCCTAACCATTAAACAACCATGGTTTAATCTTTACACAAACCCAAGTTAGCATGCATCATCAAACATGATACAAACTTGTGTACAAAAGTATATCACATATACAATGTGCACAATCCAAGTGAGAAAATCCATTTAAAGTGAACCGATACTAGTTAATGCAAAGTAATATATCAAATATATAATTATGCATTAAATCATTAAATCAGCACTTGATTCAATGATCCGGTCATATCGTATATATAACCGACTAATATCAACAGTAACAATTTATCAAATCAACACTTGATCCGATAACCCGGATATATCGCATATAACCGATCAATGTCACATATCGCGAGAATCGAATACAGTATCACATACTGGTATCATTCTCGGTCCCGCACATATCTCATATGCGCTCCTATTTCGTTTCGCTTGAGCCAGGAAACCTCTGTGTAGGACTCTAAAGACTCGTCAATAGGCCGGCAGCAGATGATGATCATATCAAACACCCACAAGCCGCAAGCGGTCTGCTAAACGTAACGGCCACCCGGGTATTGAGCGATCAGAAGATCGACGAGCAAGCCCGCTCACACTCCAGTGAATCCAACCAGTAACACTTACCGTACAGTCCGGTCTGATCGTCTGATATGTCGCATATCTCGCCTAGGGGTGGTAAACGTCAGACCCCAATAGCTCGATAAGTCGTGTCGATATGAGGTCTATAACAGTTTGAGAAACTACTGGTAACACTTACCAGTAAATCTCAGCAACCCTGGCCAGGGATTTCCGGTTATCGCCAATCGAACACAGCACAACATCAACTCCCTATACCGGGAGAGACGAATCCCCTCCTATCGCTCATTGCCTCCATGTGACTCGGGACTGTACCCAAAAACCACCGTTTTGCACGCCCTCTTGGACGTGGTAAGATGGAAATCAAAGCACAGTGGGAACCACACAAGACTCTATGACGATCTCGGGTCAACAGACTACTCTGTACCAGTGTCACCAGAGAACTGCCATCTGACGTAAGGTATAATAGCATCTGGGAGTTCTCGGCGAGTCCGTCCAGTGTACCCAGTCTCCACTGAGCACCCGTATATCATCTCTGATGTCAAACACCAATGGATATGGGATCATCCATCGCCCATCTGTATGGGTCGAGAAGGTATACGCTAGTCTACTCTGGTATATCGATGCCCTGTCTCGATACACCCACGACTAGGGACCTTGAAGGATGTACTTATGGACTACCATGTCCCCACTAGTATGATCTGCATCATAGTCCAGGTAGTCAAGTACACATCCTAAGGGCTTTACCAACATGTATCAGAGAGACAATCAATGTACACGTTAAGGTAAAGGGTAACCAGATAGCATACTATCATGTCGAGCAAGAAAGTCCTCCCTATATATGTCCCAGAATCCACTACAATATACATCCAATGTACAGTAATGGCCTCTAGGGCATACATATAACTAACAATCTCCCACTTGCACTAGGGCCATCTGTAGCAGTGGTTGCAGTATCTCATACTCAACCATCCTATAAAAGTCTCTCTCTGGGAATAGGCCTTCGTGAATGGATCCGCCGTGTTGTCCTCTGAGTCTACTCTCCTAACCTCGTTCACCCTGGAGATCAACTATCTCCATGATCAGGTGACACTGCCTTAGAATATGTCTGGATCACTGATGGGACGGGTGTTCCTTGGCATAAGCCACAACTCCATTGGCACACAATGGGAGGAACGAAGTTCATCTCATGAACTAATATACACCCAGACTGCCTCTTTGGTAGCATCTCAAATAGCGATGTATCCAGCCTTTATCGTCTAGTATGCCACGGTATCTAGGTTGGAACTCTTCCAACATACCGTCCCTTTTACTGAGGGTAAAGACAATGCCTGTGACTGACATTCAGTCGTCTTTATCACCCTGGAACCCTTCCAGTGATTCTCCCCAGGATCGGTTGATACCATCTCACTACAACTAGTGAGAATCCTAACATCCAATTAGATCTATCTCATAGATCCAAACCCAAGATTTAGGAGGTATCACTTTGATCCTTTATGGAGAATCATTGTGATAAGCGGAGATTGACCGAGCGTAGCATAGGAAACTTCTTCCCTATCAAGAGTATGTCATCCACGTACTCTACGAGGATCATCACCATACTCCCTGCTACCTTTTTGTATATACAAGGTTCATCTATCATTTTGATGATGTCAAACTGTTTGACTACTACATCAAAACAGATGTTCCAACTCCGCGATACCTGCTTTATCTTATAAAGCATCTTGTACACATTTCCGCTGCTCCCACTGTCTACGAAGCCCTCTGGCTGTGTACTTATAGACTTTCTCTTCTAAAACATCATTTAGAAAAGCAGCCATGACACCCAACCGCCAGATATCGTAGTCATGGTATATAGCCGTGGCAAGTAGGATCTGGATGGACTTAAGCATAGGTATTGGAAAAGGTTTCATCATTATCCACGCCTGGTTGATGACGAAAACCTTTAACAAGTCTAGCTTTGAAAGTCTCAACTTTTCCATATACACCAAGTAATCTTCTCAAGATATACTTGCTCCTAATGGGGATTTAATCCTTCAGATATAGCAACCAAACTTCATACTTTGTTGGTGTATAAGGATTCCATCTCAGATCACTAAGCATCCAGCCATTCTTACAGAGTCCCACTCCTGATGGCCAGCTCGAAACTAGTTGGGTCATCATCTCATGATGCAATCCTCGCTCCCACTGTCATAGAGAAACCGAAGTATCTCTCAGGTGGGTGAGGAACCCTACTAGATCGGCGGAGAGGCTGAGGTTCGTTGGAATCTACTGAATCCTTTGGTTCTATCAAATCATCTGCTGTAGTTTGTATAGCTGGAACCTTTCCAGTTCTACATTACAGACCTTGCCTCAAGCTTGTCCGGATTTTGCTTTTAGACATAGGCCGGACAACCCCAAATCTTAACTAGCTTAAGACATGGGCTCTTCCCTTTCCATATCACATATGAAATGGTAGGCAACTGATTTGATTGGAACCCTGTTCAATAGGTATGCAGCTTCTCAAGCGCATAACTCCCAAAAGGAAACAGGTATCTCAGTAGCACTCATCATAGAGCACACCTTATCATATAGGGTGTGATTGCTCCGCCCCGATATACCATCGTGCTATGGTGTATACGGAGGAGTAATGCTGAGAGAGAATCTCATTCTCCTTTAGAATAGTCCAGGAATTCCGTGCTCAAGTATTCTCCTCCCTGATCACATCAAAGGACATAATATTTATACCCTTATTGGTTCCCTACTTCTAACTTATATTCTGTGAATATCTCAAAAGGTTCGGACTTGTGTTTCAACAGGAACATATGTCTGAATCTAAAGAGATCATCAGAGAATGTAATGAAGTACAAAGAACCAGTCCTGGCATATGTAGATAAGGGACCTTACATACATCAACATGTATCATCCCAAGAGTTCACTAACTCTTTCTCTGTTTCCAATAAATAGAGCTATGGTCATCTAATCTTTGTGACATGACTGGCAAGTTTCATAAGATGTAAATTCAAACTGATTTAAATATGCATCTATATGTAACTTCAGCTAGTCTGATCGCATTGATATGACCTAGTCTACAATACCTCAAGAAGGATTCGTTCAGTTCTGAACTCTTCCTCTTGTGTGTGTTCTATATACTAAGAACTGTAGTTTGATTTAGAACATCAATGCTTTTAGATAACGTGCCTGAACCGATCAACTTTTGATATAGGAAATGTTCAAAACAATATCCAACAATACAAAATTTTATCGTTTCTTTACTAACAAAGAGACAGATATGATTTTGTATATCAGGTTCGGTATCTAATAACATTCGTTCAGAATCAATGTATGTGCAATACAGGGTGACAGTGACCAACAGACTTGGCTGCAACACTTGCCCCGTTTTCTGCCTCATGAAACTTATCACCCGTTCTCAGTTCTCTACCTTTCTGTAGCCCTATGTAACATATTACATATGCGGGATCCTGATCCGGTATCATATACCCAGGACGTAAAGACCACTGAGAAACAGTTCTATGTAACGAACACACCCGAAGAAGATGCATCATATGCACTTTCTTCGTTTGGGCGGCACGGGAATTCTGGTAATCCCCAATTTCCTGCTCTGTCTTATAACAATTATAAGTTGGAGCGGGACCAACGTTCCCCAGCTCAGTATAACAAGCGGGTTCGGTCAATATTCCGTATTATTATCTTGATTAAGGCGTGATATGGTCGCTACCTGGAGAGAGAGAGAAGAAAACACTCAGCGTGCGCTCTTTGCAAGAATAGATTGGTTATTATTTTATCTAATCAGGATGGCTCCCACTGCTTTTTATCAAATCTTCCTTCAAACCCTAAAAGGAAAGACTAGCCGGGATTAATTACACACTACAAGTTCGCCAATCTTTCAGCCAGGCCAGTGTCGGTACTTTGAGGGAGGTCCCCCGTGCTTTCGCACGAACCTAATTAATGTAAATCTCGTTTTCCCAGAGGCGTAACCCCGTTGACACCTTTCTAGACACCTACTTGATCGGCTAATTGTAATGTGTAAAACTCTCCCAGGAGTAACAATTACTCGCAGCGGGTATCGGGATCCAACTATCTCATAGAAGGTATGCAATCTCATTGCAAATTTCAACACTTGAAATTCCCGATAATATTTTGCCCCTAACGTGCTATGACCTTGACGAAAGCCAACAAACCATAACCCGCTAGTCAAGTTCAACCCGTACATTTCTTGATTGAATTAAACCCACCCGCACGACCCTTGACGAAAGCCAACAAAGCCGCACAACTACCCTAATCCAATCGCATCGTATGCAGTAGATAAGCAGCATATAGCTACCGCACACTGCACCTTGACGAAAGCCAACAAATGCAGCACGAATACTATATAAAACTTATCTGAAATGACGGAGGGCTACGACAGGTTTTTCTGAAAACCTATTGCGTAATGAACTTGATATCGTTGTAGAATCAAATGATTTTGAAATGGAGTGTTTTTTAGGCTTTTCTAGTTTTGCTAAAGGAGTCACTCCCGGTGAAGGGATCGTCGGTCCTTTCCTCGTCGAATGAGGTGCGGGATATATCATATATATCATTGTGCAAAGCAAAAACACTTAAAAGCAATCAAAAGACAAACCGAGTGTGTAGCATCTACCAGTTATTGCTAAAGGAGTCACTCTCGGTGAAGGAATCTCGGTCCTTTCCTTATCGAATAAGGTGCAGGATATATCATACATACCGCTGTGCAAAACAAGAACTGCAGCTACATGTTTTATTTTGAAATTCGATTCTACAACATCTTAGGTTTCTTTTATTTCATTAATCTCATTAATGAAGTTCCATCATTTAAGTACCTAAACATCACAGATAAATACGACGTACACTTATGCCATCCGCATTCGCCTCGATGTCCCCTCGTGAACCGTTAGGTACTAACGGCAGAGCGGGGCAGGGCTAGCGCGGGTGTAAAACATAAGTAACGCCTATATAATATATCATATATACTATATAAAGTATCCATCACAGAACATCACATGATCACATCACAGATATCGCAGCAGAAGAATCATATGAAATATTGGATATACTAGGACGTCCGTGTTTTCAATACGAGCCAGTATAAAACACGGATTCCACGGTCGCGATGAATAGCCAAACCCACACCCCTAGACCCCTATGAGAGCGGCAAGCAACCCTACCAATTCTGGAGTTAGGAGACCCGGACTCGACTCCTCGAGTTGGTCTCCCTCTGGACTCCAGAACCCGGTTACTTGTGCCCTCCTCCTTGGGTCTATCCTAGTATGGAAAAGTAAATAATATACAAAAGGTGACATCTTCCGCAACCTGGAAGTGCCCCAATAAAAGAATATTACATACAAGTTTTTACATGAATGAAAATGAAAACACTCATCTCACATAAAAAACCCCGGCTATTCAAACACGACAATCCAATATAACATATCCAGCAACACATAACATCACATGTCATCAACGTAAGTAAATATGCACATCCCAATTGTCGTTGACATATAGCAACGAAACCGGCGATATCACATATTACACTTACGGTCACAGAAAAGAAAGTGTAAAACTACAACAGTTGGAATCCGCAACCTGCATAGACATCGCATGCCTAATAAAATGAATTCCTTAGACATCACATGCCTAACAATTATAAACCCCGCATTTTAGTCTCAAAATTGAAAACACTTTTCAATATCAAGTCGGGAAATTCAACAAGATTCCCGACATCCTGATCGAATACTCGTCGCAAACTTTAGTAGACGGCCGCACCCCCGATACCGTCGACGAAGTGCACCAAGGCGGAACACCGCTGCCGCGAGCACCCGGACGGATGCGTTCGGCGACGGGGTTCTCCTACAGTCACTTGGTCGGGGCTATGGAGTGAGGCTGTCTATTAAGTTTACCCGGCGAGTATCCGCGTACGCTACGTGATTGCGACGGACTTTTGATCACATCAAAATTCCGTGGCAACCGATCAAGTGAGACTGAAGTGATAGGTTTATAACATTCATACAGTTATCTCATAACTTCTTGTGAATTCCAATTGTTGTATCACATTCCGAATAAGATAGAAAATGTTAAACTTCCCGATCGAACAATCGAACACCCAAGTTTTCCCGATACAGCTCGACACATGAAATAAGTCTAACAACATTCAGTTCGTGCCTCAGTACCAATGGTCCAGCCGTAGAAGGGTCAAGCCAACGCCTCACATGTGGCACGCCGTACTGCCCCAAACCCGAAAGTTCAAAGGGCAGTTCAAGACGGTCACATAATCGAGTTAAGGTTTGTTGTCTTCTAGAGGGTCCATCGCGTTACTTGCACTACTTAGAACGTCGTTAAACTACGGAAAAATCCAACACTTGGAAATTTCCTGACAGGGGAAAAGTTGGGTATTTATATCCGGTCGAACTTTTTAACATATTCAAAAATTATCCGGAAAGCCACATAGACAAAATCTGATACTCCGATCGAAACACCGAATCCCCAAAGCAACCCCAAAATACTCAACTCTTGAGTACAGATTAAAAATTCCCATAAAACTCAGCACCTGAAACCATGAGTTACTGTGCAAAATAGAAAGGCAACTTCCATCATTTGGCCGCGGAACCGCCGCAGAAGCCAGGCTTCTGCCGCGGTTCCGCCGCTCTATGAACAGTTCATGGAAAAAAATTTGCACCATAATTCTTAGATTTCCCTGCTGAATTTTTTAAGCATTTTTAATGTGGAAAAATCCCAGATTTTAGAAAAAGTCCAGAGAGCATGTTTGGTTTAGGGTTTCGGGTTCGTTCGGGTTTCAAACTTCGTCTACGCATCGCCTAAGGCTCTAGCTAGGCTCTGATACCACTGTAGGGTTCCTAGGCACTCCCAAGAGGTCTCACAAGGCATCAACCATGCCAATTTCAAAAATTACGGTGCCGAGAAACCCTAATACGGATCGTTGACTAGAAGTTTAGGAGAAAAAGAAACTAGTTAACAACTTAACTATATGGTAAACGGAAATACAACCTTTGTAGATCCGGTTCTCCACCTCCATGGCTCCGCGATGATGTCTCCTTGCTGTACAAATCGGATCTTGGGCTCTAGCGTCGGCTTCATCGGAGAAAAAGCGGGCTAGGTCATCGACGACGATGCCGAAGATGATCTACGTCGAGGCATCGCTAGATCAAGCTCCAACTTCACCAAGTCATGAAACTTGTGAAGAAAACACACTCTACTACTTGGCAATAGGTAGAGGATGAAGAAATAGGAAGTGGGTTCACTTTAGAATTGGATTTCTCACTCATTTGCTCAAGTTGCCATTGTTGAAGCAAGCTTTCTTCAAGTGAAGAAGAAGAAGAAGAAGATGAATATTATGATAAGTGTTATTCAAAAAGGAAAATAAATCAATACTTATCATAATGTAACCATGGTAAAGTGTAGAGAATAGACTAGGGTTAAGTGGAATGGTTAGGGTTAAGCATGAGACAAAATGGTCACTAAGTCAAAGCTTCATGAAGCTTCATAATACAAACAAAGTTAGCAACCATTTTCTCTTTATGCTTTTCATTTTCCAAAATGAATAAATAAATAAATAAATAAATAAGAAAATAAAAACCCTAACCATTATACAACCATGGTTTAATCTTTACACAAACCCAAGTTAGCATGCATCATCAAACATGATACAAACTTGTGTACAAAAGTATATCACATATACAATGTGCACAATCCAAGTGAGAAAATCCATTTAAAGTGAACCGATACTAGTTAATGCAAAGTAATATATCAAATATATAATTATTCATTAAATCATTAAATCAGCACTTGATTCAATGATCCGGTCATATCGTATATATAACCGACTAATATCAACAGTAACAACTTATCGAATCAACACTTGATCCGATAACCCGGCTATATCGCATATAACCGATCAATGTCACATATCGCGAGAATCGAATACAGTATCACATACTGGTATCATTCTCGGTCCCGCACATATCTCATATGCGCTCCTATTTCGTTTCTCTTGAGCCAGGAAACCTCTGTGTAGGACTCTAAAGACTCGTCAATACGCCGGCAGCAGATGATGATCATATCAAACACCCACAAGCCGCAAGCGGTCTGCTAAACGTAACGGCCACCTGGGTATTGAGCGATCAGAAGATCGACGAGCAAGCCCGCTCACACTCCAGTGAATCCAACCAGTAACACTTACCGTACAGTCCGGTCTGATCGTCTGATATGTCGCATATCTCGCCTAGGGGTGGTAAACGTCAGACCCCAATAGCTCGATAAGTCGTGTCGATATGAGATCTATAACAGTTTGAGAAACTACTGGTAACACTTACCAGTAAATCTCAGCAACCCTGGCCAGGGATTTCCGGTTATAGCCAATCGAACACAGCGCAACATCAACTCCCTATACCGGGAGAGACGAATCCCCTCCTATCGCTCATTGCCTCCATGTGACTCGGGACTGTACCCAAAAACCACCATTTTGCACGCCCTCTTGGACGTGGTAAGATGGAAATCAAAGCACAGTGGGAACCACACAAGACTCTATGACGATCTCGGGTCAACAGACTACTCTGTACCAGTGTCACCAGAGAACTGCCATCTGACGTAAGGTATAATAGCATCTGGGAGTTCTCGGCGAGTCCGTCCAGTGTACCCAGTCTCCACTGAGCACCCGTATATCATCTCTGATTTCAAACACCAATGGATATGGGATCATCCATCGCCCATCTGTATGGGTCGAGAAGGTATACGCTAGTCTACTCTGGTATATCGATGCCCTGTCTCGATACACCCACGACTAGGGACCTTGAAGGATGTACTTATGGACTACCATGTCCCCACTAGTATGATCTGCATCATAGTCCAGGTAGTCAAGTACACATCCTAAGGGCTTTACCAACATGTATCAGAGAGACAATCAATGTACACGTTAAGGTAAAGGGTAACCAGATAGCATACTATCATGTCGAGCAAGAAAGTCCTCCCTATATATGTCCCAGCATCCACTACAATATACATCCAATGTACAGTAATGGCCTCTAGGGCATACATATAATTAACAAGTAGCTCTTTCTCCGTGTCCAGTAAACGGAGTTTTAGTCATTTTACCTTTGATACAAGACTGGCAAGTTGCATAAAATTTATACTCAAAAGAATTTAAATATCCATCTTTATGAAGCTTGTATAGTCTTGTTTCATTAATATGACCAAGTCTACAATACCAAAAAAAAGCTTTATTTATATATGAAAATTTTCTTTTACTTGTGTGTTGAATGTTGAAAACAGTGTGTTGATTATGGACGTATATCCCGTTATTAAGTGTACCACAACCAATCAACTCTTGATTAAGTCTAATGTTCATAACATTGTGTTGCACAGCAAAATGATATCCTTCATTGTCTAACAAAGAAACGGATATAATATTACAAAGCATACTTGGCACAAAATAACATGGGTTCAAAACCAATATACAACCCGATGGCAACCCTAGGTGATACTCTCTCACTGAAACTGCATTTACATTGGAACCGTTTCTAACTTGGAGAGTATGATCATCTGTCTTCAAAACTCTGCTATTTCTCAACGCCTGCACAGAATTGCAAATATGAGAACCCGGACCAGTATCCAATACCCAGGAGGCAGAGTTAATAGAAAAACAGTTTTCAATCACGAACACACCTGAAGCTGAAGCATCACCATGCTTCTTCTTGAGTTTAAGGTACTCAGTACAGTTCCGCTTCCAGTGTCCCGTCTTCTTGCAGTAGAAACATTCTCCTTTCCCCGATTCCCCAACCTTGGACTTTTCTTTCCCCTTAACCTTTTTGACTCCTCCCTTTGGTTTGGTGGGTTTTTTCTTCATCTTTCCCTTGGCCTTAGCCTTCGGGCGAGAGGAGGAAAAAGTACCAGGACCCAAAAAGGGAGTCTTCACTGACTTCAGTGTGCTCTCAGCACTCCTTAACATATTAAGGAGTTCAGGCAGTTCCTTCTCCATGTTGTGCATGTTGAAGTTAACTATGAACTGAGCAAAGGTGGAGGGAAGAGACTGCAGAATAATATCCGTATATTGTTCATTGTCCACCCAAGGTCCTCAAGCTCTTCTATGAGAGCTATCATCTTTAGAACGTGGTCTCCTACTGCTGTGCCAGTGGCCATTCGCATCTGAAACAGATTTCGGGATGCTTTCTATCGTAATACGCGAGATTGCTCTCCATATAACTCTTTTGTATGGAGGAATATGGATTGTACGTCCATATTGTCGTGCTGCTTCTGATGTGTGTTATCCATCGATGTAAACGTGAGGCATTTGGCCGTGGAACAGTCAGCGTCCTATGTCTTGCGAATTTCCTTATCCGCAACTGAAGATTTAGGACCTGGGCTGGACGGGGTTGGAGCGGTGAGGACATATGATACCTTATCATAAGTTAAAGCAATGTTGAGATTCCTCAGTCAATCTTTATAATTGGTCCCATTCAGTTTATTTTTATCTAATAGAAGCTTAAGTCCTGATATTTGAATCTGCTGTTAAGAGAGAGAAAAGAATACACTCAGCGAAAAGCTCTTGCAAAGATTAGATTGGTTATTATCTTGTCTAATCAATGTCTCCCACTGTTTTTATCAAATTTTCTTTAAAACCTTTTAAAAAGAAAACTAGCCGGGATTAATTACATTCTACAACTTCGCTAACCGTTCAGCCAGGCCGGTGCCGATACTTGAGGGAGGTTCCCCGTGCTTTCGCACGGACCTAATTAAAATAAACCTCGTCTTCCCAGAGGCGTAGCCCCATTTGACACCTTTCTTGACACCTACCGCGTTAGCTAATTGTAAAGTGCAAAATTCTCCCGGGAGCAACTTTTGCTCGCAGTGGGATCGGGATCCTACTATCATATAGATGGTATACAATCTCATTGTAAATTTCAACTCTTGAAATTTCCGATATTATTTTTACCCCTAGTACTCATGACCTTAACTATAGTCAACATATCATAAGTACTAGTCAAGTTCTTCCCGTCATTTCGTGATTAACTAGACCCACCCATATGACCCTTAACTAAAGTCAACATAATCATATGAATGTCCTAACTAATCTGCATCATATGCAGTGTAGGAAGACATCACTCAGCTACCGTAGACTGCACCTTAACTAAAGTCAAAATACGCAGCACGAATACTAAGTGCTCTACTTCCTAAAATGATGGAGGGCTGTGGATAGTTTTTAAGAAAACTTTTAACTCTTTGAACTTGATATCGTTGTAGAATCTAATGGGTTTAAAAGGAGTGGCTTAAGCTCCGCATTTTGAAACTTGCTTTTTCATAAAAAGGCCGAGTGTGTTTCAAATCCGATTCTACAACATCTTTTTAGGTTCATTTATCTTTACATTAATCTCATTAATGTAGTCCCATCATTTAATTCCTAAAGCCATCACAGAAAGAAACGAAAATATAACGTACGCTTATACCACTCGCATTCGCCACAGTGTCCTGATATGCACCGATAGGTTACTTAACTAACGGCATACCAGGACGGGGCTAGCGCGGGTGAAAAACATAAGCAACGCCTATTATATAGCATATATATAATATTCCATTCGTCTCAGATATAAATTAAATGATCACATCAAATAAGCAGCAGAAGCACATTTAATATAGGATATCTAGGAGGTCCGTATTTTGTATTTAGCCAGCAATAGAAAATACGGATTCCACGGTCGCGATGAATAGCCAAGCCCACACCCTTAGACCCCTACGAGAGCGGCAAGTGACCCTACCAATTCTGGAGTTTAGGAGACCCGGTCTCGACTCCTCGAGATGGCCTCCCACTGAACCCTAGAACCCGGTCACTTGTGCCCTCTTCCTTGGGTCTATTCTAATGCGGAAAAGTAAATAATATACAACACTGGTGACATCAACCTCAACCCGGAAGTGCCCCAAATAAAATAATATTACATACAATTTAATTTTACATGAAAGAAAAGAAAACTCTCATCTCACATAAAACCCCCGGCTATTCAATCACGACAATCCTGCACATCAAATCTCAGCAACACATAATATCATATATCATCAACGTAAGTAAGTATGCGTACCCCGATTGTCGTTGATGTATAGCAACGAAACCGGCGATACACAACATACTACACTTACGGTCATAGAGAAATAAAATGAAAAACTACAACAATTGGAATTGTAACTGCCTTTAGACAACACAAACCTGGAATATCACATATACAAGATTTTATGCCTAACAATGTAAAGCTCGCATTTAGGTCTCACCCATGAAAACCCCTTTTCAAAATAAACCGGATAATTCAACAATATTTCCGATTATTCCCGAGACCGAACTGCTAGATTTTCACGCAACAAACAAATTTGTAAATTCCAATTATTGTATCACATACTAATAAACTAAGCGCAGTTAAAACATTCGATCGAATGATTAAACACCCAAGAACTTCTCAGAAAGCTCAACACTTGAGCAGTTTTAAAAAACATCCAGAAACTGCAAAAAGTACATGCGGGCCAGAACAAGAAAGTACAGCTCCACCTGCACCAAAGGCGCCGCGGAACCGCCGCGGAATGACCATTCATACCGCGGTTCCGCGGTCCTTTAGTGGAGTTAGGGGTTCGTATTTCTTGTGGGCCCATAAAATACCTTGCTGAATTTTTTAAGTATTTTTAATGTGAAAAAATCCACGTTTTTGAAAAATGTCTAGAGAGCACCCCTCGGGTGTCGTATTTCGTTCGTTCGAGATTTTTAACGTCGTCTAGGTTACTCTAAAGCTCTAGCTTGGCTCAGATACCACTGTAGGGTTTTCTTAGTGCCTTGTATAGGGTTTGGAAGCATCACACATGCCACAACTTTGATTTTTAGAGGTGCTAAGCAAACTTAATTAGGAATCGAACTAGAATTATTGAGTAACAATTAATAGTATCATATATAAAAGATTATCTAACACTAAGTGGAGAGACTACAACCTTTGTAGACCTCCTAGGGAAACTCCTTGGATCGCCTAAGGTTTGGAACGGCTCACTTGAACGCTTCCAAGTCCACGACGATCCACCCGAAGTCCTTTGCTCAAAGCTTGTTGCTTCACTTGATCTATGAAATCTTTGAAGCAAACACACTACACAAAGTAGCTAGTGGTGTGTAGGATGATGAAGTGGTTTATATTCTCACTTAAAACCCTTTCTTTCTTTTAACCTCACTCAATTTTAGAACTCAAGAGAGAGCTAGAGAGAGGAAGATGAAGATAGCAATATTTTCTTTTTGGATGAATAATGATCTCATAATAATAATGAGAGAGAGAGAGAGAGATAAATATCATAATACAAACCATGGTTCATAATAATATCTAGATATTTTGTGATGAGTTAAAGAGCAAAAGAAATTAACCAAGATTAAGTCAAAGGTCAACCAAGGAAGTGTGTAGAAACAATGAGTCATTTGTGAAGAAATGAGTCATTAATTTAATTTCCTTTATCTAAAACAAAAATATCCATATATATAAATATGAACCATGTGAGTCTTATATTTCCATCTAAGTTGTATCATCAACCATGATACAAATTCATGTATGTATGTGTGTATGCACATCAACATGTACATATACATGCATGCATCCATCAAAAGAAAAGGGTTTAAATAAATGAGATAAAAGTCAATATTAAATCAACACTTGATTTAATAAACCGGTCATATCTCATACGACCCGACTAATATAAAATGCCCGATTAAAATACGGTATCATATACACGTATTTAATCAAGCTCCCGCACATATCTCATATGCACACCACATCGTTTCGTCTTAGCCAGGAAACTTCTATGTGGGACTCTAAGACTCGTCAATATGCCAGCAGTAGATGATGATCATATCAAACACCTACAAGCCGCAAGCGGTCAGCTAAACGTAACGGCCACCCGGGTATTGAGCGATCAGAAGAAGAAAAAGCGAACCTGTCAAAACTCCCGTCAATCCAACTAGCAACACTTACCGTATATTCCGGTCTCTTCGTCAGATATGCTGCATATTGAGTCTAGGGATGGAATCGTCAACCCCAATAACTTAATAAGTCATGCCGGTATATGGTCTATAACAGATCGAGAAACTACTGATAACACTTATTAGTAATATCTCAGCAGCCCTGGCTAGGGACTTCCTGTTATAGCCAATCGTATACAGCGTAACATCAACCCCTAATACCGGGAGAGACGAAACCCCTCCTATCGCTCATTGCCTCCATGTGCCTCGGGACTGTACCTAAAATCCACCTGTTTGTACAACTCGGTAGAGCCGTAGTAGGGTGGAGATCAAGATACAGTGGGGGGACACACAAGACTCTATGGCGATCTCGGGTCTACAGACTAACCTGTACCAGTGTCACCTGAGAACTGTTATCTGACGTATGATATAAAACCACATAGGAGTTCTCGGTGAGTCCGTTCAGTATACCCAGTCTCACTGAGCACCCGTATACAATCTTTGGTGTCAGCACACCAGATGGATATGGGATCATCTATCGCCCATCATATGGAACAAGAATGGTATACGCTAGTCTACGCTGGAATATCGATGCCCTGTCTCGATATACCTACAACTAGGAACATTTCAAGGATATACTTATAAACTACAGGTGCCCCACTTGTATGATCCACATCATAATCCTAGCAGTCAAGCTAATATCCTTAGGGCTTTATCAACATGTATCAAAAGAGTAAAAACATGATCAAGTGAACATATGATAGAGAGAAACCAGATAGCATACTATCATGTCGAGCAAGACTGTCCTCTGAATATTGAATATATATATATATACACACACACACATCTGTACATACAATATCATATAATGGCCTCTAGGGCATACATATATCCAACAGGAGCCTCTCCGACGATGGAGACCGGAGATCGAATTCATCGGGGCAGCCACAACAAGCTAGGGGAGGAGATTGAAGACCGAAGGACACGGATCGATCGGTATAATCTCTGAACTCTTCACAGTAGTTGCTAGTTAACGGTTAATAGTTCGATCCGGGTGATTGGTTGCGGTAGCGCCAAGTTAGAAAAGTTTTTGTTCCGCATTTGACCTCGGATTTTAGGCCGGGGCGCTGCCGTAGCCCAACATGGTATCAGAGCCAACCCATTAACCCTTAGCTAGCTTGTTTAGACAATGTTAAAGTATCGAAACCGAAACGACTACAATACACTGCCCTGCACATTCTAGGTTCTGTCGATTTTCAAAGTGTCTTCAAAAATTATTTAAACAACTGCAGAAGACTGCTGACATGACCTATTGCCTGCACCCCAAACACGACCCCAATCCCTCGAATTTTGGCCGAGCAAAAGAACAAATAATCCGAGTAGGCCGGCCATATTTGGGCTTCTGGGTCTCATTTTTTGGGTGCCGTCTAGTCTCTGTAATGTTGGTGCAGTGGTGTTATTTGTTTAGCCCGGTTTGGATATGGTTTTATCAAGTTGTTTGAGGCTATTCGAGGGTTATTTCGAAGTCGATATTTTCTAACATTGTTTAAAGTTTTCAGTACATACATTTCTATCTGCGACCGTGAATGTCATTCGAGCAGTAAATCTTGTCTATTACTATAGTCCTTTTAGACGGGTTTGCGAAAGTGACATTCAGGTTGATGTTCTGTGTTGTGCTGTAATGTTGCGGATTGTCGTGGTGGATAGCTTGGATGCAATGGTAGTACAGTTTAGTTGTATTTATACATTTGATATCGCGGGACGAGCGTCCGACATGTTGACTGCCATCACTACCTGTTTGTATATTATTCTTTTGGCGCACGACCGGGTTGAGGTCGATGCACCCGCTGTACATATTTTATTTTTTATACTAGGATTACCCCGCGGTGGAGTGCACGAATAGCCGGGTTCTAGAGGGCAACGGGCCCGCGTCTCATGGCTTTGAGACGGAGGGGGCTTCACTCTAGAATTGACGGGCTATTCGCCGCACTCATAGGGGGTACAGGTTGACCTAAGAAGGGTGCTCAAGTTACCGGATTCCGTGAAGTGCTGGGTGGTCCATTCACTGTACTGAAGGGGGCTACCTCGCTTCAGGTTTTAGAGGGTAACTTGCCGCACTCGTAGGGGTCTAGGTTTTAATTGCACAGGCTATCCACACGACCAGGGGAACATCGGATTTCAATTGCGGCTCAAAAGAAACCCGGGGCTCCCAGATTTTCTGTGATGCTTATTACTTTTCTGTGATGTTTCATTTATCATACCTGGAGCGATTATTATATATTGTTATATATATACTAGTAGATGTTGTATATGTTTTACACCCGCGCTAGTCCAGTCCCCACTCTGTCGTTAGTTAAGTAACCTAACGGGTGATGACGGGACCCAGTGGCGAATGCGGATGGCATATACGTATATCATATTTTTGTTCTTTTCTGGTGTGATTAATTGATGGGACTGCATTGATTCGGATCAATGCAAGGAAAACAGACCTATTCGATGTTGTTGGAACAATTTTCAAAAAGCTGTTATTATAAGGACGTTCTCTTTTGTTTTGCACAGTGATATTCGGTTATGAATATCCAGCACCTCATTTGATAAGGGAAGGTCCGAGATCCCTTCATCGGGAGTGACCCCTTGGGCAGAGGTTTGTGTCAGGGTAATAAGTTCATTATAGTCGATTACTTTTTGCTCTGCATCGCGGTATTCAGATGGAATATCCCGCACCTCATTCTATAGGGAAAGAGCCGAGATCCCTTCCCCGGGAGTGGCCTCTTTAGCAAAGGTTTTCGCCGCTATATATTTAGAAAAAGATATGCGGTTCCTTCAACGATATCAAGTTCATTACGTTAAATGTTTTTCGCTAAAACCAGTCGTAGCCCTCCGTCATTTCTTATAGGTATTACTTAGTATTCATGATGTTTATGTTGACCTCCGTCAAGGCACAGTGCTTGGTAGCTAAGTAATGCTTGTTTGTTGCATAGATATGTAATTATTTAGGACAGACGCACGGTCATTTTGACCTCTATCAAAGGCATGTACGGGTGGGTCTAAGTTAATCAAGGATAATGACGGGTTGAACTTGACTTGCGACTTATGATATGTTGACCTCTGTCAAGGTCATAAGCCGCTTGGGGTAAAAATCACATTGGGAGTTTCTAAAGAAACTGAAACTTGCCAGGCATGCGCATACCTTCTGGAGTATGATGACTTGAGTAGATTCCATCAAGTTATCATGCGATGATAGTTGGATCCCGATTCCCAATGATGAGTTGGTTTACTCCTCGGGTGATCTCGACTAATTCTTCTTTCAGGTTTTGAGGAGAATTTGTGGATACAGTGGGAGACATCCTGATTAGATAAAGTGACTAACTATTCTGATCTAGGTTAGAGAGCATGCAGAGTGTTTCCTTTCTCTCTCTCTTTGGCAGCAACCATGTCTCGACCCTAGACTATAACTCAGTGACCAAGTTAACGAACTTTCTTAAAACACTGGCTTTTGGATTGTCTGAGTTGCATACAACATTGCCACTCCTTCTTTTACCCTTTGCTTTTCTCCAGAACACCCCATATCACTACGAGCATCCACTTCCATTAGATAAATCCATCGTATGGTTATATACGAACTCGGAGGAACTTGTTCCAGATTCGAGGATGGATTCTGGTTCTGGAGAGAATGAATAGGACTATTCAGTTGTCTTTTCCTTTCACCTTCACTCAGGTTGTGAGGGCTCCTAGGATTAGGAGAGGGTACACCTATTGCGCTTATTGGATAGTCTTCTTCCAAACCATAGGCAGGTGCCGAAAAGTAGGGAATGAAGAAAACCAATTAGCCTACGTATGGTTTACAGAAGGTAATAAATAAAGACAAATAAAGGGACTAGAAAGAGGACAAAGTAAAATGCGACTGCTATCATTCACGTCCAAACCGCGTATATCATCGCCACTCCTATTTTACCTTTGCATTTCTCCGGTTCAGGAGAAATAGAATAAGGTTTATTCAGTTGTCTTTTATCATCATCATCTCTCAGCTTGCGAGTACTCCTAGGATTATGATAGTACACCTATTAAGCTTATTGGATAGTCTTCTTCCAAACCATAGGCTGGTGTCGAACGGTAGGGAAGAAAGAAAACCATTTAGCCTAACGATGGTGTACAGATGGTAATGAGTAAAGACAAATAAATGGATTTGGAGAGATGGCAAGGAAATATACGGTTACAGTCATGAATCTGATAATGGAAGAGGCAATACTAAGAATACCCGGATACCCCTTCGAAACATTTTCATGTTTCAGTTTCACTGTACGTTGTTAATAGAAAACTGATTTCCCAATTTGATCCTTACTCCAGGGTATGTATTTACCAGGTATGATTCTCACATCTGTATCGTTTTACAGATGATGAGTGGGAGTAAGTTATTGGGAATTAGGTGATCATCCTCATTATATCGGGATTCGTTGTAATTGGTGATATTTGAGGAAATCACCTGGGTTTTTGCCGGACGGCAAATATTTGGTTTTGAATATCCGTTATTATGCACCAATTTCAAATTTATATATATGTACGTTTATTTCATAAAGTGAGATATAACTTTTTGAAATTATGTCCATGACATTTACCTATATCAGTTGATGGTTAGGTAAGGAGCATTAAACAGTGGTGTAATTCTTCATAACCATAGTACAGTTTTCAACCTACGACACACAGGGTTTGAGTTATTCAACTCAGGGGACTTATACAAAGTATTGTATGTGTCCAGTGTCCATTATGATAGAGGGGTTGGTCCCCGTACTATATTCTGTTTACTTATGACTTCTTCAGTTTTTGACACGTGTTTTCGTAGAAATACAAGGTCTAACTTTTGAGAAGTTATAGGTACAAGAATAAAGTAGAGAACCACGTGTTGCAAGTATCGGGATTCTAAAAGGTGATCGAAGATGTAGATACTTGTGTTTGGTATTCAGTTGATAGTAATAGTTTTGAGAAACTTGTTTCTCTTTCAGGTTACTCATAATTGGATGCACTCCTAAGTTAAGTAATGATGATCGGCCTTTCTCCATTTAGTTGACATGCACTGGAGACAGCTGCATGATTTGAATCTGGTTCCAATTAAATCCATGCCTCTGTTTCTATATTGTATATAGAATGGTTCATATCGTAACGATGTTAAGGTATTTGGAGTTGTCCGGCTTATGCTTAAAACCAGACTCTGGATAACTCAAGGCACGTTTCTGTAATGGCAGTTTGTGGGTTATCCCAGGCTATGACGAAGAATAGCTTTCTACCATCTGGAAGATCAATAGTGATATTGTTCTTGACTCGCCACAGTTTTAGTAAAATGGGCTTTTTCAGAAAACAGTAGTGGGAGTATGGTAGAACTGAAAGCGATTCTAGAACCACAGACGATTACTAAAAATTTAATAGGACCAAAAGATTCAATCAGGTTTGACATTCCTTTATCCACTCCGCAGATATGGTGGGTAACCTCAGGCGCCCGAGAGGTACTTCGGTATTCTCAAAGACAGTGGTAGGGAGGTTCTTGTTTACCTAGATTTGACATTACTGTTGTTCCGGACTAAGAGACCCGGCAGGAGGATGAGTATAGCGTCATTCTAAACTAGCTTTAGAAGTGCACGTATATATAACTCTGCCAGAGAGTTGTGTAGTCAGTGGGAGAGCGGAAACATAGTGGACAAGTAGCTTATTTCTATTTATAGACTAAAGCCGATATAGCGGAGATTGATCATCTATTTCTGATATGACAGTCATAGATTTTGACTTCATCAGAATAGAAGATGGATCTGTTAAGAAGGTAGTAGGGTGTGATGTCCTAGTATTTTGATAACATGCACGTTGTAGGAAGTGAAATTCCTATACTACGATCGGTTATACTATGGTTGTCACACATTGGTTTCTCCGCATAGGATATGGATATAATATTAGACATTCTGGTTACTAGATCTATGGTTTTAGATCTAGATTTGGGATGTGTCCCAATCTGGGTACTTAGACGGTATTCTAAAAGTATTTTTAGAATGGATGGCTCTTGGCATGGTAGTGTACCTACAGGTGAAGGAGTCACCCTCTCTAAAGGTGTCTTACAGACTAAACGGGAGAGGGATGCGCATGATTGGCATATCACTTGCTTAGGCAATTGAGTCAATCATGAGATGTCAAGTACTACACCAGAAGTTGTTTTTGCATTAGATGCAATAAGTTGAGATATTAATCCAATCCTGGAGAAACATTTGGAAGCAGTTTTAGAACATAAGTGGATGTTCTAGGGATTTGATAACGGCAGCCTCCTTCGGGAGACGGTTATCATTCCAGGCTTCCAAGGTCACCTGGATGACAGAGTGACTGTCAGAGTTTATAGTTTTCCCTCTGATGAGGGGCAGTAGTTTGAACAGGTGGTCCAAGCAGATACTGAAGGTGGCATGGCGCAGGATACTGATTAAATTCAGTTGACGATAAAGTCTAAGAAGTTTACTTGATTTAGAGTTCATTTGTGAACAGGGTCCCATCAGATATCCAAGCATATTCTAAGACAGGTATTGCTCATTTCGGGAGATGACTTTCTCCGCGAACTTGAGATAAAGAGAGACATAGAAAGAAACATCAGAGCGGATCCACTCACTGAGGCTATTTCTCGAAAACAATGGTTTTACAAACGAGCTTTGTGAAACTGATTAGTAGAGGAGTTGGGTGTTCGGTATCACACGGGCTGTGAGTATGCAACACCGCAATTATTAGCCTTAAGTGCAAGTGGGAGATTGTTGGTTATAGTGCCCTCAAGTCAATTATTGGATCACAGGCACGTGATTGCAATGATTGAAGGAGAATCTATACCGGTAGGAAAGTCTTACTTAAGATGATATTATGCTATCTGGTTTGTCTTTATCATCGTGTACATGTTTCAGGTGACATTACTGTAAGTCTACGGTAGCGCCCTGGCCGTCAATCCGAGGCCAAATGCGGAAACAAAAACTTTTTAGGAAACCGGCGCTATCGTAGTTTTTCATCCGGATCGAACCATTAACGCTAAACTAGCAATCTAGAAGAAGGTTAGAAAGGCTATACCGATCGATCCGTGTCCTTCGGTCTTTAGCCATCATATTTAGCTCCTTGCGGCATCTCCGATCTCGCTCGATCTCCGGTCTCCTCGTCAGAAAGGGCACCACATCTTCGAATCCTTTTACGGGCTCCCGCTTTGAACCGAAGCAACTCGGACACGAAGTTTGCTAGCCGACGTGTCTAAGGTGAAGTAGAGAATGTGTGTGATAATTTTATCTCTTGACACTCTAGGATTCTCAACATATGAGATGGTTAGAGTGGATGTAGAAGATGATGCCAATGGTGGAACTTGTGAGCAAGAAGAAGAAGGAAAAGAGAAGAGGATTTTCTTTCCTTAATATGTTGGAATTGTAGGGTTACTAGGCACTCTAACAAGGTTCAACAAAGCATCAAACATGCCCGATTAAAATTTTAGCCATGCCTAACAACCCTAAACAAGATCTTTGCTAGAATATTAGGGTTACACATGCAAGTAAATCACATTTACACTAAGTGAATACGAAATACAACCTTTGTAGATCGGTCCTTCACTTCTTAAGCTCCTTATTGTAGTCCCTTCGCTGCGATCAACGAACTCCCGGACTCTCGAACGGCTCCATGAGAAAATTGCAACGGTATTGCTTGAAGTCTTCGAGGCCGAAGATGATCTACGTCGAGGGAATACGAACTCAACCTTCTACTTCACTAACTAGAGAATTACTGAAACAAACACCCTAAACTAAAGTGCTAGTCTAGTAGAGGATGATGAAATAGGAAATAGGTACATTTCTTTTCTCACTTTGTATCTCTCTCTTTATCAAACCCTAGAAAGAAATTGAAGGAGGAAGAAGATGAGCTCAAAATGAGAATCAAAACTCATCAAGAGAGAGAGTGCTAACCATGGGTGAGTGTGTATCATATACTAACTCATGTAGAGACATAACCATGGCTAATTATAATGGTTAGGTTTATAAAAATCCTAAATAAAACAAAACTAGTGGACTTTGGTCAATGCATTCACAAGCTTCATGAAGCTTCATGCACTTGAACAATTATCCACTAATTTTGTATTTACTTTGTATATTAAAACCCCACCCATATAATTATAATGGTGTATGTCTTATACACCCATGTAGTGTGTATCAACAACCATGATACAAAATGTACACAAATAAATATATATCACATATATATTAAGTTGTGCACAAGTGAGAAAAAACAAATGCTTAAGTGAACCAATGTTAGTTAATGTAAATTAGTATATCACATATACAATTATACACTAAATTATTAAATCAACACCTGACTTAATAATCTGGTTATATCATATATAACCGACTAACATATAATGTATCGATTTATCGAATCAACCTTTGATTCGATACCTGGTTATATCGCATACAACCAATCGATACAAACATCGCGAGAATAGAATACGGTATCACATGCTCGCATTATTCTCGGTCCCGCACATATCACATATGCGCTCCTATTTCGTTTTGCGTGAGCCAGTAAAACCTCTATGTAGGACTCTAAAGACTCGTCAATACGCCGGCAGTAGGTGATGATCATATCAAGCACCCACAAGCCGTCAGCGGTACAAGCTGGACGTAACGGCTACCCGGGTATTGAGCGATCAGAAGATCAACAAGCAAGCCCGCTCCAACTCCTGCAAAAAGCCTGACAGTGACACTACCGTACAGTCCGATCTCCTCGTATGATATGTCGCATATCAAGTTTAGGGGTGGTTAAACGTCAGACCCCAATAACCGATAAGTCATGCTGATATGAGGCTCATAACGGGTCGAGAAACTACTGGTAACACTTACCAGTAAATCTCTAAACCAGCCCTGGCCAGGGACTTCCCTATTATGGTCAATCGAGCATAGCGCAACATCAACCCCCAATACCGGAAGAGATGAAACCCCTCCTATCGCTCATTGCCTCCATGTGACTCGGGACTGTACCCAAAAACCATCGTTTTGCATGCCCTCTTGGACGTGGTAAGGTGGAAATCAAAGCACAGTGGGAATCACACAAGACTCTATGACGATCTCGGGCCTACAGACTAACCTGTACTAGTGTCACCAGAGAACTGCCATCTGACGTAAGGTATAATACCATCTGGGAGTTCTCGGCGAGTCCGTCCAGTGTACCCAGTCTCCACTGAGCACCCGTATATCATCTCTGATGTCAAACACCAATGGATATGGGATCATCCATCGCCCATCTATATGGGTCGAGAAGCTATACGCTAGTCTACACTGGTATATCGATGCCCCGTCTCGATACACCCACGACTAGGGACCTTGAAGGATGTACTTATGGACTACCATATCCCCACTAGTATGATCTGCATCATAGTCCAGGTAGTCAAGTACTCATCCTAAGGGCTTTACCAACATATAGCAGAGAGACAAACAGTATACACGTTAAGGTAAAGAGTAACCAGATAGCATACTATCATGTCGAGCAAGAAATTCCTCCCTATATATGTCCAAGCATCCACTACAATATACATCACATGTATAGTAATGGCCTCTAGGGCATACATATAACTAACAATCTCCCACTTGCACTAGAGCCATCTGATAACAGTGGTTGAAGTATCTCATACTCAATCATCCCATAATAGTCTCTCTCTTGGAAAAGGCCTTTGTGAGTGGATCCGCCGTTTTGTCCTCTGAGTCTACTCTCCTGACCTCGATCCCCTGGAGATCAACCATCTCCATGATCAGGTGACACTGCCTTAGAATATGTCTGGATCACTGATGGGACAGGCGTTCCTAGGCATCGGCCACAACTCCATTGTCACACAATGGTAGGAACGAAGTTCATCTCATGAACTTATATACACCCAGACTGCCTCTTTGGTAGCATCTTTGGTAGCGATGTATCCGGCCTTTATCGTCTAGTATGTCACGGTATCTAGCTTGGAACTCTTCCAACATACCGTCCCTTTACTGAGGGTAAAGACAATGCCTGTGACTGACTTTCAGTCGTCCTTATCACTCTGGAACCCTTCCAGTGATTCTCCCCAGGATCAATTGATACCATATCACTACAACTAGTGAGTATTCTAACATCCAATTACATCTATCTCATAGATCAAATCTCAGGATTTAGGAGGTATCACTTTGATCCTATATGGAGAATCATTGTGATAAGCGGAGATTGACCGAGCGTAGCATAGGAAACTCCTTCCCTATCAAGAGTATGTCATCTACGTACTCTACGAGGATCACCACCATACTCCCTACTACCTTTTTGTATATACAAGGTTCGTCTACCATTTTGATGAAGTCAAACTCTTTGACTAACATATCAAAACAGACGTTCCAACTCCGCGATGCCTGCTTTATCACATAAAACATCTTGCATACGTTTCCGCTGCTCCCACTTTCTACGAAGCCCTCTGACTGTGTACTTATAGACTCTCTCTTCTAAAATATCATTTAGAAAAGCAGTCATGTCACCCAACCGCCAGATATCGTAGTCATGGTATGCAGCCGTGGCAAGTAGGATCTGGATGGACTTAAGCATAACCACTTAGAAAAGGTTTCATCATAATCCATACCTGGTCAATGATGCAAACCTTTAACAAGTCTAGCTTTGAAAGTCTCAACTTTTCCATGTAAACCAAGTAATCTTCTCAAGATATACTTTCTCCTGATGGGGATTTAACCCTTCAGATAAAGCAACCAAAGTCCATACTTTGTTGGTGTATAAGGATTCCATCTCAGATCGCTAAGCATCCAGCCATTCTTACAGAGTCCCACTCCTGATAGCCTGCTCGAACTTAGTTGGGTCATCATCTCATGATGCATTCCTCGCTCCCATTGTCATAGAGAAACTGAAGTATCTCTCAGGTGGGTGAGGAACCCTACTAGATCGGCGGAGAGGCTGAGGTTCGTTGGTTACTATTGAATCCTTTAGTTCTACCAAATCATCAGCTGCAGTTTGTATAGATGGAACTCTTTCCAGTTCTACCTTATGACCATTAATTTCTTCACAAGAAATTCCCTTTCACAAAAGTGGCATATTAAGAAATAAAACTTCTTTTGTTCGTTAAGTAGAAGATATTCCCTTGCAAATGCTTGGGATATCCAACAAACTTCTACAGAACTGACTTTGCCTCGAGCTTGTCCGGATTTCGCTTTTAGACATAGGCTGGACAACCCCAAATCTTAACAAACTTAAGATATGGGCTCTTCCCTTTCCATATCATATATGAAGTGGTAGGCAACTGATTTGATTTGAACCCTATTCAATAGGTATGCAACTTCTCTGGTGCATATCTTCCAAAAGGAAATAGGTAACTCAGTAGTACTCATCATAGAGCACACCTTATCACATAGGGTGTGATTGCTCCGCCCCGATACACCGACGTGCTGTGGTGTATATGGAGGAGTAATGCTGAGAGAGAATCTCATTCTCCTTTAGAATAATCCAGGAATTCCGTGCTCAAGTATTCTCCTCCTTGATCACATCAAAGGACATAATACTTATACCCGTTTTGGTTCTCTACTTCTAACTTATATTCTGTGAATATCTCAAAAGCTTCGGACTTGTGTTTCAACAGGAACATATGTCTGAATATTGAGAGATCATCAGAGAATGTAATGAAGTACAAAGAACCGGTCTTGGCATATGTAGACTGGGGACATTTATACATCAACATGTATCATCCCAAGAGTTCACTAACTCTTTCTCTGCTTCCAATAAATAGAGCTATGGTCATCTTATCTCTGTGACATGACCGGCAAGTTTCACAAGATGTAAATTCAAACTAATTTAAATATGCATCTTTATGTAACTTCAGCTAGTCGGGTCGCATTGATATGACCTAGTCTACAATACCTCAAGAAGGATTCGTTCATTTCTGAACTCTTCCTCTTGTGTATGTTCTGTATACTAAGAACTGTAGTTCGATTTAGAACATCAATGCTTTTAGATAACGTGCCTGAACCGATCAACTCTTGATATAGGAAATGTTCAAAACATTATCCAACAATACAAAATTATATCCTTTCTTTACTAATAAAGAGAATGATATGATGTTGTATATCAGGTTCGGTATCTATTAACATTCGTTCAGAATCAATGTATTCTGGTAATACAGGCTGATAGTGACCAACAGACTTGGCTGCAACACTTGCACCGTTTCTATCTCATGAAACTTATCACCCGTTCTTAGTTCTCTACCTATCTGTAGCCCATGTATCAAATTACATATGTGGGATCCCGATCCGGTATCACATACCCAGGACGTAAAGGATACTGAGAAACAGTTCTCTGTAATGAACACACCCGAAGAAGATGCATCATCATGCACTTTCTTCGTTTGGGCAGCACGGGAATTTTGGTAATCCCCTATTTCCTGCTCTGTCTTATAACATTTATAAGTTGGAGCGGGACCAACGTTTCCCTAGCTCAGTATAACAAGCGGGTTCGGTTAATACATCCGTATTATTATCTTGATTAAGGCATGACATGGTCGCTACCTGGAGAGAGAGAGAAGAAAACACTCTGCGTGCGCTCTTGCAAGATCAGATTGGTTATTATTTTATCTAATCAGGATGGCTCCCACTGTTTTTATCAAATCTTCCTTCAAACCCTAAAAGGAAAGACTAGCCGGAATTAATTACACGCTACAAGTTCGCCAATCTTTCAGCCAGGCCAGTGTCGGTACTTTGAGGGAGGTTCCCCGTGCTTTCGCACGGACCTAATTAAAGTAAACCTCGTTTTCCCAGAGGCGTAACCCCATTAACATCTTTCTAGACACCTACTTGATCGGCTAATTGTAATGTGTAAAACTCTCCCAGGAGTAACTATTACTCGCAGTGGGTATCGGGATCCAACTATCTCATAGAAGGTATGCAATCTCATTGCAAATTTCAACACTTGAAATTCCCGATAATTTTGCCCCTAACCTCCTATGACCTTGACAAAGGCCACCAAACCATAGGATGCTAGTCAAGTTCAACCCGTCATTTCTTGATTGAATTAAACCAACCCGCACGACCCTTGACAAAGGCCAACAAGTTCGTACGACTACCCTAACCCAATCTGCATCATATGCATAAGCAGATAAGCACTAGTCAGCTACCGCACACTACGCCTTGACAAAGGCCAACAAACGCAGCACGAATACTAACTACTACTTATCTGAAATGACGGAGGGCTACGACAGGTTTTTCTGAAAACCTAATGCGTAATGAACTTGATATCGTTGCAGAATCAAATGGTTTTAAAATGGAGTGTTTTTGAGGCTTTTGCTAGTTTCGCTAAAGAGGTCACTCCCGGTAAAGGATCTCGGCCTTTTCCTCATCGAATGAGGTGCAGGATATATCATATATGTTACTGTGCAAAGCAAGAACTAGAAAAGAAATCAAAAGACAAAACCGAGTGTTGTAGCATCAACCAGTTATTGCTAAAGGGGTCACTCCCGGTGAAGGGATCTTAGCCCTTTCCTTATCGAATAAAGTGCATGATGTTCTACAAGGAACACCGCTATGCAAAGCAAGAACTGTAGCTACCTGTTTTTGAAAATTCGATTCCACAACATCTTTTAGGTTTCTTTTCTTTCATTAATCATATTAATGAAGTCCCATCAATTAAGTCACCTAAACATCACAGATAAATACGACGTACACTTATGCCATCCGCATTCGCTTCGATGTCCCCTCATGCACCGTTAGGTTAGGTAACTAACGGCAGAGCGGGGCAGGGCTAGCGCGAGTGTAAAACATAAGTAACGTCTATATAATATATCATATATACTATATACAGTATCTATCACAACATATCAAATGATCACATCACAGATATCGCAGCAGAAGAATTATATGAAACATTGGATATACTAGGATGTCCGTGTTTTATTTTGAGCCTCTATAAAACAAGGATTCCACGGTCGCGATGAATAGCCAAACCCACATTCCTAGACCCCTACGAGAGCGGCAAGCAACCCTACCAATTCTAGAGTTAGGAGACCCGGACTCGACTCCTCGAGTTGGTCTCCCACTGGACTCTAGAACCCGGTTACTTGTGCTCTCCTCCTTGCGTCTATCCAAGTGCGGAAAAGTAAATAACATACAAATGGTGACATCAACCTCATCCCGGAAGTGCCCCAATAAAATAATATTACATACATTTAATTTTACATGAATGAAAATAAAAACTCTCATCTCACATAAAAACCCCCGGCTATTCAGAACGCGACGATCCAATATAACATATCCAGCAACACATAACATCACATATCATCAATGTAAGTAAATATACGCATCCCAATTGTCGTTGACATATAGCAACGAAACCGGCGATATCACATATTACACTTACGGTCGCAAAAAAGAAAGTGTAAAACTACAACAGTTGGAATCCGCAACCTCCTTAGACATCACATGCCTAACAATTATAAACCCCGCATTTTAGTCTCTATATCGAAAAAAAATTTCAATATCTAGTCGGGCAATTCAACAAGATTCCTGATATCATTGATCGAATGCTTGTCGCAAACTTTAGTAGACGGCCGCACCCCCGGATGCCGTCGACGAAGTGCACTAAGGCGGAACACCGCTGCCGCGAGCACCCAAACGGATGCTTTTGGCGATGGGGTTTTCCTACAGTCACTTGGTCGGGGCTTTGGGGCGTGGCTGTCTATTAAGTTTACCCGGCGAGTATCCGCGTACGCTACGTGATTGCGACGGACTTTTGATCGCATCAAAATTCTGTGGCAACCGATCATTTGAGACTAAACTGCTATGTTTATAACATTCAAATTAGTTATCTCATAACTATTTGTGGATTCCAAATATTGTATCACATTCCAGATAAATAGACAGTATTAAACTTTCCGATCGAATGATCAAACACCCAAGTTTTCCTAAATAGTTCTCAACACTTGAGGGGAGTTTAAAAACATCCATCACATGCCACAGTACCAAAGATCCAGCCGTAGAAGGGTCAAGCCAACGCCTCACATGTAGCACGCCATACTGCCCCAAACCCTAAGGTTCAAAAGGTAGTTCAAGACGGTCACATAATCGAGTTAAGCTTTGTTGTCTTCTAGAGGGTCTATTGCGTAACTTGCACGATTTAGACGTTCTTAAACTATGGAAAAAATCCAACACTTAGAAATTTTTCGGGTCGGGAAAAAGTGAGTTATTGATATCCGTTCGAACTTTTTAATACTTTCTAAATTATCCGGAAAACAAAACGAAATTAAATTTTCCGATCGAATCAACGATTACAAAATAAACCCCAGAATTCTCAACACTTGAGAAAGTTTAAAAATACCCAGAAAATAGCATTAACAGATACGGTCATTACTGTGCAAAACCCAAAGCAAAGTCTCACTGTACGGCCGCGGATCCGCGGCACAAGCAGGGTATTGCCGCGGTTCCACGGTGATCCGTACGACTTGCTTTGTCGTTTTTCACAGTTATGCTTAAAAAATCCTGCTGAAATTTTAGGTATTTTTAATTCTGAAAAAACACGGTTTTAAAAAAATGTACAGAGAGGGGGTTAACTTTGACATATCGGGGTTCGTTCGGAGTTTTAACTTCGTAAACACGTCGCCTAATGCTCTAGCTAGGCTCTGATACCACTGTAGGGTTACTAGGCACTCTAACAAGGTTCAACAAAGCATCAAACATGCCCGATTAAAATTTTAGCCATGCCTAACAACCCTAAACAAGATCTTTGCTAGAATATTAGGGTTACACATGCAAGTAAATCACATTTACACTAAGTGAATACGAAATACAACCTTTGTAGATCGGTCCTTCACTTCATAAGCTTCTTGTTGTAGTCTCTTCGCTGCGATCAACGAACTCCCGGACTCTCGGACGGCTCCATAAGAAAATTGCAACGGTATTGCTTGAAGTTTTCGAGGCCGAAGATGATCTACGTCGAGGGAATACGAACTCAAGCTTCTACTTCACTAACTAGAGAATTAGTGAAGCAAACACCCTAAACTAAAGTGCTAGTCTAGTAGAGGATGATGAAATAGGAAATGGGTACACTTTATAATTTCTTTTCTCACTTTGTATCTCTCTCTTTATCAAACCCTAGAAAGAAATTGAAGGAGGAAGAAGATGAGCTCAAAATGAGAATCAAAACTCATCAAGAGAGAGAGTGCTAACCATGGGTGAGTGTGTATCATATACTAACTCATGTAGAGACATAACCATGGCTAATTATAATGGTTAGGTTTATAAAAATCCTAAGTAAAACAAAACTAGTGGACTTTGGTCAATGCATTCACAAGCTTCATGAAGCTTCATGCACTTGAACAATTATCCACTAATTTTGTATTTAATTTGTATATTAAAACCCCACCCATATAATTATAATGGTGTATGTCTCATACACCCATGTAGTGTGTATCAACAACCATGATACAAAATGTACACAAATAAATATATATCACATATATATTAAGTTGTGCACAAGTGAGAAAAAACAAATGCTTAAATGAACCAATGTTAGTTAATGTAAATAAGTATATCATATATACAATTATACACTAAATTATTAAATCAACACTTGACTTAATAATCCGGTTATATCATATATAACCGACTAACATATAATGTATCGATTTATCGAATCAACCTTTGATTCGATACCTGGTTATATCGCATACAACCGATCGATATAAACATCGCGAGAATAGAATACGGTATCACATACTCGCATTATTCTCGGTCCCGCACATATCACATATGCGCTCCTATTTCGTTTTGCCTGAGCCAGTAAAACCTCTATGTAGGACTCTAAAGACTCGTCAATACGCCAGCAGTAGGTGATGATCATATCAAGCACCTACAAACCGTCAACGGTACTAGCTGGACGTAACGGCTACCCGGGTATTGAGCGATCAGAAGATCAGCAAGCAAGCCCGCTCCAACTCCTGTAAAAAGCCTGACAGTGACACTACCGTACAGTCCGATCTCCTCGTCTGATATGTCGCATATCAAGTCTAGGGGTGGTCAAACGTCAGACCCCAATAACCGATAAGTCATGCCGACAATAACCGATAAGTCATGCCGATATGAGGCTCTTAACGGGTCGAGAAACTACTGGTAACACTTACCAGTAAATCTCTAAACCAGCCCTGGCCAGGGACTTCCCTGTTATGGCCAATCGAGCATAGCGCAACATCAACCCCTAATACCGGGAGAGACGAAACCCCTCCTATCGCTCATTGCCTCCATGTGACTCAGGACTGTACCCAAAAACCACCGTTTTGAACGCCCTCTTGGACGTGGCAAGGTGGAAATCAAAGCACAGTGGGAATCACACAAGACTCTATGACGATCTCGGGTCTACAGACTAACCTGTACCAGTGTCACCAGAGAACTGCCATCTGACATAAGGTATAATACCATCTGGGAGTTCTCGGCGAGTCTATCCAGTGTACCCGGTCTCCACTGAACACCCGTATATCATCTCTGATGTCAAACGCCAATGGATATGGGATCATCCATCGCCCATCTATATGGGTCGAGAAGCTATACGCTAGTCTACACTGGTATATCGATGCCCCGTCTCGATACACACACGACTAGGGACCTTGAAGGATGTACTTAAGGACTACCATGTCCCCACTAGTATGATCTGCATCATAGTCCAGGTAGTCAAGTACTCATCCTAAGGGCTTTACCAACATGTAGCAGAAAGACAAACAGTATACACGTTAAGATAAAGAGTAACCAGATAGAATATTATCATGTCGAGCAAGAAAGTCCTCCCTATATATGTCCAAGCATCCACTGCAATATACATCATATGTATAGTAATGGCCTCTAGGGCATACATATAACTAACAGGAATGATAATGAGAGAAAGAATAATATGAATCCAAGAGCTAACCCTTGCCTCATGGCTGCCCTCCCTCTCTCCTCTTATCATTTCAACATATTAAATTAATCTAAAATGTGACATATGCACAAATAAAGAGACCATGAGTCACTAGATTGCATATGTCACAATAAATGCACCTTATGATGAAATCCACTCACAATTTCCACCATTTGTAAACATTAACCTAAATGTTTACAACAATAAAAAGATATGGCAACATCTAAAGTAAACTTGTGACGGATCACAAGGATACCCCTCACCTGTATATACATACCTGCATCCGCATTCCGACTGAATGCAAATGCAATGAGACTAAAGTAATCCAACAAATCTAATACTAGGATCCGGCTTAAACCAAAGCCCACTAGTATGATCCGTCCGATCATGATCCGTGCACGACTGCACGTATATGATCGAACCCTGCCATAATACCATACGGCCTCTACAACGTTTCGCCCGAAACTTGAGAAACTATCTGTGGGGGACTCTAAAGACTCGTTAATACTTTGGCTGTGGATTTAACCACTAGCACGTCAGTGGTACAAGCTGTACGTAACGGGCTACCAGGTATTGACCAAAAAGGAGGTTGATGAGCGAACTCATCCTGACACACTACTGAGCATGTCAATGACAATATCCGTACAGTCTGGTCCGTTCATCTATGAGTATCGCATGTCGGGCCTAGGGGTTGGTAAAAGTCAGACCCCCAAAAGCGGTACAAGTCGTGTCGGAGTGTAGCCCAGAACACCCTGAGATACTACTGGAATACCTACCAGTAAATCTCTTGTCTTGGACAAGGACTTTGTGTAATAGATCTCCTAGACACAGCGTGATCTCACCCCCAATACCGGGAGAGACGAAACCCCTGCCGATTCGCTCACTGCCTCCATGTGGTTCGGGACTGTACCCAACTAAGACCTATTTGCACGACTCCTTTGAGCCGTGGTAGGGTAGTAATCAAAGCACAGTGGGAACTCACACGAGACAAATGACAATCTCAGGTCGATGAACTAACCTGTACACATGTCACCAGAGAACTGCTATCTGACGTCAGGTATAATACCAACTAGCATGTTCCCGGCGAGTCCTGTCCGCTGTACTCATAACCCAATGAGCACCTGTATACATCTTAGGTGAACCAACTGACACCAATGGAGACCGGCCACCACCCCTCGTTGGGGTCTCGACTGTATACACTAGTCTACTAATGGAGTATCAATGCCCAGTCTTGAAACTCCCACGACCAGAGACCACTTTAAAGATGTGCTTATAGACTACCCAACTCTCACGTATATGATCGCCATCATACTGCTGGTAGTCAAGCAAGAAAGGGCTACATCAACGTGTAATAGTGATCTGCAAAGTCACCTAAAGCTTGTACACGATGATACAGATAAACCAGATAGCATACTATCATCTTAAGTAAGACTGTCCTACCAGCATAGGTCCTCCCTCAATCATTGCAATCACGTGCCTGCAATCCAATAATTGACTTTGAAGGCACTATATCCAACAATCTCCCACTTACACTCAAGGCTAATTATTGTGATGTTGCATACCCACAACCCGTGTGATACCGAACACCCAACTCCTCTACTGATCAGTCTCACAAAGCCCGTTTGTGAAACTATTGCATTCGAGGAATAGCCTCAGTGAGTGGATCCGCCCTGATGTTTCTTTCTATGTCTCTCTTTATCTCAAGTTCGCGGAGAAAGACATCTCCCGAAATGAGCAATACCTGTCTTAGAATATGTCTGGATATCTGATGGGACCTAGTTCATAAATGAACTCCAAATCCAAACTTCTTAGACTGTACCATCAACTGAACTTAATCAGTATCCTGCGCCATGCCTCCCTCAGTATCCGCTTGGACCACCTGTCCAAACTACTGCCTCTCATCAGAGAGAAAACTATAACTCTGAAAGTCACTATGTCATCCAGGTCACCTTAGAAGCCTGGAATGATAACCGTCTCCCGAAGGAGGCTGTCGTTATCATATCCCTAGAACATCCACTTATGTTCTAAAACTGCTTCCGAACGTTTCTCCAGGATAGGATTAATATCAACTTATTGCATCTAGTGCAAAAACAACATCTGGTGTGGTACTTGACATCTCATGATTGACTCAATTGCCTAAGCAAGTGATATGTCAATCATGCAAATCCCTCTCCCCTTTAGTCTGTAAGACACCATTAGAGAGGGTGACTCCATCACCTGCAGGTATACTACCATGCCAGGAGTCTTCCATTCTAGAACACATGTAGAATCCTGTCTAAGTACCCAGATTGGGAAACTACCCAAATATAGATCTAAAACCATAGATCTAGTAACCAGAATGTCTAATATTATATCTATATACTATGTGGAGAAACCACTATGTGACAACCAAAGTATAACCGATCGTAGTATAGGAATTTCACTTCCTACTCTATGTATGTCATCCAAATACCAAGACATCACACCCTACTACCTTCTTAACAGATCCATCCCCTATTCTGATGAAGTCAAACCCATGACTGTCACATCAAAAATAGATGATCTTTCTCTGCTATATCTGCTTTAGTCCATAGACATAAGCTACTTGTCCACTATGCTTCCGCTGCTCCCACTGACTACGACAACCCTCTGGTAGAGTCATATATACGTGCACTTCTAAAACTAGTTTAGAATGACGCTATACGCATCCTCCTGCCGGGTCTCATAGCCTAGAACAACAGTAGTGTCAAGTCTGGGAAAACAAGAACCTCCCTGTCACCGTCCTTGAGGCTACCGGAGTACCTCTCGGGTGCCTGAGGTTACCCACCATATCTGCGGAGTGGCTAATGGAATGTCAAAACTGATTGAAGCTTTAGGTTATTATCAAATTTCCAGTAATCATTTGTGGTTCTGGAATCACTTCCAGTTCTACCATACTCCCACTACTGTTTTATGAAAAAATCCATTTTTATTAAAACTATGGCGAGTCAAGAACAATATCACTATTTATCTTCCAGATGGTAGAAAGTCAACCCTCATCATAGCCCAGGTTAAC
The DNA here is from genome assembly GCA_030015575.1 of Agapanthus africanus. Classification (NCBI taxonomy): domain Eukaryota; kingdom Viridiplantae; phylum Streptophyta; class Magnoliopsida; order Asparagales; family Amaryllidaceae; genus Agapanthus; species Agapanthus africanus. The sequence goes on from CM057337.1 coordinate 90,530,045, forward strand.
CCAGAAACGCGCCTTGAGTTATCCAGAGTCTGGTTTTAAGTATAAGCCGGACAACTCCCCGTACCTTAACATTGTTAAGATATGAACTATTCTATATCCAATATAGAAACAAAGGCACTGATTTAATTGGAACCAGATTCAAATCATGCAGCTGTCTCCAGTGCATGTCAGCTAAATGGAGAGAGGCCGATCAGCATTACTCAACTTAGGAATACATCCAGATATGAGTAACCTGAAAGAGAAGCAAGTTCTCATAATCATTACTATCAACTGAATACCATACACAAGTATCTACATCTAAAATCACCTTGAAGAATCTTGATACTTGCAATACCTGGTTCTCTACTTTATTCATATACCTATAACTTTTCAAAACTTAGACATTGCATTTATACTAAACACTTGTCTAAAACTAGAGAAGTCACAAGTAAACAGAATATAGTATGAGGACCAACCCCTATATCCTAATGGATACTGGACAACATACAATATTTTGTATAAGTCCGTTGAGTTGAATAACTCAAACTCTGTGCGTCGTAGGTTGAAAACTGTACTATGGTTATGAAGAATTACACCGCTGTTAAATGCCCCTTACCTAACCATTAACTGATATAGGTAAATGTCATAGACATAATTTCAAAAGGTTATATCTCACTTTATAAAAATAAACGTACAGATATATCGGTTTGAAATTGGTGCATAACAATGGATATTTAAAACCAAATATTTGCCGTCCAACAATAACCCAGGCGATTTCCTCAAATATCACCAATTACAACGAATCCCGATATAATGAGGATGATCACCTAATTCCCAATAACTTACTCCCACTCATCATCTGTAAAGCCATACAGATATGAGAATCAAATCTGGTAAATCATACCCTGGAGCAAGGGCTAATTGGGAAATCAGTTTTCTTTTAACAATACACAGTGAAACTGGAACATGTAAATGTTTCGAAGGGGTATCCGGGTATTCCTAGTAATGCCTCTTCCATTATTAGATTCATAACTGTAACCGTATATTTCTTTGTCATCTCTCCAAATCCCTTTATATGTCTTTAGTCATTACCTTCTGTACACCTCCTTAGGCTAAATGGTTTTCTTTCTTCCCTACCGTTCGGCACCAGCCTATGCTTTGGAAGAAGACAATTCAATAAGCGTAATAGGTGTACTCTCCTAATCCTAGGAGCACTCGCAACGCGAGAGAAGGTAAAGATAAAAGACAACTGAATAAACCTTATTCTTATTTCTCCCGAACCAGAATCCATCACCGAACTGGAACAAGTTCCTTCGAGTTCATATATAACCATACGATGGAGTATCCAAATAACTGTGGATCTTCGTAGTGATACGGAGTGTTCTGGAGAAATACAAAAGGTGAAATAGATGTGGCGATGAAATACATGGTTTGTTCGTGAATGATAGCAGTTGCAATTTACTTTGCCCTCTTTCTGATCCCTTTATTTGTCTTTACTTAATACCTTCTGTACACCTTTTAGGCTAAATGGTTTTCTTCATTCCCTACCTTTCGGCACCTGCCTATGGTTTGGATGAAGACTATCCAATTAGCATAATAGGTGTACCGTCCTAATCCAAGGAGCACTCGCAACCTGAGAGAAGGTAAAAGGAATAGACAACTGAATAGTCCTATTCATTTTCTCCAGAACCGGAAACCATTCTCAAATCTAAAACAAGTTCCTTCGAGTTCGAATATAACCATACGATGGTTTTATCCAATGGAAGTGGACGTTCGTAGTGATACGAAATGTTCCGGAGAAAAAAGGTAAAAGTAGGAGTGGCAATGAGGTATGCAACTCAGACAATCCAAAAGCCAGTGTTTTAAGAAAGTTCGGTTAATCTTGGTCACTGAGTCATAGTCTAGGGTCGGGCCATGGTCGCTGCCAAAGAGAGAGAGAAAAGAAACAATCTACATGCACTCTAACCTAGATCGGAATTGTTATCAATTTATCTAATCAGGAAACCTCCTACTGTAACCTTAAATTCTCCTCCAAACCTGAAAGAAGAATTAGTCGGGATCACCCGAGGAGTAAACCAACTCATCAGTGGGAATCGGGATCCAACTATCATCGCATGATAACGTGATGGAATCCACTCACGTTATCACACTCCAGAAGGTATGCGCATGCCTGGCAAGTTTCAGTTTGTTTAGAAACTCCCGATGTGATTTTTACCCCATGCTCTTATAACCTTGACTAAGGCCAACAAATCATAAGTCACATGTCAAGTTCTACCCGTCATTGTCCAGGTTAATTTGAACCCACCCGTACAAGCCCTTGACTAGGGCCAACAAGGTTGTACGACTGTCCCAAACCAACGCATCTATCTATGCAACAGAAAAGTAACAAATAGCTACCATACACTATACCTTGACTAAGGTCAACAAACATAGCATGAACACTAAGTGCTACCCGTCTGAAATGATGGAGGGCTATGAACGGTTTTTGGCGAAAAACCTTTAACGTAATGAACTTGATATCGTTGAAGGAACCAGATAGCTTTTTATAAATATAGTGGCGAAAACCTTTGCTAAAAAAGTCACTCCCGGTGAAGGGATCTCGGCTCTTTCCCCGTATAATGAGGTGTAGGATATTCCAACTGAATACCACGATGCAGAGCAAGAAGTAATCGCCTATAGTGATGTTATTACCCTGACGCAAACTTCTGTCCAAGGGGTCACTCCCGGTGAAGGGATCTCAGCCCTTGCCTCGTCGACTGAGGTGCTGGATATTCATAACCGAATACCACTGTGCAAAACAAAAGAGAACGTCCTTATAATAACAGCTTTTTAAAAAATTGTTCCAACAACATCAAACAGGTTTGTTTAGCTTGCATTGATCTGAATCAACGCAGTCCCATCAATTGATCACACCAAGAAAGAACGAAAATATGATGTACGTATATGCCATCCGCATTCGCCACTGGGTCCCGTCATCACCCGTTAGGTTACTTAACTAACGACAGAGCAGGGACTGGACTAGCGCGGATATAAAACATATACAACATCTACTAGTATATACATAGCAATATATAATAATCGCTCTAGGCGTGATAAATGCAACATCACCGAAGTGTAATAAGCATCACAGAACAATACAGATAATCTGGGATCCCCAGGTTTCCTTTGAGCCGCAAGTGAAACCCGACGTTCCCCGGATCGTGTGGATAGCATGTGCAATGAAATCCTAGACCCCTACGGGCATGGAAAGTTACCCGCCAAAACCTGAAGCGAGGCATCCCCCTTCAACAAAGTGAATGGACCACCCAGCATTTCATGGAGTTCGATAACTTGAGCACCCCATCTTGGGTCAACCTATACCCCCTACGAGTGCGGCGAATAGCCCGCCAATTCTAGAATAAAGCCTCCTCCGTCTTAAAGCCATGAGATGCGGGCTCATTGCCCTCTAGAACCCGGCTATCTATCCGTGCACCCCACCGCGAGGTAATCCTAGTACAGAAAATAAAATATGTACAACGGGTTCATCGAACTCAACCCGGTCGTGCCCCAAAAGAATAATATACAAACAGGCAGTGACGGCAGTCCACATGTCGGACGCTCACCCTGCAATATCAAATGTAAAAATAAAACTAAACTGTACTAACATTGCACCAAGCTATCGACCACGAAAATCCACAACATCACAGCACAACACAGAACATCAACGTGAATGTCACGTTCGCAAATCCGTCTAAAAAAGCTATAGCAATTAGATAAGATTTACCGCTCGAATGACATTCACGGTCACATATAGTAATGTAAGTACTGCGTACTAACTTATTTAAAATTTCAATCGACAAAATTTCCCGAAGTGGGCCCCAAGTACAATTCCAGCACTCAAAATAATCTGAGCCAAAACTAAAAATTCCAGAAACCACATTTTCACACAAAAGTCCAGCACAAGAAAAATGGTGCACTGAAGCCACATAACAGTGGCGGAACCGCGGCCAAAACGTGGTTATTGCCGCGGTTCCGCGGCGTTACTGTGGATTCACGCTACCAAATTTCTACAGAGGTCTCAAAAAAGCCTGCCTGATTTTCTGACATACCCAAAATAATTTTTCGACCACAAAAAAATTTTGACAGAAACTCAGAAAATGGAAATGCGGTTTCGGAAATTTTTATCGATCAATATTTTAAACATGTTAGAACAAGCTAGTAAAGGTTAATGGCGTGTCTCTGATACCATGTAAGTCTACGGTAGCGCTCCGGCCGTCAATCCGAGGCCAAATGCGGAAACAAAAACTTTTTAGGAAACCGACGCTATCGTAGTCGTTCACCCAGATCAAACCATTAATGCTAAACTAGCAATCTAGAAGAAGGTTAGAAAAGCTATACCGATCGATCCGTGTCCTTCGGTCTTTAGCCACCATCTTTAGCTCCTTGCGGCATCTCCAATCTCGCTCGATCTCCGGTCTCCTCGTCGGAAAGGGCACCACATCTTCGAATCCTTTTACGGGCTCCCGCTTCAAACCGAAGTAACTCGGACACGAAGTTTGCTAACCGACGTGTCCAAGGTCAAGTAGAGAATGTGTGTGATAACTTTGTCTCTTGACACTCTAGGATTCTCAACACATGAGATGGTTAGAGTGGAGGTAGAAGATGATGCCAATGGTGCAACTTGTGAACAAGAAGAAGAAGGAAAAGAGAAGAGGATTTTCTTTTCTTAATATGTTGGAATGATAATGAGAGAAAGAATAATATGAATCCAAGAGCTAACCTTTGCCTCATGGCTGCCCTCCCTATCTCCTCTTATCATTTCAACATATTAAATCAATCCAAAATGTGACATATACACAAATAAAGAGACCATGAGTCACTAGATTGCATGTGTCACAATAAATGCACCTCATGATGAAATCCACTCACAATTTCCACTATTTGTAAACATTAACCTAAATGTTTACAACAATAAAAAGATATGGCAACATCTAAAATAAACTCGTGACGGATCACAAGGATACCCCTCACCTGTATATACATACCTGCATCCACATTCCGACTGAATGCAAATGCAATGAGACTAAAGTAATCCAACAAATCTAATAGTAAGATCCGGCTTAAACCAAAGCCCACTAGTATGATCCGTCCGATCTTGATCCGTGCACGACTGCACGTATATGATCGAACTCTGCCATAATACCATACGGCCTCTACAACGTTTCTCCCGAAACTTGAGAAACTGTCTGTGAGGGACTCTAAAGACTCGTCAATACTTTGGCTGTGGATTTAACCAATAGCATATCAGTGGTACTAGCTGTATGTAACGGGCTACCAGGTATTGTCAAAAGGGAGGTCGATGACCGAACTCATCCTGACATCCTACTGAGCTTGTCAGTGACAATATCTGTACAGTTCGGTCCGTTCGTCTATGAGTATCGCATGTCGGACCTAGGGGGTTGGTAAAAGTCAGACCCCCAAAAGCGGTACAAGTCGTGTCGGAGGGTAGCCCAGAACACCCTGAGATACTACTGGAATACCTACCAATAAATCTCTTGTCTTGGCCAAGGATTTCGTGTAATGGCTCTCCTAGACACAGCGCGATCTCACCCTCAATACCGGGAGAGACGAAACCCCTGCCGATCCACTCACTGCCTCCATATGGCTCGAGACTGTACCCAACTAAAACCTGTTTGCACGACTCCTTTGAGCCGTGGTAGGGTAGTAATCAAAGCACAGTGGGAACTCACACAAGACAAATGATGATCTCAGGTCGATGAACTAACCTGTACACATGTCACCAGGGAACTGCTATCTGACGTCAGGTATAATACCAACTAGCATGTTCCCGGCGAGTCCTGTCCGGTGTACTCATAACCTAATGGGCACCTGTATACATATTAGATGAATCAACTGACACCAATGTCTTGTGAGACCGGCCACCGCCTCTCGTCGGGGTCTCAACTGTATACACTAGTCTACTAATGGAGTATCGATGCCCAGTCTCGAAACTCCCACGACCAGGGACCACTTTAAGGATGTGCTTATAGACTACCCAACTCTCACGTATATGATCGCCATCATACTGTTGGTAGTCAAGCAAGAATCCTAAGGGCTACATTAACGTGTAATAGTGATCTGCAAGGTCACCTAAAGCATGTACACGATGATACAGATAAACCAGATAGCATACCATCATCTTGAGTAAGATTGTCCTACCGGCATAGGTCCTCCCTCAATCATTGCAATCACGTGCCTGCGATCCAATAATTGACTTTGAGGGCACTATATCCAACAATTACAGATCACTATTACACGTTGATAGAGCCCATAGGATTCATGCTTGAGTACCAGTAATATGATGGCGATCATATACGTAAGAGTTGGGTAATCTATAAGCACATCCTTAAAGTGTCCCTAGTCGTGGGAGTTTCGAGACTGGGCATCGATACTCCGATAGTAGACTAGTGTATATGAATCGAGACCCCGACGAGGGGCGGTCGCTGGTCTCATAAGCCATTGGTGTCAGTTGGTTCACCTAAGATAGTATACAGATGCTCATTGGTTTATGAGTACACCGGACGGACTCACCGGGGCATTGTTGATTGGTACTATACTTATCGTCAGGAGCAGTTCCCAGGTGACATGAGTACAGCTTAGTCCATTGACTTGACACTGCTACATTGCCTCAAGTGTGTTCCCACTGTTCTTTGATTGCTACCCTACCACGGCTCAAAGGAGTCATGCAAACAGGTAGTAGTTGGGTGCAGTCCCGAAGCACTTGGAGGCAGTAGTGGTTAGACAGGATTCATCTCTCCCGGTATTGGGGGTTGATATCGCGCTGTGTCTGGAGAGCCATTACACAAAGTCCTGGCCAAGGTAAGTAAGATTTACTATAGGTATTCCAGTAGTTTCTCAAGGTGTTCTGGGCTACACTCCGACATGACTTATACCGCTATTAGGGGTCTGACGTTTACCATCCCCCTAGGCTCGATATACGATACTCATAGACGAACAGACCGGACTGTACGCAGATTGTCACAGATAGGCTCAGTAGGGTTTCAGGATGAGTCCGCTCGTCAGCTTCCCTTTCGCTCAATACATGGGCAGCCGTTACGTACAGCTAGTACCACTGACGTGCTTGTGGTTAAACCCACTGCTAGCGTATTGACGAGTCTTTAGAGTCCCCCAGAGAAAGTTTCCCAAGTTCGGGTGAAACATTGTAGAGGCCGTATGGTTTTATGGAAGGGTTCAATCATATATGTGCACTCGTGCACGGATCATGATCGGACGGATCATACTAGTGGGCATTGGTTTAAGCCGGATCCTAGTATTAAATTGGTTGGATTACTTTCATCTCGTAGTATTCGTATTCGGTCAGAATACGAATGCGAGTATGTATATACGGATGAGGGGTATTCTTGTAATTCGTTACAAGATACTTTAATTGATGCCATTTTCTTTTTGTGGATTTAACATTTTAGTTTAAATGTTAAATGTGTAAATCGTAACTCAATTTTGGCATGACATAGATTTTGTCATGGCTAAGATATTTTCAAGTGAGCAAAGATATTTATGGTAAGTGTATGAGTGTAGAGATATTTTGTGATTGTGTGAGGCTCATTTACACAACACAATATATCAAAACACTCACATATATTATTTTGGACAGCCATCTCTTTCTTTTAGGGGCTAGGTTTTTGCTCACTTGTTTTTTCATTTCTTGAGCTCACAACTTCCACCATGGGCATCATCTTCAATCTCCACTCTATCCCTCTCATGTGTTGAGAATCCTAGAGTGTATTAAGACAAAGTTATCACACACCTTCTCTACTTCATCTTGGTCATCTCTTTTAGCAAACTTGATATCCAGTTGCTTCAGTCTGAAGAGGGAGCCCGTATAAAGATTCCTTGACGTGGAGCCTCTTCGACAATGGAGACCGGAGATCGAATTCATCGGGGCAGCCACAACAAGCTAGGGGAGGAGATTGAAGACCGAAGGACACGGATCGATCGGTATAATCTCTGAACTCTTTACAGTAGTTGCTAGTTAACGGTTAATAGTTCGATCCGGGTGATTGGTTGCGGTAGCGCCAAGTTAGAAAAGTTTGTGTTCCGCATTTGGCTCGAATTTTAGGCCGGGGCGCTGCTGTAGCCCAACATGGTATCAGAGCCAACCGATTAACCCTTAGCTAGCTTGTTTAGACAATGTTAAAGTATCAAAACCGAAACGACTACAATACACTGCCCTGCACATTCTAGGTTCTGTTGATTTTAAAAGTGTCTTCAAAAATTATTTAAACAACTGCAGAATACTGCTGACATGACCTATTGCCAGCACCCCAAACACGACCCCAATCCCTCGGATTTTGGCCGAGCAGAAGCATAAATAATCCGAGGAGACCGGCCATATTTGGGCTTCTGGGTCTCATTTTTTGGGTGCAGTCTAGTCTCTGTAATGTTGGTGCAGTAGTGTTGTTTTTTTAGCCCAGTTTGGATATGCTTTTATCAAGTTGTTTGGGGCTATTCGAGGGTTATTTCGAAGTCGATATTTTCTAACATTGTTTAAAGTTTGCAGTACATACATTTATATCTGCGACCGTGAATGTCATTTGAGCGGTAAATCTTGTCTAATTGCTATAGTCCTTTTAGACGGGTTTGAGAACGTGACATTCAGGTTGATGTTCTGTGTTGTGCTGTGATGTTGCAGATTGTCATGGTGGATAGCTTGGATGCAATGGTAGTACAGTTTAGTTGTATTTGTATTGTATTTTTATTGTATTTCAGTTGTATCTAGTTAAAAGCTCTATCAACCGGACTATGTATATTCATAGACTTAGAATCGCAGTTTGTATATTCTTTCGGCCTTAGAGTCACGCTCATGTATTTATTATCGTTTCTGGTTTTCTTGATGATGCTTAGTTTTCTTTACTTTATTTCTGAGTTTTGATCCTCGCCTTCAGCATTGTATATTTACATTCTTACGTGGTTGTTTCCACCAATTGGCGAAGAGCTAGCTCCCACTTGGGGATGCCTATTATTACTATTACTTGTATTTGTTTTCGGGTTAAAATATATAAAGGAGGTGCTGCCCAAATTTCAAACGATGAAATATGTTTTCAAGATAGTTACAAAACATTGTGTTTTCATATACTATTATTTATGTTTTAAAGAAAGAACTTGATTTCACTAAACCTTATTTCAAAACTTCACCTCCACTATTTTCCATAAAAGGTTTAGATTTTTGGGCTTTTGGCTTACTTTAATTAGGTGGAGTCCTATAGACTTCACATGATTCAAGTGCCAGTCATGTGCCTTTTTCGGGTCGTGACAAAGCAATATCTGGTCTGGTACATAATATCGCATACATTATAGAGCCTACCGCAGAAGCGTAGGGTATAGATGTAATGCAAGTCATTTCCAAATCAGTCTTGGGACACATCTTTTTGGAGAGGGTGATTCCGTGACAAGCCGAGTGAGCGTCCGACAAGTGGACTGCCGTCTCTGCCTGTTTGAATATTATTCTTTTGGGGCACGACCGGGTTGAGGTCGATATACCCGTTGTACATATTTTCTTTTCTATACTAGGATTACCCCACGGTGGAGTGCATAGATAACCGGGTTCTAGAGAGCAACGGGCCCGCATCTCATGGCTTTGAGACATAGGGGGCTTCACTCTAGAATTGGCGGGCTATTCGCCGCACTCGTAAGGGGTACAGGTTGACCCAAGGAGGGGTGCTCAAGTTACCGGATTCCGTGAAGTGCTGGGTGGTCCATTCACTTTGCTGAAGGGGGCTACCTTGCTTCAGGTTTTAGGGGGTAACTTGCCGCACTTATAGGGGTCTAGGTTTTCATTGCACAGGCTATCCACACGACCAGGGGAACGTCGGGTTTCAATTAGGGCTAAAAGGAAACCCGGGGCTCCCAGATTATCTGTATTGTTATATGATACTTATTACTTTTCTGTGATGTTGCATTTATCATGCCTGGAGCGATTATTATATATTGTTATATATATACTAGTAGATGTTGTATATGTTTTACACCTGCGCTAGTCCAGTCCCCACTCTGTCGTTAGTTAAGTACCCTAACGGGTGATGACGGGACCCAGTGGCGAATGTGGATGGCATATACGTACATCATATTTTTGTTCTTTTCTCGTATGATCAATTGATGGGACTACATTGATTCAGATCAATGCAAGGAAAACAGACCTATTCGATGTTGTTGGAACAATTTTCAAAAAGCTGTTATTACAAGGACGTTCTCTTTTGTTTTGCACAGTTATATTCGGTTATGAATATCCAGCACCTCATTCGACGAGGCAAGGGCCGAGATCCCTTCATTGGGAGTGACCCCTTGGGCAGAGGTTTGCGTCAGGATAATAACTTCACTATAGTCGATTACTTTTTGCTTTGCATCACGGTATTCAGATGGAATATCCTGCACCTCATTCTACGGCGAAAAAGCCGAGATCCCTTCACCGGGAGTGACCTATTTAGCAAAGGTTTTCGCCACTATATATTTAGAAAAAGATATGTGGTTCCTTCAACGATATCAAGTTCATTACGTTAAAGGTTTTTCGCCAAAAACCAGTCGTAGCCCTCCGTCATTTCTTACAGGTGTTACTTAGTATTCATGCTGTGTATGTTGACCTCTGTCAAGGCACAGTGCTTGGTAGCTGGGTAATACTTCTTTGTTGCATAGATATGTGATTATTTAGGACAGTCGCACGGTCATTTTGACCTCTGTCAAGGGCACATGCGGGTAGGTCTAAGTTAATCAAGGACAATGACAGGTTGAACTTGACTTGCGACTTATGATATGTTGACCTCTGTCAAGGTCATAAGCCGCTTGGGGTAAAAATCACATCGGGAGTTTCTAAAGAAACTGAAACTTGCCAGGCATGCGCATACCTTCTAGAATATGGTGACTTGAGTGGATTCCATCAAGTTATCATGCGATAATAGTTGGATTCCGTTTCTCACTGATGAGTTGGTTTACTCCTCGGGTGATCCCAACTAATTCTTCTTTTAGGTTTGGAGGAGAATTTGTGGATACAGTGGGAGACATCCTGATTAAATAAAGTGATTAACCACTCTGATCTAGGTTAGAGTGCACGCAGAGTGCTTTTTTCTCTCTCTCTTTGGCAGCAACCATGTCCCGACCCTAAACTATAACTCAGTGACCAAGTTAACCGAACTTTCTTAAAACACTGGCTTTTGGATTGTCTGAGCTGCATACAACATTGCCACTCCTTCTTTTACCCTTTTCTTTTATCCAAAACACCCTGTATCACTACAAACATCCACTTCCATTGGATAAATCCATCGTATGGTTATATACGAACCCGGAGGAACTTGTTCCAGATTCGAGGATAGATCCTGGTTCTGGAGAGAATGATGTTAGTGTATATGCCCTAGAGGCCATTACTGTATCATACTAGTTTGTATATTACTTGATGGAAGCTTGGGATATTCACATTTGTATAGACAATCTTGCTCAAAATAGTAGTATGCTACTTGGTTTGTCCCTGCTTCAATGTGTGTACATGTGTTTCTTTTAACATATCGCCTATACACATTAGTGGAGCCCTTAGGATCTTTGCTTGATTACCAGCGTTGTGATGGCAGTCACACTCGTGGGGGCTGGGTAATCCACAAGCACATCCTTATACAGGTCCCTAGTTATAGAACTATCGAGACAGGGCATCGATACTCCGGAGTAGACTAGCGTATGCGCTTCTCATCCCAGCAGGGGAGACGGTCTGTCCCACAGCCGTCAGTACGTCGTACTTGAGATAGTATGCGGGTGCTCGTTAGGTTACGAGTACACTGGACAGGACTCGTCGGGAACTGATTGGTTGGTACTATACCTATCGTTAGTTATCAGTTCCCAGGTGACATGAGTACAGCTTAGTCCGCTGACTTGACACTGTCACTTCGCCTCGAGTGTGTTCCCATTGTACTTTGATTACTACCCTACCACGGATCAAAGGAGTCATGAAAACAGGTAGTAGTTGGGTACAGTCCCGTAGCACTTGGAGGCAGTGACGGTTAGACAGGATTCGTCTCTCCCGGTATTGGGAGTTGATATCGCGCTGTGTCAAGAAGAGCCAATACACACAGTCGTCCCTGGCCAGGGCAACCGAGATGCACTGGTAGGTTTCCAGTGCTATCTCAGGGTGTTCTGGGCTACACTCCGACACGACTTGTACCGCTATTAGGGGACTGACGTTTACCGCCCCCCTAGGCCCGCCATGAGATATTCTCAGACGAACAGACCGGACTGTACGGAGGCTGTCACATTCAGGCTCAGTAAGAGTTCAGATGGGTTTCACCTCGTCAGTCTTCTTATCGCCATCTACCTGGGGGCCGTTACGCACAGCTAGTGCCGCTTGCGGTCTGTGGATAAACCCACTTCCAGCGTAGTGTCGAGTCTTTAGAGTCCCACACAGAGAGCTATTCGCTTTTAGGAAAAAGAGTAGAGGTCGCATGGTTTTGCGACAGGGTTCGATCACATCCGTGCACTTGTGCACGTTTGGTGTCCTGGCAGTTATTACTAGCGGGCTTTGGTTTAAGCCAGATCCTAGTATATGTTTTGGGATTGATTTTATCTCTTTGTATTCGTGTTCCTCGGAACGCGGATGCGGGTGTGTATGCACAGTTGACAGAGACAGAGGCAGAGGATTCTCATTAGGGTTGTTGACTGCTGACCTTTTCTAAATCCTAATGAGAATAAGAAATATGATTAATAATAATATTAATTAAGTATTATTGTGCCATGGTTGGGTTGAAAGTTTGACATTGTTGACTTGTTGACGTTGTTGACCGGTTGACTAGCTTGGACTTGTTGACCATCATCATTACAATGGCTATCATTTCATGGGTATGACTTTTGCTTGCTTGTTGTTCTTTACAAAATGAGTGCATGAAATGATAAAGCCATTGACATGAACCATCACAAAAGGCTTAATTATTATTATTATTATTATTATTATTATTATTATTATTATTATTATTATTATTATTATTTTTGTTTTATGAGAGAATGGTTGCAAAAAGTCTTTCTCATTCTATCATTCTCATTCTCTCTCATCTCAAGCTCTCCCTCTTCCTCTTGCTCTCTCTCTAGCTCAAGGAAATTCCCTCTCATGAGTTGAGAACCATTTCCTTTGAGATAAAACCCAAAACACTTCTCTACTCATCCTAGTGTATAAGGTCTAGCAAACCAAGTATTCTAGTGTTCTCTAGATTGAGGTTGGAGCCAAAGGTAGAAGCTTTCGGGTGGATCCATCTTCGGCACAAGGAGACGATGAGGTGAGGCCGATCCGACCACCACAAGGAGTTGAAGAGAAGGAGTTCAAGTTTAGGTATAACCCCTAACCTAGTAGCTAAACTCTTAGTTAGGTTGTTAAATAGTTTGTTTAACAAAGATCCGTTTCTAGAGTCCATGTTACCCCCACCGTAAAAATCGTTTTACACCATTTCCGCAACCCCAAAGAACCGGGGATGGGTAACGTGGACTTACAGTGGTATCAGAGCCTAGTTAAACACTATCTAACATATTAGCAAAGTAACTAGATGTTCGATCGGAGAAAAAATCACCAAACATGCCCGAACTTTAAACTTTCTGTCGATTTTTATTCTGCTCTAAAAATAATTTAACACATCTGAAAAATCGTCTTAGGGTTTTTAGTGAACACAGCAGAAAAACGATCCACTGAGCCGACCAACTCACCGCGGAAACGCGGCAAGAAGAGCTTCTTGCCGCGAATCCGCGACCGAGTTGACTCGGCCGTGGATCGGTTTTGCTGCAGTGTGTATCCTGGGGTGTTTTGGGATTTTTGGAATATGATTTTTCTGTCCAGATTTTCCAGAAAGCAAAATTTGTTTTTGGGGTGGTTAAAAATCCGTATTTTGATCGAACTTCTAAAGACTTTAGCTAACGGGTTTATATCTGTGATGTGATATATGTATTGAACGTATGCTAATCGCTTTACGTCGATTAGTGGGGGTTATACATATCTGTGATCTGTAATGTTGATGGTATGTGTATATGAATTCATTGGATTGTCGCGGATGAATAGCCGGGGAGTTGTGAGATGAGAGTTTTCTTTATCTTTCAATTCATGTAATTTGTAATTGATGTAATATTATTTATATGGACGCACATCCGGGATGAGGTTGTAGCCGCCATTGTATAATTTCTTTTACTGTTTTTTGCTCCTAGGATAGACCCATGGAGGGGGTGCAAAAACTACCGGGTACCTCGAAGTGCCGAGTGGCCTACTCACGTTGTTGAGGGAGGTTGCTTCACTTTGGATATTTAGCGAGTAGTTTGCCGCACCCGTAGGAGTCTAGGGTGGGGTATTGGCTATTCATCGCGACCGTGTAATCCGCTTTTCGTTACAGGCTCGTACGAAATGCGGATTCCTGGTATATCCAATGTGTTCATCTGTGATCTGGAATGGCTATCATTGCATCTGACGAATGTATATATCTATATATGATATCTATTTAGGCGTTGCTTATGTTTTGCATCCGCGCTAGTCCAGCCCCAGCTCCGTCGTTAATTAAGTAACCTAACGGGTAATGACGGGGCCCCGTGGCGAATGCGGATGGCATAAGCGTACGTCATATTTTCGTTGTTTTCTGCAATGGTAGGATTAAATGATGGGACGCATTAAAATTAATGCAAGAAAATAAACCAAAGTTAAAGTCGTTGGAACAATTTCAAAAACCACTCGGTTTACTTTCAAAAACAACTTTTAAACGCGGAGCTTAAGCCACTCCTTTTAAAAGCTATCAAGGTTCCATCGATTATATCAAGTTCACTACGTTCACGGTTTCGCCAAAACCATTCGTAGCCCTCCATTATTTCAGTTAAATATTCGGTAGTATTCAAGCTATGTATTTTGACCTACGCCAAGGCATAGTGATTGGTAGCTGCCGGATATTTATCTGTTGCATAGATAGATGCGTTGGTTTTAGACAGTCGTACTGCCTTGTTGGCCAAAGTCAAGGGTAGGTATGGGTGGGTTCAAATTAACCTGGATAATGATAGGTAGAACTTGACATGTGACTTATGATATTTTGGCCTACGTCAAGGTCATAAGAGCATGGGGCAAAAATCCACATCGGGTGTTTCTAAAGAACCAGAAACTTGCTAGCGCTGCATACCATTTAGAGTGTGATGATTCTAGTAGGATTCCTTCAGTTTTGTCACGCGGTGATATTTGGATCCCGATCCTACTGTGAGTATATGCTACTCCTCGGGAAATTTCTCACTTAACGATCAATGCTATAAACCAAGTAGGTGTCTAGAAAGGTGTTAGCGGGGCTACGCCCCCAGGGAAAAGAGGTTCTTAAATTAAGGAACTTCGCCAAAGCGTTGGAAAACCTCCCTCGAAGTACCGACACTGGCCTGGCTGAACGGTTAAGCAAGTATTGTACGGTGAGATTGATCCCGACTAATTCTTCCTTTTTGGATTGAGGAGGGATTCGAGAAACAGTGGGAGCCATCCTGTTTAGATAAATTAAAAACCAATCTAAACTTGCAAGAGCATCATGCTGAGTGTTTTCTTCTCTCTCTCTTAATTGCAGCGACCCAGTGACCACACATAGGTTACATCTAAATAATAAAATGACTGAACCTGACTGTTATGATTAGCAAAGGTCTGTCCAGATGTCCAATTCCCATGACAAGCTGGGACACCTCTTAACTAATCAAACCCCTGCCGTCTCAAGACCAATTTACCCTGTCTCGGATAGTGATATCCGTAAGAAATCGGAAAAGGACTGTGCGAAAGCCAAGTGCCTCATGTTAGCCTTAGTTGATGGTGCATACCAGAGGCGGCACGAGAAGATGGACTTAGTTTCTGTCTTCCTCCATAACAAAGATTTATATGGAGAGCAATCTCGTATCGCAAGATATGAGACCTCGAATGAATTGCTTCAAGCGAGGTTGGCTATCGGGTCATCTGTAGGAGGCAACGTCCTTACAGAGACCAGCTGTTTTGAGCTCATGGACCTGAAGACCACGTTGGAGAACGGGTCAAATACTGACTTGATTCTATAGTCTCTGCCTTCTACCCTTAAGGAAACCAGGGAAGTAGAAGGAAAGATAAGGGCAAAAGTTTCGGGACTGGATATAGTAAAAGAGGGACGTTCCTATTGTTACAGGAATGAACATTGGCAGAAGGATTGCAGGGCTAGCAAAACCAGTAGCCAGGATTCGAAGCATGTTGTGGCTTCGGCTTCGGGTGTGTTTGTAATAGAGAACTGTATGTCAGTTAACCCTACTTCTTGGGTATTGGATACCAGATCAGGATCTCACATCTGTAATTCGTTACAGGCTCTGAGAAACCGTAGGGTTATCAAGAAAGGTGATATGACTCTCAAGGTTGCTAACGGAATGAGCATGGACACTGAATCCGTAGGGGAATATCATCTTGGACTGACAACTGGGCAGATATTGATTTTGCGTAACAGTTTGTATGTACCAGGTGCGACTTGTAATATCATATTTGTATCCTTACTTTCTAAGGAAGGTTATGATTTTACTTTTGTAAGCGATGTGGTACACATCCACCTAAATCAAGTTCTGATTGGGTCAGGTACATTAAATAACGGGATATACGTATTGAATCAAGCTCAGATTTTCAGTGTCCAGAACACACTTAAAAGAATGTCTCCGGAGTTAAATCAGGCTTTCTTATGGCATTGTAGACTGGGTCACATCAATGAGAGAAGGTTGACGAAGTTACATACAGAAGGGTATTTGGATCCATTTGAATATCAATCATATGCAACTTGTCAATCCTGTCTCAAATGAAAAATGACAAAGACTCCGTTTACTGGAGACGGAGTAAGAGCGAGCGAGCTCTTGGGGCTCGTACACAGGGATGTGTGCGGTCCAATGTCTACACATGCGCGAAGCTGTTATTCTTACTCCATTACTTTTACGGATGATTTTTCAAGGTTCGGGCATGTCTTCTTAATGAAGCATAAATCTGAAGCCTTTGAAAAATTCCAGGAATACAAGAATGAAGTAGAAAAACAAACAGGCAAAAGTATCAAGACACTGAGATCTGATCGAGGTGGTGAATACTTGGGTACCGAGTTCCTGGATTACCTAAAAGAGAATGGAATTCTCTCTCAGCTTACTCCTCCATACACTCCACAATATAACAGTGTATCGGAGAGACGGAACCGAACCCTATTGGATATGGTGCGTTCCATGATGAGTAACGCTGAGTTACCGCGATCATTCTGGGGATATGCACTAGAATCAGCTGCATATCTTTTGAACCGAGTTCCAACTAAGACTGTGCCTACCACACCATATCAGATATGGAGTGGGAAGAGACCCTATTTTCAATATCTAAAGATTTGGGGATGTCCAGCTTTTGTCAAAAAGCAGCATGCGGACAAACTCGAGGCACGTTCAGTACAGTGCAAGTTTGTGGGATACCCAAAGAACTCTAGGGGGTATCTTTTCTATTACGCAGAAGAACAAAAGGTCTTTGTCTCTCGTAATGCCCACTTTCTGGAACATCAGTTCTTAGAAAAACAAATAAGTGGGAGCGCAATAGAACTGGAAGAAATTCCAGAACCACAAACTATTACTGAAAGCTTAGTAGAACCAAAGGGTTCGAAAGATCAGGACATTCCTACGCCGCTCCACAGGAGTAGTAGGCAGTCTCATCCGCCCGAGAGATACTACGGTTTTCTCATAGACGGGGATAGAGAGGATTGCACCATGGATTATGATGAGCCTACTAGCTTCCAGCAAGCCATTCAGAGCGGTGACTCGGTAAAATGGCTGGATGCAATGCGGACCGAGATGGAGTCCATGTACACCAACAAAGTTTGGACTTTGGACTTTGCTCCAGAAGGGGTAAAACCCGTAGGCTGCAAATGGATCTTCAGAAAGAAGATTGGTGTAGATGGGCAGGTCGAAACCTATAAAACTAGGCTTGTTGCAAAGGGTTTTCGTCAAAGACCTGGTTTGGACTATGATGAGACCTTTTCTCCAGTAGCTATGCTCAAATCCATTCGGATCCTTCTTACCATTGCTGCCTTCCACGATTATGAGATCTGGCAGATGGACGTAAATACGGCTTTCCTAAATGGAAATCTGGAAGAGTGCATCTATATGGATCATCCAGAGGGATTCATTCAGAGTGGGAGCAGCAGTAAAGTGTGCAAGTTGCTCAATTCCATCTATGGACTGAAGCAGGCATCGCGGAGTTGGAACATATGCTTTGATGATACTGTCAAAGAATACGACTTTATCAAAAACCCAGATGAATCATGCATTTACAGTAAAATTGTAGGGAGAACTGTGGTATTCCTCATCTTGTACGTGGATGACATTCTCCTAATAGGAAATGATATTCCTATGTTACAGTCAGTCAAAGGATTCTTGTCACAGAGGTTCTCCATGAAGGACCTGGGCGATGCCAACTACATTCTGGGGATCTAGATCTATCGTGATAGATCTAAGAGGATGTTGGGACTTTCACAGTACAGGTACATCGACGCCATACTGAAATAATTCAGTATGGAAGATTCCAAACGCGGTAATCTACCGGCTTGTCACGGAATCACCCTCTCCAAAGAGATGTCTCCCAAGACTGATTTGGAAAGGGCTCGCATGTCATCAATACCCTACGCTTCTGCGGTAGGCTCTATTATGTATGCGATGTTGTGTACCAGACCAGATGTAGCATACGCATTGAGCGTTGTAAGCCGGTATCAGTCGGACCCAGGGGAGAAACACTGGATAGCAGTAAAGAACATTCTCAAGTACTGGAGAAGGACTAAGGAGATGTTCTTGGTGTATGGCGGAAAAGACCTCCAGATCGAGGCCTTTGCTGACTCCAGCTTCCAGAGCGACAAGGATGACTCCAAGTCCATGTCGGGTTATGTCTTTACTCTCAATGGAGGGGCGGTTTGCTGGAAGAGCTCCAAGCAGGAAACCGTTACTGACTCAACTATGGAAGTGGAGTACATAGCTGCTTGCGATGCCGCAAAGGAAGCTGTCTGGATAAAAAAGTTCCTCACGGAACTTCAGGTGGTTCCTACCATTGTTGATCCAATACCATTGTATTGTGACAACAACGGCGCTATAGCTTTAGCGAAGGAAACCAGGTCCCATCAGAAGTCCAGGCACATTTTGAGGCGGTACCACCTGATCAGGGAGATCGTAGATCGCCGGGAGATCGAGGTGAAGAGAGTAAATTCAGAAGATAACACTGCAGATCCACTCATGAAGGCCTTGCCCCAGACGCAGTTCGAGCGGCTGATCAAGATGATAGGTCTTCGATACGCCAGTACATGGCCTAAGTGCAAGTGGGAGATTGTTAGTGTATATGCCCTAGAGGTCATTACTGTATCATACTAGTTTGTATATTACTTGATGGAAGCTTGGGATATTCACATTTGTATAGACGATCTTGCTCAAAATAGTAGTATGTTACTTGGTTTGTCTCTACTTCAATGTGTGTACATGTGTTTCTTTTAACATATCGCCTATACACATTAGTGGAGCCCTTGGGATCTTTGCTTGATTACCAGCGTTGTGATGGCAGTCACACTCGTGGAGGCTGGGTAATCCACAAGCACATCCTTATACAGGTCCCTAATCATAGGACTATCGAGACAGGGCATCGATACTCTGGAGTGGACTAGCGTATGAGCTTCTCATCCCAGCAGGGGAGACGGTCTGTCCCACAGCCGTCAGTACGTCGTACTTGAGATAGTATGCGAGTGCTCGTTAGGTTACGAATACACTGGACAGGACTCGTCGGGAACTGATTGGTTGGTACTATACCTATCGTCAGTTATCAGTTCCTAAGTGACATGAGTACAGCTTAGTCCGCTGACTTGACACTGTCACTTCGCCTCGAGTGTGTTCCCACTGTACTTTGATTACTACCCTACCACGGCTTAAAGGAGTCATGCAAACAGGTAGTAGTTGGGTGCAGTCCCGAAGCACTTAGAGGCAGTGATGGTTAGACAGGATTCGTCTCTCCCGGTATTGGGAGTTGATATCGCGCTGTGTCAAGAAGAGCCATTACACACAGTCGTCCCTGGCCAGGGCAAGCGAGATGCACTGGTAGGTTTCCAGTGCTATCTCAGGGTTTTCTGGGCTACACTCCGACATGCCTTGTACCGTTATTAGGGGACTGACGTTTACCGCCCCCTAGGCCCGCCATGCGATATTCTCAGATGAACAGACCGGACTGTACGGAGACTGTCACATTCAGGCTCAGTAGGATTTCACCTCGTCAGTCTTCTTATCAGCATCTACCTGGGGGCCGTTACGCACAGCTAGTGCCGCTTGCGGTCTGTGGTTAAACCCACTGCCAGCGTAGTGTCGAGTCTTTAGAGTCCTACACAGAGAGCTATTCGCCTTTAGGCAAAAGAGTAGAGGTCGCATGGTTTTGCGACAGGGTTCGGTCACATCCGTGCACTTGTGCACGTTTGGTGTCCGGGAAGTTATTACTAGCGGGCTTTGGTTTAAGCCAGATCCTAGTATACGTTTTGGGATTGGTTTTATCTCTTTGTATTCGTGTTCCTCGGAATGCGGATGCGGGTGTGTATGCACAGTTGACAGAGACAGAGGCAGAGGATTCTTATTAGGGTTGTTGACTGTTGCCCTTTTCTAAACCCTAATAAAAATAAGAAATATGATTAATAATAATATTAATTAAGTATTATTGTGCCATGGTTGGGTTGAAAGTTTGACCTTGTTGACTTGTTGACTTTGTTGACCGGTTGACTAGCTTGGACTTGTTGACCATCATCATTACAATGGCTATCATTTCATAGGTATGACTTTTGCTTGCTTGTTGTTCTTTACAAAATGAGTGCATGAAATGATAAAGCCATTGA
The DNA here is from genome assembly GCA_030015575.1 of Agapanthus africanus. Taxonomy (NCBI): domain Eukaryota; kingdom Viridiplantae; phylum Streptophyta; class Magnoliopsida; order Asparagales; family Amaryllidaceae; genus Agapanthus; species Agapanthus africanus. The sequence goes on from CM057337.1 coordinate 90,550,906, forward strand.
CATGAACCATCACAAAAGGCTTAATTATTATTATTATTATGATTATTTTTTTATTATGAGAGAATGGTTGCAAAAAGTCTTCCTCATTCTATCATTCTCATTCTCTCTCATCTCAAGCTCTCCCTCTTCCTCTTGCTCTCTCTCTCTAGCTCAAGGAAATTCCCTCTCATGAGTTGAGAACCATTTCCTTTGAGATAAAACCCAAAACACTTCTCTACTCATCTTAGTGTACAAGGTCTAGCAAACCAAGTATTCTAGTTTCCTCTAGATTGAGGTTGGAGCCAAAGTTAGAAGCTTTCGGGTGGATCCATCTTCGGCACAAGGAGACGACGAGGTGAGGCCGATCCGACCACCACAAGGAGTTGAAGAGAAGAAGTTCAAGTTTAGGTATAACCCCTAACCTAGTAGCTAAACTCTTAGTTAGGTTGTTAGATAGTTTGTTTAACAAAGATCCGTTTCTAGAGTCCATGTTACCCCCACCGTAAAAATCATTTTACACCATTTCCGCAACCCCAAAGAACCGGGGATGGGTAACGTGGACTTACAAATGAATAGGACTATTCAGTTGTCATTTCTTTTTACCTTCTCTCATGTTGCGATTACTCTTAGGATTAGGAGAGTACACCTATTATGCTTATTGGGTAGTCTTCTTCCAAACCATAGGCTGGTGCCGAACGGTAGGGAAGGAAGAAAACCATTTAGCCTAACGATGGTGTACAGATGGTAATGGGTAAAGATAAATAAAAGGATTTGGAGAGATGGAAAGGAAATATACGGTTACAGTCATGAATCTGATAATGGAAGAGGCATTACTAGGAATACCCGGATACCCCTTCGAAACATTTTCATGTTTCAGTTTCACTGTGCGTTGTTAATAGAAAATTGATTTAACAATTAGATCCTTACTCCAGGGTATGTATTTACCAAGTATGATTCTCATATCTGTATGGTTTTACAGATGATGAGTGGGAGTAAGTTATTGGGAATTAGGTGATCATCCTCATTATATCAGGATTCGTTGTAATTGGTGATATTTGAGGAAATCGCCTGGGTTTTTGCCGGACGACAAATATTTGGTTTTGAATATTCGTTGTTATGCACCAATTTCAAATTGATATATCTGTACGTTTATTTCATAAAGTGAGATATAATTTTTTGAAATTATGTCCATGACATTTACCTATATCAGTTGATGGTTAGGTAAGGAGCATTAAACAGTGGTGTAATTCTTCATAACCATAGTACCGTTTTCAACCTACGACACACAGGGTTTGAGTTATTCAACTCAGGGGACTTATAAAAAGTATTGTATGTTGTCCAGTATCCATTAGGACAGAGGGGTTGGTCCTCGTACTATATTCTGTTTACTTGTGACTTCTCCAGTTTTAGACACGTGTTTTCGTAGAAATACAAGGTCTAACTTTTGAGAAGTTATAGGTACAAGAATAAAGTAGAGAACCACGTGTTGCAAGTATCAGGATTCTTCAAGGTGATCGAAGATGTAGATACTTGTGTTTGGTATTCGGTTGATAGTAATGGTTTTGAGAAACTTGTTTCTCTTTCAGGTTACTCATAATTGGATGCACTCCTAAGTTGAGTAATGTTGATCGGCCTCTCTCCATTTAGTTGACATGCACTGGAGACAGCTGCAAGATTTGTATCTGGTTCCAATTAAATATGTTCCTCTGTTTCTATATTGTATATAAAATGGTTCATATCTTAACGATGTTAAGGTATTTGGAGTTGTCCGGCTTATGCTTAAAACCAGACTCTGGATAACTCAAGGCACGTTTCTGTAATGGCAGTTTGTGGGTTATCCTAGGCTATGACGAGGGATAGCTTTCTACCATCTGGAAGATCAATAGTGATATTGTTCTTGACTCGCCACAGTTTTAGTAAAATGGACTTTTTCACAAAACAGTAGTGGGGGTATAGTAGAACTAGAAGCGATTCCAGAACCACAGATGATTACTGAAAATTTAATAGGACCAAAAGATTCAATCTGGTTTGACATTCCATTAGCCACTACGCAGATATGGTGGGTAACCTCAGGTGCCCGAGAGGTACTTCGATATTCTCAAAGACGGTGGCAGGGAGGTTCTACGGATCAATAGCGTGTACATGACACAGCCAGAGGGCTTCGTAGATAGTGGGAGCAGCGGAAATGTGTGCAAGCTGCTTAAATCAATGTACGGATTAAAGCAGGTATCGCGGAGCTGGAACATCTGTTTTGATGTGGCGGTCAAAGAGTTTGACTTCATCAAAAACGTAGATGAACCTTGTATATACAAAAAGGTTGTACAGAGTAAGGATGTCTTCCTCGTATTGTACGTGGATGATATACTCTTGATAGGAAATGATGTTCCTATCCTACACTCGGTCAAGCTCTTCTTATCACACAAGTTCTCCATAAAAGATCTTGGTGATGCCTCCTACATCCTGGGATTAAGATCTATAGAGATAGATCTAAGAGAACATTGGGATTGTCCCAATCCAGATATATTGACACCATACTAAAGAGATTTAGTATGGAAGATTCTAAACGTGGTAATTTACCTACTTGTTCAGGAATCACCCTCTCCAAAGAGATGTCTCCCAAGACTGATTTGGAGAGGGCTCGCATGAAAGAGATCCCCTATGCATCTGCAGTTGGGTCTATCATATATGCGATGTTATGTACCAGACTGGATGTAGCTTACGCATTAGGTGTAGTGAGAAGGTATCAATCAGATCCTGGGAAAAAACACTGGACAGCTGTGAAGAACATTCTTAAGTACTTGAGAAGGACTAAAGAAATGTTCGTGGTGTATGGTAACGGTGAACTCCAGGTGGAGTCCTTTACCGATTCGAGCATCTAGAGTGATAAAGACGACAGCAAGTCAGTCTTGGGTTTTGTCTTCACTCTCAATGGAGGGGCGGTATGTTGGAAGAGTTCTAAGCAAGAAACTGTAGCAAACTCGACGATGGAGGCTGAATACATCGCTGCCAAAGAGGCTGTCTAGATGAAGAAGTTCATTGCTGAACTTGGTGTGGATCCATCCATTGAGCATCCAATACCTTTGTATTGTGATAACAATGGAGCTATGGCTTTCGCTAAGGAACCCCGGTCCTATCAGCGATCCAGACATATTCTTAGACGGTATCACCTGATCCGGAAGATAGTAGATCGCCGGGAGATCAGGGTCAGGAGAGTAGATATGAAGGACAACACGGCGGATCCACTCATGAAGGCACTCCTCCAGATGTAGTTTGAGAGACTTTTTGGGATGTTGGGTATGAGATACTACAACAACTGGCCTTAGTGTAAGTGGGAGATTGTTAGGTATATGTATACCCTAGAGGCCATTATTGTATGATATAGTGGATGCTTGGACATATATATAGAGGACTTTCTTGCTCGACATGATAGTATGCTATCTGGTTGCTCTTTATCTTAACATGTACACTTTTATTATTATTCTGTCTCTCTGATACATGTTGATAAAGCCTTTAGGATGTTTGCTTGACTACCAAGACTATGATGCAGATCATACTACTAGGACTTGTGTAGTCCACAAGCACATCATTTAACTGTTCCTAGTCAAGGGAGTATCGAGACAGGGCAACGATATTACAGAGTAGACTAGCGTGTACGTTTCTTAACCCTGTAGGGGGCGATGGTTGATCCCATAACCATTGGTGTTTGACATCAAAGATTGTGCACAGGTGCTCATTAGAGAATGGGTACACCGAATAGGACTCGCCGAGAACTCCTAGATGGTACTATACCTATCGTCAGATAGCACTTCTTTGGTGACACTGGTACAGGTTAATCTGTAGACCCGAGATCGTCATAATTTCTTTTGTGGTTCCCACTATGCTTTGATTTCCTTCCTACCACGGCTCAAAAGATTCGTGCAAATAGGTTGATTTTGGGTACAGTCCCGAGTCACATAGAGGCAGTGAGCGATAGGAGGGGTTTCATCTCTCCCGGTATTGGGAGTTGATATTGCGCTATGCTCGATTAGCTATAACAGTAAGTCCCTGGCCAGGGCTGATGAGATTTACTTGTATGTATTATCCATAATTTCTCAAACCATTATGAGCCACAATCGGCATGACTTATCAAGTTACTGGGGTCTAACGATTCCACCCCTAGACTCGATATGCGACATATCAGACAAAAAAACCGGACTGTATGGTAAGTGTTACTTATAGGCTTCATGGGAGTTTGGACAAGCTTGCTTGTTGATCTTCTAATCGCTCAATACCTAGGTAGCCGTTACGTCCAGCTAGTACCACCGACGGCTTATGGGTAACTGATGTGATCATTACCTACTGCTGGCGTATTGACGAGTCTTTAGAGTCCCACACAGATGTTTCATAGTTCAAGTAAAATGAAGTAAGGCATATATGTTGATATGTGCAGGAGCCTGATTAAATACGAGTATGTGATATCGTATTCTAATCTAGCGACATTTGATATCGGTTAGGTTATATGTGATATAACCGGATTATTGAATCAAGTGTTGATTTGATAAATTGATATACAGATAAATAATATTAGTAGGTTATATATGATATAACCGGATTATTAAATCAAGTGTTGATTTAATAATTTGATATATATTTATATTTGATATATTTATATATTAACTAATATTAAGCTCACTTAAAGTTTATATTCTCATAATATATATATATATATATGTATATATATATATGTGTATATATATATGTGTGATATATATATATATATATATATATATATATTTAGATTTTCTATCTTGAGAAAATAGAAAATGAGGTGGAAAATGGGAAGATATTTGAGGAATGGGTGAAGCATGGCATTGTTCATTATTTTATTAGTTTGCCATCACTATAGAAACATGGTTATATTTATTATTGGTTTTTAATTCCATGCTTCAATAAGTGAGATGTGAAGAAAGCCATTCTTTACTTGTGAAAATATCCAAGCTCATTTGCTTACACTCTCCATTTTCATCTTCTTCCTCCTCCAAGCCCTAACCCTCACATGAGTTGTGAACCCTAGGGCTTGTAAGAATTCTTAATGAGCTAAAACACCTACTTCATCATCCTACTCTAGATTAGCCATTTAGATTAGGGTGTTTCCTTCACTAATGCATGATTAGTGAAGAGGTAGCTTGACCTACAGAAGCTTCAAGGTGGATCATCTTCGGCCTCGAAGATCGCGAAGCAAGCTTGTGCACTTCTTCAAGTGGAGTCAAGAGGAGTCATAGGGACTACTACTCGGAGCTTAAGAAGAGAAGGACTTGGTCTACAAAGGTTATAGTCTCTTTCACTTAGCATAGATCTTGCTATGTTATCATATAAACCCTAATACTCTAGTTAAATTCTAGGTTAGTGTAGCTTAGCACCTAAGAAATTTTAATATTGCATACTTGATTCCGGTAAATACCTAGTAGTGGTGCTAAGAAACACTTTCATGGACTGTACGGAGATTGTCACGGATAGGCTCAGTAGGAGTTCGGGTGAGTTTGCTCGTCGGCCTTCTTTTCAACAAATACCTGGGTAGCCATTACGTACAACTAGTGTCGCTGACATGCTTGTGGTTAAACCTACTGCCAGCGCATTGTAGATTCTTTAGAGTCCCACACATAGGGTTTTCCTAGTTCAGACAAAACGATGTAGAGGCCGTATGGTTTTACGTGCAAGGTTTCGATTATATACATGTACTAGCTACATGGATTTTGTTCGGATGGATTATACTAGCGGGTTTAGAATTAAGCCGAATTATTGAATCATGTATTGATTTAATAATGATCTAGTATTATATCATTGGATTATTTTATCTCTTGGTATTCATATTTTTTGTAGTACGGATACGGGTATGTATATACGGTGAGGGTATTCTTGTATTTATATTAGAATGCATCTAGAAGAAAACACATCATTTTGTTTTAAATCTATTTGTTTAAATAGATAATGAGGTGGAGGGATGAGGTGTGTTAAAGCATGGTTGAAGCAAGGCTACTTGATTTTATTTATTCATTTGTTCTAACTATTCAAACATGGTTGCATTATTTCTATTGAAACTAATATGCTTGATATTTTGAAAGACTTAGTCATTCTTCACTTGATGCTTCATTCTACACTCGGCTTTTTCTTTCCTCCTTTCCTCTCTTCTTCTCCCTCAAACCCTAACCCTCTCATGAGTTGAGAAACCTAGGGTTTATGAGATAATCCAATCCAATTCACACTCTACGTCTTCTAAACTACCTAGATTAGCAAATTAGGTACTTTCGGGTAGATCGTCTTCGACGTGAGGAGGCCAATGACCAAGCTCGATCACGACGGACGAGGAGATTAAGAAGGAGATTAAGAAGACCCGAAGAACTTGTTCATATAGGTATAATCACTTTCACAGTAGATTGGTATCTTTGCAAGTTTTGTTATCTAGGGCTTACGGTAAATCTTGGGATTAGTCGGTGTTGCCCGCTTAAAAATTGTTTTATGAAAATTCCACCTCTCTACGAACCCAGTAGAGTGTGTGACACCGCCTAACAGAGCACCAGGACTATCTTCTCGACGGCCAGGTACCTGGTCTCTGCATCTTTTAAAATGTGGCTGACGTAGTAAACCAGCCTATGTATGCCCTCAGATTCTCTTATGAGAATGAAGCCAGCAACCTGGTCAGAAACGGCCAGATATATCAGCAGCTCATCTCCTTCAACCGGTCAAGTGAGGAGCGATGGCTTCGTCAGATGAGTCTTGAGCTGCTTGAAGGCTATTTGACACTCCTCGGACCACTCGAACTCGGGGATTTTCCTCAAGGTTTTGAAGAAAGGTAGGCACTTTTCGCCGGATTTGGACATGAACCGACTCAAAGTGACCACTCTGCCTGTGAGCCGTATGATTTCAACGTTGCTCCTGGATGTCTCCATGTCTATGATGGCCCTGATCTTCTCCGGGTTTGCTTCGATTCCTTAGTGTGTAACCATGAATTCGAGGAACTTTCTGCCCGTGACGCTGAAAGCACACTTGGCTGGATTCAACTTCATTTTGTACTTTCATAGGACCTAAAAGGTCTTCCTAAGGTTCGTAGTATGCCCCGCTGACAGGGTGGATTTCACTAGCATTTTGTCGACGTATACCTCTATATTCCTCCCGATATGCGGTTTGAACAGCTTGTTGACCAATCGTTGGTACATTGCCCCCTCGTTTTTTAGGCCAAAGGGCATTACCTTGTAGTAATAGACTCCTCGATCGGTGGTGAAGGCGGTGAGCTCTTTGTCGGCCGAGTTCATCCGGATTTGATTATAACCGGAGAAGGCATCCATGAACCTCAGCAGCTCATGACCGACCGAGCTATCAACCGGATGATCTATTCGAGGGAGCGGGTAGTAGTCTTTGGGGCATGCCTTGTTCAGGTCGGTAAAATCAATGCACATGCGCCACTTTCCATTCGCTTTCTTAACCATGACTACATTGGCTAGCCAGGCCGAGTAGTCCAGGTTCCTGATGAATCCAGCCGCGAGTAGTTGGTCCACTTCCTCCTCAATTGCCTTCTGTTTGACAGGCGCGAAACTTTTTTCTTTTATCGGACCGGCCGGGCTTTTGAGTCAATCCAAGCTTGTAGGAGATTACCTTGGGGTCAATCCCTGGCATGTCAGCAGGATTCCAAGCAAATGCATCGGAGTTGTTTTAGAGGAACTGGATAAGGTTTTCCTGTACTTCTCTAGTCAAAAGGGAGCTGATCTATAAAATCTGGCTGCTGTCAGGTCCTCTACTGGAAAACCTCGGATCTCCTTCTCATCATCCCGTGTATCTAGCGATTCCCGAGGGTCACACGGTCCCTCAGATAGGTCTACTTCTTTATCCTCGGGCACCATCACGGCGAGGCACACCCGAGCGATTTGCTGATCTCCGTAAGCCCGGCCTATTCCTCCATCGCCTAGAGGGAATTTGAGTGTGTGGTGGTAGGTCGAGATCTGAGCCTGGAGGGCATTTAATATAGAGCGAACCAAAAGGACGTTGTAAGATGAAGGAATCATGGAGACGAGGAGATTACGACTACGAAACACTCCGAATTGCCTTTATAGAAAATTAACATCTCATGCAATTTTAGAAAAAACAAGCAACACCTGAAATACCAAAACTCAGAGACCAGAACACAAAACAAAAACGAACCCCAGAAGCTTTATTAGGGCCGGCCAGCTCGGATTTTTGGGCCATGTCACCAGGTCAAATCCGGCCAATTGTGTTCGTTTTTGTCCAGTGTTCATGTTACATATCATATAACATTCTGCAGTTGCTTAAAAAAAATTCGATGACTTAAAAAATATGACAGAATCTAGGTTTTTGTTTTGAGTGTCTCGGAGTTGTTTTGGTTTCGTAATTCCACAAACATCGTCTGATTCTCTAGCTTGGCTCTGATACCACTGTAGGAATGTTAAGCACGACAGCAAGGTTTTGAGAGGCACCGTCTATGCCATTTTTGAAATTTTGCCATGCTAAACAACCCTAACCCTAACCCTAGAATATTAACTAGAGATTTAGATAATACAACATGTAAACTACTTTACATCTAAGTGAATATGGAATACAATCTTTGTAAACCGGTCCTTCACTTCAATAGCTCCGAGTGGTAGTCCCTTCGCTCCAAGTAGTGATCTTGCGGACTCTAGAACGGCTCCACAAGATGAAAGGAACAAGCTTGCATGAAGTCTTCGAGGTCGAAGATGATCTACGTCGAGAAGACACTAACCCAATCTACTTCTTCACTAATTAGGGATTAGTGAAGCTAACACCCTAAACTAAATAGCGAATCTAGTAGAGAATGATGAAGTAGGATTTTTGCTCACTTTAGAATTAATATTCTCACTATTTTTCTTCACCTCTAACAACCTAGAGAGATAAGCTCTTGATGATGAAGAAGATGAAGAGATGAGGCAATAATGTTATGGCAACCATGGGTGAGAAAATATCTCATACAACTCATGTAGAGACTTAACCATGAGTTTAGATAATGGTTGGGTTAATAAATATCTAGTGCAAGACAAAACTAGTGGACTAAGTCAATGGTTCTACAAGCTTCCACTAAGCTAACCCATGTGACTAATTTCCAACTAATATTTGATTTACTCTAAATAAATAAACTCTACATTATCATTAGTATGGTGTAAGTCTTATACACCTATGTAGCATATGGCATCAAGCATGACACAATTAGAAATACAATTAATATATATCACATATATATATTAAATGCATAAGTGAGAAAAGAAATGCTTAAGTGAGCTAATATTAGTTAATGTAAATTAATATATCAAATATATAAAAATACATTAAATCATTAAATCAACACTTGATTTAACAATCCGGCTATATCTCATATGACCGACTAATATTATTTGTATCTTCTTATCGAATCAACACTTGATTCGATAACCCGGCTATATCTCATATAACCGACTGATATCATAAATCGCGAGAATAGAATACGGTATCACATACTTGTATTAATCTCGGTCCCGCACATATCACATATATGCTCCTACTTCATTTTGCCTGAGCCAGTAAACCTCTATGTAGGACTCTAAAGACTCGTCAATACGCCGGCGGTAGGTGATGATCATATCAAGCACCCACAAGCCGTCAGCGGTACTAGCTGAACGTAACGGCTACCCGGGTATTGAGCGATCAAAAGATCAACAAGCAAGCCTGCTCATACTCCTGTAAAGCCTGTCAGTAACACTACCGTACAGTCCAGTCTCTTTGTCTAATATGTCGCATATCCAGTCTAGGGGTGGTAAACGTCAGACCCCAGTAACCGATAAGTCGTGCCGATGTGAGGCTTATAACGGGTCGAGAAACTACTGATAACACTTATCAGTAAATCTCTATATCATCCCTGGCCAGGGACTTCCTGTTATAGCCAATCGAGCACCGCGCAACATCAACCCCCAATACCGGGAGAGACGAATCCCCTCCTATCACTCATTGCCTCCATGTGATTCGGGGATGTACCCAAAAGCTATCGTTTTGCACGTTCTCTTGAACATGGTAAGGTGGAAATCAAAGCACAGTAGGAATCACACAAGATTCTGTGACGATCTCGGGTCTACAGACTAACCTGTACCAATGTCACCAGAGAACTGCTATCTGACGATAGGTATAATACCAACTAGGAGTTCTTGGTGAGTCCGTTCAGTGTACCCAGTCTCCACTGAGCACCCGTATACCATCTTTGATGTCAAACACCAATAGATGTGGGATCATCCATCGCCCATCATATGGGTCAAAAAGCGTATACGCTAGTTTACTCTGGAATATCAATACCCTGTCTCGATACACCCTCGACTAGGAACAATTATAGGATGTACTTGTGGGCTACCCCGGCCCCACTAGTATGATCTCTATCATAGTCCTAGAGTCAAGTACACATCTTAAGGGCTTTATCAACATATGAGAGAAAGACAGTATCACAATACAAGTCTACATGTTAAGACAAAGAGCAACCAGATAGCATATTATCATGTCGAACAAGAAATTCCTCTCTATATATATCCAAGCATCCACTATAATATACATCACATGTATAATAATGGCCTCTAGGGCATACATATAACTAACAATCTCCCACTTGCACTAAGGCCAGTTGTTGTAGTATCTCATACCTAACATCACGAAGAGTCTCTCAAATTGTATCTGGGGTATGGCCTTTGTGAGTGGATCCGCTGTGTTGTCCTTCGTGTCAACTCTCCTGACCTCGATCTTCTGGCGATCAACTATCTCCCGGATCAGGTGATACCGCCTCAGAATATGCCTGGATCACTGATGGGACCTGGGATCCTTGGACAAAGCCACAGCTCCATTGTTATCACAATACAAAGGTATTGGATGCTCGACGGACGGAACCACACCAAGTTCAGTTATGAACTTCTTCATCCAGACAGCCTCTTTGGCAGCATCGTTGGCAGCGATGTATTCAGCCTCCATCGTCGGGTCTGCCATGATTTCCTGCTTGGAACTCTTCCAACAAACCGCCCCCCTCATTAAGGGTGAAGATAAATCCCGAGACCAACTTAAAGTCATCCTTATCACTCTGGAAGCTCGAATCGGTAAAGGACTCCACTTGGAGTTCACCATTACCATACACCAAGAACATCTCTTTTGTCCTTCTCAAGTACTTGAGAATGTTCTTCACAGCTATCCAGTGACTCTATCATGGATCTGCTTGATACCTACTCACTACATTTAGTAAGTATGCTACATCGGGTCTGGTACATAGCATCGCGTACATGATAGAGCCTACTGCCGAAGCATAGGGTATCCCTTGCATGCGAGCTCTCTCCAAATCAGTCTTGGGAGATATCTCTTTGGAGAGAGTGAGTCCTGTGATCGTGGGTAAATTCCTATGCTTGGAATCTTCCATACAAAACCTTTTTAGTATGGTGTCAATGTACCTGGATGTGGACAATCCCCGTATCCATTTAGATCTATCTCTATAGATCTTAATCCTCAAGATGTAGGAGGTATCACATAGATCATTCATTGAGAATCTTTGTGATAAGAAGATATTGACCGAGTGCAGCATAGGAACATCATTTCCTATCAAGAGTATATCATCCACGTACAATACGAGGAAGACAGCCTTACTCTCTGCCACCTTCTTTTATATACAAGATTCATCTACGTTCTTGATGAAGTCAAACTCTTTGACTACCACATCAAAACAGATGATCCAATTCCACGATGCCTTCTTTAACCCGTAGATGGATTTAAGCAGCTTGCACACCTTTCCGCTGCTCCCACTGTCTACGAAGCCCTCTGGCTGAGTCATGTACACTCTCTCTTCTAAATCACCATTTAGAAATGCGGTCTTAACACCCATTTGCCAGATTTCGTAGTCATGGTTTGCAGCAATGGCAAGTAGGATCTGGATGGACTTAAGCATAGCCACTGGAGAAAAGGTTTCATCATAATCCACACCTGGTCGTTGACGAAAACCTTTTGCAACAAGTCTAGCTTTGAAAGTCTCAACTTTTCCATCTACACCAAGTTTTTTCTTAAAGATCCACTTGCTCCCGATGGGTTTTACCCCTTCAGGAGCATCTTCCAAAGTCCATACTTTGTTAGTGTACATGGATTCCATCTCAGATCGTATTGCATCCATCCATTTTACAGAGTCCCCACTCGTGTTGGCCTGCTCGAAGCTAGTTGGGTCATCGTCTTCCATGATGCAATCCTCGCTCCCACCATCAACGAGAAAACCGTAGTATCTCTCAGGTGGATGAGTAACCCTACTAGATCGGCAGAGAGGCTGAGGTTCATTGGGAACTATCGAATCCTCTGGTTCTACCAAATCTTCTGTCGTAGTTTGTGCTGCTGGAACCTCTTCTGGTTCTACCTCAAGGCCACTAATTTCTTTCGCAAGAAATTCCTTTTATAAAAAGGTGGCATGCCGAGAAACAAACACCTTTTGTTCCTCAATATGGCAGAAGATATACCCTTGTGAGTTTTTGGGATATCCTACAAACCTGCACAGAACAGACCTTGCCTCGAGTTTGTCCGGATTGTGCCTTTTGACATAGGCCGGATAACCCCATATCTTAACATAATTAAGACACGGTCTCTTCCCCTTCCATATCTCATATGGAGTGGTAGGAACTGATTTGGTAGGGACCATATTCAATAGGTGCATGGTTGTCTCAAACGCATACCCCCAAAAGGAAATAGGTAACTCAGCGGTGCTCATCATAGAGCGCACCATATCTAATAGGGTGCGATTCCTCCGCTCCGATACACCGTTGTGCTGTGGTATATACGAAGGAGTAAGCTGGGAGAGAATCCCATTCTCTTTTAGATAGTCACGGAATTCCGTGCTCAAGTATTCTCCTCCCCGATCAAATCATAGGATTTTAATTCTTTTACCCGTCTGGTTCTCAACTTCATGCTTATATTCTTTGAATTTCTCAAAAGCTTCAGACTTGTGTTTCAACAGGAACACATGTCCATATCTTGAGAGATCTTCAGTGAATGTAATGAAATACGAGGAACCATTCCTGGCATGTGTAGACATGGGACCGCATACATCACTATGTATCAGTCCCAATAGTTCTGTATTTCTCTGTGTCCAGTAAATGGAGTTTTGGTCATCTTTCCTTTGAGACATGACTGGCAAGTTTCATAAGATGATAATTCGAATGGATTCAAATATCCATCCTTATATAACTTAACTAGTCGTGTCGCATTGATATGACCTAGTCTACAATGCCACAAGAAGAATTCGTTCATTTCTGAACTCTTCGTCTTGTGTGTGTTTTGTATATTAAGAACTGTGGTTTGATTTAGAACGTATATACCATTATTTAACGAGCCTGATTCAATCAACTTTTGATTCAGAAAAATGTTCATAACATTATCCTGTACTACAAAATTATATCCTTCTTTACTTAATAAAGAAACTGATATAAGATTGCATATCAGGTTCGGTATGTAATAGCATTCATTCAGAATCAATATTTTACCATTTGGTAATACAAGGTGATATTCGCCAACTGCTTTGGCTGCAACATTTGCACCATTCCCTACTCTTACGGAATGATCACCCATTCCCAATTCTCTACCTTTCCTTAGCCCATGTAACATATTACATATGTGGGATCCAGATCCGGTATCTAATACCCAGGACGTAGAGTGCACTGAGAAACAGTTCTCGGTAACTAACACACCCAAAGAAGATGCATCAACATGCTTATTCTTCATTTGGGCGGCGTGGGAATCCGGATATGCCCCTATTCCCTGCTTAGTCTTATAACAATTATAAGAAAGAACGGAACCAACGTTTCCCAGCTCAGCATAACAAGTGGGTTTGGTCAATACATCCATATTATTATCTTGATTAAGGCCTGAAATGGTCGCTACCTGGAGAGAGAGAGAGAGAAGAAAACACTTTAACGTATGCGCTTGTAAGATTAGATTGGTTATTATCTTATCTAATCAGGATGGCTCCTACTGTTTTTATCAAATATTCCTTCAAACCCTAAAAGGTAAGACTAGCCGGGATTAATTACACCTTACAAGTTCGCCAATCTTTCAGCCAGGCCAGTGTTGGTACTTTGAGTGAGGTTCCCCGTACTTTCGCACGGACCTAATTAAAATAAACCTCGTTTTCCCAGAGGCATAACCCCGCTAACACCTTTCTAGACACCTACTTGATCGGCTAATTGTGATGTGTAAAACTCTCCCAGGAGTAACTCATACTCGTAGTGGGTATCGGGATCCAACTATCTCATAGAAGGTATGCAAACTCATTGCGAATTTCAACACTTGAAATTCTCGACAATATTCTGCCCCTAACGTCCTGTGACCTTGACAAAAGCCAACAAACCATAGTCCGTTAGTCAAGTTCAACCCGTACATTTCATAATTGAATTAAACTCACCTGCATGACCCTTGATGAAAGCCAACAAAGCCGTACAACTACCCTAATCCAATCGCATCATATGCAGCAGATAAGTAGTAAGTAGCTACCGCACACTACGCTTTAACGAAAGCCAAAAAACGTAGCGCGAATACTAAATACAACTTATCTGAAATGTCGGAGGGCTACGACAGGTTTTCAAGAAAAACTTTTGCGTAATGAACTTGATATCGTTATATAATCGAGTAATTTTGAAAAGGAGTGTTTTTTAGGCTTTTACTAGTTTTGCTAAAGAGCTCACTCCCGGTGAAGGGATCTCGTCTCTTTCCTTATCGAATAAGGTGCGGGATATTGCACAAATACCACCATGCAAAGCAAGAACTATAGAAGCAATCAAAAGAGGGTTGTAGCATGTGCTAGCTTCGCTAAAGAGGTCACTCCCGATGAAGGGATCTCGGCTCTTTCCTCATCGAATGAGATGCCGGATATTCTACAAGGAATACCACTATGCAAAGCAAAAACAAGAGCTACCCTTTTTGAAAATTTGATTCCACAACATCTTTTAGGTTTCTTTTTCTTTCATTAATCTCATTAATGAAGTCCCATCAATTATGCTTCCTAAGCAACATAGAAGAAACGAAAATACAACGTACGCTTATGCCATCTGCATTTGTCACAGTGTCCCGTTATGCACTGTTAGGTTACTTAACTAACGGCATAGCGGGGCGGGACTAGCGCGGGTGTAAAACATAAGCAACGTTTATTATATATCATATATATATAATAATAAAGCATTCATCTCACGCATATAAAGTGATCACATCACAGAATATCAGCATCAGAAGATAACATATGAAATATTGGATATACTAGGAATTCCATATTTTAAATTAAGCCAGTATAAAACACGGATTTCACGGTCGCGATGAATAGCCAAACCCACATCGCTAGACCCATACGAGAGCGGCAAGCAACCCTACCAATTCTAGAGTTAGGAAACCCGGTCTTGATTCCTTGAGATAGTCTCCCACTGGACCATAGAACCCGGCTACTTGTGCTCCCCTTCTTGGGTCTATCCTAATGCGGAAAAGTAAATAATATACAACAATGGTGACATCATCCTCAACCCGGAAGTGCCCCAATAAAAGAATATTACATACAAGTTTTTACATGAATAAAAATGAAAAACTCTCATCTCACATAAAAACCCCGGCTATTCAAAACACGACGATCCAATATAACATATTCGAGCAACACATAACATCACATGTCATCAACATAAGTAAATATGCGTATCCCAATTGTCATTGACATATAGCAACAAACCGGCGATACACCACATATTACACTTACAGTCGCAGAAAAGAAAATGTCAAATTACAACATTTGGAATCCACAATCACCTTAGACATCATAAACCTGAAATATCACATACTTCGGATTTCATGCCTAACAATATGAATTCCAAATATTGTATCACATTCCACAAATAGTTAGACGATATTAAACATTCCGATGGAATCAATAAACACCCAAAATTTCACAAAAAGCTCAACACTTGAGCACTGTTTAAAAATACTCAGAACATACCACAGTACCTATGGACCAACCATAGAAGGGTCAACCCTTGCCTCACCTATGGCGCCGTGGAACTACCGCAAACTCTAGGGTTTGGCGGCGGTTCTTACGATCAAAGAATCGAATTAGGGTTTCGTTCTTCTAGAGGGGCCATCGCATTACTTGCATGATTTTTGAATGTTCTTTAACATGAAAAAATCCTATTCTTGGAAAATTTCCAGCAAGGGTTAAAGTGGGTATTTGATATCCGTTCAAAATTTCTAATGCCGTCTAAATAACCCGAAAAAAGTTAGAATTACGACTACGAAACACTCTGAATTGCCTTTATAGAAAATTAACATCTCATGCAATTTAAGAAAAAATAAGCAACACCTGAAACACCAAAACCCAGAGACCAGAACACAGAACAAAAACGAACCCCATAAGCTTTATTAGGGCCAGCCGGCTCAGATTTTTGGGCCATGTCACCGGGTCAAATCCGGCCAATTGTGTTCGTTTTTGTCCAGTGTTCATGTTACATCTCATATAATATTCTGCGGTTGCTTAAAAAAAATTCGACGACTTAAAAAAATTGACAGAATCTAGGTTTTCGTTTCGAGTGTCTCGAAGTTGTTTTGGTTTCATAATTCTACAAATATCGTTTAATTCTCTAGCTTGGCTCTGATACCACTGTAAGAATGTTAAGCACGACAGTAAGGTTTCGGGAGGCATCGGCCATGCCATTTCTGAAATTTCGCCATGCTAAACAACCCTAACACTAGAATCTTATCTAGAGATTTAGACAATACAACATGTAAACTACTTTACATCTAAGTGAATATGGAATACAACCTTTATAGACCGGTCCTTCACTTCATAGCTCCGAGTAGTAGTCCTTTCGCTCCAAGTAGTGATCTTGCGGACTCTAGAACGGCTCCACAAGATGAAAGAAACAAGCTTGCACGAAGTCTTCGAGGACGAAAATGATCAACGTCGAGGAGACACTAACCTAAGTTACCTCTTCACTAATTAGGGATTAGTGAAGCTAACACCTAAACTAAATGCCTAATCTAGTAGAGGATGATGAAATAAGATTTTTGCTCACTTTAGAATTAATATTCTCACTTTTTTTCTTCACCTCTCAAAACCTAGAGAGATAAGCTCTTGATGATGAAGAAGATGAAGAGATAAGGCAATAATGTTATGGCAACCATGGGTGAGAAAATATCTCATATAACTCATGTAGAGACTTAGCCATGAGTTTAGATAATGGTTGGGATTATAAATATCTAGTGCAAGTCAAAACTAGTGGACTAAGTCAATGGTTCTACAAGCTTCCACTAAGCTAACCCATATGACTGATTTTCAACTAATATTTGATTTACTCTAAATAAATAAACCCTACATTATCATTAGCATGGTGTAAGTCTCATACACCCATGTAGCATGTGGCATCAAGCATGACACAATTAGAAATACAATTAATATATATCACATATATATTAAATGCATAAGTGAGAAAAGAAATGCTTAAGTGAGCTAATATTAGTTAATGTAAATTAATATATCAAATATATAAAAATACATTAAATCATTAATTCAACACTTAATTTAACAATCCGGCTATATCTCATATGACCGACTAATATTATTTGTATCTTCTTATCGAATCAACACTTGATTCGATAACCCGGCTATATCTCATATAACCGACTGATATCATAAATCGCGAGAATAGAATACGGTATTGTAAGTCAACGTTACACACCCCACAAGATGCGGGGAGGCGGAATAGGAAAAACAATCATTTTGTTCAAAGTAACATCAACTATCAAACGGATCTTTGCTAAACCCTAACTAACAAACTATCTAGAAGTAGTTAACTACTATGATAGATGATTATACCTCAAGATACTAGTCCTTCTTATTCTTGTTGTTCACCTCCTCGTCGGCCTCCTCGATGTAATAGAAGATCCACCCGAGAGTTCCTTCTTCAAGCTTTAACCTCTAACTTGAGGTAACTAAGCAGCTAGGATTGCTAATCCAAGTGACCTAGAGGATATATATTGATTAAGGATCTATTAGTCATGCTAACCCTAGGGTTCTCAACACATGAGAGGACTAGGGTTAGGATGAAGAAGATGAGAGCTTGAGGAGAGAGAATGTGTATGTGATAATGAATTGAATCTTAAGTCATTTGGATAAATAATGAAGCATAACAAAATATCTAAACAATAATATATAAAATCAACAACCATGCTTCATTAATGACCTTGAGGTGAATCATCTCATGACTCATGGTGCAATTAATAAAAATAACACATTATCTCTCCACCTCATTAAGTTTAATTCATAAATGAATTAAAACTAAATGAGTCACCTATCTTCTAGAAGCTTCTCGACTAATTACGAGAATGCTCCTCCCATCTTTATTTACGAAAAACACGGATATACTGAGACTACATAAATCCAATAATCCAATACTAGAATCTGGCTTAAACCAAAGCCTACTAGTATAATCTGTCCGAACATCACACGTGCACAAGTACTCGTATATGTCCGAATCCTATCGTAAAACCATACGACCTCGATATCGTTTCGCCTGAAGCAGGAAAACCCTCTGTGTGGGACTCTAAAGACTCGACACTACACTGGCAGTGGGTTTAACTATCGGCCGCAAGCGGTACTTGCTATACGTAACGGTCCCCGGGTGGATGTCGATAAGAAGGTCGATGAGGAAACCCATCCGAACTCCTACTGAGCATGATGTGACAATCTCCGTACAGTCCGGTCTGTTCGTCTAAGACTATCGTATATCGGGCCTAGGGGGCGGCAAGCGTCAGTCCCCTAATAGCGGTATAAGTCATGTCAGAGTGAAGCCTATTACACCTTAAGAAGCTACTGGAAAACCTACCAGTAAATCTTGCTTGCCCTAGCCAGGGACCTTGCGTAATGGCTCTCCAAACACAGTGCGATATCAACCCCCAACACCGGGAGAGACGAATCCTATCTAACCGCCACTGCCTCTAAGTGCTTCGGGACTGCACCCAACTGCTACCTGTTTGCACGACTCAGTCGAGCCGTGGTAGGGTAGCAATCTAAGAACAGTAGGAACACACTCGAGGCGAAGCAGCAATGTCAAGTCTACGGACTATGCTGTACTCATGTCACCTGAGAACTGTTAACTGATGACGGGCATAATACCAACCAACAGTTCCATGCGAGTCATGTCCGATGTACCCGTAACCCAATGAGCACCTGCATACTATCTCCAGTACAATGTACTAATGGCTGTAGGACAGACCATTTCCCCTACTGGGACGAGAAGCGTACACACTAGTCTACTCCGAAGTATCGATGCCCTGTCTCGATAATCCTACGACTAGGGACCTGAAAAAGGATGTGCTTGGAGACAACCCAGCCCCACTAGTGTGACTGCCATCACAACGCTGGTAGTCAAGCAAGATCATATGGGCTCTATCAATATGTATTCATGATATGCTAAAAGAAACATATACACATATTAAGATAGATATAAACCAAGTAGCATACTACTATATTGAGCAAGACTGTTAATACAATTGTGAATATCCCAAGCTTCCATTAAGTAATATACAAGCTAGTATGATACAATAATGGCCCCTAGGGCATATACACTAACAATCTTCCGCTTGCACTAGGGCCATGTACTGGCGTATCGAATACCTATCATCTCGAATAGCCTCTCGAATTGTGTCTGAGGTAAGGCCTTTGTGAATGGATCTGCAGTGTTCTCCTCTGTAGCAACTCTCCGGACCTCGATCTCCCGGCGATCTATGATCTCCCTGATCGGGTAATACCGCCTCAAGATGTGTCTGGACTTTTGATGAGACCTGGGTTCCTTCGCTAAAGCTGTAGCCCCGTTGTTGTCACAATACAGAGGTATTGGATCAACAATGTATGGAACCACCTGAAGTTCTGTTAAGAACTTCTTTACCCAGACTGCTTCTTTTGCGGCATCAGAAGCTGCGATATACTCCGCTTCCATCATCGAGTCAGCAACGGTGTCCTGCTTGGAACTCTTCCAACACACTGCCCCTCCATTGAGGGTAAAGACATAAACTGACATGGACTTGGAGTCATCCTTGTCACTCTAGAAGATGGAGTCAGCAAAAACCTCGATCTGGAGGTCTTTTCCGCCATAAACCAAGAACATATCCTTAGTCCTTCTCAGGTACTTGAGAATGTTCTTTACTGCTATCCAGTGCTTCTCCCCTGGGTCTGACTAATACCGGCTTACCACGCTTAGTGTGTAAGCTACATCTGTTCTGGTACACAACATCGCATACATTATAGAGCCTACCGCAAAAGCATAGGGTATAATCGACATGCGATCCCTTTCCAAATCATTCTTGGGAGACATCTCTTTTGAGAGGGTAATTCCGTGACAAGCCGGTAAATTACCGCGCTTAGAATCTTCCATACTGAATCTTTTCAGTATAGTGTTGATATACCTGGACTGCGAAAGTCCTAACATCCTCTTAGATCTATTACGATAGATCTGGATCCCCAGAATGTATGAGGCATCACCCAGGTCTTTCATGGAGAACCTGTGTGACAAGAATCCTTTGACAGATTGTAGTATAGGAATGTCATTTCCTATCAAGAGAATGTCATCCACGTACAAGACGAGGAATACGACAGTTCTTGCTACAATCTTACTATATATACATGGCTCATCTGGATTTTTGATAAAGTCATATTCTTTGACCGTTTCATCAAAACAGATGTTCCAACTCTGCGATGCCTGCTTTAGTCCATAAATGGACTTAAGCAACTTGCACACTTTCCTGCTGCTCCCACTCTGATTGAAACCTTCTGGCTGATCCATATAGACGCACTCGTCCAAATTTCCATTTAGAAAAGCCGTCTTTACGTCTATCTGCCAGATCTCATAATCATGGAAGGCAGCAATGGTAAGAAGGATCCGAATGGATTTGAGCATAGCCACTTGAGAAAAAGTTTCGTCATAGTCCAAGCCAGGCCTTTGACGAAAACCCTTTGCAACAAGTCTAGCCTTATAGGTTTCCACCTGTCCATCTACACCAATCTTCTTTCTGAAGATCCACTTGCATCCTATGGGTTTACCCCATTTGGAGCAAAGTCCAAATTCCATACTTTGTTGGTGTACATAGACTCCATCTCGGTCTGCATTGCATCCATCCATCTTACTGAGTTGCCGCTCTGGATGGCCTGCTGGAAGCTAGTAGGTTCATCATTATCAATGATGCAATCCTCTCTATCCCCGTCTATGAGAAAACCGTAGTATCTCTCAGGCGGATGAGACGGCCTACTACTCCTGCAGAGGGGTGCGGGAATGTCCTGTTCTTCTGGAACTTCTGGTTCTACCAAGCTTTCAGTAGTAGCTTGTGGTTCTGGAATTTCTTCCAGTTCTATTGCCCTTCCACTTGTTTCCTTTTCTAAAAACTGCTGTTCTAGAAAATGGGCATTACGAGAAACAAAAACCTTTTGTTTCTCTGCGTAATAGAAAAAATACCCCTTGGAGTTCTTTCGATATCACACAAACTTACACTGTACTGAGCGTGTCTCGAGTTTGTCCGTATGCTGCTTTTTAACAAAAGCTAGACATCCCCGTATTTTTAGATACTGAAGATAGGGTTTCTACCAACTCCACATCTGATATGGTGTGGTAGGCACATTCTTGGTAGGAACTCTGTTCAAAAGATATGCAGCTTATTCTAGTGCATAACCCCAGAAAGATCGCGGTAACTCAGCATTACTCATCATGGAACGTACCATATCCAATAGGGTTCGGTTCCGTCTCTCCAACACACCGTTGTGTTGTGGAGTGTATGGAGGAGTAAGCTGAGAGAGAATTCCATTCTCTTTTAGGTAACCCAGGAACTCGGCACTTAAGTTTTCACCACCTCGATCAGATCTTAGTGTCTTAATACTTTTGTCGGTTTAGTTTTCTACTTCATTCTTATATTCTCGGAATTTCTCAAAGGCCTCGAATTTATGTTTCATCAAGAAAATGAATCCATACCTAGAGAAATCATCCGTAAAAGTAATGAAATTTGAAAACCCACTTCTTGCATGTGTAGACATTGGACCACATACATCGCTGTGTATGAGTCCTAAGAGCTCGCTCGCTCTTACTCCATGTCCAGTGAACGGAGTATTTGTCATCTTTCCTTTGAGACATGATTGACAAGTAGCATAAGATTGATATTCGAACGGATCCAAATATCCTTCTTTATGTAACTTAGTTAATCTTGTCTCATTGATGTGACCTGTTCATACCAGAATACTGCATTTTATACCGCCCATTCTTACGCTCGTGTGTTTATAGATAGGTGCTTTTAATCAGTGTTTGCTACATAATTGCAGAATACAGGTTCTCGGCTCTGAACAATGAATATCATGGAAAAGTACGACAAATTCCGGATTACTGCCAACAACAGATAAAACACGGTCTCCGCTCTCTATCCGTGTGTTGCCACATACCAGTTAAGGGACAAGATGGCAAATCAATTGTCATGTCATGCACAAAGCTCTAGGTCAACACAAGATCCAAGAAATCTACGCGGAGCTCGAGGAAATCATGGCAAAAGATCCACATCACATCACCTTTTTGTTGTGCTAGAATTCTGGAAATATTATGAAGAGATTCTGAGAAAAGTCATATACAACACTGAAAAGGACAACAAACCAGGGACCCCGACCAAAGCCCACAGCCCAACACCACTAAAGGGCCGCGGATCCGCGGCCATGTGGGCTCTTCATTCTGTCGTTTTTCATGGGCACTTTGGGTACTTCATTTTATGTCAGAATTTGCCCTTAGGGTTTCATTTCCCTGCCTATAAATACAGCAGATCTGAGCCAAGCCAAGGGTCCAATTTTGTGTCCACTCTTTTGTAGTTTTTTGTATAGTTCTTCTTCTTCTTCTTCATTCTTCCTCCATGGAAATGTAGTGAGAGCATTGAGTGGATATTAATGAAGATGAGGGTTTTGTATCATTCTCTTTTGTTTCTTCTTCCCTTTGAGATTCTTGCTTTCTCTTGATCATTCAACCTCTTCATTGAGCTTGAATGGTTAAGGGTTAGTTATTGATCTCAAGGGTCGTATTTTCTTATGGAATTAGCGCTTCAATTCACATGCGTTATCTACCCTTCTCTTGATCTTGCAACCTCTTGATTGAGCTTGCAAGTTTAAGGGTTGGCTATTGATCCCATGCTTGTCTTGAGTTCTACTTTCTATTTCTTTTTATTGCTTATTTATTACTTGCTTTTTATTATCTTGCTTTACTTTCTTGCAATTTAAATTCATGCACTTAATTATTTGTAATCTTCTCTTT
Organism: Agapanthus africanus; assembly: GCA_030015575.1. Taxonomy (NCBI): domain Eukaryota; kingdom Viridiplantae; phylum Streptophyta; class Magnoliopsida; order Asparagales; family Amaryllidaceae; genus Agapanthus; species Agapanthus africanus. The sequence goes on from CM057337.1 coordinate 90,574,209, forward strand.
TCTTTGTTCTTTTCTTTTCCTCTTTTTGGTTCTCTTTGTGAATGTTGTAATTATTGTCGTTGTTAAGAATCAATACGGTATTGTAAGTTAAGATTTTCTTTGCTCATTTCCTTTTCCCGTTATTTTCCATTGAACTCCGCCCAAACGTTACGCAAGCGCTCCTTTAGGCACCCTACCCTAACAAGGTAACGGTGATTCCTAACCGCGACCGGTTGCGTTCGGTTTGGCCGGAGGCGAAAGCAAGAGACAAGAACGGACGGACAAGGGTAAATAAGCCGGATTCCACGAATACCGCGCTTAAATCCCCTAATCCACGTTGTTGCCGATTGCCCTAGCTTCAATTCGTCAAGAATCGGCTCAAAGGTTTTGAGTACGGATTTCTTTAGCTTACATTATCGTATCTTTTCTTAACAACTTTATACTTACAAATTATACACATAGGTTAGATTGAACAAACTCATACTCATTCTTTATTGACTCGTCTAAAACAAGAAAGGACATACAACCATCTCCCTGTGGATCGACCCGTGCTCAACCGGCTAGCTGCATAGCGACACCGTCTTGATCGCGGTTATACTTTAGAACTTTGAACATCCGACACGCCAAAAGCGTGCGATCATGACCTAGTCTACAATGCCATAAGAAAGCCTGATTTATATCTGGAGACTTTTTTTTAGTGTGTTCTGGACATTGAAAATCTAAAATTGGTTTAACACGTATATACCGTTATCTAGTGTACCGGACCCAATCAAACCATGATTAAGGTGGATGTTAACAATATCGCTTACAAACGTGAAATCATAACCTTCTTTTGATAACAACGATACTGATATGATATTACATGTTAAACTAGGTACACAAAAACAGTTGCGCAAAACCAAAATATGTCCACTCGTCAATCCAAGGTGATAATCCCCTACGGACACAGCATCCACGCTCGCTCCGTTCGCAACTCTCAGGGTCATATCACCAGTCTTCAGCACTCTACAGCTTCTCAGTGCCTGCAATGAATTGCATATATGAAATCCTGATCCGGTATCCAATACCCAGGAAGTAGAGTTGATTGACAGACAATTTTCAATTACAAACACACCTGAAGCCGAAGCCATAACTTGCCTCGGGTCCTGGTTCTTAGAAATCCAAGCTTTGCAATACTTCTTCCAACGGCATTTCCTACGACAGTGGAAGCACTCGTCCTTTGCTACTACCGGCACCGCAACCTTTGCCTTTTTCTTGACTCCCACCTTACCAACACCACCTCTCGGTTTGGTAGCGGTCTTCTTCTTCCTTCCTTTGCCCTTGCCTTGGACCTGGAAGAGGAAGCACCATGAACAAACATAGTGGGTGTTTCCCTTGCTTTCTGCAAGGTGCCCTCTGCACTCCTCAATATGTTAAGGAGTTCTGGAAGTTCAACTTTTTTACCTTGAATATTGAAATTCAAGATAAACTGGGCGTAGGTGGAAGGATGGGACTGAAGAACCAAGTCTGTATACAGCTCATTCTCTAATGTTGTCCCGAGGTCCGCGAGCTCCTCAATGTAGCCAATCATCTTAAGGACATGTTCCCCTACAGATGATCCGATGGCCAGCCTTGACTGAAACAAGTTCTTCGAGGTCTCGTATCTAGCTATACGAGATTGCTCTCCATACAGTTCCTTGGTGTAGAGAAATATGGATTCAAGATCCATATTCTCGTGCCTCCTCTGATGTTAATTATCCATAGATGCAAGCACGATGCATTTGGCCTTCGCGCAGTCTAACTCCTAGGTCTTACGGATTTCCTTATCCGTGATACTGGATTCTGGACCTGGGACGGCAGGGGCCTTAGTATTAAGTACATACCCTAATTTTGTTAGTGTATATGCCCTAAGGGCCATTATTGTATCATACTAGGTTGTATATTACTTAATGGAAGCTTGGGATATTCACAGTTGTATATAACAGTCTTGCTAAAAATGGTAGTATGCTACTTGGTTTGTGTCTACTTTAATATGTGCATATGTTTCTTGTAACGTATCACTTATACATATTAGTAGAGCCCATAGGATCTTTTCTTGATTACCAGCGTTGTGATGGCAGACACACTAGTGGGGGCTGGGTAGTCTGTAAGCAACATCCTTTACAGGTCCCTGGTCGTTGGATTATCGAGATAGGGCATCGATATTCCGGAGTAGACTAAGTGTGTACGCTTCTCATCCTAGTTGCGGAGATGGTATGTCCCACAGCCATCAGTACGTCGTACTAGAGATAGTATACAGGTGCTCGTTAGGTTACGGGTACACCGGACAGGACTCGCAGGGGAACTGATTGGTTGGTATTATACCCATCGTCAGTTAACAGTTCCCAGGTGACATGAGTACAGCATAGTCCGCAGACTTGACACTGCTACTTCGCTTCGAGTGTGTCCCACTGTTCTTAGATTGCTACCCTACCACGGCTCAAAGGAGTCGTGCAAACAGGTAGCAGTTGGGTGCAATCCCGAGCACTTAGAGGCAGTAATGGTTAGATAGGATTCATCTCTCCCGGTATTGGGAGATGATATCGCGCTGTGTCAGAGAGCCATTACGCAAAGTCCCTGGCCAGGGCAAGCGAGATATACTGGTAGGTTCCAGTAGCTTCTCAGGGTGTAATGGGCTTCGCTTCGACACGACTTATACAGCTATTAGGGGACTGACGCTTGCCACCCCCTAGGCTTGATATGCGATAGTCTTAGACGAACAGACCGGACTGTATGGAGATTGTCACATCAGGCTCAGTGGGAGTTCGGATGAGTTTCCTCATCGGCCTTCTTATCGACATCTACCTGGGGACCGTTACGTACAGCTAGTGCCGCTTGCGGTCTGTGGTTAAACCCACTGCCAGCGTAGTGTCGAGTCTTTAGAGTCCCATACAGAGAGTTTCCCTGCTCCAGGCAAAACGATATAGAGGTCATACGGTTTTACGACAAGGGTTCGGACGCATACGTGTTTAAACGCACGTACGACGTTCGGACAGTTTTTACTAGCCGGCTTTGGTTTAAGCCAGATTCTAGTATCGGGTTATTGGATTTATACAGTCTAAAGTTTTTCCGTGTTTTCATGGATTGGAGAGGCGTTCTCGTAATTTGTCGGGAAGCTTCTAGAAGAGTGGTGACTTGGGGGGTAAGGTGGCATTGCATTAAATGAGATTAGTGACTCATTTGTGTGATTCATCCATGTCATTAATGCATCATAAATGCTTAATGACTCATGGAGATGAATCACTCATAGATATTTATGAAGCATGGTTGTTAATTCTATTATTTTATTTTTGGATAAATAATAATGCTTCATATATATTATGATAGATCATTATCTCATTTCATTCTCATCTTCACCTTCTCTCTCCTCAAGCTCACTCTCTCTTCAAACCCTAACCCTAGCCTCTCATGTGTTGAGATCAAGGGTTAGCTAGATTAATATATCCATAACCTCACTCTATATCCCTTAGGTAGCTTAGATTAGCACTTTAAGCAACCTAGTTATCTCAAGTTTGAGATTAAGCTTGGCGTAGGAGCTTTCGGGTGGATCGTCTTTGATTCGAGGAGGCCGTTGAGGTGCCGATGTTCCAAGGAGCCTACGAGGAGTGGAGGACAGCGATGAAGACCCGAAGGACATATAACGTGAGGTATAACTTCGAATCCGAGTAGTTAAACCTCTAGTAGATAGTTAGCAATGGTTTAGATACGATTCATGCGCTCAAGTCCGTGTTACGAAGCTTTGATAATCGTTTTTCATATATTCCGCCTCCCCGTAAGTTCGTGGGGTGCGTGACATGAACTTACAGTGGTATCAGAGCCAACTAAACCATTATTAGCTTGTTAGCAACTAGTTAGAAGTTCGATCGACGGAAAACGCGAAAACGGAACACCCCAAGTCCCAAGTTTCTGTTAATTTTAAAAGTGTGAAAAAATATTTGACATACCTTAAAATTCACAGCATGGTATTTTAAGAATACTGGGAAAATACGAGATTCCAACTCGGTATTATGGCCGCGGATCCGCGGCAATAGAGTGCTTTTGCCGCGGATCCGCCGCCGAGTCAATGCCGAGTTGACTCGGATTTGCTCTGTTATTCCTATATTTGGGTGTATTGTTTCCCTGTATGTTCTGTTTCTATCCAGGTTACTTCAGTGCAGGTTTGCTTTTGTGCTAGACACGAAATATGGTAATCGATCGATATTCTAAAGATATTTTCTAATTGGGTTTTTATCTGTAATGTTTAATGTGTTCGTAAACCTCCCCTAACTGCTAGTATGTCGGTTGGCAGGGGGTTGCACATTTCTGAAATGTTTACTGTTTGTGTATATGAACTGTATTGGACTGTTGTGATGATTAGCCGGGGTTTGAGATGTGTTTTATATTCATTCATTCAATGTAAATGTAATTTGATGTAATATTCTTTTGCGGGGCACATCCAGGTTGCAGTTGTAGCCACCGTTGTATTATTTCTTTTTACTGTTTTTGCTCCTAGGATAGACCCAAGGTGGGGTACACAAACTACCGGGTATGTCAAAGTGTTTAGTGGCCTACTCACATTGTTGAGGGAGACCGCTTCACTCCGGATACTTGACGGGTAGTTTGCCGTACCCGTAGGGGTCTAGGGTGGGGTAATGGCTATTCATCATAACTCTGTAATCCGTCTTTTATTGCAGGCTCAAAGCAAATGCGGATTGCTAGTAAATCCAATAAAGTTCATCTGAGATCTGGAATGCTTATTATTGCGTCTGACGAATGTACAATATCTATATATGATAGCTATTAGACGTCACTTATGTTTTACACCCGCGCTAGCCCAGCCCCCGCTCTGTCGTTAGTTAAGTAACCTAACAGGTGATGACGGGACCCAGTGGCAAATGCGGATGGCATAAGGGGATGTGGTATTTTCGTTGTTTTCTGCAATGATAGGATAAATGATGGGACGCATTATTATAATGCAAAGAAAATAAAACCAAAGTTTAATCGTTGGAACAAATTTAAAAGAAACCACTCGGTTATTTTAAAAGATCAGATTTTTTAAATTGCGGAGCTTTAACCACTCCTTTTAAAAAGTATCAGATTCCTTCGATTATATCGAGTTCACTACATTCACGGTTTTGCCAAAACCATTCGTAGCCCTCCGTCATTTCATTTGGATATTCTGTAGTATTCAAGCTATGCATTTGACCAACGCCAGGGCATAGTGTTTGGTAGCTGCTGGGGTATTTCATTTGTTTGCATAGATAAATGTGTTAGTTTGGGACAGGCGTATTATCATTTGGCCAACGTCAGGGATATGTACGGATGGGTTCAAATTAAATAGGACAATGATGGGTAGAACTTGACATGTGACTTATGACATTTTGACCAACGCCAAGGTCATAAGAGCATGGGGCAAAAATCTATATCGGGAATTTCTAAAGAAACTGAAATTTGCAGAGAGAGCATACCATTTTGGAGTTTGATGAATGTTGGTAGGATTCCTTCAACATTATCATACGATGATATTTTGGATCCCGATCCTACTGTGAGTATATACTACTTATCAGGAGATTCGTCACTTAACGATCAATGCTATAAACCAAGTAGGTGCCTAGAAAGGTGTCAGTGGGGTTACGCCCCCAGAGAAAAGAGGTTATTTAATTAAAGAACTTCGCGAAAGCGTTGGAAAACCTCAATCGAAGTATCGACACTGGCCTGGCTGAACGGTTAAGCAAGTATTGTACGGTGAGAATTGTCCTGACTAATTCTTCTTTTATGGTTTGAGAAAGGATTCGAGAAACAGTGGGAGCCATCCTGTTTAGATAAACTTAAAACCAATCTAAACATTCAACAGCATCATGCTAAAATGTTTTCTTCTCTCTCTCTTATTGCAGTGACCTTGTGACCACACATAGGTTACATCTAGATAACAAATTGACTGAATCTGACTTATATGAATGGCAAAAGTCTATCCAGATCTCCATTGCCTATGACAAACTGGACCACCCTATTACTACTCAAGATCCCGCCATCCCAGGTCCAGTTTCCACTGTCGCGGATATGGATATCCATCAGACAAGGGAAAAAGATAAAGCGAAAGCTAAGTGCCTCGTGTTAGCTTCAGTTGATGGTGTCTACCAGAAGCAGCACGAGAAGATGGACTTAGTTTCCATCTTTCTCCATAACAAAGATTTATATGGAGAGCAATCTCATATCACAAGATATGAGACCTCGAACGAATTAATTCAAGCGAGGTTGGCTGACGGGTCATCTGTAGGGGACAACGTCCTTACAATGACTAGCTGTATTGATGAGCTCCAGGACCTGGAGACCGCGTTGGGAAACGAATCAAATACTGACTTGATTCTACAGTCTCTGCCTCCTACCCTGAAGGAAACCAGGGAAGCAGATGGAAAGAGAACGGCAAAAGTTTCGGTACTGGATATAGTAAAAGAGGGACGTTCCTATTGTTACAGGAATGAACATTGGCAGAATGATTACAAGGCTAGCAAAGCCAGTAGCCAGGATTCGAAGCATGTTGTGGCTTCAGCCTCAAGTGTATTTGTTATTGAGAACTATTTGTCAATTAACTCTACTTCCTGGGTACTAGATACCAGAGCAGGATCTCATATCTGTAATTCAATACATGCTTTGAGAAACCGTAGAGTTATAAAGGTAGGTGATTGGTCTCTCAGAGTTGCAAACGGAATAAACGTGGACGCTGAATCCGTGGGAGAATATCGCCTAGGTTTGACAAGTGGGCATATACTGATTCTACCTAACTGTTTGTATGTACCTAGTATGACATATAATATCATATCAGTGTCCTCACTTTTGAGAGAGGGATATGATTTTACATTCGTAAGCGATGTAGTTAACATCCACCTAAATCAAGTTTTGATTGGGTCCGGTACATTAGATGACGGTATATACGTATTAAGTCAAGCTTAGGTTTTCAATATCCAGAACACACTTAAAAGAAAGTCTCCATAAATAAATCAGGCTTTCTTATGGCATTGTAGACTAGGTCACATCAATGAGAGAAGGTTGACTAAGTTACATAGAGAAGGATATTTGAATCCGTTTGAATATCAATCTTATGCTACTTGTGAATCTTGTCTCAAAGGAAAGATGACAAAGACTCCGTTCACTGGACACGGAGTAAGAGCAAGCGAGCTCTTGGGACTCGTACACAGTGACGTGTGCGGTCCAATGTCTACACATGCGTGAGGTGGTTATTCCTACTTCATTACTTTTATGGATGATTTCTCTAGGTATGGATATGTCTTCTTAATGAAGCATAAATCCGAGGCTTTTGAGAAATTCCAAGAATACAAGAATGAAGTGGAAAACAAACAGGCAAGAGTATAAAGACACTGAGATTTGATCGAGGTGGTGAATACTTAAGTGCCGAGTTCCTAGGTTACTTAAAAGAGAATGGAATTCTCTCTCAGCTTACTCCTCCATACACGCCACAACATAACGGTGTATCGGAAAGGAGGAATCGAACCCTATTGGATATGGTTCGTTCCATGATGAGTAACGCTGAGTTACCGCGATCATTCTGGGGATATGCGCTAGAATCAGCGGCATATCTTCTGAACAGGGTTCCTACCAAGACAGTGCCTACCACCCCATATCAGATGTGGAGTGGGAAAAAACCCTATCTTCAGTATCTGAAGATTTGGGGATGTCCGGTTTTTGTTAAAAAAACGGCATGCGGACAAGCTCGAGGCACGATCAGTACAGTGTAAGTTTGTGGGATATCCAAAGAACTCCAAGGGATATCTATTCTATTACGCAGAGGAACAAAAGGTTTTTGTTTCTCGTAATGCCCAATTTTTAGAACAGCAAGTTTTAGAAAAGGATACAAGTGGGAGCGAAATAGAACTGGAAGAAATTTCAGAACCACAAGCTATTACTGAAAGCTTGGAAGAACCAGAAGGTTCGGGAGAACAGAACATCCCAACGCCACTCCGCAGGAGTAGTAGGCAATCTCATCCGCCCGAGAGATACTACGGTTTTCTCATAGACGAGGATAGAGAGGATTGCACTATTGACTATGATGAGCCTACTAGCTTCCAGCAAGCCATTCAGAGCGGTGACTCAGTAAAATGGCTGGATGCAATGCGGACCGAAATGGAGTCCATGTACACTAACAAAGTATGGACTTTGGACATTGCTCCAGATGGGGTAAAACCCATAGGATGCAAATGGATCTTCAAAAAGAAGATTGGTGTAGATAAACAGGTTGAAACCTATAAGGCTAGACTTGTTGCAAAGGGTTTCCGTCAAAGACCTGGTTTGGACTATGACGAAACCTTTTCTCCAGTGGCTATGCTTAAATCTATTCGGGTCCTTCTTGCTATTGCTGCCTTCCACGATTATGAGATCTGGCAGATGGACGTAAAGACGGCCTTTCAAAATGGTAATTTGGAAGAAAGCGTCTATATGGATCAGCCAGAGGGATTCATTCAGAGTGGGAGCAGCGATAAAGTATGCAAGTTGCTTAAGTCCATTTATGGACTAAAGTAGGCATCGCGGAGTTGGAACATCTATTTTGATGATGCTGTCAAAGAATTCGACTTTATCAAAAATCCAGATGAACCATGCATATACAGTAAGATTGTAGGGAGAGCTGTAGTATTCCTCGTCTTGTATGTGGATGACATTCTCCTAATAGGAAATGATATTCCTATGTTACAGTCAGTCAAAAGATTCTTGTCACATAAATTCTCATGAAAGACCTGGGTGATGCCACCTACATTCTGGGAATCCGGATCTATCGTGATAGATCAAAGAGGATGTTGGGACTTTCGCAGTCCAGGTACATAGACACCATAGTGAAGAGATTCAGTATGGATGATTCTAAGCGCGGTAACCTACCGGCTTGTCACGGAATCACCCTCTCCCAAGAGATGTCTCCCAAGACTGATTTGGAAAGGGATCGCATGTCGATTATACCCTACGCTTCTGCGGTAGGCTCTATAATGTATGCGATGTTATGTACCAGACCAGATATAGCATACGCATTGAGCATAGTAAGCCGGTATCAAGCAAACCCAGGGGAGAAGCACTGGATAGCAGTAAAGAACATTCTCAAGTACCTGAGGAGGACTAAGGAGATGTTCTTGGTGTATGGCGGAAAAGACCTCCAGATGGAGGCCTTTGCCGACTCCGGCTTCCAGAGTGACAAGGATGACTCCAAATCCATGTCGGGTTATGTCTTTACCCTCAATGGAGGGGCGGTCTGTTAGAAGAGTTCCAAGCAGGAGACCGTTGCTGACTCAACAATGGAAGCGGAGTACATAGCTTCTTGCGATGCTGCAAAAGAAGCAGTCTGTATGAAGAAGTTCCTCACAGAACTTCAGGTGGTTCCTACCAGTGTTGGTCCAATACCTTTGTATTGCGAAAACAACGGCGCTATAGCTTTAGCGAAGGAACCCAGGTCCCATCAGAAATCCAGATACATCTTAAGTCGGTATCACCTGATCAAGGAGATCGTAGATCGCCAGGAGATCGAGGTGAAAAGAGTAGAGACGGAGAATAACATTGCTGATCCATTCACGAAGGCCATTCCTCAGACGCAGTTCGAAAGGCTATTCGAGATGATAGGTCTACGATATGCCAGCTCATGGCCCTAGTGCAAGTGGGAGATTGTTAGTGTATATGCCCTAGGGGCCATTATTGTATCATACTAGGTTGTATATTACTTAATGGAAGCTTGGGATATTCACAGTTGTATATAACAGTCTTGCTAAAAATGGTAGTATGCTACTTGGTTTGTGTCTACTTTAATATGTGCATATGTTTCTTGTAACGTATCACTTATACATATTAGTAGAGCCCATAAGATCTTTGCTTGATTACCAGCGTTGTGATGGCAGTCACACTAGTGGGGGCTAGGTAGTCTGTAAGCAACATCCTTTACAGGTCCCTGGTCATTGGATTATCGAGATAGGGCATCGATATTCCGGAGTAGACTAAGTGTGTACGCTTCTCATCCCAGTTGCGGAGATGGTCTGTCCCACAGCCATCAGTACGTCGTACTAGAGATAGTATACAGGTGCTCGTTAGGTTACGGGTACACCGGACAGGACTCGCAAAGGAACTGATTGGTTGGTATTATACCCATCGTCAGTTAACAGTTCCCAGGTGACATGAGTACAGCATAGTCCGCAGACTTGACACTGCTACTTCGCCTCGAGTGTGTCCCACTGTTCTTAGATTGCTACCCTACCACGGCTCAAAGGAGTCGTGCAAACAGGTAGCAGTTGGGTGCAGTCCCGAGCACTTGGAGGCAGTAGTTGTTAGACAGGATTCGTCTCTCCCGGTATTGGGATATGATATCGCGCTGTGTCAGAGAGCCATTACGCAAAGTCCCTGGCCAGGGCAAGCGAGATATACTGGTAGGTTCCAGTAGCTTCTCAGGGTGTAATGGGCTTCGCTCTGACACGACTTATACAGCTATTAGGGGACTGACGCTTGCCGCCCCCTAAGCTTGATATGCGATAGTCTTAGACGAACAGACCGGACTGTATGGAGATTGTCACATCAGGCTCAGTGGGAGTTCGGATGAGTTTCCGCATCGGCCTTCTTATCGACATCTACCTGGGGACCGTTACGTACAGCTAGTGCCGCTTGCGGTCTGTAGTTAAACCCACTGCCAGCGTAGTGTCGAGTCTTTAGAGTCCCATACAGAGAGTTTCCCTGCTCCAGGCGAAACGATATAGAGGTCGTACGGTTTTACGACAAGGGTTCGGACGCATACGTGTTTAAACGCACGTACGACGTTCGGACAGTTTTTACTAGCCGGCTTTGGTTTAAACCAGATTCTAGTATCGAGTTATTGGATTTATACAGTCCAAAGTTTTTCCGTGTTTTCACGGATTGGAGGGGCGTTCTCGTAATTTTTCGGGAAGCTTCCAGAAGAGTGGTGACTTGGGGGGTAAGGTGGCATTGCATTAAATGAGATTAGTGACTCATTTGTGTGATTCATCAATGTCATTAATGCATCATAAATGCTTAATGACTCATGGAGATGAATCACTCATAGATATTTATGAAGCATAGTTGTTAATTCTATTATTTCATTTTTGGATAAATAATAATGCTTCATATATATTATGATAGATCATTATCTCATTTCATTCTCATCTTCACCTTCTTTCTCCTCAAGCTCACTCTCTCTTCAAACCCTAACCCTAGCCTCTCATGTGTTGAGATCAAGGGTTAGCTAGACTAATACATCCATAACCTCACTCTATATCCCCTAGGTAGCTTAGATTAGCACTTTAAGCAACCTAGTTATCTCAAGTTTGAGATTAAGCTTGGCGTAGGAGCTTTCGGGTGGATCGTCTTTGATTCGAGGAGGCCGTTGAGGTGCCGATGTTCCAAGGAGCCTACGAGGAGTGGAGGACAGCGATGAAGACCCGAAGGACATGTAACGTGAGGTATAACTTCGAATCCGAGTAGTTAAACCTCTAGTAGATAGTTAGCAATGGTTTAGATACGATTCATGCGCTCAAGTCCGTGTTACGAAGCTTTGATAATCGTTTTTCATATATTCCGCCTCCCCGCAAGTTCATAGGGTGCGTGACATGGACTTACAGATTTGTCATAGGTGATTGCCATCTTGACATTCCGGAACCAATCTTTATAGTTTGGTCATGTCAAAATATTTTTATCTAATAATAACATAAGACCCATCATGTTCTTGGTCGCTGCAATTAGGAGAGAGAGAAAAAAAACACTTTAGCATGATGCTCTTGCAAGTTTAGAGTGGTTTTTAGTTTATCTAAACAGGATGGGTCCTACTGTTTCTCGAATCCTTCCTCAAACCATAAAGGAAGAACTAGTCAGGACTATTGTTACTGTATAATACTTGCTTAACGATTCAGCCAGGCCGGTGTCGGTATTTCAAGGGAGGTTTTACGACGCTTTCGCGAAGTTCCTTAATTAAATAACCTCTTTTCCCTGGGGGCGTAGCCCCGCTGACACCTTTCTCGACACCTACTTGGTTTATAGCATTGATTGCTTAAGTGAAAGAATCTCCCGATGAGTAGCATATACTCTAAGTAGGATCGGGATCCAAATATCATTGTGTGATAAAGCTGAAGGAATCCTACCAAAATTATCACACTCCAAATGGTATGCAACTCTAGTAAGGTTCAGTTTATTTAGAAACTCCCGATGTGGATTTTTGCCCCATGCTTTTATGACCTTGACGTTGGCCAAAATGTCATAAGTCACATGTCAAGTTTTACCCATCATTATCTTGTTAATTTGAACCCACCCGTACATATCCCTGATGTTAGCCAAATGGCAGTACAACTGTCCCAAACCAACTCATCTATCTATGCAACAGATGAATACCCAGCAGCTACCAAACACTATGCCTTGGCGTTGGTCAAAATACATAACTTGAATACTACTGAATACCCAAATGAAATGACGGAGGGCTACGAATGGTTTTGGCGAAACCGTGAACGTAGTGAACTTGATATAATCGAAGGAACCTGATAGCTTTTTTAAAAGGAGTGGTTTAAGCTCCGCAATTAAAAATCTGATGTTTTAAAATAACCGAGTGGTCTCTTTTAAATTGTTCCAACGATTCAACTTTGGTTTATTTTCTTTGCATTAATAAAATGCGTCCCATCAATTAACCTATCATTGCAGAAAACAACGAAAATATGACATCCGCTTATGTCATCCGCTTTCGCCACTGGGCCCCGTCATTCACCCGTTAGGTTACCTAACTAACGACAGAGCGGGGGCTGGGCTAGCGCAGATGCAAAACATAAGCAACGCCTACTAGATATCATATATAGATAGTGTACATTCGTCATACGCAATAATAGGCATTCCAGATCACAGATGAACATATTGGATATTCTAGGAATCCGCATTTCCTTTGAGCCTGCAATTAAAGACGGATTACATAGTCGTGATGAATAGCCAATCCCACCCTAGACCCCTACGGGTACGGCAAACTACCCGTCAAGTACCTGAAGTGAAGCGGTCTCCCTCAACGACGTGAGTAGGCCACTAAGCACTTCAAAGTACCCGGTAGTTTGTGCACCCCACCTTGGGTCTATCCTAGGAGCAGAAAACAGTAAATGAAATAATACAACGGTGGCTACAACCTCAACCCGGATGTGCCTCGCAAAAGAATATTACAACAAATTACAATTTACATTTGAATGAAAGAAACACTCCCACATCCCCGGCTATCCATTCACGACAATCCAACAAGTTCATATCCACAAACATAAAGTAACCATTACAGAAATGTGCAACCCCCTGCTAACCGACATACAATCAATTCGGGGAAGTTTACGAACACATTAAACACAACACAGATATAATCCAGTTAGCCAAAGTTCTTAGAATTTTGATCAATCACAACATTTGAATCTACTCCAAATACTTCTATGTGCACATAAAACCTGAGCAGAAACAAAATATCCCAGAAAACCCAACATCAATACAGAAGAATAACTGAGCAAATTTGGGTTGACTCGATGTCAACTCAGCCGCAGATCCGCGGTGGATCGCTTGGATCGGCCGCGGTTCCGCGGCAGTTTGGACGAGTCACGATCCCAAATTTCTTCACAATTCTTAAAAAACCCTGCTTGTATTTTTTAAGGTCCCCGAAAAATTTTTAGACCCCAATTTAAAATCGGCAGAAACTTGGTGAAAATGTCGTTTTTTCGGGATTAAATCGCGATCGAATTTCTAAAGACTTTGCTAACATGTTGGTTATGGTTTAGCTAGGCTCTGACACCACTGTAAGTCAACATTACACACCCCACAAGATGCGGGGAGGCGGAATAGGAAAAAAAATCATTTTGTTCAAAGTAACATCGACTATCAAACGGATCTTTGCTAAACCCTAACTAACAAACTATCTAGAAGTAGTTAACTACTGTGATAGATGATTATACCTCAAGATACTAGTCCTTCTTGTTCTTGTTGTTCACCTTCTCGTCGACCTCCTCGATGTAATAGAAGATCCACCCGAGAGTTCCTTCTTCAAGATTTAACCTCTAACTTGAGGTAACTAAGTGGCTAGGATTAATAATCCAAGTGACCTAGAGGATATAGATATTGATTAAGGATCTATTATTCTTGCTAACCCTAGGGTTCTCAACACATGAGAAGAGTAGGGTTAGGATGAAGAGGATGAGAGCTTGAGGAGAGAGAATGTGTATGTGATAATGAATTGAATCTTAAGTCATTTGGATAAATAATGAAGCATAACAAAATATCTAAAAAATAATATATAAAATCAACAACCATGCTTCATTAATTACCTTGAGGTGAATCACCTCATGACTCATGGTGCAATTAATGAAAATAACACATCATCTCTCCACCTCATTAAGTTTAATTCATAAATGAATTAAAACTAAATGAGTCACCTATCTTCTAGAAGCTTCTCGACTAATTACGAGAATGCCCCTCCCATCCATATTTACGAAAAACACAGATATACTGATACTGCATAAATCCAATAATCCAATACTAGAATCTGGCTTAAGCCAAAGCCTGCTAATATAATCTGTCCGAACATCACACGTGCACAAGTACACGTATATGTCCGAACCCTGTCGTAAAACCATACAACCTCTATATCGTTTCGCCTGAAGCAAGAAAACCCTCTGTGTGGGACTCTAAAGACTCGACACTACACTGGCAGTAGGTTTAACCACAGGCCGCAAGCGGTACTAGCTGTACGTAACGGTCCCCAGGTAGATATCGATAAGAAGGTCGATGAGGAAACCCATCCGAACTCCTACTGAGCCTGATGTGACAATCTCCGTACAGTCCGGTCTGTTCGTCTAAGACTATCGCATATCGGGCCTAGGGGCGACAAGCGTCGGTCCCCTAATAGCGGTATAAGTCGTGTTGGAGTGAAGCCCATTACACCTTGAGAAGCTACTGGAAAACCTACCAGTAAATCTCGCTTGCCCTGGCCAGGAACCTTGCATAATGGCTCTCCAAACACAACGCGATATCAACCCCCAACACCGGAAGAGACGAATCCTATCTAACCGCCACTGCCTCCAACTGCTTCGGGACTGCACCCAACTGCTACCTGTTTGCATGACTCAGTCGAGCCATGGTAGGGTAGCAATCTAAGAACAGTTGGAATACACTCGAGGAGAAGCAGCAGTGTCAAGTCTACGGACTATGTTGTACTCATGTCGCCTGGGAACTATTAACTGACGACGGGTATAATACCAACCAACAGTTCCCTGCGAGTCCTGTCCGGTGTACCCGTAACCCAACGAGCACCTGCATACTATCTCCAGTACAATGTACTAATGGCTGTGGGACAGACCATTTCCCCTACTGGGACGAGAAGCGTACACACTAGTCTACTTCAGAGTATCGATGCCCTGTCTCGATAATCCTACGACTAGGGACCTGAAAAAGGATGTGCTTGGAGACTACCCAGCCCCACTAGTGTGACTGCCATCACAACGCTGGTAGTCAAGCAAGATCCTATGGGCTCTATCAATATGTATTCGTGATATGCTAAAAGAAACATATACACATATTAAGATAGATATAAACCAAGTAGCATACTACTATGTTGAGCAAGACTGTTAATACAACTTTGAATATCCCAATCTTCCATTAAGTAATATACAAGCTAGTATGATACAATAATGGCCCCTAGGCATATACACCACAGGTATCACATACTCGTATTAATCTCGGTCCTGCACATATCACATATATGCTCCTACTTCGTTTTGCCTGAGCCAGTAAACCTCTGTGTAGGACTCTAAAGACTCATCAATACGCCGGCAGTAGGTGATGATCATATCAAGCACCCACAAGGTATCAGCGGTACTAGCTGGACGTAACGGCTACTCGAGTATTGAGCGATCAGAAGATCAACAAGCAAGCCTGCTCATACTCCTGTAAAGCATGTCAGTAACACTACCGTACAGTCCGGTCTCTTCGTCTGATATGTCGCATATCCAGTCTAGGGGTGGTAAACGTCAGACCTCAGTACCCGATAAGTCGTGCCGATGTGAGGCTCATAACGGGTCGAGAAACTACTGATAACACTTATTTGTAAATTTCCGTATCAGCCCTGGCCAGGGACTTCCTGTTATAGACAATCGAGCACCGCGTAACATCAACCCCCAATACCGGGAGAGACGAATCCCCTCCTATCGCTCATTGCCTCCATGTGATTCGGGACTGTACCCAAAAGCCACCATTTTGCACGTTCTCTTGAATGTGGTAAGGTGGAAATCAAAGCACAGTGGGAATCACACAAGACTCTATGACGATCTCAGGTCTACAGAGTAACCTGTACCAGTGTCACCAGAGAACTGCTATCTGACGATAGGTATAATACCAACTAGGAGTTCTTAGCGAGTCTGTTCAATGTACCCAGTCTCCACTGAGCACCCGTATACCATCTTTGATGTCAAACGCCAATGGATGTGGGATCATCCATCGCCCATCATATGGGTCAAGAAGTGTATACGCTAGTCTACTCTGGAATATCGATGCCCTGTCTCGATACACCCTCGACTAGGAACAATTATAGGATGTACTTGTGGACTACCCTGGCCCCACTAATATGATCTCTATCATAGTCCTAGTATTCAAGTACACATCCTAAGAGCTTTATCAACATGTGAGAGCAAGGCAGTATCACAATACAAGTATATATGTTAAGACAAAGAGCAACCAGATAGCATACTATCATGTCGAGCAAGAAAGTCCTCTCTATATATATCCAAGCATCCACTATAATATACATCACATGTACAATAATGGCCTCTAGGGCATACATATAACTTACAGATCTTCCTCGATGAAGGTGATGGAAGCGACCTCCTTGCACTTTTTTGAGGGGGGAGCACCTAAGGTCATGATCGGTCAGATACGGCGAGTGTTCTTATTGCTTAGAGTTGAATCAACAGAAATGAGCATGATCTGTCCGACCATCAACTCTCCGGTTGGGGGTTAGTCTGCTTGCTCCCGATCTGCCTGACGTTTATCTTGTAAGTGCTTTGCTAGGTGACCGAAGCGGATCATATCCTCAATATAATCATGGAGTTATTTGCAGTTCTCGTTCGGGTGCCCCTACAACCGATGAAAGGCACAGTATAGGCCATGGAGTCACTTACCCGGGCTTTGTATCATCGGCAGGAGTTTGAAGAATCTCTCGTTCTTTGTCTCCTCCAGCAGCTCGGCCTGAGAGACGTCCAGAGTAGTGTACGCATGAAACCTCGGAGAGTAAGATTTCGGAAGATCAGTATTTTTCTTCTCCCCCGGTCCCGCTTCTTTCGGTCCGCCTGGTCCCCTTAGGAAAGGTTGGCGTTTACCTCCAATTCAAGTTGGATCTCCCGCTCGGTCCAGACTTTCACCTCGGCCATGGTCTTAGGTTGCGCTAATGCAAAAGAGTGGAGCTACTCTTTGTGCCTAAGACCATATCTCAAGGCGGCGATGACCGTCTTGTCCCAGTGCTCGGGTACCTCCAGGAGAGTATTGTAGAATCGGGTGATGTATCCCTTGAAAGATTCACTGTCCTCGCTCTTAATGGTGAACAAGAAGTCGACCGTCCTCTTCTGTCATCGGTTGCTGAAGAAATGATCGAGGAACTAAGTAGCCAGCTTGTCAAAGGTGGAGATTGAACGTGGAGTAAGAACGTGGAACCTATCTCGCCCGGCCCGGACGAGGGTGGTGGGGACGGCTCGACACTGAGCCATGTCCGAGATATCTTGGAAGCTCATGCCCGCCATAAACGCGTCCATGTGGTCCTTTGGGTCGAACTTCCCGTCAAAGAAGGCCACCTTAGGCGGTTTCTTCCGATACGAGACCCGCTCATTTAGTAACTGCTCCGTGAAGGATCTCATGAGAGAATCCGCTGAGTATTTTACCAATCCTCCGAGCGGACGGGTGGCGAGCTGCGTGTCCTCAATCTTCTTCTCAAGGACATCGATTCGCTGTTGGTACCCCAAAGATTCTCCATAGTCAGAGTTTCTGCTGTCTTAGCTTCGGGCTTGCGCGATGAAGCAGCTTTGGCTTCGCTCTATCGCGTTCCTCAGATCCCTGGGGTGAACCTTTCGTGGTTCGCCTTGATGCTGTTGGATATAGTACCCTCAAGACAATTAGTATGATTGCAAGTAGGCGATTATGATAATTAAGGGAGGACCTATACAGATATAACGGTCTTATTCGAGATGATAGTATACTATCCGATTTGTCTTCATCGTTGATGAAGCCTATATGATTGTTGCTTGACGACCAGCAATATGGTGGCAATCATATACATAGGAGCTGGGTTGTCCATAAGCACATCTTTAAAGGTCCCTAGTCATGAGAGTATCGAGACTGTGAAAGTATGTCTTAGCACTTCCACTAGATTTATACAAGCATGAAGTATGCAATTTAAAAAAATCTATAGGTCTAAGCTATACTAACCTAGAATCAAACTAAGGAATTAGGGTTTAGTAGCAAAAAACAATTTCTAAACTAAGTGAAGATGGTTACAACCTTTGTAGACCAAGTCCTTCACTTCTAATGCTTCAAGTAGTAGTCCCTAGAACTCTTCTTGGCTCCACTTGAAGAAAGGATCGAGGTTGCACAAAGTCTTCGATGCCAAAGATGATCCACCTTAAAGTCTCTCTAACTCAAGCTCACTCTTCACTAATCAAGGTATTAGTGAAGCAAACAACCTATACTAAAGTGCTAGGATAGTGTAGGTTGATGAAGTAGTAATTTTGATCACTTTAGAAATAATTTTCTTTTTCTTTTTCCAACTCAAGAAAAAACCTAGAGGGCTCTTGAGGAAGAAGATGAACTTGGAACTTGGAGTGTGAGAAAAATTAGAGTGAACTATGAACTCTTAAACCTAGCAAAGGATAAGAATGAGTATGATAAATATCTAAGGATAAAACAAGATTTGAAGATGAGTCATGGCTTCTACAAGCATCTTAAGCTATGACTCATTCTTCAATTCTTTTTATTCTTAAATCTTTATCATTATCTTTCTTATGTGTGATTCTCATACTCCCATGTCCCTTGTATCATCAACCATGATACATATATATATATATAAAGAAAAGCTTAAGTGAGCTATATTAGTTAATATATATGTATATATCAAATATATTAATATATATTAAATTATTAAATCAACACTTGATTCAATAATCCGGTTATATCACATATAACCGACTAATATCATATATATATATATGTATGTATGTATGTATGTATATCATATTATCAAATCAACACTTGATTCAATAACCCGGTTATATTACATGTAACCGACTAATATTCAATACTAGATATTAAATCAACACTTGATTCAATAATCCGGTCATATCATATATAACCGGCCAGTATCAAATATATATACATATAACAAATCATTAAATCAACACTTGATTCAATAATCCGGTTATATCACATATAACCTAACCGATATCAAATATCGCGAGATTAGAATACAGTATCAGGTACTCATATTTGATCAAGCTCCCGCAAATATCTCTATATGTGCCCTACTTTGTTTTGCTTGAGCTAGGAAACCACTGTGTGGGACTTCAAAGACTCGTCAATACGCCTGCGGTAGGTAATGATCACATCAGATACCTACAAGCCATCAACGGTACTAGCTGAACGTAATGGCTAGCCAGGTATTGAGCGAATAGAAGATCAGCAAGCAAACTTGTCCAAACTCCGGTAAAGCCTATAAGAAACACTTAACGTACAGTCTGGTCTCTTCATCTGATATGTCGCATATCGAGTCTAAGGGTGGAATCATCAGACCCCAAGAACTTGATAAGTCATGCCGATGTGTGGCCTATAACCGTTTGAGAAACTACTGATAACACTTACCAGTAAATATCATCAGCCCTGGTTAGGGACTTGCTGTTATAGCCAATCGAGCATAGCGCAACATCAACTCCCAATACCGCGAGAGACGAAACCCTCCTATCGCTCACTGCCTCCATGTGACTCGAAACTGTACCCAAAATCCACCTATTTGCACGACTCCTTTGAGCCGTAGTAGGGAGGAAATCAAAGCACAGTGGGGACCACATAAGACACTATGAAGATCTCAGGTCTACAGAATAACTTGTACAAGTGTCACCAGAGAACTGCTATCTGAAGATAGGTATGGTACCATCTAGGACTTCTCGGCAAGTCCTGTTCGGTATACCTATTCTCTAATGAGCATCTGTGTACAATCTTTGATGTCAAACGCCAATGGTTGTGGGATTAACCATCGTCCCATACAAGGTCAAGAAACATACACACTAGTCTACTCTGGAATATCGATGTCCTGTCTCGATACTCCCTCAACTAGGAACTGTTAAAGGATGTGCTTGCGGACTACAGAAGCCCCACTAGTATAATCTGCATCATAGTCCTGGTAGTCAAGCCTACATCCTAAGGGCTTTATCAACATGTATCAGAGAGACAGTATAATAATATAAGTGTATATGTTAAGATAAAGAGCAACTAGATAGCATACTATCATGTCGAGCAAGAAAGTCCTCTATATATATATCCAAACATCCACTATAATATACAATAATGGCCTCTAGGGCATACATATAACTAACAATCTCCAACTTGCACTAAGGCCAGTTGTTGTTTTCAGTGATATGTATGCCCTAGAGGCCATTATTGTATGATATAGTGGATGCTTGGACATATATATGGAGGACTTTCTTGCTCGATATGATAGTATGCTATCTGATTGCCTTTATCTTAACATGTTCACTAGTATTATTATACTGTCTCTCATATACATGTTGATAAAGCCCTTAAGATGTTAGCTTGACTACCAGGACTATGATGCAGATCATACTACTGGGACTTGTGTAATCTATAAGCACATCTTTTAACTGTTCCTAGTCGAAGGAATATCGAGACAGGGCATCGATATTCCAAAGTAGACTAGTGTGTATGTTTCTTAACCCTGTATAGGGCGATGGTTGATCCTATATCCATTGGTGTTTGACATCAAAGATCGTACACAGGTGCTCATTAGAGAATGGGTACACTGAACAGGACTCGTCGAGAACTCCTAGATGGTAATATACCTATCGTCAGATAGAAGTTCTCTGGTGACACTGGTACAGGCTAGTCTGTAGACCCGAGATCGCTATAGATTCTTGTGTGGTTCCCACTGTGCTTTGATTTCCTCCCTACCACAGCTCAAAGGAGTCGTGCAAACAGGTGGATTTTGGGTACAGTCCCGAGTCACATGGAAGCAATGAGCGATAGGAGGGGTTTCGTCTCTCTCGGTATAGGGAGTTGATGTTGCGCTATGCTCGATTGGCTATAACAGGAAGTCTCTGGCCAGGGCTGTTGATGAGATTTACTGGTAAATGTTATCAGTAGTTTCTCATACCGTTAGAAGCCTTACATCGGCATAACTTATCAAGTTATTGGGGTCTGACGATTTCATCCCCAGACTCGATATGAGACATATCAGACGAAGAGACCGGACTGTACAGTAAGTGTTACTTATAGGCTTCATAGAAGTTTGGACAAGCTTGCTTGTTGATCTTCTATTCGCTTAATATCTGGGTAGTCGTTACGTCCAGCTAGTACCGCTGACGGATTGTGGGTGACTGATTTGATCATCACCTACTGCTGGCGTATTGACAAGTCTTCAGAGTCCCACATAGAAGTTTTCTGGTTCAAGAGAAACGAAGTAGGGAATATATGCTGATATGTGCGGGGGCCTAATTAAATACGAGTATGAGATACCGTATTATAATCTGGCGGCTATTTGTTATCAGTTAGGTTATATGTGATATAACCGGATTATTGAATCAAGTGTTGATTTGATAATGTGATATACAAATAAATGATATTAGTCGGTTATATGAGATATAACCGGATTATTAAATCAAGTGTTGATTTACTAATATGATATATATTTATATTTGATATAATTGTATATTGACTAATATTATTGCTCACTAATTACATGCTTAACTTTATATATATATGTGTGTGTGTGTGATATATATATATATATATATGAAGCATGGCATGGTTTTTCTATTTTTAGAAGATAGAAATTAAGATGGAAAATGGGGAGACTTTTGTGGTATGGAACATAGCATGGCTTATTATTTTTTATATTCATTTGCTTGCACTATTGAAGCATGGCTATAATTTTTAATTGTTGAATATTGTATGCTTCAATAATGTGTGAGCTTTGAAGAACCATTCTACACTTCATTCTTCACTTGAGTTATTTTCTTGAGTTGAGCTCATGTGATGAGTTCTCATCTCTAGCTCTCTCCATCTTCCTCTTCACCTCCACCTTCAAGCTCAATCCCTCACATGAGTTGTGAACCCTTGAGCTTGTGAGAACCCTAGTGAGCAAAAAAAACGCCTACTTCACCATCCTACACTAGATTAGCACTTTGGTGTAGGGTGTTTACTTCACTAAAGAGATTAGTGAAGAGGTAGGTTGGATTAGCGGATTTCGGGTGGATCATTTTCGGCACGAAAGTCATTGAAGCAAGTTCGTTCAACCTTCAAGTGGAGCCTAGTGGAGTCATGTGGACTACAACCTGGAGCTTAAGAAGAGAAGGACACGGTCTACAAAGGTTGTAGCCTCATTCTCTTAGATTAGTTCTTTTGATATCATGGCTTAAACCGTAATCATCTAGTTTAAGATCTTGGTTAGTATTGATTAGCACCCCAAAAATTTTTAAATGGCATACTTGATGCTAGTAAAACCCAGTGGTGGTGATAACATATACTTTCAGTTGTAGTATCTCATACCCAACATCCTAAAAAGTTTCTCAAACTGTGTCTAGGGGAGGTCCTTCATGAGTGAATCCGCTGTTTTGTCCTTCGTGTCAACTCTCCTGACCTCGATCTCCCGACGATCAACTATCTCCTGGATCAGGTAATACCACCTCAGAATATGTCTGGATCGCTGATAGGACCAAGTTTCCTTGGCCAAAACCACGGATCCATTGTTATCACAATACAAGGGTATTGGATCCTTAATAGATTGAACCACACCAAGTTCAGCAATGAACTTCTTTATCCAGACAACCTCTTTAGCAGCATTGTAGGCAGCGATGTATTTAGCCTCCATCGTCGGGTCTGCCACGATGTCTTGCTTGGAACTCTTCTAACATATCGCCCCTTTATTGAGGGTGAAGATAAAACCCGAGACCGACTTGTTGTCGTCCTTATCACTCTGGAAGCTCGAATTGGTAAAGGAGTCCACTTAGAGTGCACCATTACCATACACCGAGAACATTTCTATAGTCATTCTCAAGTACTTAAGAATGTTCTTCACAACTGTCCAGTGCTTCACCCCTGGGTCTGATTGATACCTACTTTCCACACTAAGTTCGTAAGCCACATCCGGTCTGGTGCATAGCATTGCATACATGATAGACCCAACAGCAGAAGCATAGGGTATCACGGTCATGCGAGCCATCTCCAAATCAGTCTTAGGAGACATCTCTTTGGAGAGAGTGATTCCTGAGCAAGCGGGTAATTTACTATGCTTAGAATCTTCCATACTAAACCTCTTTACTATGGTGTCTATGTACCTGGATTAGGATAATCCCAACATCCTTTTAGATCTATCCCTATAGATTTTTATCCCTAGGATATAGGAGGCATCACCCAGATCTTTCATGGAGAACTTGTGTGATAGGAAGAGTTTGACCGAGTGCAGTATAGAAACATCATTTCCTAACAAGAGTTTGTCATCCACGTACAGTACGAGAAAGACATCCTTACTCTCTACAACCTTTTTGTATATACAAGGTTCATCTATATTTTTGATGAAGTCAAACTCTTTGACTACCACATCAAAACAGATATTCCAACTCCACGATACCTGCTTTAATCCGTAGATTGATTTAAGCAGCTTGCACACCTTTCCGCTGCTCCCACTGTCTACGAAACCCTCTGGCTGTATCATGTACACGCTCTTTTCTAAATCACCATTTAGAAAAGCGGTCTTGACGTCCATCTGCCAGATTTCGTAGTCATGGTATGCAGCAATGGTAAGTAAGATCCTGATGGACTTAAGCATAGCTACTAGAGAAAAGGTTTCATCATAATCAACACCTATTCGTTGACGAAAACCTTTTGCTACAGGTCTTGCTTTGAAGGTCTCAACCTTTCCATCTACACCAAGTTTCTTCTTAAAGATCCACTTGCTCCTAATGGGTTTCACCCCTTCAGGAGCAACTTCCAAAGCTCATACTTTGTTGGTGTACATGGATTCCATCTCAGATCGCATAGCATCCAGCCATTTCACAGAGTCCCTACTTGTGATGGCCTGCTCGAAACTAGTTGGGTCATCATCTTCCATGATGCAATCCTCACTCCCACCATCTATGAGAAAACCATAGTATCTCTCAGGTAGATGAGGAATCCTACTAGATCTGCGGAGAGGCTGAGGTTCGTCGGGGACTATCGAATCCTCCGGTTCTATCAAATCATCAGTTGTAGTTTGTGTAGCTGGAACTTCTTCCAGTTCTACCTCATCACCACTAATTTCTTTTACAAGAAATTCCTTTTCTAAAAAGGTGGCATGTTGAGCAACAAACACCTTTTGTTCCTCACCGTGGTAGAATAGATATCCATGTGAATTTTTTGGATATCCTACAAACTTGCAAAGAACTGATCATGCCTCGAGTTTGTCTGGATTTTGTTTTTTAACATAGGCCGGACAACCCTAAATCTTAACTCGTTTAAGATATGGTATCTTTCCACTCCATATCTTATATGGTGTTTTAGGCATTAATTTTGATGGAACTTGATTCAATAGGCATGCAGCTGTCTCAAGTGCATAACCCCAAAGGAAAATAGGTAACTCAGCAATACTCATCATAAACTGCACCATATCTAATAGGGTGCGATTCCTCCACTCCGAAACTCCATTGTGTTGTGGTGTATACGGAGGAGTAAGCTGAGAGAGAATCCCATTCTCTTTTAGATAATCTTGGAATTTCGTGCTTAAGTATTCTCCTCCTCAATCAGATCGAAGGACTTTAATACTTTTACCTGTCTGGTTCTCTACGTCGTTCTTATATTCCTTGAATTTCTCAAAAGCTTCAGATTTGTGTTTCAACAAGAACACATGTCCGAATCTTGAGAGATCATCGGTGAATGTAATAAAGTACAAGGAACCATTCCTGGCATGTGTAGACATGGGACCGCATACATCACTATGTATCAGACCCAAGAGTTCAATAGCTCTTTCTCCGTGTCCTGTAAACGGAGTTTTGGTCATCTTGCCTTTGAGACATGACTCGCAAGTTTCATAAGATGTAAATTCGAACGGATTTAAATATTCATCTTTATACAACTTTGCTAGTCTTGTCGTATTGATATGACCAAGTCTACAATGCCACAAAAAGGCTTCGTTCATTTCTGAACTTTTCCTCTTGTGTGTATTCTGTATATTTAGAATTGTATTTTGATTTAGACCGTATATACCACTACATAACGTACCAAGCCCAATCAACACTTGATTTAGGAAAATGTTCATAACATTTTTCTCTAGTGCAAAGTTATATCCTTCTTTATCTAATAAAGAAACGGATATTATATTGCACATCATCGATGGTACGTAATAACAGTCATTCAAAATCAATGTATTACCATTTGGCAATACAAGGTGATATTCGCCGACAGCTTCGGCAGCAACAATTGCTCCGTTCCCTACTCTGAGGGATATATCACCCTTTCCCAGTTCTCTATTTCTTCTTAACCCTTATAACATATTATAAATATGGGATCCTGATTCGGTATCTAATACCCAGGACGTAGAGAAAATTGAGAAACGGTTCTCAATAACGAACACACCCGAAGAAGATGCATCAGAATGCTATTTCTTCGTTCGGGTTGCATGGGAATCCGTGAATTCCCCTATTCCTTCCTCAGAATTATGACAATCATAAGATAGAATGGAACCAACGTTCCCCAGCCTAGCATAATAAATGGGTTCGGTCAATACATCCATATTATTATCTTGATAAGGCGTGTCTTGGTCGCTACCTTGAGAGAGAGAAGAAAACACTTTAGCGTGCGCTCTTGCAAGATTAGACTGGTTATTATCTTATCTAATCAGGATGGCTCCCACTATTTTTATCAAATCTTCCTTCAAACCCTAAAAGGTAAGACTAGCCGGGATTAATTACACCCTACAAGTTTGCCAATCGGTCGGCCAGGCAAGTATTGGTACTCCGAGGGAGTCTCCCTAATGCTTTCGCATGGAACTAATTAAATAACCTCATTTCCACAGAGGAATAACCCCATTAACACCTTTCTTAGACACCTACTGGATCAGCTAATTGTAAAGTGGAAAACTCTCTCAGGAGTAATACTTACTCGCAGTAGGTATCGGGATCCAACTATCATATAAAAGGTATGCAATCTCATTGCAAATTTTAACACTTGAAATTCCAAATATTTGTTTTTACCCTCATGCGGTTTATGACCTTGACAAGGTCAACAAACCATAAACCGCAAGTCAAGTTCAACCCATCATTTCGTGATTGAATTAAACCCACCCGCACGACCCTTGACAAGTTCAACAAGGTCGTACGACTACCCTAATCCAATCGCATCATATGCGGCAGATAAGCACTAATCAGCTACCGCACACTACACCTTGACAAAGTCAACAAACGCAGCACAAATACTAAATAGCACTTATCTGAAATGATGGAAGGCTACGACTGGTTTTGAAAAAAACTTTTAGCGTAATGAACTTGATATCGTCGTAGAATCTAGTGATTTGAAAAGCAGTGGTTTAAGCTGAGCTTTTAAAATCGAGTAGTTTTCAAAACAATCCGAGTGGGTTGTAGCATATGCTAGTTTTGATAAAGCGGTCATTCTCGGTGAAGGGATCTAGGCCCATTCCTCATCGAGTGAAGTGCTGGATATTCATAGTGGAATACCGCTATGCAAAGCAAGAACTAGAACTACCTCTTTGAAAAATTTGATTCTACAACATTTTTAGGTTTCTTTTCTTTTCATTAATCTCATTAATGACGTCTCATTATTTATGTTTCCTAAACAACACAGAAGAAATGAAAATAAAACACACATATATGCCATCCGCATTCACCATAGGGACCCGGGTCTTCACCGTAAGGTTACTTAACTTATGGCAGGGCGGGGTCAGGACTTGCGCGGATGCAAAACATATATAGTGGCTAATAGTATATCATATATACAATTAGCATTCATCTTACGCAGTTATATGATCACATCATATCAGAATCGGCAGAAGCAAACATATGAAATATAAGATATATTAGGAGGTCCGTGTTTTAGATTAAGCCAGTAATAAAAAACATAAATTCTACGGTCGTGATGAATAGCCAAACCCACATCCCTAGACTCCT
Source organism: Agapanthus africanus (assembly GCA_030015575.1). Classification (NCBI taxonomy): domain Eukaryota; kingdom Viridiplantae; phylum Streptophyta; class Magnoliopsida; order Asparagales; family Amaryllidaceae; genus Agapanthus; species Agapanthus africanus. Next base: position 90,601,595 of record CM057337.1, read on the forward strand.
ACGAGAGCGACAAGAAACCCTGCCAATTCTAGAGTTAGGCGACCCGGTCTCGACTCCTCGAGATGGCATCCCACTGGACTCTACAAACCGATTACTTGTGCTCCCCGTCTTGGGTCTATCCTAATGCGGAAAAGTAAATAATATACATCAATGGAGACAACAACCTCAACCCGGAAGTGTCCCAATAAAAGAATATTACATACATATTTTTACATGAATGAAAATCGAAAAACTCTCATCTCACGCAAAACCCCGGCTATTCATTCACGAGGATCTAATATAACATATCACAGCAACACAATAACATCACATGTCATCAACGTAAGTAAATATGCGTATTCCTAATGTCGTTGAAGTATAGCAACGAGATCGGGAATACACCACATACTATACTTATGGTCGCAGAAAAGAAATGAAAATACAATAATTAGAATCTGCATCATCCTTAGACATCATAAACCCGGAATATCACATACTCCGGATTTCATGCCCAACCCTATAAATCTTGCATTTAAGTCTCGAATTGAAAACACTTTTCAAAAAAAAGTCGGGCAATTCAAAAAGATTCCCGATTAAATGATTAAATGCTCGTCGGCAACTTTAGTAGATGGCCACACCCCCAGTGCCGTCAACGAAGTGCACTTGGGCGGAACACCGTGGCCGCGAGCATCCGAGTGGATGCTTTTGGCCACGGGGTTCTCCTATAGCCACTTGATCGGGGCTATAGGGCGTGACTATCTAATAGAGTTTCCCGGCGAGTGTTCGCATACGATACGAGATTGCGACGGATTTTTTATTCGAATCAAAACTCCATGGCAATCCATCAAATAAGACTAAAGTGCTAGATTTACATAACGCTGACTAGTTTTCACAAAACTAATCAATGTGGATTCTAAAAATTGTATCACATATCCATAATATCTAGACGATGGTAAACAATTCGATCGATATTTCAAACACCTGAAAATCACAGAGACCTCAACACCTTGAGCCTCACTAAAAATACCCAGAAAGTCCAAAATAACAAAATGGAGCAGCAGAAGAAATACGAGCCCTCAACTCCTCAAGATTGCGGCGGAACCGCAGCCAAACCAAGGGTTAGGCGGCGGTTCCATGACGACTTGGTGGAGATAGGGCCTCGTACTTCTTGGGACTCCATAAAATAACCTGCAAGATTTTCTGAGAATTTTTAATCTGAAAATTTTCAACTTTTGAAAAATTGGACAGAAACTTGTGAAATATCGGGTTTTGAACTTCGATCGAATACTTTAACGTCATCTAGACTTCGCCTAAGTATCTAGCCTGGCTCTGATACCATGAAAGTATGTCTTAGCACCTCCACTACATTTATACAAGTATCAAGTATGCAATTTTAAAAAATCTAGAGATCTAAGCTATACTAATCTAGAATCGAACTAGAGAATTAGGGTTTAGTAGCAAGAAAATGATTTTTAAACTAAGTGAAGATGGTTACAACCTTTGTAGACCAAGTCTTTCACTTCTAAAGCTCCAAGTAGTAGTCCCTAGAACTCTTCTTGGCTCCACTTGAAGAAAGGATCGAGCTTGCACAAAGTCTTCGATGCCGAAGATGATCCACCTTGAAGTCTCTCTAACTCAAGCTCACTCTTCACTAATCAAGGTATTAGTGAAGCAAAAAACCTATACTAAAGTGCTGGGATAATGTAGGTTGATGAAGTGGGAATTTTGCTCACTTTAAAAATAATTCTCTCTTTTTTTTCCAACTCAAGAAAAAACCTAGTGGGCTCTTGAGGAAGAAGATGAACTTGGAACTTGGAGTGTGAGAAAAATTAGAGTGAACCATGAACTCTTAAACCTAGCAAGAGATAAGAATGAGTATGATAAATATCTAAGGATAAAACAAGAGCTGAAGATGAGTCATGGCTTCTACAAGCATCTCAAGCTATGACTCATTCTTCAATTCTTTTTATTCTTAAATCTTTATCATTATCTTTCTTATATTTGATTCTCATACTCTCCTGACCCTTGTATTATCAACCATGATACAAATTCATATATATATATATATATATATATATATATTTATAAAGAGAAGAAAAGCTTAAGTGAGCTATATTAGTTAATATATATATGTATATATCAAATATATTAATATATATTAAATTATTAAATCAACACTTGATTCAATAATCCGGTTATATCATATATAACCGACTAATATCACATATATATATATATGTATCATATTATCAAATCAACACTTGATTCAATAACCCGGTTATATCACATATAACCGACTAATATTCAATACTAGATATTAAATCAATACTTGATTCAATAATCCGGTCATATCATATATAACCTGCCAGTATCAAATATATATATACATATAACAAATCATTGAATCACCACTTGATTCAATAATCCGGTTATGTCACATATAAACTAAATATCGCGAGATTAGAATACGGTATCACATACTCGTATTTAATCAAGCTCCTGCACATATCTCTATATATACCCTACTTCGTTTCGCTTGAGCTAGGAAACCTCTGTGTGGGACTCTAAAGACTCGTCAATACGCCAGCAGTAGGTAATGATCACATCAGATACCCACAAGTCGTCAGCGGTACTAGATGGACGTAACGGCTACCTAAGTATTGAACGAATAGAAGATCAACAAGCAAAATTGTCCAAACTCCTGTAAAGCCTATAAGCAGCACTTACCGTACAGTCCGGTCTCTTTGTCTGATATGTTGATCTTCTATCGCTCATTGCCTCCATGTGACTCGAGACTGTACCCAAAATACACATGTTTGCACGACTCCTTTGAGCCGTAGTAGGGAGGAAATCAAAGTACAGTGGGAACCACACAAGAAACTATAACGATCTCAGGTCTACATACTAACTTCTACAAGTGTCACCAGAGAACTGCTATCTGACGATAGGTATGGTACCATCTAGGAGTTCTCGGCGAGTCCTGTTCGGTGTACCTATTCTCTAATGAGCATCTGTGTACAATCTTTGATGTTAAACACCAATGGTTGTAGGATTAACCATCGTCCCATATAGGGTCAAGAAACGTACACACTAGTCTACTCTGAAATATCGATGTCCTTTCTCGATACTCCCTCAACTAGGAACTGTTAAAGGATGTGCTTGTGGACTACGCAAGCCCTACTAGTATGATCTTCATCATAGTCCTGGTAGTCAAGCCTACATTCTAAGGGCTTTATCAACATGTATCCGAGAGATAGTATATTAATATAAGTGTATATGTTAAGATAAAGAGCAACTAGATAGCATACTATCATGTCGAGCAAGAAAGTCCTCTATATATATGTCCAAGCATCCACTATAATATACAATAATGGCCTCTAGGGTATACATATACCTAATAGACCGGGCATCAATATTCTGGAGTAGACTAATGCATACTTTTTGAGACCCCGACGAGGGGCGGTGGCCAGTCTCAGAAGCCACTGGTGTTGTGTCACTTAAGATAGTATGCAGGTGCTCACCGGAGGTGAGTACTCTGGACGGACTCACCAAGAACTTCTAGATGGTATTATATCTATCGTCAGATGGAAGTTCTCAGGTGGCATGAGTACAGGTTAGTCTTTTGACCTGAAATCGTCATTTGTCTCGTGTGAGTTCTGATTAGAATAAAATATTGCACACTTGTATGAACATTTTCCCTACTATTATTAATAAATAAAATGTGTTAATTGTAAATAAAGAACATATGTGGGTTTATTTGTAAAAGTTATTATCATATATTTCTACATTTATAATTAATATAATTAGGGAAAATATATGCATATAATATTTAAATGAAATATTAGTAATTAAAATATGCATATCATATCAAATATTCCTAATCAATATTCTTCAGATATTATATCATATAAATGGTTGGAATAATATCTCAAAAATACAAATGCTACTAACAATTTGATTTGAGATGTTGTGCAGGTATTAGCTCAGGTCTGAAATTTATGTAGGAGATCCAAGTCAAATCGGGATATTGAAACCAAATCAACCAAATTTTAGAAGAAAATCGAGAAATCTAGCAATGGCAGAGACTAAGGGCAATATTTTAAGAATCTATATATCAAGAGGATCTCCAAATATCGAGACAAACAGCCAGAAAAAATCCCAAGTCCCAATCCCACTGGGAGGCGGCGGATCCGCGGTCATACATGGCATTAGGCAGCGGAACCGCGGTTCTTTAGTGGCCGTTAAATCTGGGATTTTGGGGGTATGGTCGTAACGACATCTATTCACATTTGAAGATCTCGTATCTAGGGTTTCTAGTTTTAGAGACTATATAAAGGACCGAGAGCTGTGCATTTGAAAATCATCAAAAAACTATCCAACAATTGAAGATCCCAAACTAAAAGTTCAAGAAAGAAATCCACGAGCAAAACTAGGGTTCTTGTAATCTACTTTTGAAGAAGAAAAATTTGTAATGCAATAGTGGATTTAAAAATGTAGTTTTTGTTTTAATTCATTTCGCATTTACTTTACGCATTACTTTTCTGCATTAATTTTACGTATTAGTTTTCCACATTAATTTTACGCATTACTTTTCTACACTTTTAATTATGATTTCATTCATCTTCAACCTTTCTGTTAAATCGATACTAACCATGAGCGAGTAATTTCGTGCTTGCTAAGGTTTGTAGGATAAGGTAGAATAATGAATGAAATATTTTTTAATTTCTTTTGACATTTTAATGTTTATAAACTTTAGCAAAACAAATGTTAACCCTCTTATCGGGTGCGCTATCAATTTATTGATAGTCACGAACACGATTTGTGATTAGTTAAACACTTGTTTTGTTAAAAGTTTGAGATTAATAGAGATCAATAGAAGTACAAGGGGTAGTAGTGGGAAACCCTAGTTCCTCTAAGAACCCATAATCCACATTCCTCACTATCTCTTTAAGTTTTAAACTATTAAAAAATCAAAAGAGACATTTCTAAACATTCATCCATTAACTACTAAGTCGTATAAACCCTACAAGCCCTTCAATTATAAATTTTATATCCATATTAAAATAAAACGACAACAATCCATCCTCTATTTTATTAACTCGTCAAAAGAAAGAAAAGAAGTTCGCGTTTCTCTGCGGACGACCTGTACTCATCTCAGCTAGCTATTTGCGACACCATTTTGATTGCGGTTATTTACAGCATACAAACACGTTTCGTACGATCAATCAAATGGCACCGTTACCAGAGAAATGGTCGTAATTATTTTTCTTGTTATTCGGGTTGATTTCTTATAAAAACCAACAAACATAAAAAAAAATAAACGAGAACTAAAACCGCATCTTGTGTTTGTAACGATTATTGTGCAAGTTTTGCAAAGACATCTGGAGTAATTGGAGCAAGCCAACAAAGATTCAGAGACTTTAAACTTGGACCAAAGGAGCATAAGGGTGCTCTGCGGAAATTTGAAGAAAAGATCTTGCCAAACCGCTGAGGAACCGCGGCCAAAGTGTGCTTTAGGCAGCGGAACCGCGGACTCTTTGACGATTTGGCCTTTAAAACTCTCTGGTATTCTCCTATTGTCTCCCTCTCTCCTCTAAACCTCCAATAATCTAATTTTACTTGCAGGATTCTTTGCAAACAGCGTTGCTAAAAAATATTTTTGCGTGTTTTGATTTCGGTTTATTTTGCATATTTAAACCGGACTTTAAGGGGCAATAAACCCAAATTCAGATTAGGTGGGGATTTCATCACCCTTCCTAAGCCCCACAAATCACAAACGAGCATACTATCACCCTACATTAATAAAAAAAAATCTAGACCAAGCCTCTAAGGACTGTCGCGCTCAATTAGGACAGAGGAAGGTCGTGGGTAATCTATTGCTTATCCGAATTTCTCTTGTGGTATCTAGGAAAGTGTGAATAAGAAAAGTGGTTACTTAATTAGGCCCGCTATTTCGGTGATTCGTATAGTGGATACCTCCCACTTACCTGGCCACAAGATTGATAAGGAGGTGGTAAAGAATTGATCCTACGTCTTGTCCTTTGGAAGTCTAGAAGTGAACTAGTGACTTGACCTAAGTGACCCTAGCTCTAGGGATTGCTTGTGCATTTTGTGATTGGTTGAGTCAAGCCTCACGTCCGATATTTTTCAAAACAAGCCTTTTTAAAATCGTTCTCACACATATCACAAGCTGCCAGGTGCACTAAACCCGCTTAGTGCATGATCGGCTGGACACGGGATTCTAGTTCCCGTCTAGTCCGCGTTTTTGCTGTCGACTCCGAAGTCGATACTTCTTCATCTTCTATTTCTCCTCCACCTACCACATCTTCCGAGATGGGCGGATATCCATCAGGTTTTAACAATACCACCTTGCCACCACCCTTAGGTGTGCAAAATCCACCACGCATCACTCTGCAATACTGATGCTACCCCGTATACGGACCCCTTCCTACATGTTTATCTCTTCCACCAGCCAGTGGGGATAATTTCGAAATTAAACCCCACTTCATCAACTTATTGCCCAAATTTTACGGGCTTGAATCTGAAGATGCATACGTTTTTATAACCAAATTCGAAAACGTATGTGCAATGATGAGTACCACCCAACTTTCAGGGGATGCTCTGTGATTACGTCTTCTCCCTTTTACCTTGTGCGATCTCGCAGAAAAGTGACTTTACAGCACCGCCACATATTCTATCGCTAAATGGGATGAATTCATTAAAGCATTCCTTAAGAAATTTTATCCTCATCACAAGACCGCCCGGATTAACCAGTTTGCCCAACTTCCCAATGAACCCTTTTGGAAATGCTTTGAATGGTTTAAAGACCTACTTGTCCAATTCCCTCATCACGGAATCGATAGATGGCAACTTTGCATAATTATTTATAAGGGTATTAATCCATCCATGAAACAAATGCTAGAAACCATTTTTCAAAGTCATTTCATGTCAAAAGACGATGGCGAAGTATGGAAATTTCTGGAAGATCTCGCCGAACAGACATTACAGTGGGAGAGCACTAGACCAACATCATCTTCATCTAGGGCAAGTATCCATCATCTCGACACTTCCATAGCAATGAGAGACGAAATAGCTGCGATACAAAAGAAACTCGAAACTATGGAAAGCAAATTCTCTTCAGCCTCCCTAAACCAAGTTATGCTCCCTAAAATCGTGTATGGTTGTTGTTTTGACCCATCACATTTAATGGAAAAATGTCATTTGAATCCTCCGTCTCAAGGTCATGATCAAACCAATGTTACTTTTCAGCAACAACCTAGAAATGATCCTTATTCATCCACTTATAATCAGGGATGGAGGAATTATCCTAATTTTACTTGGAACCAAAACCAATCTCAAAATCAACATCAGTTCCCAAGCCAAAATAACTATCAAATGCTTCCCCCACAGCAACAACAGCCACCACAACAAATTCAGCAGCCCTTTCAACCGCAATCTTTCCAAAATCCAGCCAACAACTTTGCCCCTTATAATAATTCTTTCCAACCACAGACTAATATTCCAACGGCCGGTACCGATAAAATCTCTGCACTCGAACGAAGCTTAGAAAAGTTTATTAAACAATCCGCACAAACGACGGCTAATTTAACATCTTCTATCCAAACACTGATGCAACAAACTGCTTCCCACGGTGAAAGCATCAAATTGATAGAAGCACAAATTGCACAGTTGAATGCCGCAATGAGTGAGAGAGAGAAAGGGAAACTTCCATCTCAACCTCTAACAAATCCCGGCCACTCACAAAGCGCAAATCTCACCCTTCACAAACAAAATCATAATGTGAGCGCCGTAACTACGTTGAGATCGGGAAGAGAGCTGAATACCCAGGTTGGTGAACAAGTTGATGATTCAGATGATACCCCGGCTACTACTACTCCTACTTCGTCTAGTCCACCATCTTCTTCTGAGCCTATTCTCCATTCTTTACTAGGCTTGAACCCTCATACCATTTCCTTGACTGAATTGCCATTTACAACCATCCTAAATCCAATTTTGGGATCCATTCCATCCTCACAAACTTCTCCACAAGAGTTGGACCAAACCCTTGTTAATAAAGCTCATTTTCCAAACTGGCTGAGGCCCAACAAACCAAGTCCACAAATGGAGAAGATTATAGAAATGTTTAAGCAAGTTAACATAAATATTCCTCTCTTAGATGCTATCCAACAAGTTCCATCCTATGCGAAAATTCTAAAGGACTTGTGCAATAGGAAAAGGAAAACTCAAGTGCCTAAAAAGGTTTTCTTAGCGACCAATGTGAGCGATGCTCTTACCCAACATTTGCCAAGAAATGTAAGGACCCCGGTTGTCCTACAATATCTATAACTATTGGGGGTAAAAACATCAATCGCGCTCTACTCGATCTAGGTGCTAGTTTTAACTTGCTCCCGTATTCTGTTTATGAGCAATTAGGCATAGGAGAGTTGAAATCTACGCACTGCACTCTCCAAATGGCCGATCGATCTATCACCCACCCTAGGGATGAGCTAGAGGACGTGTTGATAAAAGTCGGGGAATTTATATTCCTTGTGGACTTTATAGTTCTAGATAAACAGCCTGTGGCGAATCCACGGAACCAAATCCCGGTGATTCTTGGTTGACCTTTTCTAGAAACTTCCAATGTAGTTATCAATTGTCGTAACGGTTCCAAGAACCTATCCTTTGGGAAGATGACAATTGAACTTAACATTTTTAGGATAGGAAGTCAACCCTACGAACCTTCTGCTCATATAATTAATATGTATTCTGTCAACAAGATAGCTTCCGACAGTGGCGGATTTGAGGAGCTTTATGATAATGATCTCGATGCCACTAGTGCGTTATTGTTTGATCCAGCTATTTATACGAGTGAGGACCCTTCTGTTGACAAGTCCACCCCCGATTTCTAATCCTTTGATTTGTCGCAAAAGTTAGTTGATCTTTCTGAGTCAATCTCTTACGCTAGTTATGAATCTCTTCTGGAGTCCAAGTGTCATTCCCTTACCCTACCGTCTATCGTCTCTTCGTGTAACATTTCAAAAAATATAAAATATTATTTTTGGAATTTAAAATTAAAATAATATATTTCGCGAAAATTGCCCGACTTGCGAATTTGGGATTTTCGTAAAATGGTATAAATATATACAAATATTTATGAAATAATTGGAGATTAAAATGATTTATTCATTTAAAAATATATTTATTGGATTTGGCATTTTTATAATTAATTATATGCAGTTTAAATAAAAATTGATTAGTGCACTACTAATCGCGATTAGGCCAAATCCGTGTTTCTACATTTTCCATGGTTTGTGCACCATGACATGTTGCATTTGGTTTCATGTTGTTTCATTGGAATTTGTTGATATTTGGCTTTTAGAGAAAAGAAAAAGAGAAAAAGGAAAAAGAGTGAATTATTGGGGGGAGAGAGAGTGAGGCATGGGCTTGTGATGGGATGAGAATAAGAGAGGGTGAGGATAGGAAAGAGAGGGCTGCCTCATTCATTTTCCCCCATTGATTTTCTTCACCTCCTTCATCTTCATATTCCCTCCACCTTCACCTCCAAGTATCACCTTAATTTCTTCACTAAAACCCTATATTCCCTTCATTAAAAATGATCCCCACCTCTCTACAAACCCATTGGACCTTTCAAAGTTGGATTTTGAAGAATTTGAGCAACTCAAGAAAATTATTGAGTTGCCAAATGAGATATTTCCTACACTATTAGCTTAGTAATTTAGTTTCGTTAGTTTCTATTTTAGTTTAGAATTGGTTTAGTGAGGACTAGTGATCTTAGAAATTTCCAAGATGAGCTTTTAGGGGATTTACGGTTTGTTAAGGTGTAATTAGTGACCACAAGCTTGTTAGTGTATTTCTGGACCAACACTTTGCATAGAAAACCCAAGACTTGGATTTTAGAACTTTCCATGTCGGTTTTGTGATAATATTGGCCTACAGGGAATCTGGAGCAACCTAGGACGTTTACGAGAAAAACTAGCAATATCACTGACCTAGATACACAACTAGAAGACCACCACCTGAGTATAAACCTAAAATTCCTCCACGTGGCCGGCAAGCTCGGAAATTAGGGTGTTGTCGCCGGATTTTTCGTAGGCTATGGTATTGAGTTTTTGGCTGTAGCTCCTAACCCCTATAAACAACTCCCTGTACTTGCTTGTTTAATTCCTTTTGACCTGAGCCAAAATATGGGAGCTTATTGGGGTGGTTTTAGTTAAGTTTTCCCGATGTTTGAATGCTTGGTTTTGATAATTGAGATTTGTATTGGGTCGTTGGATGTTCGTACGTCAATGACAAGGGTTATTTGGTTGTTTTTGCATGCGTAGGCTATAGGTTCTAACCTATAGGCAATTCGTATGCCGTATCGGTTTTCGGACTTGGTTTTCATAACATTGCGATATGTGTTGATTTGTAGGTACTCTCGCGTGGATTCCGAGACGACAAAGCACATCGACTACGGCTGAACAAGGAATTCCGCAGGTGAGTAGATTTAAATCTACGGGGGAAGTCAGGTGGATGGCGTATAGCACCCCCGCAAATTATAAGTGGAAACCGATACATAGAATATGGTTAGAGAAACTATGTGAGAAACTTATGGATATAGTTAAAAGAGTTAGTAAGCGATGAGATAATATAATATGAGTGGATATTATTGATATAAGATATGAAACGAGATGTATAAGGATATGACACGAGATCGATGAATATGATATGATTGAGATAGATGTATTATGAGACCGGTAAAATGAGATATATATATATATATAAGATTACTTGATGTGAGATATTAATGTGATGAAAAGAGTATACGATGTGATATGATGACTTGGTTTGATATGTTGTTATATGGATGCGAGTCGATATGAGATAATTGATACCTTTGTCGGTCCCACAATATGAGATTGATACGGATATGTCCTGAGAGATAGGTATATATATGGATAATGATATGTATAATGAGTGATATGCCGTACGAGACGTTAGGTCCGTACCCTCATTGTCATATAGGCGGATAGGATCCCTAATGGTTTAATGCCGTCGTACGATGGACACCGTACGTGATGAGTGTTACTTGATGATTGATCAATACCCTTGACTAGAGGATGTCGTACGATGGATTATACCGTACGTGATGTTGTGAGGCTGGATGCCGATTGATAGATTCACCGACTCGGATATGTTGTAGATACATATACATGATAGCATTTCGCTTACGATGTACTTTATGCTACGTTCAGGATATTCTCATTGCATTACATATACCTGTGCTAGTACACCTACACAATTATCGATGATGCGTATGTTACACTTACACAGATTGTCGGCTTACACACCTTCATCAACGATAATTGTTATGTCACTTACACAGTAGAATTGCTACATCATTCTATGATATATTGCTATGATCACATCATTATGCTATGTTGCATGATATACTTGCTATGTTCACATCACTATACCATGTCGCAAGATATACTTGATATGCTCACATTTCTGTTATATGTTTTCATACATCATGCTTTATGATTATACGCATTGAGATTTGTTGTTTTCATAAGATTCTGGATTTGAGAACCGTGGTTAAATTTCAAATGAAATTATGTATTGCATTAAAAAAAACCGGTTTCTCTTGATATGATATTTCGAGACGCCCACTATGTGTTTTCTCGGTTCTGAGATTGGCATGCGAAACCCGATTCGAGGAGCGGTAGGCACCGTCTACGGGTACATGGTGGACCCGGTATGGTACCCCGGGACAAGAAATGATTTTCGTGGTGTAGACGATAAGCCTGGCAGAGAGAGACTACCTACCGGTGATAGTATTTGGACTCGGCGGTTATCCGGAGGGTACCGACCGGAGTCATGAGATGATATGGCCGATCCGAACTAACGGAGACCGTGGGCCGATCCGGACTGACGGAGCCCGAGATATGAGAATTTACGTGTCGATGTTGGATACGGGTTTCATGATGTTTTGAGTGTCGATGTTAGACACTCAGGTTCCATGAATTTTGATGTGTCGTTGATAGACACACATTGATTGATATCCTCATATTTACATGCATATGCTTTCATAATATTTACATGCATGATATTGTTGTGTCATTGATGGACGCGTAGATGTTATCCACATGCTTACAGGCATTGATTATATTGTTGGCACATATGCAGATACGGTCACCCTAGATATCATAATATTACCTATATGATATAGTTGACCTAGGAATCGTTGTTTTATTCGATTTCTACCTGATGATGTTTTCTACTCACGAGTTGACAACTTACCCCCGTTGTACCACAGTTCTTGCAGGTTGACCGCATGGATCAGTAGCGGCATCGCTGGCACACAGCTTGCATTCGGGTGATTTGCTTTGGTAAGTAGGACACATTGGATCATGCCCACTCTTGTATTTATTATTCCTGTTGTATCTAGTTAACTCCATCAATCAGAAACTAGTATTTGTATAAGTAGTAAGACTTAGAAAGACTTGTGATTGCGAGACTTGGAGCGATGGGTTATATGTTCGCTTGGTGGGTTGATGTCTTGCTTTATTCTTTACCTTTTGTGTTGATCTTCACCGTTGGGTATCGTATACATATATTTTGACCTGCATGGTTGTTATTCCGCCGATTGGCGAAGAGCTAGCTCTCGCTTGGGGATACCTTTTATATTATATGTGGTTTTGGATCAAAATATACAAGGAAGGTGCTGCCCAAATTTTTTAAAAGACGAAACTTGATTTTCAACTAGTATAATCCACTTGCATTTTCATGTTTCATTATCTATGCATTTAAAGAAAACTTTTGATTTCATCATACCTTTATTTCAAAACTTCACCTCTTTTATTTTCTTAAAAAGGTTTAGATTTCTGGGCTTCGGCTTACTTAATTTATGTTGCGCCTTTAGACGTTGTGTGATTTAAGTGCCGGTCACGAACTAAATTTCGGGTCGTGACAATGTTGGTATCAAAGCGCTAGGTTTAACCTTGGTTCGAGTCTAGGTTTGACTATGTAGAGTCTGGAGCGTAATCTATTTCGGAACCTAGGCTTGACCTTACGGAACTTAGGCTTGAACAGGGGGTATTAGACCCGAACTTTCGTTACATAGGTTAACCCTGATTGATGGAGTAGGTAACTCAAGTAAAGTAACGTACCGTGCATATGTTCCACGGCATACTTACGATACGATACTCCGCTTAAGTGACCTTAGGATATACATATCTTGAGACTTGTGATTCTCTTCGTTCCCTTGATCATACATCCATTTGAGATCCTTGATTCTATTCGTTTCCATGAGCATACTCTCATTGATCTCGTTCCTCCTTATGATATCTATTCTGGATCTGATTCCTTTCATTCCTTTTATTTATCTTCTTCGATAAATAATTGAGGTTCCTGTCACCATGGTTTGAGCGCAGATTGAGTTGCTGCTAGTGAGGCGGTCAAGGCGAGCTCGTCATGGACAAGAACTAACCATCGTGTTTTCTAGTGACATGGGAACGTATCGATTTAGTATTTGTGTTGTGACCTCTTGTTTGAGGCGAGTGTTCGGTTTTGCACCGGATGATCTGGCTACTGATAGAGGATGCCAGTTATGAGAGGACTGTTGATATACAGCCTACCTCAGAGTTTGTGATGTCATCTACCGTGAATACAAATGACCCAGCTGTTGCTGAGATTGATGGGATGCCGCTTCCAGAGCTTATGAGCTGAGATCGTTAGAGTTGTCAGGCAGAAATGCGACAGATGATAGCTAGTCTATCCTGAGTTGAGAGGCGAAGGTGATTCGTCAGATTTGATGCGCCGACGCAGGCTCAGTTGGGTTGAAGATTTCCAGTGCGGAGAATCTTACCCAGATCTAGAGTAGATCGATCCTGAGATAACGTCATTCGTTGGATGATCCGATAAGAGATCAGTAAGTTGATCAGCTTCAGGTAGAGGACCTCACCCAGATGCGTTGTGAGTTGATCGAGAGCGGATGAATAAAGTATATACCTCCGATGGTTGGGACGAGTTTCTGAGGACGTGTTCGGCTAGATATCTTCTATAGAGCGATGAAGATACCGAGTTCGTAATTTTGAGTCCGTGTGCGAGACTCTGTATTGACTGTAGCCGAGAACAATTGCAGTATGCAGATAGCATGACGTGACGTCGAAGTGGACGATAATAAAGACGAGTGGAATAAGAGATTCATGCAAGATGTTAACGAGCTGTTGTTACTCTCCGTTGAGATTAAAGATCGGATATATATACAGAGGCGTTGGGATACGGCCAGTTCCCGAGGAAATGCTGTGCTTAGAACGCAGATGTCAAAAAAAACGAGAAAAGATTATGTAAGAGTACCAGCCTCCGTATAGTTCGGCATAGGCGAGAGTGGAAGGGACCTTGAGCAGGTTCCTTTTAGGACACTTCTGCGATAAGATTTGCACCGAGGATCAGTTGTGTTACATATATTCAGAGGGCCAAAGGCCGACGCCAGTGACGTGCTGCTTTCCAAGTGGTCATGCCAATTGGCCGAGAGATGACCAGAGAGTGTTAGAGCGGAATTTTTTTTCGTTAGTATACCTGACCGGGCCGACGAGCCGATGGATTGCGAGATTGGTGATCCACAAAAAAAATGAGGACCCAGAGACAGAGGATGCCAGACCATGAGCAGGAGGCAAGCGGATGTTCATGCTCTGCCAGTTTGGGGGCACCGACATTTTTCGATATTGTAGCAGGTGTACCTCAATGTCATTTGTTGCGATTTGCGTTTATGATGAGTATCACGCTTATATCGCTTGGATTTGAGTTTTGATGATTGAGAGTCATGATATTGTTTTCGTGCACCATGGCTGCATATTCTGGGTATCTACATTTTGTGCATAGTTATTGCACTTGATATATGTTTATACACAGCTACATCGGTTTGCGATTTGCGCATATTTATTGCACTTGAGATTGGTTTTGTGCCTTGGCTGCACGTGTTTATGATTTCATGGATTTCATATGGTTGATTTGATTTGTGCATGTGGTACACACTCGATTTGATTTTTGCACTCGGTATAGCTCGCATGTGCTTGCAGTGCATTGATACGGATTTTTTGCACATAGTTGCACACGTTTTTGATTTTATACACCTTGGTACACTCGGTGTTGTTTTTATACGCATTTTAGTTATTGATGCGTTTCCGTGCACTTGTTGCACCCGATTTGTATTTTGTGCATTTGTTGCACTAGATTTTACGACGTGCATTTGTTGCACCGGATTCGTATTTCGTGCATTGGATGCACCGGATTTACGGTTGCACCTGATTTATGTCTTTGAGCATTTGTGTTACCAGATTTATGTTTTGTGCGCGTTTGCACTTAACGTTCATTTTTGTGCGCTTTATCGCGCTGGGCATTTATACGGACCTGACGCGCTTGGGTTGGATTTTTGCGCATATTAGGCTCTTGGTATTGGATTTCATGCGCATTGGATGCACTTGAGTGAGATTTTATTCATGCATGTCGAATGCCCTTGATTTAGATTTTATTCGTGCATGTTGGATGCACTTGATTTAGATTTCATTCGTGCATGACAGATGCACTTGATTTAGATTTTTCGCATGTTGGGCGCATGATATGAGATGTGATTTTGTGCACACCGGATGCACTCGATTGGGATTTTCATTCGTGCAGGTTAGTTGCACTGGGTTGAAGTTTTGTGCACTCTAGATGCACTTGATATTGTTGTCGTGCACATCCATTGCACTTAGTTTGGTTTTGTGCACATTCATAGCACTTGTATTTGGTTTTGATTTCCATGCGCACCAGACGCACGTGATTGTTGTATTTTGCTTTTGAGGCTGATTTTGCTTTTGAGCACTTTGTTTCCATGATAGGTACTATATTATATAGTGGCCGAACAGGACAGTACCTGAGTACTTTGCATGCATAAAAAGTTTAACAAGAGGTTTTCAAAAAGGAGTATAGTCTCGCTATTTCCTACGTGTCCGTGAGTGACACGAATATTTACAAAGGAAAACCTTTTGGGATATTTTAAAAAGGCGGAACGTATATTTAAGCAAAACATATATGAACATATATTTATTACTTTACAAATGAGCGTCCGTCACTTGTACCGTGAGTTACGCATCATACGGCTATTCAGAAAAGATTTTGCATGTGTTTTATTCAGTTTTAGGATATTTTTCCAAGGATGCGTACTATACACGTATTATAGTATTTGACTAGTGCATATTGGATTTCAGTAGTGAATTTCGAGATCTGTATCTCCATTGTAACTCCGATGATTGCGTGACGCTTGACGGAGTTCGATTTTGAGTTTCGTACTCGTTTCAGGCGCACACGATGCGTTGTGGTATTACTGTATCTTCCGTGATTTCGGAGCCCCGTTGATTTGAGCTAATTATTGAAATGTTTTAGCATTTGGGGGTTTAAATTTAAATTTGGGGACCAAATTTATTTAAGGGGGAAGATTGTAACATTTCAGAAAATATAAAATATTATTTTTGGAATTTAATATTAAAATAATATATTTCGTGAAAACTGCCCGACTTGCGAATTTGGGGTTTTCATAAAATGGTATAAATATATACCAATATTTGTGAAATAATTGGAGATTAAAATGATTTATTCATTTAAAAATATATTTATTGGATTTGGCATTTTTATAATTAATTATATGTAGTTAAATAAAAATTGATTAGTGCACTACTAATCGCGATTAGGCCAAATCCATGTTTCTACATTTTCCATGGTTAGTGCACCATGACATGTTGCATTTGGTTGCATATTGTTTCATTGGTATTTGTTGATATTTGGCTTTTAGAGAAAAGAAAAAAGAGAAAAGGGAAAAATAGTGAATTATTGGAGAAAGAGAGTGAGGCATGAGCTTGTGAAGAGGTGAGAATAAGAGAGAGTGGGGATAGGAGAGAGTGGGCTGCCTCATTCATTTTCCCCCATTCCTTTTCTTCGCCTCCTTCATCCTCATATTCCCTCCATCTTCACCTCCAAGTATCACCTCAATTTCTTCACCAAAACCCTATACTCCCTTCATTAAAAATGATCACCGCCTCTCTACAAACCCATTGGACCTTTCAAAGTTGGATTTTGAAAACTTTGAGCAACTCAAGAAAATTCTTGAGTTGCCAAATGAGATATTCCTACACCATTAGCTTAGTAATTTAGTTTCGTTAGTTTCTATTTTAGTTTAGAATTGGTTTAGTGAGGACTAGTGATCTTGGAAATTTCTAAGATGAGATTTTAGGGGATTTATGGTTTGTTAAGGTGTAATTAGTGACCACAAGCTTGTTAGTGTATTTCTGGACCAACACTTTGCATAGAAAACCCAAGACTTGGAGTTTAGAACTTTCTATGTCGATTTTGTGATAATATTGGCCTACAGGGAATCTGGAGCAACCTGGGACGTTTACAAGAAAAACTAGCAATATCACTGACCTAGATACACTACTAGAAGACCACCACCTAAGTACGAACCCAAAATTCCTCCATGTGGCCGGCGAGCTCGGAAATTGGGGTGTTGTCGCCGGATTTTTCGTGGACTATGGTGTTGAGTTTTTAGCTGTAGCTCCTAACCCCTATAAACAACTCCCTGTACTTGCTTGTTTAATTCCTTTTGACCTGAGCCAAAATCTGGGAGTATATTGGGGTGGTTTTAGTTAAGTTTTCCCGATGTTTGAATGCTTGGTTTTGATAATTGAGATTTGTATTGGGTCGTTGGATGTTCGTACGTCAACGACGAGGGTTGTTTGGTTGTTTTTGCGTGCGTAGGCTATAGGTTCTAACCTATAGGCAATTCGTGTGCCGTATCGGTTTTCGGACTTGGTTTTCATAACATTGCGATATGTGTTGATTTGTAGGTACCCTCACTTGGATTCCGAGACGACGAAGCACATCGACTACGGCTGAACAAAGAGTTCCGCAGGTGAGTAAATTTATATCTACGGGGGAAGTCGGGTGGATGGGGTATAGCACCCCCGCAAATTATAAATGGAAATCGATACATAGAATATAGTTAGAGAAACTATGTGAGAAACTTATGGATATTGTTAAAAGAGTTAGTAAGCAATGAGATAAGATAATATGAGCGGATATGATTGATATAAGATATGAAACGAGATGCATAAGGATATGACACGAGATCGATGAATATGATAAGATTGAGATAGATGTGTTATGAGACCGGTAAAATGAGAGATATATATATATATAAGATTACTTGATGTGAGATATTAATGTGATGAAAAGAGTATACGATGTGATATGATGACTTGGTTTGATATGCGTTATATGGATGCGAGTCGATATGAGATAATTGATACCTTTGTCGGTCCCACGATATGAGATTGATACGGATTTGACCTGAGAGATAGGTATATATATATATATGGATAATGATGTGAATAATGAGTGATATGCCGTACGAGACGTTAGGTCCGTACCCTTATTGTCATATAGGTGGATAGGATCCCTAATGGTTTAATGCCGTCGTACGATGGATACCGTGCATGATGAGTGTTACTTGATGATTGATCCATACCCTTAACTAGAGGATGCCGTACGATAGATTATATCGTACGTGATGTTGTGAGGCTGGATGCCAATTGATAGATTCACCGACTCGGATATGTTGTAGATACGTATACATGATAGTATTTCTCATTGCATTACATATACATGTGCTGGTACACCTACACAATTATCGATGATGTGTATTTTACACTTACACAGATTGCCGGCTCACACACCTTCATCATCGATAATTTCTATGTCACTTACACAGTAGAATTGCTACATCATGCTATGATATATTGCTATGCTCACATCATTATGCTATGTTGCATGATATACTTGCTATGTTCATATCACCATACCATGTCGCATGATATACTTGATATGCTCACATTTCTGTTATATGTTTGCATACATCATGCTTTATGATTATACGCAATGAGATTTGCTATTTTCATGAGATTCTGGATTTGAGAACCGTGGTTAAATTTCAAAGGAAATTATGTATTGTTTTAAAAAACACGGTTTCTCTTGATATGATATTTCGAGACGTCCACCATGTGTTTTCTCGGTTCTGCGATTGGCATGTGAAACCCAATTCGAGGAGCGGTAGGCACCGTCTGCGGGTACATGGTGGACCCGGTATGGTACCCCGAGGCAAGAAATGATTTTCGTGGTGTAGACGATGAGCCTGGCAGAGGGAGCACTACCAACCGGTGATTGTATTTGGACGCGGCGGTTCTCCGGAAGGTACCGATCGGAGTCTTGAGATGATATGGGCCAATCCGGACTGACAAAACTCGAGATATGAGGATTTACGTGTCGATGTTGGACACGGGTTTCATGATGTTTCGAGTGTCGATGTTGGACACTCAGGTTCCATGAATTTTGATGTGTCGTTGATAGACACACATTGATTGATATCCTCATATTTACATGCATATGCTTTCATGATATTTACATGCATGATGTTGTTGTGTCATTGATGGACGCGTAGATGTTATCTACATGCTTACAAGCATTGATTATATTGTTGGCACATATGCAGATACGGTCACCCTAGATATCATAGTATTACCTATATGATATAGTTGACCTAGGAATCGTTGTTTTATTCGATTTCTACCTGATGATGTTTTCTACTCACAAGTTAGCAACTCACCCCCGTTGTGCCACAGTTCTTACAGGTTGGCCGCATGGATCAGTAGCGGCATCGCTGGCATACAGCTTGCATTCGGGTGATTTGCTTTGGTAGGTGGGACACATTGGATCGTGCCTACTCTTGTATTTATTATTCCTATTGTATCTAATTAACTCCATCAATCAGAAACTAGTATTTGTATGAGTAGTAAGACTTAGAAAGACTTGTGGTTGCGAGACTTGGAGCGATAGATTATATGTTCGCTTGGTAGGTTGATGTCTTTCTTTATTCTTTACCCTTTGTGGTGATCTTCGCCATTGGGCGTCGTATACATATATTTTGACCTGCGTGGTTGTGATTCCGCCGATTGGCGAAGTGCTAGCTCCCGCTTGGGGATGCCTTTTATATTATCATATATATGTGGTTTTGGATCAAAATATACAAGGGATGTGCTGCCCAAATTTTTTAAAAGACGATACATGTTTTTCAACTAGTATAATCCACTTGCATTTTCATGTTCCATTATCTATGCATTTAAAGAAAACTTTTGATTTCATCATACCTTTATTTCAAAACTTCACCTCTTTTATTTTCTTAAAATGGTTTAGATTTCTGGGCTTCGGGTTACTTAATTTACGTTGCGCCTTTAGACGTTGCGTGATTTAAGTGCCGGTCACGAACTAAATTTCGATTCGTGACACTTCACCAACTCTAGATCTCAAGCCGCTACCATCTCATCTTAAATATGCATATTGAGGCGAGAATGAGTTTTTGCCCGTTACCATATCAGCTTCTCTAGCTTTAAAGCCACAGAGAGCTCTTCTGTCTATCTTGAGATCGAATCGGAAAGGTTTCGATTGGACAATGGAGGACATCAAAGGGATTAGTCTTTTGATTATTGAACATCATATACATTTGATGGATGAAGCCAAACCAGCCCAAAACCCACAAAGACAGTTGAATCCCATCATGAAGGAGGCGGTAAAGAAAGAAATCGTTAAATGTCTAGATAATGGTATAATTTACCTGATATCTGATAGCCGATGGGTATGTCCTATTCATGTGGTCCCTAAAAAGTCTGGCATCACGGTCATAACTAATTAAGTAATGAGTTGATTCAAACTCGCACCCAAACTAGGTGGCGGGTATGTATTGATTATAGAAAACTCAATGCCGCAACAAGAAAAGATCACTTCCTTCTACCCTATATTGATCAGATGTTAGAATGATTAGCCGGGCATGAGTACTACTGTTTTTTGTACGGATACTCCGGCTATAACCAGATTTCCATCGCCGAAAAGAATCAAGATAAGATCACTTTTACTTGTCCTTTTGGTACTTTTGCTTATAAACGCATGCCTTTTGAATTATGTAATGCTCCCGCTACGTTTCAGCGGTGTATGATGGAGATATTCTCGGACATGGTCGAGAATTTTCTGGAGATATTTATGGTCGATTTCTCCATATTTGGGGACTCTTTTGAGGAATGCTTACGTCATCTTGACGTTGTTCTTACCCGTTGTAAGGATAAGAATTTAACTTTGAATTGGGAAAAATGTCATTTCATGGTTCAAGAAGGTATTGTCTGAAAGTATGTCTTAGCACCTCTACTAGGTTTATATAAGCATCTAGTATGCAATTTTAAAAAATCTAGAGGTCTAAGCTATACTAACCTAGAAGAGAACTAGAGAATTAGGGTTTTGAAGCAAGAAAACAAGTTCTATACTAAGTGAAGAAGGTTACAACCTTTGTAGACCGAGTCCTTCATTTCTAAAGCTCTGGGTGGTAGTCCCTAGAACTCTTCTTAGACTCCACTTGAGAAAGGAACGAGCTTGCTTTATAGTCTTCGAAACCGAAGATGATCCACCTTGAAGTTCCTCTAACTCAAACTCACTCTTCACTAATCAAAGTATTAGTGAAGCAAACAACCTATACTAAAGGGCTGGGATAGTGTAGGTTGATGAAGTAAGAGATTAGCTCACTCTAATTATTTTTCTCTTTTCTTTTTCTCACCTCAAGAAAATGCTAGAGAGCAAGTGAGGAAGAAGGAGATGAGAATGAACTTGGATGAGAGAGAATAAACCATGAAATGAGGTGATGAGATGGTGTGGTAAAATATCTATGAATAAAACAAAGAGTAAGTGATGAGTCATGGCTTCTCAAGGTTTCCACAAGCCTATAAGAAAATGACTCAATTTCTTTTTCTCTTTATTCATAAATCAAACCATAATCTACTCATCTCAAAAACTCATGTGTGATTCTCAAACACCCTAGTTCCATGTATCATCAACCATGATACAATATAACCCATATATATATTTATATATATCACATATATATAAGCATATATTCGAGAGAAGAAAATCATTAGTGAGCTTGATATTAGTTAATAAATAAGTATATATCAATATAAACACATATCAAATTTTTAAATCAACACTTGATTCAAAAATCCGGTTATATCATATGTAACCGACTAATATCATATATATATATGTATATCTAATTATTAAATCAATAATTGATTCAATAATCTGGTTATATCATATATAACCGTCTAATACTCGATACTAGTTATTAAATCAACACTTGATTCAATAATCCGGTCATATCATATATAACCGGCCAATATCAAATATATATACATAAAATAAATCATTGAATTAACATTTGATTCAATAATCTGGTTATATCATATATAACCTAACCGATAACGCATATCGCCTAATTAGAATATGGCATCACATACACGTATTTAATCAAGCTCCTGCACATATCTCCATATGTGCCCTACTTCGTTTCGCTTGAGCTAGGAAACCTCTGTGTGGGACTCTAAAGACTCGTCAATACGCCAGCAGTAGGTAATGATCACATCAGATACCCACAAGCCGTCAACAGTACTAGCTGGACGTAACGGCTACCCAGGTATTGAACGAATAGAAGATCAACAAGCAAACTTGTCCAAACTCTCGTAAAGCCTATAAGCAACACTTACCGTACAGTCCGGTCTCTTCGTCTAATATGTTGCATATCGAGTCTAGGGATGGAATCGTCAGACCCCGGTAACTTGATAAGTCATGCCGATGTGTGGCTCATAATGGTTCAAGAAACTATGGATAACACTTACAAGTAAATCTCATCGGCACTGGCCAAGGACTTGCTGTTATAGCCAATAAAGCATAGCGCAACATCAACTCCCAATACCGGGAGAGACGAAACCCCTCATATCGCTCACTGTCTCCATGTGACTCGGGACTGTACCCAAAATCCACCTGTTTGCACGACTCTTTTGAGCTGTGGTAGGGAGGAAATCAAAGCATGGTGGGTACCACACAAGACACTATGATGATCTCGGGTCTACAGAATAACCTGTACAAGTTTCACCAGAGAACTGCTATCTGACGATAGGTATGGTACCAACTAGGAGTTCTCAACGAGTCCTATTCGGTGTACCCATTCTCTAATGAGCACTTGTGTACAATCTTTGATGTCAAACACCAATGGTTATGGGATCAACCATCGCCCCATACAGGGTTAAGAAACGTACACACTATGCCTGTCTCGATACTCCCACGACTAGGAACTGTTAAAGGATGTGCTTGCGGACTACGCAAGCCCCATTAGTAAGATCTGCATCATAGTTCTGGTAGTCAAGCCAACATCCTAAGATCTTTATCAACATGTATCAGAGAGACAGTATAATAATACAAGTGTACATGTTAATATAAAGAGCAACCATATAGCATACTATCATGTCGAGCAAGAAATTTCTCTATATATATGTCCAAGGATCCACTATATCATACAATAATGGCCTATAGGTCATACATATTCCTAACAATCTCCCACTTGCACTAAGACTAGTTGTTGTAGTATCTCATACCCAACATCCCAAAAAGTCTCTTAAACTGTGTCTGGGGGAGGGCCTTCGTGAGTGGATCCAGTGTGTTTTCCTTCGTGTCAACCGTCCTGATCTCGATCTCTCGGCGATCAACTATCTCCCGGATCAGGTGATACCGCCTTAGAATATGTCTGGATCACTGATGGGACCGAGGTTCCTTGGCCAAAGCCACAGCTCCATTGTTGTCACAATACAAGGGTATTGGATGCTCAATGGATGGAACAAAACCAAGTTTAGCAATGAACTTATTCATCCAGACAGCTTCTTTGGCAGTATCGTTGGCAGCGATGTATTTAGCCTCCATCGTTGAGTCTGCCACGGTATCTTGCTTGGAACTCTTCCAACATACCGCCCCTCCATTGAGGGTGAAGACAAAACCCGAGACCGACTTGCTGTTGTCCTTATCACTCTGGAAGCTCGAATCGGTAAAGGAGTCCACTGGAGTTCACCGTTACCATACACCAAGAACATTTCTTTAGTCCTTCTCAAGTACTTAAGAATGTTCTTCACAACTGTCCAGTGCTTCTCCCCTGAGTCTGATTGATACCTACTTACAATACCTAGTGCATAAGCTACATCCGGTCTGGTACATAACATCGCGTACATGATAGACCCAACTGCAGAAGCATTGGATATCATGGTCATGCGAGCTCTCTCCAAATCAGTCTTGGGAGACATCTCTTTGGAGAGAGTGATTCCTGAATAAGCGAGTAAATTACCACGCTTAAAATCTTCCATACTAAACCTCTTTAATATGGTGTCTATGTACCTGGATTGGGACAATCCCAACATCCCCTTAGATATATCTCTATAGATCTTTATCCCATGGATGTACGAGGCATCACCCAGATCTTTCATAGAGAACTTTTGTGATAGGAAAAGTTTGACCGAGTGCAGCATAAGAACATCATTTCCTATTAAGAGTATGTCATCTACGTACAATACGAGGAAGACAACCTTACTCTCTACTACCATTTTATATATACAAGGTTCATCTACGTTTTTGATGAAGTCAAACTCTTTGACTGCCACATCAAAACAGATGTTCCAGCTCCGCGATACCTGCTTTAATCCGTAGATTGATTTAAATAGCTTGCACACCTTTCTGCTGCTCCCATTGTCTATGAAGCCCTCTGGCTGTGTCATGTACACGCTCTTTTCTAAATCACCATTTAAAAAAGCGGTCTTGACGTCCATCTGCCAGATTTCATAATCATGGTATGCAGCAATGGCAAGTAGGATCCTGATGGACTTAAGCATAGCCACTGAAGAAAAGGTTTCATCATAGTCGACACCTGGTCGTTGATGAAAACCTTTTGCTACAAGTCTAGCTTTGAAGGTCTCAACCTTTCCATCTACACCATGTTTCTTCTTAAAGATCCACTTGCTCCCAATGGGTTTCACCCCTTCAGGCGCAACTTCTAAAGTACATACTTTGTTGGTGTACATGGATTCCATCTCAGATCGCATAGCATCCAGCCATTTCACAGAGTCCCCACTTATGATGGCCTGCTCAAAACTAGTTGGATCATCATCTTCCATGATGCAATCTTCGCTCCCACCGTCTATGAGAAAACCGTAGTATCTCTCAGGTGGATGAGGAACCCTACTAAATCTGCGGAGCGACTGAAGTTTGTCGGGAACTATCGAATCCTCCAGTTTTACCAAATCATCAATTGTAGTTTATGTTTCTGGAACTTCTTCCAGCTCTACCCCATTACCACTAATTTCTTTCACAAGAAATTCATTTTCTAAAAAGGGGGCATATTGAGAAACAAACACTTTTTGTTCTTCAGTGTGGTAGAAGATATATCCATATGAATTCTTTGGATATCCCACAAACTTGTATAAAACAGACATTGCCTCGAGCTTGTCCGGATTTTGCTTTTTAACATAAGCCGGACAACCATATATCTTAACTCGTTTAAGAGATGGTCTCTTCCCATACCATATCTCATATGGAGTGGTAGGCACGGATTTGGTCGGAACCCTATCCAATAGGTATGCAGCTGTTTCAAGTGCATAACCCCAAAGGGAAATAGGTAACTCAGCAATACTCATCATAGAGCGCACCATATCTAATAGGGTGCGATTCCTCCGCTCCGAAACTCCATTGTATTGTGGTGTATACGGAGGAGTAAGCTGAGAGAGAATCCCATTCTCTTTTAGATAATCTCGAAATTCCGTGCTTAAGTATTCTCCTCCTCGATCAGATCGAAGGACTTTAATACTTTTACCCGTCTGGTTCTCTACTTCGTTCTTATATTCCTCGAATTTCTCAAAAGCTTCAGATTTGTGTTTCAACAGGAACACATGCCCGAATCTTGAGAGATCATTGGTGAATGTAATGAAGTACGAGAAACCGTTCCTGGAATTAGATATAGGACCGCATACATCATTATGTATCAATCCCAAGAGTTCAGTAGCTCTTTCTCCGTGTCCAATAAACGGAGTTTTGGTCATCTTGCCTTTGAGACATGACTGGAAAGTTTCATAAGATGTAAATTTGAATGGATTCAAATATCCATCTTTATGCAATTTCGCTAGTCTTGTCATATTGATATGACCAAGTTTACAATGCCACAAGAAGGCTTCGTTCATTTCTGAACTTTTCTTCTTGTGTGTGTTCTGTATATTTAGAACTGTATTTTGATTTAGAACGTATATACTGTTATATAACGTACCAAACCCAATCAACACTTGATTTAGGAAAATTTTCATAACATTTTTCTCTAGTGCAAAATTATATCCTTCTTTATCTAATAAAGAAATGGATATTATGTTGCACATCATCGACGATACGTAATAACAGTCGTTCAAAATCAATGTATTACCATTTGGCAATACTAGGTGATATTCGCCGACAGCTTCGGCAGCAACAATTGCTCCGTTCCCTACTCTGAGAGACATATCACCCCTTCCCAGTTCTCTACTTCTTCTTAACTCTTATAACTGATTACAAATATGGGATCCTGATCCGGTATCTAATCAGGACGTAGAGCAGACTGAGAAACAGTTCTCAATAACTAACACACCCGAAAAAAATGCATCAGCATGCTCCCTCTCTGTTCGGGTTGCGTGGAAATCCTTGCATTCCCCTATTCCTTGCTCAGACTTATGACAGTCATAAGATAGAGCGGAAACAACGTCCCCCAGCCCAGTATAATAAGCGGGTTCGGTCAATATATCCATATTGTTATCTTGATTAAGGCGTATCATGGTAGCTACCTGGAGAGAGAGAAGAAAACACTTTAGCATGCGCTCTTGCAAGATTAGATTGGCTATTATCTTATCTAATCAGGATGGCTCCTACTGTTTTTATCAAATCTTTCTTCAAACCTTAAAAGATAAGATTAGCCTGAATTAATTACACCTTACAAGTTCGCCAATCGGTCAGCCAGGTAGGTATTGGTACTCCGAAGGAGTCTCCCTATGCTTTCGCATGTGTAACATTTCAGAAAAATAAAATATTATTTTTGGGAATTTTTATAATTAAATAATTAATATTATGAATATTTTAATATTGCGGTATAATTAAATTACGATAAAGTGGAAAATATTTGGAAATTATGTTAATTATTAAATTTGAAAGAGATTACAAGATTTGAGCATTCATAGATTGTTATATAATTAGTTATATTCCATTTTTATGCTAATCGCGATTAAATATCGCTAATCGTGCATTAAGCTAGTTTTATGCATGTGACATGCACCAATTTATTTTTCACACTTGTTACATTTTCCTCCATGGCTTTTTCGTTGTTTTCATGCTTGGATTTGTTTTAAAATGAATGAGAAAAGAAAACAAAAGAAAAGAAAAGAAAATGAAAAAAAGGAAAATGTTAAACAAAGAAGTATGGGCAAGCGAGAGAAAGGAGAGAGAGGTGAGGGGTCTTTGACCAAGCTCCCATTTGTGTCCCCTTCATTGTTTCCTCTTCATTTTTCCCTCTCCCCTCAACCTTGGCAGCCCTCATCTCCACCTCCACTACAACCCTCACTACAACACCAAAAACAACTCAAAACCCCATCCCCACTTCATTAAAAACATGCACAAGCTTCCTACAAGCACTTTGGATAAAGAAAGCAAGGATTTTGGACAATTGGGGCAACTCAAGAAAATTCTTGAGTTGCCAAATGAGGTATTTTCTTTACCATTAGCATTGTATTTGTTTCACTTTAGCATCCATGCTAACTTAGAAGTGATATTGTATAATGTAGTGAAGTTTGAAAATTCCTAGAAGAGGGTTATGGGATTATTGAATCCAAAAGTGTAATTGAGGCTAGTAGAGGCCATATAACCCCTGTAGTGTTAGTTTTATGGACTAAAACAGAGACTAGAACCCCTTAACCCGAACTTAGAAACCCCGACATCAGGAATTTATGGAAATTTAAGGTGTTATTGGAGATCTGCTAACACCCGGGGACCCTAGGAATTATTTTGCAAACACAGTGATACAAGCAGGCACCCTAAGAGCTACCACTAAAACCTGAGACCCCCTGTACAATTCCTGGCCATAGATTTAATCATATGGGCCGCAATTTGCGGCCTTGGTATTCCCAAATTGATTCATGCTTGGTCCAGGGCTTCATCTCCAGTAAAATACACCCTCCATGTATGCAAAATTGGCTAATTTCACCTAGGGTAAAATCTGGGACCATTTTCATGAGTTGCTGCCTTGTATTTCGTGATGTTTATGAATTGAATTTTGGGTATTTGTGTTTGTATCGGTCGATTCACGTTTGTACGTCAATCGTCGAGAGTTGTTGGTGATTCTTGCATGCTTAGACCATAGGTTTTAACCTATGTGCAATTCGTATGCCGTTTTGGTTTTTATCCGCGATTTCGGTTTACGATACTATATATTTATATGTAGGCACCCCCATGTGGATTTCGAGACGACGAGGAGAGCATGGCGTCATCGACTCAGCAAGCGAAGATCAGGTGAGTAGATATATATCTACGGGGGAAGTCTGGCGGATGGCGTATAGCACCCCCGCAGTTCGAAATATAGTATACGATATATATGATATATATATATATATATATGTGATTATGTATTATGTGAAACTTGGATAGTTAGCAAGTAAGATTTAGGAGTTCATGGGTTAAATTTTAGTGTGATTGATTGATAGTGTTGTTAGTTAGTTGTAGTTGCGAACCCTAGAATAAGGTTTACACTCACACACACACACACACTTGCATGCATTTTATTTTCTTATGCGTATATGGGGATATGTATATACATACATACATATATATATACACACGTAGGTATGGAACTCTGTGTGTGTGTGTGTGTGTATACGTATATATATACATGGATGATGAGGAAAGTATATGGTATTGGAAGATGAGTCGATGTGATTGGGCATGATGCCACGAGATCGGTGATATGATTTGGATCGTATATTGAGATACGACATGATGTTATAGCGGGTCTTTAAGCGATGTGTTGTCATACACACGCACATATATATGTAGATGGTATCAGTTTGTACTAGACTTAGATCAGTACCCCTAATAAAGGATATGATGATAAGGATACTAGATGAATAATGAGATAATGCGATAATTGACCCGTACCCAGATTTTGGATGCCGTACGATGGGTTTACCGTACGAGCTATAATTATAATGATAGATCCGCACTCTTAACTCGAGAATGTCATATGATATATTGTATCGTACGTGATACTATTGAGGCGGGATCACCGACTATTATATATATATATATATATATATATATATATATATATATATATATATATATATATCGACTTAGATTTAGGTGGTTTCCTTACCATTTCGATTAGTCTGTTAGTTTAGTCCTGTAGTTTACTTGTAGGTGTTAGACTAGACTCGGGTCATACCTATTTCAAAACTAACGAATCGTGAGTATTTAAATGACAGGCCAAGAGATTCTACGGATATTTCAAAGGACATACCTTTTCTTAAAAACGTCGTAGCCCTATTTTCTAAACACCACGATTCGTGTTATTTCAAACGGCAAAACTGTATGACCCAGATGTATTAATGTAGATTCCTTATTGTTGCATTTACTATTCATTTCTGTATATTCGTACATGTTGCGTTGTTATTCATGTTCTGCATATTCTTACTGTTCGCCTCGCATTGCATGCTTATATTGTGTTTTCATCAATTATTATTAAAATCATGCTGTTAGGACACCAGCACCATTACCGATGATGCGTATGCTCCACATACACCTGCTTGCCGGCTCACACACATCATCATCGGTAATTGCCATATCACGCGCACTTTAGAGAATATTGATTCGTTGATATCGCTTGTTAGCTGATAGTTCCGATATATTATTAGTCTACTAGATTAGATATTGCATTATTTACTGTGCTATCTCATGCATGTTATTCATATATTTATTTGCCATGCGATAGTTTGGGCCAATCCGGATTGCCGGAGCCCAGTATTCATTATTTATTTACATCATGATTCATGATTTCGGATTTCCATGAGATTTCGGGATTTAGAGAAACCGCAAAGATTTTATAAACTTATCATCTTTTTAAAAGATAGAAAATGCGGTTTTCTCATGATATGATTTGAGATATGTCCACCATGAGTTTTCTCGGCTCTTAAGCGATATCATACACCCGATTCGAGGAGGAGAAGAAATCGTATGTGGGTGCATGGTGGACCCGGTGCGGTACCCCGGGGCGAGAAGGTCGCAGATGATGGCGTTGAGCCTATGACAGGGAGCACTACTGACCGGTGATTGTATTGTGACTTGACGGATATCCGGAGGATACCGATCGGAGTACAGGCCAGTCCGGATAGCCGGAGCCTGAGGTTTTGAGATTTGATGATATAGGCCAGTCCGGATAGCCGGAGCCCTAGATATTGTGATTCGAGGTTGCAGGCCAGTCCGGATTGCCGGAGCCTGAGATATTGAGATATTGGGATTTATGTTTTGTGTCGATATTTGACACTGATTTCATGTTGATTTCATTGATGATGCCTCGATTTATAAATATACAGAAATCTCACTAAATAAAGAAAATAGTGTCAAATTCATAATGCATTCTGTTTTCATTATAATGCATTCATACATCATATTTATGATATATTGCTACCTGAGACACTGATACGAGCATATGGGATTACACTTATGTATAGATGTTTACCCTTGCCACCTTATCATGCTGCAGACCTTATCATTTGAGGATATATATATACTGATCGTATTGATCTAGGATTGAGTCATACATACGATTTCCGCTCTATGATGTTTTCTACTCACGAGTTGGAAACTCACACCCGTTGTGTCACAGTTTCTTGCAGGTTTTGCTGTACAGGTTCGTTACGGCTTTGCTGGCACACTGCTCCTTTTCGGGTGATTGCCTTGGTAGGTGGGTTCACTTCCATCGTGACCACCATTGTACCTTTTATTTATATTCAGTTGTATCTAGTAAACTCCATCAACCAGACTTGTATATTATTTCGACCTTAGAGTCGCGCGTTGTATTATTATGGTTTTCTTGATGATTTTGAGTTTCCTTTTGGGTTTTGATTCTCGCCCTTGGCGTTGTATATTATATTACTTGCATGGTTGTGACCGTCAATTTACGAAGAGCTAGCTCCCGTTTGGGGATGCCTTTATTCATATTATGCATGTTGTACCCTTTTTGGGCCAGTGTTTACAAAGGAAACTCTGCCGAAATTTTCAGAAAAGACTTGAGATTTTAAAACGCAATACTTCGGCTAATGTTATTAAAATCACTTGCTTTAAAGATAAGTTTTCTTCACTTCTTCTTTAAAATGGTTTAGATTTCTGGGATTTTTAGCTTCCTTGAATTAGATGGGGTCGTATAGACTTCATATGATTCAAGTGCCAGTCACGAACTATTTCGGGTCATGACAGCATGGAACTAATTAAATAACCTCATTTCTGCAGGGGCATAACCCCGTTAACACCTTTCTTAGACACCTACTGGATCAGCTAATTGTAAAGTGGAAAACTCTCCGAGGAGTAATACTTACTCGCAGTGGGTATTGGGATCCAACTATCATATAGAAGGTATGCAATCTCATTGCAAATTTCAACACTTTAAATTCCCAATATCTGTTTTTACCCCTAAGGACCTATGACGTTGATAGAGGCCAACAAACCATAGGACGCTAGTCAAGTTCAACCCGTCATTTCGTGATTGAATTAAACCCACCCGCACGACCCTTGACGGAAGCCAACAAGGTCGTATGACTACCCTAATCCAATCGCATCATATGCGGTATAAGCACTATCCATCTACATCACACTACCCCTTGAAGGAGGCCAACAAATGCAGCACGAATACTGAATAGTCATTATCTTAAATGACGGAGGGCTACGACTGGTTTTGAAGAAAACCTTTAACGTAATAAACTTGATATCGTTGTAGAATCTAGTGATTTGAAAAGGAGTGGTTTAAGCTCCGCTTTTAAAATCGAGTATTTTTCAAAACAAACCGAGTGGGTTGTAGCATTTGCTAGTTTTGCTAAAGAGGTCACTCCCGGTGAAGGGGTCTAGGCTCTTTCCTCATCGAATGAGGTGCTGGATATTCATAATGGAATACCGCTATGCAAAGAAAGAACTATAGCTGCCTCTTTGAAAATTTTAATTCTACAACATCTTTAGCTTTCTTTTCTTTTCATTAATCTCATTAATGGCGTCCATCATTTATGTTTCCTAAACATCACAGAAGAAACGAAAATAAAACACACATATATGCCATCCGTATTCGCCACAGGGACCCGGGTCTTCACCGTAAGGTTACTTAACTTACGGCAGGGCGGGGTCAGGACTAGCGCGGATACAAAACATATATAGTGTCTACTAGTATATCATATATATAAGTAGCATTCGTCTTAGGCGGTTATATGATTATATCATATCACAGAAACCAGCAAAAGCAGACATATGAAATACATGAGATACTAGGAGGTCCGTGTTTTAAATTAAGCCAGTAATGGAAAACACGGATTCCACGGTCGTGATGAATAGCCTAAAAGTGTGTCTTAGCACCTTTACTAGGTTTCCACATGCATCAAGTATGCAATTTTAAAAAATCTAGAGGTCTAAGCTGTAGGGCTACTAGGCACTGTCACAAGGGTCTACAAGGCATCAACCATGCCCGATTTAAAATTTAGACGTGCCGAACAACCCTAACCAAGATCTTAGACTAGAGATTATGCGAAACAATAGCAAGTAAACAACTTTACTTCTAAAAGTTAGGGATTACAACTTTTGTAGTCCGTTCCTTCACTTCTAAAGCTCCATGTTGAGGTCTCTTCGCTGCGATCATTGAGTACCCAGACTATAGAGAGGCTCCATGAAGAGAAAGATGCAAGCTTACTTCCGATCTTCGATAACAAAGATGATCTACCTTGAAGAAACTCAAGCCCAAGCTTTTGCTTTGCTAATCAAGTATTAACAAAGCAAACACCCTAATCTAAGCGGCTAGAATAGATGAGGATGATGAAGAAGGAATTTAACTCTCATTTATTTTCTTTATCTCACTCAAAATCATAACATATGAAAAAGCTAGTGAAGCTTTCCATCAAGCAAGAAGGAAGAAGAAGATGAAAACCATTTGTGATGAATAATGAAAACTCTAGTGAGGTTAGAAATGCAACCATGGGTTAAGTATGAAGACTTAACCCATGTAGAGAAACAACTATGGTTAAAGGATTGGGTGGGGTTAAGGAAATATCTTTGCAAAATATCACAAAATATCCAAGTCAAAGTCAAAGCTTCAAGAAGCTTCTTGAAAGCTTCATGAAAGCTTAACCCTAATCCATACCCTAACCATATTTAAACTCCACAAATCATGTTGCATTTATAACCATAACATGTTACAATATTATATATCATATATACAATATTTATTGTAACAAAATAAAATAATACAATTAACATATATCGCATATATATCAATGTATTACCTGAGTGAGAAAAAGAATCTTTAAGTGAGCTTATATTAGTTAATGTAACTTAATATATCAAATATATAATTATACATTAAATTATCGAATCAACACTTGATCCGATAATCTGGCTATTTCATAAATAACCGACTAATATAATATGTATCAGTTCATCGAATCAACACTTGATCCGATGACCCGGCTATATCACATATACCCGGCCGATATCTCATATCACGAGAATCCAATATGGTATCTCATACACGTATTATTCTCGGTCCCGCACAAATCACATATATGCTCCTACTCCGTTTTTCCTGAGCCAGGAAACCTCTGTGTAGGACTCTAAAGAATCGTCAATACGCCGGCAGTATGTGATGATCATATCAAACACCCACAAGCTGCAAGCGGTCAGCTAAACGTAACAGCCACCCAGGTATTGAGCGATCAGAAGATCAACAAGCAAGCCTGTACATTCTCCCATGAATCCAACCAGTAACACTCCCGTACAGTCCGGTCTCTTGGTCTGATATGTCGCATATCTCGCCTAGGGGTGGTAAACGTCAGACCCCGGTAGCTTGATAAGTCGTGTCGATATGAGGTCCATAACAGTTCGAAAAACTACTGATAACACTTACCAGTAAATCTCAGCAACCCTGGCCAGGGATTTCCAGTTATAGCCAATCGAACACAGCGCAACATCAACTCCCTATACCGGGAGAGACGAAACCCCTCCTATCGCTTATAGCCTCCATGTGATTCGGGACTGTACCCAAAAGCCATCTTTTTGCACGCCCTCTTGGATATGGTATGATGGAAATCAAAGCACAGTGGGAATCACACAAGACTCTATGACGATCTCGGGTCTACAGACTAATATGTACCAGTGTCACCAGAGAACTGCCATCTGACGTGAGGTATAATACCATCTGGGAGTTCTCGGCGAGTCCGTCCAGTGTACCCAGTCTCTACTGAGCACCCGTATACCTTCTCTGATGTCAAACACCAATGGATATGGGATCATCCATCGCCCATCATATGGGTCAAGAAGCACATACGCTAGTCTACTCTGGAGTATCGATGCCCTATCTCGGTACTCCCACGACTAGGAACATTTGAAGGATGTACTTGGCGACTACACTGTCCCCACTAGTATGATCTGCATCATAGTCCTGGTAGTCAAGTACTCATCCTAAGGGCTTTATCAACATGTGACATAGAGACAATCAGAGTACATGTTAAGATAAAGAGTAACCAGATACCATACTATCATGTCGAGCAAGAAAGTACTCCCTATATATGTCTAAGCATCCACTACAATATACAACGTATGTACAATAATGGCCTCTAGGGCATACATATAACTAACAGTCTCCCACTTGCACTAGGGCCATCTGTTGTACTATCTCATACCCAACAATAAGTTGTGGTTGAAGTATCTCATACTCAACCATCCCATAATAGTCTTTACTGGGAAATAAGCCTTTGTGAGTGGATCCGCGCTGTTATCCTCTGAGTCTACTCTCCTAACCTTGATCTACCTGGAGATCAACCATCTCCATGATCAGGCGATACTGCCTAAGAATATATCTGGATCTCAGATGGGACGGGGGTTCCTTAGCATAAGACACAACTCCATTGTCATAGAATGGCAGGAACGAAGTTCATCTCATGAACTTATATATATATATATATATATATATATATATATCCAGACTGCCTCTTTGGTAGCATCCTCGGTAACGATGTATCTTGCCTTTAATCGTCTAGTAAGTCATGGTATCTAGCTTGGAACTCTTCCAACATACCGTCCCTCCACTGAGGGTAAAGACAATGTCTGCGACTGACATTCAGTCGTCCTTATAACCCTGGAACCTTTTCAGTGATTCTCCCCAGGATCTTTTGATACCATCTCACTACAACTAGTGAGAATCCTAACATCCAATTAAATCTATCTCATAGATCCATAACCGAGGATTTAGGAGGTATCCCCTAGATCCTATATGGAGAATCTTTGTGATAAGAGGAGATTGACCGAGCGTAGCATAGGAAACTCCTTCCCTATCAAGAGTATGGCATCCACGTACTCTACGAGGATCACCACCATACTCTCTACTACCCTTTTGTATATACAAGGTTCATCTATCATTTTGATGAAGTCAAACTCTTTGACTACCACACCAAACAGCCGTTCCAACTTCGCGATGCCTGATTTATCACATAAAATATCTTGCACACGTTTTCGCTACTCCCACTGTCTACGAAGCCCTCTGGCTGTGTACTTATAGACGCTCTCTTCCAAATCATCATTTAGAAAAGCAGTCATGACACCCAACCACCAGATATCGTAGTCATGGTATGTATTGTTAGTGTATATGCCCTAGAGGCCATTACTGTATCATACTAGTTTGTATATTACTTAATAGAAGCTTGGGATATTCACAGTTGTATAGACAATCTTGCTCAAAATGGTAGAATGCTACTTGGTTTGTTTCTACTTTAATGTGTACATGTGTTTCTTTTAGTATATAACCTATACACATTAGTGGAGCCCTTAGGATCTTTGCTTGATTACCAGCATTGTGATGGCAGTCATACTCATGGGGGCTGGGTAATCCAAAAGCACATCCTTATACAGGTCCCTAGTCGTAAGACTATCGAGACAGGGAATCGATACTCCGGAGTAGACTAGCGTATGCGCTTCTCATCCCAGCAGGGGAGACGGTCTATCCCACAGCCGTCAGTACGTCGTACTTGAGATAGTATGCGGGTGCTCGTTAGGTTACGAGTACACTGGACAGGACTCGTCGGGAACTGATGGTTGGTACTATACTTATCGTCGGTTATCAGTTCCCAGGTGACATGAGTACAGCTTAGTCCGCTGACTTGACACTGTCACTTCGCCTCGAGTGTGTTCCCACTGTACTTTGATTACTACCCTACCACGGCTCAAAGGAGTCGTGCAAACAGGTAGTAGTTGGGTGCAGTCCCGAAGCACTTAGAGGCAGTGACGGTTAGACAGGATTCGTCTCTCCCGGTATTGGGAGTTGATATCGCGCTGTGTCATGGAAAGCCATTACACATAGTCATCCCTGGCCAGGGCAAGCGAGATGCACTGGTAGGTTTCCATTGTTATCTCAGCGTGTTTTGGGCAACACTCCGACACGACTTGTACCGCTATTATGGGACTGACGTTTACCGCCCCCCTAGGCCTGCCATGCGATATTCTCAGACGAACAGACCGGACTGTATTGAGATTGTCACATTCAGGCTCAGTAGGAGTTCAGATGGGTTTCACCTCATCAGTCTTCTTATCGGCATCTACCTGGGGGCCGTTACGCACAGCTAGTGCCGCTTGCGGTCTGTGGTTAAACCCACTGCCAGCGTAGTGTCGGGTCTTTAGAGTCCCACACAGAGAGCTATTCGCCTTTAGGCAAAAGAGAAGAGGTCGCATGGTTTTGTGACAGGGTTCGGTCACATCCGTGCACTTGTGCACGTTTAGTGTCCGGGCAGTTATCACTAGCGGGCTTTGGTTTAAGCCATATCCTAGTGTACGTTTTGGGATTGGTTTTATCTCGTTTATATTCGTGTTCCTCGGAACGCGGATGCGGGTGTGTATGCACGGTTGACAGAGACAGGGGGAGAGGATTCTAATTAGGGTTGTTGACTGTTGAGTTTTGCTAAACCCTAATGAGAATTTGAAATATGATTAATAATAATATTAATTAAGTATTATTGTGCCATGGTTGGGTTGAAAGGTTGACTTTGTTGACTTGTTGACTTCGTTGACCGGTTGACTAGGTTGGACTTGTTGACCATCATCATGACAATGGCTATCATTTCATGGCATTGACCTTTGCTTGGTTGTTTTGTTCACAAATTGCATTTAATGCATGAAATGATATTGCCATTTGATATGATAACAACCATCACATAATACTCAATTATTATTTTTTGTTATGATTATTTTGGATTATGAGAGCAAGGGTGAGAAAAGTCTTGCTCATTCTATCATTCTCATTCTCTCTCATCCTCAAGCTCTCCCTCGTCCTCTTGCTCTCTCTCTAGTTCATGGTTCTCTTGTCTCATGTGTTGAGAAGCAAGAACCATAGAGATAAAACCCAAAACACTTCTCTACTCATCCTAGTATACAAGGTCTAGCAAACCAAGTGTTCTAGTTTCCTCAAGATTGAGGTTGGAGCCAAAGGTAGAAGCTTTCAGGTGGGTCCATCTTCGGCACAAAGAGACGACGAGGAGAGAACCATCCGACCACCACAAGGAGTCGAAGAGAAGGAGTTCAAGTTAAGGTATAACCCCCTAACCGAGTAGGTAAAACTCCTAGTTAGATTGTTAGATAGTTGTTTAACAAAGATCCGTATTTTGAGTCCATGTTACCACCAAAGAAAAATCGTTTTTCACCATTTCCGCAACCCCAAAGAACCGGGGACGGGTAACGTGGACTTACAGTGGTATCAGAGCCTAGTTAAGCACTATCTAACATGTTAGCAAAGTAACTAGAAGTTCGATCGGAGAAAAAGTCACAAAACATGCCCGGAACACAAACTTTCTGTCGATTTTTAAACTGATAAAAAAATAATAAATCATGTACTAAAAATCGGCTTAGGGTTTTTAAAGAACACGTAAGAAAAATGGTCCACTAGATCCGCAGCCGAGTTGACTAGGTCGTGGGCAATTTTTCCTGCAGTGTGTTCAGTGGGGTGTTTTGGGATTTTTGGAATATGATTTTTCTACCCAGATTTTCCAGAAAGCAAAATTTGTTTTTGGGGTTTAAAAATCCGTATTTTGATCGAACTTCTAAAGACTTTAGCTAACGGGTTATATCTGTGATGTGATATATGTATTGAACGTATGCTAATCTCTATACGTCGATTAGTGGGGGTTATACATATATGTGATCTGTAATGTTGATGGTATGTGTATATGAATTCATTGGATTGTCGTGGATGAATAGCCGGGGGTTGTGAGATGGGAGTTTTCTTTATCTTTCAATTCATGTAAATTTGTAATTGATGTAATATTATTTATATGGCCGCACAACCAGGATGAGGTTGTAGCCGTCATTGTATAATTTCTTTTACTGTTTTTGCTCCTAGGATAGACCCATGGAGGGGGTGCACAAACTACCGGGTACCTCAAAGTGCCGAGTGGCCTACTCACGTTGTTGAGGGAGGTTGCTTCACTTCAGGTATTTGGCGGGTAGTTTGCCGCACCCGTAGGGGTCTAGGGTGGGGTATTGGCTATTCATCGCGACCGTGTAATCCGCTTTTCGTTACAGGCTCGTACGGAATGCGGATTCCTAGTATATCCAATGTGTTCATCTGTGATCTGGAACGACTATCATTGCATCTGACGAATGTATATATCTATATATGATATCTATTTAGGCGTTGCTTATGTTTTGCATCCGCGCTAGTCCAGCCCTCGCTCTGTCGTTAGTTAAGTAACCTAACGGGTAATGACGGGGCCCCGTGGCGAATGCGGATGGCATAAGCGTACGTCATATTTTCGTTATTTTCTGCAATGGTAGGATTAAATGATGGGACGCATTAAAATTAATGCAAGAAAATAAACCAAAGTAAAGTAGTTGGAACAATTTCAAAAACCACTCGGTTTCTTTTCAAAAACTAACTTTTAAACGCGGAGCTTAAGCCACTCCTTTTAAAAGCTATCTCGTTCCATCGATTATATCAAGTTCACTACGTTCACGGTTTTGCCAAAACCATTCGTAGCCCTCCGTCATTTCACATGGATAGTCAATAGTATTCAAGCTATGTTTGTTGGCCAAAGTCAAGGCATAGTGATTGGTAGCTATTGGGTATTCATGTGCAGCATAGATAGATGTGTTGGTTTGGGACAGTCGTACTGCCTTGTTGGCCAAAGTCAAGGGTAGGTACGGGTAAATTAACCTGGAGAATGACGGGTTGAACTTGACATGTGACTTATGATTTGTTGGCCAAAGTCAAGGTCATAAGAGCATGGGGCAAAAATCCACATCGGGAGTTTCTAAAGAACCAGAAACTTGCTAGCGCTGCATACCATTTGAAGTGTGATGATTCTGGTAGGATTCCTTCAATTTTGTCACGTGATGATATTTGGATCCCGATCCTACTGTGAGTATATGCTACTCCTCGGGAAATTTCTCACTTAACGATCAATGTTATAAACCAAGTAGGTGTCTAAAAAGGTGTTAGCGGGGCTACGCCCCCAGGGAAAAGAGGTTATTTAATTAAGGAACTTCGCAAAAGCGTTGGAAAACCTCCCTCGAAGTACAAACACTGGCCTGGCTGAACGGTTAAGTAAGTATTGTACGGTGAGATTGATCCCGACTAATTCTTCCTTTTTGGTTTGAGGAGGGATTCGAGAGACAGTGGGAGC
Source organism: Agapanthus africanus (assembly GCA_030015575.1). Classification (NCBI taxonomy): domain Eukaryota; kingdom Viridiplantae; phylum Streptophyta; class Magnoliopsida; order Asparagales; family Amaryllidaceae; genus Agapanthus; species Agapanthus africanus. The sequence continues at coordinate 90,641,491 of CM057337.1, forward strand.
CATCCTGTTTAGACAAACTAAAAACCACTATAAACTTGCAAGAGCATCATGCTAAAGTGTTTCTTCTCTCTCTCCTAATTGTAGCGACCAAACATCATGACTGGACTTAAGTTACTACTAGATAAAAACATACTGACAAGACCAAACTACAAAGATTGGCTCGGGAATGTAAAAATGGCAATCACTTATGACAAGTTGGGGTATCTCCTTACCAACAAGCTCCCCCTGTCCCAGGTCCCAAAACCAGCGTCGCCGATAAGGAAATCCGTAAGACCTGGGAAATCGACTGCGCGAAGGCCAAGTGCCTCGTGCTTGCCTCTATGGACAATGAACATCAGAGGAGGCACGAGAATATGGACCTTGAATCCATATTTCTCCATACAAAAGAACTGTATGGAGAGCAATCCCGTATCGCCAGATACGAAGTCTCGAAAAAGCTGTTTTCGGCGAGATTGGCCGTCGGATCATCGGTAGCGGAACACGTGCTTAAGATGATTGGCTTCATTGAGGAGCTCGCGGACCTTGGGACCACGTTAGAGAACGAGCTCTACACGGACTTGATTCTACAGTCCCTTCCTTCCACTTACGCCCAGTTTATCCTGAACTTCAACTTGCAAGAAAAAAAAGTTGAACTTTCAGAACTCCTCAACATGCTAAGGAGTGCAGAGGGCACCCTACAGAAAGGTAGGGAAACATCCACTTTGTTTGTAGGAGGATCTTCCTCTTCTAAGTCCAAGGCGAAAGCTAAGGGAAAGAAGAAGAAAACCCCCGCCAAACCAAGGGGCAGTGTTAGTAAAGTGGATACGAAGGGAAAGACAAAGGCAACAAAGGTAGCGGGAAAACTTGTGGGAAAGGAAGAATGCTTTTACTGTCATAAGAAAGGACACTGGAAAAAGGATTGCAGGGCTTGGAAGGCCAAGAATCAGGACCCGAAGCAAGTTGCGGCTTCGGCTTCAGGTGTGTATGTCATTGAAAACTGTTTATCAATAAACTCTACTTCCTAGGTATTGGATACCGGTTCAGGATCTCATATCTGTAATTCCATGCAGGCACTGAGAAAGCGTAGAGTTTTGAAGGCATTGATATGACCCTTAGAGTTGCAAACGGAGCTGGCATGGATGCTGAGTCCGTGGGGGACTATCACCTGGGATTGTCAGATGGACACGTTTTGGTTTTGCGTAATTGTTATTTTGTAACCAATGCAACTTGTAATATCATTTCTGTATCTTTATTATCTAAAGAAGTTTATGAATTTGCATTTGTAAGTAATGTTGTGAACATTCACCTTAATCAAGTTTTGATTGGGTCAGGTACATTAAGCAATGGTATATACGTATTAAACCAACCACAGATTTTCAATGTCCAGAATACACACAAAAGAAAGTCTCCGGAAACAAATCAGACTTTCTTATGGCATTGTAGACTGGGTCACATCAATGAGAGAAAGTTGACGAAGTTACATACAGAAGGATATTTGGATCCGTTCCAATATCAATCATATGCAACTTGTCAATCCTATCTCAAAAGAAAGATGACAAAGACTCCGTTCACTGGACACGGAGTAAGAGCGAGCGAGCTCTTGGGACTCGTACACAGCGACGTGTGCGGTCCTATGTTTACACATGCGCGAAGCGGTTATTCTTAATTCATTACTTGTATGGATGACTTTTCAAGGTACGGATATGTCTTCTTAATGAAACATAAATCTGAAGCCTTTGGAAAATTCCAGGAATATAAGAATGAAGTAGAAAAACAAACCGGCAAAAGCATCAAGACATTGAGATCTGATCGAGGTGGTGAATACTTGAGTGCCGAGTTCCTGGATTACCTAAAAGAGAATGGTATTCTCTCTCAGCTTACTCCTCCATACACTCCGCAACATAACGGTGTATCGGAGAGACGGAACCGGACCCTATTGGATATGGTACGTTCTATGATGAGTAACGCTGAGTTACCGCGATCATTCTGGGGATATGCACTAGAATCAGCTGCATATCTTTTGAACCGAGTTCCAACTAAGACTGTGCCTACCACACCATATCAGATGTGGTGTGGAAAGAAACCCTAGCTTAAGAACATTAAGACATGGGGATGTCCAGCTTTTGTTAAAAAGCAGCATGCGGACAAACTCGAGGCACGCTCAGTACAGTGCAAGTTTGTAGGATATCCAAAGAACTCCAAGGGATATTTCTTCTATTGCGAAGAGGAACAAAAGGTTTTTGTTTCTCGTCATGCCTGCTTCTTGGAAACTGAGTTTTTGGAAAATCAGATAAGTGGGAGCGCAATAGAATTGGAAGAAATTCCAGAAGCACGAGCTATTACTGAAATCTTAGAAGAACCAGAGGGTTCGAAAGAACATGACATTCCTACGCCACTCTGCAGGAGTAGTAGGCAGTCTCATCCGCCCGAGAGATACTACGGTTTTCTCATAGACGGGGATAGAGAGGATTGCATCATTGATAGTGATGAGCCTACTAGCTTCCAGCAGGCCATTCAGAGCGTTGACTCGGTAAAATGGTTGGATGCAATGCGGACCGAAATGGAGTCCATGTACACCAACAAAGTATGGACTTTGGACATTACTCTAGATGGGGTAAAACCCGTAGGATGCAAGTGGATCTTCAAGAAGAAGATTGGTGTAGATGGACAGGTTGAGACCTATAAGGCTAGACTTGTTGCAAAGGGTTTTCGTCAAAGACCTGGTTTGGACTATGACGAAACCTTTTCTCCAGTGGCTATGCTGAAATCCATTCGGATCCTTCTTGCCATTGCTGCCTTCCACGATTATGAAATTTGGCAGATGGACGTAAAGACCGCTTTTCTAAATGGAAATTTTGAGGAGTGTGTCTATATGGACCAGCCAGAGGGTTTCATTCAGAGTGGGAGCAGCGGAAAGGTGTGCAAGTTGCTCAAGTCTATCTATGGACTAAAGCAGGCATTGCGGAGTTGGAACATCTGTTTTGATGAGACAGTCAAAGATTTTGGCTTTATCAAAAATCCAGATGAACCATGTATCTATAGTTGATTTGTAGCAAGAACTGTCGTATTCCTCGTTTTATACGTGGATGACATTCTTTTGATAGGAAATGACATTCCTATGCTACAATCTGTCAAAGGGTTCTTGTCACACAGGTTCTCCATGAAAGACCTGGATGATGCCACTTACATTCTGGGGATCCGGATCCATCGTGATAGATCTAAGAGGATGTTAGGACTTTCGCAGTCCAGGTACATCGACACCATACTGAAAAGATTCAGTATGGAAGATTCCAAGCGCGGTAATCTACCGGCTTGTCATGGGATCACCCTCTCCAAAGAGATGTCTCCCAAGACTGATTTGGAAAGGGATCGCATGTCTATTATACCCTACGCTTCTGCGGTAGGCTCTATAATGTTTGCGATGTTGTGTACCAGACGAGATGTAGCTTATGCACTAAGTGTGGTAAGCCGGTATCAGTCAAACCCTGGGGAGAAGCACTGGATAGCGGTAAAGAACATTCTCAAGTACCTGAGAAGGACTAAGGAGATGTTCTTGGTGTATGGCGGAAAAGACCTCCAGATCGAGACCTTTGCTGACTCCAGCTTCCAGAGTGACAAGGATGATTCCAAGTCCATGTCGGGTTATGTATTTACCCTCAATGGAGGGGCGGTGTGTTGGAAGAGTTCCAAACAGGAAACCGTTGCTGACTCGACGATGGAAGCGGAATATATCGCTGCTGCTGATACCGCAAAAGAAGCCGTCTGGATAAGGAAGTTCTTAACGGAACTTCAGGTGGTTCCGTCCATTGTTGATCCAATACCTCTGTATTACGACAACAACGGGGCTATAGCTTTAGCAAAGGAACCCAGGTCCCATCAGAAGTCCAGACACATCTTGAGGCGGTATCACCTGATCAGGGAGATCGTGGGTCGCCAGGAGATCGAGGTTCGGAGAGTTGCTACGGAAGATAACACTGTCGATCCACTCACGAAGGCCTTACCCCAGACTCAGTTCGAGCGGCTGATCGAGATGATAGATCTTCGATACGCCAGTATATGGCTTTAGTGCAAGTGGGAGATTGTTAGTGTATATGCCCTAGAGGCCATTACTGTATCATACTAGTTTGTATATTACTTAATGGAAGCTTGGGATATTCACAGTTGTATAGACAATCTTGCTCAAAATGGTAGTATGCTCTTTGGTTTGTTTCTACTTTAATGTGTACATGCGTTTCTTTTAGTACATCACCTATACACATTAGTGGAGCCCTTAGGATCTTTGCTTGATTACCAGCGTTGTGATGGCAGTCACACTCGTGGGGGCTGGGTAATCCACAAGCACATCCTTATACAGGTCTCTAGTCGTAGGACTATCGAGACAGGGCATCGAGACTCCGGAGTAGACTAGCGTATGCGCTTCTCATCCCAGCAGGGGAGACGGTCTGTCCCACAGCCGTCAGTACGTCGTACTTGAGATAGTATGCGGGTGCTCGTTAGGTTACAAGTACACTGGACAGGACTCGTTGGGAACTGATGGTTGGTACTATACCTATCGTCAGTTATCAGTTCCCAGGTGACATGAGTACAGCTTAGTCCGCTGACTTGACACTGTCACTTCGCCTCGAGTGTGTTCCCACTGTACTTTGATTACTACCCTACCACGGCTCAAAGGAGTCGTGCAAACAGGTAGTAGTTGGGTGCAGTCCCGAAGCACTTGGAGGCAGTGACGGTTAGACAGGATTCGTCTCTCCCGGTATTGGGAGTTGATATCACGCTGTGTCATGGAGAGCCATTACACATAGTCGTCCCTGGCCAGGGCAAGCGAGATGCACTGGTAGGTTTCCAGTGTTATCTCAGGGTGTTCTGGGCTACACTCCAACACGACTTGTACCGCTATTAGGGGACTGACGTTTACCGCCCCCTAGGCCCGCCATGCGATATTCTCAGACGAACAGACCGGACTGTATGGAGATTGTCACATTCAGGCTCAGTAGGAGTTCAGATGGGTTTCACCTCATCAGTCTTCTTATCGGCATCTACCTGGGGGCCGTTACGCACAGCTAGTGCCGCTTGCGGTCTGTGGTTAAACCCATTGCCAGCGTAGTGTCGGATCTTTAGAGTCCCACACAGAGAGCTATTCGCCTTTAGGCAAAAGAGTAGAGGTCGCATTGTTTTGCGACAGGGTTCGGTCACATCCGTGCACTTGTGCACGTTTAGTGTCCGGGCAGTTATCACTAGCGGGCTTTGGTTTAAGCCAGATCCCAGTGTACGTTTTGGGATTGGTTTTATCTCATTTATATTCGTGTTCCTCGAAACGCGGATGCGGGTGTGTATGCACGGTTGACAGAGACAGGGGCAAACGATTCTCATTAGGGTTTTTACTGTTGACTTTTGCTAAACCCTAATGAGAATTTGAAATATGACTAATAATAATATTGATTAAGTATTATTGTGCCATGGTTGGGTTGAAAGGTTGACTTTGTTGACTTGTTGACTTCGTTGACCGGTTGACTAGGTTGGACTTGTTGACCATCATCATGACAGTGGCTATCATTTCATGGCATTGATCTTTGCTTGGTTGTTTTGTTCACAAATTGCATTTAATGCATGAAATGATATTGCCATTTGATATGACAACAACCATCACATAATACTCAATTATTATTTTTTGTTATGATTATTTTGGATTATGAGAGCAAGGGTGAGAAAATTCTTGCTCATTCTATCATTCTCATTCTCTCTCATCCTCAAGCTCTCCCTCTTCCTCTTGCTCTCTCTCTAGTTCATGGTTCTATTGTCTCGTGTGTTGAGAAGCAAGAACCATAGAGATAAAACCCAAAACACTTCTCTACTCATCCTAGTATACAAGTTCTAGCAAACCAAGTGTTCTAGTTTCCTCAAGATTGAGGTTGGAGCCAAAGGTAGAAGCTTTCAGGTGGATCCATCTTCGGCACAAGGAGACGAAGAGGAGAGAACCTTCCGACCACCATAAGGAGTCGAAGTGAAAGAGTTCAAGTTAAGGTATAACCCCCTAACCGAGTAGGTAAAACTCCTAGTTAGGTTGTTAGATAGTTGTTTAACAAAGATACGTATTTTGAGTCCATGTTACCACCAAAGAAAAATCGTTTTTCACCATTTCTGCAACCCCAAAGAACCGGGGACGGATAACGTGGACTTACATGTAGCAGTGGCAAGTAGGATCTGGATGGACTTAAGCATAGCTTTGAAAGTCTCAACTTTTCCATGTACACCAAGTAATCTTCTCAAGATATACTTGCTCCTGATAGGAATTTAACCCTTCAGATAAAACAACCAAAGTCCATACTTTGTCGGTGTATAAGGATTCCATCTCAGATCACTAAGCATCCAGCCATTCTCACAGAGTCCTCACTCTTGATGGCCTGCTCGAAACTAGTTGGGTCATCATCTCATGATGCAATCCTCGCTCCCACTGTCATAGAGAAACCGAAGAATCTCTCAGGTGGATGAGGAACCCTACCAGATCGACGGAGAGGCTGAGGTTCGTTAGAAACTATTGAATCCTTCGGGTTTACCAAATCATCAGCTGTAGTTTGTATAGCTGAAACTCCTTCCAGTTCTACCTCCTGACAACTAATTTCTTCACAAGAAATTCCCTTTTTCATAAAAAGTAGCATGCCGAGAAATAAAACATCTTTTGTTCCTCGGTGTGGTAGAAGATATTCCCTTACGAATGCTTGGGATATCCAACAAACTTCCACAGAACTGACCTTGCCTTGAGCTTGTCCGGATTTTGCTTTTGACATAGGCCGGACAACCCCAAATCTTAACATCTTTAAGAGATAGGCTCTTCACATACCATATCGCATATGGAGTGGTAGGCATCTGATTTGGTTGGAACCCTATTCAATAGGTAGGCAACTTCTCAAGTGTATAACCCCAAAAGAAAATAGGCAACCCAGTAGTACTCATCATAGAGCACACCATATCACATAGGGTGTAATTGCTCCGCCCCGATACACCGACGTGTTGTGGTGTATTCGGAGGAGTAATGCTGAGAGGGAATCTTATTCTCCTTTAGAATAGTCCAGGATTTTCGTGCTCAAGTATTCTCCTCCTCGATCTCATCAAAGGACATAATACTTATACCCGTTTTTGGTTCTCTACTTCTAACTTATATTCATTGAATTTCTCAAAAGTTCCAGACTTGTGTTTCAATAGGAACATATGTCCGGATCTTGAGAGATAATCAGTGAATGTAATGAAGTACAAAGAACCGGTCTTGGCATGTGTAGACAGGGGACCTTCATACATCAGCATGTATCAATCCCAAGAGTTCACTAACTCTTTCTCTGTTTCCAATAAACGGAGCTGTGGTCATCTTATCTTTGTGACATGACTGGCAAGCTTTACAAGATGTAAATCCAAACTAATTTAAATATGCATCTTTATGTAACTTCAGCTAGTTGGGTCGCATTGATATGACCTAGTCTACAATACCTCAAGAAGGATTCGTTCATATCTGAACTCTTCCTCTTGTGTGTGTTCTGTATGTTAAGAACTGTGGTTTGATTTAGAACGTCTATGCTTTTAGATAACGTGCCTGAACCGATCAACTCTTGATATAGGAAATGTTCAAAACATTATCCAACAATACAAAATTATATCCTTCTTTACTAATAAAGAGACTGATATGATGTTGTATATCAGGTTCGGTATCTAATAACATTCGGTCAGAATCAATGTATTCTGGTAATACAGGGTGATAACTGCCAACAGACTTGGCTGCAACACTTGCATCATTTCCAACTCTTGAAACTTATCACCCGTTCTCAGTTCTCTACTTATCTGTAGCCCATGTAACAGATTACATTTGCGGGATCCTGATCCGGTATCTCATACCCAGGACATAAAGGATACTGAGAAACAGTTCTCGGTAATGAACACACTTGAAGATGATGCATCAGCATGCACTTTCTTCGTTTGGGCTACACGGGAATTCTGGTAATCCCCTATTTCCTGCTCTGTCTTATAACAATTATAAGTTGGAGCGGGACCAATGTTCCCTAGTGCAGTATAACAAGCGGGTTCGGTCAATACATCCGTATTATTATCTTGATTAAGGCGTGACATGGTCGCTACCTGGAGAGAGATAGAAGAAAACACTCAGCGTATGCTCTTGCAAGATTAGATTGGTTATTAATATATCTAATCAGAATGTCTCCCACTGTTTTAGTCAAATCTTCCTTCAAACCCTAAAAGGAAAGACTAGCCGGGATTAATTACACTCTACAAGTTCGCCAATCTTTCAGTCAGGCCAGTGCCGGTACTTTGAGGGAGGTTCCCCGTGCCTTCGCACGGACCTAATTAAAGTAAATCTCATTTTCCCATAGGCATAACCCCGTTGACACCAATCTAGACACCTACTTGATCGGCTAATTGTAATGTGTAAAACTCTCCCAGGAGTAACTCTTACTCGCAGCGGGTATCGAGATCCAACTATCGCATAGAAGGTATGCAATCTCATTGCAAATTTCAACTCTTGAAATTCCCAATAATATTTTGCCCCTAGCGTCCTATGACCTTGACGCAGGCCAACAAACCATAGTCCGCCAGTCAAGTTCAACCCGTACATTCCCTGATTGAATTAAACCCACCCGCACGACCCTTGACGCAGGCCAACAAAGTCTCACGACTACCCTAATCCAATCGCATCGTATGCTGCAGATAAGCACCAGTTAGCTACCGCACACTACGCCTTGACGCAGGCCAACAAACGAGCACGAATACTAAATACTACTTATCTGAAATGACGGAGGGCTACGACAGGTTTTTAAGAAAACCCTTTGCGTAATGAACTTGATATCGTTGTAGAATCGAGTGATTTTGAATGCAATGTTTTTTTAGGCCTTTTCTAGTTTTGATAAAGAGGTCACTCCCGGTGAAGGGATCTCGGCTCTTTCCTTATCGAATAAGGTGCAGGATATTTCACAAATATCACTATGCAAAGGAAAAACTATAGAAACAATCAAAAGACAAACCGAGTTTGTAGCATCTGCTAGTTTCTCTAAAGAGGTCACTCCCGGTGAAAGGATCTCGGCTCTTTCCTTATCGAATAAGGTGCTGGATGTTCTACAAGGAACACCGCTATGCAAAGCAAGAACAAGAGCTACCAGTTTTTGAGACAAGTTTCTACAACATCTTTAGGTTTTTTTTAGTTTCATTAATCTCATTAATGAAGTCCCATTTTATTATGCTTCACAAGAATCAGATATGAAACGAAATCAACAATATATAATATATATCTCATATAAATATAAACATTCGTCTCAGGCAGTAATATGATCTCATCATAGAACATTGCAGCAGAAGATAACATATGAAATATTGGATATACTAGGATTTCCGTGTTTTATGCGAGCTTGTATAAAACGCGGATTCCACGGTCGCGATGAATAGCCAAACCCACATCCCTAGACCCCTACGAGAGCGGCAAGCAACACTGCCAATTCTAGGGTTAGGAGACCCGGTCTTGACTCCTCGAGATGGTCTCCCACTGGACCCTAGAACCCGGTTACTTATGCTCCCCGCCTTGGGTCTACCTGATGCGGAAAAGTAAATAATATACAATGGTGACATCATCCTCAGCCCGGAAGTGCCCCAATAAAAGAATATTACATACAATGAATTTTACATGAATGAAAATAAAAACCCTCATCTCACATAAAACCCCCGGCTATTCAAAACGCAACGATCCAATATAACATATCACAGCAACACATAATATCTCTTATCATCAACATAAGCAAGTATGCGTATCCCGATTGTCATTGATGTATAGCAACGAAGCCGGCGATACACCACATACTACGCTTACGGTCACAGAAAAGAAAGTGTAAAACTACAACAGGTGGAATCTGCAACCTCCTTAGACATCGCATGCCTAACCAAATGAATTCCTTAGACATCACATGCCTAACAATTATAAACCCCGCATTTTAGTCTCGATCTCGAAAACACTTTTCAATATCAAGTCGGGCAATTCAATAAGATTCCCGACATCCTGATCGAATGCTCGTCGCAAACTTTAGTAGACGGCCGCACCCCCGGATGCCGTCGACGAAGTGCACTAAGGCGAAACACCGCTGCCGCGAGCACCCGAACGGATGCTATTGGCGACGGGGTTCTCCTACAGTCACTTGATCAGGGCTATGGGGCATGGCTATCTATTAAGTTTACCCGGCGAGTATCCGCGTATGCTACGTGATTGCGACGGACTTTTAATCACATCAAAATCCCATGGCAACCGATCAAACGAGACTAAACTGCTAGATTTATAACATTCAAATTAGTTATCTCATAACTATTTGTGAATTCCAAATATTGTATCACATTCCAGATAAATAGACAATGTTAATCTTTCCGATCGAATAAACAAACACCCAAGATTTCCCAAATAGCTCAACACTTGAGCGGAGTTCAAAAAGTATCCACCACATGCCACAGTACCAATGGTCCAGCCGTAGAAAGGTCAAACCAACGCCTCATATGTGGCAACGCCGTACTGCCACAAACCCTAAGGTTTAGAGGTAGTTCAGACGGTCACATAATCGAGTTAAGCTTTATGTTCTTCTAGAGGGTCCACCGCATTACTTGCACGACTTAGAACGTTCTTTAACTAAGGAAAAATCCAACACTTGGAAATTTTCCGGGTCGAGAAAAAGTGAACCGTTCGAACTTTTTAACACATTCTAAATTATCCGGAAAAAACTTAAACGAAATTAAACTTTCTGATTGAATCAACGAATACAAAAGATTTCCAGAAAACACAACACTTGAGTAGAATTAAAAATTCCCAGAAGCATATAGAATTAGCTACGGATGTAACTGTAGAAAAAGCAAACCCTAACACCCCTATACGTCCACGGAACCGCCGCGCAAGGCAAGGTATTGCCGCGGTTCCGCGGCGCTTTAAGGGTATTATGGTCTTGTTTTTCACAGTAATCCTTAGAATTCCCTGCTTAATTTTCTGAGTATTTTTAATACGAAAAAATCAACATTTTTAAAAAATTTCCAGAGAAGGGTGTAAAATGGGGTTTCGGGGTTCGATCGGACTTTAAACTTCGTCTAGAATTTGCCTAAAGCTCTAGCTTGGCTCTGATACCACTGTAGGGTTAATAGGCACTGTCACAAGGGTCTACAAGGCATCAACCATGCCCGATTTAAAATTTAGAAGTGCCGAACAACCCTAACCAAGATCTTAGACTAGAGATTATACGAAACAATAGCAAGTAAACAACTTTACTTCTAAGAGTTAGGGATTACAACTTTTGTAGTCCATTCCTTCACTTCTAAAGCTCCATGTTGAGGTCCTTTCGCTGCGATCATCGAGTACCCAGACTATAAAGAGGCTCCATGAAGAGAAAGATGCAAGCTTGCTTCCGATCTTCGATAACAAAGATGATCTACCTTGAAGAAACTCAAGCCCAAGCTTTTGCTTTGCTAATCAAGTATTAACAAAGCAAACACCCTAATCTAAGCGGCTAGAATAGATGAGGATGATGAAGTAGGAATTTATCTCTCATTTGTTTTCTTTATCTCACTCAAAATCATCACATATGAAAAAGCTAGTGAAGCTTTCCATCAAGCAAGAAGGAAGAAGAAGATGAAAACCATTTGTGATGAATAATGAAAACTCTAGTGAGGTTAGAAATGCAACCATGGGTTAAGTATGAAGACTTAACCCATGTATAGAAACAACTATGGTTAAAGGGTTGGGTTGGGTTAAGGAAATATCTTTGCAAAATATCACAAAATATCCAAGTCAAAGTCAAAGCTTCAAGAAGCTTCTTGAAAGCTTCATGAAAGCTTAACCCTAATCCAAACCCTAACCATATTTAAACTCCACAAATCATGTTGCATTTATAACCACAACATGTTACAATATTATATATCATATATACAATATTTATTGTAACAAAATAAAATAATACAATTAACATATATCGCATATATATCAATGTATTACCCGAATGAGAAAAAGAACCTTTAAGTGAGCTTATATTAGTTAATGTAATTTAATATATCAAATATATAATTATACGTTAAATTATCGAACCAACACTTGATCCGATAATCCGGCTATTTCATAAATAACCGACTAATATAATCTGTATCAGTTCATCGAATCAACACTTGATCCGATGACCCGGCTATATCACATATACCCGGCAGATATCACATATCGCGAGAATCTAATACGGTATCGCATACATGTATTATTCTCGGTCCTGCACATATCATATATGCTCCTACTCCGTTTTTCCTAAGCCAGGAAACCTCTGTGTAGGACTCTAAAGAATCGTCAATACGCCGGCAGTATGTGATGATCATATCAAACACCCACAAGCTGCAAGCGGTCAGCTAAACGTAACAGCCACCAAGGTATTGAGCGATCAGAAGATCAACAAGCAAGCATGTACATTCTCCCGTGAATCCAACCAGTAACACTCCCATACAGTCCGGTCTCTTGGTCTGATATGTCGCATATCTCTCCTAGGGATGGTAAACGTCAGACCCCAGTAGCTTGATAAGTCGTGTCGATATGAGGTCCATAACAGTTTGAGAAACTACTGATAACACTTACCAGTAAATCTCAGCAACCCTGGCCAGGGATTTCCAGTTATAGCCAATCGAACACAGCGCAACATCAACTCCCTATACCGGGAGAGACGAAACCCCTCCTATCGCTCATTGCCTCCATGTGATTCGGGACTGTACCCAAAAGCCACCTTTTTGCACGCCCTCTTGGACGTGGTATGATGGAAATCAAAGCACAGTGGGAATCACACAAGACTCTATGACGATCTCGGGTCTACAGACTAAGCTGTACCAGTGTCACCAGAGAAGTGCCATCTGACGTGAGGTATAATACCATCTGGGAGTTCTCGGCGAGTCCGTCCAGTGTACCCAGTCTCTACTGAGCACCCGTATACCTTCTCTGATGTCAAACACCAATGGATATGGGATCATCCATCGCCCATCATATGGGTCAAGAAGCGCATACGCTAGTCTACTCTGGAGTATCGATGCCCTATCTCGGTACTCCCACGACTAGGAACATTTGAAGGATATACTTGGCGACTACACTGTCCCCACTAGTATGATCTGCATCATAGTCCTGGTAGTCAAGACTCATCCTAAGGGCTTTATCAACATGTGACATAGAGACAATCAGAGTACATGTTAAGATAAAGAGGAACCAGATAGCATACTATCATGTCGAGCAAGAAAGTCCTCCCTATATATGTCCAAGCATCCACTACAATATACAACGTATGTACAGTAATGGCCTCTAGGGCATACATATAACTAACATAAGCTACACGAACCTAGAATCGAACTAGAGAATTAGGGTTTTCTAAGCAAGAAAGCAAGTTCTATACTAAGTGAAGAGGGTTACAACCTTTGTAGACCAAGTCCTGCACTTCTAAAGCTCCAAGTAGTAGTCCCTAAGCTCCAAGTAGTAGTCCCTAGAACTCTGCTTGGCTCCACTTGAAGAAAGGATTGAGCTTGCTTTGATGTCTTCGGAGCCGAAGATGATCCACCTTGAAGTCTCTCTAACTCAAGCTATTGCTTCACTAATCAAGTATTAATGAAGCTAACAACCTAACTAATGGGCTAGATGAGTGTAGGTTGATAAAGTAGGATTTTTGCTCACTTTAGAAATCAATTTCTCTTTTTATTTTCCAACTCAAGAAAAACTAGAGAGGAAAAAGATGAACTTGGGTGAAGAAAATATCTCAAGTGATAATGAGAGAGTTAACCATGGTCTAAAGATAATAGTTGGGTTAGAAAATATCTAGAGTAAAATAAAATTAGTGAGATGAGTCATGACTTCTACATACTTCTACAAGCATCTAAGCCATGCTCATTTCCAACTCATTTTAATTTTCCTCTCAATAAATAATCACCCTAATTATCTTTAGCCTTGGTGTGAATCTCATACACCCATGTTCGATGTATCATCCACCATGACACTATAGTATTTTATATATAAATATATATCATATATATATATATAACAAGAGAATAAAATCTTTAGTGAGCACAATATTAGTTAATATATAAATATATCAAATATAAATATATATTAAATTATTAAATCAACACTTGATTCAATAATCCGTTCATATCATATATAACCGACTAATATCACTTATATGTATATCACATTATTAAATCAACACTTGATTCAATAATCCAATTATATCACATATAACCGTCTAATATTCAATACTAGTTAATATAATATATATATATATATATATATTAAATTATTAAATCAACACTTGATTTAATAATCCGGCTATATCAAATATAATCCGGCTAATATCAAATCACAAATATATATCAAATATATATTAACAATATATACATATACCATTGAATCAACACTTGATTCAATAGTCCGGTCATATCTCATATAACCAGACTGATATCAAATATCACGAGATTAGAATAGGGTATCACATACTCGAATTTAATCAAGCTCCCGCACATATCACCATATGTGCCCTACTTCGTTTCGCTTGAGCTAGGAAACCTCTGTGTGGGACTTTAAAGACTCGTCAATACGCCAGCAGTAGGTAACGATGACATCAGTCATCCACATGCCGTCAGCGATACTAGCTGGACATAACGACTACCCAGGTATTGAACGAATAGAAGATCAACAAGCAAGCTTGACCAACTCCTGCAAAGCCAATAAGCAACACTTACCGTACAGTCCGGTCTCTTGGTCTGATATGTCGCATATCGAGTCTAGGTGTGGAATCGTCAGACTCCAGTAACTTGATAAGTCATGCCGATGTGTGGCCTATAACCATTCGAGAAACTACTGATAGCACTTACCGCTAAATCTCATCAGCCCTAGCCAGGGACTTGTTGTTGTAGCCAATCGAACATAGTGCAACATCAACTCCCTATACCGGGAGAGACGAAACCCCTCCTATCACTCACTGCCTCAATGTGACTCAGGAATGTACCTAAAATCCACCTGTTTGCACAACTCCTTTGAGCCGTGGTAGGGAGGAAATCAAAGCACAGTGGGAACCACACAATACACTATGACGATCTTGGGTCTACAGACTAACCTGTATAAGTGTCACCAGAGAACTGCTATCTGACGATAGGTATGGTACCATCTAGGAGTTCTCGGTGAGTCATGTTCGGTGTACCCATTCTCTAATTAGCACATGTGTACAATCTTTGATGTCAAACACCAATGGATGTGTGATCAACCATTGCCCCATACAGGGTCAAGAAACATACACACTAGTCTACTCTGGAATATCGATGCCCTGTCTCGATACTCTCTCGACTAGGAACTGTTTAAAGGATGTGCTTATGGACTACACAAGCCCCACTAGTATGATCTGCATCATAGTCCTGGTAGTCAAGCTAACATCCTAAGGGCTTTATCAACATGTCTCAGAGAAAAAGTATAATAATACAAGTGTACATGTTAAGATAAAGAGCAACCAGATAGCATACTATCATGTCGAGCAAGAAAGTCCTCTATATATATGTCCAAGCATCCACTATATCATACAGTAATGGACTCTAGGGCATACATATTCCTAACATAGACAAACCCACATCCCTAGACCCCTACGAGAGCGGCAAGCAACCCTGCCAATTCTGAAGTTAGGCGGCCCGGTCTCGACTCCTCGAGATGGCCTCCCACTGGACTCTAGAACCCGGTCACTTATGCTCCCCACTTTGGGTCTATCCTAATACGGAAAAGTAAATAATATACATCAATAGAGACAACATCCTCAACCCGGAAGTGTCCCAATAAAAGAATATTACATACAAATTATTTACATGAAAGAAAATTGAAAAACTCTCATCTCACGCAAAACCCCCGGCTATCCAATCACAACGATCCAATATAATATATTAACCAGCAACACAATAATATCGCATGTCATTAACGTAAGTAAATATGCATATCCCTAATGCCGTTGACGTATAGCAACGAGATCTGGGATACACCACATATTATACTTACAGTGGCAGAAAAGAAATGAAAACTACAATAATTAGAATACGCATCATCCTTAGACATCATAAACCCGGAATATCTTATATTCCAGATTTCATGCTTAACCCTATAAACCTTGTGTTAGAGATAGTGCCCTCAGAGTCAATTATTGGATCACAGACACGTGATTGCAATGATTGAGGAAGGACCTATGCCGATAGGACAGTCTTACTCAAGATGATAGTATGTTATCTGGTTTATCTTTATCATCGTGTACTCGTTTAGGTGACCTTACAGGTCACTATTGCGCGTTGATAGAGCCCTTAGGATTCTTGCTTGACAGCCAGCAGTATGATGGCGATCATATACGTGGGAGCTGGTAGTCTATAAGCACATCCTTAAAAGGTCCCTAGTCGTGGGAGTTTCGAGACAGGGCATCGATACTCCAGAGTAGACTAGTGTATACAGTCGAGACCCCGACGAGGGGCGGTGGCCGGTCTCACAAGCCACTGGTGTCAGTTGGTTCACCTAAGATGTATACAGGTGCCCATTGGGTTATGAGTACACCGGACAGGACTCGCCGGGAACATGCTAGTTGGTCTTATACCAGACGTCAGATAGCAGTTCCCTGGTGACATGTGTACAGGTTAGTTCATCGACCTGAGATCGTCATTTGTCTCGTGTGAGTTCCCACTGTACTTTTATTACTACCCTACCACGGCTCAAAGGAGTCGTGCAAACAGGTTTTAGTTGGGTACAGTCCCGAGCCACATGGAGGCAGTGAGCGGATCTTCAGGGGTTCGTCTCTCCCGGTATTGGGGGTGAGGTCGCGCTGTGTCTAGGAGAGCCATTACACGAAATCCTTGGCCAAGGCAGGAGATTTACTGGTAGGTATTCCAGTAGTATCTCAGGGTGTTCTGGGCTACACTCCGACACGACTTGTACCGTTTTTGGGGGTCTGACTTTCACCAACCCCCTAGGCCCGCCATGCGATGCTCATAGACGAACAAACCGAACTGTACGGATATTGTCACTGACAGGCTCAGTAGGGTGTCAGGATGAGTTCGCTCATCGACGTCCCTTTTGGTCAATACCTGGTAGCCCGTTACGTATGGCTAATACCTCTGACGTGCTAGTGGTTAAATCCACAACCAAAGTATTGACGAGTCTTTAGAGTCCCCCACAGACCGTTTTCTCAAGTTTCGGGCGAAACGCTGTAGAGGCCGTATGGAGATATGGCAGGGTTCGATCATATACGTGCGGTATTGCACGGATCATGATCGGACGGATAATACTAGCGGGCTTTGGTTTAAGCCGGATCCTAGTATTGTACAGTGTAGAGTTTGTCTCATTGCATTTGTATTCGGTCGGAATACAAATGCGGGTATGTATATACAGTCGCGGGGTTTTCCTGTAATTTATTACGGGATCGTTTTTCTGAAGTTGCCAGTTTGCATTCCGTTTCGGCCATTTTCCTTTGTATCTTTCCTTGGCTGAAATTTGGTGGAGGAGGGTTTATTTGCAATTGTGCAAATTAGCGTTGTGGAGGGTGGTCTTTGCATATTTTTGCTTCATGATGGTTGCACCATCATTTGACTTCTTCACTCATCATTGCTTGACTTTTGTGGTTTGATGATGGGTTTATGAGTGTTGGACTTGGTTTGTGATCATGGTTGATCATGATAACCCTTTCTCTCTCTTGCATTATTTGGCTCACTCATTTTTGATCCACTCACTCTCTCCTCTCATTCTCTCCTTGATCATGGCCGGCCACACTTCTTGAGGGGTGAGGGAATTTATTTTGTGAGTGATTTGGTTCTCATTTGCTTACTACAAAATTCCCAAAAGCCACCACAAAAGTTCATAGTTCATTTCCTCCACCAAATGGCAACTTCTTTAAACCCCTTCAGACAAAGAGCACTACACTATTCTACAGAAATTCTTAGGCACGTCGGCTCGCCAACTTCGTGCCCGAGTTGCCTCGGTCCAGAGGTGGGAGCCCGTAAAAGAACCCGGCGATGTGGTGCCCTTCCAACGAGGAGATGAAGACCGGAGATTCCGCGGGGAGATCGAGACGACGACGAGAAGACCGAAGGACACGAATCGCTCGGTATATCTCTCTCCCCCTTCTCTAGTTAGCTAGGATTAGATTAATGGCCCGATCCGGGTTTTTAGTGCGCGGTGGTGCCGGTTTAAAAGTTTAAAGAAAAGTATCGTTTCCGCATTTTGGCCTCGGATTGACAGCCGGGGCGCCGCCGTGCACTTACAATGGTATCAGAGCCACGCCATTAACCTAGTCTAGCTTTCTCTAACGTGTTTACAAGTTCGATCGAACGAATTTCTAAAAACCACATTTTCCATGCATCAGTTTCTGTCGATTTTTTCCAGTCGTCAAAAAATTATTTGGTACATTGGAAAATTACGTGCAGGGTTTTTTGAGAATTCTGTGAAAATTTGGTCGGCTGATATTACTGTAGCGCGGCGGATCAGCGGCCAAAACCATGTTTGGGCCGCGGATCCGCCTCCGTTTTGTGTCCAAACTGCACCAAATTTTTATAGTGAGCTTCTGACATGGAAATAGGGTTTTTGGTATATTATTTTTGGCCCAGATTTTCTTTGAGTGCTACAGTAGTGCTTGGGGCCCACTTCGGTAAATTTGATCGATTTAAAATTTTAAACATGTTAGTTCACAGTATTTACATTATATCTGCGACCGTGAATGTCATTTGATTGGTAAATCCTGTCTAACTGTTATAGCCCTTTTAGACGGATTTGCAAACGTGACATTCATGTTGATGTTCTGTGTTGTGCTGTGATGTTGCAGATTGGTCGTGGGGGATAGCCTGGATGCAATGGTAGTACAGTTTTGGTTGTATTATGTACATTTGATATTGCGGGGCGAGCGTCCAACATGTGGACAGCCGTCACTGCCTGTTTGTATATTATTCTTTTGGGGAACGACCGGGGTGAGGTCGATATACCCGTTGTATGTATATTTTATTTTCTGTACTAGGATTACCCCACGGAGGGGTGCACGGATAGTCGGATTCTAGAGGGCAACGGGCCCGCATCTCATGGCATTGAGACGAATGGGGCTTTACTCTAGAATTGGCGGGCTATTCGCCGCACTCGTAGGGGGTACAGGTTGACCCAGGAGGGGTGCCCAAGTTACCGGATTCCGTAAAGTGTTGGGTGGTCCATTCACGTTGCTGAAGGGGACTGCCTCGCTTCAGGTTTTGGCGGGTAACTTGCCGCGCCCGTAGGGGTCTAGGATTTCATTGCACAGGCTATCCACACGACCAGGGGAACGTCGGGTTTCAGTAGCGGCTCTATGAAACCCGGGGATCCCAGATATCTGTATTGTTCTGTGATGCTTATTACATTTCTGTGATGTTGCATTTTATCACGCCTTAAGCGAATATTATATATTGATATATATATACTAGTAGATGTTGTATATGTTTTGGATCCGCGCTAGTCCAGTCCCCGCTCTGTCGTTAGTTAAGTAACCTAACGGGTAATGATGGGACCCAGTGGCGAATGCGGATGGTATATACGTACATCATTATTTTCGTTCTTTATTGGTGTGATCAGTTGATGGGACTGCATTGATTCGGATTAATGCAAGCTAAACAAACCTATTATGATGTTGTTAGAACAATTTTTCAAAAAGCTGTTATTGCAAGGACGTTCACTTTTGTTTTGCACAGTGGTATTCGGTTATGAATATCCAGCACCTCGGTCGACGAGGCAAGGGTCGAGATCCCTTCACCGGGAGTGACCCCTTGGACAGAAGTTTGCGTCAGGGCAATAACTTCATTATAGTTGATTACTTTTGCTTTGCATCGTGGTATTCAGTTGGAATATCCTGCACCTCATTCTACAGGGAAAGAGCCGAGATCCCTTCATCGGGAGTGACCTCTTTAGCAAAGGTTTTCATCACTATGTTTTTATAAAGCTATCTGGTTCCTTCAACGATATCAAGTTCATTACGTTAAAGGTTTTTCGCCAAAAACCATTCGTAGCCCTCCGTCATTTCAGAAAGGTAGCACTTAGTATTCATGCTATGTATGTTGGCCTTCGTCAAGGCATAGTGTATGGTAGTTATTTGTTACTTTTCTGGAGCATAGATAGATGCGTTGGTTTAGGACAGTCGTACTACTATTTTGGTCTTCGTCAAGGGTATGTACGGGTGGGTTCAAATTAACCTGGATAATGACGGGTAGAACTTGACATGTGACTTATGATATGTTGGCCTTTGTCAAGGTCATAAGAGCATGGGGCAAAAATCACATCGGGAGTTTCTAAAGAAACTGAAACTTGCCAGATATGCGCATACCTTCTGGAGTGTGATAACGTGAGCGGATTCCGTCACGTTATCATGCGGTGATAGTTGGATCCCGATTCTCACTGATGAGTTGGTTTACTCCTCGGGTGATCTCGACTAATTCTCCTTTCAGGTTTGGAGGAGAATTTGACGTTACAGTGGGAGGTTTCCTAATTAGATAAATTGATAACCATTCTGATCTAGGTTAGAGTGCACGCTGAGTGTTTCTTTTCTCTCTCTCTTTGGCAGCGACCATGACCCGACCCTAGACTATGACTCAGTAACCAAGATTAACCGAACCTTCTTATAAGACTGGCTTTTGGATTGTCAGAGTTGCAGACCTCATTGCCACTCCTACTTTATCCTTTTCTCCAGGACACCCCGTATTACTACGAACGTCCACTTCTATTGGATAAAACCATCGTATGGTTATATACGAACTCGAAGGAATTTATTCGAGGATGGTTTCCGGTTCTAGAGAAAACGAATAGGACTATTCAGTTGTCTTTTCCTTTTACCTTCTCTTAGGTTGCGAGTACTCCTTGGTTTAGGAGATAGTACACCTATTACGCAAATTGGATAGTCTTCTTCCAAATCTTAGGCTGGTGCCGAACGGTGGGGAATGAAGAAAACCAATTAGCATAACGATGGTGTACAGAAGGTATTAAGTAAAGACATATCAAGGGATTAGTAAGAGGGCAAAGTAAATTGCGAATGCTATTCACAACCAAACCAAGTATTTCTTCGCCAATCCTAAATCACCTTTGTATTTCTCCAGAACACTCCGTATCACTACGAAGATCCACAATTTATTGGATACTCCATCGTATGGTTATATACGAACTCGAAAGGAACTTGTTCCAGTTCGGGGATGGATTCTGGTTCAGGAGAAATAGGAATAAGGTTTATTCGGTTGTCTTTTATCTTCACCTTCTCTCGCATTGCGAGTGCTCCTAGGATTAGGACAGTACACCCATTATGCTTATTGGATAGTATTCTTCCAAACCATAGGCTGGTGCCGAACGGTAGGGAAGGAAGAAAACCATTTGGCCTAAAAGGGTGTGCAGAAGGTAATGACTAAAGACATATAAAGGGATTTGGAGAGATGGCAAAGAAATATACGGTTACAGTTGTGAATCTGGATAATGGAAGAGGCATTACTAGGAATACCATGATACCCCTACGAAACATTTCAATGTTTCAATTTCACTGTGTATTGTTAAAAGAAAACCGATTTCCCAATTAGTCCTTACTCCAGGGTATGTATTTACCAGGTATGATTCTCACATCTGTATGGTTTTACAGATGATGAGTGGGAGTAAGTTATTGGGAACTGGGTGATCATCCTCATTATATCGGGATTCGTTGTAATCGGTGATATTTGAGGAAGTCACCTGGGTTGTTTGCCGGACAGCAAATATTTGGTTTTGAATATCCGCTGTTATGCACCAATTTCAAATTGATATATCTGTACGTCTATTTTTATAAAGTGAGATATACCTTTTTGAAATTATGTCCATAACATTTACCTATATCAGTGGATGGTTAGGTAAGGAGCATTAAACAGCGGTGTAATTCTTCATAACCATAGTACAGTTTTCAACCTACGACGCACAGGGTTTGAGTTATTCAACTCAGGGGACTTATACAGAGTATTGTATGTTGTCCAGTGTCCATTAGGACAGAGGGGTTGGTCCTCATACTATATTCGGTTTACTTACGACTTCTCCAGTTTTTAGACATGTGTTTCGTAGAAATGCAAGATCTAAGTTTTGAGAAGTTATAGGTATATGAATAAAGTAGAGGACCAAGTATTGCAAGTGTCAGGATTCTTCAAGGTGATCGAAGATGTAGATACTTGTGTATAGTATTCAGTTGGTAGTAATGATTAAGAGAACTTGCTTCTCTTTCAGGTTACTCATAATTGGAAGCACTCCTAAGTTGAGTAACGCTGATCAACCTCCTTCCATTTAGTTGACATGCACTGGAGACAGCTGCATGATTTGAATCTGGTTCTAATTAAATCAGTGCCTCTGCTTCTATATTGGATATAGAACAGTTCATATCTTAACGATGTTAAGGTACGGGGAGTTATCCGGCTTATGCTTAAAACCAGACTCTGGATAACTCAAGGCACGTTTATGTAATGGTTGTTTGTGGGTTGACCCAGGCTATGACGAGGGTTGATTTTCTACCATCTAGAAGATCAATAGTGATATTGTTCTAGACTCGCCACAGTTTTAAAAGAAATGGATTTTTTCAGAAAACAGTAGTGGGAGTATGGTAGAACCGGAAGTAATTCCAGAACCGCAAACGATTACTGAAAATTTGATAAGAACCTAAAGATTCAATCTGGTTTGACATTCCATTGGCCACTCCGCAGATAAGGTGGGTAACCTCAGGCATCCGAGAGGTACTCCGGTAGCCTCAAGGACGGTGGCAGGGAGGTTCTTGTTTACCCAGACTTGACACTACTGTTGGTCTAGGCTATGAGACCCGGCAGAAGGATGAATATAGCGTCGTTCTAAATTAGCTTTAGAAGTGCACGTGTATATGACTCTGCCAGAAGGTTGTCGTAGTCAGTGGGAGCAGCGGAAGCATAGTGGACAAGTGGCTTATATCTATTTATAGACTAAAGCAGATATAGTGGAGATAGATCATCTATTTCTGATGTGACAGTCACAGGTTTGACTTCATCAGAATAGGGGATGGATCTGTTGAGAAGGTAGTAGGGTGTGATGTCCTGGTATTTGGATGACATACACAGAGTAGGAAGTGAAATTCCTATACTACGATCGGTTATACTTTGGTCGTCACACAGTGTTTTCTCCACATAGGATATAGATATAATATCAGACATTCTGGTTACTAGATCTATGGTTTTAGATCTAGATTTGGGAAGTATCCCAATCTAGGTACTTAGACAGCATTCTAAAGGTATTTAGAATGGACGACTCCTGGCACGGTAGTGTACCTGCAGGTGATGAAGTCACCCTCTCTAAAGGTGTCTTACAGACTAAAGGGGAGAAGGATGTGCATGATTGGCAGATCACTTGCTTAGGCAATTGAGTCAATCATGAGATGTCAAGTACCACATCAGATGTTATTTTTGCATGAGCTGCAGTAAGTTAATATTGATCCAATCCTGGAGAAACATTCGGAAGCAGTTTTAGAACATAAGTGGATGTTCTAGGGATATGATAACAACAGCCTCATTCGGGAAACGGTTATCATTCCAGGCTTCCAAGGTGACCTGGATGACAGGGTGGCCGTCAGAGTTATAGTTTTTCCTCTGACGAGGGGTAGTATTTTGGACAGGTGATCCAAGCAGATACTGAGGGAGGCATGGCGCAGGATACTGATTAAGTTCAGTTGACGATACAGTCTGAGAAGTTTGGATTTGGAGTTCATTTATGAACTAAGTCCCATCAGATATCCAGACATACTCTAAGACATGTATTGCTCATTTCGGGAGATGGTTTTCTCCGCGAACTTAAGATTAAGAGAGACATAGAAAGAAACATCAAAGCGGATCCACTCACTGAGGCTATTCCTCGAACGCAATAGTTTCGCAAACGGGTTTTGTGAGACTGATTAGTAGAGGACTTGGGTGATCGGTATCACACGGGCTGTGAGTATGCGACATCACAATAATTAGCCTTGAGTGCAAGTGGGAGATTGTTGGAGATAGTGCCCTCAGAGTCAATTATTGGATCACAGGCACGTGATTGCAATGATTGAGGAAGGACCTATGCCGATAGGACAGTCTTACTCAAGATGATAGTATGCTATCTAGTTTATCTTTATCATCATGTACTGCTTTCGGTGACCTTACAGGTCACTATTACGCGTTGATAGAGCCCTTAGGATTCTTGCTTGACAGCCAGCAGTATGATGGCGATCATATACGTGGGAGCTGGTAGTCTATAAGCACATCCTTAAAAGGTCCCTAGTCGTGGGAGTTTCGAGACAGGGCATCGATACTCCAGAGTAGACTAGTGTATACAGTCGAGACCCCGACGAGGGGCGGTGGCCGGTCTCACAAGCCACTGGTGTCAGTTGGTTCACCTAATATGTATACAGGTGCTCATTGGGTTATGAGTACACCGGACAGGACTCGCCGGGAACATGCTAGTTGGTCTTATACCAGACGTCAGATAGCAGTTCCCTGGTGACATGTGTACAGGTTAGTTCATCGACCTGAGATCGTCATTTGTCTCGTGTGAGTTCCCACTGTACTTTGATTACTACCCTACCACGGCTCAAAGGAGTCGTGCAAACAGGTTTTAGTTGGGTACAGTCCCGAGCCACATGAAGGCAGTGAGCGGATCTTCAGGGGTTCGTCTCTCCCGGTATTGGGGGTGAGGTCGCGCTGTGTCTAGGAGAGCCATTACACAAAGTCCTTGGCTAAGGCAGGAGATTTACTGGTAGGTATTCCAGTAGTATCTCAGGGTGTTCTGGGCTACACTCCGACACGACTTGTACCGCTTTTGGGAGTCTGACTTTTACCAACCCCCTAGGCCCGCCATGCGATGCTCATAGACGAACAAACCGGACTGTACAGATATTGTCACTGACAGGCTCAGTAGGGTGTCAAGATGAGTTCGCTCATCGACGTCCCTTTTAGTCAATACCTGGTAGCCCGTTACGTATGGCTAATACCTCTGACGTGCTAGTGGTTAAATCCATAACCAAAATATTGACGAGTCTTTAGAGTCCCCCACAGACCGTTTTCTCAAGTTTCGGGCGAAACGCTGTAGAGGCCGTATAGAGATATGGCAGGGTTCGATCATATACGTGCGGTATTGCACGGATCATGATCGGACGGATAATACTAGCGGGCTTTGGTTTAAGCCGGATCCTAGTATTGTACAGTGTAGAGTTTGTCTCATTGCATTTGTATTCGGTCGGAATACAAATGCGGGTATGTATATACAGTCGCGGGGTTTTCCTGTAATTTATTACGGGATCGTTTTTCTGAAGTTGCCAGTTTGCATTCCGTTTCGGCCATTATCTTTTGTATCTTTCCTTGGCTGAAATTTGGTGGAGGTGGGCTTATTTGCAATTGTGCAAATTAGCATTGTGGAGGGTGGTCTTTGCATATTGTTGCTTCATGATGGTTGCACCATCATTTGACTTCTTCACTCATCATTGCTTGACTTTTGTGGTTTGATGATGGGTTTATGAGTGTTGGACTTGGTTTGTGATCATGGTTGATCATGATAACCCTTTCTCTCTCTTGCATTATTTGGCTCACTCATTTTTTATCCACCCACTCTCTCCTCTCATTCTCTCCTTGATCATGGCCGGCTACACTTCTTGAGGGGTGAGGGAATTTATTTTGTGAGTGATTTGGTTCTCATTTGCTTACTACAAAATTCCCAAAAGCCACCACAAAAGTCCATAGTTCATTTCCTCCACCAAATGGCAACTTCTTTAAACCCCTTCAGACAAAGAGCACTACACTATTCTACAGCAATTCCTGGGCACGTCGGCTCGCCAACTTCGTGCCCGAGTTGCCTCGGTCCAGAGGTGGGAGCCCGTAAAAGAACCCGTCGATGTGGTACCCTTCCGACGAGGAGATGAAGACCGGAGATTCCGCGGGGAGATCGGGACGACGACGAGAAGACCGAAGGACACGGATCGCTCGGTATATCTCTCTACCCCTTCTCTAGTTAGCTAGGATTAGATTAATGGTCCGATCCGGGTTTTTAGTGCGCGGTGGTGCCGGTTTAAAAGTTTAAAGAAAAGTATCGTTTCCGCATTTTGGCCTCGGATTGACGGCCGGGGCGCCCCCGTGCACTTACACCTTGCATTTAAGTCTCAAATTGAAAAAACTTTTCGAAAACAAGTCGGGTAATTCAACAAGATTCCTGATTAAATGATCGAATGCTCGTCGGGAACTTTAGTAGATGGCCGCACCCCCGATGTCGTCAACGAAGTGCACTTAGGCATAACACCGCAGCCGCAAACACTCGAGTGGATGCTTTTGGCCATGGGGTTCTCTTATAGTCACTTGGTTGAGGCTATGGGGCGTAGCTGTCTACTAGTGTCTCCCGACGACTATTCGTGTACGATACGAGATTGCGACGGAGTTTTGATCCGAATCGAAACTCCGTGGCAATCCATCAAATGAGACTAAAATACTAGATTTACAAAACGCTAACTAGTTTTCACAAAACTAATCAATGTGGATTCCAAAAAATTGTATCACATAACTATAGAAATCTAGACGATGTTAAACATTTCAATCGATGTTTCAAGCAATAACAATTCACAAAGACCTCAGCATCTTAAGCCTCATCAAAAATACCCAAAAAGTCCAAAATATGGAAATGAAGCAGCACAAGAAAATCGATACCCTAACTTCACTATTGCACGGCGGAAGCACCACAAATACATGGTATGTGCGGCGGTTCCGCCGCCAAGTTATGGAGTTACGTTCTCGTATTTCTTGAGCCTTCATAATTTTACCTACATATTTTCTGAGAATTTTTAATCTGAAAAAATTCAACTTTTGAAAAATGAACAGAAAGTATGAAAAATACGGTGTTGAAACTTCGATCGAACACTTTAACATCGTTTAGACTTCGCCTAAGTCTCTAGCTTAGCTTTGATACCATATTGGTCAGGCAGCCACCCTATCTAATAGGGTTGCCATGGCACCAAGGGTCCCTCAACAGCTACTTTTTATGCATGCCCCCTCGCGAGGAAAACAACCCGCCGGAACACCTTCCGGTCTCAGGACACCCTAGGGGTAAGAGCCTATGCTTCGCCACACTGTCATACAGTGAGAACCCCCATGGATTGGTATCAAATGTCTAATATCTCTGATACCATGAAAGTATGTCTTAGCACCACTACTAGGTTTATACAAGCATCCAGTATGCAATTTTAAAAAATCTAGAGGTCTAAGCTATACTAACCTAGAATCGAACTAGAGAATTAGAGTTTTGAAGCAAGAAAACAAGTTCTATACTAAGTGAAGAAGGTTACAACCTTTGTAGACCGAGTCCTTCACTTCTAAAGCTCCAAATAGTAGTCCCTAGAACTTTTCTTAGACACCACTTGAGAAAGGAACGAGCTTGCTTTGTAGTCTTGGAAGCCGAAGATGATCCACCTTGAAGTCCCTCTAACTCAAACTCACTCTTCACTAATCAAAGTATTAGTGAAGCAAACAATCTATACTAAAGGGATAGGATAGTGTAGGTTGATGAAGTAGTAGATTAGCTCGCTCTAATTATTTTTCTATTTTCTTTTTCTCATCTCAAGAAAATGCTAGAGAGCAAGTGAGGAAGAATGGGATGAGAATGAACTTGGATGAGAGAGAATGAACCATGAAGTGAGGTGATGAGATGGTGTGGTAAAATATCTATGAATAAAACAAAGAGTAAGTGATGAGTCATGGCTTCTCAAGGCTTCCACAAGCATATAAGAAAATGACTCATTTTCTTTCTCTTTATTCATAAATCAAACCATTATTTACTCATCTCAAAATCTCATGCGTGATTCTCATACACCCTAGTTCCATGTATCATCAACCATGATACAATATAACCCAAATATATATATATATATAATCATATATTCAAGAGAAGAAAATCATTAGTGAGCTTGATATTAGTTTATATATAAGTATATATCAAATATATAAACATATATCAAATTATTAAATCAACACTTGATTCAATAATCCGGTTATATCATATATAACCGACTAATATCATATATATATATATATATATATATATATATATCTAATTATTAAATCAATAATTGATTCAATAATCCGGTTATATCATATATAACTGTCTAATATTCGATACTAGTTATTAAATCAACACTTGATTCAATAATCCGGTCATATCATATATAACCGGCCAATATCAAATATATATACATAAAATAAATCATTGAATCAACACTTAATTCAATAATCCGGTTATATCATATATAACCAAACCGATATCTCATATCGCCTTATTAGAATACGGCATCACATACACGTATTTAATCAAGCTCCCGCACTGTTGGCTATAGTGCCCTCAAGTCAATTATTGAATCCCAGGCACGCGATTATGATGATTGAGGGTGGACCTATACGGGAAGAACTGTCTTACTCGAGATGATAGTATGGTATCTGGTTTGTCTTTATCATCATATACATGCATTAGGTGGCATTACAGATCACTATTGCATGTTGATAGAGCCCATAGGATTCTACTTGACTACCAGTATTATGATGGCGATCAAATACGTGAGAGCTGGGTGGTCTATAAGCACATCCTTAAATGTCCCTAGTCGAGGGAGTATCGAGACTAGGCATCGATACTCCAGAGTAGACTAGTGTAAACTTATCGAGACCCCGACGAGGGGCAGTGGCCGGTCTTACAAGCCATTAGTGTCGGTTAGTCACCTAAGATAGTATACAGGTGCTCATTGGGTTATGAATACACTGGACGGACTCGCCGGGAACATGCTAGTTGGTATTATACCTATTGTCAGATAGCAGTTTCCAAGTGACATGAGTACAGGTTACTCTGTCGACCTGAGATCGTCATTTGTCTTGTGTGAGTTCCCAATGTGCTTTGATTACTACCCCACCACGGCTGAAAGGAATCATGCAAACAGGTTTTAGTTGGGTACAGTCCCGAGCCACATGTGTTAGTTATATGTATGCCCTAGAGGCCATTATTGTACATATGATGCATATTATAGTAGATGCTTGGACATACATAGGGAGGACTTTCTTGCTCGACATGATAGTATACTATCTGGTTACTCTTTATCTTAACATGTACACTGATTGTCTCTCTGTTACATGTTGATAAAGCCCTTAGGATGTTTACTTGACTACCTGGATCATGATGCGGATCATACTAGTGGGACAAAGGTAGTCCGTGAGTACATCCTTTAATGTCCCTAGTCGTGGGTGTATCGAGATGGGGCATCGATATACCAGAGTAGACTAGCGTATACCTTCTCGACCCATGTAGACGGGCGATGGATGATCCCATATCCATTGATGTTTGACATTAGAGATGATATACGGGTGCTCAGTGGAGACTGGGTATACTGGAAGGACTCGCCGAGAACTCCTAGATGGTATTATACCTCACGTCAGATGGCAGTTCTCTGGTGACACTGGTACATATTAGTCTGTCGACCCAAGATCGTCATAGAGTCTTGTGTGATTCCAACTGTGCATTGATTTCCACCTTACCACGTTTAAGAGAACGTGTAAAACAGTGGTTTTTGGGTACAGTCTCGAGTCCCATGGAGGCAATGAGCGATAGGAGGGGATTTCGTCTCTCCCGGTATTAGGGGTTGATGTTGCGTTGTGCTCGATTAGCTATAACAGGAAGTCCCTGGCCAGGGTTGTTTTTAAGATTTACTGGTAAGTGTTATCAGTAGTTTCTCGACCCGTTATGAGCCTCACATCGGCATGACTTATCAAGCTATTGGGGTCTAACGTTTACCACCCCCAGGCGAGATATGTGACATATCAGACGAAGAGACCGGACTGTACGGTAGTGTTACTGATTGGATTCGCTGGAGTATGAGCAGGCTTGCTTGTTGATCTTCTGATCGCTCAATACCCGGGTGGCCGTTACGTTTAGCAGACCGCTTGCAGTTTATGGGTGTTTGATACGATCATCACCTACTGCCGGCGTATTGACGAGTCTTTAGAGTCCTACATAGAGGTTTCCTGGTTCATGCGAAACGAAGTAGGAGCACATATGTGATATGTGCGGGACCGAGATTAATGTGCGTATGTGATACCGCATTCTATTCTCGTGATATGTAGTATCGGTAGGTTATATGTGATATAGCCGGGTTATCAAATCAAGTGTTGATTCGATGAATTGATACATATAATATTAGTCGATTATATGTGATATAGCCGAATTATTAAATCAAGTGTTGATTTGATAATTTAGTGTATAATTATATATTTGATATACTAGTTTACATTAACTAATATTAGCTCACTTAAATGTTTCTTTTTCTCACTTGTGTGCATAAGTATATATGTGATATATATTAATGTACATTTTTATTGTCATTCTTGATGATACACACTATATGGGTGTATGAGACTTACACCATGCTTATGATAATTGTGAGGATTATTTGTTTTAAGTAAATCCAAAATTAGTTGGAAATTAGTCACATGTATGAAGCTTGTGAAAGCTTGTAGATGTATTGACTTAGTCCACTTATTTTCTTTTGCTTAAAATATTTATTAACCTAACCATTATCACTTAACCATGGTTATGTCTCTACATGAGCTAGTATATGATACAAACTCACCCATGGTTGCTATTCTCACCTCATGAGTCCATTCTCTCATCTTCATTCTTCATCTTCTTCTTCATTGAGAAAGCTTGCTAGCTTTTCTCAAGGTGAGAAAATATTGTGAGAAAAATAAATCTAAAGTGAGCCCACTTCTTACTTCATCATCCTCTATTATATTAGCCATTTAGTTTAGGGTGTTTGCTTCACTAATCTACCATTAGTGAAGAGGTAGCATGAGCTTGAGTCTCCTCGACGTAGATCATCTTCGGCCTCGAAGACTTCGAGCAAGCTTATTCATTTCTTCATGTGAACCCTTACTAGAGTTCGGGTGTTCACTACTTGGAGCGAAGGGACTACTACACGGAGCTTTAGAAGTGAATGACCGGTCTACAAAGGTTGTATTCCCCATTCACTTGTTTGCAAAGTTGTTTGTATGTTGTATTGTTTAAATCTCTAGTTAAGATTCTAGGGTTAGGGTTCTTTAGAACGGCAAAAATTTGAAAACTGCATGGACGATACCTCCCGAAACCTTGTTGCCGACCTAGGGAACCCAACAGTGGTATCAGAGCCAAGGTAAAGATTTAAACGATGTTTGTTAGAATAACGAAACCGAAACAACTCTGAAACACCCAATACACATTCCTAGTTTCTGTCGAATTTTAAATGGCCTCTAAAAATTTTTTTAGCAACTGCAGAATGTTGTATGAGATATAACATGAACAATGTGAAAATTTGAAGCAATTTGAGGATGATATGGCCGGCCACATTGGCACCAAAACCGGCATGCTCAGTTCTATTTGGGTGTTTTGGCTTCAAATTTTTAGGGTGTTCTAGTCTCTGGATTTTGGTGTTTCAGGTGTAGCTAGTTTTTGCTAAAATTGCAAGTGATGTTAATTTTCTGCATAGGCAATTCGGAGTGTTTCGTATTCGTAATTCTAATCTTTGTTTCAGGTATTTTATATGGTGATAAAAGGTTCGAACGAATATCAATAACCCATATTTTCCCTTGCTAGAAATTTTCCAAGAGTTGGATTTTTCCGAGTTTAAAATCATCAGAAAATCATGCAAGCGATTCTGTGGACCCTCTAGAAGAACGATACTCAAACTCGACATTTTGGATCGCGGAACCGCAGTCATACCCTAGGGTTTGCAGCAGTTCCGTGGCGACATGAGTGAGGCATGGGTCGGCCCTTCTACGAATGGTTCATAGGAGCTGTGGCATATTCTGGGCACTTTTTGAACTCCGCTCAAGTGTTGAGCTTGTAGGGAAATTTTGGGTGTTTGTTTATTCGATCGAAAAGTTTAACATCGTCTAGCTATCTGTGATTGTGATACAATATTTGGAATTCACAAAAATTAGTTATGAGATAACTAGTTTGAATTTTATAAATCTAGCAGTTTAGTCTCATTTGATCGGTTGCCACAGAATTTTGATGTGGATCAAAAGTCCGTCGCAATTATATAGCATACGTGGATACTCGCCGGGTAACCTTACTAGATAGCCACGCCCCATAGCTCTGACCAAGTGACTGTAGGAGAACCCCGTCGCCAAAAGAATCCATTCGGGTGCTCGCGGCCGCAGTGTTCCGCCTTAGTGCACTCCGTCGACGGCATCGGGGTTGCGGCCGTCTACTAAAGTTTCCGACGAGTATTCGATCAGGTTATCGGGAATCTTGTTGAATTACCCGACGGGTTATTGGAAAGTGTTTTCAATATCGAGACTAAAATGCGGGGTTTATAATTGTTAGGCATGTGATGTCTAAGGAATTTATTTGGTTGGGCATGAAATCCAAAGTATGTGATACATTAGATTTATGATGTCTAAGGTGGTTGCGGATTCCAATTGTTGTAGTTTTTCACTTTCTTTTCTGCGACCGTAAGTGTAATACGTGGTGTATCGCCGATTTCGTTGCTATATGTCAATGACAATTGGGATACGCATATTTACTTACGTTGATGACATGTGATATTATGTGTTGCTATGATGTGTTATATTGGATCATCGTGTTTGAATAGCCAGGGGTTTTTATTGTAAGTGCACGGCGGCGCCCCGGCCGTCAATCGAACGCCGGAATGCGGAAACGAAACTTTTTACTTTAACTGTTAAACCGGCACCACCGCGCACAAAATTCCCGGATCGGGCCATTAAACTAATCTAAGCTAACTAGAGAAGGGGTAAAGAGATATACCGAGCGATCCGTGTCCTCCGGTCTTCTCGTCGTCGTCCCGATCTCCCCGCGGAATGTCCGGTTTTCACCTCCTCGCCGGAAGGGCACCACATCGCCGGCTTCTTTTACGGGCTCCCACCTCTGGACTGAGGCAACTCGGGCACGAAGTTGGCGAGCCGACGTGCCCAAGATTTATTGTAGAACAAGTGTAGTGCCATGTCTCATTGGGGTGTTGGAGGTTGCCATTATAGTGGAGGAAAGGAGATGTAAGTTTTTGTGGAGCTGTGTGATTTTTAAGCAAATGAAACACCAAAATCCCTACTTGAAAAATTGGGACAGCCCCATCAAGAAGTGGCCGGCCTTATGAGGTAAGGGGGAGAGGGAAAATGCCAAAGGGGGTGGATCAATAACAAGAGAGAGAGAAAAAGGTGATCATGAAAAGAAATCATGTGAAGAAATGATCACCAACCAAAATCAACACTCCATCAACCAATCATCTCACCACAAAGTCAAGCTATCATGAACCATCATGAACAAAGGAAAGTCAAGGGTGGTAGAATCATCATGAAACAACAAGATGCAAATAACACCCTCCACAAATGCTTATTTGCACAAATGCAAATAAGCCCTCCTCCACCAATCTTCGGCCAATGAAAGATACAAAGGAAAATGGCCGAAACGGAAAGCAAACTGGCGACTCCAAAAAACTGATCCCGTAATAAATTATAGGAAAACCCGCTACTGTATATACATACCCGCATTTGTATTCCTACCGAATACAAATGCAATAAAACAAAATCTACACTGTACAATACTAGGATCCGGCTTAAACCAAAGCCCGCTAGTATTTTCCGTCCGATCATGATCCGTGCAATACCGCACGTATCTGATCGAACCCTGCCATATCTCCATACGGCCACTACAGCGTTTCGCCCGAAACTTGAGAAACTGGTCTGTGGGGGACTCTAAAGACTACTCAACACCTTGGTTGTGGATTTAACCACTAGCACGTCAGAGGTATTAGCCTATACGTAACGGGCTACCAGGTATTGACCAAAAGGGACGTCGATGAGCGAACTCATCCTGACACCCTACTGAGCCTGTCAGTGACAATATCCGTACAGTCCGGTCCGTTCGTCTATGAGCATCGCATGGCGGGCTTAGGGGGTTGGTAAAAGTCAGACCCCTAAAAGCGGTACAAGTCGTGTCGGAGTGTAGCCCAGAACACCCTGAGATACTACTGGAATACCTACCAGTAAATCTCCTGCCTCAGCCGAGGGATTTGTGTAATGACTCTCCTAGACACAGCGTGACCTCACCCCCAATACCGGGAAAGACGAACCCCTGCAGATCCGCTCACTGCCTCCATGTGGCTCGGGACTGTACCCAACTAAAACCTGTTTGCACGTCTCCTTTGAGCGTGGTAGGGTAGTAATCAAAGTACAGTGGGAACTCACACGAGACAAATGACGATCCTCAGGTCGATGAACTAACCTGTACACATGTCACCAGGGAACTGCTATCTGACGTCAGGTATAAGACCAACTAGCATGTTCCCGGCGAGTCCTGTCCGGTGTACTCATAACCCAATGAGCACTTGTATACATCTTAGGTGAACCAACTGACACCAGTGGCTTGTGAGACTGGCCACCACCCCTCGTCAGGGTTTCGACTGTATACACTAGTCTACTCTGTAGTATCGATGCCCTATCTCGAAACTCCCACGACTAGGGACCTTTTAAGGATGTGCTTATAGACCCCAGCTCCCGCGTATATGATCACCCTCATACTGCTGGTGGTCAAGAAAGAATCCTAGGGGCTCTATCAACGTGCAATAGTGATCAGTAAAGTCACCTAAAGCAGTACACGATGATAAAGGTAAACCAGATAGCATACTATCATCTTGAGTAAGACTGTCCTACTGGGACAGGTCCTCCCTCAATCATTGCAATCACGTGCCTGTGATCCAATAATTGACTCTGAGGGCACTATCTCCAACATTTATGTGAGATGAGAGTTTTTCATTTTCATTCATGTAAAAGCTTGTATGTAATATTCTTTTATTGGGGCACTTCCGGGTTGAGGGTGATGTTACCATTGATGTATATTATTTACTTTTCCACATTAGGTTAGACCCAAGGAGGAGAGCTTAAGTGACCGGGTTCTAGGGTCCAGTGGGAGACCATCTCGAGGAGTCAAGACCGGGTCTCTTAACTCTAGAATTGGTAGGGTTTCTTGCCGCACTCGTAGGGGTCTAGGGATGTGGGTTTGGCTATTCATCGCGACCGTGGAATCCGCGTTTTTTATTGGCTTAAATAAAACACGGAATTCCTAGTATATCCAATATTTCATATGTATTTTTCTGCTGCTGATATTTTGTGACGCGATCACTTGATATGTTGAGACGAATGCTTATATTTTATATATATGATATATAATAAATATTGCTGCTTTCGTTTCTTCTGTGATGCTTAGGAAGCATATTTGATGGGACTGCATTAATGAGATTAATGAAATAAAAGAAACCTAAAGATGCTGCAGAATCTTGTTTTAAAAAAAACTGGTAGCTCTATTTCTTACTTTGCATAGCGGTATTCCGTGTAGAATATCCAGCACCTTATTCGATAAAGAAAGAGCCGAGATCTCTTCACCGAGAGTGACCTCTTTAGCGAAACTGGCAGATGCTACAACCCACACGGTTTGTCTTTTGATTGCTTCTATAGTTTTTGCTTTGCATAGTGGTATTTGTGAAATATTCTACACCTTATTCGATAAGGAAAGAGCCGAGATCTCTTCACCGGGAGTGACCTCTTTAGCAAAACTAATAAAACCCTCAAAAACACTCCTTTTCAAAATCACTCGATTCTACAACGAGATCAAGTTCATTACGCAAAGGGTTTGCTTAAAAACCTGTCGTAGCCCTCTGTCATTTCAGATAAGTGCTACTTAGTATTCGTGCTACATTTGTTGGCCTTCATCAAGGCGTAGTGTGCGGTAGCTAACTAGCGCTTATCTACTAAAGCATGAGATGCGATTGGATTAGGGTAGTCGTGCGACTTCGTAGGCCTTCGTCAAGGGTCGTGCGGGTGGGTTTAATTCAATCAGGAAATGACGGGTTGAACTTGACTAGCGCTTATGATTTCTTGACCTTAGCCAAGGTCATAAGTTGCTAGGGGCAAAATTATCGAGAATTTCAAGTGTTGAAATTTGCAATGAGATTGCATACCTTCTATGAGATAGTTGGATCCCGATACCCACTGCAAGTAATTGTTACTCCTGGGAGAGTTTTGCACTTTACAATTAGCCGATCAAGTAGGTGTCTAGAAAGGTGTCAACGGGGTTACGCCTCTAGAAAAACGAGGTTTATTTTAATTAGGTCCGTGCGAAAGCACGGAGAACCTCCCTCAAAGTACCGGCACTGGCCTGGCTAAAAGATTGGCGAACTTGTAGGGTGTAATTAATCCCGGCTAGTCTTTTCTTTTAGGGTTTGAAGGAAAATTTGATAAAAAAACAGTAGGACGCAGATGTCCTGAAAGCGAGGAAAGATTACGCCAGAGTACCAGCCTCCTTACAGTTTGGCTTAGGCAAGATCAGAAGGGACCTTGAGTAGGATTCCTTCCAGTACACTGCTGCAATAAGAGTTGCACCCAGGATCGGGTGTGTGATGGGCATTCAGAGGACCAGAGGTCGGCGCCAGAGATGTGCTGCTTTACGAGCGGTCGTGAGGATTGACCGAGAGGTGACCAGGAAAGTGCCAGAACGGAATCGTTCCTGTCAGCACACCTGACCGGTCCGATGAGCCGATGGATTGCGAGATTGGTAATCTACAGGAAAGATCAGGAACCAGAGGCAGAGGACGCCAGCCGCGAGCAAGAGGCAAGTAGATATCTTGCGCCGCTAGCATCGGATGTACCGGTACCTTCTCGACCCTGAAGGAGGATATACCGACGACGGTATTTATGATTTGTGATTTTGTGATTTGATTATCACGTATCCGTTGCTTTGGATTTCGGTATTTTGGGCGATCTATTCGCATGATTTAGTCTTGATGACTGAGTTCCATGAAATTTGATTTTGTGCACCATGGTTGCACTTACTGGGCATTTATACCTTGCACATAGTTATTAGTCTTGAGGTGTTGATTGCGATTTCATGCCTATTTTATGCCGGTGATTTGATTTACGCTTCCAGCATAGTTTCACGTACTCTTAGTGTTTTGATTTGTGCACTCAGTATAGCTTATAT
Organism: Agapanthus africanus; assembly: GCA_030015575.1. NCBI lineage: Eukaryota > Viridiplantae > Streptophyta > Magnoliopsida > Asparagales > Amaryllidaceae > Agapanthus > Agapanthus africanus. Next base: position 90,678,536 of record CM057337.1, read on the forward strand.
GTGCTTGTAGTGCATTGATATGTGTTTTATGCACGCAGTTGCACACGTTCATGATTTTCTTTGTATCTGAGTACACTTAGTGTTGCTGCTTACGCATTTGAGTTATTGCTGATATTTGTGCATGGGATGCACCAGTTCTATACTTCATGCGTTTGTCGCACCAGTTTTATGTTTCTTTCGTTTATCGCATCAGTTATATATTTCGTGCCTTTGTTGCACCGGATTTATATTTTGTGCATTTCGGTTGCACCTGACTTCGATTTGATGTCTTTCGATATGTCGATTTTGATTGTGATATTGATGTGGATTCTTGCACTCCGTGCTTTGACTGGACTTACGCATATTCGGCGTTGCTATTGGATTTTTGTGATTCCGTGCATATTGAGTGCACAGGGTTTAGATTTTCATTCGTGCACGATGGATGCACCGATTTGGATTTTCGCGCATGTTGAGCGCAGGCTTTGAGATACGATTTTGGTGCACACCCGATGCACTAAATCGAGATTCTTCGTGCATGTCAGATGCACATGTTTAGGCTGTCAGGCACACACGTTGCCTATGACAGATGTTTCGTGCACACCCGTTGCACCTAGACGATGTTTTGTGCACCTGTATGGCACATATTTGGATTTTGATTTCCGTACGCACCAGGCGTACAGGGTGATGTTATGTGCATTTTTGGGATTTATTCCTTTTGGAGCAGTACATTTCTATGATATTGGATATTTGTTTTCATACTGAGCAGGACTAGTCAGAGGACAGTGCCTGGATATATTTTGCATGCATCGATAGTTATCGAAGGGATTTCCAAAGAGCGAGCTATAGTCTCGGTATATATATACCTACGTGTCCGATATGACACGGAACGTTTTTAAAAAAAAAACAGGAAACCCTTCTAAATTGTTTTCAAAACGGCGGAACGCACCTATTAAACGAAGGATATATATATATACATATATAGTTATTTTCTTATGAAAAACGTCCGCCACTGTGCAGTGTTACGCGCATCGCACAGCGACTTAAAAAGATTGGGCATGCATTTACATCAGCTATTCACATGTTTAGATTGGATGTCTACATGTATAGTTCTGATTTATATCATATTGATTTTGTATTGGATTGACATTTGTGTCTTTACCATGACTTCGATGATTGCGTGACGCTTGATGGAGTGTTGCTTTTGAGTTATCTGCTCAGTACTCATGCGCATGCATTGCGCTATGATGTTTTAGGTATAGATGATTTCGGAGCCCCGATGACTTGGAATTTGTATTGAAATATTTTAGTATTTAGGGGTTTAAATTTAAAATTCGGGGACCGAATTTCTTTAAGGAGGGTAGATTGTAACGTCTTCAAAATAATAAAATATGATTTTTGGGAAATTTTATAATTTAATATTATTTTAATGAATATTTTAATATTCTGGTATAATTAAATACAAATAAATGGGGAAATATTTTGGAAAATTCTAAAATAAGGTATTTTATGGAATTATGCCATTTTAAAGTTTTTAAGATTAGTTATATGCTAATTTAGTGCTAATCGCGATTAAAAATCGCTAATTGAATTTTTAGTTTTTTTTGTGCAAAAATGTGCACATATCATTTTCTACACTTGTGTTGCTTGTGCATTTCTACCATGGCTTTCTTTTGGGTCTACTATTCAAGTGAGAAGAGTTTGGTGGAGAAAAGAAAAGAACAAGATAAGTGATGAGAGAGAGAGAGTAGGTGGCTTTTGGACATTTGACCCTTTCCTTCATCATTTCCCCATCTCTTTTCTCTCTCTCCTCTCCCTGGTTGCTGCTGCTGCCCTCTCCCCCTCTCTCACCCTCTTCATGAAACCCTAGATCCACCATGATAACAAAGCCAAAACCCCATTCCCACTTCACAAAACTTACTCCCAAGCTCACTAGCTACACATTAAACCTAGCAAGATTGGATTTGGAGGACTTTGAGCAACTCAAGAATTTTCTTAAGTTGCCAAAGGAGGTAATTTCTGCACCTAATAGAGTAGTATTTCAATTACTTGTGCATCTAATCTAGTTTCATATCGATATTGTGTTGTTTGTGGACTTTGGAGAATTCAAGTTAGGGTTTAGGGTAAAACTGAAATTTAAGATGAAATTGAGGATTTAGGTGACCTTAGAATCCCTTGTGTGATGCTAATTTGAACCCAAACCTGAACTTGAAAACAGAATACGGAATTACGGAATCGATATCGGGGAAAAACAGTAAATCTGGAAGTGTTTTGTGGAATCTGCTATCACCCCGAGATCCCAAAAATGAAATTGAGTTGACAGTGAGATGTGCAGGCACCAATGAACCACCACCCCAAACCCTAGCCCCCAACTCCTTTTCGAGGCCGCCAATTATTCCATTCTGGCCTCAATTTGCGGCCAGAGCAGGGTGGATCTGCCTCGTTTTCTGTGCATGGCCCCATTTCCTCTAGTTTTGACCCTGGGTATGTCTAGTTTTGACTGATTCCATCTAGGGTGAAATCTGGGTTGATTTTCCTATGTTGGTGCATGGTTTACGACTTGATTTAGCATGGATTTTGGTATTTGGTGATTCATTCCTGTCGGGTGGCGTTTGGACGTCAACGACACGTGGATATTGAACGTGTTTACATGCGAGTCGATAGGTTTTTACCTATGCGGGTAGCGTGTGCTATTTTGGTTTCCGATGTGGTTTTCATGTGCTTTAGCGTTGTGATATACTTGTAGGTACCCTACGAGAGGTTGAGGCAAAGAAGATGAAGATGGCGACATCGGCACCGACACATGAGAAGCAAGGTAAGTAGATTATATCTACGGGGAGAAGTCGGGTGGATGGCGTATAGCACCCCCGCAGTCCGTGGTGATGTATACGAATACGTATACATACATATATTTATTATGTGTTGTTTAGGGTTATTGATGGTAATATGGATTATTGGTGATAAGGATGTATTGGATGAGTATAGTGCGAAACCCTAGAATAGCGGTTGCACCCACACTCACACATACACACATACTTGCATACATTCTTTCATATATCTGTGCGCATATGATGGTGTGTATATCTATACATGGGTATGGGACTATGTGTTTATATACGGGTTTTGAGGATGATACGTGGGATTGAGATGAGTCGATGAGATTCGATTGAGGCCATGGGATTTGGCGACATGACAGAGTTCGTATTGGAGATGTGATATGATGGTAGTGATGCCTGTCATGTGATGAGATATTGTGATATCGACTCAGATTTAGGTGGTTTCCATACCCCTCTCTATTGGCTTGATTGTCCGGTTCGTAGTTCGCATAGTAGGCGTTAGGCTAGACCCGAGTCATACCTATTTCAAAACTAACGAATAGGGGATATTTTAAAGATATGCAGAAGGGTTTATACGGGTATTTTCAAATGATGTATCTTTTCTTAAAACACCTTAGCCCTTGTTTTACCAAAAGCCCTGATTCGTCTTATTTCAAATGGCACCACTGCATGACATATACAGATTGGTGTAGATTCTTTACCTTTGCGTTGATTATTCGATCCCGCATATTCATGCTATTTGCATTGCATCGCTTGTACTGTGGTTATATTTCAGTCATGCTGCTAGGACACCAGCACCATTATCGATGATGCATATGTTCCACGTACACTTGTTGCCGGCTCACACACTCATCATCGATAATTGCCATGTCACTACACTGTAGTACTATTGCATTCAGTATATGATCCTTGCATGACTTGATGATGTGCATACCTTCCTTTAACATGTCGCATACTTCATGCTTTTGATTATACGCATTGAGATATATTGTTTCTATGATATTTCTGGATTTGGGAACCGAGGATGTTTCAAAAGAGAATATGTAATTGTTTTAAAAAAACCGGTTACCCGTGATATGATATTTTGGTGTGTCCACCACGCGTTTTCTCGGTGCTGAGACGTGTGCTTGAAACCCGATTCGAGGAGTGGATGTTCCGTTTGCGGGTTCGTGGTGGGCCCGGTATGGTTCCCCTCGGCAAGATAATCGATGAGCTTTGCCGATTGAGCCTGGAGGCGGGCGAGTACCTACCGGTGATTGGTTGGACCTGGCGGTTATCCGGAGGATACTGACCAGTGTCGATAAATGGATATGAGCATACTGCCGGGGCCGAGGGCCGATACCGCAGACAGAGCCCGCGGGCCGATCCGGACTGACGGAGCCCGATATATGAGGATTTACGTGCCGATGCTGGGCACAGTTTTCATGATGTTTTCGAGTGTCGATGCTGGGCACTCCGGTTCCATGATTTTGACGTGTCGCGAGGGACACAGATGGTTTATATCCTCATATTATCCCCATGCACATGATTTATGATATTTACATGCATGGTGGTTATTGTCAGTGGGTGACGAGTGGACGGGATCCACGTGTGTGCAGATTTGATTACTTTGATCATACCTCATATTCATGACATGCTATTACCTGAGGCGCTAGCACGAGCACTTGGCACTACACTCATGTATAGGGATTACATTGCCAGTTTAGCAGGCTTCAGCTTTATTCATATTGAGGTTTATTTATATCTGATCGTATTGACCTAGGATGGGTCATGCATTCGATCTCTGCTTGTAGATATTTTCTATTCACGAGTTGGCAACTCACCCCCGTTGTGCCCCAGTTCTTGCAGGTTTGCCGTACAGATTCCATAGCGGTATTTCTGGCACATTGCTCCCTTATGGGTGATTTGCTTGGATAGGTGGGTTCTTTTGTATCAGAACCGCCATTGTTCATGTATTATTTATTGTATCTAGAATTTCCATCAACCAAAACTTGTATATTGTTTCAGACTTAGCAAACAGTGTTGTATTATTTCGACCTTAGAGTCGCGCTTGTAGTATTACGGTTTTCTGGCTGTTTGAGTTTCTTTTTCGGTTTTGATCCTCGCCCCTTGGCGTTGTATATTATTATTGCTTGCGTGGTTGTGACCGTCGATTGACGAAGAGCTAGCTCCCGCTTGGGGATGCCTTTTATCATTTCTTATATATTATTCTTGTTGTACCCCGTTCGGGGCCAGTTTTACAAAGGAAACTCTGCCGGAATTTTCAGGAAAGGTTACACATTTTAAAAATACACATTCGGCTTAGTTATTTAAAAACTTTGATTTTCGAAACATGATTTCTTTACTTTTCAAAACCAGTTTTCCTTATTTACTCTTTAAATGGTTTTAGATTGCTGGGCTTTTGGCTTACTTGGATTAGATAGTGTCCTATAGACTTCATATGGTTCAAGGGCCAGTCACGTGCTCTTTCGGGTCGTGACAAAGTTGGTATCAGAGCGCTAGGTTGACCTTGGTTCGAGTCTAAGTTTGACTATGTGGAGCCTAGGGCGTTATTTATATACGGAACTTAGGCTTGACCTTACGGAACTTAGACTTAGTCGAGGGGGTATTAAACCCGAACTTTCGCCGTGTAGGATGACCCTTGGTTGATGGAATAGGTGACTAAAGTAGAGTGACGTACCGTGGGTATGTTCCGCGGCATACTTACGACACGCCACTCCACTTAAGAAACCTTAGGTTGTACATTTCCTTGCACCGTATTATATTCCTTCCTATGATCTACCTTCATCGATACTGGTTATGGTTTTGCTGCCGCAATTGCACGGGCAGAGTGAGCTACGGCTCGAGTTGTGTCAGCATGAGCTCGTCGGGGACGAGGGCTGACCGGGGCGTGATTTCAGAGACTTACGGTTGCATTGAGGCTTCGTATTTTGTATTTCCGCACTATGAGCGTTTGACAGATCGCTGTTGCGAGATTTTCCGGTTGTGCTGATCGGCACCAGAGGATTGAGCCACTGATAGAGGCCAGCCAGGGTGTGATGACCGTTGATTTATCGCTTATTCATGATGGTTGAGGCGCTGCTTAGCGTACCGACGAATGAGCCAGTTGTTGCTGCGAATGATGAGATATCGCCCAGATGATTGGAGCTACTGCAGCATGAGCATATTCTTAGAGATATGATAGTGAGTCGCTAGTCACCGAGGATTAATGACTAGGACAGGTGGTTCGTTCGCTTACCCCGATGCGAGGTCATCAGGTAGATTGACTCCAGCTAGAGACGACTTCACGCAGATTCGTTGAGAGTCGATTGAGACGATCGAATGTCAGGAACCCATTTTCTAAGTTTAAAGTATTCGGAAAGACATGCAAGCGATTCTATGGACCCTCTAGAAGAATGAAACCCTAACTCGACTTAATGACCGTGTGAAAGCCTTTGAACCTTAGGGTTTGCGGCAGTTCCTCGGCGCCATTAGTGAGGCTTGGGTTTGCCCTTCTACGGCTGGACCACCGATGCTGTGGCATGTACTCGATACTATTAAACTGTACCCGAGATGTTGAGCTCTTGAGAGATTGTGAGGTTCTGACGAGTCGATCGGATGAGTCGACATCATTCGGATATCATGTGATGGGACGCTGCTTGGGAGGCTCCAGATACGAGCATAGCCGTCGGAGCGCAGTCCGTGTAGCCACGATGAGATGAGTCCGAATCAGTCGACATTGAAGCAAGGTGGAGTAAAGAGTTTGCACGAGACTTCGACGAGATGACGTTCCACTCCGCTGACATCAGAGATGTGACATACATGCTGAGGACGTGTTCGGCTAGATATCTTCTACTGAGTAAGGAAGATACCGTGTTCATGATTTTAAGTCCGTATGAGGGACTTCGGATGGACCGTAGCCGAAGACATTGCAGTGCGCAGAAAAAGACGCGACGTCGAATGGTCGATGATACAGACAAGCGGGACAAGAAGTTCGTGCGAGAAGCAGACGAGCTGCTACTACACCCCGTTAAGATTAAAAATCGGATATGCATACAAAGGCACAGGGATGCGACCAGCTTCCGAGGAGATGTTGTACTAAGGACGCAGATGTCCTGAAAGCGAGGAAAGATTACGCCAGAGTACCAGCCTCCTTACAGTTTGGCTTAGGCAAGATCAGAAGGGACCTTGAGTAGGATTCCTTCCAGTACACTGCTGCAATAAGAGTTGCACCCAGGATCGGGTGTGTGATGGGCATTCAGAGGACCAGAGGTCGGCGCCAGAGATGTGCTGCTTTACGAGCGGTTGTGAGGATTGATCGAGAGGTGACCAGGAAAGTGCCAGAACGGAATCGTTCCTGTCAGCACACCTGACCGGGACGATGAGCCGATGGATTGAGAGATTGGTAATCTACAGGAAAGATCAGGAACCAGAGGCAGAGGATGCCAGCCGCGAGCAAGAGGCAAGTAGATATCTTGCGCCGCTAGCATCGGATGTACCGGTACCTTCTCGACCCTGAAGGAGGATATACCGACGACGGTATTTATGATTTGTGATTTTGTGATTTGATTATCACGTATCCGTTGCTTTGGATTTCGGTATTTTGGGCGATCTATTCGCATGATTTAGTCTTGATGACTGAGTTCCATGATATTTGATTTTGTGCACCATGGTTGCACTTACTGGGCATTTATACCTTGCACATAGTTATTAGTCTTGAGGTGTTGATTGCGATTTCATGCCTATTTTATGCCGGTGATTTGATTTACGCTTCCAGCATAGTTTCACGTACTCTTAGTGTTCTGATTTGTGCACTCGGTATAGCTTATATGTGCTTGTAGTGCATTGATATGTGTTTTGTGCACGCAGTTGCACACGTTCATGATTTTCTTTATATCTGAGTACACTTAGTGTTGCTGCTTACGCATTTGAGTTATTGCTGATATTTGTGCATGGGATGCACCAGTTCTATACTTCGTGCGTTTGTCGCACCAGTTTTATGTTTCTTGCGTTTATCGCATCAGATATATATTTCGTGCCTTTGTTGCACCGGATTTATATTTTGTGCATTTCGGTTGCACCTGACTTCGATTTGATGTCTTTCGATATGTCGATTTTGATTGTGATATTGATGTGGATTCTTGCACTCCGTGCTTTGACTGGACTTACGCATATTCGGCGTTGCTATTGGATTTTTGTGATTCCGTGCATATTGAGTGCACAGGGTTTAGATTTTCATTCGTGCACGATGGATGCACCGATTTGGATTTTCGCGCATGTTGAGCGCAGGCTTTGAGATACGATTTTGGTGCACACCCGATGCACTAAATCGAGATTCTTCGTGCATGTCAGATGCACATGTTTGGGCTGTCAGGCACACACGTTGCCTATGACAGATGTTTCGTGCACACCCGTTGCACCTAGACGATGTTTTGTGCACCTGTATGGCACATATTTGGATTTTGATTTCCGTGCGCACCAGGCGCACAGGGTGATGTTATGTGCATTTTTGGGATTTATTCCTTTTGGAGCAGTACATTTCTATGATATTGGATATTTGTTTTCATACTGAGCAGGACTAGTCAGAGGACAGTGCCTGGATATATTTTGCATGCATCGATAGTTATCGAAGGGATTTCCAAAGAGCGAGCTATAGTCTCGGTATATATATACCTACGTGTCCGATATGACACGGAACGTTTTAAAAAAAAAAAACAGGAAACCCTTCTAAATTGTTTTCAAAACGGCGGAACGCACCTATTAAACGAAGGATATATATATATACATATATAGTTATTTTCTTATGAAAAACGTCCGCCACTATGCAGTGTTACGCGCATCGCACAGCGACTAAAAAAGATTGGGCATGCATTTACATCAGCTATTCACATGTTTAGATTGGATGTCTACATGTATAGTTCTGATTTATATCATATTGATTTTGTATTGGATTTGACATTTGTGTCTTTACCATGACTCCGATGATTGCGGGACGCTTGATGGAGTGTTGCTTTTGAGTTATCTGCTCGGTACTCATGCGCATGCATTGCGCTATGATGTTTTAGGTATAGATGATTTCGGAGCCCCGATGACTTGGAATTTGTATTGAAATATTTTAGTATTTGGGGTTTAAATTTAAAATTCGGGGACCGAATTTCTTTAAGGGGGGTAGATTGTAACGTCTTCAAAATAATAAAATATGATTTTTGGGAAATTGTATAGTTTAATATTATTTGAATGAATATTTTAATATTCTGGTATAATTAAATACAAATAAATGGGGAAAAATTTTGGAAAATTCTAAAATAAGGTATTTTATGGAATTATGCCATTTTAAAGTTTTTAAGATTAGTTATATGCTAATTTAGTGCTAATCGCGATTAAAAATCGCTAATTGGATTTTTAGTTTTTTTTGTGCAAAAATGTGCACATATCATTTTCTACACTTGTGTTGCTTGTGCATTTCTACCATGGCTTTCTTTTGGGTCTACTATTCAAGTGAGAAGAGTTTGGTGGAGAAAAGAAAAGAACAAGATAAGTGATGAGAGAGAGAGAGTAGGTGGCTTTTGGACATTTGACCCTTTCCTTCATCATTTCCCCATCTCTTTTCTCTCTCCCCTCTCCCTGGTTGCTGCCGCTGCCCTCTCCCCCTCTCTCACCCTCTTCATGAAACCCTAGATCCACCATGATTACAAAGCCAAAAGCCCATTCCCACTTCACAAAACTTACTCCCAAGCTCACTAGCTACACATTAAACCTAGCAAGATTGGATTTGGAGGATTTTGAGCAACTCAAAAATTTTCTTGAGTTGCCAAAGGAGGTAATTTATGCACCTAATAGAGTAGTATTTCAATTACTTGTGCATCTAATCTAGTTTCATATCGATATTGTGTTGTTTGTGGACTTTGGAGAATTCAAGTTAGGGTTTAGGGTAAAACTGAAATTTAAGATGAAATTGAGGATTTAGGTGACCTTAGAATCCCTTGTGTGATGCTAATTTGAACCCAAACCTGAACTTGAAAACAGAATACGGAATTACGGAATCGATATCGGGGAAAAACAGTAAATCTGGAAGTGTTTTGTGGAATCTGCTATCACCCCGAGATCCCAAAAATGAAATTGAGTTGACAGTGAGATGTGCAGGCACCAATGAACCACCACCCCAAACCCTAGCCCCCAACTCCTTTTCGAGGCCGCCAATTATTCCATTCTGGCCGCAATTTGCGGCCAGAGCAGGGTGGATCTGCCTCGTTTTCTGTGCATGGCCCCATTTCCTCTAGTTTTGACCCTGGGTATGTCTAGTTTTGACTGATTCCATCTAGGGTGAAATCTGGGTTGATTTTCCTATGTTGGTGCATGGTTTACGACTTGATTTAGCATGGATTTTGGTATTTGGTGATTCATTCCTGTCGGGTGGCGTTTGGACGTCAACGACACGTGGAAATTGAACGTGTTTACATGCGAGTCGATAGGTTTTTACCTATGCGGGTAGCGTGTGCTATTTTGGTTTCCGATGTGGTTTTCATGTGCTTTAGCGTTGTGATATACTTGTAGGTACCCTACGAGAGGTTGAGGCAAAGAAGATGAAGATGGCGACATCGGCACCGACACATGAGAAGCAAGGTGAGTAGATTATATCTACGGGGAGAAGTCGGGTGGATGGCGTATAGCACCCCCGCAGTCCGTGGTGATGTATACGAATACGTATACACACATATATTTATTATGTGTTGTTTAGGGTTATTGATGGTAATATGGATTATTGGTGATAAGGATGTATTGGATGAATATAGTGCGAAACCCTAGAATAGCGGTTGCACCCACACTCACACATACACACATACTTGCATACATTCTTTCATATATCTGTGCGCATATGATGGTGTGTATATCTACACATGGGTATGGGACTATGTGTTTATATACGGGTTTTGAGGATGATACGTGGGATTGAGATGAGTCGATGAGATTCGATTGAGGCCATGGGATTTGGCGACATGACAGAGTTCGTATTGGAGATGTGATATGATGGTAGTGATGCCTGTCATGTGATGAGATATTGTGATATCGACTCAGATTTAGGTGGTTTCCATACCCCTCTCTATTGGCTTGATTGTCGGGTTCGTAGTTCGCATAGTAGGCGTTAGGCTAGACCCGAGTCATACCTATTTCAAAACTAACGAATCGGGGATATTTTAAAGATATGCTGAAGGGTTTATACGGGTATTTTCAAATGATGTATCTTTTCTTAAAACACCTTAGCCCTTGTTTTACCAAAAGCCCTGATTCGTCTTATTTCAAATGGCACCACTGCATGACATGTACAGATTGGTGTAGATTCTTTACCTTTGCGTTGATTATTCGATTCCGCATATTCATGCTATTTGTATTGCATCGCTTGTACTGTGGTTATATTTCAGTCATGCTGCTAGGACACCAGCACCATTATCGATGATGCATATGTTCCACGTACACTTGTTGCCGGCTCACACACTCATCATCGATAATTGCCATGTCACTACACTGTAGTACTATTGCATTCAGTATATGATTCTTGCATGACTTGATGATGTGCATACCTTCCTTTAACATGTCGCATACTTCATGCTTTTGATTATACGCATTGAGATATGTTGTTTCTATGATATTTCTGGATTTGGGAACCGAGGATGTTTCAAAAGAGAATATGTAATTGTTTTAAAAAAACCGGTTACCCGTGATATGATATTTTGGTGTGTCCACCACGCGTTTTCTCGGTGCTGAGACGTGTGCTTGAAACCCGATTCGAGGAGTGGATGTTCCGTTTGCGGGTTCGTGGTGGGCCCGGTATGGTTCCCCTCGGCAAGATGATCGATGAGCTTTGCCGATTGAGCCTGGAGGCGGGCGAGTACCTACCGGTGATTGGTTGGACCTGGCGGTTATCCGGAGGATACTGACCAGTGTCGATAGATGGATATGGGCATACTGCCGGGGCCGAGGGCCGATACCGCAGACAGAGCCCGCGGGCCGATCCGGACTGACGGAGCCCGATATATGAGGATTTACGTGCCGATGCTGGGCACAGTTTTCATGATGTTTTCGAGTGTCGATGCTGGGCACTCCGGTTCCATGATTTTGACGTGTCGCGAGGGACACAGATGGTTTATATCCTCATATTATTCCCATGCACATGATTTATGATATTTACATGCATGGTGGTTATTGTCAGTGGGTGACGAGTGGACGGGATCCACGTGTGTGCAGATTTGATTACTTTGATCATACCTCATATTCATGACATGCTATTACCTGAGGCACTAGCACGAGCACTTGGCACTACACTCATGTATAGGGATTACATTGCCAGTTTAGCAGGCTTCAGCTTTATTCATATTGAGGTTTATTTATATCTGATCGTATTGACCTAGGATGGGTCATGCATTCGATCTCTGCTTGTAGATATTTTCTATTCACGAGTTGGCAACTCACCCCCGTTGTGCCCCAGTTCTTGCAGGTTTGCCGTACAGATTCCATAGCGGTATTTCTGGCACATTGCTCCCTTATGGGTGATTTGCTTGGATAGGTGGGTTCTTTTGTATCAGAACCGCCATTGTTCATGTATTATTTATTGTATCTAGAATTTCCATCAACCAAAACTTGTATATTGTTTCAGACTTAGCAAACAGTGTTGTATTATTTCGACCTTAGAGTCGCGCTTGTAGTATTACGGTTTTCTGGCTGTTTGAGTTTCTTTTTCGGTTTTGATCCTCGCCCCTTGGCGTTGTATATTATTATTGCTTGCGTGGTTGTGACCGTCGATTGACGAAGAGCTAGCTCCCGCTTGGGGATGCCTTTTATCATTTCTTATATATTATTCTTGTTGTACCCCGTTCGGGGCCAGTTTTATAAAGGAAACTCTGCCGGAATTTTCAGGAAAGGTTACACATTTTAAAAATACACATTCGGCTTAGTTATTTAAAAACTTTGATTTTCGAAACATGATTTCTTTACTTTTCAAAACCAGTTTTCCTTATTTACTCTTTAAATGGTTTTAGATTGCTGGGCTTTTGGCTTACTTGGATTAGATAGTGTCCTATAGACTTCATATGGTTTAAGGGCCAGTCACGTGCTCTTTCGGGTCGTGACAGATTCTTTATTAAGTTAAAGAAGGATATAATTCTGTATTGGAGGATAATGTTGTGAACATTTTCCTGAATCAAGAGTTGATTGGATCAGGCACGTTACATAATAGCATATACATTCTAAATCAAACCACAGTTCAAAGTATCTAGAACACACACAAGAGGAAGAGTTCAGAAATGAACGAATCTTTCTTGAGGCATTGTAGACTAAGTCATATCAATGCGACCCGACTAGCTAAGTTACATTAAGATGCAAATTTAAATCAGTTTAAATTTACATCTTATGAAACTTTCCAGTCATGTCACAAAGATAAAATGACCATAGCTCCGTTTACTGGAAACAGAGAAAGAGTTAGTGAACTCTTGGGATTGATACATGATGATGTATGTAGGTCCCATGTCTACACATGTCAGGACTGGTTCTTTGTACTTCATTACATTCACTGATGATCTCTCAAGATTCGGACATATGTTCCTGTTGAAACACAAGTCTGAAGTTTTTAAGAAATTCAAAGAATATAAGTCTGAAGTAGAGAACCAAAACGGGTATAAGTATTATGTCCTTTGATGTGATCAAGGAGGAGAATACTTGAGCACGGAGTTCCTGGACAATTCAAAAGAAGAATGAGATTCTCTCTCAGCATTACTCCTCCGCATACACCATAGCACAACGGTGTATCGGGGTGGAGCAATCGCACCATATTAGATATGGTGCGCTCTATGATGAGTACTACTGAGTTGCCTATTTCCTTTTTGGGAATTATGCACTTGAGAAGTTGCATACCTATTGAATAGGGTTCCAACCAAATCAGGTGCCTACCACTCCATATGAGATATGGTATGGGAAGAGCCCATGTCGTAAGTAAGTTAAGATTTAGGGTTTTCCAGCCTATGTCTAAAAGCAAAATCTGGACAAGCTCGAGGCAAGGTCAGTTCTGTATAAGTTTGTAGGATATCCCAAACATTTGCGAGGGTATATCTTCTACCACTCTGAGGAGCAAAAGGTGTTTTGTTTCTTAGCATGCCACCTTTTTAGAAAAGGAATTTCTTGTGAAAAAATTCCAGCTAGACAAACTAACAGCTGATGATTTGGTGAAACCAAAGGATTCAATAGTCTCCAACGAACCTCGGCCTCTTCGCGAATCTGGTAGGGTTCCTCGTCCACTTGAGAGATACTACAGTCTTCTCGGTGACGGTGGGAGTGAGTATTGCATCATGGTAGATGATGGCCCAACCAGGTTCAAGCAGGCCATCACGAGTGGCGACTCTGTGAAACGGCTGGATGCTATGCGATCTGAGATGGAATTTATATACACCAATAAAGTATGGACTTAGGTTGCTATATCTGAAGGGTTAAACCCCCATCAGAAGCAAGTATATCTTAAGAAGATTACTTGGTGTAGATGGAAAAGTTGAGACTTTCAAAGCTAAACTTGTTGAAAAAGGTTTTCATCATCGACCAGGTGTGGATTATGATGAAACCTTTTCTCCAGTGGCTATGCTAAGTCCATTTGGATCCTACTTGCTATTGTTACATACCATGACTACGATATCTGGCGATAGGGTGTCATGACTGCTTTTCTAAATAATGATTTAGAAGAGAGCGTCTATAAGTACACATACAGAGGGCTTCGTAGACAGTGGGAGCGGCGGAAACGTGTGCAAGTTGCTTTACGGGTTAAAGCAGGTATCGCGGAGTTGGAACATCTGTTTTAATGTGGTAGTCAAAGCGTTTGACTTCATCAAAATGGTATATGAACCTTGTATATACAAAAAGGTAGTAGAGAGTAAGCTGGTCTTCCTCGTATTGTACGTAGATGACATACTCTTGATAGGGAAGGTGCTTCCTATGCTACACTCGGTCAATCTCCTCTTATCACAAGGATTCTCCAAAAAGGATCAAGGTTATACATCCTAAATCCTGGGTTTTGGATCTATGAGATAGATCTAAGTGGATGTTAGGATTCTCACTAGGTCTAGTGAGATGGTATCAATCGATCCTGGGGAGAATCACTGGATAGATTCCAGGATGGTAAGGTCGACTGAATGTCAGTCACAGGAATTGTCTTTACCCTCAGTGGAGGGACGGTATGTTGGAAGAGTTCCAAGCAAGATACCGTGGCAAATTAGATGATAAAGGCTAGATACATCGCTACCAAATATGCTACCAATGAGGCAGTCTGGGTGTATATTAGTTCATGAGATGAACTTCGTTCCTACAGTTGTGTGACAATGGAGTTATGGCTTATGCCTAGGAACCTCCGTCCCATCAGTAACCCAGACATATTCTAAGGCAGTATCACCTGATCATGGAGATGGTTGATCTCTAGGGAAATCAAGGTTAGGAGAAAAGATTCAGAGGACAACACAGCGGCTCCACTCACAAAAGCTTTTTGCCAAGAGAGACTTTTATAGGATGGTTGAGTATGAGATACTATAACCACTGCTGATTGTTGAGTATTGGATACTACAACATATGGCCCTGTTCACCGCCGAAAGACGCGCAAGACGGACGTCTTTCCTGAGATTCGGGGCAGATGCTAATTGGTGCTATCCGTCCACCTCTCCGAAGATACCAAGTTGATTTATGGCACCATGTATTGAAGGTTTAAACGGATGCGGCCGATGTAGCAGACTTCGTCAGATTCCCCCTCGCTTGAGGGGTTTTTGATTGTGGGGATGCTCTTCCCTGCAGGCGCAAGCCACTGCAGTTAATTACGCTACCGCATCGCGGTAAAAACTTTCTCCTTCTCCAGATGGTCACTTCGTGTCGTGGGTGTTTGTTTTATGTTTGGTTGCCCGTGGATTGTATACAGAGACAAAGTTATGTTGTCGCCCATAGGGCGTGGACTAGTCCAAACCCGTATCTTTCTTAGATTTGGGTTTGGGGGTTGGGTTTAAGGATACGTTAGCCTCATTTGAGACTAAGATCAACTTAAACGTTAGTTAAGGATACGTTAGTCTCATTTTAGACTAAGATCAACTTAACGGGACCGTTTAGATCTGACAAGAGAGCAATTGGGCTCTGTTGTTTAGTTTAGTGACATTGCGGTCGATAATTAGTTTAAGGACATTACGGTCCAATGTTAGTTTAAAGACATCGCGGTCGAGGTTAAGGACATCATAGTCCGTGGATTTAAGGACTCCACAGTCCGTTGTTAGTTTTAAGACATCACGGTCGAGGTTAAGGATGTCATAGTCTATGAGTTTAAGGACCTCACAGTCCAATATTAGTTTAAAGACATCACGCTCGAGGTTAAGGACATCATAGTCTATGAGTTTAAGGACCCCACAGTCCAATGTTAGTTTTAAGACATCACGGTCGAGGTTAAGGATATCATAGTCCGTGAGTTTAAGGACCTCACAGTCCGATGTTAGTTTAAAGACATCACGGTCGAGGTTAAGGACATCATAGTCCATGAGTTTAAGGACCCCACAGTCCATAGAAATGTATGGTTGTCGGGACCCGTCACCTCTCTGAAGACGTTGAAAGATTACAACGACAAATATCAGAGGAGTGAAGAGATGTACCCTTGCACCAAAGTGGATTAAATGATCTGTAGTCCAATTTGGAACTGAGATCAATTAATTAAATTATGAGCACATTGGCTCAGTTGAGTCTGAATTGAGAACTTATGGCCAACTTGGGCTAAGTCCAATAAAGTTTGAAGTATTGGCCCTCTGTTGAACCATTAGACATTTGTCTGGGTTCAAGCCCACATTATTTAGTAATGCTAAACAAGAGTTTGAGGGCTTTGATAAGATTTGGATCATTGGCTGAGGATTAAACATTATACCTCTGAATTTTTATTCAATTTTGAGATTCAATTGAAGGGGAGGCTTTGCCTCTAGAATATTAGCCAATTTGGCTAACACTAGAGAACAACAGTGTTAAACACTGGAAATAAGATTATCAAATTAATGTTAAACACTAGAAATGTGATTCTCAAATTAGTGTTAAACACTAAAAGATAGCAGTGTTAAACACTGGAAACAGAATTGTCAGATTAGTGTTAAACACTAGAAGGAGAAGGGGTCACGTGGGAGCACGTGATGGCATCAAAAGCGGGGCCAGATCCCTTTTATTTTGTTCTGCAAACAAGTGTTAAACACTTTTAATTTTCATAGCCATCACGTGTGGGCACGTGATGTATGCTCATGCCCTGATTTATTAGAACATTTATTAGGGGTCACGTGGTAACACGTGAGAGCGCCCAAGTCAGATTTTGCCTTTGCTTTTGTTCCATTTACAATGAGGGTCACGTGGGAGCACGTGAGGCATTGCCTCAAAGCTAATTTTTTCTCATTTATGGGGATCTTTTCAGGGGTCACGTGGGGACACGTGACCCTAGTTCTTTGCATGCATAGAGATCTCTTTAGTCTCTTTATTTTATTTTGAGAATTAAATTCTCTGTAGCGTTAAACCCTGATCATGATTTGGAGGAATTAAATTCCTATTATGAAAGAATTAAATTCTTATATAGGGTTAAACCCTAATTTTCTTTTAGAGGAATTAAATTTCCATATATGTAAAAGAATTAAAATCTTGTATAGGGTAAAACCCTAACTTCATTTTTTAAGAGGAATTAAATTCCTGTGAATTTTGCAGGGTTACTAGGCACTCTAACAAAGGTCTATAAGGCATCAACCATACCCGATTTAAAATTTAAACGTGCCGAACAACCCTAACCAAGATCTTTAAACTAGAGATCAGGCGAAACAAAGCATGTTAAACACTTTAACATCTAAGAGTTTGGGATTACAACCTTTGTAGTCCGGTCCTTCACTTCTAAAGCTCCGTGTTGAGGTCTCTTCGCTGTGATCATCGAGTTTCCAGACTCTAGAGAGGCTCTATGAAGAGAAAGATGCAAACTTACTTCCGATCTTCGATAACTAAGATGATCTACCTTGAAGTTTCTATAACACAAGCTCTCACTCACTAAATGAAGTGAACACCCTAATCTAAATGGCTAGGATAGATTAGGATGATGAAGTAGGATTTTAGCTCTCATTTGTTTTCATAATCTCACTTTAAATCATCACTAATGAAAAAGCTAGTAAGCTTTTCCATTAAGAACTCAAGGAAGAAGAAGAAGAATCCTTTTGTGATGAATAAGGAAACTCTAGTATGGTTAGAATTGCAACCATGGGTTAAGTATGAAGACTTAACCCATGTAGAGATTTAACTAGAGTAAAGGGTTGGGTTGGGTTAAGGAAATATCTATGCAAAATATCCAAGTCAAAGTCAAAGCTTCAAGAAGCTTCTTGAAAGCTTCATGAAGACTTAACCCTAATCCAAACCCTAACCTCAATTAAACTCCACAAAACATGTTGCATTTATAACCATAACATGTTACAATATTATATATCACATATATAATATTTATTGTAACAAAATAAAATAATACAATTAACATATATCGCATATATATCAATGTATTACCCGAGTGAGAAAAAGAATCTTTTAGTGAGCTTATATCAGTTAATGTAATTTAATATATCAAATATATAATTATACATTAAATTATCGAATCAACACTTGATCCGATAATCCGGCTATTTCACAAATAATCGACTAATATAATCTGTATCAGTTCATCGAATCAACACTTGATCCGATGACCCGGCTATATCACATATACCCGGCCGATATCTCATATCATGAGAATCTAATATGGTATCGCATATACGCATCATTCTCGGTCCCGCACATATCACATATGTGCTCCTACTCCGTTTTGCCTGAGCCAAGAAACCTCTGTGTAGGACTCTAAAGAATCGTCAATACGCCGGCAGTAGGTGATGATCATATCAAACACCCACAAGCTGCAAGCAGTCAGCTAAACGTAACAGCCACCCAGGTATTGAGCGATCAGAAGATCAACAAGCAAGCCTGTACATTCTCCTGCGAATCCAATCAGTAACACTCCCGTACAGTCCGGTCTCTTCGTCTGATATGTCGCATATCTCGCCTAGGGATGGTAAACGTCGGACCCCAGTAACTTGATAAGTCGTGTCGATATGAGATCTATAACGGTTCGAGAAACTACTGATAACACTTACCAGTAAATCTTAGGAACCCTAGTCAGGGATTTCCAGTTATAGCCAATCGAACACAGCACAACATCAACTCCCTATACCGGGAGAGACGAATCCCCTCCTATCGCTCATTGCCTCCATGTGATTCGGGACTGTACCCAAAAGCCACCTTTTTGCACGCCCTCTTGTACGTGGTATGATGGAAATCAAAGCACAGTGGGAATCACATAAGACTCTATGACGATCTCGGGTTTACAGACTACTCTGTACCAGTGTCACCAGAGAACTGCCATCTGACGTGAGGTATAATACCATTTGGGAGTTCTCGGCGAGTCCGTCCAGTGTACCCAGTCTCCACTGAGTACCCGCATACCTTCTCTGATGTCAAACACCAATGGATATGAGATCATCCATCGCCCATCATATGGGTCAAGAAGCGCATACGCTAGTCTACTCTGGAGTATCGATGCCCTGTCTCGATACTCCCACGACTAGGAAGATTTGAAGGATGTACTTGGCGACTACACTGTCCTCACTGGTATGATCCGCATCATAGTCCTGGTAGTCAAGTACTCATCCTAAGGGCTTTATCAACATGTAACATAGAGACAATCAGAGTACATGTTAAGATAAAGAGCAACCAGATAGCGTACTATCATGTCGAGCAAGAAAGTCCTCCCTATATATGTCCAAGCATCCACTACAATATACATCTTATGTACAGTAATGGCTTCTAGGGCATACATATAACTAACAAATTTGAGGGAATTAAATTCTCAATTAGGGTTAAACCCTAGTTCTGTCCATCTTGAAGGAATTAAATTCCCGTAGTTTTTAGAGAATTGAATTCTCATATAGGGTTGAACCCTAGTTTTTATCTTGGAGGAATTAAATTCCTATAACTTTGGGAGAATTAAATTCTCATATAGCGTTAAACCCTAGTTTTGTTTTGGGAGAATTAAATTCTCTAAACTCAATTCCCCCTCTAAGTTTCGGATCTGCATGGCAGGATCTCAACCCGATGAGAATTAAATTCTCAACTTATGGGGAGATGTGCTCTTTGCAGATCTTCAACCAGAGGAACAACTAAGTTCTTTTGTGCAGAAATGTTAAACTCTTAGATTTGAGAATTAAATTCTCTGTTTGATGTTTTGATCCTCTTTCTTTTCTCACCTAAGGTTTTTCTTTGTTGAGAATTATATTCTCCTTTCTTTTCTCTCTGAAATTTCAAGATTCCAAAACTCTCTCCCTTCTCTTTTAATTCTTCCTATTGGCTCCTATTTATAGGAGAAGGAAAAGAATCAATTTGTTTAGTAAATCTTTCATTGAAAGGTCTTGTTTGTTTTCATAATTGATATGAGCCTTTAGATCATTATGTGAATTTTATCCACCGTTGGATTTTAAATCCAAAGATATTCTGTTTGTTATTTCTGGTGAGATTTTCAGGGAAATCTTTCCTTGTCTAAAATCTTTCCATAAATTGGTGATTTTTAATCACCCTTGGATCTTTAATCCAACGGTCCCCATAATCCTTTTCCATTTGGAAAGATTTAGAAGCTTTTAAAATTTTAATTCTATTAACTGTAAGGCTTTCGAAGCCAGTCACGTGCTGACACGTGACCCTTGGTCACGTGTGAGCACGTGGGTCCCAATTGAGTCCTTTTTCTCAGCGTTTACTTACGCTTCAGTTTTAACCATCACGTGTCAACACGTGACCATTGGTCACGTGTGAGCACGTGATACCTCATTGAGGTATTTCCTTCAGACGTTTGTTATTTTATTTATGTTTTAATTGTCATGTGTCAACACGTGACCGTTGGTCACGTGTGAGCACGTGATACCTCATTGAGGTAATTCCCGATTTTTAGAATTAAATTCTATTAAGCTACAAGGTTTTCAAAGCCTGTCACGTGCTGGCATGTGACCCCCAATTGAGTCATCTTTCAGCCGTTTGTTTTCCTTTCTGCTGGATGGGGTTTTATCCATCACGTGTCATCATGTGACCATTGGTCACGTGTGAACACGTGATACCTCATTGAGATAATTCCTGATTTTTTAATCAGGAAACAAATGCCCCCACAGCGTTGCTCTCACGTGTCTGCACGTGAGTGCAACGCTGTCACTTTTGTGACCGTTGGATCCATCTAGGGAATCGGGGAGATGAAACGTTTCCATCACATCCTATAAATGCAGGGGTCTCTTCAGAAGCGCCTCCACTCTTTCATCTTCCTCCTTTGCTAACTTTTTCCCTTTTGAGAATTTAATTCTCGTTCCCAGAGCTTAGTTCTCTTCCTTGAAAATTTTCCAGAGTTTAACTCTGTTGAAGGATTTCCTTTTCTTCAGGTAATGATCTTGAACGAACGAAGAACTTTCACAGAAATCACCACGGGATTTTAAATCCATACCAAGGGTTTTCCCTCTTAACAAGAACCCATTTTTAAGTTCTTTAAAATAAAGAGAAAACTATTCAATCTTTCATCAACAGACCCTTTAGGGTTTCTCTGATCTACAGGGTTTAATGGTGATGTTTGCCTTTTTCATGGAATTTAATTCCATCTCAGAAAAGAGTCTCTGGGAATTTAATTCCCCTTTTCCAAAAGGAATTTAATTCTTATGAAGAACTTAGTCCTTCCCAGAGAGCTTCTTGGGATTTTCTTGCCCTGAGTTGTCTCTTTGCAACCAAGAAGAAGAGGCCTGCAGTGTCGCTTTTTCTGGGAATTTAATTCCCTTGATTCTGTTTGATTTGTTACAGAATCCAAGATGGATTTCTTTTAGGGGAATGTGTAGGGTCATTTGAAATCCACTGTCTATTTAATGAGAATCTTCCTTTTGTCTCATTATAATTACTTTGCCTCATCATTAGCCAGCCGCCATCTTGATTTGGTGGGACCCATGTGTTTTGTAACCAATGGTCCCATAAAATGAGTCCTCTGTCACTGTCTTTTTATATATATGTGTCTGTAATCACTGTTGGCTTCGCTTTAACAGTTTTCCTTTTCTTTATTTCAGGTATAATGACGTCTGTTCCGTATTTCCTTTTCACTCGCTCGGAAGCTGCTTTTCCCCAATCGCCATCTGACGAGGAAGTGATGGCAATGATCAGGACTCAAGACCCGAATCACACCAATTTGCTTCTGTGAGGGACCTGGTATAGTCACATCATCCGGGGTCGCCGGAGTTTTCTCTGCGAAGTACCGACGGAGCCTACCTTTCCGTTCCTGCCGATGGATCCTCCAGGGACAGCCTTTGCTGTAGAAATGCCTAATTGGACTCCGATGGGACGACTTGAGCCTTCGACGACGGGCATCCCGAATCATCCTATCCCGGCCATAGATATACTTGAACGCCGTATTTGCCAGGGCGAGGCCCAACCATGGGGGCAGGTCTACAAAATAGGGCACACCCCTCGACACCCCACGAGCTACCTTCTTTGGGCTCGCTACATCCTATCTGCCCACCGCGCGCGACTGCAGAAAGTTGGGCTTTATCAGGCAATCTATTCGTCCCTCTTCCACTACCCGTCTCCTCACGTCTGGTGGGTTAAGGCCTTCCTGAACCAGTAGAATCTCCCCACCAACACTTTTCTCCTAGGGGACCATGAAGTTTCGATTTCCTTGGAAGAATTCCGCGAGATCTCGGAGCTGCCGATCAGGGGGACACTTTATGAAGAGCTGCTGCCTCCCGACAAGTATGTCTTTGAAGCTGAGCCCGCAATGCTCGACGGCCTGTCTACCGAGAATGTCGTCCGCCACAAGCGTCCAAGTTTGATTAAGTCCCTGGGCATTTTTGACAAACTGTTTACTGAGTCAGAGGATCAGGGCGTCACTTTCAAGAGTTTCATCGCTTGCTTCCTTCGCGAGGATGTCCTGTCGAAGACGGCTCCAAAACATTAATGACCCCTTTGGGTTTGGTTTGAACAGGCGGCCGACTAAGGAATCGGATTTACCGCAGTATTATATTCCCATTATGTCGCCGGCATCTTTCGAATCGATTGCAGCTCCCGGCATGGACGAGGAGACATTCTTTGTGGGTTTTATCAGTGTCTGGCTTAGCTGGTTCGTCATCCCCATGCATCGGCACTTCATGAGAGTTTCAGTTATCTATCCGGCTCATCGTATCGCTGAGGGGACACGTTTGGCCGTAGGCATCCCGGCGCTGGCAAATCTCTATCATGGATTAGGCGCCGCGGCCAATACCTCAACTCCCGGTGTGGATATAGTAAACTTCTCCCTTCATTACTTCACATCTTGGATTGAGATGCACGTGTTGGGGGCTTTTGCTGCGCAACAGAGACCCGCATTTTATGATGCCTACACTTTTTCGCGACTCATGCGGCTGGTGGACGCTTCTGCTCCCAATCCGACTCAGTTCGGGGCTATTCGCGTGTTGATTGCTCCCTATGCTAGCGCGAGTGGACTAGTATTTGTTGATCGGGTTCTATCGGCTCCTTCAGGTCCGATTCAACAACTCCACGACCAGTCAAAAGGTGAGGTTCCTTCTCTGAAGCCCCGGGAGGCCACGCACTTGTACACGATCAGACCAGGTTATCTGGTATTCTGTCAGAACAGTGCGGCTCTTTTTATGCAGTATAATCCGCATCGCTTCGCCCGGCAGCTTGGATATGATCAGGGCGTTCCCTTTAAGGCTTTCACAGTTGCGCCGGTCCCTTCACCCGAAGCTGTTCGTGATGCTGCTCATCACTTCGTGAGGCTGAACACTGGTTCTTACTTCATGATCCCCGAAGCCGATCATATTCCCCGATGTGTGGGGTCCTTTACGGGCTGGTATCTTCATCGGGTCAACCCAGTTATTGCTGAGGAGAAGAAGTTGCTTCTTGGCTATGGCGCTCCTACTCTGGCTCAGGCCACGGGAGTTCCGTTGCGGCCGCACGCACCGGTCCGCTTCCTCTTGAGGGACACCAGTGTTGCGCTCATTCCGGGGGAGTCAGAGGTGGACCTTACTCCCATGGTTGGTATGCCATTGGATACCCGGGCTCAGTCAAGGGGTAAAAGGGCGCCAGTAGCAGTACCACCGCCGGCGGCGTCAACAATGGCCGTGTCGTCCTCGGCAGCACTACCAAGCGAGGGTGCCGACAACAAGGGTGGTGAAGGTGAGGTGGGTCGGCGTCGTGCCAAGGCTCCACGGGGGAGGAAACGGTCGTCTTCGACAGTCGGTTCTGGATCTAAGCGGCGGAGGAAAATGGTTACCGATCTGCTCGACTCTTTAGTAGAGTCTGAGCCCATTCTTCCGGACGAGCCCTTGGCCATGCAAGAGTCGGATGCTGGCCTGCTTTTTCCAAGTTCAACTGCCGAGGAAGCCGCACAATTGGCTGAGGCTATAAGACGTTCTAAAGATGAGTCTCAGAACGTAAGGGTTCTGAAGAAGCCCTATCCCGCCGTAATCTTTTATGAAGACCCTTCGTGGATCCAGCGGCGATTTATTGGCCCTTTGG
This sequence comes from Agapanthus africanus, assembly GCA_030015575.1. NCBI lineage: Eukaryota > Viridiplantae > Streptophyta > Magnoliopsida > Asparagales > Amaryllidaceae > Agapanthus > Agapanthus africanus. Next base: position 90,702,940 of record CM057337.1, read on the forward strand.
AGGAATAGGGTGAAAGGGCCCTTAGACAGGCTGCTTCAGAGGATGCTGCGGATACGCTTTCATTATGGACTGGCGGCCACGAGTCCACCCTTGAACCTCGGCGAGCACACCTTCTTGAGAAAGAGCATCGGCTTGAGCAAGCCATACTGAGAGCTTCCTTGCGCATCGGTATGTTCTTGTATTTCTTTGTAATACTTCATATTGTCTGCAATTGTATATATGTTTTCTTATTCTTGTGTGAACTGTGCAGAGACTTCGGCGATGGGGGAGGTTCCCACGAGTTTGTTGACCGTAGAGCCTGCTGATACCCCTTATGAAACACTGCTCAATGTGGAGGGGGTTGATGAAACGGTCCCTCTTGTGATAGAGCCTCCTGCGGTGGTTCTTTCTCCCGAAGCACTCGCTCCTTTGGGATAGGCACCCTTGGTGGTCGCCGTCCCAACGGATCTCCCTAGGGGCAACCCAGAGGCTAGGATGGAGGTAGTCGAGACTACCCCTCTTTTGTTGGAGCCCGAGGTCGCGGCGGAGGCCGTTGAAGCTGTTATCCCTCCTATTCAGAATGGGAGAAGTATAGAAGGTAACCTTCTACATTTTGAATTAGTATCCTTTCCATTATCTGAACTTTTTCTGTCTTTTCAGAGTTGCGCGGATTGGCGGCTTCGATTGCCGACTTGTCTCCCAGGCAGTCTTTTCAGCGTCCGTTAGAGATGGCTGCTCTATAAGCGATATCTCCTCAACGCATCATCCTCTCGTCTAGGCAAGGTTAGTGTTGTCCACCATCTTTTCATAGCATTGTTGTTATTTCTCAAAATGACATTGATGTCATTTACAGTTCTGGAGGCCGACGACGAGGTTGAGGTTCTCGAAGGGCCAGAGGAGCCTTCAGCTCCTTCTTGCATGACCGTGGGTAAGTGAAGTCTCAATTTTGTTCCACTTGTTCTTTTGCTTAAAAGTTTCGCTAATCTTTTATAAATCTGAATAGCCCTGCCAGTTCTCACAGCGCTGGAGTCGCGCATCGCCATGCCGCCCGGCCCTTATGCTTTGCGAGCCTCAGACCGTCTGGCAAAATTAAGCCTCGACTCCCTGTCATCCCTGATCGAGGAGCTTCGTGCGGGCAGTGTAATCACGGCCGAGGCGTTTGCTGCTGAAGCTAACGGCTCTCTTCCCTTTCTTGCCACCTATCATAGCGAGAAAGTGGTGCGAGTTTGGGTTGAGTTTTGCCGGCAGGTGGAGGCTTGTCTGCACGTGCTCGAGTGTACCCACCTTCCTTCGGAGGCTGTGGCTGCGAAAGCGGGCTTGCGGGGTCTAATAGAGCGGTGCGCGGTGAATATAGTGTCGTGCGAGAAGAGGCTCGGTCGCAAATTCTCGGAGACGGAGCTGGCTTCGAAGGCGCTGAACAAGCTCCAAGCTAACCTTACAGCCAAGGCCAATAAAGCGTATGAACTCTGGCGAGTGCTTCAAGAGGCTATCAAGGAGGTGGTGGCCATCGACAAGGCCGCCATGTTTACTCGCGAAAGGGTTGAGGCTCACAAAGCTACCGAGAAAGAGCTCGAAGGCCGGCTTGCCTCATATCAGGCCCAGCAGGCTCAGGCGGAAGCCCGTCTTCTGGCGATACTGAATCATGAAGGCGTGGCCCAGCGAAAGAAGGATGAGCTGACCAAGCTGCTAAATCGCCCGCCGACCTGAAGACTTGTATATCTTCTCTTTTTTTTTAGTACATACTCCTGAATAAGAGTATATTTTTGTTCTTTTACGAATTGTACTTTGTATCCATTTTGGTTCATGAATAAAAGACATATTTTTCTTCTCAATGGTGTGTCCCTTTTTATTGAATGTATTCTGTGGATAGTCTATCTTGATCTCTTTGCAGGACAACGATGGCTTAGGATTCAGGGTTAAGATCTGCCTCCTAAGACTTTTCAACTTTATGAGCCGTGAGGGTCTCATAAAGAGTTTTTCTCCCTACAGGTCGAAGGGATCCCGTTGGTGTAATTTCTCCTTAAGAATCGTGGGGATTCATAAGTGTGTTTTCTCTTGAAAGTCGTAAGGATCTCACAAGAGAATTTACTCCCTTACGAGTCGTGAGGACCCGCAAGTGATGGGTGAAGTTGCCCTTATCCGCATTTCACGGGGTCAGGGGTTGCTCTGGATGCTTCACATGGGTTCACTACCGTGTCTAGCAAGGACCAGGCTCCGCTTCGGAGGCTTTTCAGGATATCGTAGTTTAAAGACATCGCGGTCGAGGTTAAGGACATCATAGTCCGTGGATTTAAGGACTCCACAATCTTGTTAGTTTTAAGACATCACGGTCGAGGTTAAGGACATCATAGTCTATGAGTTTAAGGACCTCACAGTCCAGTGTTAGTTTTAAGACATCACGATCGAGGTTAAGGACATCATAGTCCATGAGTTTAAGGACCTCACAGTCCAATGTTAGTTTTAAGACATCCCGGTCGAGGTTAAGGACATCATAGTCCATGAGTTTAAGGACCTCACAGTCCAATGTTAGTTTTAAGACATCCCGGTCGAGGTTAAGGACATCATAGTTCATGAGTTTAAGGACCTCACAGTCCAATTTTTGCTCTGGGTGCTTCCCACGGGTTCACTGCCGTGTTCTGTGAGGCCCAGGCTCCGCTCTGGATGCTTCACACGGGGTCAGAAGTGACATGATCCGCGTTCCACGTAGCCAGGAATTTGCTCTGGATGCTTCTCATGGGTTCACTGCCGTGTTCGGCGAGGACCAGGCTCCGCTCTGGATGCTTCACACGGGGTCATTGTTGTGCTCTGCGAAGACCAGGATCCGCTCTGGACGTTTTCCACGGGGTCAGGAGTGACATAATCCGTGTTCCACGTAGCCAGGAATTTTGCTCTAGATGCTTCCCACGGGTTCACTGCCGTGTTCGGCGAGGACTAGGCTCCGCTCTGGATGCTTTACACGGGTTCATTATCGTGCTCTTGCGAGGACCAGGATCCACTCTGGACGTTTTCTACGGGGTCAGAAGTGACAAAATCCGCGTTCCACATGGCCAGGAATTTTGCTCTAGATGCTTCCCACGAGTTCACTGCCGTGTTCGGTGAGGACCAGGCTCCACTCTGGATGCTTTACACGGGTTCACTGCCGTGCTCTGCGAGGGCCAGGATCCGCTCTGGACGTTTCCCATGGGGTCATTGCCACATTCCACATAGCCAAGAATTTGCTCTAGATGCTTCCCACGGGTTCACTGCCGCGTTCGGCGAGGACTAGGCTCCGCTCCGGAGGCTTTTCAGGATATCGTAGTTTAAAGACATCGCGGTCGAGGTTAAGGACATCATAGTCCGTGGATTTAAGGACTCCACAATCTGTTGTTAGTTTTAAGACATCACGGTCGAGGTTAAAGACATCATAGTCCATAAGTTTAAGGACCTCACAGTCCAGTGTTAGTTTTAAGACATCACGGTCGAGGTTAAGGACATCATAGTCCATGAGTTTAAGGACCTCACAGTCCAATGTTAGTTTTAAGACATCCCGGTCGAGGTTAAGGACATCATAGTCCATGAGTTTAAGGACCTCACAGTCCAATTTTTGCTCTGGGTGCTTCCCACGGGTTCACTGCCGTGTTCTGCGAGGACCAGGCTCCGCTCTGGATGCTTCACACGGGGTCAGAAGTGATATGATCCGCGTTTTACGTAGCCAGGAATTTGCTATGGATGCTTCTCACGGGTTCACTGCCGTGTTCGGCAAGGACCAGGCTCTGCTCTGGATGCTTCACACGGGGTCATTGCCGTGCTCTGCAAGGACCAAGATCCGCTCTGGACGTTTTCCACGAGGTCAGGAGTGACATAATCCGCGTTCCACGTAGCCAGGAATTTTGCTCTAGATTCTTCCCACGGGCTCACTGCCATGTTCGGCGAGGACTAGGCTCCGCTCTGGATGCTTCACATGGGTTCATTGCCGTGCTCTTGCGAGGACCAGGATCCGCTCTGGACATTTTCCACGGGGTCAGAAGTGACATAATCCGCGTTCCACGTGGCCAGGAATTTTTTTTGATTATATCCGCGTTTGTTGGGGTTTGACTTTCGGTCGATTATGCACTACCGAGTCATGGAACTGGGAGTTGCCACGGTTCTACTTTGCTTGATGTTGTGTCCGTTGTAATAATACGAATGTTGAGATGATCTCTAGGCTGTCTGTGAACCATTGAGATTTGGCTTCTCCTTCTGATGAAGCTTAGGAAGGAAGGGTGTGATTCCTTCTTTGTTTGCACCCCTGGATTGTATACAGAGACCGATGTGATATCACCTGTAGGGCCAAAAATTTCATTCATATTTTTTATATTTTTTTATTTTATTTTATTCCGCGATGCTCTATCATTTCAGCTTTTTATATCGCGAAGGTTGCGATTTCCCAATCATTTCGGCTATTTTTCGCGGTGCCCAATCATTTCGGATATTTATTTTATTTTTACTCGCTGCTTTTTATTGCGAGTTGCCCAATCATTTCGGCTCTTTTGCATGCATACATTTTTTTACTTGCTACTTCTGTTGCAAGTTGCCCCATCATTTCGGCTATTTCGTATGCATGTGTGGCTTGCTAGCTTTTCGCTGCAAACTTGGGATTAGACACCGATTTCAGCATCAGCACCACTACAACTGGGATATTGCCAGGAGCGAATCATCATTTGCATCTGTCGATATCGAACAAAAGTGGCTTAGCGAACAGGGTTAGGATTCTGTCGACTAAGGCTTTTGACTTCATGAACCGTAAGGGTCTCATAAAGGTATTTCTCCCTGCGAGTCGTGAGGATCTCGTAGGCGTGTTCTCTCCTTAGGAATCGTGAAGACTCTTAAGTGTATGTTCTCTTATAAGTCGTAAGGATCTTACAAGAGTGTTTTCTCCTTATAAGTTGAGAGGACTCACAAGGGTTGTTCACCATGCGAACATATCCCTGGTCACGGGTGGGACCTTGTTAGGGAAATGTTTATTCTTGCCCGTGGATTGTATACAAGGGTCAGCATTGAGCCGCTTGTAGGGCAGTATTGAAGGTTGTGGGGGCTGCTTAAGAACAGGTTTAGATCCCTGTAGCTTAAGACTTTCAAATCTTATGAGCCGTGAGGGTCCCATAAGAGGGTTCTTCTTACGAGTCGTGAGGATCTCGCAAGTGTAATTTCTCCTTAGGAATCGTGGGGATCCCTAAGTGTGTTGCTCCCTTGTGAGTCGTAAGGATCTCACGTAGGTGGTTTCTCCTTACAAAATCGAGAGGACCTTGCAAGTGTCTTTTAACGAGATTGCGCCCTTTCGGTTTTTCACAAAACTCGCCGGCAGCCCTGCTGTTTTTACTCACGGAGCCCTTTCGGGTTTTCATCCGTGCCCTTTTTGCTTATGGACATACCATTTTCTTTTTCTTTTTTTTATTCTCTTTTTTTGTATCAGCTTTGGAATGATGCAATCCATCGTAGTTTATCGAAATCTCGGTCAATGGCTAGTTTTAGGACATAGTAGTCCGTTGTTAGTTTAAGGACGTTTCGGTCCGTCATTAGTTTAAGAACGTTTCGGTCCGCTGTTAGTTTAAGGACCTTTCGGTCCGTCATTAGTTTAAGAACGTTGACGTTTCGGTCCGCGGTTAGTTTAAGGACGTTTCGGTCCGCCGTTAGTTTAAGGACGTTTCGGTCCGTTGTTAGTTTAAGGACGTTTCGGTCCGATAAGCCGGCTACTACTCATAGAGTTTGGGCTTAGGAAGATAGTGAGTGGACATAGTCATCGTCGTCTATCGTTGACCTAGGCCGTGACTCGTCAAGCGTAGTATTTCTTCAGGAAGCGACCGTTTATTGGCCTGAAAGGTCTTTCGCCATGCATGTCCATGAGTAGATAAGCCCCACCCTGGTAGACCTTGTCTATGATGTATGGGCCTTCATAGTTTGACTCGAATTTCCCCCGTTTGGCGCGATTGGGGATCATAGGTCTTTTGACCACTAGCACGAGTTCGCCTTGGCGGAATGTCCTCGGCCTAGTCAACCTTTCATATGAGTGCATCATCTTTTCTTTATAAGCCTCTAGATTTTGTTGTGCTATGAGCCGGGTTTCATCAAGGGCATCGAGCTCCTCAAGCCGAAGGTGAGCATTCTCTTCATCCGTTAGCTCATAATGAACTGCCACTCGTAGAGAGGGTAACTCTATCTCGAGGGGGAGTACCGCTTCTGTACCGAATACCAATGCGTATGGAGTTGTGTTCGTGGCCGTCTTGAATGTGGTCCGATACGCCCAGAGAGCTTCATGCAATCTCGCATGCCAGTCTTTTTTATTTCGAGACATCGTCTTTTTCACGATCTTCGTTAAGGTCTTGTTAAAAGCCTCGGCTAGACCGTTAGCTCGGGGATTATAAACCGAGGAGTATCTCCAGTCTATGTTGTACTGTTGTGCGAAGCGGCTGATCTTGTGGCTCCTGTAGGCTGGTCCGTTATCGGAGATAATCCGTCGCGGAGTTCCAAACCGATAAATGACGTGTGTCTTGAAGAAGTGAAGGATATTCTCCGTCTTCACTTCCCTTAGCGGTACTGCTTCTTCCCACTTGGAGAAGTAATCAGTTGTCGCCAAAATGAACCGATGTCCTCTGGACGATGCTGGTTCGATGGGGCCGATTATGTCAGTTCCCCACATCTCGAACGGCCATCTTGCCATCGTTGGATGTAGTGGATTTGGATGCAGTGGATTTGGATGCTGGTGGATAAATTCCCCATGGATCTGGCACGAGTGGCATTGCTTCGCATACTCAAGGCATTCCTGGATCATCGTGGGCCAATAGTAGCCCATCCTTTTGATTTTCAGCTTCATCTTCGGCCCGGCTTGGTGGGAACCACAGAGTCCATCGTGAGTTTCTTAGACGACTCCTTTTGCTTCTTCGAGTCCCAGGCATCTTAGCCACAAAGAATCAAACGACCTCTTGTACATGGTATCATTGACGAAAGCGAAAGACAGAGCTCATTTCATAAGCTGATGTATTGAGGACGCATCTTCAGGTGTTCGACGGGATTTGAAGTAGTCTATGAAGACTTCTCTCCAATCCTCAACCTTTTCTTGGTCTTTTACTTGCAGAGCCATTTGCTCGGTCGCTCCATTTTCTTTAGACGACTCTGGAGATACTTCCGCCGGTGCAAGAACCCGACGGCTTTGTACCATGATTCTTACGTCATCGAGGTTCTCATCAGCCAATTCTTTAGCAAGCTTGGCTAATGCATCCGCTTTGCTATTTTCTGCACGCGGTATGCTTTGCAAGGTGTACGAAGAGATTTGAGTCAGCAGTTGCTGCACTCTCTCGCCGTACTTCACCAATTCTGGTTTGCACGTCTGGTAGTCTCCATTTACTTGACTAACGACCAGCTGGGAGTCTCCGTATATGAGGGGGTTCTCAATCCCCATATCGATGGCGATCTCGAGACCTGCTATCAAAGCTTCATACTCGGCTTCATTGTTCGTCCTCGGCTCTGTTAAAGAGAAGGCAAAGTGCATTATCCCTTCTTGCGGACTTACGAAGATGAGGCCTACCCCTAATTTGATTATGGGGGTGCTTTGTTTGCGCTTCTTCATGGAAGACGCTCCATCAAAATAAAGTTCCCACCGGGTATCACTTCCGTCGATCGTGTCAAACGCATGTTTGTCTGGCAGTTCGCAATTCAGAAGGGAATCGGCAGGTATCGGATGATCAGCGAGGAAGTCGGCGATGGCCTGGCCTTTCACTGCCTTAAGAGGCTGATAAGTTATTGAGAACTCCATCAAGAGCAAGGCGCATTTAGCGAGCCGTCCCGTCAATATGGCTTTTGACATCAAATATTTGAGGGGGTCCACCTTCGATATGAGACGGACTTCATGCGCCAACGCATAGTGCCAGAGTTTCGTTATCGCGAAGATCAACGTCAGGCAGTGTTTTTCAATTGGAAAGTAATTGCTTTCTGCCCCCAGTAGAACTCGACTCAAATAGTAGAGCACTCTCTCCTTCCCTTGGTCGTTCTCTTGTGCCCATAATGCGCCTAAGGAACCTTCAAGGGCGGTTGTATACAGAATGAGGGGTTTTCCCTTGACCGGAGCAGCCAGCACTGGCGGGTTCTGCAGATACTTCTTGATTTCATCCAGTGCGTCTTGGCATTTGTGATCCCAGACGAACAGGGTCCCTTTCTTCATCAAGTGACTGTACGGGCGGCACTTGCCTGAGAGATTGGCTATAAATCGCCGGATATACGCGAGCTTCCCTTGGAGAGATCGCAATTGCTTGAGAGTCCTTGGCGGGGGCATCTCCATAATTGCTTTGATCTATGACGGATCTATCTCGATGCCTCGGTGTCGGACAATGAATCCTAGGAATTTGCCCGAGTAAACTCCGAATGCGTATTTGAGAGGGTTCATCTTCAAATTGTATTGCCGAAGGCGTTGAAATACGGTCTTCAGATGCTCCAGATGTTCCTCATATGATTTGCTTTTAACTATGAGGTCGTCGATATAGCATTCGACGATTTCATGTATGAGGTCATCGAAAATCTTCGTCATGGCCCTCTGATAGGTGGCACCGGCGTTCTTAAGACCAAAGGGCATCACCTTGTAGCAGAATATGCCCAGAGGGGTCCGGAAAGCGGTATGCTTCTGGTCCTCGAGATGCATCTTTATCTGATTGTATCTCGACGAACCATCCATAAAGGAGAAGATTTTGTGAGTGAACGTATTGTCTATCATCAGCTCGGTGACTGGTACCGGGAAATCGTCTTTCGGGCGGGCTTTATTGAGATCTCGAAAGTCCACGCATATGCGCACTGTTCCATTTTTCTTCATCACCGGGACGATGTTAGCGATCCAGTCAGGGTACTGCACCTCTTGGATGAAGCCAGAGTCGATTAGCTTCTTGACTCTGCGTTAATGTTCATCTCAAGCTCGAGCCGCATTCTTCTCGGCGCTTGTTTGATTGGCTTGACGTCTGGGGATATTGCCAGTTTGTGGACAGCAATCTCTAGATCTAGTCCTGGCATCTCAGAATAGTTCCATACAAAGCAATCTTTATGCTGCATAAGTACGTCTTTTAATGTGGTCACCCGTTCTTCAGATAGCAACTCACTAACAAACGTCGGTCGTGGATCACTTGCCGTTCCCAATTCAATTTTCTTGAGTTCATCTGCAGTGGTATGTATTCCATCTTCCAGCTCCTTTGGCGCCGGCGGAAACTCCGAGATCACCTCGTCGTCGTTGTTTTCGAAGAACTATAGGGGGTCATCCATATCCTCAGGCTCTTCTCTTGATAGCGTTATCATATGACAGGTACGAGCTCGCTTCCAAGACCGACGTTGATCTGGTTCTACCCTCATGGATTTGGGTTCATGCCTTTGCGGCGAGGTTACCCTCCAGCTGCTGGATAGAGCGAACCTGCCCTATCGATATTGATCTTCGACCCAGTTCTTGAAGGTGAAGCAGTCTTCAATAGGATGTCCTATTGCCCTATGATAGGAGCAATAGTCCGGATGAGAGACTTCGCCTGCTTGCTCGAGGTGCTTGGACTCCGGGAGTGTAATCAGTTGATGTCTTATGGCGAGATCGAGCATTTTCCGTGTTTTGTTCTAAGGAAAAGAGTATGCTCGACTCATCTTCTTTATAAGAGACGAATCTGGATTACTCGATTCCTGATCGCGTGGCTTGCTGGTCGCGCTTTATCGCTGTTGGACGCTTTTCATGCTCCTTGATTTATTTTTGCCTCTGCGTCGGGCCTTTTGTATGACGGGCTGATAAGGAAGAGCATTGTCATTCTCCACGACATGTTGAAGGAGGCGTTGCATCGTGGCTTTCTCGTAAATGGCCATTTCACGGTTATGGTCATCCCAGATCTTTTGACCCGCTTCCCTGATAAGCTTGTCCATTCGTTCTTCAAATGACGGACTCGGCGCTTTGATGACCGGACCTTGTTTTGGTTCAGGATCAGCATCTTTTAACAGGGTTTCCTCTTCTTCATCGAAGTCATATATGACGTAGCTATCATGGACTCTTTCCCGTTTCCGGGATTTCACATATCCAAGCCCGATCGTTTCCATTCTCCCGTTGGGCAACCTGCGCTGAGTTCCGGGGACATCCCAAATCCTGTTGTAGAATCGAGCTTGTCGAGTAGTCTGTCTGAAGGGTACCCCTTGACGCTTTAATAGCCTTTTCAAACCTTTCATGTAATATCTCGGCAGACGAATAGGCTGAAGCTTGTCAAGTGTAGAATCTGCGCCATGCCAAATTTCTTTTTCCACTCTGGTTTCCCCGGATCGGTAGAATAGGATCGCCTTTTCACCTTTTCGCCTGGGAGGGACATAGAACGTCTGCAGCTCTTCCACACTGTAGGTATGAAGCGTGTCTAGTTCTTTATGATGTTTGGGCGGAACCATGGCAATTTGCAAACTTTGCTCTTCATTAGCGAATGTTTGTATTGAAGGCCGAGCAGAGAATATGGCATGGACTTCATCTTCCAAGTCGCTGCCGAAGATTAACATAGGAGCGGACGGTCCCGGTTTGTTGTACTGAGGCGGACCTAAGTAAACTATCTCTTCTTCCTTCTCGGTATCACTCCCGAAGACCCGAATGGTAGGGATAGTCTTGTTCTCCGGTTTGTGACATCTCTCCGTGTCCTCAAAATCTGGCAAGAAGTATTTCGCATCTTCGTATTTCTGAACTTCGTTTACGGAGAATGGGTTCAGCTCTCCCGTCACAGTGTACTCGAGACCATCCTTGAAGTATTTCATACACTGATGTTGTGTAGAAGGGATGATGTTGTACTTGTGTAACCAAGGCCGACCAAGCAAAGCATTGAAGCATGTCTTAGCATTGATGACGTGAAATTTAATATCTGTGACGAGTAGTCCGAAGTGCAGCGTCAGTATCACAGACCCGAGGGTCCGTGATGACTGGGAATCGAAGCCAGAGATGGTGATTTTATCACGAGCGAGGTGCTGAACGTTCATGCAGATTTCCTTCAACACTCGCACGTTGAGGAGTTTGACGGAAGACCCATTGTCGACCAGGATTTTTCCTATCTTGATATCGTGACAATATCCAAAGACATATAGAGGACGGTTGTGCTCGCACGTCCCAAGGAGGAGATCTTCATCGCCGAAGGTAATATCGGCTGTGTGTACTTCTTCCAGTTCGTCCTTCATTTTTTCTTCGGCGAGAAAAGCTTGGAATTGCTCTGGCTCTTATAGCGCCTTGATCAATGAGTCCCTTGCTTCTTTTGATAGTAAAAGAGCGTCGAGAATGCTGAGCTGCGAGGGTAACTTCCTCAAGTATGCCAGAATGTTGTAGTCCACCTTACTTTTCGTTGGCGGGTCCTTAGCAGTCAGTTCTTTCGTGATTTGGTCATCTAGGGCGATATCTTCAGAGACCTTCTCTTTTTCCTTATCTTTTCTGTTCGCGGGTCCGAGATTCTTTTCGGGCAGCGTACGACTGCGCAGCTGGATATTTTCACAGGTCTTCGGTTCTTCCTCTTTCCCCAAGGTAGATTCTTTGAAAAGAGGGCAAAGATTCATCTCTTCGTCGGAGTCACTTCTGAAGGTGAGGACTTGCGATCCCCCAGCGTTGACCACGCAACAATTGCCGGTGGTCCCTCTAAGCTCCTCAGTCGTGCTTCTTCGCTCCCGACGAGTTTTGTGTTTCATCCGCTTAAAATGTTGCCGGTGAGCAACATATCCTTGCCACCATCTTTTAAAAGCGTTGCACTTTTTGGTGGGGTGCATAATCTTCCGGTGATATAAGCAGTAGCTAGGATGTATTTCCGCTTCATTAGTAGCGTTTCCTTCGGAGGGTGGCAGCTTCATTCCCATTGATATGGCCTTGGCAAACCTTTTCCTCGTCTTGAGGTTGTTTTTATTTGTGACAGATGTCCTCTGATTCGGCGGGAATGTCTCGACTCTTTCGTTCAGTCACCGGCGTTTGGCCTTTTCAAGTATAGCCATCTCACGTTCCCGATCAGCTTTACTTTTCAGAAGAGCTTCGTTCAGGAATGCGTCGATCATCTCATCTGATGGCCCTAGAAGTTCCGGTTCGGGAGTTGCCCCCAGTTTTTTGGTGCAAGGAGCTTCTTCATCGTCTGTGGACGAGTGAAAGATCATATGGCAACTTGCTACGTAATCCTCAGATTCATCCGACGAGTCTTCTCCATCATCTCTGTCTTCAAGGACGTGGCTGAGGAACTCTTGGAGCATGATTAGGGTCCGCGTTTTCTGGTTATACTCTTCCAACGCGTCGATCTATTTCTGCAAGTCCGTGCACTTATCACCAGGCTTCACGGGCTTTTCGGATTTCTTCTTCTTTTTCGAAGATTTCGACGGCTGGGTGTGAGCACTTTGGCTATCACTACCAATCTTTGGAGTTGGGCGCGGCTCCAGCATCCCTTCGATGATTTGGGGTTCCAGCGGATTCTTCCACCTAATTGTCGGGCATGTCTGGAGATCATTCAGCATCCTTTTGGTTTTGGTCGAAAGAGCCACCTCCCATGGAGCTTCTTTAACAAAAGAGCACGTTTCCCCGGTGTATCCGTCTTCTTAGGAGTGTGCGGTTGTGGTGGGCTCACTTTCCACTTCTCAAACAACGCAAACTTGCCTTGTTGGTACTGATCCTCGATCCATCCCTTGAAGACGAAGCAATCTTCGATTGGATGGCTCACCATTTGGTGGTACGGGTAATAATTGGGATTATTCGCTTCGCCGGGTTGCAATGGTCGCTTTGGATTCGGCAAATTGATAAGCCTGTTGCGCATCGCCAGCTCAAAGAGTCTCATTTTATCCCGTGGGAACGAGTAACGACGCTTCATTTTCTCATTATAATAGCGCCGTCTCTCTTCCAATAGATCTGTTAGTCTTGGAGCACTGGGCTGTTGTTGGGTATTCGCAACGAAGGTCGCCTTCCCTTTACCTTTTTCGTTCCGTGGCTCCGGCTTCGGAGGATACGGTCTATGACCCATCTGGTCCATCTGGGCCAGCTTGTCGATTAAGGCCTGGAAAGTGGTCGGCTTGAAGAACATCATAAACTGTGAAATAGTGGCATGAGGGTCTAGGGTGCCCACGAACATGCCCACCGCTGGTGCTTCTTCGATGCGCTATTCGCACTTCGACCACAGATTCCGCCATCGGATTGCGTACTGAACCCATGTCTCGCCCGGCTTCACCCTGGCATTGATCAATGCCGTTATTGTGGTGCGTTCACTAGCACTTGCGAATCGCTGGGTGAACAACAACTCCATTTCTGCGAAAGTTTTGACAGAGTCGTTTGGAAGTTCGGAGTACCCCTCAAACGCCATCTCCGACAAGCTGCCGACGAATTGACGGAGCAAAAGCTTATCGTTGCCACCGGTGTTGCCGCAAAGAGCCCTGAACTGAGCGACATGTTGATGGGGATTGCATGTCCCCTTGTACACGTGGAACTTCGGGATCGTATAGCCCGGCGGGTACTTTATCTGATCATACCAGCCTGGATACGGTCGCCCAGTTCTAACAACTTGGCCGGCCGCTTCATTTTCCTGGTGAACTCTTATTTGCTGAGCAATATAGTCATCCAGTGCAGCTTTGGAGATTGTCTCCTATTTGGCTGTCGACAGAGCCGGCAGAGGATTCGATGTTTCTCCTCTGTCATCTTCAATTATTACTGGAGGATCTTCGGCTGGAGGGTCCGGCTGGATCATCATCCCTACCATATCTTGGAACAGAAGGGCCATTTGCTTTATATTGGCCGCCTGTTCCGCTGCCTCTTTGTCCTTCTTTTCGAGCATTCTCCGAAGGAATTCAGCATCGTCTCATGTTCGTGACGTTGTTCCGATGACGCCTCCGGGCTTTCTTTTGGCCCGGTAAGTGCGGCCATTGCAGTCAGCATCTCTTGAAGCTTCTGTTGTTGCTGTTCCTGAGCTCTTGTGATGGATCCGGTGAGTGGTCGGTGGCCTATAGAAGCGCGGCTATCCTCTTTCCCGGATGCCATGTGGACGGTATGCACCACCATGCCCCCAGACTTAGGGCGTTTGGGCTCAGTGCCTTTGACATTTGTCACATGCATGGGGATTTTCTCCGGCCTTCTTCTCTTATGCGCGGTCGAAGTTGAGGGGGCCGTTGCAACGGGCACCCAAGTGGTCGTTACCTTTTGTGGCTTAACAGGACGGTTTTCTTCTTGTCGGACCTTCAGCTTCTTCTGCCGGCGGGGATAGTCTTGATCAACCACTGACTCTCGGACTTGCCGCCAGATTTTGTAAACTTTGGAAGACAGCCGTTGAGGGGACTGTTCCGGCTTTATTTCTGTGACAGTCTCCACCGGTGGCGGGGATCTTTTCAGTACGGCAGTGGGCGAATTCCTGCGTATTCTGTTCAGCAGCTCAAAACTGTTCCCGGTTGGGACAGCAGCATTAACTTCCACCGTTGGAGCTGGTGGCATTAGCCCAGAGAGGGAGTTACCCCCGGCCTTCCTTACTTGGCGCCAGTGGCGACGTCTAGCGTGTCGAGCTAATGGAGTTGGTTCGGTGATGGGGATGGCTTTGTCTTGCCCCCTGTCCAGGTGAGGGGCTGCTGCTGGCGTCAGCCTGTTGAAGACTGATGTCTTTTGAGAAGCAGTATCCAATCGGTTGAAAACAGTCTTCTGAGCAGAGACAGGAACCGTAGCGGGAGCCGGAACAGTCAATCTTGTAAAGACCGACCCTTTGGTAGGAGAAGCCGCCTTGACGACTTCAGGAGCAGGGATGGCTATCCTCTTCGGAACAACCTTCTCTGGGATTGCAAGCTTCATTGTGGGCCCACAGGAATTTTGGCCCAGTCTGGCGAAGACCGAGGAGCTGGAGTTGGACGACCCGTTGAGAGGGGTCGCAGTAGCTGTGAGCCGATCGAAGACTGGCTTGTTGGGAGCTTCCGGTGTTGGCACAGGAGCGGTGGAGCTCATTGGCGGGAGCATGGTCCCGAAAAACAATCCTGTGGTGGCTTGAGTGACCTGTTCCACCGGCATTGTGAACAGGGAAGCCGCCTGGGGCCCATAAGATATACCCCCAGTTGAGGCAGGACGTGGGTTGCATGTGGAACACTTTGAGCAGGTGAACGCCATTGATCCTTTGCTTTCTGCACCAAGCAAAATGCCAAATCTTAGTACCTCGAAACCCACGGGCAACCATTAGCAAACCGCGATTCGTTCGCGAACACGACACACGAAGTGTGGAGTGGAAAGAGGAAAGGTCCCACCGGGCATGCCAGAATCTGTTCCCCACCGAAAGACGCGCAAGACGGACGTCTTGCCTGAGATTTGGGGCAGATGCTAATTGGTGCTATCCGTCCACCTCTCCGAAGATACCAAGTTGATTTATGGCACCATGTATCGAAGGTTTAAACGGATGCGGCCGAAGTAGCAGACTTCGTCAGATTCCCCCTCGCTTGAGGGGGTTTTGATTGTGGGGACGCTCTTCCCTGCAGGCGCAAGCCCCTGCAGTTAATTACGCTACCACATCGCGGTAACAACTTTCTCCTTCTCCAGATAGTCACTTCGTGTCGTGGGTGTTTATGTTCGGTTGCCTGTGGATTGTATACGGAGACTAAGTTATGTTGTCGCCCGTAGGGTATGGACTAGTCCAAATCCGTATCTTTCTTAGATTTGGGTTTGGGGGTTGGGTTTAAGGATACGTTAGCATTATTTGAGACTAAGATCAACTTAAACGTTAGTTAAGGATACGTTAGTCTCATTTTAGACTAAGATCAACTTAACAGGACCGTTTAGATCCGACAAGAGAGCAATTGAGCTCTATTGTTTAGTTTAGTGACATTGCGGTCGATAATTAGTTTAAGGACATTACAGTCCAATGTTAGTTTAAATACATCGCGGTCGAGGTTAAGGACATCATAGTCCGTGGATTTAAGGACTCCACAGTCCGTTGTTAGTTTTAAGACATCACGGTCGAGGTTAAGGACGTCATAGTCCATGAGTTTAAGGACCTCACAGTCCGATGTTAGTTTAAAGACATCACGGTCGAGGTTAAGGACATCATAGTCCATGAGTTTAAGGACCCCACAGTCCAATGTTAGTTTTAAGACATCACAATCGAGGTTAAAGACATCATAGTCCATGAGTTTAAGGACCTCACAGTCCGATGTTAGTTTAAAGACATCACGGTCGAGATTAAGGACATCATAGTCCATGAGTTGAAGGACCCCACAGTCCATAGAAATGTATGGTTTTCGGGACCCGTCACCTCTCTGAAGACGTTAAAGGATTACAACGACAAATATCAGAGGAGTGAAGAGATGTACCCTTGCACCAAAGTGGATTAAATGATCTGTAGTCCAATTTGGAACTGAGATCAATTAATTAAATTATGAGCACATTGGCTCAGTTGAGTCTGAATTGAGAACTTATGGCCAACTTGGGCTAAGTCCAATTAAGTTTGAAGTATTGGCCCTCTGTTGGACCATTAGACATTTGTCTGGGTTCAAGCCCACATTATTTAGCAATGCTAAATAAGAGTTTGAGGGCTTTGATAACATTTGGGTCTTTGGATGAGGATTAAACATTATACCTCTGAATTTTTATTCAATTTTGATATTCAATTGAAAGGAAGACTTTGCCTCTAGAAAATTAGCCAATTTGGCTAACACTAGAGAACAACAGTGTTAAACACTGGAAATAAGATTATCAAATTAGTGTTAAACACTAGAAATGTGATTCTCAAATTAGTGTTAAACACTAAAAGATAGCAGTGTTAAACACTTGAAACAGAATTGTCATATTAGTGTTAAACACTAGAAGGAGAAGGGGTCACGTGGGAGCACGTGATGGCATCAAAAGCGGGGCCAGATCCCCTTTATTTTGTTCTGCAAACAAGTGTTAAACAATTTTAATTTTCATAGCCATTACGTGTGGGCACGTGATGTATGCTCATGCCCTGATTTATTAGAACAATTATTAGGGGTCACGTGGTAACACGTGAGAGCGCCCAAGTCAGATTTTGCCTTTGCTTTTATTCCATTTACAATGAGGGTCACGTGGGAGCACGTGAGGCATTGCCTCAAAGCTAATTTTTTTCTCATTTGTGGGGATCTTTTCAGGGGTCACGTGGGGACACGTGACTCTAGTTCTTTGCATGCACAGAGATCTCTTTAGTCTCTTTATTTTATTTTGAGAATTAAATTCTCTGTAGGGTTAAACCCTGATCATGATTTGGAGGAATTAAATTCCTATTATGAAAGAATTAAATTCTTATATAGGGTTAACCCTAATTTTCTTTTAGAGGAATTAAATTCCCATATATGTAAAAGAATTAAAATCTTGTACAGGGTGAAACCCTAACTTCATTTTTTAAGAGGAATTAAATTCCTGTGAATTTGAGGGAATTAAATTCTCAATTAGGATTAAACCCTAGTTCTGTCCATCTTGCAGGAATTAAATTCCCGTAGTTTTTGGAGAATTGAATTCTCATATAGGGTTGAACCCTAGTTTTTATCTTGGAGGAATTAAATTCCTATAATTTTGGGAGAATTAAATTCTCATATAGGGTTAAACCCTAGTCTTGTTTTGGGAGAATTAAATTCTCTAAACTCAATTCCTCCTCTAAGTTTCGGATCTGCATGGAAGGATCTCAACCCGATGAGAATTAAATTCTCAACTTATGGGGAGATGTGCTCTTTGCAGATCTTTAACCAGAGGAAGAACTAAGTTCTTTTGTGCAAAAGAGTTAAACTCTTAGATTTGAGAATTAAATTCTCTGTTTGAAGTTTTGATCCCCTTTCTTTTCTCACCTAGGGTTTTTCTTTGTTGAGAATTATATTCTGCTTTCTTTTCTCTCTGAAATTTCAAGATTCCAAAACTTTATCTCCCAAAAACTCTCTCTCTTCTATTTTAATACTTCCTCTTGGCTCCTATTTATAGGAGAAGGAAAAGAATCAATTTGTTTAGCAAATCTTTCATTGAAAGGTCTTGTTTGTTTTCATAATTGATATGAGCCTTTAGATCATTAAGTGAATTTTATCCACCGTTGGATTTTAAATCCAAAGATATTCTGTTTGTTATTTCTGGTGAGATTTTCAGGGAAATCTTTCCTTATCTAAAGTCTTTCCATAAATTGGTGATTTTTAATCACCCTTGGATCTTTAATCCAACGGTCCCCATAATCCTTTTCTATTTGGAAAGATTTAGAAGCTTTTAGAATTTTAATTCTATTAACTGTAAGGCTTTCGAAGCCAGTCACGTGCTGACACGTGACTCTTGGTCACGTGTGAGCACATGACTCCCAATTGAGTCCTTTTCTCAACATTTACTTACGCTTTAGTTTTAATCATCACGTGTCAACACGTGACCATTGGTCACGTGTGAGCACGTGACACCTCATTGACGTATTTCCTTCAGACGTTTGTTATTTTATTTCTGTTTTAATTGTCACGTGTCAACACGTGACCGTTGGTCACGTGTGAGCACGTGATACCTCATTGAGGTAATTCCCGATTTTTAGAATTAAATTCTATTAAGCTGCAAGGCTTTCAAAGCCTGTCACGTGCTGGCACGTGACCCTTGGTCACGTGTGAGCACGTGACCCCCAATTGAATCATCTTTCAGCCATTTGTTTTCCTTTCTGCTTGATAGGGTTTTATCCATCACGTGTCATCACGTGACCATTGGTCACGTGTGAACACGTGATACCTCATTGTGGTAATTCCTGATTTTTTAATCAGGAAACAGGCCCTAGTGCAAGTGGGAAATTGTTAGTTATATGTATACCTTAGAGGCCATTATTATACATATGATGTATATTATAGTGGATGCTTGGACATACATAGGGAGGACTTTCTTGCTCGACATGATAGTATGCTATCTGGTTACTTTTTTTCTTAACATGTACACTGGTTGTCTCTCTGTTACATGTTAATAAAGCCCTTAGGATGTTTACTTGACTACCTGGATTATGATGCAGATCATACTAGTGGGACAAAGATAATCCGTGAGTACATCCTTTAATGTCCCTAGTCATGGGTGTATCGAGACGGGGCATCGATATACCTAAGTAGACTAGCATATACCTTCTCGACCCATGTAGATGGGCGATGGATGATCCCATATCCATTGGTGTTTGACATCAAAGATGATATACGGGTGCTCAGTGGAGACTGGGTACACTGGACGGACTCGCCGAGAACTCCTAGATGGTATTATACCTCACGTCAGATGGCAGTTCTCTGGTGACACTGGTACAGGTTAGTCTGTCGACCCGAGATCGTCATAGAGTCTTGTGTGATTCCCACTGTGCTTTGATTTCTACCTTACCACGTTCAAGAGAACGTGTAAAACGGTGGTTTTTTGGTACAGTCCTGAGTTCCATGGAGGTAATGAGCGATAGGAGGGGATTTCGTCTCTACCGGTATTGGGGGTTGATGTTGCGTTGTGCTCGATTAGCTATAACAGGAAGTCCCTGGCCAGGGATGTTTCTGAGATTTACTGGTAAGTGTTATCAGTAGTTTCTCGACCCGTTATGAGCCTCACATCGGCATGACTTATCAAGCTTTTGGGGTCTGACGTTTACCACCCCCAGGCGAGATATGCGACATATCAGACGAAAAGACCGGACTGTATGGTAGTGTTACTGATTAGATTCTCAGGAGTATGAGCAGGCTTGCTTGTTGATCTTCTGATCACTCAATACCCGGGTGGCCGTTACGTTTAGCAGACCGCTTGCGACTTGTGGGTGTTTGATATGATCATCACCTACTGCCGGCGTATTGACGAGTTTTTAGAGTCCTACATAGAGGTTTCCTGGTTCATGCGAAACGAAGTAGGAGCACATATGTGATATGTGCGGGACCGAGATTAATGCGCGTATGTGATACCGCATTCTATTCTTGCGATATGTAGTATCGGTCGGTTATATGTGATATAGCCGGGTTATCGAATCAAGTGTTGATTCGATGAGTTGATACATATAATATTAGTCGGTTATATGTGATATAGCCGGATTATTAAATCAAGTGTTGATTTGATAATTTAGTGTATAATTGTATATTTGATATACTAATTTACATTAACTAATATTAGCTCACTTAAATGTTTCTTTTTCTCACTTGTGTGCATAAGTATATATGTGATATATATTAATGTACATTTTTTGTGTCATGCTTGATGATACACACTACATGGGTGTATGAGACTTAGACCATGCTTATGATAATTGTGAGGATTATTTGTTTTAAGTAAATCCAAAATTAGTTGGAAATTAGTCACATGCATGAAGCTTGTGGAAGCTTGTAGATGCATTGACTTAGTCCACTTATTTTCTTTTACTTAAGATATTTATTAACCTAACCATTATCACTTAGCCATGGTTATGTATCTACATGAGTTAGTATATGATACAAACTCATCCATGGTTGCTATTCTCACCCCCTCATGAATCAATTCTCTCATCTTCATTATTCATCTTCTTCTTCATTGAGAAAGCTTGATATATTTTCTCAAGGTGAGAAAATATTGTGAGAAAAATAAATCTAAAGTGAGCCCACTTCCTACTTTATCATCCTCTACTATATTAGCCATTTAGTTTAGGGTGTTTGCTTCACTAATGTACCATTAGTGAAAAGGTAGCATGAGCTTGACTCTCCTCGACGTAGATCATCTTCGGTCTCGAAGACTTCGAGCAAGCTTGTTCATTTCTTCATGTGTACCCCTACTAGAGTTCGGGTGTTCACTACTTGGAGCGAAGGGACTACTACACGGATCTTTAGAAGTGAAGGACCGATCTATAAAGGTTGTACTCCCCATTCACTTGTTTGCAAAGTTGTTTGCATGTTGTATTGTTTAAATCTCTAGTTAAGATTCTAGGGTTAAGGTTCTTTAGAACGGAAAAAATTTGAAAACGGCATGGACGATGCCTCCCGAAACCTTGCTACCGACCTAGGGAACCCAACAACATGGAGGCAGTGAGCGGATCGTCGGGGATTCGTCTCTCCCGATATTGGTGGTTGATGTCGCATTGTGCACAGATGGCCATCACCAGAAATCCTCGGCCGAGGTGGATGAGAATTACTGATTTGGATCAGTAGTTTCTCAGTGGGTGATGGGCTTCATACCGACACAAAATATCGCGTTATTAGGGGTCTAACTTTATCCACCTCCCTAGACTCGATATGCGATACTCTTAGATGAACAGACCGGACTGTATGGAGATTGTCACGGACAGGCTCAGTAGGGGTTTGGATGAGCTTGCTCGTCGGCCTTCCTTCCGCTCAATACCTGGGTAGCCATTACGTACAGTTAGTGCCGCTGACGTGCTTGTGGTTAAACCAACTGCCAGCGTATTGACGAGTCTTTAGAGTCCCACACAGAGGTTTCCCTGGTTCTGGAGAAATGATGTAGTAGCCGTATTGGATACATGCAGAGTTCCGATCGATTGATTATACTATGTACCCGGATTTTCGATTGGATAGTTGATAATACTAGCCGGCTCGAGTTTGAGCTGGATTATTAAATCAGACATTGATTTAATAATTTACGTATATATATTTTGATATGTATATTCTAGTATTATATTCTTTGTGTTATTCTATCTCTTTGGGTATTCATATTTCGGTACGAATACAGTTATGTATATACAGTAGAATGTAATCAGTATTTTTACAGATAACATTCTAGAAGGTGGACACCTCATTTTTGGGTTTGACCATTTATTTGAAAATGGTAAATGAGGTGGATATTGGAAAATAGAGAGTATGGTGAGGACCATGCTTGCATTGTGTGCACAAATGAATTATTAATTCATTTGTACATACTATTCAAGTATGGGTGCTTTTTTAAAAGAAAAGAAATTGTTTTACAAAACAAAGCACGATGATTTTCTCTCTCTAAGTGACTTATTGAGATGGTTCTTTTTTGGAAAGATTCTCATCTCCTCACCATTTTGGTCTTCACTCCCTCTCTTAAGTTTCATTTTTGTTCCTCCACCTTCATCTTCCACCTCCTCTTAACCCTCTCATGTGTTGAGAATCATGAGAGGATGTGAGATAAGATAAATTAACTCTTAGTTCACTCACTACATCCTAAGCATTCTAGACTAGCATCCTAGAATCCTAGTTGCTTTACTTGCATTCATTATGTGGAGCTAGAGCCATGACTACATCCCTCTGGTGGATCATCTTCGATGGAGGAAGACCGGCGGCCAAGTTCATTTGAGCACGCCTCAAGGAGTTTAGGAAGGTGATGGAAGACCGAAGGACTTGGTTCTTTTGGTATAACAATTCTAACCCTTTAGTTTAGCTCTTTGTTATTTGCTAGTATTGGTTTATGGTTTCGATCTTGGGGTGGGGCTTTGTTTGCGCCAAAAATTTTTAAACGCCGGTTTTTATTCCGCATCGACCACGGTAGATGGTCATGGTGCAGGTGGAACCCTGCAATGGTATCAGAGCCAACCCATAAACCCTATACTAGCATTTTAAATGATGTTTTAAATAACGAAACCGAAACAAACTCCGAAACAATATGGAATATTCAAGTTTCTGTTAATTTTTATAAGTCTTCAAAAAATTATTTAAACAATTGAAGAAGACTTCCTATGTTGTAACTAGAATACGCTCCAAAAACGAGAAAAAAATTCCTAAGCATGGCCGGCGAGATTGGTCTAAAACCCGGCACCGCCAGTTTTGATAGTGACTTTGGTCTTCTTTTTTTGTGTTCTTATCACTTGAATATCGGTTCTCTGGTATTGTTTGTTTTTGCCCAGATTGCATATATTGTTATCTTTGGTTTGGCGACAATACGGAGTATTTCAAGGTCAGTATTTTTAACATTGCTTAAAGGTTTTCTATACATACATTACTATCTACGACCGTGAATGTCATTAGAGCGGTACAACTCGTCTAATTGCTATATGTTCTTTTAGACAGGTTTGCGAAAATGACATTCACGTTGATATTCTATGTTATGCTGTGGTTGTGGTTGGATTGTCGTGGTGGACATCCTGTTGTGCAATGGTAGTAGTACAGTTCAGATTCATTTGTATATTCAGTATTGCGGGGTGAGCGTCCGACATGTAGACTGTCGTTTCTGCCGTGTTGTATACTATTTGTTTGGGGCACGACTGGGTTGAGGTCGATATTACCCTTGTACATATATTTTTCTTTTCTGTACTAGGATTACCCCGCAGTGGAGTGCACGAATAGCCGGGTTCTAGAGGGCAACGGTTCCGCATCTCATGGCATTGAGACGGAGGGGACCTTACTTTACAATTGGCGGGCTATTCGCCGCACTGGTAAGGGGTATAGGATGATCCACGGAGGGGTACTCAAGTTACCGGATTCCGTGAAGTGTTGGATGGCCCATTCACTTTGTTGATTGGGGTTGCCTCACTTCTGGAATTGGCGGGTAACTTGCCGCACTCATAGGGGTCTAGGTTTTCATTGCACAGGCTATCCACATGACAGAGAACGTCGGGTCACATTTGCGGCTCAAATGAAACCCGAGGCTCCAAGATTATCCACCATTCTGTATTGTTTGCTGAGATTCTGTGATATTTCTTATATCATGCCTGGGACGAATGTTATATATATATTTATATATACTAGTAGATGTTGTATATATTTTGCACTCGCGCTAGTCCAGCCCCCGCTCTGTCGTTAGTTAAGTAACCTAACGGGTGATGATGGGGCCTAGTGGCGAATGCAGATGGCATATACGTACTTTTTATTTTCGTTCCTTTTTGTGGTGTGATATGTTTAATTGATGGGACTGCATTAATTCTGATTAATGCAAGGAAAACAAACCCATATGATGTTGTTGGAACCAAGTTTTTAAAAACTGACATTACAGACGTTTCCTCTTGCTTTGCACAGTAGTATTCGGTTATGAATATCCAGCACCACATTCGACGAGGCAAGAGCCGAGATCCCTTCATCGGGTGTTACCTCTTGAACGAAAGTTTGCGTCATTGTAATAACTTCACTATAGTCGATTCATTTGCTTTGCATCGTGGTATTCAGTTTGGAATATCCTGCACCTCATTCGACGAGGAAAAAGCCGAGATCCCTTCAAAGGGAGTGACCTCTTTAGCAAAAGTTTTCGCCACTATATATTTGTAAAACTGTTCGGGTTACTTTAACGATATCAAGTTCATTATGTTAAAAGTTTTTCGCCAAAAACCAGCCGTAGCCCTCTGTCATTTCCTACGAGTAGTACTTAGTATTCATGTTGTGTTTGTTGACTGTGTCAAGGCGTAGTGTGCGGTAGCTAAGTGGTGCTTGTTTGTTGCATGCAATGCGATTGGTTAGGACAGTCGTGCAGCCTTGTTGACTGTGTCAAGGGCTCGTACGGGTAGGTTTAATGCAATCAAGATAATGACGGGTTGAACTTGACTAGGACTCTTTGATTTGTTAACTGTGTCAAGGTCACTTGGGTCCTAGGGGCAAAAATCACATCAGGAGTTTCAAACATACAGGAAACTTGCCAGGCATGTGCATACCTTCTGGAGTAAGTGGCATCCATCAACTTATCATGTGATGATAGTTGGATCCTGGTTTCCACTGATGAGTGTGTACTACTCCTCGGGTGATTTTAAATGATCCCGACTAATTCTCCTTTTGGGTTTGGAGCAGAATTCGAGGAAATAGTGGGAGCCATCCCGATTAGATAAAGTGATTAACCATTCTAATCTAGATTAGAGTGCACGCTGAGTGTTTCTTTTCTCTCTCTCTTTGGCAGCGACCATGACCTGACCCTAAACTAAAACTCATGAACCAAGTTAACCGAACCTTCTTTAAACACTTTGGCTTTTGGATTGTCATTTTGTCGCATATATCATTGCCACTCCTACATCCCTTTTGCATTTCTCCAGAACACCCCGTATCACTACGAAGATCCACATTTCATGGATATGCCATCGTATAGTTACATACGAACTCGAAGGAACTTGTTCCAGTTCGAGGATGGATTCCGGTTCTGGAGAAATTGAATAGGATTATTCGGTTGTCTTTTCCCTTTACCTTCTCTCAGGTTGCGAGAGTTCCTGGTATTAGGAGAGTACACATATTGCTCTTATTGGATAGTCTTCTTCCAAACCTTAGACTGGTGCCGAAAGATAGGGAAGGAAGAAAACCATTTAGCCTAAGAGTGGTGTACAGAAGGTAATAAGTGAAGACAAATAAAGAGATTGCAGAGATGGCAAGGAAATATACGGTTACTGTCATGAATCTGGATAGTAGAAGAGGCATTACTAGGAATACCCAGATACCTCTTCGAAACATTTTTATGTTTCGGTTTTACTGTGCAGTGTTAATTGAAAACTGTTTTCCCATTTAGATTCTGACTCCAGGGTATGTATTTACCAGATTTGATTCTCACATCTGTATGGCGTTACGGATGCTGAGTAGGAGTAAGATATTGGGGATTGGATGATTAGATCCTCTATATATCGGAATTCTTTGTAATTGGTGATATTTGAGGAAATCGCCTGGGTTTTGCCTGACGACAAATATTTGGTTTTGAATATCCGTCGTTATGCACCAATTTCAAACTGATATATCTATACATTTATTTTATAAAGTGAGATATCGCTTTTTGAGATTATGTCTATGACATTTACCTATATCAGTTGATGATTAGGTAAGGTGCATTAAACAATGGTGTAATTCTTCTTAACCATAGTACAGTTTTCAACCTACGATGCACAGTGTTCGAGTTATTAAACTCGGTGGACTTATACAGAGTATTGTATGTTGTCCAGTGTCCGTTAGGACAAAGGGGTTGGTACTCGTACTATATTCTGTTTACTCGTGACTTCTCTAGTTTTAGACAAGTATTTCGTTGAAATACAAGGTCCAAGTTTTAAGAAGTTATAGGTATAAGAATAAAGTAGAGAACCATTTGTTGCAAGCATCAGGATTCTTCAAGGTGATCGAAGATGTAGATACTTGTGTTAGGTATTCCATTATAAGTAATAGTTTCGAGAACTTGCTTCTCCTTCAGGTTACGCATACGTGAATGCATTCCTTGATGAGTAATGATGTATGGCCTTCTTCTATTTGGTTGATATGCACTGGAAACAGCTGCATGATTTTTGAATCTAGTTCCAATTAAATTGGTGCCTTTATTTCTATATTGGATATATAGAATGGATTCATATCTTAACGATGTTAAGGTATATGGAGTTATCTGGCTGATACTTAAAACCAGAATCCGGATAAACTCAAGACACATTTTAGTAATGACAGTTTGTGGGTTATCCCAGGCTTTGACGAGGGTTAACATTCTACCATCTGGATGATCAATGGTTATATTGTTCTTGACTCGCCACCAGTTTTAGTAAAATGGATTCTTTTCAAAAAACATTAGTGGGAGTATGGTAGAACTGGAAGTTATTCTAGAACCACAAATGATTACTTAAAATTTAGTAGAACATAAATATTCAATTGAATTCGACAATCTATTATCCATTCCGCAGATTTGGTGGGTAGCCTCAGCCACCCGAGAGGTACTTCGGTCTCCTCAGAGACGGTGACAGGGAGGTTTTTATTTACCTAAACTTGTCACTACTGCTGTTTTAGACTATGAGATATGGCAGGAGGATGAGTATAACGTCGTTCTGAATTAGCTTTAGAAGCGCATGTGTATATGACTCTACCAGAGGTTGTTGTAGTCAGTGGGAGCAGCGAAAGAATAGTGGGAGGGTAGCTTATGTCTATTTATAGACTAAAGCAGGTATTGCGGAGATAGATCATGTATTTTTGATATGACAGTCGTAGAGTTTGACTTCGTCAGAATAACAGATGGATCTGGTAAGAAGGTAATAGGGAATGATGTCCTGGTATTCGGATGGCATGCACTCAGTAGGAAGAGATCTTCCTATACTATGATCGGTTATACTGTGGTTGTCACAAGGTGTTTCTCCACATAGGATTTGTATAAAATATCAGGGATTCTGGTCACTACATCTATGATTTTAGATCTATATTTGGGAAGTGTCCCAATTTTGGGTACTTTGACACTATTCTAAAGTATTTTAGAATGGACGACTCCTGGCGTGGTGATGTACCCGCAGGTGATGGAGTCACCCTCTCTAAAGAGATGTCTTTCTAGACTGATGAGGAGAGGGATTTGCATGATTGGCATATCACGTGCTTAGGCAATTGAGTCAATCATGAAATGTCAAGTACCATACCAGATATTGCTTTTGCACTAGCTGCAATAAGCATATATATTTATCCAATCCTGGAGAAACGTTGGGAAGCAGTTATGAACACAAATGGATGTTCTTGGTATATGGTAACGGCAGACTCTTCAGGAGGCGGTTATCATTTTAGGCTTCCAAGGCGACCTGGATGATAAAGTGGTTGTCAGAGTTATAGTTTTCCCTTTTTTTGAGTGGCAGTATGTTGGACAGGTGGTCCAAGCGAATACTAACGAAGGCATGGCGTGGGATACTGATTAAATTCAGTAGAAGATACAGTCTAAGAAGTTTGTTGGATTTAGAGTTCATTAGTGAACTGGGTCACATCAGACATCAAGACAAATTCTAAGTCAGGTATCGCTCATTTAGGGAGATAGTCATTATCCGTGAAGTTGAGATATAGAGAGATAAAAAAAGAAACATTAGAGCGGATCCACTCACTGAAGCTATTAATAGTTTCACAAACAGGCTTTGTGAGACTGATTAGTAGAGAAGTTGGGTGTTCGGTATCACACGGACTGTGAATATGCGACACCGCAATAATTAGCCATAAGTGCAAGCGGAAGATTGTTTGCTATAGTGCCATCAAGTCAATTATTGAATCTCAGGCACGCGATTGTGATGATTGAGGATAGACCTATACGAGTAGAACAGTCTTACACGAGATGATAGTATGATATCTAGTTTGTCTTTATCATTATGTACATGCATTATGTGACATAACAGATCACTATTGCATGTTGATAGAGCCCATAGGATTCTTGCTTGACTACCAGTATTATGATGGCGATCATAGACGTGGGAGCTGGGTGGTCGATAAGCACATCCTTAAATGTCCCTAATCGAGGGAGTATCGAGACTGGACATCGATACTCCGGAGTAGACTAGTGTATACTTATCGAGACCTCAACGAGAGGCGGTTGCCGGTATCACAAGCCATTGGTGTCAGTTAGTCACCTAAGATAGTATACAGGTGTTCATTGGGTTATGAGTATACTGGACGGACCCGTCGAGAACATGCTAGTTGGTATTATACCTATTGTCAGATAACAGTTTCCAGGTGACATGAGTACAGGTTAGTCTGTCGACCTGAGATCGTCATTTGTCTCATGTGAGTTCCCACTGTGCTTTGATTACTACCCTACCATGGCTCAAAGGAGTCGTGCAAACAGGTTTTAGTTGGATACAGTCCCGAGTCACATGGAGACAGTGAGCGGATCGTCAGGGATTCGTCTCTCCCAGTATTGGGGGTTGATATCGCGTTGTGCATGGATAGCCATCACCAGAAATTCTCGGCCGAGGTGGACGAGAATTACTGATTTGGATCAGTAGTTTCTCAATAGGTGATGGGCTTCATACCAACACGAAATATCGCGTTATTAGGGGTCTGACTTTATCCACCCCCTAGACTCAATATGCGATACACTTAGACGAACAGACCGGACTCTATGGAGATTTTCACAGACAGGATCAGTAGGGGTTTAGATGAGCTTGCTCGTCGGCCTTCCTTTCGTTCAATTCCTGGGTAGCCGTTACGTACAGTTAGTGCCGCTGACGTGCTTATGGTTAAACCCATTGCCAGCATATTGACGATTCTTTAGAGTCCTACACAGAAAGTTTCCCTGATTCTGGCGAAATGATGTAGTAGCCGTATTGGATACGTCCAGGGTTCCGATCGATTGATTTTACTATGTACCCGGACTTTCGATTGGACAGTTGATAATATTAGCTGGCTCGGGTTTGAGCCGGATTATTAAATCAGGCATTGATTTAATATTTATGTATATATATTTCGATATGTATATTCTAGTATTATATTTTTTGTGTTATTCTATCTCTTTGGGTATTCGTATTTCGGTACAAATACAGGTATGTATATACAGTAGAATGCAATCCATATTTTTACAGATAACATTCTGGAAGGTGGACACCTCATTTTTGGGTTTAACCATTTATTTGAAAATGGTAAATGAGGTGGATATTGGAAAATGGGGAGTATGGTGAGTACCATGCTTGCATAGTGTGCACAAATAAATTATTAATTCATTTGTGCATACTATTCAAGTATGGGTGCTTTTTTACAAGAAAAGAAATTGTTTTACAAAACCAAGCATGATGATTTTCTCTCTCTAAGTGACTTCATTTTGAGATGGTTCCTTTTTGGAAAGCTTCTTATCTCCTCACTATTTTGGTCTTCACTCCCTCTCTTGAGTTTCATTTTTGTTCCTCCAGCTTCATCTTCTACCTCCTCTTAACCCTATCATGTGTTGAGAATCATGAAAGGGGATGGGATGAGATAGATTAACTCTTAATTTATTCACTACATCCTAGGCATTCTAGACTAGCATCCTAGAATCCCTAGTTGCTTCACTTGCATTCATTATGTGGAGTTAGAGCCATGACTACATCCTTTAGGTGGATCATCTTCAACGGAGGAAGACCGGCGGCTAAGTTCGTTCGAGCACACCTCAAGGAGCATAGGAAGGTGATGGAAGACTGAAGGACTTGATTCTTTTGGTATAATAATTCTAACCCTTTAGTTTAGTTCTTTGTTAGTTGCTAGTATAGGTTTATGGTTTCAATCTTGGGGCGGGGTTTTGTTTGCGCCAAAAAAATTTAAACACCAGTTTTTGTTCCGCATCGGCCACGATAGATGGCCATAGCGTAGGCGAAACCCAGCACGTACATATCTCCATATGTGCCCTACTTCATTTCGCTTGAGCTAAGAAACCTCTATATGGGATTCTAAAGACTCGTCAATACGCTAGCAGTAGGTAATGATCACATCAGATACCCACAAGCCGTCAACAGTATTAGCTGAACATAACAGCTACCCAGGTATTAAACTAATAGAAGATCAACAATCAAACTTGTCCAAACTCCTGTAAAGCCTATAAGCAATACTTACCGTACAATCCGGTCTCTTCGTCTGATATGTCGCATATTGAGTCTAGGGGTGGAATCGTCAGACTCCGGTAACTTGATAAGTCATGCCGATGTGTGGTTTATAACCATTCGAGAAACTACTGATAACACTTACCAGTAAATCTCATCAACCCTGGTCAGAGACTTGCTGTTATAGCCAATCGAGCATAGCGCAACATCAACTCCCAATACCGGGAGAGACGAAACCCCTCCTATCACTCACTGCATCCATGTGACTCGAGACTGTACCCAAAATCCACCTGTTTGCACGACTCCTTTGAGTCATGGTAGGGAGGAAATCAAAGCACAGTGGGAACCACACAAGACACTATGACGATCTCGGGTCTACAGACTAACCTGTACAAGTATCACCAGAGAACTGCTATCTGACGATAGGTATGGTACCAACTAGGAGTTCTCGGCGAGTCATGTTCGGTATACCCATTCTCTAATGAGCACCTGTGCATAATCTTTGATGTCAAACACCAATGGTAGTGGGATCAACCATCGCCCCATACAGGGTCAAGAAACATACACACTAGTCTACTCTAAAATATCGATGCCCTGTCTCGATACTCCCCGACTAGGAACTGTTAAAGGATGTGCTTGCGGACTACACAAGCCCCACTAGTACGATCTGCATCATAGTCCTGATAGTCAAGTAAACATCCTAAGGGATTTATCAACATATATCAGAGAGACAGTATAATAATACAACTGTAAATGTTAAGATAAAGAGAACCAGATAGCATACTATAATGTCGAGCAAGAAAGTCCTCTATATATATGTCCAAGCATCCACTATATCATACAATAATGGCCTCTAGGGCATACATATTCCTAACAATGTCCTAGGGCATATCATTTCATGAAAAGGAATTGAGGTAGAAAAAACTAAAATAGATGTCATTTCCAACCTTCTTCCTCCCAAATGCGTCAAAGATATACAATCTGTCACGCCCCGCTTCCCAGAGTACGCAAGATTTGGGCACGTGACATAGCCAACCATGCTACCTGTGGGTAGGAAGTATCCAACCACAGTCACATTACGGTTGTAAAGATATCAAGAACAAGATAAAATAAACTAAATACATGTCCAAATCCATAATAACAGGAATCAATAAGCAATAAGTGCGGAAGCTAATGATCCAATACAATGAGTAAACAGTATGTCCCATAATGCGGGCTCACATCTAGAAATGAAATGACATAAATAAACTAAACTCTAAAGAACTCACAGTTCAGCCGGCTGGCTGAAGTACTCCTGCTCGGTCGACGACAAAGGTACGGAATCTGGGCCATGCAAAACCCAGACGTCAGCGCGTCATGATATCAAGTATATAGCATAAACATGGTAATATACAATGCAAGCATGAACATGAATAAAGCAGCAATAAGAAGTAACAAGCAGGGTAAAGTGCAAAGGTGACTAAACTGTCCTATCAGGTTTTCTACTCTATAGTCTTTGAAACCAATTGATGAATCGTCGATGTAACTCAATAGTATCCCGTGCGTGCCCGGGACCACGGTCATAATCCTCGGGGCTGAATCCGAGACGTGCCGCTAAGCAGTAAAAGGTAGTAGGATAGATGAGTGATGTCAGCATCAACACTCCGGAGCTGGCCAAGCCCGTAAGACTGATCAGAACAATGTATCGAACTGTTGAGTTACAAGTCGGTTTCACCTTTGATTTCCCCATACCCCCAAGCTATGTATGTCAGGTCAGGTATTCAGTAGTCAAGGACTAATGCCAACACAAGGTCGAGTAAAAGTATGTCTGTCTGGATTGACAGCAGGAATGGTTAGGTTTGTCGGCACTAGGCATGAAATCATAAAACAAGTAATGTCATAGTACAACGGATGAGTCGGTATGTATGTATAAGTCAGGTGTAGCAGGGTCAGGCCAAAATGTCGTGCAATCGGGTAAGTGCTCGCAACAGGTATGCAATCAATAATGAACAGTAGCAGGAAACAGTAAATAACAATATTAATCTAGGTAAACACAGTGATGTTTCGTATTCTCTTATTAATCCGGTTCACGCACCTTTGAGGTGCAATAGCCACAAGACGAAACAATATCGATAATATACGTAATGGAGTTACAGGAATTTGAACTAAGCATAATAATTGTCTCATGAGTGATTTTAACAAATGAAGTGGGGATGATCTACTTGGTTTGATTAGTTAAGTGTGAATTTATAGCAGACCGGTTAATACGAGCAATGATTTCATTGATTTAAAGTTACGGATAATTGTGACTAGCAATTCTAAGTTATAAAAGGTATCGATGTTATAATAGTTGTGTGGTTATAATATGATGATTAAGTTGTAGCATGTTAAAGCAAGTATTCGGATACTTGCCTCGGCGGTTCCGCAAACCGAAACACGGATGCGATGTCGGCAGAAACTGCGATAAGGAAGCACGGGCCACGGATCGAGTCCCAACAGAGGTCAACGGGATCACACGGACCAGGGGGCTTCGCTGGAGCGTCGGGTTCGTCAGACGGCACGGTCGGATCCGGCAAAATATCATCGGTAACAAGTTAGCAATAAGATACGATGCACGCAAAATAACGACCAGCGGGGGGTTGTACCAAAAGGAAGAAGAAGGAAACTTACAGGGAGACACCAGGGGGTGACCACGGCGGGTTCGACGGCACTGGAACGCCGGCGAGGCCGCGACGGTGGCTGCGAAGGCTGGAACAGCCGCTGGGCTTGCTGGAGAGGGGTGCGACGAGTGGAGGAGAGAGGGGGTCGGCTCTGGTGGTCGAGGGAACAGGGAGGTGGTCGGAGGTGGCGTCGACGAGGTCGCCGGCGCGCTTCTCCGGCGAACAGGGGAGGTGCAGGCGAAGGATGAAGGCTCGGGTTTGCTATTCCGGCGAGGGGAGGAGGGAAACGACGACGAGGTCTCGACGAGGAGGGTGAGAGGGAGTCGTGGGAGGCGTCGACGGTGAGAGGAGACGTCGACGGCGAGGTCTACGAGGGTGGAGGCGAGGTCGGGAATGGGTTGCAGGCGCGGGATCGTCGGGAAACGGGAGGAGGAGGGCGCGGCGGTCACGGAGGCGTTGCAGGCGGCGACGGCGAGGTCGCGGTGGCGACGGTGGCTGCGCGAGCGCGAGGCTAGGGTTAGGGTTGGTTGGGTTTCTCGCGATGGGAGGCGGCTGCATGCAGGGGAGACTCGCAGTATATAAGAAGAGGGAGAGAGAAAGATTGATGAGATAGAGAGAGAGAGAGAGAAAAGAGGAGAGAGGCAGAGAAAGAGATGGAAAGGAGGGGGGCCCACGAGCTCGATAGGAGCTCGTGATTGGCCACGAGAAGATAGAGGAAATTTGAGAAAGATTTGAAGGGAATAAACTGTTAGGAAAATATACGTATATATATAAATTAGTTTTAAAAATTAAATTGAAACGGGCCCTTTTTGGCGTGAAATGAAATATTTCCAAACCGCGCCCGGGTTGCGCCCAAATGTTCCAAATTCAAATTATAGGATTTTAAGCGGGTTCCAAATTTTGAAAAATAGGTGTTTAGTGATTAAAATGCATGCCCCCAAGTCGGACACTTGCACGCGCGCGTAGTCGCCCAAACTGGCCCGTTTAACCAAACGGAACGGAATCTCGACACGCGGACGCTACCACGCGACTAGTGGCGACGAGTAGGCCAATATGGACATCTTAAATTTCATTTTCGGAGTTAAAATTTGTTATGTGCCAAAATGACTTAACCGGGTAAAATTTAGCAATAAACCCAGAAAATCAGGAAAATTGGAATGAGCAATAAATAACCCTCAACTAGTAATATACATAGTATTATTGGGCTCGGGTGTTACATCATACCCAACTACAAAAGAATTTCGTCCTCGAAATTCCAAGAATACAAGATAACTAACTACTGGAAAAGATGAGGGAATTTCTGCCGGATCTCGTCTTCTCGCTCCCAAGTAGATTCTCCATGCGATCGGTTACCCCAAGAAACTAGCACAAGAGGGATAACCTTGTTCTTAAGAACCTTTTCTCTTCGATCCTTGATCTCGACTGGTCGCTCCTCAAAAGTCAGGTCCTCCCGAACGGTCAACTCCGAATGATCCAAGACATGAGTCTCATCACGAACATACCTCCGTAGTTGAGACACATGAAACACATCGTGAACTCCTGCTAATGACGGTGGTAACGCCAACCTGTACGATACCTCTCCAACACGCTCCAGAATCTCGAAGGGTCCAACGAACCGGGGACTAAGCTTTCCCCGACTTCCAAAGCGAATCACCCCTCTAGTCGGTGATATCTTCAGGAATACCAAATCGCCCACGGCGAACTCTAAAGGTCTTCTTGACGTGTCGGCCCAACTCTTCTGTCTGTCTTGAGCTGCCTTCATATGCTTTCTGATTGTATTCACCTTCTCGACTGTCTGCACCACCAAATCTGGTCCTAGTAACCTTCGTTCACCAACATCATCCCCACAAACAGGTGAACGGCACTTACGACCATACAACGTTTCAAACGGAGCCATCTGAATTGTCGCTTGAAAGCTGTTGTTGTACGAAAACTCCACCAGGTGTAGATGATCTTCCCAAGAACCTTTGAAGTCCAACATGCAAGCCCTCAACATATCTTCAAGGGTCTGGATCGTTCTCTCCGATTGTCCATCGGTCTGAGGATGATAAGCTGTGCTGAACTTCAATCGAGTCCCCAAACTTTCTTGTAAACTCCTCCAAAAGTGTGACAAGAACCGAGTGTCCCGATCGGACACGATGCTTACCGGTACTCCATGCAATCTGACAATCTCCTGCATGTACCGCTCTGCCAAAGTCTCCGTAGATTGACCAACCCGAAAATGAATAAAGTGAGCTGCCTTGGTCAACCGATCGACAATCACCCATACAGCATTGTTGCCCTTTGGACTCCGCGGTAAAGCCGTCACGAAATCCATGGTTATATGTTCCCACTTCCATTGAGGAATCGGAAGCGGTTGCAACAAACCAGCAACCCTTTGATGTTCAGCCTTGACTTGCTGACATACCAAGCACTTAGCCACGAAGCGAGCGATTTCCCGTCTCATACCTTCCCACCAGAAATGCTGTCGAATATCCCGGTACATCTTTGTCCCTCCTGGATGTACAGAGTAAGCTGAACTGGGTGCCTCCTTCATAAGCTCTTCACGCACATCTCCTTTTGGCACACACACACGGCTACCATATCTCAACGAACCATCTTCATGGATCAGTAGATCGGTTCGTAGTCCGGCTCCAACCTGCTCTCGGAACTTTTGCAGTCTAGGATCCTGCGATTGCGCCGCTTTAATCTTCTCAACTAAGGACGATTGTACTTGCAACTGCATCAACTGTCCTGTAGCACGCGGTAGCACAACCTCCAAGTCAAATCTCCGAAACTCCTCAATGATCTCTCTCTGTGCAGTCAATAACTGAATTGCTGGTAACCGACTTAGCGCATCTGGCACGACGTTAACTTTTCCCGGATGGTACTTAAGATCAAGGTCGTAGTCGGCCATCAGCTCCAACCATCTGCGTTGCCTCATGTTCAACTCCTTCTGAGTGAACACATATTTCAAACTCTTGTGATCCGTAAAGACTTCAACTCTCTCGCCCAAAAGGTAGTGTCTCCAAACCTTCAGGGCGAAGATCACGGCTGCAAGCTCTAAGTCATGAGTCGGATAGTTCTGCTCATGAGTCTTCAGCTGTCTCGATGTGTAAGCGACGACTTTCCTATTCTGCATCAAAACACATCCCAATCCTTTTCCAGATGCGTCGCTGTGAATCACCAGTCCTCCTGAATCATCCGGTACGGTTAGGATAGGGGCGGTTATCAACTTCTGCTTCAACGTCTCGAAGGCTAAAGCACATCCATCCGTCCAAACAAACGGTACCTCCTTTCGTGTGAGCTTGGTTAACGGCTCGGCTACGCGAGCGAAGTTCTCCACAAATCTTCTGTAGTAACCGGCGAGTCCAAGAAAACTTCTTATCTCTGCAACATTCCTCGGAACAGGCCAATCTCGAACTGCTGCAATCTTCTCGGGATCAACGGCGATTCCATCGCCCGACACGACATGCCCCAGAAACTTCACTTCTTCCAACCAGAATTCGCACTTACTCATCTTCGCGAATAATTTCTCCTGTCTCAGCGTTTGCAGTGCGATCCTTAAGTGCTCAGCATGCTCCTCCGGACTCTTTGAGTACACCAGAATATCGTCAATGAATACCACAATAAACTGGTCCAAGAACGGTGAAAAGATCCTGTTCATCAAGTCCATAAATATTGCCGGCGCATTAGTCACTCCGAAGGGCATCACTAAATACTCGAAATGCCCATACCGAGTCCGAAACGCCGTCTTGCAAATGTCTTCTGCCTTCACTCGGACCTGATGATATCCTGATCGCAAGTCCAGTTTCGAAAATACCCTCGCGCCACTAAGCTGCTCAAAAAGTTCTCCAATGCGAGGGATCGGGTACTTGTTCTTAATAGTCACCCGGTTTAATTCTCGGTAATCGATGCACATCCTTCTCGTGCCATCCTTCTTCTTTACTAAAAGAACTGGAGCTCCCCAAGGTGAGTTGCTGCTTCGAATCCATCCCTTCTCGAGTAATTCACCCACCTGTTTCTTAACCTCTTCCAATTCCACCGGTGCCATCGGATAATAAGATTTTGATACTGGCGCTGCACCAGGAATAAGGTCAATCGCAAACTCCACATCTCGCTTCGGCGGTAAGCCCGAAATATCCTCGAACACATCTATAAAGTCGCGAACAACTGTTGGTTCTTCCACCTCCATCGCCGCAAGAATACTGTTTGTCGGCCTAGCCCTAAACTCGACTGGCCCGACAGAACTGCTTCCTCCAATGAAAGTAAACTCAGGGTGTCCGGGAATCTGGAAAATTACTTTCCTTGCCCTACAATCAATGTGTGCGTGGAAAGTGCCAAGAAAATCCATTCCCAAGACTACTTCATAACTGCCCGTATCAATCACCAAGAAATCTGCAAAAAGCTCTCGTCCGCAAACAACAACCGTACAATCTCTACATTCCTTACTAGCTATGATTTTCCCATTCCCAGTGTGTATGTCCCAGAAACTAGACAGGGTCGTGCAGGTGATCGAGTGTGTAGTTATAAATTTGGATGACATAAACAATGGGATGCTCCGAAATTAAGTAATGCCAAAGCGGGAAAACCATGAACGAGTAAATTACCTGAAACCACTTCTCCCGATGCCTTAGCTTCTTCAGTTGTCAACACGAACGCTCGAGCCTGCTGTGGTCCTTGAGTAAGCGGTTCCTGTCCTTGGAACGGTCCCTGCGGAGGCTTCTGTGTATCATCCTTTGTGCGAGGCTTCGACGGACAAGCATCAACGGTGTGATCTGCCGCTCCACATCTAAAACAGAGTCCCAGCCTCATACGACACTCCCTTCGCACATGTCCGGGTTTATGGCAGTGGCTACAGATCACGCTCCCCTTTCGATCACCCACAATCATTTTCTTCATCGGTGCTACGCTGCGCCTGTTCACTGGAATACTTCTACGTACCAACGTTTGGTTCAGTGCAAAAGCCGGTTCCAGCTCGATCTGTTCCTTTAGACTCTCCAGCAATCCCCTTATCACTCTACGCCTGGCGGCTAAGACCGCACTTCTTTGGTCCATCTTCAAATTCGTACCTGCCATGAATCCTGGAAATCAAAGTACCCAACATTAGCATGATGATAGATTCTGAGTATAGATCAAGGCTAAAACTCCAAGATACTTAAATAGAGTACTGCATTGTAGCTATGCCGCGGTATCATAGCCGCAATTACTTAACTCCACCCAAGTCGCCTAAGTCCTAGAGATAACAAGAAATTGGGTTTTCGAATTGACAATGCAAAGTAAGTTTGCATGTCGACATGATCTGGAAGAATGATTCAAGGACGGTAAAACGGTCAAGGTGGCAGGACATGTTTCCTAATCACGGGTATCATGATTCGCGTATCGGGTGCAATACCCAACTACAAGGAATCAACCCAATTAACCTGGCTCTTATACCATAAAACCATGTCACGCCCCGCTTCCCAGAGTACGCAAGATTTGGGCACGTGACATAGCCAACCATGCTACCTGTGGGTAGGAAGTATCCAACCACAGTCACATTACGGTTGTAAAGATATCAAGAACAAGATAAAATAAACTAAATACATGTCCAAATCCATAATAACAGGAATCAATAAGCAATAAGTGCGGAAGCTAATGATCCAATACAATGAGTAAACAGTATGTCCCATAATGCGGGCTCACATCTGGAAATGAAATGACATAAATAAACTAAACTCTAAAGAACTCACAGTTCAGCCGGCTGGCTGAAGTACTCCTGCTCGGTCGACGACAAAGGTACGGAATCTGGGCCATGCAAAACCCAGACGTCAGCGCGTCATGATATCAAGTATATAGCATAAACATGGTAATATACAATGCAAGCATGAACATGAATAAAGCAGCAATAAGAAGTAACAAGCAGGGTAAAGTGCAAAGGTGACTAAACTGTCCTATCAGGTTTTCTACTCTATAGTCTTTGAAACCAATTGATGAATCGTCGATGTAACTCAATAGTATCCCGTGCGTGCCCGGGACCACGGTCATAATCCTCGGGGCTGAATCCGAGACGTGCCGCTAAGCAGTAAAAGGTAGTAGGATAGATGAGTGATGTCAGCATCAACACTCCGGAGCTGGCCAAGCCCGTAAGACTGATCAGAACAATGTATCGAACTATTGAGTTACAAGTCGGTTTCACCTTTGATTTCCCCATACCCCCAAGCTATGTATGTCAGGTCAGGTATTCAGTAGTCAAGGACTAATGCCAACACAAGGTCGAGTAAAAGTAGGTCTGTCTGGATCGACAGCAGGAATGGTTAGGTTTGTCGGCACTAGGCATGAAATCATAAAACAAGTAATGTCATAGTACAACAGGATGAGTCGGTATGTATGTATAAGTCAGGTGTAGCAGGGTCAGGCCAAAATGTCGTGCAATCGGGTAAGTGCTCGCAACAGGTATGCAATCAATAATGAACAGTAGCAGGAAACAGTAAATAACAATATTAATCTAGGTAAACACAGTGATGTTTCGTATTCTCTTATTAATCCGGTTCACGCACCTTTGAGGTGCAATAGCCACAAGACGAAACAATATCGATAATATACGTAATGGAGTTACAGGAATTTGAACTAAGCATAATAATTGTCTCATGAGTGATTTTAACAAATGAAGTGGGGATGATCTACTTGGTTTGATTAGTTAAGTGTGAATTTATAGCAGACCGGTTAATACGAGCAATGATTTCATTGATTTAAAGTTACGGATAATTGTGACTAGCAATTCTAAGTTATAAAAGGTATCGATGTTATAATAGTTGTGTGGTTATAATATGATGATTAAGTTGTAGCATGTTAAAGCAAGTATTCGGATACTTGCCTCGGCGGTTCCGCAAACCGAAACACGGATGCGATGTCGGCAGAAACTGCGATAAGGAAGCACGGGCCACGGATCGAGTCCCAACAGAGGTCAACGGGATCACACGGACCAGGGGGCTTCGCTGGAGCGTCGGGTTCGTCAGACGGCACGGTCGGATCCGGCAAAATGTCATCGGTAACAAGTTAGCAACAAGATACGATGCACGCAAAATAACGACCAGCGGGGGGTTGTACCAAAAGGAAGGAGAAGGAAACTTACAGGGAGACACCAGGGGGGTGACCACGGCGGGTTCGACGGCACTGGAACGCCGGCGAGGCCGCGACGGTGGCTGCGAAGGCTGGAACAGCCGCTGGGCTTGCTGGAGAGGGGTGCGACGAGTGAAGGAGAGAGGGGGTCGGCTCTGGTGGTCGAGGGAACAGGGAGGTGGTCGGAGGTGGCGTCGACGAGGTCGCCGGCGCGCTTCTCCGGCGAACAGGGGAGGTGCAGGCGAAGGATGAAGGCTCGGGTTTGCTATTCCGGCGAGGGGAGGAGGGAAACGACGACGAGGTCTCGACGAGGAGGGTGAGAGGGAGTCGTGGGAGGCGTCGACGGTGAGAGGAGACGTCGACGGCGAGGTCTACGAGGGTGGAGGCGAGGTCGGGAATGGGTTGCAGGCGCGGGATCGTCGGGAAACGGGAGGAGGAGGGCGCGGCGGTCACGGAGGCGTTGCAGGCGGCGACGGCGAGGTCGCGGTGGCGACGGTGGCTGCGCGAGCGCGAGGCTAGGGTTAGGGTTGGTTGGGTTTCTCGCGATGGGAGGCGGCTGCATGCAGGGGAGACTCGCAGTATATAAGAAGAGGGAGAGAGAAAGATTGATGAGATAGAGAGAGAGAGAGAAAAGAGGAGAGAGGCAGAGAAAGAGATGGAAAGGAGGGGGGCCCACGAGCTCGATAGGAGCTCGTGATTGGCCACGAGAAGATAGAGGAAATTTGAGAAAGATTTGAAGGGAATAAACTGTTAGGAAAATATACGTATATATATAAATTAGTTTTAAAAATTAAATTGAAACAGGCCCTTTTTGGCGTGAAATGAAATATTTCCAAACCGCGCCCGGGTTGCGCCCAAATGTTCCAAATTCAAATTATAGGATTTTAAGCGGGTTCCAAATTTTGAAAAATAGGTGTTTAGTGATTAAAATGCATGCCCCCAAGTCGGACACTTGCACGCGCGCGTAGTTGCCCAAACTGGCCCGTTTAACCAAACGGAACGGAATCTCGACACGCGGACGCTACCACGCGACTAGTGGAGACGAGTAGGCTAATATGGACATCTTAAATTTCATTTTCGGAGTTAAAATTTGTTATGTGCCAAAATGACTTAACCGGGTAAAATTTAGCAATAAACCCAGAAAATCAGGAAAATTGTAATGAGCAATAAATAACCCTCAACTAGTAATATACATAGTATTATTGGGCTCGGGTGTTACACAATCATTTCTTGGTCATGCGGGATTTTATAGATGATTCATTAAGGACTTTAACAAGATTGCTAGACCCTTAACTCTTCTCTTGGCCAAGGATACAACTTTTCACTTCGACTCGGATTGCGTGGCTGCTTTTAAATCACTTAAACGTTCCCTCACCACAGCCCCAGTTCTATCATCTCCGGACTGTAATCACCCTTTTGAGCATATATGTGATGCATCCGATTTTGCTATTGGTACAGTCTTAGAATAGCACATTGATAAGATGCCACATGTAATTTACTATGCAAGTAGGAACTTGAACGATGCTCAAATGAATTATACAACTACCGAGAAAGAACTTTTGGCAGTTGTATTTGCATTAGAAAAATTCAGGCCTTACTTAATTGGCTCTCCAGTTGTAGTTTACACCGATCATTCCGCTCTAAGAAATCTTTTATCAAAGAAGGATGCTAAATCCAGGCTAATACATTGGATCCTGTTGTTACAAGAATTTTGATCTTGTCATACGAGACAAGAGTGGATGTGAAAACGTTGTAGCCGACCATCTTTTACGACTTTCTTCTTCGCCAACGTTGACCTTACCAATAAACGATTCCTTTCTAGACGAACAGCTCTTGATCATATCCTGCGAGCCTTGGTTCGCGGATATTGTGAATTATTTAGCAATGGGACTTCTACCCAGCGAATGGTCAAAACAAGACAATCACGGATTTCTATCCCAAGTAAAACAGTTTTACTGGGATGAACCCTATTTGTTTTAAGTATTTTCCCGATCAGATCATTCGCCGATGTATCCCTAATAATGAGTTCAAGGGTGTATTGTCTTTATGCCATGATCAAGCATGTGGCGGTCACTTTGATCCAAGAAAAATGGTGGAGAAATTTTTGCAATGTGGGTTTTATTGGCCAACGTTATTTAAAAATGCATATGATTATTACAAAACTTGTTCACGGCGTCAACATATGGGTCAGATTTCATAGAGAACTGAGATGCCTCTCCAACCTATCTTGGTTGTGGAGATATTTGATATTTAGAGAATTGATTTTATGGGCCCGTTTCTCAACTCTTTTGGGAATTTATACATTTTATTAGCGGTTGATTATGTCTCTAAATGTGTGGAAGCGATACCGTGTCATACTAATGACAACAAGGTTGTTGTTAAGTTCCTTAAAGAAAATATCTTTTCGCGATTCGGACAGTCTCGCGCTATAATTAGCGACAATGGGACGCATTTCTGTAATCGGTCTTTCGAGACTTTGATGCGGAAATATTCAATCAACCACAAGCTTTCTATGCCCTATTATCCTCAAACAAATGGGTAAGCTGAGATCTCCAATAGACAGATCAAACAAATTTTGGAGAAAACGGTTCTAAGAACCGTAAAGATTGGTCTACCAAATTGACGGATGCTCTTTGGGCATTTCGTACCGTCTATAAGACCGATCTTGGAATGTCTCCATACCGACTAGTGTTTGGGAAGGCTTGCCACCTTCCTGTCAAGATCGAACATAAAACAATGTGGGCTATTAAAGAGCTTAATTATGATTTTAATCAAGCTGGCAACTATCAGAAGCTGCAATTAAATGAGCTAAGTGAACATCGTGATGAAGCTTATAATAATGCGGTAATAGTAAAAAACTGGA
Organism: Agapanthus africanus; assembly: GCA_030015575.1. NCBI lineage: Eukaryota > Viridiplantae > Streptophyta > Magnoliopsida > Asparagales > Amaryllidaceae > Agapanthus > Agapanthus africanus. The sequence goes on from CM057337.1 coordinate 90,745,548, forward strand.
TAAAGGTGTTTCATGACAAAAATCTTTTGAGAAAACTTTCATACCGGGACAACAGGTCCTTCTTTACGATTCCCGTCTTCATTTTCATCCGGATAAGCTAAGATCTCGTTGGAAAGGAGCTTTTGTGGTGCGGTATGTGTACCCGCACGGTGCAGTGGATGTAGAAAATGTTAAAAACGGTTCTATTTTTAAAGTTAATGGGCATAGATTAAAACCGTACTTTTCCGCTGACCCATCGGAGGAGCTCATGTTCCTACAGGAGCCACTTTATCACGATTAATTTTCCTCCGCCTCACCTCCATGTTTCGGTAACATTGTTTCATCTAAGAATGGAGGTGTGTAAAAAAAATATAACTGAATATTTGTGCGTGCCAAAGAACAAGATTGGGGGTGGTTTTTCATTTATTATCTTTTACCCCTATTATTCTCCTTCCCAGTCTACAGGTTTATGCGTTCAAAGAACAATATCAGTGAGGACACTGCTGCAAACAGATTTGGAGGGAGATTTGTATTTACTAAAATATCATTATATATATATATATAATAAATGAAAAAAAAATTTAAAAAATAAAAGTTAGAAAGTGAAAAATACATATGACAGAGGGGAAGAGATTTAAGAAATGCAAGAAAATTAGATATTTTAAAACGAAGCTAGTAATAGGTAGTCATAAGCTATTGTCCCAAGGGTTGTAAGATGAAGGAAATTACTAATCTGAGGATAGAAATAATTCTGAAAAATAGTCCATATTTTTTAATCCAAACTTCTGAACGTTGATACCCTACTATATGCACTTTGCACACATCTTGAAACTTAGGATAGTAGAGGATACCTTGAAATGCTCTTGTCTAAAAGCTTTAGTACGAAGGAAAAAAATAATATAAATAAAAACATAAATGGCACCAAAAAAAATAAATGGTGAAGAAAAATGAACACTGGTTTTGTAATTACTTAAGGCAGCATAAAAAAAATATAGCGAGAGTGCCTTATCATCTAGTGTCTTAGACCAACTGGTTTAGGAGCCACTGCTAAGCCTTAGGTGTTGCAAGACAAGGATATTGCTAATTACGCCTTAATAAGTGAGCACATTTGCTAATTACGCCTTAATAAGTGAGCACATTTACGTCAAGAAGTATTAACGGTCGCATGAAGAATGTGCGAGCAAATCCATCTAAAATATTCGCAGACTAAAAAATACTAAGGCATATGAATAAATGGTATGATAGCTTGAATTGAATTCTCCAAGTGTAGGGGTATCTTTTACACACACGTAGGGGTATATGATCGATGTTTGGAGGAGAGGTAGGAAGGAAGACTAAAGACGATATTTTATTGAGGGATGATGTGATTTCTGACATCTTTTCAAGATCATTAAGATAGGGCTCATGACAACTAAAAAGCTAGTGTAGTTTGAAACACTTATTTTCAAGTTCTTTCTTATATGTTTCTTATCTTTGTATGTAATTTTCATCTTCTTTCTTTATGGGATTTTGTAGGTGAAATCCGCTGAAAACCCTAAGGAGACAACACTCCTCCTACTAGGGACACATAGAGATTTAAAAGCTTGTTGCACGTGCTAAGTGCAATCGTGTGTTGCCTACGAAAGTGTGCTAGGTTTTTCTTTTACCTTTTAATAAATAATTTGCTGGGCAAGATCAAAATTAAGTTTGGGGGTATTTGATTAGTCTAAAATATTGCACATTTGTATGAACATTTTCCCTACTATTATTAATAAATAAAATGTGTTAATTGTAAATAAAGAACATATGTGGGTTTATTTGTAAAAGTTATTATCATATGTTTCTACATTTATAATTAATATAATTAGGAAAAATATATGCATATAATATTTAATGGAAATATTGTAATTAAAATATGTATATCATATCAAATATTCCTAATCAATATCTTAAGATATTATATCATATAAATGATTGGAATAATATCTCAAAAATACCAAATGCTGCTAACAATTTGATTTGAGATATTGTACAGGTATTAGCTCAGGTCTGAAATCTATGTAGGAGATCCAAGTCAAATCGGGATATCGAAACCAAATCTGCCAAATTTTAGAAGCAAATCGAGAAATTTAGCAACGGCAAAGACTAAGGGCAATATTTTCAGAATTTATATATCAAGAGAATCTCTAAATATCGAGACAAAATGCCAGAAAAAATCCCAAGTTCCAATTCAACTAGGAGGTGACGGATTCGCGGTCATACGTAGCATTAGGCGGCGGAACTACGGTTCTTTGGTGGCCGTTAGATCTGGGATTTTAGGGGTATGATTGTAACGACATCTACTCACATATAGCATCTAGGATTTCTATTTTTAGAGACTATATAAAGGACCGAGAGTTGTGCATTTGAAAATCATCAAAAAACTATCCAACAATTAAAGATCCCAAACTAAAAGAATAAGAGAGAGATCTACGAGCAAAACTAGGGTTCTTGTAATCTATTTTTGAAGAAGAAAAAATTGTAATGCAATAGGGATTAAAAAGGTAGTTTTTGTTTTAATTCTTTTCGCATTTACTTTACGCGTTACTTTTCCGCATTAATTTTACGCATTACTTTTCTGCACTTTTAATTATGGTTTCATTCGTCTTCAACCTTTCTGTTAAATCGATACTAACCATGAGCGAGTAATTTCGTGTTTGCTAGGGTTTGTAGGATAGGGTAAAATAATGGATGAAATATGTTGTAACTTCTTTTGACATTTTAATGTTTAGTGGGAAACCCCAGTTCCCTCTAAGAACCCCTAATCCACATTCAACACTATCTCTCTAAATTTTAAACTATTAAAAGATCAAAAGAGACATTTTTGAACATTCATCCATTAACTACTAAGTCGTATAAACCCTACAAGCCCTTCTATTATAAATTTTATATTCATATTAAAATAAAATGACAACAATCCATCCTCTATTTTATTAACTCGTCTAAAGCAAGAAAAGAAGTTCGCGTTTCCCTGTGGATGACCCGTACTCATCGCGGCTAGTTATTTGCGACACCGTCTTAATTGCGGTTATTTACAGCATACAAACACATTTCGCATGATCAATAAAGTTCCCACTGTACTTTGATTATCACCCTACCACGGCTCAAAGGAGTCGTACAAACAGGTTTTAGTTGGGTACAGTCCCGAGCCACATGGAGGCAGTGGTCGATTATCAGGGATTCGTCTCTCCTGGTATTAGGAGTCGATATCGCGTTGTGTTCAGTCGGCTATCACTGGAAACCCGTAGCCACGGTGGATGAGATTTACTAATAGATGATCAGTAGTATCTTTGTTGGTGATGAGCTTGACTCAGACATGACTTATCGGGTTAGAAGGGGTCTGACGTTATCCACCCCCTAAACCCGATATGCGATACTCTTTGACGAAGAGACCAGACTATATGGAGATTGTCGCATACAGGTTCAGTAGGGTAAGGATGTACTTGATTGTCGACCCCCCTTTCGACAAGTACCTGGGTAGCTGTTACGTACAGCTAGTGCCGCTGACGTGCTTGTGGTTAAACCCACTGCCAGCGTATTGTCGAGTCTTTAGAGTCCCACACATAGGGTTTTGCCGGTTCAGGCGACAAATGTAGGAGCCGTACGTTGGTATGTGCAGGGGTCCAATTAAATACATATACAAGATATACGGACTTTAATCAGACGGTTAATAATACTAGCCGGCTTAGGATTAAGCTGGATTATTAAATCAGATTTTGATTTAATAATTTATATATGTGTTTTGATATATATTTTAGTATTATTGTTCACTATTCATTTTCTTTCTTTGGTGCTATCCGTATTTTTAAACGAATACGTGTTTGTGTAGCGATACATATACCGGATGAAGTATTCCATATTTATACGGGAATGCTTCTAAAAGAAGGACACCTCATATTTGATTTTCTTTTTAGAAAATTAAATGGAAAAATGAGGTGAAGGTATGGTCGCATGAGGTGGAGGTGTGGTTCTGACATTTATTATTGATCATTCATGGTGAACTATTGATGCATGGTGGCTTATATGTAGCCATTCTCTTTTCTTATGAGAGTTGATGATTTTTCTTCATCTCATACCTCATACTTCATGGTTACAAGAGTGAGCAACCATCATCCTCATCTCTTTTCCTTCTTCTTTCTCTTTCTCACTTGAGCTTGAGAATATGAGAGAAATTTTTTTAGTGAAATATTCATATATCATCGATCATCCTCGCCTAGCAAGTTTGAATCATCGGTTAGAGCCTCATCCGGTTTCCTTCGGGTGGATCTCCTTTGGCGAGAGTGGTCGATTTTAAAGCACGATCCTGGTAGCTACGAGTTTGGAGGGGTCTTCCACAATTGGGTGGACATGCGACAGAGGTTGTAAATTCTCAACCCTTGCACTACTAACTAGCTAGTTTAGGTTATTGGACCATATCCTGGATTCTTTACGGGCGTTCGGTGCTCGCAAAAGTTTTTGTTTTCGCTTCCGCCTCAGCCTCGGCTCCCGCGGTGCGGGCACCGAAACTTAACAGACGTGCCCCATGTGCGCGTCCTCGATGAGTAGGTGATGTCGGTATTCCCTGGAATCAGGCGACCTGACCGACGTCTCTTCAAGGGAGAGGGAGCAAGGCGAGCGTTGAAGCGATAATCTAGTCGCTCCCGAGACCTCGGTGTCGAACTGTTCGGCGCCAAATGAATCATAGAATCATTCCTCGTATGGGGGTCGTGACTACTGGAATCGACATGCCGGTGTTCCGTGACATCGAGATTAGCACGAGCGAGGCCGAGGACTTGAACGTGCCCATCTGCCGCCTCATGCATGCCATCGTTCTGGGGAGCGGCGGTTTGGCAGGCATGGTCGTCCGTTTGGACATGAGCGAGCGCGTCCACCATCACCGTGAGTCTGTCGATCCATGCGGATAAGGCTTCGACGATGTTAAGAGGCAGAGTAGAACCGTCCCTGCCTCCGTTGCGGAGGACTGGATGGCTTGTGTTAGGATCTCCGTTGTGATGATCACTGGTCATTATATCGAAGGTGGAAGATCAACTTTCGTGGTAGAAAAGCCTTACGAAGTTCCCACAGACAGCGCCAACTGATGGAGGTCTGAATCTCCCTCAGATGTTGTCCTCCATCAATCTTGTAGCCAACGGTATTGAACGGTTGAAATTTGATATGAAAGTTGGGCGTGTGGATCTCAATAGGTTGTTGGTTGTTGCAGACGCCGAGTGTTCATTCGAAAATATAGCACTTTTGATATGACATTTTCCTTACTTTTCTTAAATATCTAAAAGTGTTTATTATAAATATAGAACATAATTGGGTTTATCTGTAAAAATACTATTTGCCATATGTTTATATATTATAATTAACATTATGAAGGAAAATATATGCATATAATATTTATATAATATTTTGATAATTTAAATATGCATATCATATCAAATATCCTTAATCAATATTCTTAAAATATAATATCATATAAAATGGTTAGGATAATATCTCAAAAATACCAAATATTACTAACATTATTCTTTGAGATATTGTGCAAGGTTTAGCTCAGGTCAGGAGATCGAGATATTGAGATGTCGAGAATCAGAAATATGCCGATGAAGTTAGATAAAATCGAAGAATCAATACTGGCAGAGACTCAGAAAAGATATGAAGATTCCAGATATCAAATAAATCTCCATGTGTCACATTGAAGCAGCCCCGGAATCTTGGAACAATGATCACACCAACACGCGGTGCTTCCGTGACCAAATGCCTATTATTGCAGCGGATCTGCGGTCGAGTTGGCGAGTTGGGATGTAGGATTTTGTGGTTTTGATCTTCACAACAAACCCTAATTCTGGGGATCTTTGGTTTCTGGCTTTGGGGCTATATAAAGAACCGATGGCTAAACTTAGAAATCATCAACCTTTTACACGAAGCAAATCACCGTTAAAGAACAAGTGATCCAAGACAGCTCCACGATTCGACGTGATAAGGCGACGTGAGATTCGACGGAGCATCTACTTTCTACAAGGCAGAGATCGAGAGCAACTTCTTCTTCCTTTTGTAATGTAAACTTGAAGGCTTTGTACTTGTGAAGTTGATTAATAAAGGTAGATCATTAGATTAATTAGTTTGCATTTCTTTTATGTATTTACATTATGATCTCTATCTGTTCTTCTTCTATCTCCATCATGCGCGAGTAATTCTCCGCTTGATAGGGTTCGTAGGATTAGGATAGAACAATGAATCAGAAAATACTTTAACTTCTTTTAAATCTTATGAAGTTTATAAACTTTAGAAAAAGAATCGTTAACATCCTAATCGGGCGCGCTACCAATTTATTGCTAGTCTCAACCGCGATTTGAGATCAGATTAATAATTGTTTTGTTAAAGGCTAGACATGAATAGAGATTAATGAAAGGACAAGTGTCAATAGTGTGGAAACCCTAGTTTCTTCCAAGAACCCTAATCCTCATTCATCACTATCAATCTAGTTTTAAATCTATCAATAGATAAAGGGAGTCATCTTTATTAGTCATCCATTACTACTAAATCCTAACGAACCCTACAAGCCTTCTTCTGATATAAAATCTACATCCGTCTTTAAACTAGATCTATTTTCTATATCCGTGTTTGACGTAGATCTATAAACTATTCTCCACTGTTCTTTATTCTTCTATTCTTCCTTTTTTTCAACATGTCCAAAGTAAGATTGAAAGATTCAACGTTTCCCTAAGGACGGCTCGTACTCATCTCGGTCTAGCTACATGCTACACCGTTATTGATTGCGGTTATAACTACACTTCTTTAAAACAGAATCAATCAAATGGCGCCGTTGCCGGGAATACGTGCATAATTTTTTTATTCTTACTATTCGTATTGAATTCTTATTCGATCTATATCATAAAACAAAACAAAACCAGATCTTGCATATTTAACGATTAGTGTGCGATTTTTGCGAGAGAATCTGGAGTCACTTTAGCGAGGAGATAAAAATTCAGAGACATTCATCAAGACCCAGAGGAGCAAAGGAGGCCACAGTGAAAAAATTAAATAAAGAACCCCCTAAAGCGCGGCGGAACCGCGGCTATTGTGTGAAAACGGCGGCGGAACCGCGGCGGTCTTGGGAAGTTGTGCCCTAAAAATTTTCTGGTATCTTTTCTATCTCTTTCTCTCTCCTTTAAAAAAATCCAATAATATATTTTCTGCATGATTCTTTGCAAAATATTGCCGCTCAAAAATCTTTTTGCGTGTTTTGTTTTGCGGGTTGTTTTTGCATATTTTAATACAGACATTAAAGGGAAAAGACCAAATTCAGATTAGGTGGGGATTTCATCACCCTTCCTAGGCCCCACAAATTACAAAACGAGCATCTGCATATCCCTATATTAATTGAAAAATATCTAGACCAAGACTCTAAGGACCGTCGTGCTCAAATAGGACAGAGGAAGGTCGTGAGTAATCTATCGCTTATCCGTATTTCTTTTGTGGTGTCTAGAAAAGCGTGACTAAGGCAAGTGGTTACTTAATTAGGCCCGCTATTTTCGGTGATTCGTATAGCGGATACTTCCCACTTACCTGGTACTTACCTAGCCACAGGAGCGATAAAGAGGCGGTAGAGTGTTGATCCTGCGGCTTGTCCTTTGGAAGTCTAGGAGCGGTCTAGAGCTTGACCTAGGTAAGCTTAGTTCTAAGGTTTGCTTGTGCATTTTATGATTTGTCGAGTCAACCTTCAAGTCCCACTTTTCAAAGCAAAACAATCCAACTAGAACTTAAATCTTTTCACCCTCTTCTCTTTTCACCTTCTTATAATGGGTAACCCAAATAGACGAACTCTTGCCGAGCTTTGCTATCCAGTACCAGATATTTCTTGTTATTGTAATCGTTTCGGTATACCATCCGACTCTACCATGCCTTTAAGAGATCGGATAGAGCAAGCGGAAAGAAACAGTTGGCCCCCTCACTTCAGGTCCTATCAACCGCATCAAAATTCTACATCTTTTTATGTTGATACTCTATCTAACGCGTGTGAGGGAACTCCTAAACGTATGTCCATCGCTGAGTATATAGCGAGGACTAACGACCAATGTTTCAATCCGGTCAAACCGTTAGGACAACAAACACCACCACTTTCTAAGAAGATTTTACTGCTCGGTTTGTGGCGTATATGACATCTATTGATAGTCGCCAACCAACCAACCAATATCAATATTCTTCTTATCACAATGTTGATCCTACTCCTGTCCAATTTTCACAACCATTCGATTCCTATCAATCCTACCCGACTTTTACGGCTTCTCTAGACATTCCTTCTAATCAGTCATTTAGGAGTTTTACTTATCCACAAGAATTTCAATCTTATGCTGAAACCCCTTACCGACCCATGTCTAGTCTTGAACGGACCATGGAAGAATATGTGGTAGCGTCGCGCTGCGCCATAGAGGAATTAAATGCGTCTATGGACGTCTTCAATAAACAAAATGAACGAGCAACTAGTTTCAAACCAGCTTAAAAATTTTCAACATATGATACGGCCATAGGACAAATTGAGAATTTGGATAGTGAGAGAGAGCAGTACATCCTTCCAAATCAAACCTTCCCATCCCAAATTGAAATCCACAACACCAGTTTCACAGGTCTATCGAGTACACCAAATGATTCACCAATTGAAGATAGAATGTCTGATGAGTTGTATGACTTTGTAGTGTTTGATTTACCCGATTGTGAAGGGTCCATTTCAAGTGAAGCCACACCCAATCCTTGTGATCTCTACACCTCCACTCTAGAACCATAATTGATTGAAAACCCTGCTTTTGATGAGAAGTCTGAGAATTTTAATCTTCACTTGATTGAGAAGATTGAAGTTGGGGATATATTGGATGATGAACCCGAAATTTTGGATGAGTTTGTCCCACCAATTCATCAGGTCATTTCACTCCCGTGTGGTCATCATCTCGAACCTTTAACTATTCTTCCCAAACCCCATATACATCTTGAAATTGATGATAAATGTATAACCGAAAAGCAGAACGAAATTCGGCATTCATTTCCCACATTTGGTTCAGCAATACTCGACACACCAATTTGTTTACCCATTTCTTCTCCCACTTTCTCTGGTTCTTCTTCTAATCTTCCTTTAATGATAGTGAGTGTTGATGAATTACAATCCGATATTTCGAGTTCGATAATTCTAGAAAGACAACTTGATTTAGACTCTTTTAAGAATGAGATAGATGAACTTTTCGAGTCTCCTGCCTCCATAATTTTTAAAAATCAAATGTTTTGAATTCTGCCGCAACACTTGTTGACATTGAAACGTTCAATCGGACCATCGATGAAACTTTCGAAGATATTTTCGCCGACGAACTCGTATTCCTAAATGACATGGATTTTGTGATTAATCAACCTCCACCTGAAGAAATTGAACCACCACCATTTCTTCTTATCACATACGAGAATGTGACCATTCTTCCCATTCCTAATCATTCACATTCTCGTTTTCATTCACCATCACTGTTTCGTCTCTATCAACCGAGACGTAAACCACACCGCCACCTATCTCCCCACTTCTTCAAATCTCTGATTTTCCACCAACCAGTGCGTTACATCGATAAAATATTCGAATGGTTGGTGTTGACTTTTGGTCTTTGTAAAGTTTTGCATAGATCAATAATTTTAAACCCCCCCCATAATTTTAAATGCTTAATACGTTTTACTCAAGTTTGGGGGATATATTTTGGCTCTTGAACAAAAAGAAAAATTTTACAAAATGATGAGCCAGGAATAAATTTGGGGGGAGGATTTCACTGTCATTACTACTTGTCCTCTTTGATAACTTTTCCTTGCAAGTCTACAGTTCTTTTAAAGCTTGACAGATGGCATCAGTGATGACACTGCTGCAAACAGGTTTGGGGGAGGTTTGTGCTTATTCATACATTATTTTGCATTATCATAAATATAAGCACAAAAAAAATTTGATAATGAAAGTTTGAAAGTGAAAAATTACATATGAAAGATAGGAATAGTTTAAGAAAAGCAAGAAAGTTAGATGTTTTCTTAAACGAAACTAGTAATAAGTAGTTATGAACCGTTGTCACAAGGGTTGGTAAGATGAAGGAAATTACTAATTAGAGGATAGATCTGAGTCTGAAAAACAGTCGCTATTCTTGAGTCCAAACTTTTGAACGTTGATACCCTACTATACGCACTTGCACACATCTTGAAACTTGGAATAGTAGAGGATACCTTGAAATGCTCTTGTCTAGAAGGCTTGGTATGAAGAATAATAAAAATATAAAAAAATAAGTGGTGAAGAAAAAAATGAACACTGGTTTTGTAATTACTTAAGACAGCATAAAAAAATATAGCGAGGGTGCTTTATCACCTGGTGCCTTAGACCAACTGGTTTGGAAGCCGCTGCTAAGCCTTTGGTGTTGCAAAACGAGGAATTACGCCTTAATGCGAGAGCACATTTAGTAATCGGTTGATTAGTACTTCAAGAAGTATTAACGATTGCATGAAGGATGTGTTAAGCTAGTGTAGTTGGAAACTTTTCTTTTCAAGTTCTTTCATTTATAATTCTTATTTTTGTACGTAACTGTCATCTTCTTTCTTTTATTATAGGATTTTGTTAGTGTAATCCGTTGAAAACCCTCAGGAGACAACACTCCTCTTACTAGAGACACCTAGAGATTTAACGGCTTGTTGCTCGTGCTCAGTGCAATCGTGTGGCCTACGAAAGTGTGCTAATTAGTTTTTCTTTTTCTTCTTCTTTCTTTCTCCCTCTCTTGGATAACAAGTTTCCTCGGGACGATCAAAGTTAAGTTTGGGGGTATTTGTTCAATCGAAAATATCGCACTTTTGATATGACATTTTTCTTAATGTTCTTAAATATCTAAAGGTGATTATTATAAATATAGAACATAATTGGGTTTATCTGTAAAAATACTATTTACCATATGTTTATATATTATAATTTACATTATGAAGGAAAATGTATGCATATAATATTTATATAATATTTTGATAATTTAAATATGCATATCATATCAAATATCCTTAATCAATATTCTTAAAATATAATATCATATAAAATGGTTAGGATAATATCTCAAAAATACCAAATATTACTAATATTATTCTTTGAGATATTGTGCAACATTTAGCTCAGATCAGGAGATCAAAATATTGAGATGTTGGGAATCAGAAATCTACCGATGAAGTTAGATAAAATCGAAGAATCAATACTGGCAGAGACAGAGAAAAGATATGAAGATTTCAGACATCAAATAAATCTTCATGTGTCATATTGAAGCAGGCCCAGAATCTTGGAACAATGATCACACCAACACGCGGCGTTTCCGCGGCCAAATGTCCATTATTACGGCGGATCCGCGGCCGAGTTGGCGAGTTGGAATGTGGGATTTTATGGTTTTGATTTTCACAACAAACCCTAATTCTGGGGATCTTTGGTTTCTGACTTTGGGGCTATATAAATGACCGATGACTAAACTTAGAAATCATCAACCTTTTACACGAAGCAAATCACCGTCAAAGAATAAGTGATCCAAGACATGTCCACAATTCGACGTGATAAGGCGACGTGAGATTCGACGGAGTATCTACTTCCTACAAGACAGAGATCGAGAGCAATTTCTTCTTCCTCTAGTAATGTAAACTAAGTTATGAAGTTTATAAACTTTAGCAAAAGAATCGTTAACATCCTAATCGGGCGCGCTATCAATTTATTGCTAGTCTCGACCACGATTTGAGATCGGATTAACAATTGTTTTGTTAAGGGCTATACATGAATAGAGATAAATAAAAGAACAAGGGTCAATAGTGTGGAAACCCTAGTTTCTTCCAAGAACCCTAATCCTCATCCATCACTATCAATCTAGTTTGAAATCTATCAATAGATAAAAGAAGTAATTTTTATTAGTCATCCATTACTACTAAATCCTAACGAACCCTACAAGCCTTCTTCTGATATAAAATCTATATCCGTCTTTAAATTACATCTATTTTCTACATCCGTGTTTGACGTAGATCTAGAAACTATTCTGCGCTATTCTTTATTCTTCTATTTTTCCTTTTTTTCAACACGTCTAAAGTAAAATTGAAAGATTCAACGTTTCCCTGAGCACAACCCATACTCATCTCGGTCTAGGTACACGCCACACCATTATTGATTACGGTTATAACTACACTTCTTTAAAACAGAATCAATCACCAAGCCGCCTGCAAGGAAAGTCCCGGGGTGGGAAACCACCGTAAGACCCTCTGACAATCAAGTACCGAGGAATATTAGGGTAGAGTAGCGGCGTATTGGAATGAGTTCGAGATACCTGAGTCGTCTGGAAGACGGGTTTATATAACGATCGCATGGAGCGAGCCAATGCAAGACTCTCGCCGTCCGTTACGCCCCTATGTCACGCTCGTGTTGATGGTGGGTTACGCCCATTAATGGCGAGATGTGCTCATTAATGGGGAGATACGCTAGCGTGAGATGCAGAACGTGGAGCGGCGGAGATCTCGTCGTGGCAAGATACACGGAGCCGTTACGGGGACGCTCGGGCTCCGTGCTCCCGGCCAAGGACGCTAAGGAATCTCAAATATATAATAACTTGGAGACGAGCAAGTGAGCTAAGGAGTCTCAGCAATAGAGTAGTTCGGAGACGAGCTATTGGATGACGGTCAGCCGAAGGGGGAACATGCTCCAGGGAGGTCATCTGAAAGTTCGGGCGCAACCTTAGAGGCGGGGTGCTGAGGAATGTCCTCCATGCATCATATTTATTCCAGCTCTGCAGGCCCCAAAAATCTAAACGTGTCGTGATCTGGGGAAATCCTACTTATGAGCATCATCAGACGGAGTCTAACTCGGATCTTCCACGATTGGGTGGACACGCTTCAAAGGTTGTAGCACCCTGAACTTTGCTCTTAGCTTACTAGTTTTTGTTTACTACTAAAATTTGAATGATTTTGGGCTTTGGATTTGGTGTTTGCCTTTGAAAGTTTTTGTACATTATGCAGCCGCGGTCTATAAGTATTGCGACGCTAACACCCAATCCCTATATCAATTTCCATATCCATATGAGCTAACTCATCATGGTCGCCACATCACCAAAAGAGTTAAAGGTTGTGGATCTCGTGGATATAATCGGGTTGGAAACCAGTCTCAAGAAGCAAATTCATCGTGGTCGACAACCACCCCAATTTTCTATTTGCTTAAACCTCTAATGGTCTCAAATTAAGTTTTCCTTCTCCTACCCGCCCGGCTGATTCTCGTTTTTTCTTTCTATTATTGTTATTATTATTTTGAAGGAATGGCCTTAACCTTTATTAAATCAAGCAACAACATTCTTGCATATTACAGTGAATATTATAAAAAGCTTCATCTCAACCTTTCAAAGCACTTACTACTTTCTATTTAAATGACAAGAGAAAGGATTAACTTGCACTGCTGTATCTCTCTATGGAAGAATTTGTTATAGATCAGTCAATTTTGACACCTCCTAAAACAAACAAGAAAAACATTGTTAATTATATAATTAATAACCAAGTATCAACCTACAACGAGCTCACCATTGCAGCTGATAACCATTAAAAAAATGGCACAAATTAAAAAATATACTGCCAATATCCAATAACTTGATTTTCCCACAATAATTTAAATTTCAAATTTTCACATCAACAAAGCTTAAAGATCAGTTATACATTTTGAGAGAAGTGAACAAGCACTAGCTAGCCTTGTTCTTTATAAGGAGTCCATATGAGTTTGCTTACGACGACTTCCAAACCTCCACGGCCTGCAGCCTTGAGGTGCCGATCGAGAACCTTTGGGTCTGCACATATGACATGCTGCCCTTTCCTGTACTGGATCAAGTCTAGGCATTGTAGAGTGCTCAGGATGTCGTCTGCTTTTATTGCGGTCATATCGCTAAGTTCCTGTTAACAAAAAAATAAGAAAAATAAAATAAATCAGCATGAGCATAAGAGGTTTTCCACCCAAATAGAAATATATGAACAATTATTCATGCAATATTTGTGAGAAATATTGACATGTATGTAACGAAGAAGAACAAAATGCTCACAGGAGGGCATACGGGCCTATTTGTTTACGAGTTTACAAAATTAGATGTTCCTACTTCTCTCTTAACTACCACATTTTCCTCTATTTTCATTTAGGAACTCCTAATTTTTTTAGATGCTCTACAAAACACAAACTTTAAACTTCTAAGTGAAAGTAGGACAAACTCCTTACAAAAACACAAATTTCAAAGTTTGCGCTTATTTTCATTCATGGCTTATAACTCTTGATTTTTACATGCCCCAAGCATCTTGCAAATACCCTCCCTCTCACCTCGCCTCATAAAAAAATGGCTAAATTGCACAAATGTATTCATGGAGGTTCATGTTTTTGCGATTGATACCATTAACTAATTTAATTACGAACAAGTACCATGAACTATAACCCCGATTTCAACTAATACCATTTTACTGCCACGTCAGCAATATATTGAGTTAAACCCATCGTTGCCGGTCCCAAGTCCGGATGAGAAAGGGTGAGGGTTGTGGTAGGCTTGTGACAGCCAACGTAAAACTTTGTCATATTCTATGACATGAACCATAATAAGAATATCGTTGGGGCGTCCCCTACTCAGCGACGCGCTACATCGGATCTCGGGTGTAGTGTTAAATATGCAAGGGCTTCTAGGTCGTCGTCCAGATGCGGCGCGCTACATCGGACCCCGGGTGTAGTGACAAATAAGCAAGGGTCGTCGTCCAGAGACGGTGCGCTATATCGGACCCGGGGTGTAGTGACAAATAAGCAAGGGTCGTCGTCTACAGACGGCGCGCTATATCGGACCCTGGGTGTAGTGACAAATAAGCAAGGGTCGTCGTCCAGAGACGGCACGCTACATCGGACTCCGGGTGTAGTGACAAATAAGCAAGGGTTTCATAGGATCCGTCTAGCTTCCTGGAACATAGGTTCCCTTACGGATAGACTAATAGAATTAGTGGAGGTGATAATTAGGAGGAGAGTTGGTATTATGTGTTTGCAAGAAACTAAGTGGGTAGGTGAAAAGAGTAGAGTCATAGAGCCTTGGGGTTATAAGCTTTGGTATACGATGGAGATAAAAATCGTAATGGGGTAGGCATAATCATAGATAGACGGTTGCTTGAGGATGTAGTTGAGATTAGGAGAAAAGGTGATAGAATTTTACTGGTTAAGCTTATTCTAGGTGGAGAGATCCTTAATGTTATTAGTGCTTATGCACCACAGATAGGTCTTGATGATGCTAGTAAGCGTCTATTCTGGGAGGATTTAGACGAGGTGGTGCAAAGTATACCTAGTGGAGAGAAGTTATTTATTGGTGGTGATCTTAATGGACATGTAGGTACTAGTCGTAGTGGGTTTGATACTATCCATGGAGGTTTTGGTTTCGGACAAAGGAATGAAGTAGGTGACTCGATTCTAGATTTTGCTTTATCTTATGACTTGATCTTAGCAAACACCTGGTTTAGGAAAAGAGAGTCCCATCTTATCACTTTTAGGAGTGGATCAAGTGCTAGTCAAATAGACTTTTTTCTGACGAGAAGAATAGATAGAGGTTGTTGTATCGACTGTAAGGTAGTGCCAGGTGAGAGTGTAACCACTCAACATAGACTTTTAGTTCTAGATTTTCGATTTAGAAGAGAACCTAGGAAGATTAGACGTAAGGTAGAGCCTAAAATTAAATGGTGGCGATTGAAAGAAGGTAACCAAAAGGTTTTTATAGATCGTGTAGTACAAGAAGCGGATTGGCAGTCGGAAGATGATCCAGACAAAACATGGAACAAAATGGCTAGTTGTATCAAGAAAGTAGCTAGAGATCTACTTGGTGAGTCGAGAGGTGGTGCTCCACCATCTAAGGACATATCATGGTGGAATGAAGATGTAAAGGCTGCTATTAAAATTAAAAGGGATTCTTATAAAGATTTGAAGAAAAGTAGAGATGTGGAGAGATTTGAGAAGTACAAAATGGCTAAAAAGGAAGTTAAGAAAGCTGTTCGGGAAGCTAAATCTAAGGTCTACAAGAAGGTGTACGAGAAATTAGACACTAAAGAGGCTGCAAATGATATATACCGGATTGCTCGAATGCGGGAAAGGAAGACTAGAGACTTATGTGCGGTGAAGTGTGTCAAAAATGAAAATCAGAAGGTTTTAGTTCGAGATGAGGATATCAAGGAAAGATGGAGAGATTATTTTGACAAATTGTTCAATGAGAGCTTTACTAAGAATTTGGATGGACTTGTCATTCAATCTCAAGATATAAATCGTGATTTCATGCGTAAAATAAGACTTCCTGAGGTTAAAGAAGCTTTGAACAGAATGGGTTTAAGAAAAGCGGTTGGTCCTGACGGAATTCCTATCGAGATTTGGAGATGCTTAGGAGAAATAGGCGTTAAATGGCTGACAGATCTGTTTAATAAGATTTGGCAGACAAAAAAGATGCCAAATGAATGGAGGAAAAGTATCCTTGTACCTATCTACAAAAACAAGGATGATATTCAAAGTTGCTCAAACTATCGTGGAATAAAACTGATGTGTCACACCATGAAACTTTGGGAGAGAGTGATTGAACCCAGGCTAAGGAAGGATATTAAGATAACAGAGAACCAATTTGGGTTCATGCATGGACGATCGACGACAGAGGCGATTCATTTGCTTCGTCAACTTGTCGAGCGCTTTCGAGAGAGCAGAAGAGATTTGCATATGATATTTATTGATTTAGAAAAAGCGTACGACAAGGTACCTAGAAAGGTATTATGGGGGACAATGATGCAGAAGGGGGTCCCCGTCAAGTATATTGACATAATCAAGGATATGTACGACGGAGTGGTGGCAAATGTCAGAACTTGCGGCGGCTTAACAAGTGATTTTCCGATTACTATTGGTTTACATCAAGAATCTGCATTAAGTCCATTCCTGTTTACCATCGTGATGGATAAACTTACTAGAACTATCCAAGATGAGGTACCTTGGTGTATGTTATTCGCTGATGATATTGTTCTAGTAAATGAGACGAAAGCAGGGGTTAATGCCAAATTGGAATTATGGAGGCAAACATTGGAATCTCGGGGATTCAGATTGAGCAGGTCCAAGACAGCATATATGCACTGCAAATTTATTAGCCAGAGAAGTCAAAACCATATTGGTATAACATTGGAAGGGCAAGAGATATCACCGAGCGACCAGTTTAGATATCTAGGTTCCATCATCCAAAGGAATGGGGAGATCGATAGTGATGTTAATCAAAGGATCCAAGCTGGTTGGTTGAAATGGAGGAGTGCAACAGGGATTTTGTGTGATCGTAACTTTCCGTTAAAATTGAAAGGGAAGTTTTATCGGAGCGCTATTCGGCCTGCCTAATTATATGGTACAGAATGCTGGGCTCCTAAGAAGCATCATACACAGAAGATGCACGTGGCGGAGATGCGCATGCTTCGTTGGATGTGCGGTAACACTAAAAAAGATAAGATGCGAAATAAGGATATTCGTGCAAAAGTTGGTGTAGCACCCGTGGAGGAGAAGATGCGGGAAAACCGGCTAAGATGGTTTGGTCATGTGCGACGCAGACCTATGGAAGCACCGGTTCGACGAATAGATACTCTCGATATGGGCAATAGCAAAAGGGCAAAAGGGAGACCGAAGAAAACATGGATGGAGGTGATACGAAACGATATGGTTGCCAAAGGACTTAATGAAAGTATATTGTTCGATAGAAGTGAGTGGAGACAGAGGATTCATGTGCTGGACCCGGCGTGATTCTCATGTTGGTTCATGTAGCCTACCCCATATGCTTGGGATAAAAGGCTCAGTTGTTGTTGTTGTTGTTGTTGTTGTGTCAGCAATATTTTGAGTTGTTTTCCTATTTTACCCTTATGAGATTTCTTAGTCAACCTCATAACCTTCAATTTCAAAAAAGAAAAAAAAAACAGAAAAAGAAAAAGAAACAAAAAGAAACAAAGCATTTGCATGCAAACCAAGGTTCATGGTATTAATCACAAAAAACATGAAAGTTCATGAATGCTTTTGTGCAATTTAGCCTAAAAAGAAACTGTAGCTATCAAACTAGTAAGGTCCTATTTGTTACTTGCGCTTATGATCTAAGGTTTCCAGCGATCCTATCGATATCTAATGCAAACAGACCTTACACTTTAGAGATAGAGACTGATCTGTGAGTTCATAGAATATCATGAAAACAGCTTTGTTCTGAATAATAATTGACTGACCAACAGCAGATATGTTTTGACATGGAATTGGACAACAGCTCATAAAGCATCAAGGGTTGATGATGTAGGTCACCTGCCCATCATAAATCATTGATCAGTTTTTCTTCTTTTATTTTTTAATTGGAGTTTTTTAAACTTTAGTCATGCTCCCGAGGCCAAATCATGCTAATGACTAACGGAAAAGCCTGGGATGATAATGATAATTATTCCAATTGAGAAACAACTGAGAGTTAACAATGTTGATATGGTCTCTACATAAAAACAAATCCATGTTCATCAATATAACAAAAAATTAGATGTCAACTTTGTGCAATCCAGGAAATTTAGACAATAAAATAGGCATACTGGGTGCATTTGATTAGTAGGGATAACCTAACTTTTTGTTTCGTCGCTCATTTCTGATTAATGAAGAAATTATTTACAATCCTCCTACAATCCATGTTTTTATCTACTCAAACCAATGACAAATAACTTCCCTATCCATAGTTTATCACTCATTTCAGCAAATTTACCAGTGATAAATTACTTCCCTATCCGTAGTTTATCATTCATTTCAGTAAATTTGCAGCATGAAATTAACAGAAATCGATTTAATTCAACAAGCCAACCTATAGCATATCAATAAGAAAAGTAGCTATCTAATTCTTTTTAACTTAAGAATTATGACTGTAACTAAGAAATCGTTTATGGATTTAATTCAACAAGCCAACCTATAGCATATCAATAAGAAAAGTAGCTATCTAATTCTTTTTAACTTAAGAATTATGACTGTCTAACTAAGAAATCGTTTATGGCCATCTCCCCTACTCAAGTTTTGCAAAAACACAAAAATACAAGTTCACCTTTTAGTAGTGTTTGAATATGGAAAAGGCCTTTATTAAGTTATTCACCGCCTAAACTTATTTAACTTCCTTAACTTCCGTCATTTGTATACAAAGTGGCATCACCTGCCAGACAAAGGTATAAGAATTAAGAAGCGATATTTCAAAACCCTAAAAACATGCTTTTCGTTATTGAAATTATTTTTTATCCCAATTTCCAGAGCAGGTCTACCGAAGTCTATAATCCACCGAATTCAGATCAAGGAAATCAAAAGAGAAAGACAAAGCATTTTGTTTCAAGCGAGAAACATCACGCCATTAAGCTTTAGTGATTCCTATCTAAAAGTAATAAAAAAAGGTCTTCTCCATGCCAACTGGACTAGAAATACTAGTTCAAGATAGTCTAGAAGTATATATTGATTCTACCGAGCAATGTCTTAGACTCTTGATTGTAAATCGACTTTACAATCGGTTACACTTAGTGTAAAACCAAACACCTTGAATAATTATACCAATTAGCCTTGATGTTGTTCTAGTGGATGGACAGAGACTAACCAAACCAGTCAATTATTTTCTTTGACCGTGACTAGGAGGCCCCTTAGTGTCATAACAGATTAATAGGCTTTCAAATTAAGTTAGTTTAAAATCAAATCATGTTCTGCATATTTCAAAATTTTAGATACCAATTGACATAAGAGAAATTTCTCCCTCTAATTCAAACGCAAGAATATGAAAAGAGGAGTTCATTCCATTTTACTTTAGCTATCTATATCGCTTTCTAGCTCAAATATCCGTATTTTCCGACATTTACAGATTTGGACGGATTGGCAAACAACAATCGTGCAGAGCAGAGTGCGTTTTCAAATTCAAGACGATAGAACACTACAGTGCCAAAGATCCGGATAGTTTGACCCGCGCAAGCGAACCATTCAAACATTCGGAGACGATATCAACACGAGTTTCTTAACTCGACAAATTTCAATGCGTAAACTCCTCAATAAATCCGACGCTCCAATATTTATATCTTTACAGGATTCTTTACAATATCGCCACAATAGCCAAAGGAAAACTACCGTATTTGTTACAGCGCCGCGCTTAAACTAAAAAACGACTGTTTGATGATTGTGAAAACCCTGTTTTTGAATTGCGCATTGCATTGATAATATGGACTTAAGGGACTATAACACCAATTCAGATTAGGTGGGGATTCACCACCCTTGCTGAGACCCCGGAAATCACTAATTGCATAAGCATCACCTTGATATTAATTAAAAAATATTTAGACTCGGACAATTAAGAACTTGTCGCGCTCAATAGGATAGAAGAAGGTTGTGGGTATACGGACGTTTATCTAAACGTGACTTTTGTGGTGCCTAGGCTAGACAAGTGAGGAGGTAACTTTAAAAGGCCCGTCTCACGGTGATTCGTGAGCAGAACCCTCCTTATCTCACTTATGCTTACCTGGCCACAATTGGCCTGTGAAGAGACGGTTTGAGAATTATCTCACAACTTGTCATTTTGGAATAGTTAGGAGCAGGTCTAGCTGGACTTTGAGGACTCTAGTCTATTAATAGATTGTGCACTTGTGATTGTGCATTTGTGATTATGTTTGTTTGAGCTGTCAATTTTCACATTCTTACTAAACAAAACACAAGTTCGCCATTTTGACCGCATTTTATTTCACCTTCACCCACATTTTCTCATTTGACGTTTTCTTACCCTCACATTCTACGCTTTGACTACACTAAAGTGTATGTCTGTTTGGACTCGAGACCCTAGTGCCCGTTTAGTCCGCATTTTGTTAGTCACTACCAACTACGCGATCGACTCAGAAGTCGAAACTCTTTTCACGTCTTTTTCACCTTTACCTTTGCCGGTCAACTCCGACGTTGACCATGATTCTGTCCATACTTCTTCACCTTCGCTTTCACCAAGCTCTTCTTTCGAGATGTCGGGATTTCCTCCTAATATCACGTTACCTACTACGGAAATGATTCCACCTTAACTTGGTGCGAATAACACACCTCTTGTTGCAGCGTCACAGCGAATTGCGCTTCAAGATCGTTTCTACCCAACACACGCTGCGCTTCCGACTTGTCTTTCTCTTCCACCAGCCAATAAGGACAATTTCGAGATTAAGCCCCACTTCATCAATATACTGCCCAAGTTTCACGGGCTTGAATCCGAAGATGCATACATCATCATAAATAAATTCCAAAATGTGTGTGGTGATGAAGACAACCCAACTGTCTGAAGATGTTATACGGCTACGCGTTATACCTTTCACTCTCTATGACCTTACTGAAAAATGGCTGTATAATATCGCATCTCATTCGATAACCAGTTGGGACGAATTTGTGAAAGCGTTTCTGAAGAAATTCTACCCAAATCACAAAACCGCTAGGATCCGAAACGAGATAAACCAATTCATCTAGCTTCCAACCGACGCTTTTTGGAAGTGTTTTGACCGGTACAAAGACCTCCTTATTTAGTGTACTTATCACGGTATTGAGAAATGACAATTTTGCCAAACTTTGTACGAGGGCCTGAATCCAGTAACTAGGAAGTTGATGAAACCATTTGTCAAGAGCATTTCCTATCCAAATCCGACGAGGCGGCTTAGCAATTCTTCGATGATCTTGCGAAGCAGACGTTACAATGAGAGAGCACCATACCGAATGCTTCAGCTTCTTCTACTTCTTCCGGTCAGTCTAGAGCAGGCATTCACCAGCTCGATATCTCTATTGTAATGAAAGCCGAAATAGCTGCAATCACGAGAAAACTTGAGGCGGTTGAAAGCAGATTTTCATCTCCTCCTAGCTCTGTGGCTCCCCTTTGCACAATTTGTGCTTGTTATTTAGATCCATCTTATTTGACCGAAGAGTGTCCTTACAATCCACCATCTCAAGGACATGATCAGATTAATGCTGCATTTCAGGAAAGACTAAGAAACGATCCATACTCTTCCACGTATAACCCTGGATGGAGGAACCACCCTAATTTCGCTTAGAACCAGAACCAGAATAAGAACTAGAACCATTTCCAATGCCAGAACAACTTTCAAAGGGCTCCTACACAATTCTTTTTCTCGGAACAACAACTTTGTTCCGTCCAATAACGATAAGGTTTCCTCGCTAGAACGGAGTCTTGATATTTTTGTGAAGCAATCAACTCAATCCACCGTGAACATTCCATTCAATCACTCGTGCAACACATAGCTTCTCATGGACAGAATGCACAACTGAATGCGGCATTGAGTGAGCGAGAGAGAGGAAAACTTCCGTCTCAACCATTATCAAATCCCGGTCATCCACATAATGCACATGTTGCTCTCGAACAACAAAACCATAATGTGAGTACCGTGACTACGTTGAGATCAGAAAGAATGCTGAACAACAATATAGGCACACGGAATGATAATGATGATGACACTCTGACTGCTTCTTCTCCTTCATCTTCTGAGCCCATTCTCCATTCTTTATAGGGCTCTTCTTCAAAAACGGTTGCTTCGAACGGGCCCACCTCTCACTCCACTCAAACTCAATTTTAGGTTCCATTCCAATTCTACAATCTCCTCCACAAATATTGGACTCAACCAATTTAAACAAAACTCCATTTCCAAACCGGTTAAGATTTAATAAACAAAGTCTACAAATGGAGAAGGTTGTGGAGTTGTTCAAACAGGTTAATATAAACATTCCCCTCTTAGATGCAATCCAACAAATCCCCTCTTATGCGAAAATCTTGAAAGACTTGTGCACTAAGAAGAGAAAATCCCAGGTAACGAAGAAAGTTTTCTTGGCAACGTGAGTGATGCTCTTACCCAAGATTTACCACAAAAACGAAAGGATCCTGGTTGTCCTGCGATTTCAATTACCATTAGGGATAAAAACATCAATCGCGCTCTTTTGGATCTCGGTGCCGGTGTTAACCTTCTTCCGTACTCAGTTTATGAGTAACTCGGTGTAGAAGAACTGAGACCTTCACATTGTACTCTTCAAATGGCTGATCGATCTATCATCCATTCTAGGGGTAAGCTAGAGGATGTGTTGATTAAGATTGGGGACTTCATATTGCCCGTTGACTTCATTATTTTAGATACACAAACTGTAGCCAACCCCCGGAATCAAATTCCGGTGATACTCGGCCATCCATTCCTTGCAACCTCAAATGCGGTGATCAATTATCGAAATGGTTCCATGAACCTATCTTTTGGTAATATGACAATTGAACTCAACATTTTTAGGTTAGAGAATCAGCCATCCGAACCAAATGCTCATCTACTAGATATCTGTTCCGTTCAGGAGATCACCCCTGATGATTGTGAATTTGAAGAATTTTTGTTTAATCACAGTGATCTTGACGCCACTAATGCGTTCTTCTTTGAACATGCTGCTTCCGACTACGACAAAAAATACGAGTGCTTCATGTTTTTGAACGATCTTGAAATATCACCACCTGAGTTGGAATCTTTCGAATCTTCGGAAGAGTTAGTTGAACCATCTGACTCCGTTGCATACACTCACTTTGAACCCCTCTTGGAATCTTTTGAGTTCGAGAAGCATTCTCCGATCTTACCTTCTGTTGTTTCTTTTCTGACGCTCGAACTCAAGCTTGCCGCCTCACCTTTAGTATATTACTTATGTGAAAACGAGACTCTCCCGATAATCATTTTGGCTTCTCTAGCTTTAAAGCAAGAGAAACCCCTGCTTTCAGTCTTGCAATCAAATCGGCAAAGTTTTCGGCTGGACGATGGCGGACATCAAGGGGATTAGTCCCCTGATCGTTGAACATCACATTCACATGATGAATGATACCAAACCAGCTAGAGATCTACTGAGGCGATTGAATCCAGTCATGAAGGAGACTGTGAAGAAAGAGATTGTCAAATGTCTGGATAGTGGTATCATTTACCCTATCTCCGATAGTCAATGGATCAGCCCGATACATGTTGTCCCTAAAAAGTCGGGCATTACGGTCATCACTAACGAGGCAAATGAGTTAATCCCCACTGGCACCCAAACCGGATGGCGAGTATGCATTAATTATCGAAAACTCAACGCCGCAACACGGAAAAATCACTTTCCGCTATCTTTTATTGACCAAATGCTCGAAAGATTAGCTGGATATGAGTTCTACTATTTTCTGGACGGTTACTTAGGATACAACCAGATTCCCATCGCTGAAAAAAACCAGGACAAGACCACTTTTACTTGTTCTTTCGGCACGTTCGCATATCGTCGCATGCGGGCTATGCAATGCTCCTGCTACATTTCAGCGGTGTATGATGGGTATATTCTCTGACATGGTCGAGAAGTTTCTGGAAATATTCATGGATGACTTCTCCATCTTTGGAGACTCTTTTAACGAGTGTTTACAATATTTGGACGCTGTCCTTGCCCGATGTAAGGATACGAATCTCACGTTAAATTAAGAGAAATGCCACTTCATGGTGCGCGAAGGTATTGTCTTAGAATATATCATTTCGCGAAACGGCATTAAGGTTGACAAAGCAAAAATTGATGTCATTTCCAATCTCTCTCCTCCAATCAGAGACATCAGATCTCTCCTTGGCCATGCCGGTTTTTATAGACGGTTCATCAAGAACTTTAGCAAGATTGCTAGATCCTTGACTCTTCTGCTGGCCAAGGACACAACATTCAACTTCAACTCGGACTGTCTGACTGCTTTTGAATCATTACGAAGCTCACTCACTACAGCTCCCGTGCTATCTTCTCCCGAATGGACACATCCTTTTGAGATCATGTGCGATACATCAGACTTTACCATTGGTGCGGTCTTAGAACAGCATATCGAAAAAATGGCGCATGTGATCTACTATGCGAGCCGGACCTTGAATGACACGCAATTAAACTACACAACAACCGAAAAAGAGTTCATGACTGTTTTATTCAGTTTGGAGAAATTCAGGCCATATCTCAATGGCTCGCTAGTCGTCGTCTACACTGATCATTCTGTTTTGAGGCATCTTTTCGCGAAAAAGGATGCCAAATCTCGGCTGATGCGTTGGATCCTCTTACTTCAAGAGTTTGACATTTTTATTAAGGACAAAAGAAGATGTGAAAATGTTGTCGCCGATCATCTTTCACGACTTTCTTTTTCGCCAACGATACCTCTTCCAATAAACGATGCTTTTCCTGATGAACTCTTGACGGTATCTTGCGAACCATGGTTCGCAGATATTATGAACTATTTTGCAACATGACTCGTTACAAGCAAATGAGAGTCAGGACAAACTTAGATTTTTCTCCCAAGTAAAACACTTTTACTGGGACAAACCTTACTTGTTCAAGTATTGTCCAGACCAAATCATATGCCGGTGTGTCCCTAAAAATGAGTTCAAGAGTGTGTTATCATCTGCCACGATCAAGCATGTGGCGGGCATTTTGGCCTAAGAAAGACAGCTGGGAAAGTCTTGCAGTGTGACTTTTATTGGCCACAACTTTTCAAAGATGCACATGATTACTGCAAAACTTGCTTCCGGTGCCAACATTTGGGCTGGATCTTCAGGAGAAACGAAATGCCGCTCCAACCATTCTGGTTGTTGAGATGTTCGATATTTGGGGGATCGATTTTATGGGCATGTTTCCCAACTCTTTTGGGAACTTATACATCCTTTTAGCTGTTGATTATGTCTCCAAATGGGTCGAGGCAATACCGAGCCGGACAAACGCCAATAAGGATGCCGTTAAATTCCTGAAAGAAAATATCTTCTCTAGGTTCGGTATCCTCGCGCTATCATTAGCGATAATGAGACACATGTCTGCAATAGGTCTTCTTAATGCGGAAATACGAGATTAATCACATACTATCGATGCCCTATCATCCCTAAACAAGCGGGCAAGCCGAAGTTTCAAATCGTTAAATCAAATAAATATTGGAGAAAATGGTTTCCAAGAACCGTAAAGATTGGTTTTTGAAATTAACTGATGCCCTCTGAGCATTCCGAGCCGCTTACAAGACTAATCTTGGCATGTCTTTATATCGGCTTCTGTACGGAAAGGCTTGTCATCTCCCTGTTGAGATTGAGCATCGCGCATTATGGGCGATTAAAGAACTGAACCGTCAATCTTGACGATGCGGGCAGCTTTCGGAAGATGCAGATAAATGAATTGAATGAGTTTCGGGATGATACTTACGAAAACACGGTCATTGTAAAGAACCGAACGAAGGTGTTTCATGACAAACACCTTATACGCAAAACTTTCATGCCTGGCCAACAGGTACTTCTTTACGGCACCAGGCTTCACTTACATCCTGGTAAGCTCAGATCTCGCTGGACGGGATCTTTTCTTGTGCGGTGTGTATACTCGCACGGTGCGGTTGATTTGAAAAATCCAAGGGATGGTTCGGTTTTTAAAGTAAACGGACACAGATTGAAACCGTTCTTTACCGCAGAACCATCGGAGGAGCTCCTAATATTGCAGGAGCCGGTTTACCTTACTTAATCTTCCTCCGTTTACCACCAAACTTCGGTTATCCAGCCATAAACAGTGGAGACACTGTTTCAAATAAGTTTTAGGGCTATTCTGTATATGTATGTGTGTGTGTGTCAATATTCTTGACTGGTGCATATCCATTTTCTTCTTGATGAGCAATCTTGTCTGGTGATACTCGGGATTTGGATATATTTTTTGCCCGGTAAAAATCCCTTTAAAAAAGGGAAAATGTGTATATAGAAAAGAAAAGAGAGAAAATGAGAAAAACAAAACAAACAAAAAAAGGAGAGGAGAAAAGAAAATGGGTCTTTTTGTAAAACACCATCTTATAACTTTACCAACCCAGACCTGAGCCCCATCTAAAAAAAATCAAACAACAAAATCCGTCTTCTCTCCCCCCGACCCAGCCAAGAAACCATAGCCCCCAACTCCTCAAATCTACCACCGGATTCTCCTTTTTTCCCGCTGCCGGTTTTCCGCTCTCCATTCGACGAATTTTTTCCCCTCTCTGTAAGATTTTCACTTCTCGCCACTCCCCTTGTGTTTGATTTCCCTGAAAATTTCGTTTACCTACTCCCATAGCTCTCTTTGATTGTGAGAAAAAATTTATGACTGTGCTCATCCATGAGATATATGGGAGTTATTTTTATGATGCGATTTGTCAGATGGGGTGAGAATATCTGGTATATAGGAATGAGGAGTTGTGTGCAATTCAGAAATTGATAGATGATTTTTCGATGCTTTGAGAGCGAGCGAGCAATTGCATGATCGTGTTCGTTTTCATTTTCGGGGGAGGAGGAGGGTGTTCTCGCCAGAAACAATTTCCAATGTCACTAGCATCCCCACCCGACCAGGATTTCAGTACCCATTAGAGCTCGCTGTGTTAGTTATATGTATGCCCTAGAGGCCATTACTATACATAGGATGTATATTGTAGTGGATGCTTGGACATATATAGGGAGGACTTTCTTGCTCGATATGATAGTATGCTATCTGGTTGCTCTTTACCTTGACGTGTACACTGATTGTCTCTGTGTTACATGTTGGTAAAGCCCTTAGGATGTGTGCTTGACTACCTGGACTATGATGCGGATCATACTAGTGGGGACATGGTAGTCCATAAGTATATCCTTCAAAGTCCCTAGTCGTGGGTATATCGAGACGGGGTATCGATATACCAGAGTAGACTAGCGTATACCTTCTCGACCCATACAGATGGGCGATGGATGATCCCATATCCATTGGTGTTTGACATCAGAGATGATATACGGGTGCTCAGTAGAGACTGGGTACACTGGACGGACTCGCCGAGAACTCCCAGATGGTATTATACCTTACGTCAGATGGCAGTTCTCTGGTGACACTGGTACAAAGTAGTCTGTTGACCCGAGATCGTCATAGAGTCTTGTGTGGTTCCCACTGTGCTTTGATTTCCATCTTACCACGTCCAAGAGGGCGTGCAAAACGGTGGTTTTTGGGTACAGTCCCGAGTCACATGGAGGCAATGAGCGATAGGAGGGGATTCGTCTCTCCCGGTATAAGGGGTTGATGTTGCGCTGTGTTCGATTGGCTATAACAGGAAATCCCTGGCCAGATTTGCTGAGATTTACTGGTAAGTGTTACCAGTAGTTTCTCGAATAGTTATAGACCTCATATCGACACGACTTATCGAGCTATTGGGGTCTGAGGTTTACCACCCCTAGGCAAGATATGCGACATATCAGACGATCAGACCGGACTGCACGGTAGTGTTACTGGTTGGATTCACTGGAGTGTGAGCGGGCTTGCTCGTCGATCTTCAGATCGCTCAATACCCGGATGGCCGTTACGTTTAGCAGACCGCTTGCGGCTTGTGGGTGTTTGATATGATCATCGCCTGCTGCCGGCGTATTGACGAGTCTTTAGAGTCCTACACAGAGGTTTCCTGGCTCAAGCGAAACGAAATAGGAGCGCATATGAGATATGTGCGGGACCGAGAATAATACGTGTATGTGATACCGTATTCTATTCTCGCGATGAATGTATCGATTGGTTGTATGCGATATAACCTAGTTATCGAATCAAGGGTTGATTCGATAAGCCGATACATTGGATGCTAGTCGGTTATATGCGATATAACCGGATCGTTAAATCAAGTGTTGATTTAATGATTTAATGTATAATTATATATTTGATATATTACTTTGCATTAACTAGTATCGGTTCACTTTTAAATGGATTTTCTCACTCGGTTTGTGCACATTGTATATGTGATATACTTTTGTACACATGATTGTATCATGTTTGATGATACATGCTTTTTGGTTAAGTGTAAAGAATTAAACCAAGGTTAAGTTGTTGATTAGGGTTTTACTTATTCATTTATCTTATTTATTTATTCATTTTGAATAAATTGAAAGATAAATGAATGGCGGTTTCATTTGTTTTTAGTTGAAGCTTCATGAAGCTTTGACTTGATGACCTTTTTGTTCTCATCCTTAACCCTAACCAATCAACCCAACCTTAGTCAATTCTCTACACTTAACTAAGGTTAAGATTATGATAAGTATTCTTTTATTTTTCAATTTTCTAATATAACTTATCATAACATAATTCTTCTTCTTCTTCCTTTCTTCACTTGAAGAAAGGAAGCTCCATCAATGGTGATTGATGGAAATGAGTGAGAAATCCAATTCTAAAGTCTACCCACTTCCTATTTCTTCACCCTCTATCTCTTGCCAAGTTGTAGAGTGTGTTTCCTTCACAAGTTTTCATGACTTGGTGAAGGTGGAGCTTGATTTAGCGATGCCTCGACGTAGATCATTTTCGGCATGGACATCGACGACCTAGCTCGCCATTTCTCCGACGAAGCCGACGCTAGAGCCCGGGAATTCATTTGGACAGCAAAGGGACTTCGTTGCGGAGCTATGGAGGTGGAGCACCGGATCTACAAAGGTTGTATTTCCGTTTCCTTGTAGTTAAGTGTTAACTAGTTTCATTTTCGCCTAGATTTCTAGCCAACGGTCCATTCTAGGGTTTCTCGGCACCGTTTAAATTTGAAATTGGCATGTTCGATGCCTTGTGAGACCTCTAGTGTGTGCCTAGGAACCCTACACGCTGAGTATAGGACGATCGTTGGATCGAGGTGTGAACTGCGATATACTGGGATGAACACCCAGCAGATGTATCGAAATGTATACGCTGCTTGTCGCTGGGTGTACAGCAATGTCAAAGGGCACAGCCGGATTTCTTCTTTCCCGGCGATTGTAGGCTATATCATCCATTGCCTGATGACAAAGAACTATCAATTTTGCATTTTGAATATGTTCACAACGATCATGGAGGGGGTAGCAAGGCGAAAGCTTTTACTTCCGGTCCTCATCATATAGATTTGCCGCTACCATATTGAGGAGGAGGACTTCGATGCCTGCATCACCATATACGACACAGTCCCGGTTGATATTGAGAGTATTTCGCAGGACTATATAGACACCATATACGAGCAGCAGATATGATCACCCACAGACCCAAACGAGCATGCGGCGCTGCAGACGTCTTCTGAGATCTACCTAAACGAAGACATACCGACAGATCCCTATGACACGCACAGGATGGAGGTCCACGGCATTAAGACACTGATTAGGCAGAACAGAGAGATCAAACGGCAATCAAGCCAGATACTTGCAAATTAGGAAGAGGCCAGCGGAAGTGGCCAAGGCAAAGACAAAGGAAAGGCGACAATGAGGGCATTGTCCATTTCAAGTTTGGGGGTGATGGGTTTTATGATGTATCGAGCATATAGTGGTTGCATTTGCATATTTCCTGCATTTCAGTATTTTATTTCATGTATTTTTTCTTTTATTTTGCATGTAGTTGCATTGCACGTTTGCTTATGTATTGCATTTTGCTGTTTGTATCCAAAAATCTAAAAAAACCATAAAAATTGAAAAATTTCCAAAAATATAAAAACTTTGTCGTTAAATTAGTGGGTGAAAAAGCTTAAATTCAAAATATCGACGATTTAGGAATAACTAAATCCTATTTCTAGATATTGAAAACCCGAAAAATAACCCTCTTTGGAGTTTAACGGTAGCTAATATACGTCTTTTACATCACACTACACGTGTCATGAGTTTTGAAAATTAGATTACAAGTTTGATATGTCTTAAAACACTTTTAAAATTAGTATGCTCCTTCGGGATCAAACTGTTTTTTCTGAGATATGTAATATCGAGAATAGTTTATAAAGCAAAGTGGATATGAAATGATATTATTGATGCTTTAATAGAAACTAAGTTTGAAAAATAACCCATCTAAAATTTGATTGGAGTGATTGCGCATCTTATCTACACAAACATGTCTTATATCTTGAAAAGAATTGAACTGGCTATATCTCCGTTCACATTGAATTGTTATAATTTTTACGCCAAAATGAGTCTTTTTGTTTTAGGATCTAGATAACTTGGGTAATTAAGTCCGCCAGGGTGTCTCTACACCTAATGCCCTACAACCAACTGGTTTGGATGCATTGGTCCAAAACTCGCTAAGAAGCCTAGAAAGTCCATTTTAAAACAAAGTCAAGTGTTCTCTCAGAGTTAAAATTCCTAACGGTTCTTTGTGTGAGAATAAGATTGACTGAAGACATTTTTTTATAAAAATATTTTAAAACGGAGATATGAAGGTTTTATTTGATGATTAAGTCTATTTCACGTTCACGAAGGTGTCTATGAAACGAAAACAAGTAAAAGAATGAGTGAAGAATAAGACATAGTTTTCTGTTAAAAATGATAGAAATTCTGAATTTGAAACCTAACTGGAGAACGAAACTTGAGAAAAACTAAACTCTTTGTAAACTTGTATGATCCTTTTGAAGTTTTATACAGTCTTTATTTTGTGACATGATGACTCTAATCGAACTTTTTAAAACATAACGACGCTATTTGCACTGCACATAAAGACGTATAGAATTTTAAGTTAAATAAGAAGTGAGGTGTGAAAAATAAGGATTCGATATTTCTAACTCGGGATAATAGAATTTCTAGATTTGAAACTAAACCCTAGGATTAGAATTGACAGCTATTTTGCAATCTCACTATGAAGATTGCATTTCGGACATATCGGTTCTTAGTGTTCTTTAAACTTTTGCTTTTGCTTATCTTGCATTTTTATTATGTGCTCTTCTCTTTTTGTGTTTTCTTTGGTTCTTATGAATATGTGTGAGTAATTATTTAACTTGTTAAGGGTAGAACATGGTTAGTTTTAAATAGGAGAAGTGTTTGCTAATTTCCTTTAAAAACCTTTAACTCGTAATTGAAATTCCGACCAAACGATTCGCAATCCGCTCTATTAGGCACCATATCCTACCACGATAGTAGTGATTCCTAATCATGACCGGTTGCGATTGGTTTGCCGGAGGCGAAGGTTAAGAGAAAAGAACAGAAGGACAAGGGATAAGAAATACAGATTTAGCGCACAATCGCAAATACCGTACTTCAAGCTCCCTAATCCACGTTGTTGCCGATTACCTTAGCATCAATACCAAGTTAGGTTTATAAGGAAACGACAAACATTATTCTAGCTCAAGCCAACCTAAAACTACCCCTAACAAGTCTTTTTCTTGAACATATCGTATTTTACGACACTTAGAATAAAAACTCCAAATTACGGACTTAACTCGTTAAAACAAGCTTAAAAACCTACCATCTCCATGCGGACAATCCGTACTCATCTCGGCTCGCTACACACGACATCGTTTTGATTGTGGTTATTTCAAATTTAAAAACGACACGTAAAATCCTTACCAATCAATTGCCAAGCGGCAATACTATGATTTTGAACAATTGTTGTTGTGTACCTTCCATTCTTTACAATATCATATCAGTCTCTTTACTTGATAAAAATGGATGTAACTTTGTTCTAAATAGAAATATTATAAACATTTACCTTAATTAGGTATTGGTTGCAAAAGTTACACTTTGTAATGGTATTTATATTCTTAATCAAAACACAGCTTTCAATATACATAACACACGCAAGAAGAAGAGTTCAGACATAAACCAAACCTACTTGTGGCTTTGTAGATTTGGTCATATCGGCGAGAAAAGACTAAGTAAGTTGCATAAAAATGGATATTTGAATACGTTCGAATTTTCATTTTATGAAACTTGTCGGTCTTGTCTCAAAGGAAAGATGACCAAATCTTCATTCACCGGACGCGGAGAAAGAGCTACAAAGCTCTTGGAACTCATACACAGTGATGTATATGGTCCGATGTCTATACATACGAGGGGTGGATTCTCGTACTTCATTACATTCACTGATGATCTCTCTAGATTCGGATATGTATTTATCATGAAACAAAAATCTGAAACTTTTGAGAAGTTCAAAGAATATAAGAACGAAGTAGAGAACCAGACTGGAAAAAGTATCGAGATTCTTCTATCTGATCGAGGAGGGGTTACTTAAGCACAGAATTCCTTGACTTTTTAAAAGAGAATGGTATTCTTTCTTAGCTTACTCCTCCGTACACATCACAGCACAACGGTGTGTCGAAACGAAGGAATCATACCCTATTGGATATAGTTCGCTCAATGATAAGAAACGCTGAGTTACCTCTTTCATTCTGAGGTCATGCGCTATAGACAACAGCATACCTATCGAATCAGGTTCCTTCCAAATCTATGCCTGAGACTCCATATAAAATATGGAGTGGAAAGATATCATGTCTTAAGATATGGGGTTGTCTGACCTATATTAAAAAACAGAATCCAGATAAATTAAAGGCACGATCAGTTTTGTGTAAGTTTGTGGGATATCCAAAGTATTCAAATGGATATAGGTTCTACCATACCGAGAAACAAAAGGTGTTTGTTGTTCAGCATGCCGTCTTTTTAGATAAGGAATTTCTTGCAAAAGAAATTAGTGGGAGCACAGTAGAACTGGAAGAAATTCCAGAAGCACAAACTACAACTGAAAATTTAATAGAACCAGAGAATTCAATGGAACCCGACGAAGCTCAGCCACTCCACAGATCTAGTAGGATTTCTCGTCCGCCCAAGAGATACTACGGTTTTCTCATAGATGGGGATCGAGAAGATTACATCTTGGAAGAAGATGATCCTACTAGTTTTGAGCAGGCTATTATCAGTAGGGACTCTAATAAATGGCTGGATGCTATGCAATCTGAAATGGAGTCCATGTAAACCAATAAAATTTGGATTTTGGATGTTGCTCCTCCTGGAGTAAAACCCGTTGGATGCAAATGGATCTTCAAAAAAAATTGGTGCAGATGGACAGGTGGAAACCTATAATGCTAGACTCATTGCAAAAGGTTTTCGTCAAAGATCAGGAGTCGACTCTGACGAAACCTTTTCTCCAGTGGCTATGCTGAAATCCATTCGGATCTTACTTGCCATTGTTGCCTACCATGACTATGATATCTGGCAGATGGACGTTAAAACGGCTTTTTTAAATAGAAGTTTAGAAGAGTGCGTTTATATGGATCAGCCAGAGGGATTCATAGACAGTAGGAGCAGCAGGAAGGTGTGCAAATTGCTTAAATCCATTTATGAATTAAAGCAGGAGTCGCGGAGCTGGAACATCTATTTTGATGAAGCAGTCAAGGAATTTGACTTCATAAAACATGAAAATGAGCCATGTATCCATAAGAAGATTAGAAGGAGAACCGTTGTATTCCTCGTCTTGTTTGTACGTACATTCTCTTGATAGGAAATAACATTCATATGCTGCAATCGTTCAAGCTGTTCTCGTCACAAAAGTTCTCCATGAAGAACCTGGGTGATGCCTCCTACATTCTGAGGATTAAGATCTACAGAGATAGATCCGAAAGATTGTTGGGACTTTCACAGTCCAGATACACAGAGACCATACTAAAGAGATTTAGTATAGAAGATTCCAAGCGTGGTAATATATCCGCATTGCACGGAATCATCCTCTCTAAAGAGATGTCTCTTAAGACTGATGAGGAGAGGGTTCGCATGAGCACCATACCGTACGCTTTGGCGGTAGGATCTATAATGTATGCGATACTGTGTACCAGACCAGATGTAGCATACGCGCTTAGCGTGGTAAGCTGGTATGAGTCGAACCTAGATGAATATCATTGGACAGCTGTAAAGAACATTCTTAGGTACCTGAGAAGAACTAAGGAGATGTTCTTGATTTACGGTAATGAAGACCTTCAGGTCGAGTACTTTACCGACTCAAGCTAAGCTTCCAGAGTGACAAGGATGACAACAAGTCTGTCTCGGATTTTGTGTTTACCCTCGACGGAAGGGCAGTCTGTTGAAAGAGCTCCAAACAGGACACCGTCGCAGACTCGACGATAGAGGTTGAATACATTGCTGCCAACGATACCGCAAAAGAAGCAGTTTGGATGAAGAAGTTTATTACTGAACTTGGGGTGGTTTCGTCCATTGTTAATCCAATACCTTTGTATTGCGACAGTAATGGGGTTATAGCTTTAGCGAAGGAACCACGGTCCCATCAGAAATCCAGACACATCTTGAGGCGGTATCACCTGATCAGGAAGATCGTAGATCGTCGGGAGATCGAGGTTTGGAGAGTAGATACGAAAGATAATACGACGGATCCATTTACGAAGGCCCTGCCTCAAGTGCAGTTCGAGCGACTTTTTGAGATGTTGGGTATGCGTTACGCCAACAACTGGCCCTAGAGCAGACGTTGGGTATTCGATACGCCAATTACAGGGCTTAGTGCAAGTGTGAGATTGTTGGATATGTATGCCCTAAAGGCCTGTATTGTATAGGATGCTAGAGATATGTACGTACATAACAATCTTGCTCGGTTGTATATAGTATATTATATAAGATGTCTCCGTCTTAATATGTGTATTTCTTTTTCTTGTTGCTTTATATTACTTACACATATTGATAACTCGATACAATAGTGTAAGTCCATGCTACCTCTCCCGGTACTTACGGGCTTGCGGAATTTGATGAAAAACGATTTTCTAGAGGTGGCAACATGGACTCAACCCGGATCTTTGTTAAACTATCTACCTAACAACCTAACTAGGAGTTGTTAACTACTCGGTTAGGGGGTTATACCTTTCTTTCTTGAACTCCTTCGTCTTCAACCCTCGATGGTGTACGGATCGGCTTCACCCCGTCGTCTCCTTGCGCCGAAGATCGATCCACCCGAAAGCTTCTACCTTTGGCTTCTTCTTCGAACTTTGAAGAAACTAGTTCACTCGGTTTGCTAAACCTTGTGAACTAGAGTGGGTAGAGGAGAGTGTGTTGGGATTTTTCTCTATGGTTCTTGCTTCTCAACACACGAGACAAGTGAACCATAGACTAGAGAGAGGGAGAGCAAGAGGAAGAGGGTGAGAGCTCAAGCAAGAGAGAGAATGCAAATGAGAGAATGAGAAAGACTTTTTCCCTCTTGGCTCTCATAATCCAAAGCCATCATAACAAATAATAGCAATCAAGTATTATGTGATGGTTTAAGTCAAAATAGCCATATCATTTCATGCACTCATTTTGCACAAGATAAACAAGCAAGCAAAAATCTTTGCCATGAAATGATAGCTATTGTCATGATGATGGTCAACTAGTCCAACCTAGTCAACCGGTCAACAGTCAACAAAGTCAACCCCTCAACAACCATGTCACTATAATACTTAATTAATATTATTGTTAATCATATATCATATTCTCATTAGGGTTTAGCAAAAAGTCAATAGTCAACAGTCAACAGTCAACAACCCTAATGAGAATCCTCTGCCTCTGTCTCTCCGTCAACTGTGCATACACACCCGCATCCGCGTTCCGAGGAACACGAATACATACGAGATAAAACCAATCCCAAAACGTACACTAGGATCTGGCTTAAACCAAAGCCCGCTAGTGTTAACTGTCCGGACACTAAACGTGCACAAGTGCACGGATGTGACCGAACCCTGTCGCAAAACCATGCGACCTCTACTCTTTTGCCTAAAGGCGAATAGCTTTCTGTGTGGGACTCTAAAGACTCGACACTACGCTGGCAGTGGGTTTAACCACAGACCACAAGCGGCACTAGCTGTGCGTAACGGCCCCCAGGTAGATGCCGACAAGAAGACTGACGAGGTGAAACCCATCTGAACTCCTACTGAGCCTGAATGTGACAATCTCCATACAGTCCGGTCTGTTCGTCTGATACATCGCATGGCGGGCCTAGGGGGCGGTGAACGTCAGTCCCCTAATAGCGGTACAAGTCGTGTCGGAGTAAAGCCCAGAACACCCTGAGATAACACTGAAAACCTACCAGTATATCTCGCTTGCCCTGGCCAGGGACTACTCGTGTAATGGCTCTCCTAGACACAGCGCCATATCAACCCCCAATACCGGGAGAGACGAATCCTGTCTAACCGTCACTGCCTCCAAGTGCTTCGGGACTGCACCTAAAAACTACATGTTTGCACGACTCCTTTGAGCCGTGGTAGGGTAGTAATCAAAGTACAGTGGGAACACACTCGAGGCGAAGTGACAGTGTCAAGTCAGCGGACTAAGCTGTACTCATATCACCTGGGAACTGATAACTGACGATAGGTATAGTACCAACCAACAGTTCCCGACGAGTCCTGTCCAGTGTACTCGTAACCTAACGAGCACCCGCATACTATCTCAAGTACGACGTACTGACGGCTGTGGGACAGACCGTCTCCCACACTGGGATGAGAAGCGCATACGCTAGTCTACTCCGGAGTATCGATGCCCTGTCTCGATAGTCCTACGACTAGGGACCTGCATAAGGATGTGCTTATAGATTACCCAGCCCCCACGAGTGTGACTGCCATCATAACGCCGGTAATCAAGCAAAGATCCTAAGGGCTCCACTAATGTGTATAGGTGATATACTAAAATAAACACATGTACACATTGAAGTAGAAACAAACCAAGTAGCATACTACTATATTGAGCAAGATTGTCAATACAAGGTGAATATCCCAAGCTTCCATTAAGTAATATACATACTAGTATGATACAGTAATGGCCTATAGGGCATATACACTAACAATCTCCCACTTGCACTAAGGCCATGTACTGGCGTATCGAAGACCTATCATCTCGATCAGCCGCTCGAACTGAGTCTGGGGTAAGGCCTTTGTGAGTGGATCAGCAGTGTTATCTTCCGTAGAAACTCTCCAAACCTCGATCTCCTGGCGACCCACGATCTCCCTGATCAGGTGATACCGCCTCAAGATGTGTCTGGACTTCTGATGGGACCTGGGTTCCTTCGCAAAAGCTATAGCCCCGTTGTTGTCGCAATACAGCGGTATTGGATCAACAATGGACGGAACCACCTGAAGTTCAGTTAAGAACTTCCTTATCCAGACGGTTTCTTTTGCGGCATCTGCAGCAGCGATATATTCCGCTTCCATCGTCGAGTCAGCAACGGTTTCCTGTTTGGAACTCTTCCAACACACCGCCCCTCCATTGAGGGTAAAGACATAACCCGACATGGACTTGGAATCATCCTTGTCACTCTGGAAGCTGGAGTCAGCAAAGGCCTCGATCTGGAGGTCTTTTCCGCCATACACCAAGAACATCTCCTTAGTCCTTCTCAGATACTTGAGAATGTTCTTTACTGCTATCCAGTGTTTCTCCCTAGGGTTTGACTGATACCGGCTTACCACACTCAGTGCATAAGCTACATCTGGTCTGATACACAACATCGCATATATTATAGAGCCTACCGCAGAAGCGTAGGGTATAATAGACATGCGATCCCTTTCCAAATCAGTCTTGGGAGACATCTCTTTGGAGAGGGTGATCCCGTGACAAGCCGGTAGATTACCGCGCTTGGAATCTTCCATACTGAATCTTTTCAGTATGGTATCGATGTACCTGGACTGTGAAAGTCCCAGTATCCTCTTGGATCTGTCACGATAGATCCGGATCCTCAGAATGTATGAGGCATCACCCAGGTCTTTCATGGAGAACCTGTGTGACAAGAACCCTTTGACAGATTGTAGCATAGAAATGTCATTTCCTATTAAGAGAATGTCATCCACGTACAAAACGAGGAATACTACAGTTCTCGCTACAAATCTACTATAGATGCATGGTTCATCTGGATTTTTTATAAAGCCAAATTCCTTGACCGTCTCATCAAAACAGATGTTCCAACTCCGCGATGCCTGCTTTAGTCCGTAGATGGACTTAAGCAACTTGCACACCTTTCCGCTGCTCCCACTCTGAATGAAACCCTCTGGCTGGTCCATATAAACACTCCTCTAAATTTCCATTTAGAAAAGCGGTCTTTACGTCCATCTGCCAAATCTCATAATCGTGGAAGGCAGCAATGGCAAGAAGGATCCGAATGGATTTCAGCATAGCTACTGGAGAAAAGGTCTCGTCATAGTCCAAACCAGGTCTTTGACGAAAACCCTTTGCAACCAGTCTAGCTTTATAGGTCTCAACCTGTCCATCTACACCAATCTTCCTTTTGAAGATCCACTTGCATCCTACGGGTTTTACCCCATCTGGAGCAACGTCCAACGTCTATACTTTGTTGGTGTACATGGACTCCATTTCGGTCCGCATTGTATCCAGCCATTTTACTGAGTCAACGCTCTGAATGGCCTGCTGGAAGCTAGTCGGCTCATCATAATCTATGATGCAATCCTCTCTATCCCCGTCTATGAGAAAACCGTAGTATCTCTCGGGCGGATGAGACTGCCTACTACTCCTGCGGAGCGGCGTAAGAATGTCATGATCTTTCGAACCCTCTGGTTCTACTAAGCTTTCAGTAATAGCTCGTGGTTCTGGAATTTCTTCCAGTTCTATTGCGCTCCCACTTATCTGATTTTCCAAAAACTCAGTTTCCAAGAAGTGGGCATGACGAGAAACATAAATCTTTTGTTCCTCTTCGCAATAGAAGAAATATCCCTTGGAGTTATTTGGATATCCCACAAACTTGCACTGTACAGAGCGTGTCTCGAGCTTGTCCGCATACTGCTTTTTGACAAAAGCTGGACATCCCCATGTCTTAATGTGATTAAGATAGGGTCTCTTCCCACACCACATCTGATATGGTGTGGTAGACACAGTCTTAGTTGGAACTCGGTTCAAAAGGTATGCAGCTGATTCTAGTGCATATCCCCAGAATGATCGCGGTAACTCAGCGTTACTCATCATGGACCGTACCATATCCAATAGGGTTCGGTTCCGTCTCTCCGATACACCGTTATGTTGCGGAGTGTATGGAGGAGTAAGCTGAGAGAGAATTCCATTCTCTTTTAAGTAATCCAGGAACACGGCACTTAAGTATTCACCACCTCGATCAGATCTTAGTGTCTTGATACTTTTGCCGGTTTGTTTTTTTATTTCATTCTTATATTCCTGGAATTTTTCAAAGGCTTCGGATTTATGTTTCATTAAGAAGACATAACTGTACCTTGAAAAGTCATCCGTAAAAGTAATGAAATAAGAATAACCGCTTCGCGCATGTGTAGACATTGGACCGCACACGTCGCTGTGTACGAGTCCCAAGAGCTCGCTCGCTCTTACTCCGTGTCCAGTGAACGGAGTCTTTGTCATCTTTTCTTTGAGACAGGATTGACAAGTGGCATACGATTGATATTCGAACGGATCCAAATATCCTTTTGTATGTAACTTCGTCAACCTTCTCTCATTGATGTGACCCAGTCTACAATGCCATAAGAAAGTCTGATTTATTTCCGGAGACTTTCTTTTGTGTGTATTCTGGACATTGAAAATCTGTGGTTGGTTTTGTACGTATATACCATTGCTTAATGTACCTGACCCAATCATAACTTGATTAAGGTGAATGTTTACAACATTACTTACAAACGCAAATTCATAACCTTCTTTAGAAACCAAAGATACTGAAATGATATTACAAGTTGCGTTGGGTACAAAAAAGCAATTACGTAAAACCAAAACATGTCCATCTGACATTCCCAGGTGATAGTCCCCCACGGCCTTAGCATCCATGCTAGCTCCGTTTGCAACTTTGAGGGTCATGTCACCTGCCTTCAAAACCCTACGGTTTTTCGACGCCTGCAAAAAATTACAGATATGAGATACTGATCCGGTATCCAATACCCAGGAAGTAGAGTTTATTGATAGACAGTTTTCAATAACATACACACCTGAAGCTGAAGCCGCAACTTGCTTCAGATCCTGTGTTCTGGCTTTCCAAGCCCTGCAATCTTTCTTCCAGTGCCCACTCTTATGACAGAAAAAGCACTCTTCCTTTCCTATAAGCTTTCCCGCTTTCTTTGTTGCTTTTGCCTTTCCCTTCATATCCACTTTACTAACACCGTCCCTTGGTTTGGCGGGGGTTTTCTTCTTCTTTCCCTTGGCTTTCGTCTTGGACCTAGAAGAGGAAGATCCTCCTACAAACAAAGTGGATGTTTCCCTACCTTTCTGTAGGGTGCCCTCTGCACTCCTCAGCATGTTGAGGAGCTCTGAAAGTTCAACTTCCTTTTCTTGCAAGTTGAAATTCAGAATAAACTGGGCGTAAGTGGAAGGAAAGGACTTGAGAATCAAGTCCGTATAGAGCTCATTCTCCAATGTGGTCCCAAGGTCCGCGAGCTCCTCTATGAAGCCAATCATCTTAAGCACGTGTTCCGCTACCGATGATCCGACGGCCAACCTTGCCGAAAATAGCTTCTTCGACACTTCGTATCTTGCGATACGAGATTGCTCTCCATACAGTTCTTTTATATGGAGAAATATGGATTCGAGGTCCATATTCTCGTGCCTCCTCTGATGTTCGTTGTCCATAGAGGCAAGCACGAGACACTTGGCCTTCGCGCAATCGATTTCCCAGGTCTTACGGATTTCCCTATTCGCGAC
Source organism: Agapanthus africanus (assembly GCA_030015575.1). Classification (NCBI taxonomy): domain Eukaryota; kingdom Viridiplantae; phylum Streptophyta; class Magnoliopsida; order Asparagales; family Amaryllidaceae; genus Agapanthus; species Agapanthus africanus. Next base: position 90,786,909 of record CM057337.1, read on the forward strand.
GCTGGTTTTGGGACCTGGGACAGGGGGAGCTTTGGTGGTAAGGAGATACCCCAACTTGTCATAAGTGATTGCCATTTTGACATTCCTGAGCCAATCTTTGTAGTTTGGCCCTGTCAGTATGTTTTTATCTAGTAATAACTTAAGTCCGGTCATGATGTTTGTGTAGGGTTCCTAGGCACCCTAGTGAGGTCTCACATGTCATCGATCATGCCATATTAAAATTTTACGGGTGCCTACAAACCCGACTACGGATCGTTTACTAGATATTTAGGCGAAAAGAAAACTAGTTAACACTTAACTACAAGATACGGAAATACAACCTTTGTAGATCCGGTGCTCCACCTCCATAGCTCCGCAACAAGGTCCTCTCCGCTGTCCAAATCAAATCCGGGCTCTAGCGTCGGCTTCGTCGGAGAATGGGCAAGCTAGGTCGTCGATGTCCATGCCGAAGATGATCTACGTCGAGGCATCGCTAGATCAAGCTCCACCTTCACCAAACCATGATGACTTGTGAAGGAAACACACTCTACTACTTGGCAAGAGGTAGAGGATAAAGAAATAGGAAGTGGGTAGACTTTAGTTTTGGATTTCTCACTCATTTGCTCAATTCACCATTGATGAAGAAAGCTTTTTCTTCCTTGCTCATGAAGAAGAAGAAGAAAGAAATATATGATAAGTTAAAAAATATAATAAGTAAATCAATACTTATCATATATTCAACCTTAGTTAAGTGTAGAGAAAAGACCATGGTTAATGGAATGGTTAGGGTTAAGGATAAGAACAAAATGGTCACTAGGTCAAAGTCTTCAAGAAGCTTCAATATGAAACAAAATTAGCCACCATTTTCTCTTTATGCCTTTTCTAATTATTTCCAAAATGAATAAATAGATAAATAAATAAGAAAATGAAATAAAACCCTAATCATATAAATAACCATGGTTTATTCTTAACATACACTTAAACAATCATGTATCATCAAACATGATACAAGCAAATGTACAAATGTATATCACATATACAATGTGCACATTACAAGTGAGAAAATCCATATAAAGTGAACCAATACTAGTTAACGCAAAGTAATATATCAAATATATAATTATGCATTAAATCATTAAATCAACACTTGATTCAATGACCCGGTCATGTCGCACACAACCGACTAGTATATAATGTATCGGCTTATCAAATCAACCTTTGATTCGATAACTAGGGTATATCGCATATAACCTAATCGATACATTCATCGCGAGAATGGAATACGGTATCACATACACGCATTATTCTCGGTCCCGCACATATCTCATATGCGCTCCTATTTCGTTTCGCTTGAGCTAGGAAACCTCTGTGTAGGACTCTAAAGACTCGTCAATACGCCGGCAGCAGATGATGATCATATCAAACATCCGCAAGCCGCAAGCGGTCTGCTAAACGTAACGGCCACCCGGGTATTGAGCGATCAGAAGATCGACGAGCAAGCCCGCTCACACTCCTGCGAATCCGACCAGTAACACTACCGTATAGTCCGGTCTGTTCGTCTGATATGTCGCATATCTCGCCTAGGGGTGGTAAACGTCAGACCCCAGTAGCTCGATAAGTCATGCCGACTTGAGGTCCATAACATTCGTGAAACTACTGATAACTCTTACCAGTATATCACTGCAACCCTGGCCAGGGATTTCCTGTTATGGCCAGTCGAGCATAGCACAACATCAACCCCCAATACCGGGAGAGACGAATCCCCTCCTATCGCTCATTGCCTCCATGTGAATCGGGACTGTACCCAAAAACCACCTGTTTGCACGACTCGGTAGAGCCGTGGTAGGGTGGAAATCAAAGCACAGTGGGAGACACACAAGACTCTATGACGATCTCGGGTCAACAGACTAAGCTGTACCAGTGTCACCAGAGAACTGCCATCTGACGTGAGGTATAATACCATCTGGGAGTTCTCGGCGAGTCCGTTCAGTGTACCCAGTCTCCACTGAGCACCCGCATACCATCTTCGATGTCAAACACCAATGGATATGGGATCATCCATCGCCCATCGCATGGGTCGAGAAGATATGCGCTAGTCTACTCTGGAATATCGATGCCCCGTCTCGATATTCCCTCGACTAGGAACATTTCAAGGATGTACTCATGGACTACCCAGGCCCCACTAGTATGATCTACATCATAGTCCTGGAAGTCGAGTACACATCCTATGGGCTTTATCAACATGTAATCAGAGAGACAGAAAGTATACATGTTAAGATAAAGTGCAACCAGATAGCGTACTATCATGTCGAGCAAGAAAGTCCTTCCTATATATGTCCTAGCATCCACTACAATATACATCCAATGTACAGTAATGGCCTCTAGGGCATACATATAACTAACAATCTCCCACTTGCACTAGGGCCATCTATAGCAGTGGTTGCAGTATCTCATACTCAACCATCCCATAAAAGTGTCTCTCTTTGGGAAAAAGGCCTTCGTGAGTGGATCCGCCGTGTTGTCCTCTGAGTCTACTCTCCTAACCTCGATCACCCTGGAGATCAACTATCTCCACGATCAGGTGATGCTACCTCAGAATACGTCTGGGTCACTGATGGGACCAGGGTTCCAAGGGCCAAAGCCACACTTCCATTGTCATACAATGGCAGGAACCTAGTTCATCTTATGAACCAATATACACCCAAACTTCCTCTTTGGTAGTATCTTTAATAGCGATGTTACCAGCCTTTATCGTCTAGTTTGTCACGGTATCTAGCTTGAAAATCTTCCAACATACCGTCCCTTTACTGAGGGTAAAGACAATGCCTGTGACTGACATTCAGTCGTCTTTATCACCCTGGAACACTTCCAGTGATTCTCCTCAGGATCGATTGATACCATCTCACTACATCTAGTGAGAATCCTAACATCCAATTACATCTATCTCATAGATGAAAACTCAGGATTTAGGAGGTATCACTTTGATCCTATTTGGGGAATCCTAGTGATAATTGGAGATTGACCGATCGTAGTATAGGAAACTCTTTTCCTATCAAGAGTATGTTGTCTACGTACAATACGAAGATCGTCACCATACTCCCTACTACCTTTTTGTTTATATAAGGTTCATCTACCATTTTGATGAAGTCAAACACTTTGACTATCATATCAAAACAGACGTTCCAACTCCGCGATGCCTGCTTCATTATGTAAAGCAACTTGCACACGTTTCCGCTGCTCCCACTGTTTACGAAGACCTCTGGCTGTGTTCTTATAGACGTTCTCTTCTAAATCAGTATTTAGAAAAGCAGTCATGGCACCCAACCGCCAGATATCGTAGTCATGGTATGTGGCCGTGGTAAGTAGGATCTGGACAGACTTAAGCATAGCTACTGGAAAAAGGTTTCATCATTATCCACGCCTGGTCGATGACGAAAACCTTTAACAAGTCTAGCTTTGAAAGTCTCAACTTTTCCATCTACACCAAGTAATCTTCTCAAGATATACTTGCTCCTGATGGGGATTTAACCCTTCAGATATAGCAGCTAAAGTCCATGCTTTGCTGGTGTACATGGATTCCATCTCAGATCGCTAAGCATCCAGCCATTCTTACAGAGTCCCTACTCTCGATGGCCTGCTCGAAACTAGTTGGGTCATCATCTCATGATGCAATCCTTGCTCCCACTGTCATCGAGAAACCGAGGTATCTCTCAGGCGGATGAGGAACCCTACTAGATCGGCGGAGAGGCTGAGGTTCGTCGGAAACTATTGAATCCTTTGGTTCTGTTAAATCATTAGCAGTTTTGTACAGCTGGAACCTTTCCAGTTCTACAGAACTGATCTTGCCTCGATCTTGTCCGGATTTTGCTTTTGACATAGGCCGGACAACCCCAAATCTTATCTCGCTTAAGAGATGGGTTCTTCCCATACCATATCTCATATGGAGTGGTAGGCACTGATTTGATTCAAACCTAATTCAATAGGTATGCAGCTTCTCAAGTGCATAACCCCAAAAGGAAATAGGTAACTCAGTAGTACTCATCATAGAGCACACCTTATCATATAGGGTGTGATTGCTCCGCCCCGATATACCATCGTGCTATGGTTTATACGGAGGAGTAATGCTGAGAGAGAATCTCATTTTCTTTTGGAATAGTCCAGAAATGCCATGCACAAGTATTCTCCTCCCTGATCTTATCACAGGACATAATACTTATACCCGTATTTTGGTTCTCTACTTCCTACTTATATTCTGTGAATACCTCAAAAGGTTCGGACTTATATTTCAACAAGAATATATGACTGAATCTTGAGAGATTATCAGAGAATATAATGAAGTATAAAGAATCAGTCCTGGCATGTGTAGACAGGAGATCTTACATACATCATCATGTATCAGTCCCAAGAGTTTACTAACTCTTTCTCTGTTTCCAATAAACAGAGCTATGGTCATATTATCTTTGTGACATGACTGGCAAGTTTCACAAGATGTAAATTCAAACTGATTTAAATATACATCTAAATGTAACTTCAGCCAGTCGGGTCGCAATGATATGACCTAGTCTACAATGCCTCAAGAAGAATTCGTTCATTTCTGAAGTCTTCCTCTTGTGTGTGCTCTGAATATTAAGAACTGTAGTTTGATTTAGAACGTCAATGCTTTTAGATAACGTGCCTGAACCGATCAACTTTTGATATAGGAAATGTTCAAAACATTATCCATCAATACAAAATTATATCCTTTCTTTACTAATAAAGAGACTGATATGATTTTGTATATCAGGTTCGGTATCTAATAGCATTTGTTCAGAATCAATGTATTCTTAATACAGGGTGACAGTGACCAACAGACTTGGCTGCAACACTTGCCCCGTTTTCTGCCTCATGAAACTTATCACCCGTTCTCAGTTTTTCTACCTTTCTGTAGCCCTATGTAACAGATTACATATCTGGGATCCTGATCCGGTATCATATACCCAGGATTCAGAGGATACTGAGAAACAGTTCTTTGTAATGAACACACCCGAAGGAGATGCATCATATGCACTTTCTTCGTTTGGGCGGCATGGGAATTCTGGTATTCCCCTATTTCCTGCTCTGTCTTATAACAATTATAAGTTGGAGCGGGACCAACGTTCCCCAGCTCAGAATAACAAGCAGGTTCGGTCAATACATCCGTATTATTATCTTGATTAAGGCATGATATGGTCGCTACCAGGAGAGAGAGAAAAGAAAACACTCTGCGTGCGCTCTAGCAAGATCAGATTGGTTATATATTTTATCTAATCAGGATGGCTCCCACTGTTTTTATCAAATCTTCCTTCAAACCCTAAAAGGAAAGACTAGCCGGGATTAATTACACTCTACAAGTTCGCCAATCTTTCAGCCAGGCCAATGTCGGTACTTTAAGGGAGGTTCCCCGTGCTTTCGCACGGACCTAATTACAGTAAACCTCGTTTTCCCAGAGGCGTAACCCCGTTGACACCTTTCTAGACACCTACTTGATCGGCTAATTGCAAAGTGCAAAACTCTCTCAGGAGTAACAATTACTCGCAGTGGGTATCGGGATCCAACTATCACATAGAAGGTATGCAATCTCATTGCAAATTCCAACACTTGAAACTCCCGATAAAGGTTTTTACCCCTAGCACCTATGACCTTAACTATGGTCAACAAATCATAAGTACTAGTCAAGTTCTACCCGTCATTTCGTGATTAATTAGACCCACCCACATGACCCTTAACTAAGGTCAACAAAGTCACGCGACTGTCCTAACTAATCGCATCATATGCGGTGTAGGAAGACATCACTTAGCTACTGTACACTGTGCCTTGACTATGGTCAACAAACACAGCACGAATACTAAGTACTCTACTTCCTAAAATGACGGAGGGTTGCGGCTGGTTTTTGGGAAAACCTTTAACGCTTTGAACTTGATCTCGTTGCGGAATCAAATGGTTTTTAAATGGAATGTTTTCGAGGCTTTTCTAGTTTTGCTAAAGGGGTCACTCCCGGTGAAGGGATCGTCGGCCCTTTCCTCGTCGAATGAGGTGCGGGATATATCATATATATCACTGTGCAAAGCGGAAACTATAGAAGCGATCAAAGACAAACCGAGGGTTGTAGCATCTGCCAGTTATTGCTAAAGGAGTCACTCCCGGTGAAGGGATCTCGGTCCTTTCCTCATCGAATAAGGTGCAGGATGTTCTATAATGAACACCGCGATGCAAAGCAAGAACTGTAGCTACCTGTTTTATTTTGAAATTCGATTCCACAACATCATTTAGGTTTATTTTCTTTCATTAATCTCATTAATGAATATCCCATCATTTAAGTCCACCTAACCATCACAGATAAATATAACGTACGCTTATGCCATCCGCATTCGCCTCGATGTCCCGTCTGCACCGTTAGGTTAGGTAACTAACGCCAGAGCGGGGCAGGGCTAGCGCGGGTGTAAAACATAAGCAACGTCTATATAATATATCATATATACTATATATAATACCTGTCACAGAACATCACATGATCACATCACAGATAAAGCACAGCAGAAGAATCATATGAAATATTGGATATACTAGGACGTCCGTGTTTTCAATATGAGCCAGTATAAAACACGGATTCCACGGTCGTGATGAATAGCCAATCCCACACCTCTAGACCCCTACGAGAGCGGCAAGCAACCCTACCAATTCTAGGGTTAGGAGACCCGGACTCGACTCCTCGAGTTGGTCTCCCTTTGGACCCCAGAACCCGGTTACTTGTGCTCCCCTCCTTGGGTCTATCCTAATGCGGAAAAGTAAATAATATACAAACGGTGACAACTTCCACAACCTGGAAGTGCCCCAATAAAAGAATATTACATACAAGTTTTTACATGAATGAAAATGAAAAACACTCATCTCACATAAAAAAAACCCCCGGCTATTCAAACACGACAATCCAATATAACATATCCAGCAACACATAACATCACATGTCATCAACGTAAGTAAATATGCGCATCCCAATTGTCGTTGACATATAGCAACGAAACCGGCGATATCACATATTACACTTACGGTCACAGAAAAGAAAGTGTAAAACTACAACAGTTGGAATCCGCAATCACCTCAGACATCGCATGCCTGACCAAATGAATTACTTAGACATCGCATGCCTAACAATTATAAACCCCGCATTTTAGTCTCATTATCGAAAACACTTTTCAATATCAAGTCGGGCAATTCAACAGGATTCCCGACATTCTGATCGAATGCTCGTCGCAAACTTCAGTAGACGGCCGCACCCCTGATACCGTCGACGAAGTGCACCAAGGCGGAACACCGCTACCGCGAGCACCCGAACGGATGCTTTCGGCGACGGGGTTCTCCTACAGTCACTTGGTCGGGGCTATGGAGTGAGGCTGTCTATTAAGTTTACCCGGCGAGTATCCGCGTACGCTACGTGATTGCGACGGACTTTTGATCACATCAAAATTCCGTGGCAACCGATCAAGTGAGACTAAACTGCTATGTTTATAACATTCATTCAGTTATCTCATAACTTCTTGTGAATTCCAATTATTGTATCACATTCCGGATAAATAGAAAATGCTAAACTTTTCGATCGAACAATCGAACACCCAAGTTTTTCCGATACAGATCAACACATGAAACAAGTCTAAAAACATTCATTTCGTGCCTCAGTACCAACGGTCCAGCCGTAGAAGGGTCAAGCCAACGCCTCACATGTGGCACGCCGTACTGCCCCAAACCCGAAGGTTCAAAGGGTAGTTCAAGACGGTCACATAATCGAGTTAAGGTTTGTTGTCTTCTAGAGGGACCATCGTGTTACTTGCACTACTTAGAACGTTATTAAACTACAGAAATATCCAACACTTGGAAATTTCCCGACAGGGGAAAAATTGGGTATTTATATCCGGTCAAACTTTTTAACATATTCAAAAATTATCCGGAAAAACACATAGACAAAATTTGACAATCCGATCGAATGTACGAACCCCTTATACAACCCAAAATACTCAACTCTTGATTTCATAAAAAAATATTCCAGGAAAACCAAAACTGAAAAATAGGAGTTACTGTGCAAAATTGAGTGCCTAATAAGACAAAACGGCGGCGGAAGGGCCGCATTAGCACGCTAATGCCGCGGTTCCGCCGCACTTTTGAGGGATCATTAGGTAATTTTTGCACCGTAATTCTTAGATTTCCCTGCTTATTTTTCTGCATATTTTTAATTTGCACAAATCCACAAATTTGAAAAAAGTACAGAGAGCAAGTTGGATGTAGGTTTTCGGTTCGATCGGACTTCAAATTCCGTCTACGCATCGCCTAAGGCTCTAGCTAGGCTCTGATACCACTGTAGGGTTCCTAGGCTCCCTAGTGAGGTCTCACATGTCATCGATCATGCCATATTAAAATTTTACGGGTGCCTACAAACCCGACTACGGATCGTTTACTAGATATTTAGGCGAAAAGAAAACTAGTTAACACTTAACTACAAGATACGGAAATACAACCTTTGTAGATCCGGTGCTCCACCTCCATAGCTCCGCAACAAGGTCCTCTCCGCTGTCCAAATCAAATCCGGGCTCTAGCGTCGGCTTCGTCGGAGAATGGGCAAGCTAGGTCGTCGATGTCCATGCCGAAGATGATCTACGTCGAGGCATCGCTAGATCAAGCTCCACCTTCACCAAACCATGATGACTTGTGAAGGAAACACACTCTACTACTTGGCAAGAGGTAGAGGATGAAGAAATAGGAAGTGGGTAGACTTTAGTTTTGGATTTCTCACTCATTTGCTCAATTCACCATTGATGAAGAAAGCTTTTTCTTCCTTGCTCATGAAGAAGAAGAAGAAAGAAATATATGATAAGTTAAAAAATATAATAAGTAAATCAATACTTATCATATATTCAACCTTAGTTAAGTGTAGAGAAAAGACCATGGTTAATGGAATGGTTAGGGTTAAGGATAAGAACAAAATGGTCACTAGGTCAAAGTCTTCAAGAAGCTTCAATATGAAACAAAATTAGCCACCATTTTCTCTTTATGCCTTTTCTAATTATTTCCAAAATGAATAAATAGATAAATAAATAAGAAAATGAAATAAAACCCTAATCATATAAATAACCATGGTTTATTCTTAACATACACTTAAACAATCATGTATCATCAAACATGATACAAGCAAATGTACAAATGTATATCACATATACAATGTGCACATTACAAGTGAGAAAATCCATATAAAGTGAACCAATACTAGTTAACGCAAAGTAATATATCAAATATATAATTATGCATTAAATCATTAAATCAACACTTGATTCAATGACCCGGTCATGTCGCACACAACCGACTAGTATATAATGTATCGGCTTATCAAATCAACCTTTGATTCGATAACTAGGGTATATCGCATATAACCTAATCGATACATTCATCGCGAGAATGGAATACGGTATCACATACACGCATTATTCTCGGTCCCGCACATATCTCATATGCGCTCCTATTTCGTTTCGCTTGAGCTAGGAAACCTCTGTGTAGGACTTTAAAGACTCGTCAATACGCCGGCAGCAGATGATGATCATATCAAACATCCGCAAGCCGCAAGCGGTCTGCTAAACGTAACGGCCACCCGGGTATTGAGCGATCAGAAGATCGACGAGCAAGCCCGCTCACACTCCTGCGAATCCGACCAGTAACACTACCGTATAGTCCGGTCTGTTCGTCTGATATGTCGCATATCTCGCCTAGGGGTGGTAAACGTCAGACCCCAGTAGCTCGATAAGTCATGCCGACTTGAGGTCCATAACATTCGTGAAACTACTGATAACTCTTACCAGTATATCACTGCAACCCTGGCCAGGGATTTCCTGTTATGGCCAGTCGAGCATAGCACAACATCAACCCCCAATACCGGGAGAGACGAATCCCCTCCTATCGCTCATTGCCTCCATGTGAATCGGGACTGTACCCAAAAACCACCTGTTTGCACGACTCGGTAGAGCCGTGGTAGGGTGGAAATCAAAGCACAGTGGGAGACACACAAGACTCTATGACGATCTCGGGTCAACAGACTAAGCTGTACCAGTGTCACCAGAGAACTGCCATCTGACGTGAGGTATAATACCATCTGGGAGTTCTCGGCGAGTCCGTTCAGTGTACCCAGTCTCCACTGAGCACCCGCATACCATCTTCGATGTCAAACACCAATGGATATGGGATCATCCATCGCCCATCGCATGGGTCGAGAAGATATGCGCTAGTCTACTCTGGAATATCGATGCCCCGTCTCGATATTCCCTCGACTAGGAACATTTCAAGGATGTACTCATGGACTACCCAGGCCCCACTAGTATGATCTACATCATAGTCCTGGAAGTCGAGTACACATCCTATGGGCTTTATCAACATGTAATCAGAGAGACAGAAAGTATACATGTTAAGATAAAGTGCAACCAGATAGCGTACTATCATGTCGAGCAAGAAAGTCCTTCCTATATATGTCCTAGCATCCACTACAATATACATCCAATGTACAGTAATGGCCTCTAGGGCATACATATAACTAACAGTTTGGTCGCTGCAATTAGGAGAGAGAAGAAACACTTTAGCATGATGCTCTTGCAAGTTTAGAGTGGTTTTTAATTTGTCTAAACAGGATGGCTCCCACTGTCTCTCGAATCCCTCCTCAAACCAAAAAGGAAGAATTAGTCAGGATCAATCTCACCGTACAATTCTTGCTTAACCGTTCGGCCAGGCTGGTGTCGGTACTTCGAGGGAGGTTTTCCAACGCTTTCGCGAAGTTCCTTAATTAAATAACCTCTTTTCCCTGTGGGCGTAGCCCCGCTAACACCTTTCTAGACACCTACTTGGTTTATAGCATTGATCGTTAAGTGAGAAATTTCCCGAGGAGTAGCATATACTCACAGTAGGATCGGGATCCAAATATCATTGCGTGACAAAACTGAAGGAATCCTACCAGAATCATCACACTCCAAATGGTATGCAGCGCTAGCAAGTTTCAGTTCTTTTGAAACTCCCGATGTGGATTTTTGCCCCATGCTCTTATGACCTTGACTTTGGCCAACAAATCATAAGTCACATGTCAAGTTCTACCCGTCATTCTCCAGGTTAATTTTAGCCCACCCGCACATACCCTTGACTTTGGCCAACAAGGTAGAACGACTGCCCCAAACCAACACATCTATCTATGCTGCACATGAATACCCAATAGCTACCAATCACTATACCTTGACTTTGGCCAACAAACATAGCTTGAATACTATTGACCATCCATGTGAAACGACGGAGGGCTACGAATGGTTTTGGCGAAACCGTGAACGTAGTGAACTTGATATAATCGATGGAACGAGATAGCTTTTAAAAGGAGTGGCTCAAACTCCGCATTTAAAAGTTGGTTTTTGAAAAGAACCGAGTGGTTTTGAAAGTGTTCCAACGACTTTTACTTGGTTTATTTTCTTGCATTAGTTCTTTTAATGCGTCCCATCATTTAATCCTACCATTGCAGAAAACAACCAAAATATGACGTACGCTTATGCCATTCGCATTCGCCACGGGGCCCCGTCATTACCCGTTAGGTTACTTAACTAACGACAGAGCGGGGGCTGGGCTAGCGCGGCTGTGAAACATAAGCAACGCCTAAATAATATCATATATAGATATTGCAATGATAGCCATTTCAGATCACAGATGAACACATTGGATATACTAGGAATCCGCAATTCGTACGAGCCTATAACGAAAAGCAGATTACACGGTCGCGGTGAATAGCCAATACCCCACCCAAGACCCCTACGGGTGCGGCAAACTACCGGCTAAATATCCGAAGCGGAGCAACCTCCCTCAACGACGTGAGTAGGCCACTCGGCACTTCGAGATATCCGGTAGTTTGTGCACCCCACCATGGGTCTATCCTAGGAGCAAAAACAGTAAAAAGAAATTATACAATGACGGCTACAACCCCGACCCGGTTGTGCGGCCATACAAATAATATTACATCAATTTATATATTTACATGAATTGAAAGAAAAGAAAACTCTCATCTCAGAACCCCCGGCTATTCACCCGCGGCAATCCAATGAATTCATATACACATACCAGCAACATTACAGATCACAGATTTGTATAACCCCTACTAATCGACATATAGCGATTAGCAGACGTTCAATACAAATATCACATCACAGATAAATACCCGTCAGCTTAAGTCTTTAGAAACTCGATCAAAATACGGTTTTTAAAGCCCCAAAAACAAATTTTTCTTTCTGGAAAATCTGGGCTGAAAAAACATATACCAAAAATCCCAAAATACCCCATAGAACAAACTGCAATGAAGACGATCCACAGAAGAGCTAAATCGGCCGCGGAACCGCGGCAAGAGCAAGCTCTTGCCGCGTTTCCGCGGCGGTTTGATGGGTTCTCTGGACCGTTTTTCTACAGTATCTTATAAAAACCCCGAGTCGATTTTTAAAGCATGATTTATTATTTTTACAGAACTTTGAAAATCGACAGCAAGCTTGATATCGGGGTGTATTTCGCGACTTTTTCTCCGATCGAATTTCTAGTTACTATGCTAACATGTTAGGTAATGTTTAACTAGGCTCTGATACCACTGTAAGTCCATGCTACCTCTCCCGGTACTTACGGGCTTGCAGAATTTGATGAAAAACGATTTTCTAGAGGTGGCAACATGGACTCAACCCGGATCTTTGTTAAACTATCTACCTAACAACCTAACTAGGAGTTGTTAACTACTCGGTTAGGGGGTTATACCTTTCTTTCTTGAACTCCTTCGTCTTCAACCCTCGATGGTGTACGGATCAGCTTCACCCCGTCGTCTCCTTGCGCCGAAGATCGATCCACCCGAAAGCTTCTACCTTTGGCTTCTTCTTCGAACTTTGAAGAAACTGTTGGGGTAAAAATTTACACCCCGGTTGACCAAGTCAAAATCAAAGTCAACCCCAAGCCAAGTGGGCCCAAGCCCAGATCCAGTGGACACACGCCCGGGTCGAGCCCGAACATGAAGCGGCCGGCCTCCTACCGCGCCAAGATAAAAATTTTGTAATAAACAATTTTGTTGTATTTCTTTTATTTTTATTTTATGGACAAATGTAAGAGAAGTAGGCATAAAGCCAATTTTTCGTAAAGCCCATAGTTTATGTGCAAAAAGAAATGGCACATGAGCCATGGGATAGGCAAAATGCCATTTTGTGAAGCCCAAGGGGCTATGTGTAAAGTGTATGGCCTATAAAGGCAAAGATAATGAAATATCTAAACAACTTTTTTTTTCTCTCAAAATTTTCTTCAGATCTGAGATCTTTTCTCCTTCTTCAAGGTTCCAAAACCTTCTTTTTTCTCTTGAATTAAACCAAGAGTTTTACTCTTCTTTTTATAAAACAAATTAGTTTTTCACCACAAAACCCACAAAGGGGAACTTGGATCTATCATTAGATCTCAAAAAGAAGAGATTTTTAGATCTCACATCTCTTGAGCCAGCCAACAGAGGAGGAGGAAGAAGAAGAACCCATTTCCCCAACCAAGACATTTTCCTTTTTTTAGGAGTTTAACTCAACGGTTTCTGGGGCTAAAAGCCATCTTTTCCTCGCCGGCGCGCTAGCGCTCGAGCGCAAAGCACCTACGTGCCGACACGTGGCGCATTTGCGCTCCAGCGCACTGCGCGCGAGCGCAAAGCGCCCACGTGCCGACACGTGGCGCGCGCGCTTGCGCTCCAGCGCGCAGCGCTCATGCGCAAAACGTCCACGTGCCGACACGTGGCGCGCGCGCGCTTGCGCTCCAGCGCGCAGCGCTCATGCGCAAAGCGCCCACGTGGCACACGCGCTTGCGCTCCTGCGCGCAGCGATCATGCGCAAAGCGCCCACGTGCCGACACGTGGCGCGCGCGCTTGCGCTCCAGCGCGCAGCGCTCATGCGCAAAGCGCCCACGTGCCGACACGTGGCACGCTTGCGCCTGAGCGCACAGCACCTAAGCGCACAGCGCTCAAGGCGCTGGCCCCACGCATCCCTTGGATGCCTTTTCCCCTTTTTTTGTGTACATACATACATATATACATATGTATACAAATTTATACACACGTACTCCACGACACTGTCCCTGTTAGAAAAAAATTTCTAACGGGGCGCTGCCCCGCACCCTGCAAGGGGACTGCTAGCCCCCTTGACCCCCAGCCCGCTATCCGGATAGCGGGACCCCCGTAAAAACTCTGCGTGGCTCCCGATATATCCAAAACCCCCCTTTCAGAACAGAACACACGTACACTGCACATTGAGTTCGCATGACCAGTTTAACCCGTTAATCGGAGATTCCCTCGCCCCAAAGGCGAGGGGTAATTAACGGCAGCTTAGTCCGCGGCTGCCGGAGATTCGGATCCCCACAATCATTAAACCCCAGCCTACCCTAGGCAGGGGGAATCTGTAGTACGCCTGAGACGCGTGCGCGTATTCCCATCTCAATGGGGTGACAAAAAACACCCTACAGATTCTGGCACGCCCGGTGGGACCAATCTCCTCCCATATTTCGGGTTAAACGTTCATACGAACTCAATCAATATACATATCGATTGCCTATACTGAAATGATGTTCTTTTTTCCATGCAGCAATCAACCTTCGATTACAATGTCTCCCCAGACGAATTCAGCTTCCAACATGACCCCGATTCCGTACGTGGTCAAGATCAACGCTCGTGTGGTTCTCCCCGCAAGCCTCAGTCGACAGTGGGAGGAACCGCCCCGCCAGTTTGGCTCCGTCATCATCTATCCTGCCGGAAGCGCTCATCTGGCGGAGATCCCAGCGGAACAGGTGGCCAAGCCGGTCTCAAGGGGTAAGAGGCCGAATGTCGTGATCGCCAAGGCACCACAACCGAAACTTAATATGGTATCTGAACGATTCTCTGGTGCTCCAGCGGGGTGCAAGAACTTCGGTACAAAGGGCAAAATCAAATGTTGCGGACGAGCTCAGGCGATGACTCCAACAAATGCACAATCGAGTGTATCTCTAAGGCCCTCCATCGCCCGGTCTGCGGCATCTTCCCAAAGAGCCGAAGTCTGCCAGGTGCTTAGAACAGAAAAGTTAAGGCAGAAACGGCTCAGGTATCGAGCCAACAAGAGGGCCAAGGCTTCGGCCAAATGGAATCATGTGAAGTTCCAAGTGCAGGGTTGTCCCGCGACGACAGCTGAGTCGGACGTAAGAATCAGCAATTCCTTCGAGCCTCTGAAGTGGGTTCAGAAAAATGCCATGACCGCCAGAATCAAGAAGACAGCGGTCCGAATAGTGCCACAAAGAGACGTGTCCCGGCCCCAACAGAAGAAGTATGACACTGTCTCTTCAAGAGTCTATTAAGCACTATGTGCCGCACGAAAGCAGTGGGGCAAACCCAGAAAAGAAGCGCCAGTACCATTCAAGAACCTGGTTAGGCCCGCCGCCTTCAATCGACTACCAGCTACCGAGGCAAGGGGGTCAAGACAGCGATCCGTGAAATCAGCTTCCAATGATAGAAAGACGGCCGGATACATCATCCATACGGTCTATATGGCGGGCGGACGCCCCAGCGACAACCTTCGCAGCAAAAGCAAGGATGGGGCCACCACATCCCAAGCCCAATCTAGCCTGAATGTGGTCGCCGCCGCTCAAGAACAGCCGCCCCCGCTGGATGAAGAAAACCCTCTCGATGAGGATGATAGGCAGAAAGTCCCCTCGGTCCACACAGAGTCAAGCTCGGACAGCGAGGAAGAGCCGACTTTCCGCCCCAGGACTGCGGAGCAAGAGCTGCTTCAAGAGCTTCGAAAACAGCTCAGGAGCAAAGATAAAGAGATGGCCAAGCTCTATTCGAAGATTGACGACTTAACGAACGTGGTGATGCAGCTTACGGCTCAAATTGCTCGAGCGCCTCCCAATCAAGCACAAGCCGCTACTAATCAGCCGGGTGATGACAATCCGAGGCAGCCAATGCCTGTTCCTTCGGGTCTAAGACTGGTCGAGCCATATGAGAGCCGTCCACACTCCGCTTCTGGGGACGCCTTGGCCCCAGATAATACTATCCCGCTAACACAGGATCGGATAATGGATTTGGTCACCAGCAAGGTTAAAACATTGGTGGCCGAAGCTGAAGCTCAGAAAGAAATCGGCAGTAGCGGGCGGCCATATCCTGCGCAGTACGATCTGATTGAGTTCCCAAGCGGCTACGTTATTCCTAAGTTCGGAAGATTTGATGGAACGGGGAATGCAAATCAGCACGTCGCCCACTTCAAAGCATCGTGCGGAAATACAGGGGGCAATGACGCGCTCCTTCTTCGTCAGTTTGTCAATAGCCTGACCGGCGTCGCCTTCGACTGGTATGCGAGTATACCGGACGGGTCCGTCATTACCTTTGCCCAAATGGAGTACCTGTTTCGGCAAAGGTTCATGAGTGTCAGTGATAAAATCTCCATTGCCGACCTTGTGAGGACCAAGCCGGGGAAGAATGAAAGCAACACCGACTTTATTGCCCGATGGCGTAATCTCACGGTCAAGTGCGAACCGCCGCTGGAGCAGGACCAGTCCGTCAGCCTTCTCATTGGGAACCTCAGCAATTAGATGGTCCCATTCTTGTGTACAGCAGGCCTCAAGACGTTTCAAGAGCTAACCAAGAAAGTCCAAATGCTGGAACGCTCGAAGCAAGAGTCCCCGCCGGACTCTCAGAGAGACAAAACTTGGAAAAGCAAGCGGGACGACAGCCGTAGAAGCGGGAGTTCCAGCAGTACCAATGTCTTCAATGCATCCGACAATGAAGAAAAGCGAAGGACGGCCGAATCCAAAACTAACCGGTCTCGAAAGCCATTGTTGGAAGGAGATGGGCCTTCCCTAGAGGAGAAAAAGAACAAGGTTTACTCTTTCAGGAGGGACAAAGTCCGCAAGATATTTAAAGATGCCTTGAACAACGGCCTCCAATTGCCGGAGTCGAAAAGACCCCAAGAAGCAAAAATGACCGACAATCCTCTGTATTGCCCGTACCACCGAGTAGTGAGCCATGCGATCGAGGATTGCTATATCTTCAAAGATTGGGTCGAGAAGCAGTACAAGGCTGGAGAGATCGAACTGTCCAAAAGTGTGTTGGTGAACAATCAAGTTGCAACCACCAACTTTATACAGACAGAAACTGAAGCCTTCTGGGAGCAGACAGCCGAACCCGCTGCCCTGAGAAATGAAACGGACTCATCGCGGCCTCCGTGGAGTACGCACATATCTAATAAGACGAAGAAGATGATAAAGCTACTTCGGAAAGAACCCAGGACGGAATGGGAAGGGCAGAAGAAGCCTACCGGTCCAGCTGCCAATGCGGCTCCATCAGGCTCAAAATCCAAGAAGCTGAAGAAGAAGAAAAGTGCAGCTCGGCGCGAAAAAGAGTCTGCAGGGAGATCGACCATTCAAAAATATATCGATTCTCTCGAAGAATATGAACAAAAGGAAAGAACATTGATTCGATTGAAGGAGTTCTTCCCCGTACAAGCGGCTGAAATTCTAGAGGAGTTAGAAGAAGACTCCAATGAAGAGATCCCAGTAATGACCTGCTATGCCATCCATCTTGGCAGCGACTCCGAGGATGAGCTCTGTTTTCCCAAAGAGGACGAGGAGCTCACCACAAAGGCCAATCAAATCCAGCTCAGAAGCGGCAGGGCTCTACCGCAAAATCAGGGCAACGCCCCAAAAGGGAAGGAAAAACAAGTCGCTAATGAAGAAGATGGCAGAGAACCGGCTGGTGAAAACATAAGTCCTTCCTCGGTGGACTATAATGTCTTGGCACATATCCGGAAGCTTCCGTCTCTCCTGAGCATCTACGACGCCTTGGTCCTATCTAAGGAGCTTAGAGATGTTCTCATTCACGCTCTACAAGACCCCGAGCGGTATCAGGCTCACTTTGCGGAAATTAATATGAAAGAAGCCCAGCATGCTTTGCATGCCGCCGCAGTCACATTTAAGGATGAAGACTTGCTACTGGGAACGGCTGAGCATAATCGGCCGCTTTACGTGACCGGGTACAGCGATGGAGATCGAATTAATCGCATATTGATTGATCCGGGGTCCTCAGTGAACATCATGAACTTGCGAACTCTGAAGAGTTTATCAATGGACGTCCGACACCTGTCAAGGGAAAGGATTGTCATTCAAGGCTTCAACCAAAATTGCCAGCAAGTTCTGGGGTCCATAGCTCTGCCAATCAAATTCGGGGATCTGCAAACTGAAGCTAAGATATACGTGATCAACGCCGACACGTCTTATAAGATTCTCTTGGGGCGGCCGTGGCTCCACGATTACGGCATCATTCCGTCAACTCTCCATCAATGCATGAAGTGTACTAAAAATGGCGAAGAAAGACGCATTGACGGAGACATCCAGCCGTTCGGTGTGCATGAAGTCCGATATGAAGATTCTTGGTACTTTATGAACCACCAAAATGCTAAGCCACAACTAACTGAGGATAGACCAGCCCCAAGGCTCAAAAGCAAATCTGCGCCGGCTGTCACTTTCAAAAGCAAAAATGCCCAAGTGCGCCCGCATTTCGGTAGCGACACTGATGAGTCCGACGCTGGAAGCCCGTCCTTCCATAAAACTTGCCCTCGTTTCGGCAGCGATACGGATGAATCCGTCACTGAAGCCCCATCTAGCAGTAAAGTCCGCCCTCATCTTGGCAGCGACACTGAAGAGTCAGAGGAGGAGGACCTGTCGTGCAACAGCGGTGCAGATTGGACCCCCACGCAACAAGCGAAACTACGAGAGACCTTCGAAGTTGCAGAGGGGTCCCTAGCCGTTACAAGGGTACCAGAGCAAATGTGCAAAGAGCTCGATGCATTATCAATCTCCACCGTGGACCAGCTGAAAACTTTCTACGTTCCCGGGAGGAAAAGTGGACAGAAGGGCATCTTGTTTTATGGGTCAAACCCTGTTGCGCACCCGGACGATTTGTCTGTCGCGTGCCTTCCATATGAGAGAGGCATAAGAGCCGTCCTCAATCCCAGATACTATGCGCCCGAGATGCGGGAATACTTTAAGAAGTGCGGATGCCGGTTATATCAAACGGAGTCCGAAGCAAAGTTTTACGAAGGGCTATGGCATCCGCCCCAGGTCCGAGCACTCATCGATGGACGAATTCCAGATAGACGGGGCATAGGCTACATTCAACCTGATTCCAAAGCGTGCTACATGATCCATGTTGGTGAGGCCAGCGAAAGATCAAATGATGACGACGAGATAGCCGAGCCAGAAGAAGCTCCTCAAGAGCTCGAAGATGGCGGACAAGCAACCTTTGACGAGCTAACCGAGATTGACTTAGGAACGCCCGATAATCCAAGGCCGACCTACATCAGCTCGCTCTTGTCAGAGGAAATGAAAGCGCAGATAATTGCCCTGCTGCATGAGTTCGTCGACTGCTTCGCGTGGACATACAAAGAAATGCCTGGCCTTTCCCCTGAAGTGGCCGTACATAAGTTGGCTATATCTCCTGATGCTAAGCCAGTCAAACAAGCTCCTCGAAGAATGAGAAGGGAACTAGAAGAAAAGGTCATCGAGGAAACTAAGAAGCTCATCGATGCCGGCTTCATCAGGGAAGAGAAATACGCGGACTGGATCGCATGCATAGTCCCAGTGAAGAAGAAAAATGGGCAGATCCGAGTTTATGTCGATTTCAGGGATCTCAACAAGGCATGTCCTAAAGACGACTTTCCGCTACCGGTCATGGAAATGATGGTCGATGACACCTCAAATTACTAGTTGTTCACCTTTATGGATGGCTCGTCTGGATATAATCAGATCAAGATGTCGCCTGAGGATGAGAAACACACAGCATTTCGAACCCCGATCGGAATATATTGCTACAAGGTAATGCCGTTCGGACTGAAGAACGCAGGTGCTACATATCAAAGGGCAATGACTAATGTCTTTGATGACCTAATCCATAAAGTCGTCGAATGCTATGTTGATGATCTGGTCGTCAAAACTAAAGCCAAGGCTGACCACATCCAAGATCTTAGGACCGTTCTCATCAGACTGAGGGAATACGATCTGAAGATGAATCCTCTGAAATGTGCTTTTGGAGTGTCATCGGGAAAATTCCTGGATTTTATAGTCCGGCATCGAGGGATCGAAGTTGACCCATCAAAGATAAAGGCCATCATGGAGATGCCCCCTCCGAAAAGTCTGATGCAGCTAAGATCTTTTCAAGGCAAGCTTGCTTATATAAGGAGGTTTATCTCAAATTTATCGGGGAAATGTAGGCCCTTCTCAAAGCTCATGAAGAAAGGAGCTCCTTTTATCTGGGATGCCGAATGTCAAGCAGCGTTCGAAAGCATCAAACAATACTTATTGCACCCTCCAGTGCTGGCCGCTCCCATTCCAAATAAACCGCTGATTCTCTACACTGCCGCGCTGGACGAGTCACTCGGTGCGCTCCTTGCCCAGAATAACGAGGAGGGAAAAGAAAATGTCCTCTACTATCTCAGTCGAACTCTAGTCGGGGCGGAACACAACTACTCCCCAATCGAAAAGCAATGCCTGGCTCTAATATTTGCTGTGAAGAAGCTGAGGCACTATTTGCTTGCTCATCGGGTTATGCTGATCTCCAAGGTCGACCCGCTCAAACACTTGATGACCAAAGCAAGCCTAGCAGGCAGAATGGCAAGATGGGCTGTCATGCTACTTGAGTTTGACATAGTTTATACCCCTCAGAAAGCAGTAAAAAGGCAAGCTCTTGCAGACTTTCTCGCTGCTCATCCCATACCAGAAGGGTCGCCGCTAAATTGTGAGTTACCCGACGAACAAGTGCTGCACCTCGAGGAAGATGAGCCATGTTGGAAGCTCTACTTCGATGGGGCCTCATCAATAAGGAGCTCCGGCAGATCAAGCGTCCCGGAGGTAAAAGCGGGGATAGGATTGTTGTTCATCACGCCATCAATGGGAACCCTACGGCGTTCTTTTGCTCTCACCGAGCCTCGGACAAACAATGAAGCTGAGTATGAAGCTCTGATAGCTGGTTTGGAACTCGCCATAGAAATGGAAATCCTTCGGCTACGGGTTTACGGCGACTCCCAGCTTGTCGTCAACCAAGTAAGCGGCGACTATAAGATATACAAATCCGAGTTAGTTCGGTACAGAGGTCGGGTGGTGGAACTCATGAAACGGTTCACTCATATTGAACTAATGAGAGTCCCTAGAGCGTTGAACGGAAAAGCCGACATACTCGCTCGCCTAGCCAAGGAGCTGGCTGATCCTGACATGGACGAAATTCTGATCACAGTCAGGAGCCGACAAATTCTACCCCCAGTCTCTCTACGAGAAGAGGAAAGCGCGGAACAGAAGAGCAATCCTGCCGAAGAAGCTTCGATCATCCAAAACGAGCCCGATTGGAGAGAACCCTTCATAGAGTACCTCCGATACGACAAGCTGCCCGAAGAAAAATCTGCGAGGATTCAGCTGAAGAAAAGAGCTCTCCGATACGTGTTTGTAAATGATACACTATACCGCAGGTCATATGACCAACTATGGCTCAGGTGTCTGTCATTGGCCGAAGCCCAAAAGGTCATGAAAGATGTTCACTCGGGAGTTTGCGGTGCTCACCAATCTGGCCCCAAGATGCGACTTCAAATCAAACGGCTTGGGTATTACTGGCCCACCATGATACGGGATTGCGGAGAACATGCAAAGAAATGTCAGATTTGCCAAATCCATAGTGATTTCATTCACAAGCATCCCAATCCGCTGCATCCTACGGTGGCGTCGTGGCCCTTCGAAGTCTGGGGCACCGACATTGTTGGCCCAATTGATCCTCCGTCATCTAAAGGCCACCGGTTCATACTGGCCGCGACAGACTACTTCTCCAGATGGGCTGAAGCTGTCCCGCTAAAAGAAGTCAAGACAAAAGATATTCTGACATTCTTCCAGCATAATATTCTATACCGTTTCGGTACACCAAGAAGAATCATTTCCGACAATGGGCCTTCTTTCAAGAGCTTCAATGTCTCAGGGTTCGCTACCCAGCACAAGATAGACTGGAGATATTCCTCCATCTATAATCTAAGAGCCAATGGGCTAGCCGAAGCCTTCAATAAGACTCTATGCAAGCTCCTGAGGAAAAATGCTTCAGCCAACAAGAGAGACTGGAATCTCAAACTTCACGAGGCGTTGTGGGCATATCGTACCACACACCGTACTCCAACTCAGTCAACTCCATACTCATTGCTCTTCGGAGTGGAGGCGGTCCTCCCCCTCGAAGTTGAAGTTCCAAGCTTAAGAATGGCCGTCCAACATGAGTTGACGGAGGAAGAAAACGTGCTCCTTCGACTTGAAGAACTCGATGCCCTCGAAGAAAAGAGGCTCGCGGTGCAGCAAAATCTAGAGCTATACCGAGCCCAAATGTCACGGGCCTATGACAAGATAACCCATCTCCGCGCTTTCAAGAAAGGTGAATTGGTGTTGGTCCTCAAAAGACCGATCATTCCCAATCGACATGCCAAGGGAAAATTCGAGCCGAACTGGGAAGGACCATACGTCATCGAGAAAGTGTTCGACGGAGGATCCTACCAACTAATAAGTGCCGAGGGAGAAAGGCCCATGCCACCCATCAATGGCCGATATCTTAAGAAATACTACACATGAATGCTCCAAGTCGCAGGCGAATTGAGCACATAAGCCCTACGGTCTGGATCAGACATCCTACAAAACCGTATACAATCCACGGGCGTAAATAACCCCTATTTCTCCCAAATCCTGCCGGTGAGACTACTTTTAAAGTCCCACCAGCGGCAAAAAAAAAGAAAAAGAAAGAAAAAGAAAAAAAAGAAGAAATAAACGGTATGTCCACAAGCAAAATGGGCACGGATGAAAACCCGAAAGGGCTCCGTGAGTAAAAACAGCAGGACTACCGGCGAGTCTGTGAAAACCCGAAAGGGCGCAAACTCGTGAAAAGACATGAAATACACTCGCAAAGTCCTCTCGACCTTGTGAGGAGAAAACCCCTGCGTGAGATCCTTACGACTCACAATGGAGCAACACACTTAGGAATCCTCACGATTCCTAAGGAGAAAATACACCTGCGGGATCCTTACGACTCGTAGGGAGAAAATGCTTTATGGGACCCTCACGGCCCATAAAATTGAAAAGCCTTAGGTGATAGGGACCCAAACCTATCTCCTAAGCCATCGTTCCCCAACGGGCAACGGCAAATGATGAGTCGCTCCTGGCATTTCGCTTCAGTGTTAGCGGTGCTGATGCCGACCAAAAACCAAAATCCCAAGTCCTCCCAAGGCAAATGATGAGTTGCTCCTGGCATTATTCCAGTGCAGCAATACTGATGCCAAACAAGATCCAAATTCCAAGTCCCCAACCCCAAAGTGGCGAATGATGAGTCGCTCCTGGCATTATTCCAGTGTAGTGATGCAGACGCCAACCAAATTCCAAATCCTATACCCCAACGGCGAATGATGAGTCGCTCCTGGTACCACATTCCAGTCCAGCGATGCAGACGCCAACAAAGCCCTGAAATTTTTCCGGCCCTACGGTCTGGATCATACATCCTGCAAAACCGTATACAATCCACGGGCGTAAAACAATCTCAACCTCTCCCAAGTCCTACCGGTGAGACCACATTCAAAGTCCAAAAAAAAATCCCAAATCCTCTCGGGGCAAATGATGAGTTGCTCCTGGCATTATACCAGTGCAGCAATGCAGATGCCAAACAAAAACCAAAATCCCAAAATCTTCTAAATGACAGATGATGATTCGCTCCTGGTACCATATTCCAGTATAGCGATGCTGATGTCAACCTAAATCAAAATCAACAAGTCAACTTTCACTCCGACACCGCAAAAAGCGGAGCAAGTCAGAATCCAATCTCGACACCGCAAGAAGCGGAGCAAGTCAAGTCTACCCCTGACACTGCAAGAAGCAGAGCAAGTCAAATCAAGCACCGACCGTCCAAGTCGCTAAAAGGGCAGCATCGACCGTCCACGTCGCAAAAAGGGCAGAACCGACCGTCCAAGTCGCTAAAAGGGCAGCATCGACCGTCTAAGTCGCAAAAAGGGCAGCATCGACCGTCCACGTCGCAGAAAGGGCAGAACCGACCGTCCACGTCGCTAAAAGGGCAGCACCGACCACGTCGCTAAAAGGGCAGCACCGACCGTCCAAGTCGCTAAAAAGGCAGCATCGACCGTCCAAGTCGCAAAAAGGGCAGAACCGACCGTCCACGTCGCTAAAAGGGCAGCACCGACCGTCCAAGTCGCTAAAAGGGCAGCACCGACCGTCCAAGTCGCAAAAAGGGCAGAACCGACCGTCCAAGTCGCAAAAAGGGCAGAACCGACCGTCCACGTCGCTAAAAGGGCAGCATTGACCGTCCAAGTCGCAAAAAGGGCAGCATCGACCGTCCAAGTCGCAAAAAGGGAAGCATCGACCGTCCATGTCGTAAAAAGGGCAGTGCCAGTTTCCCAAAAGGTGGGAACCGAATCAAGTCGCCTCCACGTGAAAGAAGATCCATCAATTTCATGCACACGACCCACATATGTGGTGTGCATTTATTGATGGGGGGCAATTTGTTGGGGTAAAAATTTACACCCCGGTTGACCAAGTCAAAATCAAAGTCAACCCCAAGCCAAGTGGGCCCAAGCCCAGATCCAGTGGGCACACGCCCGGGTCGAGCCCGAACATGAAGCGGCCGGCCTCCCACCGCGCCAAGATAAAAATTTTGTAATAAACAATTTTGTTGTATTTCTTTTATTTTTATTTTATGGACAAATGTAAGAGAAGTAGGCATAAAGCCAATTTTTTGTAAAGCCCATGGTTTATATGCAAAAAGAAATGGCACATGAGCCATGGGATAGGCAAAATACCATTTTGTGAAGCCCAAGGGGCTATGTGTAAAGTGTATGGCCTATAAAGGCAAAGATAATGAAATATCTAAACAACTTTTTTTTTCTCTCTCAAAATTTTCTTCAGATCTGAGATCTTTTCTCCTTCTTCAAGGTTCCAAAACCTTCCTTTTTCTCTTGAATTAAACCAAGAGTTTCTCTTCTTTTTATAAAACAAATTAGTTTTTCACCACAAAACCCACAAAGGGGAACTTGGATCTATCATTAGATCTCAAAAAGAAGAGATTTTTAGATCTCACATCTCTTGAGCCAGCCAACAGAGGAGGAAGAAGAAGAACCCATTTCCCCAACCAAGACATTTTCCTTTTTTCAGGAGTTTAACTCCACGGTTTCTGGGGCTAAAAGCCATCTTTCCCTCGCCGGCGCGCTAGCGCTCGAGTGCAAAGCACCTACGTGCCGACACGTGGCGCATTTGCGCTCCAGCGCACTGCGCGCGAGCGCAAAGCGCCTACGTGTCGACACGTGGCGCGCGCGCTTGCGCTCCAGCGCGCAGCGCTCATGCGCAAAGCGCCCACGTGCCGACACGTGGCACGCTTGCGCCTGAGCGCACAGCACCTAAGCGCACAGCGCTCAAGGCGCTGGCCCCACGCATCCCTTGGATGCCTTTTCCTCCTCTTTTTGTGTACATACATACATATATACATATGTATACAAATTTATACACACACGTACTCCACGACACTGTCCCTGTTAGAAAAAAATTTCTAACGGGGCGCTGCCCCGCACCCCGCAAGGGGGCTGCTAGCCCCCTTGACCCCCAGCCCACTATCCGGGTAGCGGGACCCCCGTAAAAACTCTGCGTGGTTCCCGATATATCCAAAACCCCCCTTTCAGAACAAAACACACGTACACTGCACATTGAGTTCGCATGACCAGTTTAACCCGTTAATCGGAGGTTCCCTCGCCCCAAAGGCGAGGGGTAATTAACGGCAGCTTAGTCCGCGGCTGCCGGAGATTCGGATCCCCACAATCATTAAACCCCAGCCTACCCTAGGCAGGGGGAATCTGTAGTACGCCTGAGACGCGTGCGCGTATTCCCATCTAAATGGAGTGACAAAAAACACCCTACAGAAACTAGTTCACTCGGTTTGCTAAACCTTGCGAATTAGAGTGAGTAGAGGAGAGTGTGTTGGGATTTCTCTCTATGGTTCTTGCTTCTCAACACACGAGACAAGTGAACCATAGACTAGAGAGAGGGAGAGCAAGAGGAAGAGGGTGAGAGCTCAAGCAAGAGAGAGAATGCAAATGAGAGAATGAGAAAGACTTTTTCCCTCTTGGCTCTCATAATCCAAAGCCGTCATAATAAATAATAGCAATCAAGCATTATGTGATGGTTTAAGTCAAAATAGCCATATCATTTCATGCACTCATTTTGCACAAGATAAACAAGCAAGCAAAAGTCTTTGCCATGAAATGATAGCTATTGTCATGATGATGGTCAACTAGTCCAACCTAGTCAACCGGTCAACAATCAACAAGTCAACAAAGTCAACCCCTCAACAACCATATCACTATAATACTTAATTAATATTATTGTTAATCATATATCATATTCTCATTAGGGTTTAGCAAAAAGTCAATAGTCAACAGTCAACAGTCAACAACCCTAATGAGAATCCTCTGCCTCTGTCTCTCCGTCAACTGTGCATACACACCCGCATCCGCGTTCCGAGGAACACGAATACATACGAGATAAAACCAATCCCAAAACGTACACTAGGATCTGGCTTAAACCAAAGCCCGCTAGTATTAACTGTCCGGACACTAAACGTGCATAAGTGCACGGATGTGACCGAACCCTGTCGCAAAACCATGCGACCTCTACTCTTTTGCCTAAAGGCGAATAGCTTTCTGTGTGGGACTCTAAAGACTCGACACTACGCTGGTAGTGGGTTTAACCACAGACCGCAAGCGGCACTAGCTGTGCGTAACGGCCCCCAGGTAGATGCCGACAAGAAGACTGACAAGGTAAAACCTATCTGAACTCCTACTGAGCCTGAATGTGACAATCTCCATACAGTCCGGTCTGTTCGTCTGATACATCGCATGGCGGGCCTAAGGGGCGGTGAACGTCAGTCCCCTAATAGCGGTACAAGTCGTGTCGGAGTGAAGCCCAGAACACCCTGAGATAACACTGGAAACCTACCAGTATATCTCGCTTGCCCTGGCCAGGGACTACTCGTGTAATGGCTCTTCTAGACACAGCGCGATGTCAACCCCCAATACCGAGAGAGACGAATCTTGTTTAACCGTCACTGCCTCCAAGTGCTTCGAGACTGCACCTAAAAACTACCTGTTTGCACGACTCCTTTGAGCCGTGGTAGGGTAGTAATCAAAGTACAGTGGGAACACACTCGAGGCGGAGTGACAGTGTCAAGTCAACGGACTAAGCTGTACTCATGTCACCTGGGAACTGATAACTGACGATAGGTATAGTACCAACCAACAGTTCCCGACGAGTCCTGTCCAGTGTACTCGTAACCTAACGAGCACCCGCATACTATCTCAAGTACGACGTACTGACGGCTGGGGGACAGACCGTCTCACACACTGGGATGAGAAGCGCATACGCTAGTCTATTCCAGAGTATCGATGCCCTGTCTCGATAGTCCTGCGACTAGGGACCTGCATAAGGATGTGCTTATAGATTACCCAGCCCCCACGAGTGTGACTGCCATCACAACGCCGGTAATCAAGCAAAGATCCTAAGGGCTCCACTAATGTGTATAGGTGATATACTAAAATAAACACATGTACACATTGAAGTAGAGACAAACCAAATAGCATACTACTATATTGAGCAAGATTGTCAATACAAGGTGAATATCCCAAGCTTCCATTAAGTAATATACATACTAGTATGATACAGTAATGGCCTCTAGGGCATATACACTAACAAATAGTTACTATTATAGTTTGACTTTATCTTAACATGTGCATATGTTATACTCGATATCACATATGGCGGATACATGTTGAAAAAGCTTGTAGGATTTTGCTTGAGTACCAGCGTTATGATGGCGATCATACTTCTGGGAGTTGGGTAGTCCATACCACATCCTTAAAGATCGCAAGTCGCAGAAGTATCGAGACCGGGCATCGATACTCCAGAGTAGACTTATGTATACATTTCTAGACCCCGATGAAGGGCGGTGGTTGGTCCCATATCCATTGGTGTGATCATCTAAGATTGTATACAGGTGTTCACTGAGAGTGAGTACACTGGACGAATTCACCGAGAACCTCTAAATTGTATTATACATGTCGTCGGATAACGGTTCTCAGGTGATACTTTAGACCTGAGATCATCATTTGTCTCATATGAGTTCCCACTGTACTTTGATCATTATCCTACCACAGCTCTACTGAGTCGTGCAAACAAGTTTTGGTTGGGTACAGTCCCGAGCCACATGGAGGCAGCGAGTGATTTTCAGGGATTCGTCTCTCCCAGTATTAGGAGTTGTTCATATCATAATATTGCATTATTATATTCCCCATTCTTATTCAATTTACAAATAAACAGGTGGTTTTGACCCATGTCTGCTATATAGTTGCAGGTTACAGCTTCTCGGAACAAAAACAGTGAACGACCAACAAATGGAAGAATCTTGATCAAGCCTATAGTTTGAAGACTAAACGAAGATCAATAAACAAGTTCACAGAGTACAAAGACAGCGCAAGGATCAAGACTTCGACATGAAATAAGCGGTAAAAGTCCACGACTTTATTCACTGTGAAAATCTGGAAGAAATCTAGAAGACAAACTGAGAAACCAGGTAAAGAAACAAGAAGCAGAATGTAACCAGAAGCAACCAGGAAAGATTGAGCCAACAAGCCCTCTTTTTGGCCGCGGAACCGCGGCCAAACATGGGTTTTGGCCGCGGATCCGTGGCCATGAAGGACACGTGTCGGTGCAAAACCTCATGGTGGCTGGCGGCGCGTTGATTAGTTCTTTTCTTAGGGGGTAAACTTGTAATTGCATATATGACTCGAATGTAACCATAGGGTTTCTATGATCTATAAATAGAAACCCTAAACCTTTTTTTGAGGTATGCCTCTTCTTGTGCCTCATTTCATTTTATCAAAATTCAGATCTGTAAATTTCTGTAAAGTATGAAGAGTGCATCAAATTAGAGTAAGTTTTCTATTCTTGCCCTAGTATAATTTTCCTTTCTGCCCTAGTTGAGATTTTATTCTCTGCCCTAGTTAATTAGTTTAGAACATGTCTTTTAATTCCCTAATGAGTGAGTAGTCTCCTCACTTGTTAGGGTTAGATTTGGAGAAGGCTTGAGAGATGAAAATCTCTCATCCCTTTCTTGCCCATCATACATTTTCATAGGACTCCATGCATACATGCACACACCGCTCCCTACGGCACCCTATCCCACGAGGTAGCGGTGATACCGTAGTATAAACGACCGGTTGTGCGTGTTTTCCATGGAGGTTAGGGTAATAATTAAGAAAGGAAGAACAAGAACCTAGAGAAAGAAACATCGTTTCTTCCCGATGGTACTAATCCACTTTATTAATTATTACCATAACACCTCATAGATTTTAAATAGGGCATAGAAAGCGGTGAGGAATATTGACTTTCCAAACTTAACATAAACCTAACCCTAGCAAGATGTCAATCCTAGTCTAGATCAACTTAGTTTTTAGATTTAATCAATCCGACAACAATCAGAATTAACTCATTAGAACAATTTGAGAATACACAAAATCCTTGTGGACCGACCCGTATTCACCGGCTAGCTACCAAGCGACGCCGTTTTTGATTGCGGTCAATAAATTCTTTGATAAATCAAATGGCGCCGTTGCCGAGGATGGCGCGTTATTTTCTTTTTGTAATTTCGGGTTAATATAAAATTGAAAAAAATCATAAAAACTGAAAAAATAAAAAGATTTATCCTCTTGTTATTTTGTGAAGGGTATTTTCGTTTGAATTGTGCAGAATCGAAAAACAAATTCAGATCTGGAAAAATCCAGAGCGAAACAGAAAACTGAAAATCTGATCAACAGAGGATTACAACAACAGAGGAGCAGAAGAAATTTGGGGACCCGGACCTACCTTTGGACCGCGGAACCGCCGCCGCAACCTGCCTTCTGCCGCGGTCGCGCCGCCGCCTGGTGATGTCAGCTGTCCAGTTTCCTTCTGTGAGCTTCCCTTCTTCTCTGCAAACCCCAATATCTCTTCTGTAAAATTTGCCTGCAGGATTCTTTGCGCTAAAAATCTCTCCCCTTCCAATAATTGATCTTGTGCATAATTCTTTGCGCCGCGCAAAAAAAAATTGTTTGCAAGTGGTTGTTTACTGTTTTGCATATTTAATCGGACTTTAAGGGGCTTGAAACCAATCCAGATTGGGTGGGGATTTCATCACCCTTCCCAGGACCCCAGAAATCACATAAGGCATATTGCATTGACCATCAATTAATTAAAAAAGATTAGACTTAGCCCTAAGGACTTCACGCTCAATAGGACAGAGGAACAGTTGTAGGTATCGACCGTTGATCCTAACCTGATTTTGTGGTGTCTAGGCAAGTGTGTCTAAGGCAGGTGGTTACTTAATTAGGCACACTACTTACGTAGCGGAGAACCTCCCACTTACCTGGCACTTACCTGGCCACAATTGGCGGTGAAGAGGCGGTTT
Source organism: Agapanthus africanus (assembly GCA_030015575.1). Classification (NCBI taxonomy): domain Eukaryota; kingdom Viridiplantae; phylum Streptophyta; class Magnoliopsida; order Asparagales; family Amaryllidaceae; genus Agapanthus; species Agapanthus africanus. Next base: position 90,817,477 of record CM057337.1, read on the forward strand.
GAGGTCCTATTTCTTGCCCTTTGGAACAGTCAGGAGCTATCTAGCTGACCTAGGTGACCCTAGATCTAGGCCTGATTGTGCATTTGTGGTTGATTGAACGTGTGTCTAAGCCTTTTATCAAAAATCTTTTTTTGCAAAAAGCCCCACATATAAAAAAAAGGAAAAATTGTTACAAAAACTTGCAACTTGTCGCTAAGAAATCCGTGCACCCCCACTTACACCCACTTTCTTCTCATTAACGTTTTCTTACCTCCACATTATGTATTACACTTTTTGACTACACTACCTCTTTAGTGTATGTCCGGTTGGACTAGGGACACTAGCGCCCGATTAGTCCGTGTCTCGTTGGTACCGACCGACGAAGCTTTCGACTCCGAAGTCGAAATTCCTTTCACCTCCTTACCTCACCTTCACATTCTTTCTTCGAAGGGAAGTCCGTGCACCCCACATTCTTTTTCTTCTCCTTTTTACGTCATGGGTACCCCACCTCACAAAACTCTTGCCGAACTTTGGTACCCTCATCCAAATATAGCTTCATACGCGAATTGTTTTGGTCGAATTACGGACGACCCCTCCATGCCTAAAATTTCTTTAAAAGATCGAATAGAAGCGTCTAGGAGAAACAGTTTGACTCCACAATCCACTTTGTATCAACCATTTCAACCTTCACCACCTTCTTATGTTGATACTACTTTTTCGAGTCCTGTTGTAACTCCGAAACCTATGTCTATTGCTGGACATATTGAACAATCTCGTAACCGGTCTTTCACTCCTTTCAACACTTCCAGTTTTTGGGATCAACAAGTCCATTCATCTTTTTATCCAAATGTCGATCCTACTCCTGTCCAACCATTCAAATTCCTACCAGTCCTACCCGACTTTCATACCTTCCCTAGACATTGCTTCTACACAGCCATTTGGGAGTTTCACGAATCCAAACAATTTTGAATCTTTTACTGAAACCCCTTCACAACCCATGTCTAGTCTGAAACAGTCATTGGAAGCTTACATTGCAGCAATAAACCGTCAGATGAGGAATTTGGATGCGTCCATTGCCGCCCTCATGCAACCTAGTGAACCGGTAGCTAGTTTCCAACTAGCTCCAAATTTTCAAATGTATGATGAGGTGGTTGGACAGAGTGAGAATTTGAGTGGTGAGAGTGAGTTCTACACACTTCCAAATCAAACATATCCATCACCAATTGAATCCCACAACTCCGGTTTTCAAACAAGTGTCCCAAATGATTCACCAGTTGAAAATAAAACGTTTAATGAGTTGTGTGATTTTGTAGTGCTTGATTTGCCAGATTGTGAAGAGTCCCTTTCGAGTGAAACCATCACCAATGCTTTTGACCTCTACACCTCCAATTTAGAACCTGAATTGATAAATATCCATGCTTTTGATGAGGTGTCAGAAAAAATTGATTTTCACTTGATTGAGGATATTGACGCAGGGAATACTTTGGATGATGAACCCGCAGATTTGACTGAATTTTTCTCTCCAATTCATCATCCCGAGTCATTAAATGTTTCTCCCGAACTTCATATGCGTCTTGATTTTGATGATAATTGCATGGATGAGATAACTTTTGAGGAGAATTATGAGGATAGTATTGAGGATGGTATTGAGGATGAACCAGTTTTGTTTGATGTGTCGAATTTTCCAATTCATCCTCCTGAACCTTTAACCGTTATACTTCCTAAATCACCCTCCTTCCTTTCCATCGTTCCGACCATGCAAATGATCATGCAGGAGGACTGGGAGCTTGAAAAATTTCTGTTCGATCACAGCAGTTTTGACGCCACTAGTACGCTCCTCTTTGAATCTGACACAGTTATCACAGCCGATAACAATTACGAGTGTTTCATTTTTTCGGACGATTTTGAAGACTCACCGCCCGAGTTTGAGTCCTTAGAATTTTCAGATGAATTAGTTGAACCATTAGACTCGGTTGCTTACAGTCATTTCGAACTATTGATGGAATCCTTCGAGTTCGAGACAGTTTACTTAAGTGAGAATAAGACTATCCCTAAATCACTCCCCTTCGTCCTTTCCATCGTTTCGACCGCGCAATAATCCGTCGCGCTTCCATTTTCAATGGATGGTTTACCAAGTTCAACGTACCCATATTTTCTTGCGAATCTTGAGGGTTTGACCCCATTTCTCGACGGGTTGATAGATTAGCGCAATCGCTTTTAACACATCGGTCATCACAATTTGTGCTAATTTATTCACTCAATTTACACCCTCAAGTTCGTACTACACTTCTTTCTCTTTTTCCGCCATTCTCCTCCACTGAGACCATATTCCACCTTTCTCTCCACACGGTCTCGTGTGTTTCTTATTTCTTTTCTCTACACTCCATTCTTTCACCAACCCTACCATTATCACGATAGATTTTTGAATGGTTGGTGCTAACCTTTGGCCTGTGTAAGGCCTTGTATAGTTTGATTTTTTCTCCTCCCTAACTCTGAACTTTAACGCTTAAAACAGTGGAAACACTTTCTCACTTAAGTTTTGGGGGGCCTTTTTTGTATATATATATTTTTTAATTTTTTTTAAAAACCCATAAAAATTATAAAAAAAATAAACAGGGGAGTGCCGACATTTTGACCCTCTTGGTGTAGCATGACAGTGAGGATACTGTCAAGTTTAAGTTTGGGGGTGTGCTCGGTAAGCCTTCTTCCTTCGCATTCATGTGTACATTTTTGCATTTGCATACTTATTTTAAAACCCATAAAAATTGAAAAATTTTAAAAAATTATAAAAATTGAAACATTCAATTTTGGCCATATTTGACTTAAGTTTAACAAGACGGTTAACTAGCTAGGAAAAACTAGATCCTAGACTTAGCAAATTAAAAACCCTAAAATAACCTTTCTTAAAATTTAACGGTAGAAAGTATATGTCTTTGTAGTTTATTTAGAAATAGGCAAATTTCGAGTTCACTTCTTGGGCTAAGTTAAAACAAGAGAAAAGTATTGATATCTTTATTAAAGTATAAGTTTGAAAAATAATTCCTAAGCTTAAGTCTAAATTCTGAAAATATATATACCCTATAAATTGCACAAACACGAACCTTGAAACTTGGAATAGTAGAAGAGACCTTGAAATGCTCTTGTCTAAAGTCCTTAATATGAAGGAAAATAAAATAAAATACAAGTGTGAATAAAGAGATAATAAAAAATGAACACTGGTTTTTGTAATTACTTAAGACTGCATTAATAGAAAAAAATATTTAGCGAGGGTGCTTCATCACCTAGTGCCTTAGACCAACTGGTTTGGGAGTCACTGTTAAAAGCCTTAAGGATTACAAGACTAGGAATTACGCTTTAAAGTGCAACCACATTTTGTAATCGGTCGTTAGTACCTCAAGAAGTATTAACGGTCGCATAAAGGATGTGTGAGCAATTTCATCTAAAAATTCACCAATCCCTTCACCGGGAGTGACCTCTTTAGACCAATTGGTTTGGGAGTCACTGCTAAAAGCCTTAGGGATTACAAGACTAGGAATTACGCTTTAAAGCGCAACCATATTTTGTAATCGGTCGTTAGTACCTCAAGAAGTATTAACGGTCGCATAAAGGATGTGTGAGCAATTTCATCTAAAAATTCACCAATTGAAAAGTGCTTTGGACGATGGACAAGAGTATAATAGCTTGATTTGAATTTCCAAGTGTAAGGGTAATATATACACACACGTAGGGGTATGTGATTGGGGTTTAGATGAGAGATAGAATGAAGAATAGGATTTATATCTTCAATAGAGATGATAAAAATTCCTGAGTTGAGATGGAACCCTAAAAGGAAAACTTAAAAGATGCTAAAAGCTAAGTAAATTTATAAGAACATATATAATCTTAAGTTAAATAATAAGGAAGCGTGAAAAATACAAGTTGATAATTTCTGAGTCGAAGATAATAGAGTTCCTTGTTAGAAAACCTAATTGGAGAATAAAAGTAAATGGGCCGAATTGATAGGATTTTGTGGGTAGTATCCGCTGAAAACCCTCAGGAGATAACACTCCTCCTACTAGGGACACCTAGAGGATTAACGGCTTGTTGCACGAGCTCAGTGCAATCGCGTTTCCCTGCGAAAGTGAGGCTAGGTCTTTTTCGAGAATAAAATTAGGTTTGCTCGAGGACGAGCAAAAGATAAGTTTGGGGGTATTTGTTCATATCATAATATTGCATTATTATATTCCCCATTCTTATTCAATTTACAAATAAACAAGTGCTTTTGACCCATATCTGCTGCATAGTTGCAGGTTACAGGTTCTCGGAACAAAAACAGTGAAAAAGATGAAAAGACGATATAAGAGTGAGACTACGACCAACAAATGGAAGAATCTTGATCAAGCCTATAATTTGAAGACTAAACGAAGATCAATAAACAAGTTCACAGAGTACAAAGGCAGTGCAAGGTTCAAGACTTCGACACGAAGTAAGCGGTAAAAGTCCACGACTTTATTCACTGTGGAAATCTGGAAGAAATCTAGAAGACAAACTGAGAAACCAAGTAAAGAAACAAGAAGCAGAATGTAATCAGAAGCAACCAGGAAAGATTGAGCCAACAAGCCCTCTTTTTGGCCGCGGAACCGCGGCCAAACATGGGTTTTGGCCGCGGATCCGCGGCCATAAAGGACGCGTGTCGGTGCAAAATCTCATGGCGGCTGGCGGCGCGTTGACTGGTTCTTTTCTTAGGGGGTAAACTTATAATTGCAGATATGACTCGAATGTAACCCTAGGGTTTCTATGATCAATAAATAGAAACCCTAAACCTCTTTTTGAAGTATGCCTCTTCCTGTGCCTCATTTCATTTTATCAAAATTCAGATCTGTAAATTTCTGTAAAGTATGAAGAGTGCATCAAATTAGAGTAAGTTTTCTATTCCTGCCCTAGTTAATTTTATTATCTGCCCTAGTATAATTTTCCTTTCTTCCCTAATTTAGATTTTATTCTCTGCCCTAGTTAATTAGTTTAGAACATGTCTTTTAATTCCCTAATGAGTGAGTAGTCTTCTCACTTTTTAGGGTTAGATTTAGGGAAGGCTTGAGAGATGAAGATCTCTCACCCCTTTCTTGCCCATAATACGTTTTTATAGGACTCCATGCATACATGCACACACCGCTCCCTACGGCACCCTATCCCACAAGGTAGCGGTGATACCATAGTATAAACGACCGGTTGCGCGTGTTTTCCATGGAGGTTAGGGTAATAATTAAGAAAGGAAGGACAAGAACCTAGAGGAAGAAACATCGTTTCTTTCCGATGGTACTAATCCACTTTATTAATTATCACCATAATAACTCATAGATCTTAAATAGGGCATAGAAAGCGGTGAGAAATATTGAATTTCCAAACTTAATCTAAACCTAACCCCAGCAAGATGTTAATCCTAGTCTAGATCAACTTAGTTTTTAGATTTAATCAATCCGACAACAATCGGAATTAACTCGTTAGAACAATTTGAGAATACACAAAATCCATATGGACCGACCCGTACTCACCGGCTAGCTACCAAGCGACTTCGTTCTTGATTGCGGTTAACAAATTCTTTGACAAATCAGGAGTCGATGTCGTATTGTGTACGGTTGGCCAGAACCATAAGACATTGACCAAGGCAGCCGAGATTTACTGATGATTAGATCAGTAGTTTCTCGGATTGGTCTTGAGCCAAATCGACACGACTTATCAGATTATTAGGGGTATGATGTTTACCATCCTTAGACCCGATATGCGATATTTTTAGACGAAAAGACCGGACTGTACGGAGATTGTCACGAATAGGCTCAGTAGGTTCAGACGAGCTCATTCGTCGACCTTCTTTTCGACATGTATCTTGGTAGCCGTTACGTACAGCTAGTGCCGCTGACGTGCTTGTGGTTGAACCCACTGCCAGTGTACTTTCGAGTCTTTAGAGTTCCACACAGAGGGTTTCTCATGTTCGGACGAAACGATGTGGTGACCGTATGTTTATACGTACAGGGCTCCGATCGAATGATAATACTAGCCGGTTAGGATTAAGCCGAATTATTAAATCAGGTATTGATTTAATAATTTACATATACATATTTCGATATGTATATTCTAATGTTATCCAGGTTTTCGATCGGACGGTTGAGAATACTAGCAGGCTTAGAATTAAGCCGGTTTGTTAAATCAGATATTGATTTAATGCTAGTATTATATTAGTAGTTTTATTCTATCTCTTGGGTATTTGTATTTTGGTACGAATACGGGTATGTATATACGGTATAAAGTATTTTGTATTTATACCAAATACCTTCTAGAAGATGACAGCTCATCATGCATTTTTTCTATTTTGTTGAAAATAGAAAATGAGATGGAAAAGAGTGAGATAACATGAAGCATGGATGAAGCATGGTTTTGGTATTTATTGCAAATACTATTGAAGTATGATTGGTTTTTAAATGAAAAATATATACTTCATATCACAAAAAGAAAAAGAGTTGATCATTTTTTATGAAGCCATTCTTCACTTGCTCTTCTCTCTCTCTTCTTCTTGAGTTCACTCTCTTCAAATTCTTATCATTCTCATGTGTTGAGAACCAAAAAATTTGAGATAGAAAACTACTACTAAATATCACCACATCATTTAAGCAAACTAGATCAGCCAACTAGTTTACTTCTCATTGAAGTAGGAGCTTGAATCAAGAACCTTCAGGTGGATCATCTAGGACCGAAGAGGCCGGCCATCAAGGTTGATCATGGAGATCTCAAGGAGTTTAAGAAGAGTGAAGACCCGAAGGACACGAATCTTAGGTATAACACCCTTTCACAGTAGCTAGACTCCTCTAATTTGCTAATTTCGATATTTGGTTAAATTCTAGGATGTATTTTCTAGCGTCAAAGTTTTAAAAAGTGAAAGTTTTTCGTTCCGCAACGGCCGTGGTCAGCGGCCAGGACGCTAGGAAACCCAACAGGGTAAAGGCTTACGTGATGAGGAGAAGCATTGACTTGGCATCAACACTCTATAATGGAGTGCCAGTTCTGGTCCAAGGCAAATATCAGCTACTGATGGCCCTACCAGAAACCTTCGGAGTCAACTGGCGTGTGCACACTAAATTGTTGATCGAGCAATTTTACCTCATGAAACCAACGAGAAAACCTTCATATTCGAGGAAAAGTCTAGACAGCAAGGCGGTGATGAGATTTGTTATAAACAACAATGTGAATTCATACATTGAGACATTAATCAGAGAAGTCGTAACGACGATAAACAACAACTGAGCCTTTTATCCCAAGCATATGGGGTAGGCTATATGAACCAACATGAGAATCACGCTGGGTCCAGCACATGAATCCTCCGCCTCCACTCACTCCTATCGAATAATATACTTTCATTGAGGCCTTTGGCAACCATATCTTTTCACATCACCTCCATCCATATTTTCTTCAGTCTCCCTTTCGCTTTTTTGACATTTCCTATATTGAAAGTATCAATTCGTCGAACCGGTATTTTCATAGGTCTGTGTCGCATATGACCAAACCATCTTAGCAGATTTTTCCGTATCTTCTCCTCCACAGGTGCTACACCAACTTTTGCACGAATATTCTTATTTCACACCTTATTTTTTCTAGTGTTACCACACATCCAACGAAGCATGTGCATATCCGCTACGTGCATCTTCTGTGAATGATACTTCTTAGGAGCCCAGCATTCTGTACCATATAATAAGGCAGGTTGAATAGCGCTCCGATAAAACTTCACTTTCAACCTTAACAGAAAGTTATGATTGTACAAAATTCTTGTTGCACTCCTCCATTTCAACCAACCATCTTGGATCTTTCGATCGACATCGCTATCGATCTCCCTATCCTTTGAATAATGGAACCTAGATATCTAAACCGATCGCTCGGTGATATCTCTTGCCCATCCAATGTTATACCACTGTGGTTTCGACTTCTCTGTTTGCTCAATTTACAATGCATATATGCTGTCTTGGACCTGCTCAATCTGAATCCCGAGATTTCAGTGTTTGCCTCCATAACTCCAATTTAGCATTAATTCCTGCTTTCGTCTCATTTACTAGAACAATATTATCAATGAATAGCATATACCAAGGTATCTCATCTTGGATGGTTCTAATAAGCTCATCAATCGCGATGGTAAACATGAATGAACTTAATGCAGACCCTTGATGTAAGCCAATTGTAATCGGAAAATCACTCGTTAGGCTGCCGCAAGTTCTGACATTTGCCACTACTCCATCGTACATGTTCTTGATTATGTCAATATACTTGATTGGGACCCCCTTCTTCATCATTGTATCTTGTCATATGCTTTCTCTAAATTAATAAATATCATATGCAATCACTTCTCCTCTCTCGAAAACGCTCGACAAGTTGACGAAGCAAATGAATAGCCTCTGTTATCGATCGTCCAGGTATGAACACAAACCGGTTCTCTATTATCCTAACATCCTTCTTAGCATGTGTTCAATCACTCTCTCCCAAAACTTGATGGTGTTACACATAAGTTTTATTCCACGGTAATTTGAACAACTTTGAATGTCATCCTTATTCTTGTAGATAGGTACACGGGTACTTTTTCTCCACTCATTTGGTATCCTTATGGTCTGTCAAATCTTATTAAACAAATCTGTCAGCCATTTAACGCCTATCTCTCCTAAGTATCTCCAAATCTCGATAGGAATCCTGTCAGGACCAACCGCTTTTCTTGGTTTCATTCTTTTCAAAGCCTTTTTAACCTTAGGTACTATTATTTTATGCATGAAATTACGGTTTATATTTTAAGATTGAATGACAAGTCCATCCAAATTCTTAGTAAAGCTCTTATTGAACAATTTATCAAAATAATCTCTCTACATTTCCTTAATATTCTCATCTTGAACTAAAACCGTCCGATCTTCATCTTTGACACACTTCACCGCACATCTCTGGCCTTCCTTTCCCGTATCCGAGCAATCCTGCATATATCATTTTCTACTTTCTTAGTGTCCAATTTCTCGTACAACTCTTTATAGACCTTAGTTTTAGCTTCTCAAACAGCTTTCTTAACTTCCTTTTTAGTCATTTTATACTTCTCAAATCTCTCCGCATCTCTGTTTTTCTTCAAATCTTTATAAGAATCCCTCTTGATTTTAATAACAGCCTTTACTTATTTGTTCCACCATGATTTGTCCTTAGATGGTGAACTACCACTCCTTGACTCACCAAGTGGATCTCTGACTGCTCTCTTGATACAACTAGCCATCTTATTCCATATTGTGTTTGAAACATCTTCAGACTGTCAATCCACCACTTGAACCACACGATCTATAAAAACTTTTTGGTTAGCTTCCTTCAGTCGCCACTACTTAATTTTAGGCTCTACCTTACGTATAATATTCTTAGGTTCTCTTCTAAATCAAAAATCTAGAACTAAAATTCTATATTGAGTGGTTACATTCTCACCTGACACTACCTTACAGTCGATACAACAATCTCTATCTATCCTTCTCGTCAGAAAAAAGTCTATTTGACTTGCACTCAATCTGCTCCTAAAAGTGATAAGGTGAGACTCTCTTTTCCTAAACCAAGTGTTTGCTAAAATCAAGTCATAAGACAAGGAAAATCTAGAATCAATCTATCTGCTTCATTCCTTTGCCCAAAACCAAAACCTCCATGGATAGTATCAACCATACTACGACTAGTATCTACATGTCCATTGAGGTCACCACTAATAAATAACTTCTCTCCACTAGAAATTTTTTACACCATCTAGTCTAAATCCTCCCAGAATAGACGCTTATGTTGGGGTCAAAATTTACTCCCCACGGTCGAGGTCAACAAGTCAATAAGTCAAAGTCAAGGCCCGAAAAGTGGGTTCGGGCTCAGCCCGAATCCAAGTTAAGTGGGCCTAAGCCCGAACCCAAATTCCAAGCAAGCGGGCCCGAGCCCAGGTCAAGTGAGCCCATACCCAAGTCGAGCTCGAACATGAAGAGGCCGGTCTCGTCCATGCCAAGAAGAAAATTATGTAATAAATAAATTTGATGTAATTTTCATTCATGAATGTAAAATAAATGAGCAAAAAGCCATTTTTTTGTAAAACCCATGGCTCCTGTGTAAAAAGAAATAAGCACATGTGCCATTGGATATGCAAAATACCAATTTTGTACAAACCATGGGGCTAAATGAAAAGATGTAAGCTTATAAAAGGCCCCCCATGATGATTTGATAATAATAAGAACTTATCTTGATTCTCATAAACAAAATCTTGAGTTTTGAGCCGCCCTTTAGTGCGCAAGTCTCTCTTTCTCTCCTCATTTCTTTTTTTAAGTGTGCACGTAAGGAGGCTTCGAAAAAAGGAAAAAAGAGCCCCTTTTGATCTTCAAAAGTCAAAATCTTTGTGTTTTTGGACTGTTGCTTCATTGGGTTTTGACCCTACTTGCAACGTGTTAGGTGTGCACCGACCGTGTTAGGTGCACACCCCGTTGGGTGCAAATCAAGCCAAGTGCGCACTGGCCCAGGTGCGCACCTCGTGCGCACCTTACTGGACCTTTTGGCCCATTCGGGACCCTTTGGCCCTTTCATTCCCTCGCACCTTACTAGGTGCGCGTTTCGACAGGTGCGCACTTGTCATGTGCGCCCCTTACTAGGTGCACACCTCGCTAAGTGCGCGTTTTGGCAGAAACACACTTATCATGTACGTACCTTTCCGTGCGCACCTTGCCACGCACACACTTGACATATATACGCTCATCTCTTCCGTTACAAAATTTTTTCTAACGGGACGCTACCCTGCACCCCACAAGGGAGCTGCTAGCCCCCTTGACCCCCATCCTGTTATCTGAGTAGCAGGACCCCGTAAAAACTTTGTGAGGCCCCCGATATGCCCGAAGCACTCTTAGCTTGTTCCCAAACACAACACGCACGTATTGTATATTAAGTTCACATAATCTGTTTGACTTATTAATCGGAAGTTCTCTCGCTCCAAAAGCGAGGGGTAATTAATGGCAGCTTAGTCCGCAACTGCCGATGATTTGGATCCCCACAGTCATTAAACCCCAGCCTACCCCAGACAGGAGGAATCTGTAATATGCCTGACAAGCAACGCATATTTCTATTTCAATAGGATGACGAAAAACACTCTATAGATTCTGGCACGTCCGGTGGGACCATTTCTCTCCTTTTATATTTCGGATTAAATATTCATGCGAACTCAATCAACATATACATCAATTGGCTGTACTAAAATCATGCTTTTTTGCAGGTTAACAGCTTTCAATTTCAATCTCGAACTCAGCAACCATGTCTCCCAAGACGAACTTTGTCTCTGATACAACTCCGATGACCTACGTGGTCAAGACGAACGCACGTGTGATTCTCCTGGCAAGTCTCATGAGGCAATGGGAGGAGCCTCCATGCCAGTTTGGTTCAGTCGTGATCTACCCAGCCGGCAGCGCTCCTATTGCGGAGCCCTTACCAGAGAAAGTGGTCAAACTGACCTCGAAGGGCAGGAGGCCAAATGCGGTGGTCGCGAAGGCATCCCAAATCAATCGCAAATCCGGTTTTGAACGGCTCTATGTTGCTCTATCTGAGGATAAGGTCGTAGAAACAGAAGAAATTATAAGGCGTCACGAGCAAGCTTAAGCGGTGCTCTCTACCATTGCATGACTGGACGTTTTCTCGAGACCCTCCATCAACCGACCTACAGCAATTTCCTGAAAAGCGGATGCCCGCCAAGCCCTTAAAGTGAAGAAATTAAGGAAGAAGCGGCTCAGATATGGAGCTAATAAAAGGGTAGGGCTCCGGCCAAGTTGAATTTCATAAAATTCTAAGAACCCAGTTACCCCGGGACATAAGCCGGTTCGGCAGTGAAGCTTGTTAACTCTTTTGAGCTGTTGAAATTGGTTCAGAAGAATGCCATGATCGCAAAAATCAAGAAAACTGCGATCCAGACGATCTGCGAAATGACATATCCAAGCCCCAAAGCAGAAAGCATGACACCATCTCTTCCGAAGTCTACCAAGCACTTCGTGCCGCGCGAAAGCAACGAGGCAAAACCAGAAAAGAAGCACCAGTGCCACTCAACAACCAGGCCAGGAAAACCATCTTTGGTCGATTGACCTTGCCCGAAGCAAAAAGGCCACGACGACGATCCGAAAGATTAGCCACCAAAGATACATAGATGGCCAGATATGTGGTCCACACCGTCTACATGGTAGGAACACATAGAAAGAGCAATGATGGGGCCACCACATCTCAAGTCCAACTGGGTTTGAATATGGCCGCCACTTCCCAAGTCCTGCCTCCTCCGGAAGATAATGAAAACCCCGCCAGTGAGGCTATTGCTGGGAGATCTCTCGGTTCATGAGGAATCGGGCTCGGAAAGCGAAGAGGAGCCGACTTTCTTCCCCAGGACCGCAGAGCAGCAACTCCTTAAAGAGCTCCAAAAGCAGCTCAGAAACAAAGACAATGAGATGACCAAGTTTTACTACAAAATTGAAGACTTGACAAACGTCGTCTTACAGCTCACGGCCTAAGTTGCCCTTCAACCGCCCAATCAAGCACAACGCTCCACCCCATGAACCGGAAAACAATGCCCCGAAGCAGTTGACACCCATTCTCTTAAGTCCAAAAGCAGGCGAACCGCACGAAAGTCAGCCACATCCTATCTCGGGAAATGTCTTGGCTACCGATAACAGCAACCCGCTAACGCGCGATCAAATCATTGATTTGATCGCCAACAAAGTCAAAACATTGGTAGCCGAACCTGAAGCGCAAAAAAATGTCAGCAGTAGTGGGAGACCATATCCTGCTCATTATGATCTAGTAGAGTTTTCTAGAGGTTATGTCATCCCTAAATTCGGAAGATTCGATGGGACGGGAAATGCGAATAAGCGCATCGCCCACTTTAAAGCCTCATACGGGAATACTGAAAGCAATGATGCACTTCTCCTCCGCCAGTTCGTTAATATCTTGACCGATGTCGCTTTCGACTGGTACGCGAGCATACTGGATGGCTCCGTTACTACTTTCGTCTAAATGGAATTTCTGTTTCGGCAAAAGTTCATGAGTATCAGTGATAAGATCACCATTGCCAACCTCGTAAGGAACAATCAAAGAACAACAAAAGCAGATGGATTTTATAACCCGATGGCGCAATCTCTCCGTCAAATGTGAGCCACCATTGGAATAAGACCAATCCGTCAATCTCCTCGTCGGAAATCTCGGCACCTGAATGAATCCTTTTCTATGCACCGCGGGTCTCAAGACATTCTAAGAGCTGACCAAGAAAGTTCAAATGTTCGAACGCTCAAAGCAGGAATCTTCCTCGGATTCCCAAAATAACAATAAATTCTGGAGGAACTGAAAGGACGATAATCGCAAAGGCAGAAATTCCGACGATACTGAATCTTTTAACATTTTGGCTAACCGAAATAAGCGAAGGATGAGCGGGCCTAATGCCAACTAGTCTCGGAAGTCAGTGTTGGGAGAGGGAGGAGAATCATCCTTAAAAAAGAAGCCGGATAATGTTTATTCCTTCATAAGAGACAAAGTCCATAACATATTCAAAGATGCCATAAGAAACGGTCTATAATTGTCAGAATCAAAAAGACCACAAGAGGCGAATATGACCGACAATCCCAAATATTGCCCCTATCACAAAATGATAGGTCATGCCATTGAGCACTGTTTTGTCTTTAAAGATTGGATCGAAAAACAATACAAGACAAGAGAGATAGAACTATTTAAAGGCGTGTTAACAAACAGTCAAGCTGCGACCGTCAATTTCATACAAATAAAGACTGAAGCCCTTCGAGAACCTGCTGCCTTCAGTCGTCTACCCTTCTCTGAAAAGAACGGACCAAGACAACAAGCCAAAAGCCCAATAAGTAATATTGCCAATGAAGAAGTAGTAGATGGGTACACAATCCATACGGTCTACATGGTGGAGCCTAGAGGAACAAGTCCTCTTACGCCTCATAGCCAAGACGCATTGACATGGTTGTTGCTATCCAGCACCGGCTCGGTTCAGATGACGAAGATCCCGCTCAGGCCATTAAGCAAAAGGAGCCTGTGGTCCCTGCAGAATCGAGCTCAAGCAGTAAGGATAACCCGGTTATCATGCCTGGAGCCATAGAGCAAATATTATTCCAATGGCTTCAAAAGCAGCTTCAGGACGGGGAAGAGAAGTTGGCCAAGGTCTGTTCCAAAGTCGACGAGCTGGCAAACGTCGTAGTAGATTTCATGACCCAAGTCGTCCGATTACAATTACAACAAAATCAAAATTTGGTTCACGAGCAAGGAATTGATATCGGAAACAGCCAACCAATACTCTCTCCAGCCCAAGAGCGGAACACCTTTGTAAAAAATGACCGTGATCAACTTCCAGTCCCTCTGACACATACACTGAACAGGGTAAGCGGACAACAGGCGAACCAAAGACCGATCGGTCTCGAGGACCAGCATCAGGAAAGGCACCGACTCTAATGGAAAGAAAGAATAAAGTGTACTCTTTTAGGAGGGGTAAAGTCCGTAAAATATTCAAGAACGCCTTGAGCAACGGTCTGCAATTGTCTATTCCAAAGAGACCACATGAAATGAACATAACCGACCATCCCATATACTGCCCATATCATAAGATGGTGAGTCATACCATCGAAAACTGCTATATTTTCAAAGATTGGGTGGAGAACTAATACAAGGTTGGGAAAACCTTACCGTTCTCGGATGTACCGGCAAGCCACAAAGTTACGGTCATCAACTCATCTCCGCTAAGATCAAAATTCAAGAAGCTTGGATAAGTAAACATAGATGACCTCTACGTTGTTAAACTGGGAACAATTGATCTCTACGTCGTTAAACTGGGAACAGTCGACCCCTGCGTCGTTAAACTAGGAGTGTAAAAAATAAAAAAAAATAAATGTATAAACAAATAAACAAAAAGCCGAAATGATGGGGCAACTTGCAAAAAAAGTCGGCATATAAAATAAAAATGAAAATAAAGCCGAAATGATGGGACAACTGCGAATAAATAGCTGAAATGATGGAGTAATTGCGGTAAAAAAAGGTGTGTAAATAAATATTTCAAATCCCTCCAAAAGCAAATGATGAGTCGCTCCTGAAACCATATTTCAGTGTTAGCAATGCAGACGCCAACAAAATTTCAAATCCTTGAATATCCCAACGGCGAATGATGAGTTGCTTCTGGTATTATTCCAGTGTTAGCGATGCAGATACCAACAAAATTCTAAATCCCCTAAATTCTTTCAGCCCAACGGCCGGCCCCAAATTGACCACCGTATACAATCCTCGAGCATAATCAAGCTAAATCACACCCATACCCCACCGCAATCACCAGTCCCATGGCCGGTCTCCGCCTTTAGAATTATGCTCCAATTAGAAAGACCCACTCATGTGTCCTCACGATACATGAGAAGAACAAAACTTACGAGATCTTCTCGACTCGTAAGAAAACACCTTCGTGAGATCCTTACGACTCATAAGGGAAAAACACACCTGAGTGTCCTCATGACTTATAAAGAGAAAATATACCTACGAGATCCTTTCAACTCGTAGGAAGAAAATGCTTTTATGGGACCCTTACGGCTCATAAAATTAAAAAGCCTTACGTGATGGGACCTAAACTTGTCTCCTAAGCCATTACTCCCCAACAGGCAAAGGCAAATGATGAATTGCACCTGGCACCTGTGAAACAGTGTTAGCAACGCTTATGCCGACCCCAACACTAAAATTCCAAATTTTCGATCCAATAGACGTCGTAACTGGGAACGGATGACCCCTAAATTGTTAAACCGGGAACGAGAGAAATCCCCTCATGGCAAATGATGATTCGCTCCTGGTACCATATTCCAGTGTAGCGATGCCGATGCCAAACCAAAACCAAAATTCTCAAATCCTCTCATGACAAATGATGATTCGCTCCTGGTACCATATTCCAGTATAGTGATGCTGATACCAACCCAAATTCTATGTTCTCCATGGCAAATGGTGATTCACTCTTGGTACCATATTCCAGTGTAGCGATACCGACGCCAAACAAAAACCCAAATTCCAAGTCTCAAGCTCAAAAACCCCGCTGGACAGATAAGAAACTCCCAAATAAAATCAAATCAACAAGTCAACCAACGACCTCCCCGTCGGAATCAAGGTTTGCCTCGGAATCAAGTCAACCAATGACCTTCCCATCGAAATCAAGCTCCGTCTCAGAATCAAGTCAACCAACAACCTATGCGTTGGAATCATGCTTCATCTCATAATATTGCCCGCGTCAGAACTATATGTAGGGTGTTTTTCGTCATCCTATTGAGATGGGAATACGCGCGCGCTTGTCAGGCGCATTATAGATTCCCCCTTCCTAGGATAGGCCAGCGTTTATTGATTGTGGGGATCCGAATCTCCGGCAGCCGCGAATTAAGCTGCCATTAATTGCCCCTCGCCTTTGGAGCGAGAGAACCTCCGATTGACGGGTCAAACAGGTCATGCGAACTCAATGTGCAGTGTTGTGGTTTGAAGGGGTTTTGTTTATATCGGGAGTCCCGCAGAGTTTTTACGGAGGTCTCGCTATCCAGATAGTGGGCTGGGGGTCAAGGGGGCTAGCAGCCCCCTTGCGGGGTGCGGGACAGCGCCCCGTTAGAAATTTTTTCTAATGGAGGAGGTATTTTTAGTGTGGAGTGTATATAAAAATGAGGGGGAAATGGCGTCCAAAGGACGCGTGAGTACCAGCGCCTCACGTGCCTAGCACGCGGACGCTGGGCGCTGGCGCCCTACTTGCTTAGCACGCGGGCGCTGGACATCAGCAGGAAAAGGGACTTTGTCCCTGCACTAGGAGCTGTGCTCCCGATTTGACTTCTGGAGTTAAACTCTTAAAAAGAGATTAATTTATAGAGTTGAACTCCAACAGATCTTGAATGGAGTTAAACTTCTAGAAATCTTTAGAAATGATCAAAAGGGCCCCTTTGTTTCTCCCCCTTTAACTCTGGATCTTCCCAATATGGGATTTTTGGATATGGGTCTCCTTCCTCCTCTTCTGTTGGCCGGATGTTAGAGAAAAGGGGGATGAGATTTAAAAAAATCTCCCATTTTTGAGATCTAATGGAAGATATGAGTTCCCTTTCAAGAGTTTAATGGTAAAAAACTATTCTTTTTGTAGAAAAGAAGAGTGAAACACTTGATTTAATTTAAGAAGAAGAAGGTTTAGAACCTTGAGGAAGGAGGAGGCACATACCCTAATTTTTTGAGAGAGAAAAAGTTGTTGAGATATTTTCATCATCTTTGCCTTTATAGGCTACACACTTTACATATTGTCCCTTGGGCTTTACAAAATGGCATTTTGCCCATCCCATGCCTCATGTGCTCATTTCTTTTACACATGAGCCATGGGTTTTACAAAAATTTGGCTTTATGCCCATTTTTCTTACATTTATTCATAAAAAAATACACCAAAACTATTTGTTACAAAAATTTTATTCTGGCATAGGGAGGCCGGCGGCTTCATGTTCGGGCTCGACTCGGGCATGGGCCTACTTGACCTGGGTTTGGGCCTACTTGGCTTGGGGTTGACTTCGATTTTTAACTTGGTCAACCGGGGTGTAAATTTTGACCCCAACAAATTGCCCCCCATCAATAAATGCACACCACATATGTGGATTGTGTGCATGAAATTGATGGATCTTCTTTCGCGTGAAGGTTGATTTAATTTGGTTTCCGTTTTGACGACGTGGAGGTCGTTTCTGCCATTTTAGCGACGAGGACGATCGGTTCTGCCCTTTTTGCGACTTAAATGGTCGTGCTGCTATTTTAGCGACGTGGACGGTCGGTGCTGCCCTTTTAGCGACTTGGACTGTCGGTGCGGCCCTTTTTGCGACTTGAACCGTCGGTGCTGCCCTTTTTGCGACGTGGACGGTCGGTGCTACCCTTTTTGCGTCTTGGACTGTCGGTTCTTCCATTTTAGCGACGTGGACGGTCGGTGCTGCCCTTTTTGCGACTTGGACGGTCGGTTCTGCCATTTTAGCGACGTGGACGGTCGGTGCTGCCCTTTTTATGACTTGGACGGTCGGTTCTGCCCTTTTTGCGACTTGGACGGTCGGTTGCTGCCCTTTTTGCGACTTGGACGGTCGGTTCTTCCATTTTAGCGACGTGCCTTTTTGCGACTTGGACGGTTGGTGCTGGCCTTTTTACGGCTTGGACGGTCAGTAATGCCATTTTAGCGACATGGACGGTCGGTTCTACCCTTTTTGCGACTTGGACGGTCGGTTCTGCCATTTTTGCGATTTGGACGGTCGGTGCTTGATTTGACTTGCTCCGCTTCCTGCGGTGTCGGGGTTGATTCGTTTGATTTGATTTGTTTTGGGAGTTCCCTATCCGTCCAGCGAGACTTTTGAGCTTAGATGTGCTGCCGGGTAGGACGTTGATTTGATCTGTTTCATTTCTGCTTTATTTGGCGGGATTTTTGAATTTGAGAGGAACTTGGAATTTGGATTTTGTTTGGCATCAGCATTGCTGCACTGAAATAATGCCAGGAGCAACTCATCATTTGCCCCGGGAGGACTTAGGATTTGGTTTTTAGGTCGGCATCAGTATTGCTGCACTGGAATAATGCCAGGAGCAACTCATCATTTGCCCTAGAAGGACTTGGGATTTGGTTTTTGGGTCGGCATCAGCATCACTATACTGGAATATGATAGCGGAAGCGAATCATCATTTGCCATGAGTGGATTTGGGGATTTTGGTTTTGGTTTGGCATCAGCACCGCTATACTGGAATATGGTATCAGGAGCGAATCATCATTTGCCGTGAGGGGATTTCCCTCGTTCCCAGTTTAACGACATAGGAGGTCATCTATTCCCAGTTTAACGATTTAGAGGTCATCTGTTCCCAGTTTAAAGACTTAGGGTCTATTGGGTCGAAAGTTTGGAATATTAGGGTAAGGTAAGCATCAGCGTTGCTAACACTGAAGCACGGGTGCCAGGAGCAATTCATCATTTGCCTTTTCCTGTTGGGAAGCGATGGTTTAGGAGACAGGTTTAGGTCCCTATCACCTAAGGCTTTTCAATTTTATGAGCTGTAAGGGTCCCATAAAAGCATTTTCTCCCTACGAGTCGAAAGGATCCCGTTGGTGTATTTTCTCCTTAGGAGTCGTGAGGACACCCAAGTGTGTTTTTCCTTTGTGAGTCGTAAGGATCCCACGAAGGTGTTTTCTTACGAGTCGAGAGGATCTCGTAAGTTTGTTCTCCTCATGTATCGTGAGGATACATGAGTGGGTCTTCCCAAATGGAGCATAATTCCGAGGGCGGAGACCGGCAGTTGGACTGGTGGTTGCGGTATGGCATGGGTGTGATGAGAATTATTTTTTTTCTTTTTTTTACCGCGATTGCTCTATCATTTCAGCTATTTATTCGCGGTTGCCCCATCATTTCGGCTTTTCTTCTTCTTTTTCTTTTATTTACACACATTTTTTTTACATTCCCAGTTTAACGACTTAGGGGTCGTTTATGCCCGTGGATTGTATACGGTTTTACAGGATGTATGATCCAGACCGTAGGGCTTGTGTGCTCAATTCGCCTGCGACTTGGAGCATTCACGTGTAGTATTTCTTGAGATATTGGTCATTGATGGGTGGCATAAGCCTTTCTCCCTCTGCATTTATCAGTTGGTAGGATCCTCCATCGAACACTTTCTCGATGACGTATGGTCCTTCCCAGTTTGGCTCGAATTTTCCCTTGGCATGTCGATCGGGGATGATCGGTCTTTTGAGGACCAACACCAATTCACTTTTCTTGAAAACGCGGAGACGTGTCATCTTGTCATAGGCCCGTAACATTTGGGCTCGGTACAGCTCCAGATTTTGCTGTACTGCGAGGCTCCTTTCTTCAAGGGCGTCGAGCTCTTCGAGCCGAAGGAGCACGTTTTCCTCCTCCGTCAACTCGTACTGAACGACCATTCTTAAGCTTGGAACTTCGACTTCGAGGGGGAGGACCGCCTCCACTCGGAAGAGCAATGAGTATGGAGTGGACTGAGTTGGAGTACGGTACGTGGTAGGATATGCCCACAACGCCTCATGAAGTTTGAGATTCCAGTATCTCTTGTTGGCTGAAGCATTTTTTCCTTGGGAGCTTGTATAGGGTCTTATTGAAGGCTTCAGCTAGCCCATTGGCTTTTGGATTATAGATGGAGGAATATCTCCAGTCTATCTTGTGCTGAGTAGCGAACCTTGAGATTTTGAAGCTCTTGAAAGAAGGCCCATTGTCAGAAATGGTTCTTCTTGGTGTACCAAAGCGGTATAGAATATTATGCCGGAAGCATGTCAGAATATCTTCTGTCTTGAATTCTTTTAGCGGGACAGCTTCAGCCCATCTGGAGAAGTAGTCTGTTGCAGTCAATATGAACCGGTGGCTTTTGGATGATGGAGGATCAATTGGGCCAACTATGTCGGTTCCCCAGACTTCGAAGGGCCACGACATCACCGTAGGATGCAGCGGATTGGGATGCTTGTGAATGAAATCACCGTGAATTTGACAGGTATGGCATTTCTTTACATGCTCTTCACAATCCCTTATCATGGTAGGCCAGTAATATACAAGCCGTTTGATCTGAAGCGACATTTTGGGGCCGGATTGGTAAGCCCCGCGGACGCCTGAGTGAACTTCCTTCATGACTTTCTGGGCTTTGGCCGATGATAGGTACATGAGCCAGAATTGGTCATATGATCTGCGGTATAGCGTATTATTTACAAACACGTATCGGAGAGCTCTCTTCTTCAGCTGAATCCTCACAGATTTTTCTTCGGGCAGCTTGTCGTATCGAAGGTACTCTATGAAGGATTCTCTCCAATCGGGCTCGTCTTGAATGATCGAAACTTCTTCGGCCGGATTGTTCTCTTGTTCTACGCTTTCTTCTTCACGCAACGAGACTGGAGGCAGAATTTGCCGGTTTCTGACTGTGATTAGAATTTTGTCCATGTCAGGATCAGCTAGCTCTTTAGCTAGGCGAGCGAGTATGTCGGCTTTTCCGTTCAACGCTTTAGGACCTCTCATTAGTTTAATGTGAGTGAACCGTTTCATGAGTTCCACCACTCGGCTTCTATATCGAGCCAACTCGGGTTTGTATATCTTATAGTCGTCGCTTACTTGGTAGACGACAAGCTGGGAGTCACCGTAAACCCGTAGCCGAAGGATTTCCATTTCTATGGCGAACTCCAGACCAGCTATCAGAGCTTCGTACCCAGCCCCGTTGTTTGTGCGAGGCTCGGTGAGAGCCAAAGAACGCCGCAGGGTTCCTATCGATGGCGTGATGAACACCAATCCAATCCTTGCTTTTATCTGCGGGATGCTTGATTTGCCGGAGCTCCTCATTGATGAGGCTCCATCGAAGTAGAGCTCCTAACATGGCTCATCTTCCTCGAGGTGCAGCATTTGTTCGTTGGGTAACTCGTAATTGAGCGGTGACCTTCTGATACGAGATGAGCAACAAGGAAGTCTGCAAGAGCTTGCCCTTTTACTGCTTTCTGGGGAGTATAAACTATGTCAAACTCACGCAGCATGACAGCCCATCTTGCCATTCTACCGGCTAGGTTTGCTTTGGTCATCAAGTGTTTAAGCGGGTCGACCTTGGAGATCAGCATAACCCGATGAGCGAGCAGATAGTGCCTCAACTTCTTCACAGCGAACATCAGAGCCAGGCATTGCTTTTCAATCGGGAAATAGTTGTGTTCCGCCCCGACTAAAGTTCGACTGAGGTAGTAGAGGGCATTTTCTTTTCCCTCCTCATTGTTCTAGGTAAGGAGCGCACCGAGTGACTCATCTAGCGCGGCAGTATAAAGAATCAACGGTTTATTTGAAATAGGAGCAGCAAGCACTGGAGGGTGCAACTGGTACTGTTTGATGCTTTCGAACGCTTCTTGACATTCGGCATCCCAGACAAAAGGAGCTCCTTTCTTCATGAGTTTTGAGAAGGGCCTATATCTCCCCGATAAATTTGAGATAAACCTTCGTATATTGCTGCCTTGAAAAGATCTTAGCGGCGTCAGATTCTTCGGAGGGGGCATCTCCATGATGGCCTTTATCTTGGATGGGTCAACTTCGATCCCTCGATTTTGGACTAGGAAGCCCAGGAATTTTCCCGATGACAAGCCAAAAGCGCACTTCAGAGGATTCATCTTCAGATCGTATTCCCTCAGTCTGGTGAGAACGGACTTAAGATCTTGGATGTGGTTGGCCTTGGCTTTAGTCTTGACGACCAGATCATCAACATAACATTCGACGACTTTATGGATTAGATCATCAAAGATATTGGTCATTGCCCTTTGATACGTAGCACCTGCATTCTTTAATCCGAATGACATCACCTTGTAGCCCCCGATCGGGGTTCGAAATGCTGTGTGTTTCTCATTCTCAGGCGACATCCTGATTTGATTATATCCAGGCGAGCCATCCATGAAAGTGAAAAGCTCGTAATTTGAGGTATCGTCAACCATTATTTCCATGACCGAAAGCGGGAAATCGTCTTTAGGGCATGCATTATTGAGATCCCTGAAATCGACGCAAACTCTTATCTGCCCATTTTTCTTCTTTACTGGGACAATTCATGCGATCCAGTTTGCGTATTTCTCTTCCCTGATAAAGCCAGCATCGATAAGTTTCTTAGTTTTCTCGATGACCTTTTCTTCCAGCTCCTTTCTCATTCTTTAAGGAGCTTGTTTGACAGGCTTGGCATCAGGAGATATAGCCAGCTTATGTACGGCCACTTCAGGGGATATGCCAGGCATTTCTTTGTATGTCCATACGAAGCAGTCGGCGAACTCATGCAGCAGGGCAATTATCCGCTCTTTCATTTCTCTGACAAGAGTGAGCTGATGTAGGTCGGCCTTGGATTATCAGGTGTTCCCAAATCGATCTCGGTTACCTTGGATTATCAGGTGTTCCCAAATCGATCTCGGTTAGCTCATCGAAAGTTGCTTGTCCGCCATCTTCGAGCTCTTGAGGGGCTTCTTCTGGCTCGGCTAGCTCATCTTCATCATTTGACTCTTCGCTGGCTTCACCAATATGAATCATGTAACATGCTTTGGCATCAGGCTAAATGAAACCTATGCCCCGTCTATCTGGATTCGTCCATCGATGAGTGCTTGGACCTTAGGCGGATGCCATAGCCCTCCATAAAACTTTGCTTCGGAGTCCGTTTGATGTAGCCGACACCCGCACGTTTTAAAGTATTCCCGCATCTCAGGCGCATAATATCTGGGATTGAGGACGGCCCTTATGCATCTCTCGTATGGAAGGCATGTCACAAACAAATCATCCGGATGCGCGAAAGGATTTGACCCATAAAACAGGATGCCCTTCTGTTCACTTTTCCTTCCGGGAACGTAGAAAGTTTTCAGCTGGTCCACGGTGGAGATTGACAATGCATCGAGCTCTTTGCACATCTTTTCCGGCACCCTTGTGACGACTAGGGACCCTTCTGCAATTTTGAAGGTCTCCCGTAGTTTCGCTTGTTGCGTGAGGCCTAGTCTGCACAGCTGTTGCAAGACGAACTTTGCTGCCGGATGAGCCTCCAATATCAGATTCGTTCGTATCACTACCAAAATGAAGACGAGTTTTACGGAAGCACGGACTTCCAGCGTCAGATTCCTCAGTGTGGCTACCGAAACGCGGACGCACATGGGGTTTTTTGCTTTTGAAGTGACAGCTGGCTCAAATTTCTTTTGAATTTCGGGGCCGTTCTGTCCTTGGTCCGTTGTGGCTTAGCATTTTAGGGTTCACAAAGTATTGAGAATCTTCATATCGGACCCCATGCACATCGAACGCCTGGATATCTCCGTCAATGCGTCTTTCTTCGCCATTTTTAGTATACTCCATGCATTGATGGAGAGTTGACGGAACAATACCGTAATCGTGAAGCCACGGCCGCCCCAAGAGAATTTTATAAGACGTGTCGGCGTCAATCACGTATATTTTGGCTTCGGTTTGTAGGTCCCTGAACCTGATCGGCAGAGCTATGGATCCCAGAACTTGCTAGCAATTTTGATTGAAGCCCTGAATAACAATCCCTTCCCTTGACAGGTGCCGGACATCCATTGCCAAACTCTTTAGAGTCCGCAAGTTCATGATATTCACTGAAGATCCCGGATCAATCAATATGCGATTAATCCGATCTCCGTCGCTGTACCCGATCACGTAAAGCGGCCGATTATGTTCAGCCGTTCCTAATAGCAAGTCTTCTTCCTTAAACGTGACTGTGGCGGCATGCAGAGCGTATTGGGCTTCTTTCACATTAATTTCCGCGAAGCGAGCCTGATTCCGCTCAGGGTTTCATAGAGCGTGGATGAGAACATCTCTAAGCTTCTTAGATAGGACCAAGGCATCGTAGATGCTCACGAAAGACGGAAGCTTCCGGAGATGAGTCAAAACATTGTAGTCCACTGAGGAAGGACTTGAGTTTTCATTAGCCGGTTGTCTGCCATCTTCCTCACCAACGACTTGTTTTTCCTTCCCTTTTGGGGCGTTTACCCTAATTCGGCGGTAGAGCCCTGCCGTTTCTGAGCTGGATTTGGTTGGCCTTTGTGGCGAGCTCCTCGTCCTCTTCGGAAAAACAGAGCTACTCTTCAGAGTCGCTGCCAAGATGGATGGCGTAGCAGGTCACTATAAGGATCTCTTCATTGGAGTCTTCTTCTAACTCCTCCAGAATCTCAGCTGCTTCTACAGGGAAGAACTCCTTCAATTGAATTAGAGTCATTTTCTTTTGTTCATAGTCTTCGAGGGAATCGATATATTTTTGAATGGTCGATCTCCCTGCAGACTCTTTTTTACGTCGAGCTACACTTTTCTTCTTTTTGAGCCTGTTGGATTTTGAGCCTGGTTGGGCCGAATTGGCAGCTGGCATGGTGGGCTTCTTTTGCCCTTCCCATTCTGTTCTGGGCTCTTTCCGAAATAGCTTTAGTATCTTCTTCGTCTTATTAGATATGTGTGTACTCCACGAAAGCTGCGGTGAGTCAGTTTCATTTCTCAAGAAAGCAGATTCAGCTGTCTGCTCCTATAAGGCTTCAGCTTCTGTCTGTATAAAGTTGGTGGTTGCAACTTGATTGTTCACCGACACACTCTTGGACAGCTCGATCTCTTCAGCCTTGTACTGCTTCTCGACCCAGTCTTTGAAGATATAGCAATCCTCGATCGCATGGCTCACTACTCGGTGGTACGGGAAATACAGGGGATTGTCGGTAATTTTTGCTTCTTGATGTCTTTTCGACTCCGGCAATTGTAGACCGTTGTTCAAGGCATATTTAAATATCTTGCGGATCTTGTCCTTTCTGAAAGAGTAAACCTTGTTCTTTTTCTCCTCTAGGGAAGGCTCTTCTCCTCCCAGCAATGGCTTTCGGGCTCGGTTGGTTTTGGAATCGCCTGCCTTTCGCTTGTCTTCATTGTCGGATGCATTGGAGACATTGGTACTGCTGGAATTCCTGTTTCTACGGTTGTTGTCCCACTTTCTTTTCCAAGTCTTGTCATTCTGAGAGTCCGGGATAGACTCTTGCTTCGAGCGTTCCAGCATTTGGACTTTCTTGGTTAACTCCTGAAACGTCTTGAGGCCTACTGTACACAAGAATGGGACCATCCAATTGCTGAGGTTCCCAATGAGAAGGCTGACGAACTGGTCTGTTCCAGCGGCGGTTCGCACTTGGCCGTGAGATTACGCCATCGGGCGATAAAGTCGGTGTTGCTTTCATTCTTTCCCGATTTGGTCCTCACAAGGTCAGCAATGGAGATTTTATCACTGACACTCATGAACCTTTGCCGAAACAGAGACTCCATTTGGGCAAAGGTAATGACGGACCCGTCTGGTATACTCGGGTACCAGTCGAAAGCGACACCGGTCAGGCTGTTGACAAACTGACGAAGAAGAAGCGCATCATTGCCCCTTGTATTTCCGCACGACGCTTTAAAGTAGGCGACATGCTGATTTGCATTTCCCGTCCCATCAAATCTTCCGAACTTAGGAATGACGGGAACTCGATCAGATCATACTGTGCTGGATATGGCCGCCCATTACTGCCAATTTCTTTCCGAGCTTCGGCTTCGGCCACCAATGTTTTAACCTTGCTGGTGACCAAATCCATTATCCGATCTTGTATTAATGGGATAGTGCTACCTGGGGCCAAGGCGTCCCCAGAAGCGGAATATGGCCGGTTTTCGTGCGGCTCGACCAATCTTGGACCCAAAGGAACAGGCATCGGCTGCTTCAGGTTGTCATCATCCGGCTCATAAGTAGAGACTTGTGCTTGGTTGGGAGGCGCTCGAGCAATTTGAGCAGTAAACTGCATCGCAACGTTCGTTAGGTCGTCAATTTTCGAATAGAGCTTGGCCATCTCTTTATCTTTGCTCCTGAGCTGTTTTCTAAGCTCTTGAAGCAGCTCTTGCTCCGCGGTCCTGGGACGGAAAGTCGGCTCTTCCTCGCTGTCCGAGCTTGACTGTACATTGACTGAGGGGTCTTTCTGCCTATCATCCTCATCGAGAGGGTTTTCATCATCCAGCGGAGGCGGCTGTTCTTAGGATGAGGCAACCGCATTCAAGCCAGATTGGGCTTGGGATGTGGTGGCTCCATCCTTGCTTTTGCTGCGAAGGTTGTCACTGGGGCGCGTGCCTGCCATATAGACCATGTGGACAACATATCCGGCCATCATTTCATTATTGGTAGCTGACTTTGTGAACCACCGTCTTGGCCCTTCTGTTTTGATAGCGGACAATAGATTGAAGATAGCTGGCCTGACCGGATTCATGAGTGGTGCTGGCGCTTTCTTTCTGGATTTGGTCCGTTGTTTTCGCACGGTGCAGAGCGCCTGATAGACTCTTGAAGAGATGGTGTCATGCTTTTGCAGGGTTACCTAGCACGGTAGTAAGGTTTCGGGACGCATCGTCCATGCCAAATTCAAAAATCTGCCGTTCTAACCTTAACTATGAATCGTTAACTAGAAATCGACGGAATATAAATGCAAACACTTTGCAAGTGAAAGAGAGCAAGGAATACAACCTTTGTAGACCAGTCCTTCACTTCATTGGCTCCGTGTAGTAGCCCTTCGCTGCGATCAAGAAGCCCTGGACTCTAGAGAGGCTTCGATGAAGAAACGAGCATACTTGCTTCGAAGTCTTCGAGGCAAAAGATAATCTACGTCGAGGAGACACTAACCCAAACTATCTCTTCACTAATCATGGAATTAGTGAAGCAAACACCATATACTAAATGGCAAGTAGTAGAGGATGATGAAGTAGGAATTTTGCTCACATTAGATTTCATATTCTCACAAGTTTTCATCACAAACTCTAATCCTAGAAAACACTTTTCTCTTTGAGCTCATGAAGAAGATAAGAATTATCAAGAGAGAATGAATTATTGGTGAGGTTAAAAATGCAACCAAGGGTTAAGCATGTCATGCTTAACCCTTGTAGAGAGTTAACCATGGCCATGGGTTAAAGGGTTGGGTTAAATAAATATCCTAAGCTAGACAAAAGAGTGGAAAAAGTCAAAGATGCTTCCGAGCTTCTATAAGCTTTCAACAAATATCAACCATGAAAAAATCCACAATTTTGAATAACTTAATGATAAATTTAAAACCCTAATTTTAACCCTAGCATGGTTTAACCCTTAATAACCCTAGTTGCATTTGTAACCTAGCTTGATACATTTAACATATATCACATATACATCAATGTATCCAAAGTGAGAAAAGAAATCATAAGTGAGCTAATACTAGTTAATGTAATGTAATATATCAAATATATATAATTATACATTAGATTATCAAATCAACTCTTGATTTAATAATCCGGCTATATCACCTATAACCGACTAATATCATATGAATCAACTTATCGAATCAACACTTGATCCGATAACCCGGCTATATCATATATAACCGACCGATATCTCATATCGCGAGAATAGAATACGGTATCTCATATCGTATCAATCTCGGTCCCGTACATATCACATATATGCTCCTAATCCGTTTAGTTGAGCCAGGAAACCCCTGTGTAGGACTCTAAAGACTCGTCAATACGCCGGCAGTAGGTGATGATCATATCAAACACCCATAAGCCGTGAGCAGTCTGCTAAACGTAACGGCCACCCGGGTATTGAGCGATCAGAAGATCAATAAGCAAGCCTGCTCACACTCCTACGAATCCAATCAGTAACACTACCGTACAGTCCGGTTTCTTCGTCTGATATGTCGCATATCTCGTCTAGGGGTGGTAAACGTCAGACCCCGGTAACTCGATAAGTCGTGTCGATATGAGGCTTATAACTGGTCGAGAAACTACTGATAACAGTTACCAGTATATCTATGAAGCAGCCTTGGCCAAGGACTTCCTGTTATAGCCAATCGAGCACAGCGCAACATCAACTCCCAATACCGGGAGAGACGAAACCCCTCCTATCGCTCATTGCCTCCATGCGACTCGGGACTGTACCCAAAAGCACCATTTTGCACGTTCTCTTAAACGTGGTAAGGTGGAAATCAAAGCACAGTGGGAATCACACAAGACTTTATGACGATCCCAGGTCTACAGACTAACCTATACTAGTGTTACCAGAGAACTGCCATCTAACGTTAGGTATAATATCATCTGGGAGTTCTCGGCAAGTCCGTTCAGTGTACCCAGTCTCCACTGAGCACCCGTATACTGTCTCTGATGTCAAACACCAATGGATAACCATCGCCCATCCACATGGGTCGAGAAGCTATACGCTAGTCTACTCTGGTATATCGATGCCCTGTCTCGATACACTCTCGACTAGGAACATTTGAAGGATGTACTTAGCGACTACACCCCCACTAGTATGATCTGCATCATAATCCTGGTAGTCAAGTACCCATCCTAAGGACTTTATCAACATGTAATATAGAGACAATCAGCGTACATGTTAAGATAAAGAGCAACCGGATAGCATACTATCATGTCGAGTAAGAAAGTCATCCCTATATATGTCCAAACATCCACTACAATATATATCGTATGTATAGTAATGGCCTCTAAGGCATACATATTACTAACAATCTTCCACTTGGACTAGGGCCATCTGTTATAATATCTCATACCCAATAATCAGCAGTGTTTAAAGTATCTCATACTCAACCATCCCATAAAAGTCTCCTGGGAATAGGCCTTTGTGAGTGGATCCGTCGTGTTGTCCTCTGTAATCTACTCTCCTAACCTTGATCTCCCTGGAGATCATCCATCTCCATGATCAAGTGATACTGCCTAAGAATATGTCTGGATCACTGATGGGACGGGGGTTCCTAAGCCTAAGCCATAACTCCATTGTCACATAATGGTAGGAACGAAGTTCATCTCATGAACTAATATATATCTAGACTACCTCTTTGGTAGCATCCTTAGTAGCAATGTATCCAGCCTTTATCGTCTAGTATGTCACGGTATCTAGCTTGGAACTCTTCCAACATACCGTCCCTCCACTGAGGGTGAAGACAATGTTTGAGACTGACATTCAGTCGTCCTTACTGTAGGGTTAGCTTAGCACCTTGTGAAGGTTTTGGCAGGCATCAATCATACCATTTTATAAAAATTTGGGGTGCTATGAAACCCTAACCAAGATCTTAACTAAAGAATTAGGGTAAACAATACAAGTAAACAACTTTACTTCTAAGAGTTAGGGATTACAACCTTTGTAGTTCGTTCCTTCGCTTCATAAGCTCCGAGTTGAGGTCCTTTCGCTGCGATCATCAGGTACCCGGACTCTAGAGAGGCTCCATAAAGAGAAAGATGCAAGCTTGCTTCCAATCTTCAACAACTAAGATGATCTACCTTGAAGAATCTCAAACCCAAGCTCTTGTTTCACTAATCAAGTATTAGCAAAGCAAACACCCTAATCTAAGTGGCTAGAATAGATAAGAATGATGAAGTAGGAATTTTGCTCTCTTTTGTTTTCAATTTCTCACTTTATTTCATCACATCACAAAAAACTAGAAAGCTTGTTTTAAGAGGAAGAAGAAGAAAAATTTCATTTGTGATGAATAATGAATTATTATGTGAGGTTAGAATTGCAACCATGGGTTAAAGAATGATAACGTTAACCCTTGCAGAGAATAAACTAGAGGCTAAGGTTTGGGTTGGGTTAATAAATATCAACACAAAATATCTAAGCTAAAAACAAAAGAAAGCTTCATGAAAAGGCTAACCCAAAAGGTAACCCAAATCCAAACCCAAACTTGTTTAAACTCCACAAAGCATACTGCATTTGTAACCCTAACTTGTTACAATATTATATATCACATATACAATAATTTTGTAACAAAAGAAAATAATACAATTAACATATATCACATATACATCAATGTATTATCCACTGAGAAAATGAATCAATAAAGCGAGCTTATATTAGTTAACGTAATGTAATATATCACATATATAATTATATATTAAATTATCGAATCAACTCTTGATCCGACAATCCGGCTATATTGCATATAACCGACTAATATAACATGTACCAATTCATCGAATCAACACTTGATCCGATGACCCGGCTATATCACATATACCCGGCCGATATCTCATATCGCAAGAATCTAATACGGTATCGCATACACGTATTATTCTCGGTCCCGCACATATCACATACGTGCTCCTACTCCGTTTTGCCTGAGCCAGGAAAGCTCTGTGTAGGACTCTAAAGAATCATCAATACGCCGGCAGTAGGTGATGATCATATCAAAACACCCACAAGCTGCAAGCGGTCAGCTAAATGTAGCAGCCACCCGTGTATTGAGTAATCAGAAGATCAACAAGTAAGCCTATACATTCTCCTGCGAATCCAATCAGTAACACTCCCGTACAGTCCGGTCTCTTCGTCTGATATGTCACATATCCAGTCTAGGGGTGGTAAACGTCAGACCCCAGTAATCGATAAGTCGTGTCGATATGAGGTCCATAACAGTTCGAGAAACTACTGATAACACTTACCAGTAAATCTCAGCAACCTTGGCCAGGGATTTCTAGTTATAGCCAATCGAACACAGCACAACATCAACTCCCAATACCGGGAGAGACGAAACCGCTCCTATCGCTCATTGCCTCTATGTGATTCGGGACTGTATCCAAAAGCCACCGTTTTGCACGCCCTCTTGGACGTGGTATGATGGAAATCAAAGCATAGTAGGAATCACACAAGACTCTATGACGATCTCGGATCTACAGACTAACCTGTATCAGTGTCATCAGAAAACTGCCATCTGATGTGAGGTATAATACCATCTGGAAGTTCTCGACGAGTCCGTCCAGTGTACCCAGTCTCCACTGAGCACCCGTATACTATCTCTGATGTCAAACATCAATGGATATGGGATCATCCATCGCCCATCTACATGGGTCAAGAAGCATACGCTAGTCTATTCTGGTATATCGATGCCTTATCTCGATACACCTGCGACTAGGAACATTTGAAGGATGTACTTAGCGACTACACTGTCCCCACTAGTATGATCTGCATCATAGTCCTGGTAGTCAAGTACTCATCCTAAGGGCTTTATCAACATGTAACATAGAGACTATCAGAGTACATGTTAAGATAAAGAGCAACCGGATAGCATACTATCATGTCGAGCAAGAAAGTCCTTCATATATATGTCCAAGCATCCACTACAATATACATCGCATGTACAGTAATGGCCTCTAGGGCATACATATCAATAACAATCTCCTACTTGCACTAGGGCCATCTGTTGTAGTATCTCATACCCAACAATCAGCTGTGGTTGAAGTATCTCATACTCAACCATCCCATAAAAATCTCTACTGGGAAATAGGCCTTTGTGAGTGGATCCGCGCTGTTGTCCTCTGTGTCTACTCTCCTAACCTCGATCTCCCTGGAGATCAACATCTCCGTGATCAGGTGATACTGCCTAAGAATATGTCTGGATTTCTGATGGGACGGGGGTTCCTTGGCAAAAGCCAAAACCCCATTGTCATACAATGGTAGGAACGAAGTTCATCTCATGAACTAGTGTACATCCAGACTATTTCTTTGGTAGCATACTTGGTAGTGATTTATCCTGCCTTTATCGTCTAGTATGTCACGGTATCTAGCGTGGAACTCTTCCAACATACCGTCCTTCTATTGAGGGTAAAGACAATGCATGTGACTGACATTCAGTCGACCTTACCACCCTGGAAGATATCCAGTGATTCTTATTAGGATCGATTGATACCATCTCACTACACTTAGTGAGAATTCTAACATCCAATTAGATCTATCTCATAGATCCAAAAACCCAGGATTTAGAAGGTATCACCTTGATCCTTTATGGAGAATCCTTGTGATAAGAGGAGATTGACCGAGCGTAGCATAGGAAACTCCTTCCTTATCAAGAGTATGTCATCGACGTACAATACGAGGATCACCACCATACTCCCTTCTACCTTTTTGTATATACTAGGTTCATCTGCCATTTTGATGAAGTCAAACTTTTTGACTATCACATCAAAACAGACGTTCTTACTCCGCGATGCTTGATTTATCTTATAAAACAATTTGCACACGTTTCCGCTGCTCCCACTGTCTACGAAACCCTCTGGCTGTGTACTTATAGATGCTCTCTTCTAAATCATTATTTAGAAAAGCAGTCCTTACACCCAACCGCCAGATATCGTAGTCATGGTATATAGCAGTGGTAAATAGGATCTGGATGGACTTAAGCATATCTTTGAAAGTCTTAACTTTTCCATGTACACCAAGTAATTTTCTCAAGATTTACTTGCTTCAGATGGGGATTTAACCCTTCAGATAAAGCAACCAAAGTCCATACTTTGTTGGTGTATATGGATTCCATCTCAGATCGTTAAGCATCCAGCCATTCTTACAAAGTCCCCACTCTTGATAGCCTGCTCGAAACTAGTTGGGTCATCATCTCATGATGCAATCCTTGCTCCCACTGTCATAGAGAAACCGAAGTATCTTTCAGGTGGATGAGGAACCCTACCAGATCGGCGGAGATGCTGAGGTTCGTTGGAAACTATTGAATCCTCCGGTTCTACCTTATAACCGCTAATTTCTTCACAAGAAATTCCCTTTCTCAAGGGTGGCATGCTGAGAAAACATCTCTTGTTCCTCAGTTTGGTAGAAGATATTCCCTTGCGAATACCTGGGATATCCAACAAACTTCTACAGAACTGACCCTGCCTCGAGCTTGTCCGGATTTTGTTTTTGACATAGGCCGGACAACCCCAAATCTTAACTTCCTTAAGAGATGGGTTCTTTCCATACCATATCACATATGGAGTAGTAGGCATCTGATTTGGTTGGAACCCTATTCAATAGGTATGCAACTTCTCAAGTGCATCACCCCAAAGGAAAATAGGCAACTCAGTAGTACTCATCAAAGAGCACACTATATCATATAGGGTGCGATTGCTCCGCCCCGATATACCGACTTGCTGTGGTGTATACGGATGAGTAATGCTGAGAGAGAATCTCATTCTCCTTTAGAATAGTCCAGGAATCCCGTGCTCAAGTATTCTCCTCCCTGATCACATCAAAGGGCACAATACTTATACCCGTTTTGGTTCTCTACTTCTAATGTACAAAGAACCAGTCCTGGCATATATAGACAGGGGACCTCATACATCATCATGTATCAATCCCAAGAGTTCACTAACTCTTTTTCTGTTTCCAATAAACAGAGCTATGGTCATCTTATCTTTGTGATATGACTGGCAAGTTTCACAAGATGTAAATTCAAACTAATTTAAATATACATCTAAATGTAACTTAGCTAGTCGGGTCACATTGATATGACTTAGTCTACAAAACCTCAAGAAGGACTTGTTCATTTCTGAACTCTTCCTCTTGTGTGTGTTCTGTACATCAAGAACTGTGGTTTGATTTAGAACATCTATTCTTTTAGATAACGTGCCTGAACTGATCAACTCTTGATATAGGAAATGTTCAAAACATTATCCAACAATACAAAATTATATCTTTCTTTACTAATAAAGAGACTGATATGATGTTGTATATCATGTTCGGTATCTAATAGCATTCGTTCAGAAACAATGTATTCTGGTAATACAGGGTGATAACTGCCAACAGACTTGGCTGCAAGACTTGCATCATTTCCGACTCTTGAAACTTATCACCCGTTCTCAGTTCTCTATGTAATGAACATATCCAAAGATGATGCATCATCATACACTTTTTTCGTTTGGGCGGCATGGGAATTCTGGTAATGACCAACGTTCCCTAGCACAGTATAACAAGCGGGTTCGGTCAATACATCCGTATTTTTTTTTATCTTGATTAAGGCATGATATAGTCGCAACCAGGAGAGAGAAGAAAACACTCTGCGTGCGCTTTTGCAAGATTAGATTTGGTTATTATTTTATCTAATCAGGATGGCTCCCACTGTTTTAGTCAAATCTTCCTTCAAACCCTTAACGGTAAGACTAGCCGGAATTAATTACACCCTACAAGTTCGCCAATCTTTCGGCCAGGCCAGTGTCGGTACTTTGAGGGAGGTTCCCCATGCTTCGCACGGACCTAATTAAAATAAACCTCGTTTTCCCAGGGGCGTAACCCCGTTAACACCTTTCTAGACATCTACTCAATAAGCTAACTGTAATGTGTAAGACTTTCCCAGGAGTAACTCTTACTCGCAGTGGGTATCAGGATCCAACTATCTCATAAAAGGTATGCAATCTCATTACAAATTTCAACACTTGAAATTCCCGATAATATCTTTTACCCCTAACGTGCTATGACCTTGACGAATGCCAACAAAGCATAGTCCGCTAGTCAAGTTCAACCCGTACATTTCTTGATTGAATTAAACCACCCGCACGACCCTTGACGAAAGCCAATAAAACCGTACGACTAGGGGTGTAAACGAGCCGAACTCGAGCCAGCCAAGCTCGGCTCGAGTTCGGCTCGTGGTTCTTTTTGTCGGCCCAAGTCCGGCTCGTTTAGTTAATCGAGCTAGAGATGCTCGGCTCGAGTCCGGCTCGATTAAACATGTCCAGCTCGTGTT
This sequence comes from Agapanthus africanus, assembly GCA_030015575.1. Taxonomy (NCBI): domain Eukaryota; kingdom Viridiplantae; phylum Streptophyta; class Magnoliopsida; order Asparagales; family Amaryllidaceae; genus Agapanthus; species Agapanthus africanus. Next base: position 90,852,500 of record CM057337.1, read on the forward strand.
CGGTTCATTTGTGGCCCATTAACTAAACGAGCCGAGTTCACGAGCCGAGCTCAACTGAGCTCGTTTAGAGCTCGTTTGTGAGCTCGGCTTGTTTTCAGCTCATTTACTCATATTAATAGTATCTTCCAAGAAGAACACATAATTAACAATAATGCTTAAAACTCAGAGTTTTGAGATATGGAAAAATTAAAAATCATTAACATCTAGGGCATTGAATGGGTCTAAGTGCTGGGTTTTATATTTATCTCAGTACACTTTATATACTGTCATTTAATTGAATTAAGCGTTCTGAGAGTTGTATAGAATCTGCTATATATTACATATTACTGTTTTTTTTCAAACTGTGTAACCCAGCCGAACCCGAGTCAATACCGAACGAGCTTGGTTGAGCTCGAGTCCGGCTCGTTTAATAAACGAGCCAGGCTTTCTGGCTCATGTCCGGCTCGTTAATAAATGAACCGAATTTGAACGAGCTGATACCAAGCCGAACCTTAATCGAACCCGAGCTGGCTCGTTCAATTACCACCCCTACGTACGACTACCCTAACCCAATCGCATCATATGCTGCAGATAAGCAGTAAATAGCTACCGCACCCTACGCCTTGACGAAAGCCAACAAACGTAGTACGGATACTGAATATTACTTATCTGAAATGTCGGAGGGCTACACAGTTTTTTTGTTTGAAAACCATGAGCGTAATGAACTTGATATCGTTGTAGAATCGAGTGATTTTGAGAAAGGAGCGTTTTTGAGGCTTTTACTAGTTTCGCTAAAGAGGTCACTACCGTTGAAGGGATCTCGGTTCTTTCCTCATCGAATAAGGTGCAGGATATTTCATAAATACCACTGTGCAAAGCAAAAACAATAAAAGCAATCAAAAGACAAACCGTGTTTGTAGCATCTGCTAGTTTTTCACTAAAGAGGTCACTCCCGGTGAAGAGATCTCGGATCTTTCTTTATCGAATAAGGTGCTGGATATTCTACAAGGAATACCGCTATGCAAAGCAAGAACTAGAGCTACCAGTTTTTAAGCAAGTTTCTACAACATTTTTAGGTTTCTTTTATTTCATTAATCTCATTAATGAAATTCCATTTTATTATGCTTCACAAGCATCACATTTGAAACGAAATCGGCAATATAACATATATCTCATATATATAATATAAACATTCGTCTCAGGCAGTAATATGATCTCATCACAGAACATTGCAGCAGAAGAAACACATATGAATTATTGGATATTCTAGGAATTCCGTGTTTTAAGTTAAGCCAGTATAAAACACGGATTCCACGATCGCGATGATTAGCCAAACCTACATCCCCAAACCCTTACGAGAGCGGCAAGCAAACCTACCAATTCAGAGTTAGGAGACCCAGTCTCGACTCCTCGAGATGGTCTCCCACTGGACCCTAGAACCCGGTTACTTGTGCTCCCCGCCTTAGGTCTATCCTAATGCGGAAAAGTAAATAATATACAATGGTGTCATCATTCTCAACCCGGAAGTGCACCAATAAAAGAATATTACATACAATTGAATTTTACATGAATGAAAAAGAAAAACTCTCATCTCACATAAAACCCCCGGCTATTCAAAACACGACGATCCAATATAACATATCACAGCAACACATAACATCACATATCATCAACGTAAATAAATATGCGTATCCCAGTTGTCGTTGACATATAGCACCGAAACCGGCGATACACCACATATTACACTTACGGTCGCAGAAAAGAAAGTGTAAAACTACAACATTTGGAATCCACAATCACTTTTGACATCTTAAATCCGAAATATCACATACTTCGCATTTCATGCCTAAGTATATGAATTCCACATATTGTATCACATTCCAGATAAATAGACAATGTTAAACTTTCCGATCGAATAAACAAACACCCAAGATTTCCTAAATAGCTCAACACTTGAGCGGAGTTCAAAAAGTCCCAGAACATGTCACAGCCGCTATGAACCAGCCGTTGAAGGGTCAAACCAACGCCTCACATGTGGCAACGCTAAACTACCACAAACCATATGGTTCAGTGGCGGTTTTGACGGTCACATAATCGAGTTAAGGTTACGTTCTTCTAGAGGGTCCACAAATTCGCTTGCATGATTTTCTGAAAGTTTTAAACTCGGGAAAAATCCAACACTTGAAAGTTTTCCGACAAGGGAAAAAGCGAGTTATTGATATCCGTTCGAACTTTTTAACACGTTCTAAATTACCCGGAAAAACTTAAACGAAGTTAAACTTTCCGATCGAATCACCGATTACTAAAAATCTCCAGAAAACTCAACACTTGAGTAATATTAAAAATTCCCAGAAGCATGATGTAATACCTACGGATCACCTGTTGAAGTACGATCCCTCAATCCTCATGTTCTGCCACTGAACCGCCGCCAATAGCTTGGTTTAGCCGCGGTTCCGCGGTGGCTTGATGGATTCAGGGAGTCGTACTTCTCAGATATGCATAGAATCACCTGCTTAATTTTCTGAGTATTTTTAATAAGGAAAAAACCAACCTTTTAGAAAATTTCCAGAGAGGGGGTCAAAAATGATGTTTCGGGGTTCGATCGGACTTTTAACTTCGTCTAGACAACGCCTAATGCTCTAGCTTGGCTCTGATACCACTGTAGGGTTAGCTTAGCACCTTATGAAGGTTTTGGCAGGCATCAATCAAGCCATTTTATCAAAATTTGGGGTGCTATGAAACGCTAACCAAGATCTTAACTAGAGAATTAGGGTAAACAATACAAGTAAACAACTTTACTTCTAAGAATTAGGGATTACAATCTTTGTAGTCCGTTCCTTCGCTTCATAAGCTCCGAGTTGAGGTCCCTTCGCTACGATGATCAAGTACCCGGACTCTAGAGAGGCTCCATGAAGAGAAAGATGCAAGCTTGCTTCCAATGTTCAACAACTAAGATGATATACCTTGAAGAATCTCAAACCCAAGCTCTTGCTTCACTAATCAAGTATTAGCAAAGCAAACACCCTAATCTAAATGGCTAGAATAGACGAGGATGATGAAGCAGAAATTTTGCTCTCTTTTGTTTTCAATTTCTCACTTTATTTCATCACATCACAAAAAGCTAGAAAGCTTTTTTTAAGAGGAAGAAGAAGAAGAATTTCATTTGTGATGAATAATGAATTATTATGTGAGGTTAGAATTGCAACCATGGGTTAAAGAATGATAAAGTTAACCCTTGTAGAGAATAAACTAGAGGCTAAGGTTTGGGTTTGGTTAATAAATATCAACACAAAACATCTAAGCTAAAGACAAAAGAAAGCTTCATGAAGCTTCATGAAAAAGCTAACCTAAAAGCTAACCCAAATCCAAACCCTAACTTGTTTAAACTCCACAAAGCATGTTGCATTTGTAACCCTAATTTGTTACAATATTATATATCACATATACAATATATTTTGTAACAAAAGAAAATAATACAATTAACATATATCACATATACATCAATGTATTATCCAGTGAGAAAATGAATCAATAAAGCGAGCTTATATTAGTTAACGTAATGTAATATATCACATATATAATTATACATTAAATTATCGAATCAACTCTTGATCCGACAATCCGGTTATATTGCATATAACCGACTAATATAACATGCACCAATTCATCGAATCAACACTTGATCCGATGACCCGGCTATATCATATATACCCGGCCGATATCTCATATCGCAAGAATCTAATCCGGTATCGCATACACGTATTATTCTCGGTCCCGCACATATCACATACGTGCTCCTACTCCGTTTTGCCTGAGCCAGGAAACCTCTGTGTAGGACTCTAAAGAATCGTCAATACGCCGGCAGTAGGTGATGATCATATCAAAACACCCACAAGCTGCAAGCGGTCAGCTAAACGTAACAGTCACCCGTGTATTGAGCAATCAGAAGATCAACAAGCAAGCCTGTACATTCTCCTGCGAATCCAATCAGTAACACTCTCGTACAGTCCAGTCTCTTCGTCTGATATGTCGTATATCCAGTCTAAGGGTGGTAAACGTCAGACTCCAGTAACCGATAAGTCGTGTCGATATGAGGTCCATAACAGTTCGAGAAACTATTGATAACACTTACCAGTAAATCTCAGCAACCCTGGCCAGAGATTTCCAGTTATAGCCAATTGAACACAGAGCAACATCAACTCCCAATACCGGGAGAGACGAAACCCCTCTTATCGCTCATTGCCTCCATGTGATTCGGGACTGTACCCAAAAGCCACCGTTTTGCATGCCCTCTTGGACGTGGTATGATGGAAATCAAAGCACAGTGGGAATCACACAAGACTCTATGACGATCTCGGATCTACAGACTAACCTGTACCAGTGTCACCAGAGAACTGCCATCTGACGTGAGGTATAATACCATCTGGGAGTTCTCGGCGAGTCCGTCCAGTGTACCCAGTCTCCACTGAGCACCCGTATACTATCTCTGATGTCAAACATCAATGGATATGGGATCATCCATCGCCTATCTACATGGGTCAAGAAGCATACGCTAGTCTACTCTGGTATATCGATGCCCTGTCTCGATACACCTGCGACTAGGAACATTTGAAGGATGTACTTAGCGACTACACTGTCCCCACTAGTATGATCTGCATCATAGTCCTGGTAGTCAAGTACTCATCCTAAGGGCTTTATCAACATGTAACATAGAGACTATCAGAGTACATGTTAAGATAAAGAGCAACCGGATAGCATACTATCATGTCAAGCAAGAAAGTCCTCCATATATATGTCCAAGCATCCATTACAATATGCATCGCATGTACAGTAATGGCCTCTAGGGCATACATATCACTAACACTTACCACCCTGGAAGCTATCCTGTGATTCTCTCCAGGATCGATTGATACAATCTCACTATACCTAGTGAGAATCCTAACATACACTTAGATCTATCTCATAAATCCAAAACCCAGGATTTAGGAGGTATCATCTTGATCCTATATGGAGAATCCTTGTGATAAGAGGAGATTGACCGAGTGTAGCATAGAAAACTCCTTCCCTATCAAGAGTATGTCATCCACGTACTATATGAGTATCACCACCATACTCCCTACTACCTTTTTGTATATACAAGGTTCATCTACTATTTTGATGAAGTCAAACTCTTTGACTAGCACATCAAAACAGATGTTCCAACTCCGTGATACATGCTTTAATTCATAAAGCAACTTGCACACGTTTCCGCTCCTCCCACTGTCTACGAAACCCTCTGGCTGTCTACTTATAGACGCTCTCTTCTAAATCACTATTTAGAAAAGCAGTCATGACACCCAACCGTTAGATATCGTAGTCATGGTATGTAGCAATGGCAAGTAGGATCTGGATGGACTTAAGCATAGCTACTCGAGAAAAAGTTTCATCATAAACCACACCTGATCGATGACGAGAACCTTTTACAACAAGTTTAGCTTTGAAAGTCTCAACTTTTCCATATACACCAAGTAATCTTCTCAAGATATACTTGCTCCTAATGGGGATTTAACCCTTCAGATAAATCAACTAAAGTCCATACTTTGTTGGTGTATATGGATTCCATCTCAGATCGCTTAGCATCCAGCCATTCTTACGCAGTCCCCACTCCTGATGGCCAGCTCGAAACTATTTGGGTCATCATCTCATGATGCAATCCTCGCTCCCACTGTCATAGAGAAAACCGCGGTATCTCTCAGGTGGATGAAGAACCCTATCAGATCGGTGGAGAGGCTGAGGTTGTCGGGAACTATTGAATCCTCCGGTTCTACTAAATCATCAGCTGCAGTTTGTATAGCTAGAACACCTTCCAGTTCTACCTCATGACCACTAATTTCTTCACAAGAAAATCCTTTCCAAAAGGTGGCATGCTGAGAAACAAAACACTTTTTGCTCCTCAGTATGGTAGAAGATATTCCCTTGCGAATGCTTGGGATATCTAACAAACTTCCACAGAACTGACCTTGCCTCGAGCTTGTCCGGATTTTGTTTTTAGACATAGGCCGGACAACCCCAAATCTTAAATTACTTAAGAGATGGGCTCTTCCTATACCATATCGCATATGGAGTGGTTGGCATCTAATTTGGTTGGAACTCTATTCAATAGGTTGCATAACCCCAAAAGGAAATAGGCAACCCAGTAGTACTCATCATAGAGCACACCTTATCACATAGGGTGCGATTGCTCTGCCCCGATATACCAACGTGCTGTGGTGTATACGGAAGAGTAATGCTGAGAGAGAATCTCATTCTCTTTCAGAATAGTCTAGGAATTTTGTACTCAAGTATTCTCCTCCTTGATCACATCATAGGACATAATACTTATACCCTTTTTGGTTCTCTACTTCTGACTTATATTCTTTGAATATCTCAAAAGGCTCAGACTTGTGTTTCAACAGGAATATATGTCCGAATCTTGAGAGATCATCAGTGAATGTAATGAAGTACAAAGAACCGTTCCTGGCATGTGTAGACAGGGGATCTACATACATCATCATGTATCAATCCCAAGAGTTCACCAACTCTTTCTCTGTTTCCAATAAATGGAGCTATAGTCATCTTATCTTTGTGACATGACTGGCAAGTTTCACAAAATGTAAATTCAAACTGATTTAAATATGCATCTTTATGTAATTTATCTAGTTGGGTGGCATTGATATGACCTAGTCTACAATGCCTCAAGAAGGATTCGTTCATTTCCGAACTCTTCCTCCTGTGTGTGTTCTGTACGTTAAGAACTTTGGTTTGATTTAGAACGTATATGCTTTTAGATAACGTGCCTGAACCCATCAACTCTTGATATATGAAAACGTTCAAAATATTATCCAACAATACAAAATTATATCCTTCTTTACTAAATAAAGAGACTGATATGATATTGTATATCAGGTTCGGTATCTAATAACATTTGTTCAGAATCAATGTATTTGGTAATACAAGGTGATAACTGCCAACATACTTGGCTGCAACACTTGCAATGTTTCCAACTCTTGAAACTTTATCACCCGCTCTCAGTTTTCTACCTTTCTGTAGCCCATGTAACATATTACATATGTGGGATCCTGATCCGGTATCTCATACCCAGGACGTAAAGGATACTGAGAAACAATTCTCTGTAATGAACACACCCGAACATGATGCATCAGCATGCACTTTCTTCGTTTGGGCGGCACGGGAATCCTGTTAATCCCCTATTTCCTGCTCGGTCTTATAACAATTATAAGTTGGAGCGGGACCAACGTTCCCCAGCTCAGTATAATAAGCAGGTTCGGTCAATACATCCGTATTATTATTTTGATTAAGGCGTGACATGGTCGCTACCTTGAGAGAGAGAAGAAAACACTCAGCGTATGTTCTTGCAAGATTAGATTGGTTATTATTTTATCTAATCAGGATGGCTCCCACTATTTTAGTCAAATCTTCCTTCAAACCCTAAAAGGAAAGACTAGCCGGAATTAATTACACCCTACAAGTTCGCCAATCTTTCGGCCAGGCCAGTGTCGGTACTTTGAGGGAGGTTTCCCGTGCTTTCGTTCGGACCTAATTAAAATAAACCTCGTTTTCCCAGGGGCGTAACCCCGTTAACACCTTTCTAGATACCTACTTGATCGGCTAATTGTGATGTGTAAAACTCTCTCAGGAGTAACTCTTACTCGCAGTGGGTATCGGGATCCAACTATCTCATAGAAGGTATGCAATCTCATTGCAAATTTCAACACTTGAAATTCCCGATAATATTTTACCCCTAGCATGACCTTGACGCATGCCAAACAACCCATAGTCCGGTAGTCAAGTTCAACCCGTGCATTTCCTGATTGAATTAAACCCACCCGTACGACCCTTGACGCATACCAAACAACGCCGTACGAATACCCTAATCCAATCGCATCGTATGCTAGTTGATAAGCACTAGTTAGCTACCGTACACTATGCCTTGACGCATGCCAAACTACCGCAGCACGAATACTAAGTAGTACTTATCTGAAATGACGGAGGGCTACGACAGGTTTTTAAGAAAACCTTTTGCGTAATGAACTTGATATCGTTGTAGAATCGAGTGATTTTAAATGGAGTGTTTTTGAGAATTTTACTAGTTTTGCTAAAGAGGTCACTCCCGGTGAAGGGATCTCGGCTCTTTCCTCATCGTATGCAGGATATTCACAATACCACTATGTAAAGCAAAAGCTATAAAAGCAATCAAAAGACAAACCGAGTGTGTAGCATCTGCTAGTTTCGCTAAAGAGGTCACTCCCGGTGAAGGGATCTCGGCTCTTTCCTTATCGAATAAGGTACTGGATATTCTACAAGGAATACCGCTATGCAAAGCAAGAACTAGAGCTACCAGTTTTCGAGACAAGTTTCTACAATATCTTTAGGTTTCTTTTCTTTCATTAATCTCATTAATGAAGTCCCATTTAATTATGCTTCACAAGCATCACATATGAAACGAAAGCAGTAATATATAATATATATCATATATATATAATATAGGCATTCGTCTCAGAATATAATCAATGATCATATCACAGAATATCGCGGCAGAATAAAACATATGAAATATTGGATATACTAGGATTTCCGGGTTTTAAATTAAGCCTGTATAAACCACGGATTCTACTGTCGTGATGAATAGCCAATCCCACACCCCTAAACCCCTACGAGAGCAACAAGCAGCCCTACCAATTCTAAAGTTAGGAGACCCGGTCTCGACTCCTCGAGATGGTCTACTACTGTACCCTAGAACCCGGTTACTTGTGCTCCCCGCCTTGGATCTATCCTAATGCGGAAAAGTAAATAATATACAATGGTGACATCATCCTCAACCCGGAAGTGCCTTAATAAAAGAATATTATATACAATGAATTTTACATGAATGAAAATAAAAACCCTTATCTCACATAAAACCCCCGGCTATTCAAAACACGACGATCCAATATAACATATCACAGCAACACATAACATCACATGTCATCAACGTAAGTAAATATGCGTATCCCAGTTGTCGCTGACATATAGCACCGAAACCGGCGATACACCACATATTACACTTACGGTCGTAGAAAAGAAAGTGAAAAACTACAACAGTTGGAATCCGCCACCACCTTAGACATCATAAACCCAACGTATCACATACTTTGGATTTCATGTCTAACCAAATGAATTCCTTAGACATCACATACCTAACAATTATAAACCCTGCATTTTAGTCTCGATACCGAAAACACTTTTCAAGAACAAGTCAGGCAATTCAACAAGATTCCCGACATCCTGATCGAATGCTCATCAGAAACTTTAGTAGACGGCCGCACTCCCGATACCTTCGACGAAGTGCACTAAGGCGGAACACCGCTGCCGTGAGCATCCGAACGGATTCTTTTGGCGATAGGGTTCTCCTACAGTCACTTGGTCGGGGATTTGGGACGTGGCTATCTATTAAGTTTACCCGATAAGTATCCGCGTACGCTACGTGATTGCGACGGACTTTTGATCTCATCAAAATCCCGTGGCAACCGATCAATTAAGACTGAACTGCTAAATTTATAAAATTCAAACTAGTTATCTCATAACTACTTGTGGATTCCAAATATTGTATCCCATCACATAATATCCGGACGACGTTAAACTTTTCGATCGAGTTATCAAAGTCCCACAATTTCCCGACAGCTCAACACTTGAGCACAGTTTTAGTAATACCCAGAATATGCCACAGTACCTATACACCAGCCGTAGAAAGGCAAACCCAAGCCTCACTCATGTTGCCACGGAATTACGGCAAACCCTAGGGTTTGATCGCAGTTCCGCGATCCAAAAAAATTGAGTTAGGGTTTCATTCTTCTAGAGGGTTCATAGAATCACTTGCATGTTTTTCCGAATACGTTAAACTTGGGAAAATGGGTTTTTGACATTCGATCGAACTTTTTAACTTCGCCTAGACAATATGTGAAAACCCGAAACAATGTTAAAACTACGAATACGAAACACTCCGAATTGCTTATAGTGTAAAATTACATCACATGCAAAATTAGTAAAAACAAAAAACACCTGAAACACCAAAACTCAGTCACTGGAACACAGGCAAAAAATCAGGGGGGTGAGCTCGGAATTTGGCCGAGTGGGGTAGGTTGTGCTCGGCCAAAAAATCACCAAAATGCCTCAAATTTTTTCAGTGTGTTCATGTTACATCCCATATAACACTCTGTACGTGTTTAAAAAATTTTTTGACAAATATTTAAAAACGACGGAGAGCAGGTTTAGGCGTTGTAAGTTTCGCAGTATTTCGGTTTCGTAATCTTAACAAAATCCGTATAAATTTCTAGCATGGCTCTGATACCACCGCAGGGTTACCTAGCACGACAGCAAGGTTTCGAAATTCAAAAATTTGCCATTCTAGCTAACCCTAACTATGAATCGTTAACTAGAAATCGACGGAATATAAATGCAAACACTTTGCAAGTGAAAGAGAGCAAGGAATACAACCTTTGTAAACCGGTCCTTCACTTCATTAGCTCCGTATAGTAGTCCCTTCGCTGCGATCAAGAAGCCCTGGACTCTAGAGAGGCTCCGATAAAGAAACAAACATGCTTACTTCGAAATCTTCGAGGCCGAAGATAATCTACGTCGAGGAGACACTAACCCAAGCTATCTCTTCACTAATCATGGAATTAGTGAAGCAAACACCATATACTAAATGGTAAGTAGTAGAGGGTGATGAAGTAGGAATTTTGCTCACATTAGATTTCATATTCTTACAATTTTTCATCACAAACTCTCCTAGAAAACACTTTTCTCTTTGAGCTCATGAAGAAGATGAAGAATTATCAAGAGAGAATGAATTATTGCTGAGGTTAAAAATGCAACCAAGGGTTAAGCATGTCATGCTTAACCCTTGTAAAGAGTAAACCATAGCCATGGGTTAAAGGGTTGGGTTAAATAAATATCCTAAGCTAGACAAAAGAGTGGACACAGTCAAAGATGCTTCCAAGCTTCTACAAGCTTTCAACAAATATCAACGATGAAAAATCCACAATTTTGAATAACTTAATGATAAATTTAAAACCCTAATCTTAACCCTAGCATAGTTTAACCCTTAATAACCCTAGTTGCATTTGTAACCAGCTTGATACATTTAACATATATCACATAAACATCAATGTATCCAAAGTGAGAAAAGAAATCATAAGTGAGCTAATACTAGTTAATGTAATGTAATATATCAAATATATATAATTATACATTAGATTATCAAATCAACTCTTGATTTAATAATCCGGCTATATCACCTATAACCGACTAATATCATATGAATCAACTTATCGAATCAACACTTGATCCGATAACCCGGCCATATCATATATAACCGACCGATATCTCATATCGCGAGAATAGAATACGGTATCTCATATCGTATCAATCTCGGTCCCGCACATATCACATATGTGCTCCTACTCCGTTTCGCTTGAGCCAGGAAATCCCTGTGTAGGACTCTAAAGACTCGTCAATACGCCGGCAGTAGGTGATAATCATATCAAACACCCATAAGCCACAAGCGGTCTGCTAAACGTAACGGCCACCCGGATATTGAGCGATCAGAAGATCAACAAGCAAGCCTGCTCACACTCCTGCGAATCCAATCAGTAACACTACCGTACAGTCCGGTCTCTTCGTCTGATATGTCGCATATCTCGTTTAGGGGTGGTAAACGTCAGACCCCAGTAACTCGATAAGTCGTGTCGATACGAGGCTCAAAACGGGTCGAGAAACTACTGATAACACTTACCAACATATCTCTGAAGCAGCCTTGGCCAAGGACTTCCTGTTATAACCAATCGAGCACAGCGCAATATCAACTCCTAATACCGGAAGAGACGAAATCCCTCATATCGCTCATTGCCTCTATGTGACTCGGGACTATACCTAAAAGCCACCGTTTTGCACGTTCTCTTGAACGTGGTAAGGTGGAAATCAAAACATAGTGGGAATCACACAAGACTCTATGACGATCTCGGGTCTACAGACTAACCTGTACCAGTGTCACCAGAGAACTGCCATCTGACATTAGGTATAATACCATCTGGGAGTTCTCGGCGAGTCCGTTCAGTACACCCAGTCTCCACTGAGCACCCGTATACTGTCTCTGATGTCAAATACCAATGGATATAGGATCATCCATCGCCCGTCTACATGGGTCGAGAAGCTATACGCTAGTCTATTCTGGTATATCGATGCCCTGTCTCGATACACCCTCGACTAGGAATATTTGAAGGATGTACTTAACGACTACACTGTCCCCAATAGTATGATCTGCATCATAATCCTGGTAGTCAAGTACTCATTTTAAGGGCTTTATCAACATGTAATATAGAGACAATCAGCGTACATGTTACGATAAAGAGCAACCATATAGCATACTATCATGTCGAGCAAGAAAGTCCTCCATATATATGTCCAAGCATCCACTGCAATATACATCCTATGTACAGTAATAGCCTCTAAGCATACATATTACTAACATCTTTCTCTTTTGGGGTCGAGAAACGTCCCTTTGTGGCATTGTTCAGACCGTTGTCTTCTTAATTCTGGCGGTCATGGTATTTTTCTGAACCCATTTAAGAGGTTCGAAGGAATTGCTGAATTTTACGACCGATTCAAGGTACATACATACATAAAAGTATGTATGTATGTATGTATGTACCTTTTATGTATGTATGTATGTATGTACCTGATTCAGCCGTCATCACGGAATAACCCTGCTCTTAGAACCTCATAAGATTTCACATGGCCGAAGTCCTGGCTCTCTTGTTGGCTCGATACCTGAGCCGCTTCTACCTTAAGCACTTGGCAGATTTCGGCCTTCGGAAAGTCGCAGTAGACCGATTGACATAGAGGCCAGAGAAGATGCCCGTTCGCGCAATTGTCAAAGGCACCATCTGTGCTTGCTGGAGCTGCTTTGTGGCCCCATTGGTGTTGACGGCCTTTCCCCCAGTTGGAACAGTGGAGAGCCATTCGGTTACATATTTGCATTTGGGGTAGGATGCTTTGGCGACCACAGCGTTCAGCCTCCTGTCCCTTGAGGTCGGTCTGTCCCGCTTGGTTTGCCGTGACCTCCGCCGGATGAGCGCTTCCAGCAGGGTAGATGATGACGGAACCAAATTGACGGGATGACTCCTTCCATTGCCGGCTGAGACTGGCAGGGAGAACCACGCGGGCATTGATCTTGACCACGTACGAGATCGGGATCGCGTCGAAAGCTGAATTCATCTTAGAAGATAGCGTCGTTGAAAGTTGATTGCTGCACGAAAAAAACATTATTTCAGTTCAAACATCGGCATATATGTTAAATGAGTTCGCATGAACACTTGACCCGAGATATGAGAGGAGAGAAAGGTCCTACCGGGCGTGCCAGAATCTGTAGAGTGTTTTTCGTCACCCCATTGAGATGGAAATATGCGCGCGCTTGTCAGACGTATTACAGATTCCCCCTGCCTAAGGTAGGCTAGGGTTTATTGATTGTGGGAATCCGAATCTCCGGCAGCCGTGAACTAAGCTGTCATTAATTACCCCCGCCTCTGGAGCGAGAGAACCTTCGATTGACGGGTCAAACAGGTCATGCGAACTCAATGTGCAGTGTTGTGTTTTGAAGGGGTTTTGTTTATATCAGGGGCCCGCAGAGTTTTTACGGGGGTCCCGCTACCCGGATAGCGAGCTGGGGTCAAGGGGGCTAGCAACCCCCTTGCGAGGTGCGGGACATCGCCCCGTTAGAAATTTTTTCTAACGGGGGAGGTATTTTTAGTGTGGAGTGTATATAAAAATGAAGGGGGAAATGGCGTCCAAAAGACGCGGGCGCTGGGCGCCGGCGCTGCGCCCTACGTGCTTGGCACGCGGGCGCCGGGCGCCAGAGCCCCACGTGCTTGGCACGCGGGCGCTGGGAGTCAGCAGGAAAAGGGACTTTGCTCCTGCACTGGGAGCTGTGCTCCCGATTTGACTTCTGGAGTTAAACTCCTAAAAAGACATTAATTTATAGAGTTGAACTCCAACAGATCTTGAATGGGAAATAAACTCCTAGAAATCTTTAAAAATGATCAAAGGGGCCCCTTTGTTTCTCTCCCCTTTGGCCCTGGATCTTCTCAAGATAGGATTTTTAGAGATGAGTCTCCTTCTTCCTCCTCTTCTGTTGGCCGTATCTTAGAGAAAAGGGGGTGAGATTTAAAAAAATCTCTCCCTTTTGAAATCTAATGGAAGATGTGAGTTCCCCTTCAAGGATTTGATGGTGAAAACCTATTCCTTTTTAAGAAAAGAAGAGTGAAACTCTTGATGTAATTTAAGAAAAAGAAGAAGGTTTAGAATCTTGAGGAAGGAGAAGGAGGCACAGACCCTAATTTTTTGAGAGAGAGAAAAAGTTGTTAAGATATTTTCATCATTTTTGCCTTTATAAGCTACACACTTTACATATAGCCCCCTGGGCTTTACAAAATGGCATTTTGCCCATCCCATGCCTCATGCGCTCATTTCTTTTGCACATGAGCCATGAGTTTTACAAAAATTTTGCTTTATGCCCATTTTTCTTATATTTATTCATAAAAAGAATACACCAAAATTATTTATTACAAAATTTTTATTTTGGCATGAGGGAGGCTGGCGGCTTCATGTTCGGGCTCGACTCGGGCATGGGCCCACTTGGCTTGGGGTTGACTTCGATTTTTAACTTGGTCAACCGGGGAGTAAAATTTGACCCCCAACACCATGCTTCGCCCCGAAGTATCTGTCTTCTCTGTAGGAATTATGTTTCGTCTTAGAATCAATCTCTGCAGCAGGATCATGCTTCGTCTATCTCAAATTGTACCCTGTGTCGAAATCATACTTCACCTCGGAGTATGTGCCTTTCGTGTCGAGATTATGTTTCGCCTTGGAATTATCCTCTGCATCGGAACTATATTTCGTTTAAAATGTTTATCTCTACGTCAGAACCATATTTCGTCTTAGAATATATGCCCCATGTCGGAATCATGCTTCGCCTCGGAGTATCTGTCTTCTGTAACGCCTTGAAAATTCGTTTAGCTTAATTTCGTGTTAATTAGCGATAATGCGTGTTTTTCATAAAACCTCGTCAATAACTATTTCCATATAGACTGGAATAAATCTATTTTTAATTGTGAAAATATATAATTATATATATAATTGTGTTTTATTAATTAACATTTAATTTATTGTTCACATAATTATCTAATTTTCTTCACTATTATTTTCTAAGCAAAAAATTTTAGTTTAGCATGCAGAACCCAATAATTACCCTAGGTTAATATTGTAACATGTCTTCATTTTAAGTTCCCTCATGGTTCTAATTTCCTTTTATCACAAAACAAAAGAAAATAAATAAGAAAAGAAATGAAAAGAGAGGCATGGGGATATTTATGAGGCATGGGGCTTTGACTTTGGCACAAACTCTAACACTCTCTCTCTCCCCTCACTCCCCCTCCAAGCTCAACAGCAGCCCAGTAGCAGCCCCCTCCCCTTCCTCTTCTCCTTCTTCTTCTCTTCATTCTAAGCCTCAAGTCCATCAAAAAAAAATCCACAAGCTTAACACAATTCTATCAAAATAATCACTAACTTCCTTTTTTGGCAATCAAGCATAGTTCTTGAGAAGTTCCCATGGTACTTGCATGTTTGAATCCCCTTCTCTACCATCTTGAAGTATAAAACCAACCTTAATTTCCTTTTTGCTAAACTTTTAGTTTATTGAGCTTAAAGTAGTCTTTAAGTGGGATTTAGTGCTAATTATGTGGTTTAAGTGGACATTAGGTCAAGTTTGGGTTTTTATGGCTTGAGTAGCTTAATTAAGCGTTGTTAGTGTCGTTTAATCCAAGTCTTTTCACCTGGTTACACTAAAACACCATATTGTATTAAATTAGTGTTTAATTAGAGTTTTAGTTAAGAATTGTGCTCGTTTTGGGATCTGCTTTTAAGCCAGAGGTTTCAGACAAAAGTTGCAATTACCGGAGTATAGTTACTGGACTAGGATCACACACCCGAAGCACGAGACCCCCTTTCCCCTCTATGGCCGAAAATTTAAGGGTTCTGGCCGCAAATTGCGGCCAGAGTGTGGAGCTGAGTGTCGGGGTTTTGGCTGTAGGTGTCTGCCGTATATTTAAAGTCTTTGGTACATGCAACTTTTTCTAGTTCCAATGGTATCAAAATCTGGGACCATTTACCTTATTTTTAGTACTTTTAGACTTGCGCGACACGTACGTTCCGAGTTTGAGTTTGGTGTTTGCTGTGTATCACAGCATGTCGGGGTGGTTTCTGACGTTAGCACACACGTTTTGGTGCTTCGAGTGCACACGCTTTTAGCTTGCGACACTAGTTTCTCATATGGTCTTGTTATCGCGTTTTGCAGGATATTAGCCTTATATGTGTTGCTTTGTGTAATTCTAGGATCGATCACGGAGACATCGGACGCGGCGCCGAAAGAAAAGGCGGTGATTGGATCAGACTAGCGGAGGCGTTCCGGTGAGTAGATGTACACATCTACGGGGGAATCGTTTGGATGGCGCAAGACGCCCGATAGTTAGAATTTCGTTTAGTGCTTACACTTATACGTAGTTCCTAGTTAATCATCCCATTGCATTACATCATTTACCATACACACACACACTGTGATAGTTCCTCATAGGACACTCGCACTATTACCATTGGTTTATGCTGCACGGGCACTATTCATAGGGACATACACGCCTTGGTAATTGCAATGCCACGATCACTATATAGCTTATTAAATCCGAATCTTATCAATTGCGCCAATTATGTTTAATAAACCTGTATTTGATATATTTAATTCATCAGGATGGATACGTAGGATTGCTAGTCATGTCCATTTATCTCATTGCATCATCGTTTATTCATAAGTTGCTAGTTCCACATCGCATTTCATATTGTTATTATCATAGACATTCATGTATTATGATTCTTCTCGAGAATTTCCGTATTTATGAGATTTATGGATTTGGAGAAACCGCAAGGATTTAAGAACGTATTACCATTTTAAAAATGTAAGTTGCGGTTTTCTCGTAATATGATGTATATGTCGTCCACCATGAGATTTCTCGGTGCTTGAGCAGTATCATACACCCGATTCGAGGAGGAGGAGGAACCGTCTGTGGGTGCATGGTGGACCCGGTGCGGTATCCCGGGAAAAGATGGTCGCAGATGATGGCGTTGAGCCCGACAGGGGAGCACTACCGACCGGTTATTTATGACGCGGCGGATATCCGGAGGATACCGACGTAGTCTTAAGTTTTGATATATGGGCCAGTCAGGATTGCCGGAGCCTGAGATCAGATTTATGGGCCAATCCGGATTGCCGGAGCCCGCGATAAATGAGATATTCATATTTGGTGTCGATACTTGACACAGATTTATATTGATTATTGATGAAACTACAGCTAAATTACAGAAGTTTTATAAGATAAGAATACAGAATTATCATGTTAATCATATTCAAATCTCGTGTTGTTTATTGCATTCATGTTGCATACATATTATTACATCGCATCATATTAATTTTTGTAGGCCGTGACGAAATTGTGTACATGCTTACGATAGCCTTATTAGATGTTACTTTTTACTCACGAGTTGGCAACTTACCCCCGTCGTGCCACAGTGTTCTACAGGTCCGACCCGTCAGCACAGTAGCGGCCGACGCACCTCCTTTTTTGCTCCTTTTGCTTGGACTCGCAGCATTGTTCGTAAGTGGGTTGCGGGGTTATTTTGTTTCCACCATGTATCAGTATTGTATCTAGTGTACTCCATCTACCGTATATACCACTCGTATTATTGTATTAGCGATTTAGAGATGAGACAGTGAGACATGTACCTTTATATTGTTTTCTGGGTCGAGCTCGCTTGAGCCGACATGATGTTTTATTACCTTGTGCCTTTATTTGCTTATTTGCACGGTGATGATATATACTGCGTGTGATTTGAGTCCGCCTTTGGCGAAGAGCCAGCTCCCGCTTGAGGATGCCTTATTTCATGTTATACATATATTCTCGTTTTGTACCCGTTTGGGACCAGTATTTACAAAGGAGACTCTGCCGAAATTTTCGGAAAAATGGATGTTGCTTTTAAAAAGCTTGATGTGACTTATTTGATTAAAATCGCTTTCAATAAATTGGTTTTTCCTTCACTACTGCTTTAATTGATTTTGATTTCTGGGTTTTGGTTTACTTAGATTACGTACGCCTCGAGACGTTTCGTAATTTAAGTGCCAGTCATGCTCCGTACTTTTCAGGTCGTGACAAAGTTGGTATCAAAGCATTAGGTTTTACCTTTCGGAGTGTAGGATGACCCTTGGTAGATAGAATAGGTAACTTATGCAGAGCGATGTAGCGTGTGTATGTTCCGCGGCATATTTATGGTACGGTACTCCGCCTAAGTGACCTTAGGATATAATTGCTTGCAATTCCTTCTTCGATTCCTTATATCCTATGATACTATTGCACTGTTCTTATCCTATTTCATGTACCAGCCATTATGCCGCCGAAGGCCACGAGGGCTCAGAGGGCTACCGCCAGAGATGAGATTCGAGCGGGCTCGTCGGAGACGAGGACCGATCAGGACAGCGTGCCTACCCTTCAGGGACAGATTGATCCGCCTTCCCTAGGCCGTAATGACAGGCTAGAGTCAGGTATGCAGGAGTTACGTTAGATGATGGGATCTTTAGTCGAGGCTTGTCGGGCACAGAGATCTGAGGATGTACCTTCCACTGCACAGACCACGATTGTACCTGCTGCCCAGATAGTTGTTCATGCTACTACCGAGACATTCCCGTATCATTACAGGAGTTTATGAGGCTGAGACCTTCAGTCTTTACCGGCACAGATGCAGCGGAGGATCCGCAGACATTCCTCAACAGGTTGGCTAGGATTTTCCGTTCGCTGAGATGTTCTGACGATAGATGGGTGGAGCTTGCGAATTTTCGTCTGAAGGGCCTTGCTCAGATGTGGTGCGAGTCGGTCGAGAGAGATCGAGCTGCAGGTCTACCTTCTATGACGTGGGACAAGTTCACAGCGGTGTTTCTTGCCTGATTCCTTCCAGAGAGCGTTCGTGATCCTCGAGCCCGTAGTTTTGAGGTTTTGCGCAAGACTCCAGGGATGACAGTGTCCGCGTATGATATCCAGTTTACTCAGTTGTCCCGATATACTCCTTACCTGGTGGACACCGAAAAGAAACACATGAAGAGGTTCGTACGTGGTTTAGACACGCAGTTATTTCTTGCTATTGGCGCCCAGCACTTCGACACCTATGCAGCCGCGGTGGATGCAGCCTTACTTTTGGAGGAGCGCATTTCGAAGATTTCAGTCGTTTCGGGACCGAAGAGGATTCGTACAGATATACCAGCTTCAGTACAGTTTGGCAGAGGCATGGAAGGCAGAGGTCGTGGTGGATTCTTTCCAGGCCGTGATGGTGGTCGAGGCATGATGCGAGGCCAGTTGTTCAGTTCCTATTCACCAGGTCAGCGGCTACCACCAATATGTTTTTGGTGCGGGAGTCTAGGTCACCTTTTTAAGAATTGTATCGCAAGGCGCCAGGGTGAGCCGACAGTTCCTTATGTGACCTTTCCACCCTCACCCCTACTCAGAGAGCTTTATTTCCTACCACTGGTGGTGCTCCACGCCAGGCAGACGTTCCCAAAGGCCATGGGTGAAGCGGTCCTGTTCAGAGAGGACGAGGAGGCAGAAGCCAAGACAGAGGACAGCCAACTATTGGTGGAGGACAGGCCCGAGTGTTCGCTTCGACTCCGCAGGATACGCAGGCATCCAATGCCGTTGTGACAGGTACCTTACTAGTATGTTCTTTCGACGCACGAGTATTATTCGACCCGGGTTCCACACATTCGTATGTATCTACACACTTTGCACCGATGTTGAGCCGAGAGTCATCGTCGTTAGATCGGCCGCTTATTGTTGTTACTCCGGTAGGCGACTCGTTTATCGCTCGATTTGTGTATCGTTTGTGTTCTGTTCGTATCGGGGAAAGGGATTCTTTAGTTGATTTGATTCTCCTCGATATGTTGGACTTTGATGTTCTTCTGGGCATGAACTGGCTAGCCACTTGTTATGCATCCGTGGACTGCCGTGAGAAGGCATTCAGATTTAGTTTTCCGGGAGAGCTAGTTCTTGTTATTCAGGGAGACCGTAGCATCACCCTTCCCGGCTTGATTTCGTCTCTTCGCGCTGGTCAGCTCTTGAAGAAAGAATGTCAGGGATTCCTAGCGTATGTTTGTGATACTGGAGCTGCAGAGGTCCCGTTGGACCAGGTCTCGATTGTGTGTGAGTTTTCTGATGTCTTCCCTGACGAGCTACCTGGTTTACCGCCATAGCGTGATATTGTGTTCTGCATCGACTTGATCCCCGGCACGGGGCCTATTTCCATACCGTCTTATCGGATGGCCCTGGCGGAGCTTAGAGAGCTGAACGATCAGTTGCAGGATTTGTTAGATAAAGGGCTTATTCGACCGAGTGTATCTCCTTGGGGTGCCCCTGTTCTGTTCATCAAGAAAAAGGACGGCAGTTTGCATTTGTGCATTGATTACCGTCAGCTGAACTGGGTGATAGTGCGGAACAGATATCCCTTACCTCGTATCGATGATTTGTTCGACCAGCTCCAGGACGCGGGGCATTTCTCGAAGATTGATTTGCGATCAGGCTACCATCAGTTGCGGGTACGAAAGGACGATATTCCGAAGACCGTTTTTCGCATACGTTACGGGCACTATGAGTTCTTGGTGATGTCGTTCGGGCTCACAAATGCCCCAGCAGCGTTTATGGACTTGATGAACCGCATTTTCAGGCCGTATCTTGATCAGTTCATCATCGTATTCATTGATGACATCTTAGTATATTCCCGGAGCCGAGGGGAGCACGAGCAGCACTTGCAGATCACATTGCAGACTTTGAGAGAGCACCAGATGTTCGCGAAATTCTCCAAGTGCGCATTTTGGCTTGACAGTGTTGATTTCTTGGGTCATGTGGTTACGAGAGATGGTATGCATGTGGACCCAAAGAAGACCGAGACCGTTCAGCATTGGCCCAGACCGGCATCAGTTATAGAGATCCGCAGCTTTCTGGGCCTGGCCGGCTACTATCGACGTTTTGTTCAGGACTTCTCCCATATCGCTGCACCGTTGACCGGATTGACCCGGAAGGGGGTTCCTTTTGTTTGGACCGAGGCGTGCGAGCATAGCTTCCAGCAGTTGCAGACTTGTTTGGCTACGGCGTCAGTTTTATCTTTGCCTTCGGGATCGGGCGGATTTGTGGTTTATTGTGATGCTTCTCGAGTGGGGATAGGATGTGTGTTGATGCAGCACAATAGGGTCGTCGCTTATGCTTCTAGGCAGCTGAAGAAACACGATCAGAACTATCCTACTCATGATTTAGAGATGGCGGCGATGGTTTTGCACTCAAGATCTGGAGACATTACCTATACGGCAAGTCGTGCCAGATATTCACGGACCACAAAAGCTTGAAGTATATATTTCAGCAGCGAGACTTGAATCTGAGACGGCGCCGTTGGATGGAGCTAGTGAAAGACTATGATTACGAGATCCTTTATCATCCGGGCAAGGCGAATGTAGTGGCGGATGCTTTGAGTCAGAGACCCGGAGGTAGTTTATCTTGTTTGAGCACAGTTCAGAGGCAGTCGTCGACAGATTGGCAGATTCTATGCGACAACCGAGTGCAGTTCGAGTTTACTCCGACCGGGGGACAGCTTGCGCATATCCGTGCACGTCCACAGTTGCTTGACCGTATCCATGAGGCACAGTACAGTGACGACCGTTGTTCAGAGATCATAGTGCAGGTTAGACAGGGCAGAGATTCTGAGTTCGTGATCGATGATCAGGAGATACTACGATTTGGAACTAGACTGTGCGTACCAGTTTCTGAGGGACTGAAGCATGATATTCTTGAGGAGGCACATAGATCGGTATACAGTGTTCATCCAGATTTCACCAAAATGTACCATAATTTGAGAGATGTTTACTGGTGGGACGGGATGAAGAAGGATGTCACAGACTTCATATCGAGATGCATGACTTGTCAGCAAGTCAAGGCCGAGCACCAGAGGCCAACGGGAGAGTTGCAGCCTTTGCCCATTCCGGAGTGGAAGTGGGAGCAGATTTCTATGGACTTCATTGTGGGTCTACCCAGGACCAGTCGAGGGTATGACTCTATTTGGGTGATCGTGGATCGATTGACGAAAGCGGCTCACTTTTTGTTGGTGAAGACCACTTTTGGATTTGCTCAGTATGCCCAGATATACATTGATGAGATTGTGCGATTGCATGGCGTCCCGGCTTGTATTGTGTTCGACCGAGGCACCCAGTTCACCAGCCGACTATGGCAGAGACTTCAAGAGGTTTTGAGCACCCGATTGTGTTTCAGCACAGTATTCCATCCGCAGACCGACGGTCAGTCAGAGCGGACTATTCACTCTTAAGGATATGCTCCGAGCGTGCGTTTTAGATTTTGGTGGCAGCTGGGATCATCATTTGCCTTTGATAGAGTTCTCCTACAACAACAGCTTTCAGGAGACGATCCAGATGGCACTTTCGAGGCTCTATATGGAAGGAGATGTCGATCACCCGTCTGTTGGGCAGAGCTTAGCGAGAGCAGTATTTTGGGGCCGCAGATCATACATGAGACGACCGCAAAGATCCAGCTGATTCGTGATAGGATGAGAGCGCCCAGAGCAGGCAGAGATCTTATGCGGACCGACGTCGGCGCAGACTTGAGTTTGCTTTAGGCGATGTTTTCTTAAGGGTCTTCCCAATGAAGGGCGTGATGAGATTTGGGAGGAAGGGGAAACTTAGTCCCAGTCTCGCAGATATGTGGGCCCCTTCGAGATCCTCGAGCGTGTTGGTGCAGTTGCGTATCGGTTGGGTCTTTCGCCTAATTTCCCAGATGTTCACCCCGTATTCCACATATCGATGCTCTGCAAGTACCTTCATGACCCTTTTCATGCGATTCAGCATCCGACGATTCAGCTGGAGCGCGGCCTTTCTTTCACCGAGCAGCCGGTGGTCATCCTGGATCGGCAGGTGAAGAAATTGATATCAAAAGTAATATCATCCGTAAAGGTCCTTTGGCGTGGCCCGAGCAGCGAAGAGGACACCTGTGAGACCGAGGAGAAGATGAGAAAGAAATATCCCCATCTCTTCGAAAGTACGCGTAGCTAGATTTTTAAATTCGGGGACCAAATTTCTTTAAGGGGGGAAGATTGTAACGCATTGAAAATTCGTTTAGGTTAATTTCGTGTTAATTAGCGATAATGCGTGTCTTTCATAAAACCTCGTTAATAACTATTTCCACATAGACCGGAATAAATCTATTTTTAATTGTGAAAATATATAATTATATATATAATTGTGTTTTATTAATTAACATTTAATTTATTGTTCACATAATTATCTAATTTTCTTAACTATTATTTTCTAAGCAAAAATTTTTAGTTTAGCATGCACAACCCAATAATTATCCTAGGTTAATATTGTAACATGTTTTCATTTTAAGTTCCTTCATGGTTCTAATTTCCTTTTATCACAAAACAAAACAAAATAAATAAGAAAAGAAATGAAAAGAGACGCGTGGGGATATTTATGAGGCATGGGGTTTTGACTTTGGCACAAACTCTAACACTCTCTCTCTCTCTCTCCCCCTCACTCCCCTCCAAGCTCAGCAGCAGCCCAACAGCAGCCCCCTCCCCTTCCTCTTCTCCTTCTTATTCTCTTCATTCTAAGCCTCAAGTCCATCAAAAAAAATCCACAAGCTTAACACAATTCTATCAAAATCATCACTAACTTCCTTTTTTGGCAATCAAGCATGGTTCTTGAGAAGTTCCCATGGCACCTGCATGTTTGAATCCCCTTCTCTACCATCTTGAAGTATAAAGCCAACCTTAATTTCCTTTTTGCTAAACTTTTAGTTTATTGAGCTTAAAGTAGTGTTTAAGTGGGATTTAGTGCTAATTATGTGGTTTAAGTGGACATTAGGTCAAGTTTGGATTTTTATGGCTTGAGTAGCTTAATTAAGTGTTGTTAGTGGCGTTTAATCCAAGTCTATTCACCTGGTTACACTAAAACACCATATTGTATTAAATTAGTGTTTAATTAGAGTTTTAGTTAAGAATTGTGTTCGTTTTGGGATCTGCTTTTAAACCAGAGGTTTCAGACAAAAGTTGCAATTACTGGAGTATAGTTACTGGACTAGGATCACACACCCGAAGCACGAGACCCCTTTTCCCCTGTAAGGCCGCAAATTTAAGGGTTCTGGCCGCAAATTGCAGCCAGGTGTGGAGCTGGGTGTCGGGGTTTTGGCTGTAGGTGTCTGCTGTATATTTAAAGTTTTTGGTACATGCAACTTTTCCTAGTTCCACTCGTATCAAAATCTGGGACCATTTACCTTGTTTTTAGTACTTTTAGACTTACGCGACACGTATGTTCCGAGTTTGGATTTGGTGTTTGCTGTGTATCACAGCATGTCGGGATGGTTTCAGACGTTAGCACACACGTTTTGGTGCTTCAAGTGCAAACGCGTTTAGCTTGCGACGCTAGTTTCTCATATGGTCTTGTTATCGCGTTTTGCAGGATGTTAGCCTT
Source organism: Agapanthus africanus (assembly GCA_030015575.1). Lineage (NCBI taxonomy): Eukaryota > Viridiplantae > Streptophyta > Magnoliopsida > Asparagales > Amaryllidaceae > Agapanthus > Agapanthus africanus. The sequence goes on from CM057337.1 coordinate 90,877,164, forward strand.
ATGTGTGTTGCTTTGTGTAATTCTAGGATCGGTCGTGGAGACATCGGACGCGGCGCGGAAAGACGGTGATTGGATTAGACTAGCGAAGGCGTTCCGGTGAGTAGATGTACACATCTACGAGGGAATCGTTTGGATGGCGCAAGACGTCCGATAGTTAGAATTTCGTTTAGTGCTTACACTTATACGTAGTTCCTAGTTAATCATCCCGTTGCATTACATCATTTACCATATATATATATATATACTGTGATAGTACCTTATAGGACACTCGTACTATTACCATTGGTTTATGCTGCACGGGCACTATTCATGAGGACACACAAGCCTTGGTAATTGCTATGCCACGATCACTATATAGCTTGTTAAATCCGAATCTTATCAATTGCGCCAATTATGTTTAATAAACCTTTATTTGATGTATTTAATTCATCAGGATGGATACGTAGGATAGCTAGTCATGTGCATTTATCTCATTGCATCATCGTTTATGCATAGGTTGCTAGTTTCACATCGCATTTCATATTGTTATTATCATAGACATTCATGTACTATGATTCTTCTCGAGGATTTCCATATTTATGAGATTTATGGATTTGCAGAAACCGCAAAGATTTAAGAACGTATTACCATTTTAAAAATGTAAGTTACGGTTTTCTTGTAATATGATGTATATGTCGTCCACCATGAGATTTTTCGGTGCTTGAGCAGTGTCATACACCCGATTCGAGGAGGAGGAACCGTCTGTGAGTGCATGGTGGACCCGGTGCGGTACCCCGGGGTAAGATGGTCACAGATGATGGCGTTGAGCCAGGCAGGGGAGCACTACCGACCGGTTATTTGTGACGCGGCGGATATCCGGAGGATACCGACGTAGTCTTGAGTTTTGATATATGGGCCAGTCCGGATTGCCGGAGCCCGAGATCAGATTTATGGGCCAATCTGGATTGCCGGAGCCCGCGATAAATGAGATATTCATATTTGGTGTCGATACTTGATACAGATTTATATTGATTTCATTGATGAAACTACAACTAAATTACAGAAGTTTAATAAGATAAGAATACAGAATTCCCATGTTAATCATATTCAAATCTCGTGTTGTTTATTGCATTCATGTTGCATACATATTATTACATCGTATCATATTAGTATTTGTAGGCCGTGACGAAATTGTGTACATACTTACGATAGCCTTATTGGATGTTACTTTTTACTCACGAGTTGGCAACTCACCCCCGTAGTGCCACAGTGTATTGCAGGTCCGACCCGTCAGCACAGTAGCGGCGGGCGCACCTCCTCTTTTGCTCCTTTTGCTTGAACTCGTAGCATTGTTCGTAGGTGGGTTGCGGGGTTATTTTGTTTCCACCATGTATCAGTATTGTATCTAGTGTATTCCATCTACCGTATATACCACTTGTATTATTGTATTAGCGACTTAGAGATGAGACAGTGAGACTTGTGCCTTTATGTTGTTTTCTGGGTCGAGCTCGCTTGAGCCGACATGATGTTTTATTACCTTGTGCCTTTATTTGCTTATTTGCACGATGATGATATATACTGCGTGTGATTTGGGTTCGCTTTTGGCGAAGAGCTAGCTCCCGCTTGGGGATGCCTTATTTCATGTTGTACATATATTCTCGTTTTGTACCTGTTTGGGGCCAGTATTTACAAAGGAGACTCTGCCGAAATTTTCAGAAAAATGGATGTTGCTTTTAAAAAGCTTGATGTGACTAATTTGATTAAAATCGCTTTCAATAAATTGGTTTTTCCTTCACTCTACTGCTTTAATTGGTTTTGATTTTTGGGTTTTGGCTTGCTTAGATTACGTACGCCTCGAGACGTTTCGTAATTTATGTGCGAGTCATGCTCCATACTTTTCGGGTCGTGACACCTTCCCTGCCGGAATTATGTTTCGCCTTAAAATCAACCTCTGCATCGGAACTATACTTCGTTTAGAATGTCTACCTCTGCGTCGGAACCATATTTCGTCCGCGTCGGAACCATATTTCGTCCACGTCGGAATCATGCTTCGCCACGGAGTATCTGTCTTCACTGTCGGAATTATGCTTCGTCCCAGAATCAACCTTTGCATCGGAACTATATTTCGTTCAGAATGTACACCTCTGCGTCGAAACCATATTCCGTCTTAGAATATATGCCCCGTGTCGGAATCATGCTTCGCCTCAGAGTTTCTGCCTTCCATGTCAGAATTATGCTTCGACTCGCAATCAACCTCTGCATCAGAATTATGCTTCGACTCCGAATATATCCACCATGCTCCGACCTCCGGAATTATGCTCCACACCTCGGAATGATGCTCCGACCCCCGGAATTATGCTCCGCACCTCGGAATGATGCTCCGACCCCCGGAATTATGCCCCTGGAATGATGTTCCACCTCGAAGTCAACCTCCACGTGAAAGAAAATTCATCAATTTCACGCACACGGCCCATATACGCAGTGTGCAATTATAGATGGGGGCACTTTGTTGGGTCAAAATTTACGTCCCACGGTCGAGTTCAACACGTCAATAAGTCAAAATTAAGACCCGAAAAGTAGGCCCGGGCCCAAACCTGAATCCAAGTCAAGTGTGCTCAAGCCCGAACCCAAGTCCAAACAATCGGGCCCAAGCCCAGGTACAAGCAAGCGAGCCCAAGCCCAGGTCAAATGGGCACATGCCCGTCGAGCCTGAACATAAAGAGGCTGACCTCTTCTATGCCAAGAAGAAAATTATGTAATAAATAACTTTGATATAATTTTTATGTATGAATGTAAAATAAATGGGTAAAAAACCAACTTTTTGTAAAGCCTGGCTCATGTGTAAAAAGAAATAAGCACATGAGAAATGGGATGGGCAAAATGCCAATTTTGTACAAGTCATGGGGCTAAATGAAAAGATGTAAGTTTATAAAAGGCCCCCATAATGATTTGATAAAAATAAGAACTAATCTTGATTCCCCAAAAACAAAATCTTGAGTTTTGAGCTGCTCTTTAGTGCGGAAGTCTCTTTCTCTCCTCCTCCTTTTTTTTAAGTGCGCAAGTCAGGAGGTATCGAAAAAGGGAAAAAGAGCCCTTTTTGATTTTCAAAAGTCAAAATCTTTATATTTTTGGACTGTTGCTTCATTGGGTTTCGACCCTACTTGCACCGTGCTAGGTGCCAATTTAGCTAGGTGTGCATTCCGTTGGATGCACATCAAGCCAAGTGCACACCGGCTCAGGTGCGCACCCCGCTAGATGTGCACTTTCCTAAGTGCGTACCTAACTGGACCTTTTGACCCATTTGGGACTCTTTGGCTCCCTTCACTACCTCGGTAGGTGCGCACTTGCCATGTGCAACCCTTACTAGGTGCGCGTCTCGGCAGGTGCGCACTTGTCACGTGCGCACCTTACCATCCGCGCACTTGACATATATACATCCATCATCTCTCCCGTTAGAAAAAAATTTCTAACGGGGCGCTGCCCCGCACTCTCTTTATCCCCAGCCCGCTATCCGGGAAGCGGGACCCCCAGTAAAAACTCTGCAAGGCCTCCGATATGCTGAAGCACTCCCAGCTTATTCCCAAAAACAACACGCACATATTGCATATTGAGTTCGCATAATCTGTTTGACTTATTAATCGGAGGTTCTCTCGTTTCAAAGTGAGGGATAATTAATGACAGGTTAGTCCGTGGCTGCCGAAGATTCGGATCTCACAATCATTAAATCTCAGCCTACTCCAGCCAGGGGAAATCTGTAATATGCCTGACAAGCGACGTGCACTCCTATCTCAATAGGGTGACGAAAAGCACTCTATAACTTACTAGCGTCATCAACATCTATCTATGGTGTATAAACACTAATAATATTAAGGTTTTCCCCACCTAGAACAAGCTTAACCAGTAAAATTTTATCACTTTCTCTCCTAATCTTAACTACATTCTCAAGTAACCGTCTACCTATGATTACGCCTACTCCATTACGATTTTTATCTCTATCTATATACCAAAGGTTATAACCCTAAGGCTCAATGACTCTACTCTTTTTACTTACCCAGTTAGTTTCTTGTAAACACATAGTACTAACTCTCCTTCTAATTATCCCCTCCACTAATTCTGTTAATCTACCCGTAAGAGAACCTATATTTCAAGAAGCTAGATAGATCCTATAAAATCCTTACTTATTTGTCACTACAATCAGGGTCCGATGTAGTGCGCCGCTTCCGGACGACGACTTAGAAGGCCTTACATACTTAACACTACAACTGGGATTCGATGTAATGCGTCGCTGAGTAAGGGACGCCCTAACAATATTCTTATTATGGCTCATGTCATAGACTGTGACAGTTTTACGTTGATTGTCACAAGCCTACCACAATTTTCACCCTTTCTCATCCGGACTTAGGACCGGCAACGGCTCATGTCATAGAAGTCGTAATGACGACAATCCTAATTAATAGAAACAACACTCAATTACTTTTTGAGAATCCTAGCAAATAATCCACAAAATACGGAAGGAAAAAAAGATACCCTGTAAAGTAAAATAGAAATGATTTTACCTTGATGGAGATGTTGCTCTTATGTTTTTTTAATATATCTAGAAGCTCCCTTGTCCAGTATCCTCTATAGCTCAACAGTCCAAGGTCAGAAAGTGGCCGCTCCGGTGTCCCAACTTTACCTTCCTTCTTTGAGAGTTCATAAGCTGTCCATGACTAGCAATAAGTTACTTTCGTATTAAAATACACATAAAAGATAAATATAAAATAAAACCGTATGATCATGGCTAGAGCATGCGATCGTGTCAATAAATGTTTCCTCTAGATAGTGTAATGCATATTCCAAATATTCACAACACTAACATGTCGCAATACATGGGAAAGATCTTTAAAAAAAAAAATTCCATAGCTACCAGGAGCCAAGACACTACCGATAATTTGGTAATTATTCAAATAATTGACATCCTTGTATAAGTGGCCACCTCAATTAAGTATATTATAAAGACTTACAAAACGCGATTAAAAACTTCCCGTATCCTTTTCTTTGGTATGGAGGAAGGGTGAGAATGCAGGCCAAATTATAAGACTCCTCTGAATGTTTTTCCTGCATTTTAAAACGAATCAAGAGGAATTAGAATCAGACACAACAATATGACCTGACAAACATTCTAACGCAGCAAATTGAAACAAGAGTTTATAACCCACAAAAATTACAAGGGTGATTTGTCTTTTAAATATTTTTTGATTTAGCATTCTGGTTAATTCACACCTTTTTCTCCTCTAATGTCCAATGACTTGTATCTGAGATCATCCGACTTGTTATATCTCTTGGTCAAACATCACCTTCTACATCTAATTGATGGAAACTAGTGTAGGCAGACCTCACAGTAGGACTTCTAAAAGAGACATTTTTGACAAGTTATTAAGGGAAATTTGAGAAACATACACTTAATTTCCAGCTTTCTAAGTTGTCAAAAACCAACCATGGCAGGAGAAATTTAAATAACCAAAAATTAAGTAAACAAAATAAAGACTCGGGATACTTTTTGACAGAATGATTTTTTGACAGTTTCATAACTGAAGAAAGACGAAGATTGAAAGACAGCATGGCTAGGGATGAAAAAAGGAAGCTCAGCTCTAAAGAAAAAATGTGTTCCTATAATCCTATCTAGAGCGTCGTTAGGACGTATTGAGCTAGTATGGAAGTTTCTGCACGTAATGCATTCGGCATCTGGAGATTTATTTTGGGCTTGCCGAAGAAACCCCAGCAAGTGAATAGAAGCAGAAATATGCAGAATTTCAGGAGGATTGCATTAAATATAGAAAAGGCTATTAATAAAATTATTTCTGTTAAGAGTAGTTTTGGCTTTATTTATTTTATATACATTGTTAATCCACAAGCCAGCAGCTTACGCTTTGGGTGAAATGGTTCTTGACAGTTTCATTTCATCTAAAATTGGCGCCACTAGAAGATACATCCCTCTTACAGATTTCTTTAAAGTCGCTAGCCTACAAGACCTGATAAATCTATAAGACCAAACTAAATCTTGCGCACAAACTTCTTATAGTTTTGTTTTGATATAGTTACACTCATGACAATCAAGTTTACGGAAATCATATTTCAAGCACATTGCACATATATACCATATGAAAATACAAAACTGAAATCATTACCTTAGAGAAATATCCAACCATGTGACACCCTCGACCATCGCATTCACAAAGAATGTAGAACAAAAATAGATCAACATCATAATAAAGTGTCTTGTGATCAAGGAAAAGTTTAGCCAAATAACAGAGATTTTGCGCATAAACCTTGTTCTTCTTTCCGTCAACCTGTTAAAGATTGCTACGTCAGAGAAACTCCGAAAACGTGTTCCAAATAAAATTTAAAGTTTAAGAAAATCAAACTGGAAAAAGGAATAGAATTATTTTTAAATAACGCGATTCACTTGATACCACCGCAGTTCACTTGATACCACCGCAGTTCACTTGATACCACCATGGTAAAACGACCAAGACAATAGGATTCGAGACAGGAAGTATCTACCAACTATAAAGTGAAAAATGCCTCCTCCAAGCTAAAATCAGACTCCCTAAGACTTCAGTCCTGGCGTAGCTCCCTTACCAAGATACCAACTTGCATGGGTACTTTCAAGTATTAATTTCACAGATGGACACTTACATGAACTTATAGAAAGTGTTGTATACCTGCCATATTCTTTTATGCACACACCCTCCCATCAGGGGAGGACACACATAAAACTCAGTGGGGGCACATGCCCCCACTGAGATTTTATGGAGGAAAAAATCTCTACTTCGATCTATTGATGCAGTACTATATTAGGTTTGTAAATTCAACACAAAATATGTTTGCCTATTTGATAACGCATGAAATTACATGCTTTTTGTAAACAAAAACTGCATGAATCCTATTACGTGCTTTTTGCAAACAAAAACTTTTAATCTTAATGAAAAAACGGTAACGTAATATAAAAAAAATTAATTATCTCAAAAAAAATTTAAAAATTTTAAATAAAATCTCAATGGAATCTTGCAATGTGCTGTCCCTTCGCTGACCAAAATTTCTGGATCCTCCACCGCCTTCCATAATACTCTTTGAAGTGCATCCCAACAAAAATTACCCATGCACATACAAGTACAACCCATTCAAGATCTTTATAAACTTGGTAACTAAATAGCTTTGGATAGAGTTTTATCTATAATTTCATTATAGAGTGTTCCGTTAGTATCGAACTATTATATTAGAGAACCTTGCACATCTTCTTTACCATCCTATTTCAATTAACAAATTTTCGTTGCAACCTTCTTCTTTTTCACTTTTGAGCACGCTATATTAGAATCTCTGCAGACAACGGATGTACTCGAAACTAGGTTTCCCCCCCCTTTTTTTAGATGTTCTACTAGCTTGCATGTAAAAGTTACTTCTTTTTTTCGCTGTGTGTGGGGTTGGGGGGGCTATCAAGTGAATCCCGTGGGATGGACCAAGTTGGATAGGCCAATAGGGAATGAGAATTATGATGAGGAGATCACAAGTTCAAGGCATGCAACCAATACAAGGGGAGAGGAGGCATGCTCTATTTACTAATTAAGTAGGGGTGGGTTCTACATAGGGCCAGTCTCATAACCCAGAAAAATACTGGCAAAGCAGACTCTCAATGCCCAGAAAGAGTGAAGAAGTATAGATACTGGTAAAACGATATGCTTACCTCAAACATAGACAAGGTCCCACTGCGGTATATCTCATCACCTGGAGGATGCTTGAGGTCACACTTCCGCTGCATGATTCATAAATATAATAATAAGTTTATATAAATAACCAGAATAACTAGATAATCACACTAGCCAGAATAAATAGAAAATGGAGATAATTGTCAAACTCTCAAATCAACAGATCTTCCCAACAAGACCAGTGGACCCACATGGATCTACAACAGGTCAGAAAAGGGGATAATCGATGAAGAGGTTAATTTTGTTGTTTATGTGAGTGAGTATAGTAAACAACCCTGGTAATAAATCAAGGTGTATTCCACAAGTTGCAAAGGTAATCCAATGAGGGCCGATCCTGTACACAAGAGCAATGGAATAAACAAAAAAGCCCGACTAAACGAAACTTAGATAGTGGTGAACTAGTAAATACTCTTTCTTTCTTTTTGGAATAATTGGCTGTAACCTACAACAGCTGATATTTGAACCTAGACGATGGTAGATACGTCAGTGTCAAGGGAAAGTTGGCTTGATATTTGCAAGTGCATTTAATGCCCGCAAATGGTCAGGATGTCTATAAATTGCAAGAAAACTTAAAGAAACTGAAATAGGAGTCAGAAGATGTGAATGGCCATCAGAAATTACATTAAGAGTAGAATATAAACTTGAGAAGAAGGTATTTGAATTCTGAATAAAACTATATTATTATTTAATCTTAATGTGAAGTCAATCCAACAATTGAAGGCTTTGATGTGAAGCCAACACAGATTATTGAGAGGAGGAAATAATGCACCCTTTCATTATATAGGCTAGAAGCTAAAAATGTTTGGTCGATCAAGAGTATATAAGACGTACATTGTAAGTGGTGGAGCGTCCCATTTCCAATTACACATCTTGGAAAATTCTGACCTCAACAGGAGCCAACCAACATTAATTCTAATGCAATAAGGTGGGAGAGATTTCACAACTAATGAATATCTGAAGAATCACTAACCAAAGACCATTCCACAACTTTCAAGTTCATATGAACTAAACTGGTTAATCAAAAGAGTAGCTCACCATATGCCTCTGAAGTTGTTCTTTGCGCTTCATAAAATTGAGGCAAAACTCACAAAAGTACAGCTTCAATGAGTCATTGTATTCTGGCGGAAATGGTGAAAAATACCATGTATCTATCTCATATCTGCCGAGTTCTATCTTTGCTATGTTCTTCACTTTAGTGAACTCCTCATGTTCCCTCAAACTGGCAGCATCAAGCTCTTCATGTCCCTAAGCATGAAGAAAAAAATCCAGGTCTTATGCAACCTCATAGTATATTCAACATTATAAAATTAAAAATAAAACAGCACAAATGGAATCCATATAATTGCTGTTTTCTTCGAGTTTCTTGGTGACACACATTATGTGCACCTTGCTTCCAGCTAAGAAAGATTCCTTCTTCTAAAAAGGTTTGACTTTTAAACTTGCAGCTGTTATGCTACACTCTTCTTTTCAGGATACACCATATTAAAAGATATTGGTATTATATCTAAGAGAATGTAGTTAACTAAAATAACTTATACGAGGCTATATGAAAGTGAGTACAGAAATATTATGCCGTTTGCCGGGAAGTTAATCAGTTAAATCGAGCACCTCATCTTATTGGAAACATAAAGACACTACTATTTTGGAAATTAGTTGAGAAGTATACTAGAGAAGACATAAAACCACATAGTTCCTCTGTATCATATCTATGTTGTCATGCCTATAATTATCAAAGAAGTAATTGTCCAACAATGGTTAATAATTACCAGCCTAAAAAGGCCTAACATTATTCTGCAGCAAATTGTATTCTGCAGTTTATTAGACCATATGACACACCTTGTTCAGTGACTTTGAAGTTTATTTCCAAATATAAAATGTAATTATCAATTATCATCAAGGTTCAAGAACTCGGTTTCGGTTTCGGTCTATCATAATTTTATTAGTTTCGCTGGGTTTCGGCTAATTTCACTAATCTCGGTTCAGATTTCGGTTTTGATGGTTTGGGTTCACTTTTTTGCGGTTTTCTAACAACGAAGGCCTATAATGACAGTAAAAATGGTATAAAAAAAGTTTTTAAAGGTTTCAGCAGAAACGATATTGTATGGTTGGTTGCGTATCGGTTTCGGGTTTCGTATCGGTCTCCACCGAAACCGATACGAAACCACCACGTATCGATGGTTTCGGCCGAAACCTCGAACCTTGATTATCATGTCTAATGAAAATGTGCATGATCTGATGCATTAAATACCTTTCAAATTAATGAAAGCAGATGAACATAATGAGCACGGGACAGAATTATAAATTGGAAAACCATGTTTACTTCAAGATGTAGCAGCCAAACGGAATTGACTTTCCAAACGCATGAACAAATTAACTTTGAATAAGGCAATCATACCTCACACCTAAGGATAGACTATATCATCCTTTTTGTTGATTTTAAGTCTTTGTAAGGGGCTACGTTCATAAGGTACGAAAAATAGAATATCGCATGTCAGGGAAACATTTGAAGTTCACGATGCTTTGCCACATTCAAAACAAATAAAGCATACCTCCACATGTGTTTCATCAATCTTCCGCTTCTGATGGCGAGTCATTTTCAAGCTTGTTGCCTAAAACAATCATGAGTAAATCTTCTTATTTTAGAAAAAGCAATAAGTGAAATATTTTTTTCATTACAGATTCGGCTATATGAACTGACAGCTTTCCTTATAAAGGTATCACAACTGAGCATAAAAACTAGTACAAACCTATTAATGCAGATTAGATTCTTTCGTTTACCACAGAAAAAGCAGCAGACAAAAGCATCATATATGTGTTCGACTTATAATAGCAAATAGCTGTTCCTCTCACATGCAATGAGGCAATAATTGCCATCAGAGTAACATAATGCAGTACCTTATCCTCCATCTTTTCATCAGCATTTAGTTCCACTGTATCAAGGTCTAGTTGTTCAAGCTGAACCCACTCATCAAGCCTCCTATTAACTAAAAGCCAGAAGCTAAGTTATGCAAAAATAAAAATAAAAATACTGCACAACTCTGTTATTAATATTAATTAGATGCAAAATAACTTCAATCGATATATTTCAACAGAAAATGTATGTTAATGCTTTTGTACTGCCTTTGGCAGAGAAAAGAGTAGTACTCCAATACTGTTGTAATTTTTCCAATCTGATCAATAAAATCCTATGGGCTGGCTGAGGTCCAAGATAAGTTCCGCTCAAAAAAAAAATGTACGTCAAATAAACATGCAGAATAAGAAGTATGCCACAAGAACCTAATGAAGCCAATAGCATCTAACAACAAAGGGAAAGACCAGAAAGTTCAAATTGAAACAAGATCAATACTCTCAGAAAACTAGAAACTGCTCAGAGGATAGACCAACTGTTAAAACAACTAAAAGAGTAAGAAGACCATGAAACACTATCTTTGGTTGAAGTGATAAGGTGGCATTTTACTCAAACATCTAATTGTAATTATTTTACTTTGCAATAAGTCCGTTCTTCTGGCGTTGATATTGTATCAACCATGCTATGTTTCTAGCATCAATAAATCAAGCAAAAAGGCAGAGATGATTAAATGAACCACAAGGAGTTAATTTTAGGGAAGCAGAATAAAGATGAAGAAATAAAGTAGAGATCTTTTAACTTGAAAATGACAGCACCGCCACAAAGTAGTAATGATGCTTTAACTAAATTTGGCAATTTTGATGGCGAGCTCTTCAGTTCGCATCTCAGCATTAGTAACCTTCAAACCAGGGTTTAAAATCTCGGTGTCAGTATCAATGCTCACTTTTGGGATTAGAATCTCCCATCTTGACTGTATGAGAAGTCTCGGAAAGGAATATCGGATTTTATATCATTGGAAAATGATATTATAAAATTAGTGTTTTCTAAATAAATAATAAAAGTAATTGTGAACAATTTCGTAAATATTTTTGTAATTAACGATGTCTTAGTTGTTTAAAAACTTTGATTTTTATATTGAGAGAGAGAAAGAGAGGCGCCATAGGAGAGAATCTCTCTCTGAGACTGGGCAAAAAGTCACCTCTTCTCCTACATTGGTCGAAAAGCCAACTCTCCACAAATTTTTTTGATGATCGGCGTCGTCCATCTTGATTGTAATGGCCTAAACCATTGTACACCGATTTTTATATAATAATATACTCTATGACCATTGATATGGTTTTGGAAAATGTGCTATCAGTGGTTAACTATTAGAGTTGTGACCATCAGATGCAACTACAAGTAGTATAAAAATCACATATTTTTCTTTTAGAAATTACGTATATATGTCTTAAAATATGTTGACCAAGATGAAAGGTGCCAATCACTAATAAAATTTGATAAATTGTTGATTTTTCACAATTAAGAGAAACGCCTAAGCCATTGACCGCCACATTTCTCTAAAAAAATATATGTATATATATAAACTTTTGATATATATTTTATTATTTTAGTAACAAATAATCCATTATAACACATTAACCTATTATAAACCCATTAGCCGCTTAATACACCCACTAACCCATCATTAATTAACTTAATATTAGTCCCACTAATCATATGTGACACCCAATATCACTCGGTATCGGAACTCGAATGGTCATTTTTAGCATAAAAATCAAATGTCTAATATCACGATTGGACGAGACTTCTAACACAGTCAAGTTAAGAAAAGTGTTAAATTAATTTAGCACGTAACCCACCCCACTCCCTCCCCAATCCCCCAACCAAACAACAACAACAACAACAACAACAAAAAGAAAGAAAGAAAGAAAAAACTACCCTATCAAAGAAATTCCTTGCTAAGCATCCTCACTGAACTCTCAATTTCTCTACTTTATTGTTCAAATTTTTGGCTTTATCTAAGACTTTTCCCATATAAAAAAATATGACCTCGTCATGGATGGTTTCATGAAAGATTTAACAAAGCTTTATATCCTGATATTGACATAACGTCAACCCTCATTTAAAATCAGTTCAAAATTCTTGGCCAACAATGAAGCAAAAAAGGTGCTCATCAATGTTGGCATGATCCTAGTCAAGCAACCGATACCCTCCATGTTAATGGAAAAGTCTACATAAAGGAAAAAAAAGATGACTGTTCACCACGTTTATTTGTATGTATACGCATCCCATTCTATCCATTTTTGTACAGAAATAAATGCTACTGAGATATGTCTGCTACATTTGTGCTGGTTCTAGGATTCAGGGTATTAGAGACGGAAATGAACGCAAACGTATACGCCCGAGGCTAACCGATGATCATCCGAACACGTGCATAGATGCTGAAAAAGTCTCAGAAGAATAAGCAACCAAGACCCAGTGCAAACGAATCTACGTGAAGCGGTTTAGAGACGGACCAAAACGGAGCCATTCTGACTCACCCGGGTAGCAGAAATTGCATGCCAAAAAACGCTAGGTAGCAGCCCTACTCAGAAGGAATCGTCTCGGGTTCATGCATAGATTCATCTTGGGATCCACAACCCGAATCCATTTGGGGAACCGACCTTTGGAGCCTATAAAAGCAGCAAATCTCCAGAGCAAGCCTCATTCATGTAACTAGGATTAACTTAGGGTTAGATTAGGATTAGGAGTAGGTAGTCATCTTCTTTCTTGCTCTCTAACAAGGTTGAAGCTTAAGGGTTAAGTTTAGATTTTCATTCAAGTTGTAAGTTTGATTCCAGTTATAATTTTTCTTGCGTATCTCTTATAATCTTTTTTTTTATTGTTAAAGATTGTCTTTTTATTCATGTACTCTTCTCTTTTCTTTTTCTTTGTAGGGCTGCAATGATGCAAGATGGGATCTTTCTTCATTCGAGAGAATCTTAAGTGCTAACAACCATTAGAATTACTTTCCTTGCCTTTAAATTCAAGCAATTTACTTTCTTACACTTTAATACCATGCTCTTTTCTTTTGTTATTGTTTTATTAATCATGCTTAGTAGTGAGTAGTTCTTTTCTTATCTAGGATGAGGGGAAGTTGGAACATGGATGGCTTAGCCTCCCCGTAACCTCTCTTGATCCAAATTAATTAATACAAACAACATCAATTCCCTCTCTTTGATATTCCATGCTTCCTAATCCATTTGGTTAGAAAATGGATGGTTTTGGCTCCTAATCATTTGAAGACCAAGGTTGATGGTTTATGCTTAAAAAGGATAATGATTGATATTGGTTGGATTAAGTGCTAAATACAAGGTTAGCAAATGGAGGGACAAAGGCTTGACAGGTTATGTAGATTAGGCATGGATGGATTTTACCTCCCCTAATCATATATCTTATGCTTCGTTATGTTAGGAATATGTATGCCCTACTACATGCCATTATTGTATAATATAGTAGATGCTTGGACATATATATAGAGGACTTTCTTACTCGAACCCCTCGCTAAGAAACAACTGAGCAGCTTCACTGCTCAGTCCATCCTTAACAGGCCTCTTACGGCCCCTCCCGCGCTATAAGAATCGAAGCCCTCACCAAGAGGCAACCGAGCGGCTACCCTGCTCGGTTATTCACGGGCAGTTCACTACCCCACGAAACTAGGGATCTAAGCCCTCGCCAAGAGGCAACCGGGCATCACCCTTGCTCGGTCCAACCTTGATAACCCCGACGTATCTTCAGTACGCGATCCCCACGTCGACTTCGGGGCCACGAAGATACTAACCTCTCACCGGTCTTTGCACACTTAGGCAATTGGCAAAATGGTTAAATTCAACTCGACATGCGGTCACCAAATGAAATTCTCTAAGCTCAGCACCGTGCAAACAGAGATTTAACAAGCAAAAGGAAAAACTACGCCAAACACCGCAAAAATACTTCATTCAAAAGTCCTTACAAAGGTATTATTGGCCCCCGGCCTTACAAAAACGCCTAGAGGCTTACAAGATTCCCAAAGCAACAAAAAAATATAAGAAGACGATGGGTTTCGGGCCTTAGGGCCGGGCGCAACCCCGAGGAACACCTTATCCACCATGACCGGGGCCGCGTCTTGAGGATCGGCGCCCATCGCAGGAGCCTCGGCGCTGCCCTCGCCAGGCGCTTCTTTCCCGGCAGCGTTTCCGGGGGCATCCCCTGAGCGTCATCCCCGCGAGCGTCATCCCCGTGAGGATATTCACCCCGGAGCTCTTTATCAGGGAACTCCGGCATCTGAGCTTTGACGGCGTCAAGGGCATCGTGCCAGATAAGGGTAGCGGCTGCGGTTAGGTCGGTGTAAAAATGGTCCGACTTCTTGTAGTTCTCCACCGCCTTCGACGCTCTGAGCTCGGCTCGCTTCATCCCCTCTATCGCCGCCTCCAGCTCCTTCCGGAGGGAGCTCGCCGACTTCTTCAAGGTGCTGACGAGCACCTTGGAGTCCTGAAACTTGGCCTCGGCGGCCCGGGTGGCCTTACGGTGTCTAGCGACCTCCTCCTTCCCGGTCGCCACCTCCTGCTTCCCGGCCGCCTCCTCGTCCTCGAGGACAGCGACCCTCGCCATCGCCGCCTCCAGCTCCAACTTTGAGCTCTCCTCCAGTGAGGAAAACTCGCCCGCGGCTCGCATTGCCGAGGCAATTTCCTCGTCCTCCATCTGAACGACGAGGACGACATGCTGGAGAACCTGAAGAAATCAGAGGGGGTCAGAAAGAAAAGGAAGGTACCAAATCTCACGAATAGAAAGACGCTGAGTGAAAAACCAAGTAAGGTGCGAGCACTAACCTGCACGGCCTCTTGGGCGATGGCCGCCATTTGTGCCCTGAGAGTCTCCTGAGGGATTTTGCCCCCGACCGACCTCTCCATTTCTGTCAGCAGGCTGTCAGCAATGGAGAGCCCTGAGGGCACCTCAAAGCGGAGGTCCCCTCGTCCGCAAAGATCGGGGAGGCCGGGGTGCGTGGAACCGTCCGGTGAAACCTCTTGAGAGACGACGCCCGGGAGCTAGTCTCTATCTCCGAAGCCCGGGCCTCTTGTTCCCTAACCCGCTTTCGGCTCGGCGTCTGGCTGGACTCCGGGACACGGGCCGCACTCGAACGCCTAGGTGGGGCGGCTGCCGGGGGAGCGGGGCTGACGTCGGACGGGAGGAGCTGGCACCTCCAGCCCTCGATCCCTTCTTCTGCTCGTGCATGGCCGCTCAGAATTTGCTCACGTCCATGGGTTCTGCACAAGACAAGATACAATGGAGTCAGCAACGCAAGTAAAAATGAAAATAAACGCAAATCTAACAAAGCGCCTGTAAACTCCTAACTTACCCACGAAATGGGCGGGGCTGAGCCTAGCCCAGCTAAGGGCCTGCTCAGAAAGCAGCACGTTAGCCCGGAAAATGGGCTCCCACTCCGCCACTTTCGCCGCGTCGGGATCGTTCGACTGACTCTCCCACCGACAACTATCCATAGATCACTAGGTGAGCACGGGCCAGTTCTTACTCTCGGGCGGCCCAACAAAGAAAAACTTCTTCTTCCAATCGTAGATGGAAGAAGGTATGACGACGATCGACCCGGCAGCACTTCCCCGCTGTTTCCTAAAGGAGATGTATACCCACCTCGGCTCGCCCACGTGAGTGTCGGGGTGACTTTTGTAATAGAGAGAAGAGGTAAGGGTGCTCGGCCTGAAAGGGATCAGGTGAAACTTCAAACGGATCAGGAACCCAAGGAGAATTCTCCAGGAGTTCGGCACTAGCTGGCGAGGGCTAATCTAAAATGATTTAGCGCCACAATAATCTCGGGAGAGAAGGGCAGGCGCATTTCGGCCCAAAAGGCTTCCAGGTACAGGGCAATCTCCTTACCCCATACCTGATCTGCCCTTTCCCCTTCCTCGGCCAAACATAGCGTATAGCCGGGAGGAATGTGGAAACGGGCCCGAACGGTGGCGAGCTCATCCTCATACCTCATCGTGGATGACACGCCAGGGGCATCCGCGACCTCTGCTTTGGGAACCACCCCTGTCGCGCGACCCCGGGAAGAGGATTTGACCCTACCTTCCCGGGAGGACTCCGACTCAGAAGATGAAGAAACGGAAGAAGAAGAAGCAGCAGAAGAATCTACAGGGGCTTCCTAGACTCTACCCGAGCTATTTCTACAGACTCTTCACAAGAAGACATCTAACCTGATGGAGAGGATGAATCATCGGAAGAGCAAAACGCAGATATCCCGACCTAAAAAGAAGAGTGCCGAGCTAATGAGACTTAAGACGAGGAAATTATGAAGAGGTATGGGCCCTAACGGAGAGCCCATCTCTATTTATAGCTGCCGGCGTACACATCCAACGGCGACAGCCATCTCCTGCCAAAAAGGCTCTTCGCATTCGACGGCCACTGTCACTCCACCTGTCTCGCACGCATTGGTCGCATCCCATCGGGCGCGAGAGACCTGCGGCTTGTCACGTCAACCAACCAGCGCCTGACACATGGGCTGTCGCTTTGACGAAAGTACGCACGATCCGGCGCTTCCTCTTTAATGCAAGATCTGACCTCTGATTCGCTGACGTCATCAAGAAAATACAGCTAATTGCCCAAGAATGCACACTTACGATGTCTTCGAAAATGAGCCCACCTCGGATGACCCGGCAGACCACTCTCGACCCGATCCGTAAGCAGGTCGGGACGATAATGGGAGGCTAATGATGATGCTCGATATCGGTGATCTTTCAGATCGTGACATGTGGCAGACGACGTGTCCCGGAGCTTGCAAGAAAGGACCAAGAACGCTACGTCGGAAGAATACCCTGGGTCTGCGACCCATGGAGACCTTCTGCGACCGACTACACCACTCCTATGCCCGCCTTACAAACAACCGTTGGCTCGCCTCCGAGCCTCCTGCCGAGCTCATCTTCTTCGGTCTCACCGACCGACCCGCGGCGCTGATCACAGGCACCTTCGCCACGGCTCCGTGAATCTCACCATGCGCGAGATATCTGCCGTCCATGATCCTGCGTTCCACGCCATCACGATCCCCCATTAACAAGCCTGTCTCGTCACTAATGCGGGATCCCTCCTATCACGCAGGCATGACGCCGGGGGCGTAACGGCCGGCGTGATTCTCGCGATTGCCTGCCCATTGCTACCGGGTATATAAACCCCTCTTTGAGACGGTTCAAGTAAGTCATTTTCTCCTCACTAGGCCGTTACTCTGCTCAAATATCCGGTCTAACTTGATCGTCGGAGGATCCTCGGTGGTACAACCACCCCGGGACTTCCTTGCAGGTAGTTCAGCCTCAACCACCTCAAACCAATTGAGATCCACACGCTTCGGGAGTCAACCTCCAATTCAATTTCAGCCGTCCATCGTCGCCAACAGCAGATCTACGGAAGGTAACATCTGAATGAGATCCGACATCCGTCACTAGCATAATTACCCTCTTAATTGCTTACAAGTTAAGTGGTAGAGTTGATGGTTTATGCTCCCTAACTTTAGTACTTAGGGTTGATATTTCATGCTTCTCACATATAACTTGTAGGTGATTAGAGGCAAGGTGATCAAGAAAGACGGATTAAAGGAGCTTACCAATTGATTCTAACCGAACCAAATCCTAAGAAACCCTTCTTTATTTTACACTTCCTTTGTGACGCAATCTCTCTCTCACACGCACTCAAACCCCTCTCTTTTAGTCTGCCTTAATCAGATTCTAAAGAATACCATCTTTCTCGTGGGATCGATCAATACTTGCCAGCTAACTACACGAGCGACCCGTGCACTTGAGGAATTCATTTTAAATATTCAAACAATGACGCATTTGATATATAAAATTACGATCAAAGCATAATGCACTAATAAGCCAAGAGCAAAACAAAATATATTCTCCCATTTGTCAACATGGCATCGATCCCCATTTAACTAATGCCAAATAAAACTTTAAGGGGTGTTATTGAATATGGATTCTTATGTACGAGTTGGACCAATTGTCATTGTTGGACAATTTTTTGGATTTGGACTTGGACTCGGGCTTGGACTTATTTCTGGATTTGGATTTGGACTCGGACTTCAGTGCTGGATTTGAATTTGGACTCGGACTTATGTGTTGGACTTGGATTTGGATTTAGATTTTTGGTATGGAGTTCTTGCATAATTTGTATTATGACTTTTATTTTTATGGGGTTTTATAACATAATTTTTTTATTATTTAATCTTATAAATGTGTAAATTTTATCAAATTAATTAATTATTATTTTAAATATTTTAATAAAATAATTATATTAAAAAATTCATAAGAAAGAAGAAGTTCATCATTATCGTGAAGTATAGACTAACCACAAATTTTACAATGTCAAATTGTATATCATCAAATTTTAATATAGTGTTTTGGATATTTGCTCGATATATGATTTTTTTATCAAAGCGAAAAATAAATATAATGTCCTACCTTGTTAGCGCATTGAAAAGTCGAACGAGAAAAGATAAAATCTTGTAAGTAATCAAAATAAGAAAAAATAAAGATTAATACAAAATAAGAAATAATCTTCTATAAAGGAATTGTAATAAATAATTTTAAACAAGGTTGATGCCAAAACACCTTTTTAAGGTTTATTTAAGATGTTATGAAATATAATCTAATTAATTAAAACATAAATAAAAATAAGACGAGATCTAGAAAAAGAAAAATTATTCTAAGATTTTATGAAAAAGATTGCAATTTATAATCTAATCAATCAAAATATAGATAAGAATGAGATGAAATCAAGGGAAAAACACCTTTTTAGGTTTAATGAAAATGTTATATATATATATATATATATATATATATATATATATATATATCAAAGAATAAATAAAGACGAGATGAGATAAAGAATAAAAAGAAAAATAAGTTTTTTAGGGTTTGAAAGAGGGTTTGAAAGATTAATGAAAATGGAGATATCTCAAAGTCCAAGCATAAAAAAAAGTCTCCACATTTTTTTCTTGGACTTTTTTTTCAATTTTTGTAACTTTGCTTTATATAGTTGGACTTGAAATTTGGACATTTGGAGTCCAATCCAAATCCGAGTCCAATAAACTAATAGCACAAAATTTTGAAATCCAAAACCAATAACGGTAGACTTTCAAATCCAAATCCGAGTTCATAACCAATAGTGCTAGATTTTAAAATCCAAATCCGAGTTCAAAACCAATAACACCATAAAATACAGTCCAACTAAAAGTCCAATTCCAATCAAAGAATCCAAGTTCAATAACCCGCCTAGACATTTCCTAATTAGGCTTATGCTTACGTCAAATATAATAAAACTTATTCCTAAAACATTCTCAAATTTCCCAAAAAAAATTCAAGCTTTACACCTCCCAGATCTACGCCTCTTCCAAAAAAAATGATCAAATCAAACACAAATATTTTTATATTAAAAGGAAAAAATCACTCACATTCAGTGTAATGAACGTAATACTCATAATCATTGGATCCCTCATGCGAGATTTTGCGTCGCTCGATGACTTTCACAGGGTGAAGCTTCTGATCTCTCCACCGACACATCACCCGACTCCCAACCTCCAGCGGCAAAGCCACCGCCTTTCTCTCCTTCGCGGTGCGATCGCCTCCGCCGTTATGATCCATCGCTCCGTTACCAGCGCCGTTGGCCGTCGCCGCCTTAGGCGATTCCATGGATCCCATTTTTTTATTTTTTATTTTTTTGGTAGCGGTGATGTTACCGTTGGTGTTCGGATCTGGTTCTTCAGTTTATAACGGTTCCGAGTGGTCTGTGGAATGTTCGTTGGGGGAACGGTCCGGGTGATTGGGTCCGGACCAATTGGGCCGCGTTATTTGAAGCCCAGAAATATTTTTTGGGGAAAATGTCAAAAAGCCCTGGCCCACTCGGGAGTTTCTAAAACCCCTGCAATTTTCAAAATTGCTGGAAAGGGCTTATTGTTGAAAATCTTCGTGAAAAACCCTGGGTTGAATTTCATTTAGGCCGGCATATCTCTCACACTGCTTAGATATTACATGCAACTGTCTAGATATTAAACGCAATTGCTTACTGCTTAGATATTGCAGTAAACTGTTTAAACATTATTATAGGCAGTTTAAGATGGGCCCAAGGATTTTTTGACAAGGCTCAAAAACCCAGAAGGTTTTACACAAGTTCTGAACAGGCTGGGGACTTTTTGGACAATTTACCCTTTTTTCCATATGAGTCCCTTAAACTAGAACCATTTTGAATCTTTTGATACTAGTTTTTCAAATTTTCTGAAAAGGCCAAAAGATTGATTTTATTCCAAATACGCTGTATCCATGTAAAATCCATAAACATACAAGATGAGAGTTGCTTGGTTTGTTGATGTATGGAGTCAGAAGTTCATATATTTTAAGAAAGGTCAGATTGTCAAAACAAAACTTGACAAAGTTTTCCTCTATCAAATACTTTTGGGCCAAAGAATCTCTTCAAAACCCCTTGAATGCAATATCTATTATTGGCATGCAATATGTATTTGGTTAACCGATATATCTGTATTTCCCCCTGCAATATGGATGTGTTAACTAGATATTGTAGAAAACCATACAAATTTTTGCAGGGAGGTGGCTTTTGACAATGGAGAGCTTTTCCAGGAGGGTTTTGAGAAGATTCTTTGGGACTGTGGTTTTTTGACAGCGGAAACTTTGCCATGAGGTTTTTGAAAATTTCCCTAGTATATTAATTCAGGAAATGGTGGCAGCGGCATTCAAGACATGTTACATAAGTTATTCCTTTTTTAGGGAAACAGAGACAATAATGGATGTAACGATGGTGGTAACGATGCTTATGTAAAATTTCTCGATTCAACATCACAACTCAATCCCCTCTCAAACAACTAGACAAATTCTTTCATAATTAGCGGATTCAACGAAACCGATGGTTGTATCTCCCCTTCTTCCCTCTCACAAAGTAATTCCACTTCCTCATCACTAATCATCGACGCCGCTTCTACTCTTTTCGGCCTCCCAAAGCCAAAATCCGTCTCATAAGCCTTAAACCTCGGTGACATTCCAACATACCATCGATTTTCTATCGGTGGAAGAGTTAGAAACCCCGTTTCCCGTTATTCATACCCCTTTAACGGCTCCTTCATTGCCTCGCGTATGGCCTGCTGAATTTCTGCACACGCACGGTGTTAAAATTGTGGAGAAACTTCTGGCAGACGTCTGATGCGAGAAGTACAGATGTCTAGACATGCACGAGAGCCATGTCAGAAATTCAGAGCAACGCCAGACGTCTGACGGAGAGGATGCATACGTTTGGTCAAATCAAAGCCAAAAGAATAGAGCGTAGCTAGACGTTTGTGGCAGACATCTGGAGATACTGAAGCCCGATCCAAAGCAGCGGCAGATGTCTGATGGTAAAGGTGAAGATGTCTGTCCAAAGAGACGAAGCCTTACAGAGAGTTGGTGGACATCTGACTATTTCTTAGTCAGACGTCTGTCGACGGGAAATCTGTGTGAATTTTATGTTTGGTAATTTGACTTTATCTCTTGTTTAAAGTAGGATTAGGGTTTTTCTATATATAGGGACCTCTCATATGATTAATGTACTGCTATTAAAAGAGACTATTGTATTGAGAGGATGAAGACATAGATCTAGATAGATTTGAGAGAAATCTCATAGGGTTGCTCATGGGTGTACTTGATTCGAGATTATAGTAGACTTTAGAGATTCCGCTCTGCCGGAGATTAGCCATACGGTGGATGAATCTCGTTAACAAATCCCTCTATTTTTCTGTGATTCTATTTTCTTATTCTCACACTTTATTATTATTTGTGATCTTTCGTCGGTATAACGTTTGTTGCTGCGAGATTGTTTGTCATAGCATTGATTCTCCGTCATAGGTTATCTCCCAACACACGGGCGAGGCTGTGCTCAGTCTAGAGCTTCCACCATTCAAGTCTTTCGTATAGCGGCCTTAGGAAATTTCCTGTGCATGATGAGATAATTGGAGGGGTGGAAGAGGGGCCGACAGTTGACCATGACTGCGAAAACGCTCATGTCGCGGTCATATTGGCACGAGCATGGGCGATGCTGACCCAAATGTGGGATGCCATGGTGACGAATCCTGTAGGTTGAGAGATGGCATGATTTGCTTCTTCTATTTGGTTTATGATGCGTTGTTTGATGGATCAGATGGATGTTGCTGAAACATGAAAGGTTCTTTGTGTCACTTGAGGGTGAGTATGCATTGGAATAGGAATAACCATCGTTTGTTGAGACAAATAAACTATAAATCTATCTTTAATGTTGGTGTTCGGTGTCCATGCCGCGGAAGCTGCGGCCGAGACTGAAGCGATAACAAAATTTTACGCGAGCACCAATCATGCATAACCCAATAAATCGATCCATACACCTAAACTAGCAAGCTAAAACATGCAAGGGTACGAAACTACAACATTCGACGCGTGTCCACCCAATTGTGGAAGACCCCTCCAAGTTCGAAGACGCCGGGATCATGCTTGAAAATCGACCACGCTCGCCGAAGAAGATCCACCCGAGGGAAACTGGAAGAGACTCCGACCGACGATCCAAACTTGGTAAGGATGGATGGTGGGTGATGTAAGAATTTTTCCATTAAACCTTTTCTTTCTAAACCATACACACTAGAGAGCAAGAAGAAGGAGGAGAGAGAGGTGAAAATGGCTAAGTGTTTTTCTCCCCATGAAGCATGAAGCATGTAGATGAAAAATGATCAAGTTTAGAAAAGAAAGAATGGCTACAACATTTATTACCACATTTTTCAACCATGGTTCAAATAGTGAACCCAATAAATGATCACAATCCAAGCCATTCCTTTCTACAAGCATAAGCATGCTACATGTCACCTCATTTTCCTATTTGATTTTCCAAATGAAAATCAAATATGATGTGTCCTTCTTCTAGAAGCATTCCCGTAAAAATACGGAATACTTCACCCAGAATACGTATCGCTACATATACGCGTATCCGTATAAAAATACGGATAGCACCAAAGAGATAAAATAAATAGTGAACAATAATACAAAAATTGGTAGGAATATGTATACCCTAGAGGCCATTATTGTATATTATAGTAGGTGCTTGGACATATATACAGAAGACTTTCTTGCTCGACATGATAGTATGCTATCTGGTTGCTCTTTATCTTAACATGTACACTTGTTTTACTTACTGTCTCTTTGATACATGTTGATAAAGCCCTTAGGATGTTGGCTTAACTATCAGGACTATGATGCAGATCATACTAGTGGGGTTTGAGTAGTCCATAAGCACATCCTTTAACAATTCCTAGTCGAGGGAATATCGAGACAGGGCATCGATATTCCAGAGTAAACTAGTGTGTACGTTTCTTGACCCTGTATGGGGCGATGGTTGATCCCATAACCATTGGTGTTTGACATCAAATATTGTACATATGTGCTCATTAGAGAATGGGTACACCGAACAAGACTCGCCGAGAACTCTTAGATGGTACCATACCTATCGTCAGATAGCAGTTCTCTGGTGACACTTGTACAGATTAGTCTGTAAACCCAAGATCGTCATAGTGTCTTGTGTGGTTCCCACTGTGCTTTGATTTTCTCCATACCACGGTTCAAAGGAGTCGTGTAAACAGATGGATTTTGGGTACAGTCCCGAGTCACATGAAGGCAGTGAGCGATAGGAGGGGTTTCGTCTCTCCCGGTATTGGGAGTTGATGTCGCTCTATGCTCGATTGGCTATAACAGCAAGTCCCTGGTTAGGGATGATGAGATTTACTGGTAAGTGTTATCAGTAGTTTCTCGAAAAGTTATAGGCCAAACATCGGCATGACTTATCAAGTTAGTGGGGTCTGACGATTTCACCCTCCAGACTTGATATGCGACATATCAGACGAAGAGACCAGACTGTACGGTAAGTGTTGCTTATAGGCTTTACGGGAGTTTGTACAAGTTTGCTTGTTGATATTCTATTCGTTCAATACCTGAGTAGCCGTTACGTCCAGGTAGTACCGCTTACGGCTTGTGCGTATCTGATATGATCATTACCTACTGCTGGCATATTGACGAGCCTTTAGAGTCCCACATAGAGGTTTCCTAACTCAAGCGAAACGAAGTAGGGCACGTATGGAGATATATGCGAGAGCTTGATTAAATACGAGTATATGATACCGTATTCTAATCTAGCGATATTTGATATTAGCCGGGTTATATATGATATAACCGGATTATTGAATCGAGTGTTGATTCAATGATTTGATTTATATATATGTTAATATATTTGATATTAGCCAGGTTATATATGATATAACCGGATTATTGAATCGAGTGCTGATTTAACAATTTGATATATATATATATATATATATATTAACTGATATTAAATATTAGCCAGTTATATGTGATATAACCGGATAATTGAATAAAGTGTTGATTTAATGTTTTGATAGACATATATATATAATATTAGTCGGTTATATATGATATAACCAGATTATTGAATCAAGTGTTGATTTAATAATATGATATGTATTATATTTGATATATATATTAACTAATATTAAGCTCACTTAAGATTTTCTTCTCTTTATATATATTTATATATGTGATAAATATATGATATTGTATAATGGTTGATGATATAAGGAACTAGGATGTGTGAGAATCACATTGAGAATGAGATATTGATAAACATTTTTGAATTAAAAGAATTGAAGAATGAGTCATGGCTTGAGATATTTTGAGAAGCCATGACTCATCTTCTATTCTTGGATTATTCACTAGATATTTATCTCTCTCATTCTTATCTCATTCCATGACTTGAGTTTATGGTAAACGCTCTCACAATCATCCTTGTTCATCTTCTTCATCTCTTCACTAGAATTTTCTTGAGTTGAGAAAAAGAAAAGAGAAAAATATTTTAAGTGAGCAAATCTTCTACTTCATCAACTTATACTAATCTAGCCCATTAGTTTAGGCTGTTAACTTCACTAATAGCTTAATTAGTGAAGTGTGAGCTTGAGTGAGAAAGACTTCAAGGTGGATCACTTTCGGCGACGAAGACAACAAGCAAGATTGTTCCAACCTTCAAGTAGAGTCATGAGAAGAGTTATAGGGACTTCAACTCAGAGTTTTAGAAGTGAAGGACTGGACTACAAAGGTTGTAGTTTCCCATCACTCAATTTAGAACATTACTTGCTTACTACAAAACCCTAATTCTCTAGTTCGATTCTAGTTTAGTATACTTAGCACTCAAAATTTTTAAAATTGCATACTTGATTCTCATATAAACCTAGTTGAGGTGCTAAGAAATACTTTCATAGTATCAGAGCCAAGCTAGAGGCTTAGGAATGCATTAGACGAAGTTAAAGTTTTCGATCGACGTTTTAAACGCGAGTTTTGGCTAGTTTCTGTCCATTTTTCAAAAGTTGATATTTTCACAATTAAAAATTCTCAGAAAACCATTCAGGTAATTCTATGGAGTCACAAGAAATACAAGAGTCTAACTCCTCTAAGTGGCCGTGGAACAGCCGCCTAAACCATGTTTTGGCCGTGATTCCGCTGCCTACTTGAGGGGTTAGTGACTCAATTTTCTTCTTCTGCTTCATTTTGATATTTGTGACTTTCTCGGTAATTTTAGTGAGGCTCAAGTTGTTGAGATCTCTGTGAATTGCTGTTGTTTGAAACATCGATCGAAATATTTAACGTCGTCTATATTGCTATGATTATGTGATACAATTTTTTGGAATCCACATTGATTGGTTTTGTGAAAACTAGTTATCGATTTGTAAATCTCGCATTTTAGTCTCAAATGATGGATTGCCATGGAGTTTGGATTTGGATCGAAACCCCGTCGTAATCTCGTATCGTACATGAATACTCGCCGGGAAACACAAGTAGACGACCATGCCCCAACGTCCTGACCAAGTGACTATAGGAGAACCCCGTGGCCAAAAGCATCCACTTTGGTGCTCGCGGCCACGGTGTTCCGCCCAAGTGCACTTCGTTGACGGTCCCGGGGGTGCGGCTATCTACTAAAGTTCCCGATGAGCCTTCAAATCATTAAATCGGGAATCTTGTTGAATTGCCCGACTTTATATTTGAAAAGTGTTTTCAATTCGAGACTTAAATACAAGGTTTATAGGGTTAGGCATGAAATTCGGAATATGTGATAATCCGGGTTTATGATGTCTAAATATGACGCGGATTCTAATTATTGTAGTTTTCATTCTTTTCTGCGACCGTAAGTGTAATATGTGGCAGTATCCCCGATCTCGTCGCTATACGACAATGACATTAGAGATACGCATATTTACTTACATTGATGACATGTGATGTTATTGTGTTGCTATCGATATGTTATATTGGATCATCGTGATTGAATAGCCGGAGGGTTTTACGTGAGATTAGAGTTTTTCAATTTTCATTCATGTAAATATTTGTATGTAATATTCTTTTATTGGGACACTTCCGGGTTGAGGTTGTTTTCTCCATTTGATGTATATTATTTACTTTTCCGCATTAGGATAGACCCAAGGCGGGGAGCTCAAGGAACTGGGTTCTAGAGTCCAGTGGGAGGCCATCTCGAGGAGTTGAGATCGGTCGCCTAACTCTAAAATTGACAGGGTTGCTTGCCGCTCTCGTAGGGGTCTAGGGATGTGGGCTTGGCTATTCATCATGACCGTGGAATCCGTGGTTTTCGTTACTGGCTTAATCTAAAACACGGACCTCTTAGTATATCCTATATTTCATATATCTGATTATATTGTTTCTGTGATGTGATTTGATCATATTGTTACTTATATGTATGCCCTAGAGGCCATAACTGTACATGTGATGTATATTGTAGTGGATATTTGGACATATATAGGAAGGACTTTCTTGCTCGACATAATGGTATGCTATCTGGTTGCTCTTTGTCTTAATATATTGACTTGTATATGTTATGTTGTCTTGCTCTCATATGTTGATAAAGCCCTTAGGATGTGTACTTGACTACCAGGACTATGATGCAGATCATACTAGTGGGGCCAAGGGTAGTCCACAAGTACACCCTATAATTGTTCCTAGTCGTAGGAGTATCGAGACAGAGCATCGATACTCCAGAGTAGACTAGCGTATACGCTTCTCGACCCATGTGATGGGCAATGGATGATCCTATATCCATTGGTGTTTGACATCAGAGAAGGTATACGGGTGCTCAGTGAAGACTGGGTACACTGAACGGACTCGCCGAGAACTTCTAGATGGTATTATACTTATCGTCGGATAGCAGTTCTCTGGTGACACTGGTACAAGTTAGTCTGTAGACCTGAGATCGTCATAGAGTCTTATGTGATTCCTACAGTGCTTTGATTTCCACCATACCACGGTCAAGAGAGCAAAAAGGTGGTTTTTGGGTACAGTCCCGAGTCACATGGAGGCAATGAGAGATAGGAGGGGTTTCGTCTCTCCCGGTATTGGGAGTTGATGTTGCGCTATGTTCGATTGGCCATAACACGAAATCCCTGGCCAGGGTTGCTGGGATTTACTGGTAAGTGTTACCAGTAGTTTCTTGAACCGTTATGGATCTTGCATCGGCATGCCTTATCAGGCTATTGGGGTCTGACGTTATACCACCACCAGGCTATGATATGCGACATATCAGACGAAGAGACCGGACTGTACGGTAGTGTTACTGATTGGATTCATAGGAGTACGAGCAGGCTTGCTTATTGATCTTCTGATCGCTCAATACCCGGGTGGCCATTGTTGGATATAGTGCCCTCAAAGTCAATTATTGGATCACATGCACGTGATTGCAATGATTGAGGGAGGACCTATGCCGGTAGGACAGTCTTACTCAAGATGATAGTATGCTATCTAGTTTATCTTTATCATCGTGTACAGCTTTAGGTGACCTTACAGATCACTATTACACATTGATAGAGCTCTTAGGATTCTTTCTTAACTACCAGCAGTATGATGGCGATCATATACGTGAGAGTTGGGTAGTCTATAAGCACATCCTTAAAGTGGTCCCTAGTCGTGAGAGTTTCGAGTCTGGGCATCGATACTCCATTAGTAGACTAGTGTATACAGTCGAGACCCCGACGAGGGGCGGTGGCCGGTCTCACAAGCCATTGGTGTCAGTTGGTTCACCTAAGATGTATACAGGCGCTCATTGGGTTATGAGTATACCGGACATGACTCGCCGGGAATATCTAGTTGGTATTTATACCTGACGTCAGATAGCAGTTCCCTGGTGACATGTGTACAGGTTAGTCTATCGACCTGAGATCTTCATTTGTCTCGTGTGAGTTCCCACTGTGCTTTGATTACTACCCTACCACGGCTCAAAGGAGTCGTGCAAACAGGTTTTAGTTGGGTACAGTCCCGAGCTACATGGAGGCAGTAAGCGGATTGGCAGGGGTTTCGTCTCTCCCGGTATTGGGGGTGAGATCGCGTTGTGTCTAGGAGAGCCATTACACGAAGTCCTTGGCCAAGACATGAGATTTACTGGTAGGTATTCCAGTTGTTAGTGTATATACCCTAGAGGCCATTACTGTATCATACTAGTTTGTATATTACTTAATGGAAGCTTGGGATATTCACCTTGTATATACAATCTTGCTCAAAATAGTAGTATGCTACTTGGTTTGTTTCTACTTAAATGTGTACATGTGTTTATTTTTATTATATCACCTATACGCATTAGTGGAGCCCTTAAGATCTTTGCTTGATTACCAGCGTTGTGATGGCAGTCACACTAGTGGGGGCTGGGTAATCTATAAGCACATCCTTATGCAGGTCCCTAGTCGCAGGACTATCGAGACATGGCATCGATACTCCGGAGTAGACTAGCGCATGCGCTTCTCATCCCAGTGTGGGAGATGGTCTGTCCCACAGCCATCAGTACGTCGTACTGGAGATAGTATGCGGGTGCTCGTTAGGTTACGAGTACACTGGACAGGACTCGTCGGGAACTGACCGGTTGGTATTATACCTATCGTCAGTTATCAGTTCCCAGGTGACATGAGTACAGCTTAGTCCGCTGACTTGACACTATCACTTCGCCTCGAGTGTGTTCCCACTGTACTTTGATTACTACCCTACCACGGCTCAAAGGAGTCGTGCAAACAGGTAGTAGTTGGGTGCAGTCCCGAAGCACTTGGAGGCAGTGACGGTTAGACAGGATTCGTCTCTCCCGGTATTGGGGGTTGACATCGCGCTGTGTCTAAGAGAGCCATTACACGAGTAGTCCCTGGCCAGGGCAAGCGGGATATACTGGTAGGCTTCCAGTGTTATCTCAGGGTGTATTGGGCTTCACTCCGACACGACTTGTACCGCTATTAGGGGACTGACGTTTTACCGCCCCCTAGGCCCGCCATGCGATGTATCAGACGAACAGACCGGACTGTACGGAGATTGTCACATTCAGGCTCAGTAGGAGTTCAGATGGGTTTCACCTCGTCAGTCTTCTTGTCGGCATCTACCTGGGGACCGTTACGCACAGCTAGTGCCGCTTGCGGTCTGTAGTTAAACCCACTTCCAGCGTAGTGTCGAGTCTTTAGAGTCCCACACAGAAAGCTATTCGCCTTTAGGCAAAAGAGTAGAGGTCGCATGGTTTTGCGACAGGGTTCAGTCACATCCATGCACTTGTGCACGTACAGTGTCCGGACAGTTTATACTAGCGGGCTTTGGTTTAAGCCAGATCCTAGTGTACCTTTTGGGATTGGTTTTATCCAGTATGCATCCGTGTTCCTCGGAACGCGGATGCGGGTGTGTATGCACAGTTGACGGAGAGACAGAGGCAGAGAATTCTCATTAGGGTTGTTGACCGTTGACCGTTGACTATTGACTTTTTGCTCAACCCTAATGAGAATATGATATATGATTAACAATTATATTAATTAAGTATTATGGTGATATGGTTGTTGAGGGGTTGACTTTGTTGACTTGTTGACTTTGTTGACCGGTTGACTAGGCTTGACTAGTTGACCATCATGATAACAATAGCTATCATTTCATGGCAAAGACTTTTGCTTGCTTGCTCTCTTGTGCAAAATGAGTGCATGAAATGATATGGCTATTGTTTCTTAAACCATCACATAATACTTGATTGCTATGATGTGTTATGATGGTTATGGATTATGAGAGCTAAAGGAGAAAAGTCTTCTCTCATTCTATCATTCTCATTCTCTCTCTTGTTCTTGAGCTCTCATCTTCCTCCTCTTGCTCTCCCTCTCTTGAGTCTATGGTTCACTTGTCTCATGAGTTGAGAACCAAGAACCATAGATAAAATCCCAAACAAACTCTTCTCTACTCACTCTAGTTCACAAGGTTTGGCAAACCGAGTGAACTAGTTTCTTCAAAGTTCGAAGAAGGAGCCAAAGGTAGAAGCTTTCAGGTGGATCTATCTTCGGCGCAAGGAGACGACGGGGAGAAGCCAATTCGGACAACCATCGAGGCTTGAAGACGAAGGAGTTCGAGATAAGAAAGGTATAAACCCCCTAACCGAGTAGTTAACAACTCCTAGTCAGGTTGTTAGTTAGATGTTTAACAAAGATCCGGGTTTTAAGTCCATGTTACCACCTCTAGAAAATTGTTTTTCACCAAATTCCGTATGCCCGAAAGTACCGGGAGAGGTAGCATGGACTTACAGTGGTATCAGAGCCTAGTTAAACTCTATCTAACATGTTAGCAAAGTAGCTAGAAGATCGGTCAAAGAAAAAGTCCCGAAATGAACCCCGATATCATGCTTGCTGTCGAATTTTTCCTCTGTTCCAAAAATGATAAATCATACTTTAAAATTCGGCTCAGGGTTTTTATAACAAACTGACAAAATTTCGTCCACTGAACCGATCAAAGCGCCGCGGAAACGCGGCGGGAGCGTGCTCCCGCCGCGGTTCCGCGGCCGAGTTGACTCGGTAGTGGGAAATTTTGGTTGCAGTTTGTTCAGTGGGGTATTTTGGGATTTTTGGAATATGTATTTTCTGCCCAGATTTTCCAGAACGAAAATTTTGTGTTTGGGGCCTGAAAATCCGTATTTTTGATCGAACTTCTAAAAGACTTAAGCTGACGGGTTTTTTTGTGATGTGATATTTGTATTGAACGTCTGCTAATCGCTATATGTCGATTAGTGGGGGTTATACAAATCTGTGATCTGTAATGTTATTGGAATGTGTATATGAATTCATTGGATTGTCGCGGGTGAATAGCCGGGGGTTGTGAGACGAGAGTTTTCTTTTCTTTCAACTCATGTAAATTTGTAAATTGATGTAATAATTATTTGTATGACCGCATAACCGGGTCGGGGTTGTAGCCGTAATTGTATAATTTCTTTTTACTGTTTTTGCTCCTAGGATAGACCCATGGAGGGGGTGCACAAACTACCGGGTATGCCGAAGTGCCGAGTGGCCTACTCACGGAGTTGAGGGAGGTTGCTTCGCTTCGGGTACTTGGCGGGTAGTTTGCCGCACCCGTAGGGGTCTTGGGTGGGGTATTGGCTATTCACCGCGACCGTGTAATCTGCTTTTCGTTACAGGCTCGTACGAATTGCAGATTCCTACTATATCCAATGTGTTCATCTGTGATCTGAAATGGCTATCATTGCAGTATATCTATATATGATATTATTTAGGCGTTGCTTATGTTTTACAGCCGCGCTAGCCCAGCCCCCGCTCTGTCGTTAGTTAAGTAACCTAACGGGTAATGACGGGGCCCCGTGGCGAATGCGAATGGCATAAGCGTACGTCATATTTTGGTTGTTTTCTGCAATGGTAGGATTAAATGATGGGACGCATTAAAAGAACTAATGCAAGAATATCACGCATTAAAAGAACTAATGCAAGAAAATAAACCAAGTTAAAGTCGTTGGAACACTTTCGAAAAACCACTCGGTTCTTTTCAAAACCAACTTTTAAATGCGGAGCTTGAGCCACTCCTTTTTAAAAGCTATCTCGTTCCATCGATTATATCAAGTTCACTACGTTCACGGTTTAGCCAAAACCATTCGTAGCCCTCCATCATTTCAGTTAAATATTCGATAGTATTCAAGCTATGTATTTTGACCTCACGCCAAGGCATAGTGATTGGTAGCTGCCGGATATTTATCTGTTGCATAGATAGAATGCGTTGGTTTGGGACAGCCGTACTACCATTTTGGCCTACGTCAAGGGTAGGTACGGATGGGTTCAAATTAACCTGGATAATGATGGGAAGAACTTGACATGTGACTTATGACATTTTGATCTCACGCCAAGGTCATAAGAGCATGGGGCAAAAATCCACATCGGGAGTTTCAAAAGAACTGAAACTTGCTAGTGTTGCATACCATTTGGAGTGTGATGATTCTGGTAGGAATCCTTCAGTTTTGTCATGCGATGATATTTGGATCCCGATCCTAATGTGAGTATATACTACTTCTCGGGAAATTTCTCACTTAACGATCAATGCTATAAACCAAGTAGGTGTCTAGAAAGGTGTTAGCGGGGCTACGCCCCCAGGGAAAAGAGGTTATTTAATTAAGGAATGTCACGCCCCGCTTTCCAGAGTACGCAAGATTGGGCACGTAATATAGCCAACCATGCTACCTGTGGGTAGGAAGTGTCCATCCACAGTCACATTACGGTTGTAGAGATATCAAGAACAATATAAATAAACTAAACTATCACATGTCCAAATCCATAATAACAAGAGTCAATAAACAATAAGTGCGGAAGCAAATGATCCAATACAATAAATAAATAGTACGTCCCATAATGCGGGCTCACATCTGGAAATGAAATGAAAAAATGACTAATCACTAAGGAACTCACAGATCAGCCTGCTGGCTGAAGTACTCCTGCTCGGTCGTCGACAATGGTAAGGAATCTGGGCCATGCAAAACCCAGACGTCAGCGCGTCATGTCAACCAATAATATAATATAAACATGTTAATAAGCAATGCAGGGATGAACATGAATGAAGCAGTACTATGAAATAACAGTGCCGGGTAATGTGCAGTGGTAACTAAACTGTCCTATCGGGTTTCTACTCTAAAGTCTTTGAAATCAATTGGTGACTCGTCGATGTAACTCAATAGTATCCCGTGCGTGCCCGGGACCACGGTCAAGATTCTCGGGGCTGAATCCGAGACGTGCCGCTAGGCAGTAATAGGTAGCAGGATGGGCGAGTGATGTCAGCATCATCACACCGGGGCTGGCCAAGCCTGTAAGACTGATCAGAACAGGTATCGAACTGTTGAGTTAGAAGTCGGTTTCACCTTTGATTTCCCCATACCCCCAAGTTATGTATGTCAGGTCAGGTATTCAGTAATCAAGGACTAATGCCAACACAGAATCAGGTAACAGGTCAGGTTTGTCTGGATAGACAACATGAATGGTCCGTGAGGACCCCAAGTCAGGTTTGTTGGCATTAGGCATGAGATCAGGTAACAAGTCAGGTCGTAGTACAACAGGTTGAGTCGGTATGTATATATAGGGTATCATGTCCGGTGTATCAGTATGTAAATATATGTCATATGTAGCAAGGTCCGGTCAATATGTAGTGCAATCGAGTATGTGCTCACAACAGGTATACAATCGAACAATGAACAGCAGCAAGAGTTTAAAGTAAACGGCAATAATAGTCACTTAATCACAATGGTGCTTTGTATTATCTTTATTAACAGGTTCAAGCACCCTTAGGGTGCAATAGTCACAGGGTAAAGCAATATCAATAACGTAAAGCAATGAAGCTATATGAAATTAAAACTAAAGCATAAATAATTGTCACATGGATGATCTAACAAATAAAGCAAGGACGTTCTACTTGGTTTAGTTAGTTAAAGCATGGATTAATAGCAGACCAATTAATTACAAGAAGCTACTATAATGATTCAATGTTAAAGATAATTGCAACCGCCAATTCTAAGTTATACTAAAATATCGATATTACTATCACTGTGTGGTTATATTAAATAATATGATAATTAAATGTATAGCAAGACTTGATCTTGTATTAGCATGTTAGAGCAAGTATTCGGATACTTGCCTCGACGGTTTCGCAAACCGGAAAACACGAATGCAACGTCGGCGGAAAACACGAGACGGATGCACGGGCCACGGATCGAGTCCAAACAGCGAACAGCGGGACCACACGGACCAGAGTACTTCGCTGGAGAGTCAGGTCCAGTCGTCGGCACGGCCGGAATCCGGCGAAATGTCAAAATGGCGACGAAGTTAGCAAAACACAAAACATATCAAGTAACGACCAGAGAAGGGTTACACGAAGGAAGATGGTGAAAGGAGGCTTACAGGGGTAGCAAGGGTGCAAACGCGACGGGGTTCGACGGCGAGGGGCATGCCGGCGGCGAACAGGGAATGCGGCGAGGGCTTGGAGGTGGCTGGATCGAGATGCAGTGAGTAGGGGAGAGGCAAGGGCCTGGTCTGGGCTGCAGGAGGAAGAGGAGGTGGTCGTCGGTGTGCTGGCGACGACGAGGGGGTCGACGGTGTCCTTTTCCGGCGAACCAGAGGGTTAGGTGATGGGGTTAGGCTCGGGTTCTGTCGTGGCCGGCGAGGGAAGGAGGAAGAAGATGAGGAGGTCGGGACGAGGGTGAAGGGAGGAAGGCTTTGGCGTCGTCGGCGATGGGAGGCGGCGGCGACGGCGGGCACCGCGTGCAGGAGGTGGCGTCGGGGTTGGGTTTGCAGGCTCTGGAAGGAGGGAGGAGAGGAGGTAGGGGGTGCGGTTAGGCTGTGGAGGCGAGGACGGTGACGGCGAGGTCGCGGGGAGGTCGACGGCGACGGCAGGAGGTGGCTAGGGTTGGGTTCGAGGGTTCGTCGATGGGTTTCTGCGAGTTGAGGACGTAAGGAAAATATAAGGGTTAGAGAGAGAGAGAGGATTTAAAGGAGGAGAGAGAGAGATTTTTGGGAGAGAGAGAGAGAGATTAGAGAGAGGAGAGATAGAGAGATAACGAGGTGGGGCCCACGAGAGAGATTAGCCTCGTGATTGGCTGGGAAGTTTTAAAAGGAAAATTTTAAAAGATTTTTAAAAGATTTACACGTTAAATATGAAACAAAATTATATATTATATGGTTTAAATATATTTAATTAAATGGGCATTTCGGCGCTAAATGAAACATTTCTAAATCGCGCCCGGGTTGCGTCCAAATGTTTCAAATTCAAATTATAGGATTTTAAGCGAGTTCCAAATTTTGAAATGAGGTGTTTTATGATTAAAATGCATGCCCCCAAGTCGGACACTTGCACGCGCGCGTAGTCGTCCAAACTTGCCCGTTTCACCGAACGGGATGAAATCTCGACACGCGGACGCTACCACGCGACTAGTGGCGACGAGTAAGCCAACATGGATATTTTTAATTTCATTTTAGATGTTAAAATTTGTTATATGCCAAAATGACCTAACCGGTTAAAATTTAGCAAAAAGCACCAAACAACCAGGATAATTGTAATGAGCAAAGTATAACACTCAACTAGAAATAGAAATAGTATTATTGGGCTCGGGTGTTACATCATACCCAACTACAAAAGAATTTCGTCCTCGAAATTCCAAGAATACAAGATAGCTAACTACAGGAAAAGGTGAGGGAATTTCTGCCGGATCTCGTCTTCTCGCTCCCAAGTGGATTCTCCATGCAATCGATTACCCCAAGAAACTAGCACAAGAGGGATAACCTTGTTCTTAAGAACCTTTTCTCTTCGATCCTTGATTTCAACTGGTCGCTCCTCAAAAGTTAGGTCCTCTCGTACAGTCAACTCCGAATGATCTAAGACGTGAGTCTCATCGCGAACATACCTCCGTAGTTGAGATACATGAAACACATCGTGCACTCCTGCCAAGGACTGTGGTAACGCCAAACGGTACGCTACCTCTCCAACACGCTCCAATATCTCGAAGGGTCCAACGAATCGAGGACTAAGCTTTCCCCGACTCCCAAAGCGAATCACCCCTCTAGTCGGTGATATCTTCAGGAATACCAAATCACCCACGGCGAACTCTAGAGGTCTTCTTGACGTGTCAGCCCAACTTTTCTGTCTGTCTTGAGCTGCCTTCATATGCTTCCTGATTGTATTCACCTTCTCGACTGTCTGTACCACCAAATCTGGTCCTAGTAACCTTCGTTCACCAACATCATCCCAACAAACAGGTGAACGGCACTTACGACCATACAACGCTTCAAACGGAGCCATCTGAATAGTCGCTTGGAAGCTATTGTTGTACGAAAACTCCACCAGGTGTAGATGATCCTCCCAAGAACCTTTGATGTCCAACATGCAAGCCCTCAACATATCTTCAAGGGTCTGGATCGTCCTCTCCGATTGCCCATCAGTCTGAGGATGATAAGCTGTGCTAAACTTCAATCGAGTCCCCAAACTTTCTTGTAAACTCCTCCAGAAGTGCGACAAGAACCGAGTGTCCCGATCGGACACGATGCTCACCGGTACTCCATGCAATCTTACAATCTCCTGCATGTACCGCTCTGCCAAAGTCTCCGTCGATTGACCAACCCGAAAAGGAATAAAGTGAGCTGCCTTGGTCAACCGATCGACAATCACCCATACAGCATTGTTGCCCTTTGGACTCCGCGGTAAAGCCGTCACGAAATCGATGGTTATATGTTCCCACTTCCACTGAGGAATCGGAAGTGGTTGCAACAAACCAGCAACCCTTTGGTGTTCAGCCTTGACTTGCTGACACACCAAGCACTTAGCCACGAAGCGAGCAATCTCCCGTTTCATACCTTCCCACCAGAAGTGCTGTCGAATATCTCGGTACATCTTTGTCCCTCCTGGATGTACAGAGTAAGCTGAACTGTGTGCCTCCTTCATAAGCTCTTCACGCACATCTCCTTTTGGCACACACACACGGCTACCATACCTTAACGAACCATCTTCATGGATCAGTAAATCGGTTCGCAGTCCGGCTTCAACCTGCTCTCGAAACTTTTGCAGTCTAGGATCCTGCGATTGTGCCGCTTTAATCTTCTCAACTAAGGACGATTGTACTTGCAATTGCATCAACTGTCCCATAGCATGTGGTAGCACAACCTCCAAGTCAAATCTCCGAAAATCCGCAATGATCTCCCTCTGTGCAGTCAATACCTGAATCGCTGGTAACCGACTAAGCGCATCCGGCACGACGTTAACCTTTCCCGGATGGTACTTAAGATCAAGGTCATAGTCGGCCATCAGCTCCAACCATCTGCGTTGCCTCATGTTCAACTCCTTCTGGGTGAACACATACTTTAAACTCTTGTGATCATTAAAGACTTCGACTCTCTCGCCCAAAAGGTAGTGTCTCCAAATTTTCAAGGCGAAGATCACGGCCGCAAGCTCCAAGTCATGAGTCGGATAATTCTTCTCATGAGTCTTCAGTTGTCTCGATGCGTAAGCTACGACCTTCCCATTCTGCATCAAAACACATCCCAATCCTTTTCCAGATGCGTCGCTGTGAATTACCAGTCCTCCTGAATTATCTGGTACGTTCAGGATAGGGGCGGTTATCAACTTCTGCTTCAACGTCTCGAAGGCCAATGCACATCCATCCGTCCAAACAAACGGTACCTCCTTGCGCGTGAGCTTGGTTAACGGCTCTGCCAAACGAGCGAAGTTCTCCACAAATCTCCTGTAGTATCCGGCGAGTCCAAGAAAACTTCTTATCTCAGCCACATTTCTTGTTATAGGCCAATCTCGAACCGCTGCAATCTTCTCGGGGTCAACGGCGATTCCATCGCCCGACACGATATGTCCCAGAAATTTCACTTCTTCCAGCCAGAATTCGCACTTACTCATCTTCGCATACAATTTCTCCTGTCTCAGCGTCTGCAGTGCGATCTTTAAATGCTCAGCTTGTTCCTCCGGACTCTTCGAGTATACCAGAATATCGTCAATGAATACCATAATAAACTGGTCCAAGAATGGCGAAAAGATTCTGTTCATCAAATCCATGAATATTGCCGGCGCATTCGTCACTCCGAAGGGCATCACCAGATACTCGAAATGTCCATATCGAGTTCGAAACGCCGTCTTGCAAATGTCTTCTGCTGTCACTCGGACCTGATGATATCCTGATCGCAAATCCAGTTTCGAGAATACCCTCGCGCCACTAAGCTGCTCAAAAAGTTCTCCAATGCGAGGGATCGGGTACTTGTTCTTAATAGTCACCCGGTTCAATTCTCGATAATCAATGCACATCCTTCTCGTGCCATCCTTCTTCTTTACTAAAAGAACTGGAGCTCCCCAAGGCGAGTTGCTGCTTCGGATCCAACCCTTCTCGAGTAATTCACCAACTTGCTTCTTAACTTCTTCCAATTCCACTGGTGCCATCGGATAATAAGATTTTGATACTGGCGCTGCACCAGGAATAAGGTCAATTGCGAACTCCACGTCTCGCTTCGGCGGTAAGCCCGATATATCTGCAAATACATCCATAAAGTCGCGAACAACTGCCGGCTCTTCATTACTATCAACTTCCATTGCTGTAAGAACACTGCGTGTCGGCCTAGCCCTGAACTCGACTGGCCCGACAGAACTGCTTCCCCCAGTGAAGGTAAACTCAGGGTGTCCGGGAATCTGGAAAATTACCTTCCTTGCCCTACAGTCGATGTGGGCGTGGAAAGTGCCAAGGAAATCCATTCCCAAGACAACTTCATAGCTGCCCGTATCTATCACCAAGAAATCTGCAAAGAGCTCCCGTCCGCATACAACAACTGTACAATCCCTACACTCCTTACTAGCTATGATTTTCCCATTCCCAGTGTGTATGTCCCAAAAACTAGACAGGGTCGTGCAGGTAATCGAGTGTGTAGTTATAAATTTGGATGACATAAAACAGTGGGATGCTCCGGAATCAAATAATGCCAATGCGGGAAAACCATGAACGAGTAAAATACCTGAAACCACTTCTCCTGATGCCTTAGCTTCCTCAGCTGTCAACGTGAAAGCTCGAGCCTGATTTGGTCCTTGAGTCAGCTGTTTCTGCCCTTGGAACGGTCTCTGCGGAGGCTTCTGTATATCATCTTTCGTGCGAAGCTTCGACGGACAAGCACCAACTGCGTGATCGGCCGCTCCACAAACCAGACAAAGTCCCAGACTCCTTCGACAATCCTTCTGCACGTGCCCAGGTAAACGGCAGTAGTCACAAATCACGCTCTTCCTTCGATCAACGATCATAGGCTTCTTCATGGGTGCTACACCTTGACGGTCCACTGGAATACCTCTGCGCCCATGGTCTCGGTTAGGTACAAATGCGGGCTTTCTGGCCGCAACTGCTGTCTGCTGTAGGTTCCCTTTCATTCCCGACAAACTCTGCTGCTCTCTGGCTGCCGTAAGAACCTGCGAGAAAGTGGTCAAACCCAGGGAGACAATCTGCCTCTGGATGTCCACATCCAAACTGCGCAAGAACCTTCGCGCCCTGTCTGCCTCCTTAGCGACTAAGGGTCCAGCGAAGCGGCTGAGTCTCGTCCATTCCGCTGCATGTACGTCCACAGATGCTCCATTTTGCCTCAGCCCAATAAATTTCTCTTCCATTTCCTCCCGTGCAGTCCGCGGGAAGAACTTCTCCAGGAAACTTTTAGAGAAATCCGCCCAACTGATTGGCTTGGGCAAGCGGGTCTCCTCCACAAGCCACCACTCTCGGGCGTAATCCACCAGCTGAATGCGCACCACATCAACTCTCTTGTCTTCTGGGATCTGTGCCGCAATCGGTAAATTCTCCGTGTCCACTAGCCACTGCTCGGCTGGCAACGGCTCCTCCAAACCAGTGAAAGTAGTAGGACCCAATCGTCTGAAATCTGCCACGGTCCCTACTCGGTCAACTGGCTTCGCTACGGCGGTGTGTACAGACTGCCGAATGGCCTGCATACCCTCCTGAAATGAATCTGCTTGCTGCTGGATCAGCTCAGTTTGCCTCTTCTGATTCTCCAACATCCCACGTATCACTCCTAACATGGCGGCTTCATCCACGCGCCTCTGATACGTCTTGAAATTCTTATCTGCCATAGTCCTGAAATCAAAACAACCAACATTAGCATGATGATAGATTTCAATATATAAATCAAGGCTAGAACTCCAAGATACTTAAATAGAGTACCGCATTGTAGCTATACCGCGGTATCATAGCCGCAATTACTTAACTCCACCCAAGTCGCCTAAGTCCTAGAGATAGCAAGAATTTAGGTTTTCGAGTTGACAATGCAAAGTAAGTTTGCATGTCGACATGATCCGGAAGAATGATTCAAGGATGGTAAAACGGTCAAGGTGGCAGGACATGTTTCCTAATCACGGATATTCTGATTCATGTATCGGGTACAATACCCAACTACAAAAGAATCAACCCAACTAACCTGGCTCTGATACCAAAAGAACCATGTCACGCCCCGCTTCCCAGAGTACGCAAGATTGGGCACGTAACATAGCCAACCATGCTACCTGTGGGTAGGAAGTGTCCATCCACAGTCACATTACGGTTGTAGAGATATCAAGAACAATATAAATAAACTAAACTATCACATGTCCAAATCCATAATAACAAGAGTCAATAAACAATAAGTGCGGAAGCAAATGATCCAATACAATAAATAAATAGTACGTCCCATAATGCGGGCTCACATCTGGAAATGAAATGAAAAAATGACTAATCACTAAGGAACTCACAGATCAGCCTGCTGGCTGAAGTACTCCTGCTCGGTCGTCGACAATGGTAAGGAATCTGGGCCATGCAAAACCCAGACGTCAGCGCGTCATGTCAACCAATAATATAATATAAACATGTTAATAAGCAATGCAGGGATGAACATGAATGAAGCAGTACTATGAAATAACAGTTCCGGGTAATGTGCAGTGGTAACTAAACTGTCCTATCAGGTTTCTACTCTAAAGTCTTTGAAATCAATTGGTGACTCGTCGATGTAACTCAATAGTATCCCGTGCGTGCCCGGGACCACGGTCAAGATTCTCGGGGCTGAATCCGAGACGTGCCGCTAGGCAGTAATAGGTAGCAGGATGGGCGAGTGATGTCAGCATCATCACTCCGGGGCTGGCCAAGCCCGCAAGACTGATCAGAACAGGTATCGAACTGTTGAGTTACAAGTCGGTTTCACCTTTGATTTCCCCATACCCCCAAGTTATGTATGTCAGGTCAGGTATTCAGTAATCAAGGACTAATGCCAACACAGAATCAGGTAACAGGTCAGGTTTGTCTGGATAGACAACAGGAATGGTCCGTGAGGACCCCAAGTCAGGTTTGTTGGCATTAGGCATGAGATCAGGTAACAAGTCAGGTCGTAGTACAACAGGTTGAGTCAGTATGTATATATAGGGTATCATGTCCGGTGTATCAGTATGTAAATATATGTCATATGTAGCAAGGTCCGGTCAATATGTAGTGCAATCGAGTATGTGCTCACAACAGGTATACAATCGAACAATGAACAGCAGCAAGAGTTTAAAGTAAACGGCAATAATAGTCACTTAATCACAATGGTGCTTTGTATTATCTTTATTAATAGGTTCAAGCACCCTTGGGGTGCAATAGTCACAGGGTAAAGCAATATCAATAACGTAAAGCAATGAAGCTATATGAAATTAAAACTAAAGCATAAATAATTGTCACATGGATGATCTAACAAATAAAGCAAGGACGTTCTACTTGGTTTAGTTAGTTAAAGCATGGATTAATAGCAGACCAATTAATTACAAGAAGCTACTATAATGATTCAATGTTAAAGATAATTGCAACCGCCAATTCTAAGTTATACTAAAATATCGATATTACCATCACTGTGTGGTTATATTAAATAATATGATAATTAAATGTATAGCAAGACTTGATCTTGTATTAGCATGTTAGAGCAAGTATTCGGATACTTGCCTCGACGGTTTCGCAAACCGGAAAACACGAATGCAACGTCGGCGGAAAACACGAGACGGATGCACGGGCCACGGATCGAGTCCAAACAGCGAACAGCGGGACCACATGGACCAGAGTACTTCGCTGGAGAGTCGGGTCTAGTCGTCGGCACGGCCGGAATCCGGCGAAATGTCAAAATGGCGATGAAGTTAGCAAAACACAAAACATATCAAGTAACGACCAGAGAAGGGTTACACGAAGGAAGATGGTGAAAGGAGGCTTACAGGGGTAGCAAGGGTGCAAACGCGACGGGGTTCGACGGCGAGGGGCGCGCCGGCGGCGAACAGGGAATGCGACGAGGGCTTGGAGGTGGCTGGATCGAGATGCAGTGAGTAGGGGAGAGGCAAGGGCCTGGTCTGGGCTGCAGGAGGAAGAGGAGGTGGTCGTCGGTGTGCTGGCGACGACGAGGGGGTCGACGGTGTCCTTTTCCGGCGAACTAGAGTGTTAGGTGATGGGGTTAGGCTCGGGTTCTGTCGTGGCCGGCGAGGGAAGGAGGAAGAAGATGAGGAGGTCGGGACGAGGGTGAAGGGAGGAAGGCTTTGGCGTCGTCGGCGATGGGAGGCGGCGGCGACGGCGGGCACCGCGTGCAGGAGGTGGCGTCGGGGTTGGGTTTGCAGGCTCTGGAAGGAGGGAGGAGAGGAGGTAGGGGGTGCGGTTAGGCTGTGGAGGCGAGGACGGTGACGGCGAGGTCGACGGCGACGGCAGGAGGTGGCTAGGGTTGGGTTCGAGGGTTCGTCGATGGGTTTCTGCGAGTTGAGGACGTGAGGAAAATATAAGCGTTAGAGAGAGAGAGGATTTAAAGGAGGAGAGAGAGAGAGATTTTTGGGGGGGGAGAGAGAGAGAGATTAGAGAGAGGAGAGATAGAGAGATAACGAGGTGGGGCCCACGAGGGAGATTAGCCTCGTGATTGGCTGAGAAGTTTTAAAAGGAAAATTTTAATAGATTTTTAAAAGATTTACACGTTAAATATGAAACAAAATTATATATTATATGGTTTAAATATATTTAATTAAATGGGCATTTCGGCGCTAAATGAAACATTTCCAAATCGCGCCCGGATTGCGCCCAAATGTTTCAAATTCAAATTATAGGATTTTAAGCGAGTTCCAAATTTTGAAATAAGGTGTTTTATGATTAAAATGCATGCCCCCAAGTCGGACACTTGCACGCGCGCGTAGTCGTCCAAACTTGCCCGTTTCACCGAACGGGATGAAATCTCGACACGCGGACGCTACCACGCGACTAGTGGCGACGAGTAAGCCAACATGGATATTTTTAATTTCATTTTAGATGTTAAAATTTGTTATATGCCAAAATGACCTAACCGGTTAAAATTTAGCAAAAAGCACCAAACAACCAGGATAATTGTAATGAGCAAAGTATAACACTCAACTAGAAATAGAAATAGTATTATTGGGCTCGGGTGTTACAAGGAACTTCGCGAAAGCGTTGGAAAACCTCCCTCGAAGTACCGACACTGGCCTGGCTGAACGGTTAAGCAAGTATTGTACGGTGAGATTGATCCTGACTAATTCTTCCTTTTTGGTTTGAGGAGGGATTCGAGAAACAGTAGGAGCCATCCTGTTTAGACAAACTAAAAACCATTCTAAACTTGCAAGAGCATCATGCTGAGTGTTTCTTCTCTCTCCTAATTGCAGCGACCAATCGACATGACTGGACTTAAGTTACTCCTAGATAAAAACATACTGACAGGGCCAAACTACAAAGATTGGCTCAGGAATGTCAAGATGGCAATCACTTACGACAAGCTGGGGTATCTTCTTACCACCAAAGCTCCCCCTGTCCCAGGTCCCAAAACCAGCGTCGCGGATAAGGAAATCCGTAAGACCTGGGAATTAGACTGCGCGAAGGCCAAGTGCCTCGTGCTTGCCTCTATGGACAATGAACATCAGAGGAGGCACGAGAATATGGACCTGGAATCCATATTTCTTCATACAAAAGAACTGTATGGAGAGCAATCTCGTATCGCAAGATACGAAGTGTCGAAGAAGTTATTTTCGGCAAAATTGGCCGTCGGATCATCGGTAGCGGAACACGTGCTTAAGATGATTGGTTACATTGAGGAGCTCGCGGACCTTGGGACCACGTTGGAGAATGAGCTCTATACGGACTTGATTCTCCGGTCCCTTCCTTCCACTTACACCCAGTTCATACTGAACTTCAACTTACAAGAAAAGGAAGTTGAACTTTCAGAACTCCTCAACATGCTGAGGAGCGCAGAGGGCGCCCTACAGAAAGGTAGGGAAACATCCACTTTGTTTGTAGGAGGATCTTCCTCTTCTAGGTCCAAGGAGAAAGCCAAGGGAAAGAAGAAGAAAGCCCCCGCCAAACCAAGGGGCGGTGTTAGTAAAGTGGATACGAAGGGAAAGG
The DNA here is from genome assembly GCA_030015575.1 of Agapanthus africanus. Classification (NCBI taxonomy): domain Eukaryota; kingdom Viridiplantae; phylum Streptophyta; class Magnoliopsida; order Asparagales; family Amaryllidaceae; genus Agapanthus; species Agapanthus africanus. The sequence continues at coordinate 90,922,041 of CM057337.1, forward strand.
CAAAAGCAACAAAGAAAGTGGGTAAGCTTGTGGATAAGGAAGAATGCTTCTATTGTCATAAGAAGGGACACTGGAAGAATGATTGCAGGGCTTGGAAAGCCAGAACACAGGATCTGAAGCAGGTTGCGGCTTCAGCTTCAGGTGTGTATGTTATTGAAAACTGTCTTTCAATAAACTCTACTTCCTGGGTATTGGATACCGGATCAGGATCTCATATCTGTAATTCTTTGCAGGCGTTGGGAAACCGTAGGGTTTTGAAGGCAGGTGACATGACCCTCAAAGTTGCAAACGGAGCTAGCATGGATGCTAAGGCCGTGGGGGACTATCACCTGGGAATGTCAGATGGACATGTTTTGGTTTTGCGTAATTGCTTTTTTGTACCCAACGCAACTTGTAATATCATTTCTGTATCTTTGGTTTCTAAAGAAGGTTATGAATTTGCGTTTGTAAGCAATGTTGTAAACATTCACCTTAATCAAGTTCTGATTGGGTCAGGTACATTAAGCAATGGTATATACGTGTTAAACCAACCACAGATTTTCAATGTCCAGAATACACACAAAAAAAAGTCTCCGGAAATAAATCAGACTTTCTTGTGGTATTGTAGACTGGGTCACATCAATGAGAGAAGGTTAACGAAGTTACATACAGAAGGATATTTGAATCCGTTCGAATATCAATCGTATGCCACTTGTCAATCCTGTCTCAAAGGAAAGATGACAAAGACTCCGTTCACTGGACACGGAGTAAGAGCGAGCGAGCTCTTGGGACTCGTACACAGCGACGTGTGCGGTCCAATGTCTACACATGCGCGAAGCGGTTTTTCTTACTTCATTACTTTTACGGATGATTTTTCAAGATTCGGACATGTCTTCTTAATGAAACATAAGTCCGAAGCCTTTGGAAAATTCCAGGAATATAAGAATGAAGTAGAAAAACAAACCGGCAAAAGTATCAAGATCCTAAGATCGGATCGAGGTGGTGAATACTTGAGTGCTGAGTTCCTGGACTATTTAAAAGAGAACGGAATTCTCTCTCAGCTTACTCCTCCATACACTCCGCAACATAACGGTGTATCGGAGAGACGGAACCGAACCCTATTGGATATGGTACGGTCCATGATGAGTAACGCTGAGTTACCGCGATCATTCTGGGGGTATGCGCTAGAATCAGCCGCATACCTTTTGAACCGAGTTCCCACTAAGACTGTGCCTACCACACCATATGAGTTATGGAGTGGGAAGAAACCCTATCTTCAATATCTGAAGATCTGGGGATGTCCATCTTTTGTCAAAAAGCAGCATGCGGACAAACTCGAGGCACGCTCAGTACTGTGCAAGTTTGTGGGATACCCAAAGAACACCAAGGGGTATCTTTTCTACCATGCAGAGGAACAAAAAGTCCTTGTTTCTCGTAATGCCCACTTTCTAGAACACCAGTTCTTAGAAAAGGAAATTAGTGGGAGCGCAGTAGAACTGGAAGAAATTCCAGAACCACGAGCTATTACTGAAAGCTTAGTGGAACCAGAGGGTTCAAAAGAACAGGACATTCCTACGCCGCTCCGCAGGAGTAGTAGGCAGTCTCATCCGCCCGAGAGATACTACGGTTTTCTCATAGACGGGGATAGAGAGGATTGCATCATAGATTATAATGAGCCTACTAGCTTCCAGCAGGCCGTTCAGAGCGTTGACTCAGTAAAATGGCTGGATGCAATGCGGACCGAAATGGAGTCCATGTACACCAACAAAGTATGGACGTTGGACATTGCTCCAGACGGGGTAAAACCCGTAGGATGCAAGTGGATCTTCAAAAGGAAGATTGGTGTAGATGGACAGGTTGAGACCTATAAAGCTAGACTTGTTGCAAAGGGTTTCCGTCAAAGACCTAGATTGGACTATGACGAAACCTTTTCTCCAGTAGCTATGCTGAAATCCATTCGGATCCTTCTTGCCATTGCTGCCTTCCCCGATTATGAGATCTGGCAAATGGACGTAAAGACCGCTTTTCTAAATGGAAATTTAGAGGAGTGTGTCTATATGGACCAACCAGAGGGTTTCATTCAGAGTGGGAGCAGCGGAAAGGTGTGCAAGTTGCTTAAGTCCATCTATGGACTAAAGCAGGCATCGCAGAGTTGGAACATCTGTTTTGATGAAACGGTCAAGGAATTTGGCTTTATCAAAAATCCAGATGAACCATGCATCTATTGTAGATTTGTAGCGAGAACTGTAGTATTCCTCGTTTTGTACGTGGATGACATTCTCTTAATAGGAAATGACATTCCTATGCTACAATCTGTCAAGGGGTTCTTGTCACACAGGTTCTCCATGAAAGACCTGGGTGATGCCTCCTACATCCTGGGGATCCGGATCCATCGTGATAGATCCAAGAGGATATTAGGACTTTCACAGTCCAGGTACATCGACACCATACTGAAAAGATTCAGTATGGAAGATTCCAAGCGCGGTAACCTACCGACTTGTCACGGGATCACCCTCTCTAAAGAGATGTCTCCCAAGAATGATTTGGAGAGGGATCGCATGTCTATTATACCCTACGCTTCTGCGGTAGGCTCTATAATGTATGCGATGTTGTGTACCAGACCGGATGTAGCTTATGCACTGAGTGTGGTAAGCCGGTATCAGTCAAACCGTGGGGAGAAACACTGGATAGCGGTAAAGAACATTCTCAAGTACCTGAGAAGGACTAAGGAGATGTTCTTGGTGTATGGCGGAAAAGACCTCCAGATCGAGGCCTTTGCTGACTCCAGCTTCCAGAGTGACAAGGATGATTCCAAGTCCATGTCGGGTTTTGTCTTTACCCTCAATGGAGGGGCGGTGTGTTGGAAGAGTTCCAAACAGGAAACCGTTGCAGACTCGACGATGGAAGCGGAATACATCGCTGCATCTGATGCCGCAAAGGAAGCTGTCTGGATGAGGAAGTTCTTGAAAGAACTTCAGGTGGTTCCGTCCATTGTTGATCCAATACCTCTGTATTGCGACAACAACGGGGCTATAGCTTTAGCGAAGGAACCCAGGTCCCATCAGAGATCCAGACACATCTTGAGGCGGTATCACCTGATCAGGGAGATCGTGGATCGCCAGGAGATCGAGGTTCGGAGGGTTGCTTCAGAAGATAACACTGCAGATCCATTCACCAAGGCCTTACCCCAGACTCAGTTCGAGCGGCTGATCGAGATGATAGGTCTTCGATACGCCAGTACATGGCCTTAGTGCAAGTGGGAGATTGTTAGTGTATATGCCCTAGAGGCTATTACTGTATCATACTAGTTTGTATATTACTTAATGGAAGCTTGGGATATTCACCTTGTATATATAATCTTGCTCAAAATAGTAGTATGCTACTTGGTTTGTTTCTACTTAAATGTGTACATGTGTTTATTTTTATTATATCACCTATACGCATTAGTGGAGCCCTTAGGATCTTTGCTTGATTACCAGCGTTGTGATGGAAGTCACACTAGTGGGGGCTGGGTAATCTATAAGCACATCCTTATGCAGGTCCCTAGTCGCAGGACTATCGAGACAGGGCATCGATACTCCGGAGTAGACTAGCGTATGCGCTTCTCATCCCAGTGTGGGAGATGGTCTGTCCCACAGCCATCAGTACGTCGTACTGGAGATAGTATGCGGGTGCTCGTTAGGTTACGGGTACACTGGACAGGACTCGTCGGGAACTGACCGGTTGGTATTATACCTATCGTCAGTTATCAGTTCCCAGGTGACATGAGTACAGCTTAGTCCGCTGACTTGACACTATCACTTTGTCTCGAGTGTGTTCCCACTGTACTTTGATTACTACCCTACCACGGCTCAAAGGAGTCGTGCAAACAGGTAGTAGTTGGGTGCAGTCCCGAAGCACTTGGAGGCAGTGACGGTTAGACAGGATTCGTCTCTCCCGGTATTGGGGGTTGACATCGCGCTGTGTCTAAGAGAGCCATTACACGAGTAGTCCCTGGCCAGGGCAAGCGGGATATACTGGTAGGCTTCCAGTGTTATCTCAGGGTGTATTGGGCTTCACTCCGACACGACTTGTACCGCTATTAGGGGACTGACATTTTACCGCCCCCTAGGCCCGCCATGCGATGTATCAGACGAACAGACCGGACTGTACGGAGATTGTCACATTCAGGCTCAGTAGGAGTTCAGATGGGTTTCACTTCGTCAGTCTTCTTGTCGGCATCTACCTGGGGACCGTTACGCACAGCTAGTGCCGCTTGCGGTCTGTGGTTAAACCCACTGCCAGCGTAGTGTCAAGTCTTTAGAGTCCCACACAGAAAGCTATTCGCCTTTAGGCAAAAGAGTAGAGGTCGCATGGTTTTGCGACAGGGTTCGGTCACATCCGTGCACTTGTGCACGTACAGTGTCCGGACAGTTTACACTAGCGGGTTTTGGTTTAAGCCAGATCCTAGTGTACCTTTTGGGATTGGTTTTATCCAGTATGCATCCGTGTTCCTCGGAACGCGGATGCGGGTGTGTATGCACAGTTGACGGAGAGACAGAGGCAGAGGATTCTCATTAGGGTTGTTGACCGTTGACCGTTGACTATTGACTTTTTGCTCAACCCTAATGAGAATATGATATATGATTAACAATTATATTAATTAAGTATTATGGTGATATGGTTGTTGAGGGGTTGACTTTGTTGACTTGTTGACTTTGTTGACCGGTTGACTAGGCTTGACTAGTTGACCATCATGATAACAATAGCTATCATTTCATGGCAAAGACTTTTGCTTGCTTGCTCTCTTGTGCAAAATGAGTGCATGAAATGATATGGCTATTGTTGCTTAAACCATCACATAATACTTGATTGCTATGATGTGTTATGATGGTTATGGATTATGAGAGCCAAAGGAGAAAAGTTTTCTCTCATTCTATCATTCTCATTCTCTCTCTTGTTCTTGAGCTCTCATCTTCCTCCTCTTGCTCTCCCTCTCTTGAGTCTATGGTTCACTTGTCTCATGAGTTGAGAACCAAGAACCATAGATAAAATCCCAAACAAACTCTTCTCTACTCACTCTAGTTCACAAGGTTTGGCAAACCGAGTGAACTAGTTTCTTCAAAGTTCGAAGAAGGAGCCAAAGGTAGAAGCTTTCAGGTGGATCTATCTTCGGCGCAAGGAGACGACGGGGAGAAGCCGATTCGGACAACCATCGAGGATTGAAGACGAAGGAGTTCGAGATAAGAAAGGTATAAACCCCCTAACCGAGTAGTTAACAACTCCTAGTTAGGTTGTTAGTTAGATGTTTAACAAAGATCCGGGTTTTAAGTCCATGTTACCACCTCTAGAAAATTGTTTTTCACCAAATTCCGCATGCCCGAAAGTACCGGGACAGGTAGCATGGACTTACACCAGTAGTATCTCAGGGTGTTCTGGGCTACACTCCGACACGACTTGTACCGCTTTTGGGGTCTGACTTTTACCAACCCCCTAGGCCCGACATGCGATACTCATAGACGAACGGACCCGACTGTATGGATATTGTCACTGATAGGCTCAGTAGGGTGTCAGGATGAGTTCGCTCATCGACCTCCCTTTTGGTCAATACCTGGTAGCCCGTTACGTACAGCTAGTACCACTGACGTGCTAGTGGTTAAATCCACAGCCAAAGTATTGACGAGTCTTTAGAGTCCCCCCACAGACAGTTTCTCAAGTTTCGGGCGAAACATTGTAGAGGCTGTATGGTATTATAGCAGGGTCGATCATATACGTGCAGTCGTGCATGGATCATGATCGGACGGATCATACTAGTGGGTTTTGGTTTAAGCCGGATCCTAGTATTAGATTTGTTGGATTACTTTAGTCTCATCGTATTTAGTCGGAATGCGGATGCAGGTATGTATATACAGATGAGGGGTATCCTTATGATCCGTCACAAGTTTATTTTAGATGTTGCCATATCTTTTTATTGTTGTAAACATTTGTGTTAATGTTTATTTTGGTGAAAATTATGAGCTTAGTTCATGATAAGGTGCATTAAATGTGACATGGACATGTTTAGTGACTCATGGTCTTTTTTATTGTGCAAATGTCACATTAGTGTTTGATTAAGGGTATGAAATGATGGATGGAGAGAGAGAGGGCAACCATAGGCTTGGGGTTGGCTCTTGGATTATCATTCTAGTGCTCTCATATTTTATCTCACACAATAACAAAAGAAAGCCTCTTCTTCTTCTTCTTGCTCACAAGCTCAACCATTGGCATCATCTTTAACCTCCACTCTACCCATCTCATGTGTTGAGAATCCTAGAGTGTCAAGAGACAAAATTATCACACACATTCTCTACTTCACCTTGGACATGTCGGCTAGCAAACTTCGTGTCCGAGTTGCTTCGGTTCGAAGCGGGAACCCGTAAAAAGACTCATTGATGTGGTGTCCTTCCGACGAGGAGACCGGAGATCAGAGATGCCGCGAGGAGCTTGAGATGGTGGCCAAAGACCGAAGGACACGGATCGATCGGTATAGCCACTCTCACTTCTTAGTAGTTAGCTAGTTTAGCATTAATGGTTCGATCCGGGTGAAAGATTATGATAGCGCCGGTTTCCTAAAAAGTTTTTGTTCCGCGTTTGGCCTCGGATTGACGGCCGGGGCGCTACCGTAGACTTACATGGTATCAGAGCCACGCCATTAACCTTTACCAGCTTGTTCTAACTTGTTTAAAATATCGATCGGCCGAATTTTCCAAAACCGCGATTCCATTTTAGCAGTTTCTGCTGAATTTTAAAGTCGTAGAAAAATTATTTTCAGTATGTCAGAAAATCGTGCATGCTTTTTTAAGACACTGGAAGAAATTTGGAAGCACGATCCTACCATGAGACCGCGGAACCGCGGCGAAACTGGCATGTTTGCCGCGGTTGCGCGGCGGAATGGTGGGAACAGTGCACCATTTTTCTTCCTGGGTTTTTTCACATGGAATTGTGGTTTCTGGATATTTTTATTTGGACCCAGATTTTGTTTGAATACTGGGATTTGTACTTGGGGCCTACATCGGGAAGTTTTGTCGATCGAGATTTTAAATATGTTAGTTCACAGTGCTTACATTATATCTGCGACCATGAATGTCATTCGAGCGGTAAATCTTGTCTAATTGCTATAGTCCTTTTAGACGGGTTTGCGAACGTGATATTCACGTTGATGTTCTGTGTTGTGCTGTGATGTTGCGGATTTGTCATGGTGGATAGCCTGGTTGCAATGGTAGTACAGTTTGGTATTATTTGTACATTTGATATTGCGGGGCGAGCGTCCGACATGTGGACTGCCGTCACTGCCTGTTTGTATATTATTCTTTTAGGGCACGACCGGGTTGAGGTCGATATACCCGTTGTATATATTTTATTTTCTGTACTAGGATTACCTCGCGGTGGGGTGCACGGATAGCCGGGTTCTAGAGGGCAACGGGCCCGCATCTCATGGCTTTGAGACGAAGGGGGCTTCACTCTAGAATTGGCGGGCTATTCGCCGCACTCGTAGAGGGTACAGATTGACCCAAGGAGGGGTGCTCAAGTTACCGAATTCCGTGAAGTGCTGGGTGGTCCACTCACTTTGTTGAAGGGGGCTGCCTCGTTTCAGGTTTTGGTGGGTAACTTTCCGCGCCCGTAGGGGTCTAGGATTTCATTGCACAGGCTATCCACACGACCATGGGAACGTCGGGTTTCAGTTGCGGCTCAAAGGAAACCCGGGGATCCCAGATTATCTGTATTATTCTGTGATGCTTATTACATTTCTGTGATGTTGCATTTATCACGCCATGAGAGATTATTATATATTGATATATATATACTAGTAGATGTTGTATATGTTTTACATCCGCGCTAGTCCAGTCCCCGCTCTGTCGTTAGTTAAGTAATCTAACGGGTGATGACGGCACCCAGTGGCGAATGCGGATGACATATACGTACATCATATTTTCGTTCTTTTGTGGTGTGATCAATTGATGGGACTGCGTTGATTCAGATCAATGCAAGCTAAACAAACCTGTTTGATATTGTTGGAACAATTTTCAAAAAAGCTGTTATTATAAGGACGTTCTCTTTTGTTTTGCACAGTGGTATTCGGTTATGAATATCCAGCACCTCAATCGACGAGGCAAGGGCCGAGATCCCTTCACCGGGAGTGACCCTTTGGGCAGAAGTTTGCGTCAGGGTAATAACTTCACTATAGTCGATTACTTTTTGCTTTGCATCGCGGTATTCAGTTGGAATATCCTGCACCTTATTTTACGGGGAAAGAGCCGAGATCTCTTCACCGGGAGTGACCTCTTTAGCAAAGGTTTTCGCTACTATATATTTATAAAAGGATATGCAGTTCCTTCAACGATATCAAGTTCATTACGTTAAAGGTTTTTCGCCAAAAACCAGTCGTAGCCCTCCGTCATTTCTTACAGGTATTACTTAGTATTCATGCTGTGTATGTTGATCTCTGTCAAGGCACAGTGCTTGGTAGCTGGGTAATGCTTGTTTGTTGCATAGATATGTGATTATTTAGGACAGTCGCACGGTCATTTTGACCTCTGTCAAGGGCACGTGCGGGTGGGTCTAAGTTAATCAAGAACAATGACGGGTTGAACTTGACTTGCGACTTATGATATGTTGACCTCTGTCAAGGTCATAAACCGCTTGGGGTAAAAATCACATCGGGAGTTTCTAAAGAAACTGAAACTTGCCAGGCATGCGCATACTTTCTGGAGTGTGATAACGTGAGTGGATTCCATCACATTATTATGCGATGATAGTTGGATCCCGATTCCCACTGATGAGTTGGTTTACTCATCGGGTGATCCCGACTAATTCTTCTTTCAGGTTTGGAGGAGAATTTGAGATTACAGTGGGAGGTTTCCTGATTAGATAAATTGATAACCATTCTGATTTAGGTTAGAGTGCACGCAGAGTGTTTCTTTTCTCTCTCTCTTTGGTAGCGACCATGGCCCGACCCTAGACTATGACTCAGTGACCAAGATTAACCGAACCTTCTTAAAACACTGACTTTTGGATTGTCTGAGTTGCATACATCATTGCCACTCCTTCTTTTACCCTTTGTATTTCTCCAGAACACCCCGTATCACTACGAACATCTACTTCCATTGGATATTCCATCGTATGGTTATATACGAACTCGAAGGAACTTGTTCCAGATTCGAGGATGGATTCTGGTTCTGGAGAGATTGAATAGGACTATTCAGTTGTCTTTTCCTTTTATCTTCTCTCAGGTTGTGAGAGCTCCTAGGATTAGGAGAGGGTACACCTATTACGCTTATTGGATAGTCTTCTTCCAAAGCATAGGCAGGTGCCGAAAGGTGGGGAATGAAGAAAACCAATTAGCCTAAGTGTGGTGTACAGAAGGTATTAAGTAAAGACAAATAAAGGGATCAGAAAGAGGGCAAAGTAAATTGCAACTGCTATCATTCATGACCAAACCACATATTTCATCGCCACTCCTACTTCACCTTGGTATTTCTCCAGAACACCCCGTATCACTACGAAGATCCACAGTTATTGGATATTCCATCGTATGGTTATATACGAACTCGAAGGAACTTGTTCCAGTTCGGGGATGGATTCTGGTTCAGGAGAAATAGGAATAAGGTTTATTCAGTTGTCTTTTATCTTCACCTTCTCTCAGGTTATGAGTACTCCTAGGATTAGGAGAGTACACCCATTATACTTATTGGATAGTCTTCTTCCAAACCATAGGCTGGTGCCAAACGGTAGGGAAGGAAGAAAACCATTTGGCCTAAAGGTGGTGTACAGAAAGTAATGACTAAAGACATATAAAGGGATTTGGAGAGATGACAAAGAAATATACGGTTACAGTTGTGAATCTGATAATGGAAGAGACATTACTAGGAATATCCGGATACCCCTTCGAAACATTTACATGTTTCAGTCTCACTGTGTATTGTTAAAAGAAAACTGATTTCCTAATTAGCCCTTACTCCAGGGTATGTATTTACCAGGTTGATTCTCACATCTGTATGGTTTTACAGATATTGAGTGGGAGTAAGTTATTGGGAATTAGGTGATCATCCTCATTATATCGGGATTCGTTGTAATTGGTGATATTTGAGGAAATCACCTGGGTTTTTTCCGGATAGCAAATATTTGGTTTTGAATATCCGTTGTTATGCACCAATTTCAAACTGATATATCTGTACGTTTATTTTTATAAAGTGAGATATAACCTTTTGAAATTATGTCCATGACATTTACCTATATCAGTTGATGGTTAGGTAAGGAGCATTCAACAGCGGTGTAATTCTTCAAAACCATAGTACAGTTTTCAACCTACGACGCACAGGATTTGAGTTATTCAACTCAGCGGACTTATAAAAAGTAATGTATGTTGTCCAGTATCCATTAGGACGGAGGGGTTGGTCCTCGTACTATATTCTGTTTACTTGTGACTGCTCTAGTTTTTAGACAAGTGTTTCGTAGAAACACAAGGTCCAAATTTTAAGAAGTTATAGGTATAAGAATAAAGTAGAGAACCGGGTGTTGCAAGTATCAGGATTCTTCAAGGTGATCGAAGATGTAGATACTTGTATTCGGTATTCAGTTGATAGTAATGGTTTTGAGAAACTTGTTTCTCTTTCAGGTTACTCATATTTGGATGCATTCCTAAGTTGAGTAATGCTGATCGGCCTCTCTCCATTTAGTTGACATGCACTGGAGACAGCTGCATGATTTGAATTTGGTTCCAATTAAATCAGTGCTTCTGTTTCTATATTGTATATAGAATGGATCATATCTTAACGATGTTAAGGTATATAGAGTTGTCCGGCTTATGCTTAAAACCAGACTCTGGATAACTCAAGGCACGTTTCTGTAATGGCTGTTTGTGGGTTGACCCGGGCTATGACGAGGGTTGACTTTCTACCATCTGGAAGATCAATAGTGATATTGTTCTTGACTCGCCACAGTTTTGATAAAAATGGATTTTTTCAGAAAACAGTAGTGGGAGTATGGTAGAACTGGAAGTGATTTCAGAACCGCAAACGATTACTGAAAATTTGATAAGAACCTAAAAATTCAATCTGGTTTGACATTCCATTGGCCACTCCGCAGATATGGTAGGTAACCTCAAGCACCTGAGAGGTACTCTGGTATCCTCAAGGACGGTGACAGGAAGGTTCTTGTTTTCCCAGACTTGACACTACTGTTGTTCTAGGCTATGAGACCCGGCAGGAGGATGCGTGTAGCATCGTTCTAAACTAGCTTTAGAAGTGCACATATATATGACTCTGCCAGAGGGTCGTCGCAGTCAGTGGGAGCAGCGGAAGCATAGTGGACAAGTAGCTTATGTCTATGGACTAAAGCAGATATAGCGGAGAAAGATCATCTATTTTTGATGTGACAGTCATGGGTTTGACTTCATCAGAATAAGGGATGGATCTGTTAAGAAGGTAGTAGGATGTGATGTCCTGGTATTTGGATGACATACACAGAGTAGGAAGTGAAATTCCTATACTACGATCGGTTATACTTTGGTTGTCACACAGTGGTTTCTCCACATAGGATATAGATATAATATCAGACATTCTGATTACTAGATCTATGGTTTTAGATCTAGATTTGGGTAGTTTCCCAATCTGGGTACTTAGACAGCATTCTATATGTGTTTTAGAATGGACGACTCCTGGCACGGTAGTATACCTGCAGGTGATGGAGTCACCCTCTCTAAACGTGTCTTACAGACTAAAGGGGAGAGGGATGCGCATGATTGACATATCACTTGCTTAGGCAATTGAGTCAATCATGAGATGTCAAGTACCACACCAGATGTTGTTTTTGCACTAGATGCAATAAGTTGATATTAATCCTATCTTGGAGAAACGTTCGGAAGCAGTTTTAGAATATAAGTGGATGTTCTAGGGATATGATAACGACAGCCTCTTTCGGGAGACGGTTATCATTCCAAGCTTCTAAGGTGACTTGGATGACAGAGTGACTGTCAGAGTTATAGTTTTCCCTCTAACGAGGGGCAGTTGTTTGGACAGGAGGTCCAAGCAGATACTGAGGGAGGCATGGCGTAGGATACTGATTAAGTTCAGTTGACGATACAGTCTAAGAAGTTTGGATTTGGAGTTCATTAAAAAACAAGGTCCCATCAGATATCCAGATATATTCTAAGACAGGTATTGCTCATTTCGGGAGATGGCTTTCTTCGCAAACTTGAGATAAAGAGAGACATAGAAAGAAACATCAGGGCGGACCCACTCACTGAGGTTATTCCTCGAACGCAATAGTTTTGCAAACGGGCTTTGTGAGACTGATCAGTAGAGGAGTTGGGTGTTCGGTATCACACGGGCTGTGAGTATGCGACATTGCAATAATTAGCCTTGAGTGCAAGTGGGAGATTATTGGATATAGTGCCCTCAAAGTCAATTATTGGATCGCATGCACGTGATTGCAATGATTGAGGGAGGACTTATGCCGGTAGGACAGTCTTACTCAAGATGATAGTATGCTATCTAGTTTATCTTTATCATCGTGTACAGCTTTAGGTGACCTTTACAGATTACTATTACACATTGATAGAGCCCTTAGGATTCTTGCTTGACTACCAGCAGTATGATGGCGATCATATACGTGAGAGTTGGGTAGTCTATAAGCACATCCTTAAAGTGGTCCCTAATCGTGGGAGTTTCGAGACTGGGCATCGATACTCCATTAGTAGACTAGTGTATACAGTCGAGACCCCGACGAGGGGCGGTGGCTGGTATCACAAGCCATTGGTGTCAGTTGGTTCACCTAAGATGTATACAGGCGCTCATTGGGTTATGAGTACATCGGACAGGACTCGCCGGGAACATCTAGTTTGTATTATACCTGACGTCAGATAGCAGTTCCCTGGTGACATGTGTACAGGTTAGTTTATCGACCTGAGATCTTCATTTGTCTCGTGTGAGTTCCCACTGTGCTTTGATTACTACCCTACCATGGCTCAAAGGAGTCGTGCAAGGTAGTGAGCGGATCGGCAGGGGTTTCGTCTCTTCCGGTATTGGGGGTGAGATCGCGCTGTGTCTAGGAGAGCCATTACACGAAGTCCTTAGCCAAGGCAGGAGATTTACTGGTAGGTATTCCAGTAGTATCTCAGGGTGTTCTGGGCTACACTCCGACACGACTTGTACCGCTTTTGGGGGTCTGACTTTTACCAACCCCCTTGGCCCGACATGCGATACTCATAGACGAACGGACCGGACTGTACGGATATTGTCACTGACAGGCTCAGTAGGGTGTCAGGATGAGTTCGCTCATCGACCTCCCTTTTGGTCAATACCTGGTAGCCGGTTACGTACAGCCAGTACTACTGACGTGCTAGTGGTTAAATCCACAGCCAAAGTATTGACGAGTCTTTAGAGTCCCCCACAGACAGTTTCTCAAGTTTCGGGCGAAACGTTGTAGAGGCCGTATGGTATTATGGCAGGGTTCGATCATATACGTGCAGTCGTGCATAGATCATGATCGGACAGATCATACTAGTGGGTTTTGGTTTAAGCCGGATCCTAGTATTAGATTTGTTGGATTACTTTAGTCTCATCGCATTCGCATTTAGTCGGAATGCGGATGCAGGTATGTATATACAGGTGAGGGGTATCCTTGTGATCCGTCACGAGTTTACTTTAGATGTTGCCATATCTTTTTATTGTTGTAAACATTTGGGTTAATGTTTATTTTAGTGGAAATTATGAGCTTAGTTCATGATGAGGTGCATTAAATGTGACATGGACATGTTCAGTGACTCATGGTCTCTTTTATTGTGCAAATGTCACATTAGTGTTTGATTAAGGGTGTGAAATAATGGATGGAGAGAGAGAGAGGGCAGCCATAGGCTTGGGGTTGGCTTTTGGATTATCATTCTAGTGCTCTCATCTTTTATCTCACACAATAGCAAAAGAAAGCCTCTTCTTCTTCTTCTTGCTCACAAGCTCCACCATTGGCATCATCTTTAACCTCCACTCTACCCATCTCATGTGTTGAGAGTTCTAGAGTGTCAAGAGATAAAGTTATCACACACATTCTCTACTTCACCTTGGACACGTCGGCTAGCAAACTTCGTGTCCGAGTTTCTTCGGTTCGAAGCGGGAGCCTGTGAAAAGACTCATTGATGTGGTGCCCTTCGACGAGAAGACCGGAGATTAGAGATACCGCGAGGAGCTTGGGATGGTGGCCAAAGACCGAAGGACACGGATCGATCGGTATAGCCACTCTCACTTCTTAGTAGTTAGCTAGTTTAGCGTTAATGGTTCGATCTGGGTGAAAGACTGAGATAGCGCCGGTTTCCTAAAAAGTTTTTGTTCCGCGTTTGGCCTCGGATTGACGGCCGGGGCGCTACCGTAGACTTACAGCCGTTACGTTTAGCAGACCGCTTGCGGCTTGTTGGTGTTTGATATGATCATCACCTACTGCCGGCGTATTGACGAGTCTTTAGAGTCCTACACAGAGGTTTCCTGGCTCAAGCGAAACGGAGTAGGAGCACATATGTGATATGTGCGGGATCGATACTAATACGATATGAGATACTGTATTCTATTCTCGTGATTTGTGACATTAGTCGGTTATATGTGATATAGCCGGGTTATCGGATCAAGTGTTGATTCGATAAGTTGTTACATTTGATATTAGTCGGTTATATGTGATATAGCCGGATTATTAAATCAAGTGTTGATTTAATGATTTAATATATAATTATTTATTTGATATATTAAGTTGCATTAACTAATATTCATCCACTTAAGATTTATTTTCTCACTTGATTTGTGCATGTGTATATATGTGATATATATTAGTGTACAAAGTTTTGTGTCATGCTTGATGATATATGGTTCATGGGTGTGTGTGTGACTTACACCATGCTAGAGTTAATCTAGGGTTTTTAATTTCTCAAGTAATTCAAAAATTGGTTTGATTTTGTCATGACAAGAAGCTTGGAGAAGCTTAAGTGTCCATTGACTAAAGTCTACAACTTTTGTCTTGCTTAAGATATTTTATAAACCCAACCATTATTCTAGCCATGGTTAACTCTCTACAAAGGTTAATATTTGATATTAACTCACCCATGGTTAATTGATCATGAGAGTTTTCTTCTTCTTCTTTCTCAAAGCTTTCTAACTTTAATGGAGATGATGGAAAATGAATGAGAAAATTACTTCTAAAGTGAGCAAAATTCCTACTTCATCATCCTCTACTACTTGCCATTTAGTATAGGGTGTTTGCTTCACTAATTCCACAATTAGTGAAGGGGTAGCTTGGATTAGTGTCTCCTCGACGTAGATCATCTTCGGCCTCGAAGACTTCGATGCAAGCTTGTTCATTTCTTCATGGGAGCCTCTCTAGAGTCCGGGAGTTCGTGATCGCAGCGTAGGGACTACTACATGGAGCTAATGAAGTGAAGTACCGGTCTACAAAGATTGTATTCCTTGTTCATTTTAGTTGCAAAGTTGTTTGCATTCGTTTCGTCGGATTTTCTTGTATCGATTCTAGGGTTAGGGTTAGCTAGAACGGCAAAAATTTAAATATGGCATGGATGATACCTCCCGAAACCTTACTGCCATGCTAGACAACCCAACACTGGTATCAGAGCTATGCTAGAAAATTAGACGATGTTTGCTAGGATTACGAAACCGAAACTACTCCGAAACACCCGATATGATAACTTAGTTTCTGTCGATTTTAAAATGTCTTCAAAATTTTTTTAAACAACTGCAGAATGTTGTATATGATATGACATGAACACACAAGAAATTCGAGGCAATTTGGAGAAATTTAGGCCGGCCACAATCAGTAAAAATCCGGTGTGCTTAGTTTTTCTGTGGAGTCTGGGCTTCAAATTTTTTGTCTGTTCCAGGTTCTGGGTTTTGGTGTTTCAGGTCTTGTTTGTTTTTGCTAAATTTTCATGTGATGTTAACTTTCTGCAAAAGTAACTCAGAGTGTTTCATAGCCATAATTCTAACTTGTATTCGGGTTATTTAGACGATGTTGATATCAATAACCCAATTTTTCCCTCGCTGGAAATTTTTCAAGAGTTGGATTTTTTCCGAGTTTAAAATTTTTAGAAAATCTTGCAAGCGATTCTGTGGACCCTCTAGAAGAACGAAACCCAAACTCGACTTTTTGGATCGCGGAACCGCGGTCAAACCATAGGGTTTGCTGCAGTTCCATTGCGACATGAGTGAGGCATGGGTCGGCCCTTCTGCGGATGGTTCATAGGAGCTGTCGCATGTTCTGGGTACTTTTTGAACTCCGCTCAAGTGTTGAGCTTGTCGGGAAATTTTGGGTGTTTGATTATTCGATCGAAAAGTTTAACTTTGTCGAGCTATCTGTGATTGTGATACAATATTTGGAATCCAAAAGTAGTTATATGATAACTAGTTTGAATTTTATAAATCTAGCAGTTTAGTCTCATTTTGATCGGTTGCCACGGGATTTCGATGTTGATCAAAACTCTGTCGCAATTACGTAGTGTACGTGGATACTTGCCGGATAATCTTACTAGATAGCCATGCCCCATAACCCCGACCAAGTGACTGTAGGAGAACCCCGTCGCCAAAAACATCCGTTCGGGTGCTCGCGGCAGCGGTGTGTACCGCCTTAGTGCACTTCGTCGACGGCATCGGGGGTGCGGCTGTCTACTAAAGTTTCCACCGAGCATTCGATCAGTTTATCGGGAATCTTATTGAATTACCCGTCAGGTTATTGGAAAGTGTTTTCAATATCGAGACTAAAATGCGGGGTTTATAATTGTTAGGCATGTGATGTCTAAGGAATTCATTTTGTTGGGCATAAAATTCAAAGTATGTGATACATTGAGTTTATGATGTCCAAGGTGGTTGCGGATTCTAACTATTGTAGTTTTTCATTTTCTTTTCTGCGACCGTAAGTGTAATATGTGGTGTATCACCGGTTTCGGTGCTATATATCAACGACAATTGGGATACGCATATTTACTTACGTTGATAACATGTGATGTTATGTGTTGCTGTGATATGTTATATTGGATCGTCGTGTTTTGAATAGCCTGGGGTTTTATGTGAGATGAGGGTTTTTATTTTCATTCATGTAAAATTCATTGTATGTAATATTATTTTATTGGGGCACTTCCGGGTTGAGGATGATATCACCATTGATGTATATTATTTACTTTTCCGCATTAGGATAGACCTAAGACGGGGAGCACAAGTAACCGGGTTCTAGGGTCCAGTGGGAGACCATCTCGAGGAGTCGAGACCGGGTATCCTAACTCTGGAATTGGGTAGGGTTGCTTGCCGCTCTCGTAGGTGTCTAGGGATGTGGGTTTGGCTATTCATCGCGACCGTGGAATCTGTGTTTTAAACTGGCTTAACTTAAAACATGAAATTCCTAGTATATCCAATATTTCATATGTGATTCTTCTGCTACTGATATTCTGTGATGTGATCACTTGATATGTTCTGAGACGAATGCCTATATTATATATATGAGATATAATAAATATTGCTGTTTTCGTTTCTTATCTGTTGCTTAGGAAGCATAACAGATGGGACTTCATTAATGAGATTAATGAAAGAAAAAGAAAACTAAAAATGTTGTAGAAAATTGTTTAAAAACTGGTAGCTCTAGTTCTTACTTTGCATAGTGGTATTCCTTGTAGAATATCCAGCACCTTATTCGATAAGGAAAGAGCCGAGATCCCTTCACCGGGAGTGACCTCTTTAGCGAAACTAGCAGATGCTACAACCCACTCGGTTTGTCTTTTGATTGCTTCTATAGTTTTTGCTTTGCATAGTGGTATTTGTGAAATATCCTGCACCTTATTCGATAAGGAAAGAGCCGAGATCCCTTCACCGGGAGTGACCTCTTTAGCAAAACTAGTAAAAACCAAAAACACTTCTTTTTCAAAGTCACTTGATTCTATAACGATATCAAGTTCATTACGCAAAAGGTTTTCTTAAAAACCTGTCGTAGCCCTCCGTCATTTCAGATAAGCAATTCTTAGTATTCGTGCTGCGTTTGTTGACCTTAGCTAAGGCGTAGTGTGCGGTAGCTAATTAGTGCTTATCTGCAAGCATATGATGCAATTGAGTTAGGGTAGTCGTACGGCTTTGTTGACCTTAGCCAAAGGTCGTACGGGTGGGTTTAATTCAATCAAGAAATGATGGGTTGAACTTGGCTAGCGCTTATGTTTTGTTGACCTTAGCCAAGGTCATAAGTTGCTAGGGGCAAAATATTATCGGGAATTTCAAGTGTTGGAAATTTGCAATGAAATTGCATACCTTCTATGAGATAGTTGGATCCCGATACCCACTGCGAGTAAGAGTTACTCCTGGGAGAGTTTTACACATTACAATCAGCCGATCAAGTAGGTGTCTAGAAAAGTGTTAACGGGGTTACGCACCTAGGAAAACGATGTTTATTTTAATTAGGTCCGTGCGAAAGCACGGGGAACCTCCCTCAAAGTACCGACACTGGCCTGGCTAAAAGATTGGCGAACTTATAGGATGTAATTAATCCCGGCTAGTCTTACATTTTAGGGTTTGAAGGTCGATTTGACTAAAACAGTGGGAGCCATCCTGATTAGATAAACTAATAACCAATCTAATCCTGCAAGAGCGCACGTAGAGTGTTTTTTTCACTCTCTCCTGGTAGCGACCATGTCACGCCTTAATCAAGATAATAATATAGATGCATTGACTGAACCTGCTTATTATACTGAGCTAGGGAATGTTGGTTCCGCTCTATATTATAACTGTTATAGGTCCGAATAGGAAATAGGGGAATATCCGGATTCCCATGCCACCCAATAGAGGAATGAACATGTTGATGCATATTCTTCGGGTGTGTTCGTTACCAAGAACTGTTTCTCAGGATCTTCTACGTCTTAGGTATGAGATACCGGATCAGGATCCCGCGTATGTAATTTGTTACATGGGCTACAGAAAGGTAGAGAACCGAGAATGGGTGATATGTCTCTAAGTGTTAGAGAATGGTGCAATTGTTGCAGCCAAGTCTGTTGGCAGATTTCACCTTGTATTAATATATTGATTCTGAACAAATGTTATTACATACCTACCTGATATACAACATTACATCATGTTCTTTAATGAGTTAAAGAATGATATAATTCTGTATTGGAGGATAATGTTATGAACATTTTCCTGAATCAAGAGTTAATTCGATCAGGCATGTAATATAATAGCATATACGTTCTAAATCAAACTATAGTTCAAAGTATATAGAACACACACAAGAGGAGTAGTTTAGAAATGAACGAATCCTTCTTGTGGCATTGTAGACTAGGTCATATCAATGCGACACGACCAGCTAAGTTACATAAGGATGAATATGAGAATCTGTTCGAATTTTCATCTTATGATACTTGCCTGTCTTATCTCAAAGGTAAAATGACCAATACTCCATTTACTGGAAACAGAGAAGGAGTTAGTGAACTCTTAGGACGCATACATGATGATATATACGGTCCTACGTCTACAAATGCCAAGGTTGGTTCTTGGTACTTCATTACATTCATCGTCTCTCAAGATTCGGACATATGTTCCTGTTGAAACATGAGTCTGAAACTTTTGAGAAATTCAACGAATATAAGCTTGAAGTTGAGAACCAGACGGGTAGAAGTATTAAAGTCCTTCGATGAGATTGAGGAGGCGAATACTTGGGCATGGAGTTCCTGGAGTTTCTAAAAGGAGAATGCGATTTTCTCTCAGCTGACTCCTTCGTATACACCACAGCACAACGGTGTATCGGGACGGAGATATCGCACCCTATGAGATATGGTGCGCTCTATGATGAGTACTGCTGAGTTACCTATTTCCTTTAGGAGTTATGCACTTGAGAAGCTGCATACCTATTGAATGGGGTTCTGTCCAAATCAGGACCTACCACTACATATGAGATATGGAATGGGAAGAGACTATGTCTTAAACGAGTTAAGATATGAGGTTGTCCGGCCTATGTTGAAAAGCAGAATCCGGACAAACTCAAGACAAGGTCAGTTCTGTGTAAGTTTGTAGGATATCCTGAACATTCGCAAGGGAATATCTTCTACCACTCTGAGGAGCAAAATGGTTTTTGTTTCTCAGCATGCCACCTTTTTAGAAAAGGAATTTCTTGTGAAGAAATTTATGGTCATGATGTAGAACTGGAAGGAGTTCCAGCTAGACAAACTAACAGCTGATGATTTGGTGAAACCAAAGAATTCAATAGTCTCCAACGAACCTCAGCCTCTCCGCGAATCTGGTAGGGTTCCTCATCCACTTGAGAAATACTACGGTCTTCTCGATGACAGTAGGAGCGAGGATTGCATTATGGTTGATGATGGCCCAACTAGGTTCAGGCAGGCCATCACGAGTGGGGACTCTGTGAAAAGGCTGGATGCTATGCGATCAAAGATGGAATCCATGTACACCAATAAAGTATGACTTTGATTATTGCACCTGAAGGGTAAAACCCATTGGGAGCAAATGGATCTTGAGAAGATTCTTGGTGTAAATGGAAAAGTTGAGACTTTCAAACCTATGCTTAAGTCCATCAAGATCAATGCAAGCATCGTGGAGTTGGAACATCTATTTTGATATAACAGTCAAAGAGTTTAACTTCATCAAAATGGTAGACGAACCTTGTATATACAAAAAGGTTGTAGAGAGTAAGGTTGTCTTCCACGTATTGTACGTAGATGGCATACTCATGATAGGAAATGGTTTCCTATGCTACACTCGGTCAAGCTCCTCTTATCACGGGGATTCTCAATAGAAGATTTGGATAATACCTACTACATCTTGTGGATTATGATCTATGGTGATAGATCTAAGTGGATGTTGGGAGTGTCCCAAATCCAGGTACATTAACACCATACTAAAGGGGTTTAGTATGGAGGATTCTAAGCGTGGTGGTTCGCCCACTTACTCATGGATCACTCGCGTGAAAGGGATACCCTATGCTTCGGCAGTAGGCTCTATCAGAGTATGCGATGTTATGTACCAGACCAGATATAGCTGACTCACTAGGTGTAGTGATTAGGAATCAATCGGATCTTGGGAGAATCATTGGAAGCTGTGGAGGACATTCTTAAGTACTTGAGAAGCACTTAAAGAAAGTACTTGGTTCCAGCTTCTAGAGTGATAAGAACGACTGAAAGTCGGTCATAGGCATTGTCTTTACCCTCTATGCAGGGACGGTATGTTGGAAGAGTTCCAAGCTAGATACCGTGACATGCTAGACGATAAAGGCTGGAAACATTGCTACCAATGATGCTACCAAAGTGGATGTCTAGGCATTTTCTTGTTCATGTGATGAACAAGGTTCCTACCATTGAGCTTCCAATAATTGTTATTGTGAAAACAATGGAGTTGTGGCTTTAGCCTAGAAACACCGGTCCCATCAGCGTTCCAGACATATTCTGAGGCAAGTATCACCTGATCAGGGTGATGGTTGATCTCTAAGGGATCGAGGTAAGGAGAGTAGATATTGAGGTTAACACGGTGGATCCACTCACCAAGGCCTGCTTCCCCAAACACTATTTAAGAGATTTTGGGATGGTTGAGTATGTGATACTATAACCACTGCTATATTGTTGGGTATTGGATACTACAACAGATGACCTTAGTGCAAGTGGGAGATTGTTAGTTATATGTATGCCCTAGAGGCCATTACTGTACATGTGATGTATATTGTAGTGGATGCTTGGACATATATAGGGAGGACTTTCTTGCTCGACATGATAGTATGCTATCTGGTTGCTCTTTGTCTTAACATGTTGACTTGTATACGTTATGCTGTCTTGCTCTCACATGTTGATAAAGCCCTTAGGATGTGTACTTGACCACCAGGACTATGATGCAAATCATACTAGTAGGGCCAAGGGTAGTCCATAAGTACACCCTATAATTGTTCCTAGTCATGGGAGTATCGAGACAGGGCATCGATACTCCAGAGTAGAGTAGCGTATACGCTTCTCGACCCATGTGATGGGCGATGGATGATCCCATATCCATTGGTGTTTGACATCAGAGAAGGTATACGGGTGCTTAGTGGAGACTGGGTACACTGAACGGACTCACCGAGAACTCCTAGATGGTATTATACCTATCGTCGGATAGCAGTTCTCTGGTGACACTGGTACAGGTTAGTCTGTAGACCCGAGATCGTCATAGAGTCTTGTGTGATTTCCACTGTGCTTTGATTTCCACCATACCACGGTCAAGAGATCGTGCAAAAAGGTGGTTTTTGGGTACAGTCCCGAGTCACATGGAGGCAATAAGCGATAGGAGGGGTTTCGTCTTTCCCGGTATTGGGAGTTGATGTTGCACTATGCTCGATTGGCCATAACAGGAAATCCCTGGTCAGGATTGCTGAGATTTACTGGTAAGTGTTACCAGTAGTTTCTCGAACTGTTATGGACCTTGCATCGGCATGACTTATCAGGCTATTGGCGTCTGACGTTATACCACCCCTAGGCTGTGATATGCAACATATCAGACGAAGAGACCGGACTGTACGGTAGTGTTACTGATTGGATTCGCAGGAGTATGAGCAGGCTTGCTTGTTGATCTTCTAATCGCTCAATACCCGGGTGTCCGTTATGTTTAGCAGACCGCTTGCGACTTGTGGGTGTTTGATATGATCATCACCTACTGCCGGCGTATTGACGAGTCTTTAGAGTCCTACACAGAGGTTTCCTGGCTCAAGCAAAACGAAGTAAGAGCACATATGTGATATGTGCGGGACCGAGATTAATACGATATGAGATACCGTATTCTATTCTCGCGATTTATGACATTAGTCGGTTATATGTGATATAGTCGGGTTATCGGATCAAGTGTTGATTCGATAAGTTGTTACATTTGATATTAGTCGGTTATATGTGATATAGTTAAATCATTAAATCAAGTGTTGATTTAATGATTTAATGTATAGTTATATATTTGATATATTAAGTTGCATTAACTAATATTCATTCACTTAAGATTTATTTTCTCACTTGATTTGTGCATGTGTATATATGTGATATATATTAGTGTACAAAGTTTTGTGTCATGTTTGATGATACATGGTTCATGGGTGTGTGTGTGACTTACACCATGCTAGAGTTAATCTAGGGTTTTTAATTTCTCAAGTAATTCAAAAATTGGTTTGATTTTGTCATGACAAGAAGCTTGGAGAAGCTTAAGTGTCCATTGACTAAAGTCTACAACTTTTGTCTTGCTTAGATATTTTATAAACCCAACCATTATTCTAGCCATGGTTAACTCTCTACAAAGGTTAATATTTGATATTAACTCACCCATGGTTATCATTCTCTACTTGAGAATTGATCATGAGAGTTTTCTTCTTCTTCCTCATCAAAGCTTTCTAGCTTCAATGGAGATGATGGAAAATGAATGAGAAAATTATTTCTAAAGTGAGCAAAATTCCTACTTCATCATCCTCTACTACTTGCCATTTAGTATAGAGTGTCTGCTTCACTAATTCCACAATTAGTGAAGGGGTAGCTTCGGTTAGTGTCTCCTCAACGTAGATCATCTTCGGCCTTGAGAACTTCGATGCAAGCTTGTTCATTTCTTCATGGGAGCCTCTTTAGAGTCCGGGAGTTCGTGATCGCAGCGAAGGGACTACTACATAGAGCTAATGAAGTGAAGGACCGGTCTACAAAGGTTGTATTCCTTGTTCACTTTAGTTGCAAAGTTGTTTGTATTCATTTTGTCGGATTTTCTAGTATCAATTCTAGAGTTAGGGTTAGCTAGAACGGCAAAAAATTAAATATGGCATGGATGATGCCTCCCGAAACCTTGCTTCCGTGCTAGACTACCCAACACATATAACTGTGTGAAGTGAATGCTACTTTAGTAGACACTATATACATTTTGCATCTGAGCTAGTCCTGACCCCGGCCTGCCGTAAGTTAAGTAACCTTACGGTGAAGACCCGGGTCCCTGTGGCGAATACATATGGCATATATGTGTGTTTTATTTTCGTTTCTTCTGTGATGTTCAGGAAACATAAATGATGGGACGTCATTAATAAGATTAATGAAAAGAAAAGAAACCTAAAAGATGTTGTATTATCAAATTTTTCAAAAAGGTAGCTCTAGTTCTTATTTTGCATAGCGGTATTCCATTATGAATATCCAGCACCTCATTCGATGAGGAAAGAGCCTAGATCCCATCACCGGGAATGTGCTCTTTACCAAAAACTAGCATATGCTACAACCCACTCGGTTTATTTTGAAAACTACTTGATTTTTAAAGCGGAGCTTAAACCACTCCTTTTCAAATCACTAGATTCTACAACGATATCAAGTTCATTACGTTAAAGGTTTTCTTCAAAACTAGTCGTAACCCTCCGTCATTTCAGATATGTAGTATTTAATATTCGTGCTATGTTTGTTGACCTCCGTCAAGGCACAGTGTACGGTAGCTGGGTAATATTTATCCGCGACATGTTGATGCGATCGGTAGGGGCAGTCACACAGCCTTGTTGACCTTTGTCAAGAGTTTGTGTGGGTGGGTTCGAATCGATCAAGAAATGACAGGTTGAACTTGACTGGCGGGTATAGTTTATTGACCTCCGTCAAGGTCATAGGTTGTTAGGGGTAAAAACAGATATTGGGAATTTCAAGTGTTGAAATTTGCAATGAGATTGCATACATTCTATGTGATAGTTGGATCCCGATACCCACTGCGAGTAAGTGTTACTCCTGAGAGAGTTTTCTACTTTACAATTAGCTAGTCCAGTAGGTGTCTAAGAAAGGTGTTAACGGGGTTATGCCCTTTTGGAAATGTGATTATTTAATTAGTTCCATTTGAAAGCACGGGGAGACTTCTTCAGAGTACCAACACCTGCCTGGCTGACCAAATAGTGAACTTGTAGGGTGTAATTAATCCCGGATAATCTTACCTTTGAGGGTTTGAAGGAAGATTTGATAAAAATAGTAGGAGCCATCCTGATTAGATAAGATAATAACCAGTCTAATCTTGCAAGAGCGCACGCTAAAGTGTTTTCTTCTCTCTCTCTCCAGGTAGAGACTATGTCACGCCTTAGTCAAGATAATAATATGGATGTATTGACTGAACCCGCTTATTATACTTGTTAGGAATATGTATGCCCTAGAGGCTATTATTGTATGATATAGTGGATGCTTGGACATATATATAGAGGACTTTCTTGCTCGACCTGATAGTATGCTATCTTCTTGCTCTTTACCTTAACATGTACACTTGTGTTATTATACCATCTCTCTGATACATGTTGATAAAGCCCTTAGGCTGTTGGCTTGACTACCAGGACTATGATGCAGATCATACTAGCGGGGCTTGATGTTAGGAATATGTATGCCCTAGAGGCCATTATTGTATGATATAGTGGATGCTTGGACATATATATAGAGGACTTTCTTGCTCAACATGATAATATGCCATCTGATTACTCTTTATCTTATCATGTACACTTGTATTATTATACTGTCTCTCTAATACATGTTGATAAAGCCCTCAGGATGTTAGCTTTACTACCAGGACTGTGATACAGATCATACTAGTAGGGCTTGTGTAGTCCACAAGCACATCCTTTAACAGTTCCTAGTCGAAGGGATATCGAGACAGGGCATCGATATTCCAGAGTAGACAAGCGTGTACGTTTCTTGACCCTGTATGGGAGCGATGGTTGATCCCACAATCATTGGTGTTTGACATCAAAAATTGTACACAGGTGCTCATTAGAGAATGGGTACACTGCACAGGACTCGCCGAGAACTCCTAGATGGTGCTATACCTATCGTCAGATAGCAATTCTCTTGTGACATTTGTACAAGTTAGTTTGTAGACCCGAGATCGTCATAGAGTCTTTTGTGGTTCCCACCGTGCTTTGATTTCCTCCCTACCACGGATCAAAGGAGTCATGCAAACATGTGGATTTTGGGTACAGTCCCGAGTCACATGGAGGCAATGAGAGATAGGAGGGGTTTCGTCTCTCCCGGTATAGGGAGTTGATGTTGCACTATACTTGATTGGCTATAACAAGTCCCTGGCCAGGGCTGATGAGATTTACTGATAAGTGTTATCAGTAGTTTCTCGAATGGTTATAGGCCACACATCGACATGACTTATCAAGTTACTGGGGTCTGATGATTCCACCCCTAGACTCGATATGCGACATATCAGATGAAGAGACCGGACTGTAAGGTAAGTGTTATTTATAGGTTTTGCGGGAGTTCGGACAAGCTTGCTTGTTGATCTTCTACTCGCTCAATACCTAGATAGCCGTTACGTCCAGCTAGTACCGCTGACGGCTTGTGGGTGATTGATGTGATCATTACCTACTGCCGGCGTATTGACGAGTCTTTAGAGTCCCACACAGAGGTTTCCTAGCTCAAGCGAAACGAAGTAGGGCACATATGGTGATATGTGCGGGAGTTTGATTAAATACAAGTATGTGATACCGTATTCTAATCTCGCTATATTTGATATCGGTTAGGTTATACGTGATATAACCGGATTGTTGAATCAAGTGTTGATTCAATGATATGTTATATGTATATATATTTGATACTGGCTGCTTATATATGATATGACCGGATTATTGAATCAAGGGTTGATTTAATGTAGTATTGAATATTTGTCGGTTATATGCGATATGACTGGGTTATTGAATCAAGTGTTGATTTGATAATTTGATATACATATAAATGATATTAGTCGGTTATATATGATATAAGTGGATTATTGAATCAAGTGTTGATTTAATAATTTAATATATATTTGTATATGATATATTTATATATTAACTAATATTTTGCTCACTAATGATTTTCTTCTCGTATTATATATAATCATATATATGTATATATGTGTGTGTGTGTGTGTGTGTGTGTGTGTGTGTGTGTAAAATACTATTGTGTCATGGTGGATGATACATAGAACATGGGTGTATGAGACTCACACCAAGGATAAAGATAATTAGGGTGATTATTTATTAAGAGGAAAATTAGAAATGAGTTGGAAATGAGCATGGCTTAGATGCTTGTAGAAGCATATAGAAGCCATGACTCATCCCACTTATTTTGTTTTACTCTAGATATTTTATCACCCAACCATTATCTTTAACCCCATGGTTAACTCTCTCACTTATCACTTGAGATATTTTCTTCACCCAAGTTCATCTTCTTCCTCTCTAGTTTTTCTTGAGTAGAAAAAGGAAAGCGAGAAAAGAATTTCTAAAGTGAGCAAAATTCCTACTTCATCAATCTACTCTCATCTAACCCATAAAATTAGGTTGTTTGCTTCACTAATTCCTTAATTAGTGAATAGATAGTTTGAGTTAGAGAAACTTCAAGGTGGATCATCTCCGGCCTCGAAGACGACGTAGCAAGCTAGATCCTTTCTTCAAGTGGAGCCAAAACGAGTTCTAGGGACCATTACTTGGAGCTTAGGGACTACTACTTGGAGCTATCGAAGTGAAGGACTAGGTCTACAAAGGTTGTAACCCTCTTCACTCAGTGCAAAGCTTGTTTACATGCCTAGAAAACCTTAATTCTCTAGTTCGATTCTAGGTTAGTGTACTTAGACCTCTAGATTTTTAAAAATTGCATACTTGATGCATGTGGAAACTTAGTAGAGGTGCTAAAACAAACTTTCACTTGAGTAGTCCGCAAGCACATCCTTTAACAGTTCCCAGTCGAAGGAACATCGAGACAAGGCATCGATATTCCAGAGTAGACTAGTGTGTACGTTTCTTGACCCTGTATGGGGTGATGGTTGATCCCATAACCATTGGTGTTTGACATCAAAGATTGTACACAGGTGCTCATTAGAGAATGGGTACACTGAACAGGACTCGCTGAGAACTCCTAGATGATACCATACCTATCGTCAGATAGCAGTTCTCTGGTGACACTTATACAGGTTAGTCTGTAGACCCGAGATCGTTATAGTGTCTTGTGTGGTTCCCACTATGCTTTGATTTCCTCCCTACCACGGCTCAAAGGAGTCATGCAAATAGGTAGATTTTGGGTACAGTCCCGAGTCACATGGAGGCAGTGAGCGATATGAGAGGTTTCGTCTCTCCCGTTATTGGGAGTTGATGTTGCGCTATGCTCAATTGGCTATAACAGCAAGTCCCTAGCCAGGGTTGATGAGATTTACTGGTAAGTGTTATCAGTAGTTTCTCGAATGGTTATAAGCCACACATCGGCATGACTTATCAAGTTACTGAGGTCTGACGATTTCACCTCTAGACTCGATATGCGACAAATCAGACGAAAAGACCGGGCTGTACGGTAAGTGTTACTTATAGGCTTCACGGGAGTTTAGACATGTTTGCTTGTTGTTCTTCTATTCGCTCAATACCTAGGTAGCCGTTATGTCTAGCTAGTACCGCTGATGGCCTATGGGTATCTGATATGATCATTACCTACTGCTGGCGTATTGACGATTCTTTAGAGTCCCACACAGAGGTTTCCTAGCTCAAGCAAAACGAAGTAAGACACATATGGTGATATGTGCGGGAGCTTGATTAAATACGAGTATATGATACCGTAGTCTAATCTCGGAATATTTGATATCGGTTAGGTTATATGTGATATAACCGGATTATTGAATCAAGTGTGATTCAATGATTTGTTATATGTATATATATTTAATTTTGGCCGGTTATATATGATATGACCGAATTATTGAATCAAGGGTTGATTTAATATCTAATATTGAATGTTGTCGGTTATATGTGATGTAACCGCGTTATTGAATCAAGTGTTGATTTGATAATATGATATACATATAAATAATATTAGTCGATTATATATGATAAAACCAGATTATTGAATCAAGTGTTGATTTAATAATTTGATATATATTAATATATTTGATATATACATATATATTAACTAATATAGCTTACTAATGATTTTCTTCTCTTAATATATAATGATATATATTTGATATATGTATTATATATATATATATATATATATATATATATATATATATGATTATGTATAATGGTTGGTGATACATAGAACATGGGTGTATGAGACTCACACCATGACCTAAAGATAATTGGGATGAATTAATTTAGATGGAAAATGAAATTGAGTGGAATTATGAGTCATAGCTTGGATGCTTGGAGAAGTATTGAGAAGCCATGACTCATCCTCTCCTTTTGTTTTACTATTAGATATTTATTCATCTCAACATTATCTCTAGCTCATGGTTCACTCTCTCATTTGATTATCACAACCTCACACACCCAAGTTCACCTTTTTCCTCAAGAGCTCTCCCTCTAGGGTATTTCTTGAGTTGGAAAAAGAAAGAGAAATAGATTTCTAAAGTGAGCAAAATTCCTACTTCATCAACCTATACTAATCTAGCCCATTAGTTTAGGTTGTTTGCTTCACTAATACTTTGATTAGTGAAGAGTGAGCTTGAGTGAAAGAAACTTCAAGGTGGATCATCTTCGCCTTCGAAGACTACAAAGCAAGCTCGATCCTTTTTTTAAGTGGAGCCAAGAAGAGTTCTAGGGACTACTACTTGGAGCTATAGAAGTGAAGGACTTGGTCTACAAAGGTTATAACCCTCTTCACTTAGATTAAATTGTTTTCTTGCTTTCAAACCCTAATTCTCTAGTTCGATTCTAGGTTAGTATAGCTTAGCACTCTAGATTTTTTAAAAAATTGCATACTTGATGCTCCTTGAAATCTAGTGGTGGTGCTAAAACATACTTTCAATACTGGGCTGGGGAACGTTGGTTCCGCCCTATCTTATGACAACTGTTATAAGTCTGGGAAAGAAATAGGGGAATGCAAGGATTTCCATCTAACCCGAATGAAAAAAGAGCATTCTGATACATCTTCTTCGGGTGTGTTAGTTATTGAGAACTGTTTCTCAGTCTGCTCCACGTCCTAGGTATTAGATACCGGATCAGGATCTCATATTTGTAATATGTTATAAGGGTTAAAGAAAAGTAGAGAACTGGAAAAGGATGATATGTCTCTCAGAGTAGGGAATGAACAATTGTTGCTACCGAAGCTGTCGGCAAATATCACCTAGTATTGCCAAATGATAATACATTGATTTTGAACGACTGTTATTTCGTACCGTCGATGATGTACAATATAATATCCGTTTCTTTATCAGATAAAGAAGGATATAATTTTGCATTAGAGAAAAATGTTATGAACATTTTCCTAAATCAAGTGTTGATTGGGTTTGGTACGTTGTGTAATGGTATATACGTTCTAAATCAAAATACAGTTCTAAATATACAGAACACACACAAGAGGAAAAGTTTAGAAATGGCGAAGCCTTCTTGTGGCATTGTAGAATTGGTCATATCAATGCGACCAGACTAGCTAAGTTGCATAAAGATTGATATTTGAATCCGTTCGAATTTACATCTTATGAAACTTGTCAGTTATGTCTCAAAGAAAGACGAACAAAACTCCATTTACGGGACACGGAGAAAGATCTACTGAACTTTTGGGACTAATACATAGTGATATATACGGTCCTTGTTGGATATAGTGCCCTCAGAGTCAATTATTGGATCACAGGCACGAGATTGCAATGATTGAGGGAGGACCTATGCTGGTAGGACAGTCTTACTCAAGATGATAGTATGCTATCTGGTTTATCTTTATCATCGTGTACTGCTTTAGGTGACCTTACAGGTCACTATTACACGTTGATAGAGCCCCTAGTATTCTTGCTTGACTGCCAGCAGTATGATGGCGATCATATACGTGGGAGCTGGGGTCTATAAGCACATCCTTAAAAGGTCCCTAGTCGTGGGAGTTTCGAGACAGGGCATCGATACTCCAGAGTAGACTAGTGTATACAGTCGAGACCCCGACGAGGGGCGGTGGCCGGTCTCACAAGCCACTGGTGTCAGTTGGTTCACCTAAGATGTATACATGTGCTCATTGGTTTATGAGTACACCGGACAGGACTCGCCGGGAACATGCTAGTTGGTATTATACCTAGCGTCAGATGGCAGTTCCCTGGTGACATGTGTACAGGTTAGTTCATCGACCTGAGATCGTTATTTGTCTCGTGTGAGTTCCCACTGTGCTTTGATTACTACCCTACCACGGCTCAAAGGAGTCGTGCAAACAGGTTTTAGTTGGGTACAGTCCCGAGCCACATGGAGGCAGTGAGCGGATCTGCAGGGGTTCGTCTCTCCTGGTATTGGGGGTGAGGTCGTGCTGTGTCTATGAGAGCCATTACACGAAGTCCTTGATCAAGGCAGGAGATTTACTGGTAGGTATTCCAGTAGTATCTCAGGGTGTTCTGGGCTACACTCCGACACGACTTGTACCGCTTTTGGGGGTCTGACTTTTACCAACCCCCTAGGCCCGACATGCGATGCTCATAGACGAACGGACCGGACTGTACGGATATTGTCACAGACAGGCTCAGTAGGGTGTCAGGATGAGTTCGCTCACAGACGTCCCTTTTGGTCAATAGCTGGGTATCCCGTCACGTATGGCTAATATCTCTGACGTGCTGGTGGTTAAATCCACAGCCAAAGTATTGACGAGTCTTTAGAGTCCCCCACAGACAGTTTCTCAAGTTTCGGGCGAAACGCTGTAGAGGCCGTATGGAGATATGGCAGGGTTCGATCAGATACGTGCGGTATTGCACGGATCATGATCGGACGGATAATACTAGCGGGCTTTGGTTTAAGCCGGATCCTAGTATTGTACAGTGTAGATTTTGTCTCTTTGCATTTGTATTCAGTGGGAATACAAATACGGGTATGTATATACAGTCGCGGGGTTTTCCTGTAATTTATTACGGGATCAGTTTTCTGAAGTTGCCAGTTTGCATTCCGTTTCAGCCAGTTTTCCTTTCTTCCTTTCGTTGGCTGATTATTGATGGAGAGGCTAATTTGCATATTTGCAAATTAGCAATTGTGGAGGGTTTTTTTGTGAAATGGTGGCATTATGATATTTCTAGCATCATTAGATTCCTTTTGCTTCATGATGGTTTGGATTAATGGTGATGGAGATTAGATTGATTAAGATCATGATGTGAGGCTTGCTTTTGGGTTATGGTCACCATCTCTTTTTCCTACACTCACCTCCCTTGTATTTTCCCTCATCCATTCATGAGAATGGTCGGCCATTTTAGAGAGGGTGAGGAGATGAGGTTTGATTTTTTTTATGAGGGAAAATCATTCATCTCATTTGCTTGCTTGCAAAATTCCTAACACCTCTCCAAAGTTCATTTTGCCTTCTCCATCAAATGGCAACTTCAACCCCAATAGAGACAAACTGTTCTATACTAGCCTACAGCATTTCTTGGGCACGTCGGCTCGCCAACTTCGTGCCCGAGTTGCCTCGGTACAGAGGTGGGAGCCCGTAAAAGAACCCGGCGATGTGGTGCCCGTTCCGACGAGGAGATGAAGACCGGAGATTCCACGAGGAGATCGGAGTGGAGGCCGAAGACCGAAGGACACGGATCGCTCGGTATAGCTTTCTACCCATTCTCTAGTTTGCTAGGATTAGGTTAATTGCCTGATCCGGGGTTTTAGTGCACGGTAGTGCCGGTTTACAAGTTTTTGAAAAATTTCGTTTCCACATTCCGGCGTCGGATTGACGGCCGGGGCGCCGCCGTGCACTTACAGTCCTATGTCTACACATACCAGGAATGGTTCCTCGTACTTTATTACATTCACCGATGATCTCTCAAGATCCGGACATGTGTTCCTGTTGAAACACAAATCTGAAAATTTTGAGAAATTCAAAGAATATAAGAGCGAAGTAGAGAACCAGACGGGTAAAAGTATTTAAATCCTTCGATCTGATCGAGGAGGTGAATACTTAAGAACGGAATTCCGAGATTATCTAAAAGAGAATGAGATTCTCTCTCAGCTTACTCCTCCGTATACACCACAGCATAATGGTGTATCGGAGCGGAGGAATCACACCCTATTAGATATGGTGTGCTCTATGATGAGCATTGCTGAGTTACCTATTTCTTTTTGGAGTTATGCACTTGAGACAGCTGCATACATATTGAATAGGGTTCCTACCAAATCCACGCCTACCACTCCATATGAGATATGGGAGGGGAAGAGACCATGTCTTAATTTTATTAAGATATGGGGTTGTCCGGCTTATGTTAAAAAGCAAAATCCGGACAAGCTCGAGGCAAGATTTGTTCTATGTAAGTTTGTTGGATATCCCAAACATTCGCGAGGGTATATCTTCTACCATACTGAGGAACAAAAGGTGTTTATTGCTCAATATGCCACATTTCTAGAAAAGAAATTTCTTATAAAAGAAATTAGTGGTAATGAGGCAGAACTGGAAGAAGTTCCAGAAACACAAACTACAACTGAAGATTTGGTAGAACCAGAGGATTCAATAGTCTCTGACAAACCTCAGCCACTCCGCAGATCTAGTAGGGTTTCTCACTCACCTGAGAGGGCTCGCATGAACGTGATACCCTATGCTTCTGCATTGGGTCTATCATGTACACGATGTTATGCACTAGACCGGATATAGCTTACGCACTTAGTGTGGTGAGTAGGTATCAATCATACCTAGGGGAGAAGCACTGGATAGCCGTGAAGAACATTCTTAAGTACTTGAGAAAGACTAAAGATATGTTCTTGGTGTATGGTAACGGAGAGCTCCAAGTGGAGTCCTTTACCGATTCGAGCTTCCAGAGTGATAAGGACGACAACAAGTCTGTCTCGGGTTTTTTCTTCACCCTCAATGGAGGGGCGGTATGTTGGAAGAGTTCTAAGCAAGATACCGTAGCTGACTCGACGATGGAGGCTGAATACATCGCTGCCAACGATGCTGCCAAAGAGGCTGTCTGGATGAAGAAGTTCATTGCTGAAGTTGGTGTGGTTCCATCCATTGAGAATCCAATATTTTTTTATTGTGATAACAATGGAGCTGTGGCTTTGGCTAAGGAACCCCGGTCCCATCAGCGATCCATACATATTCTGAGGCGGTATCACCTGATCCGGGAGATAGTTGATTGCCGGGAGATCGAGGTCAGGAGAGTAGATACGAAGGACAACACGGCGGATCCACTCACAAAGGCTCTCCCCTTGACGCAGTTTGAGAGACTTTTTGGGATGTTGGGTATGCGATATTACAACAACTAGCCTTAGTGCAAGCGGAAGATTGTTAAGAATATGTATGCCTTAGAGGCCATTATATAGTGGGTGCTTGGACATATATATAGAGGACTTTCTTGCTCGACATGATAGTATACTATCTGGTTGCTCTTTATCTTAACATGTACACTTGTTTTAGTTTACTTCTTCTTTGATACATATTGATAAAGCCCTTAGGATGTTGGCTTGACTACCAGGACTATGATGCAGATCATACTAGTGGGGCTTGAGTAGTCCATAAGCACATCCTTTAACAGTTCCTAGTCGAGGGAGTATTGAGACAGGGCGTCGATATTTTAGAGTAGACTAGTGTGTACGTTTCTTGACCTTGTATGGTGTTAGTTATATGTATGCCCTAGAGGCCATTACTGTACATACGATGTGTATTGTAGTGGATGCTAGGACATATATAGGGAGGACTTTCTTGCTCGACATGATAGTATGCTATTTGGTTGTACTTTATCTTAACATGTACTCTGATTGTCTCTATGTTACATGTTGATAAAGCCCTTAGGATATGTACTCGACTACTGGGACTATGATGAGATCATACTAGTGGGGCCACGGTAGTCGGCGAGTACATCCTATAACTGTTCCTAGTCGAGGGTGTATCGAGACAGGGCATCGATGCACCAGAGTAGACTAGCGTATACGCATCTTGAACCATATGATGGGCGATGGATGATCCCATATCCATCGGTGTTTGACATCAAGGATGGTGTACGGGTGCTCAGTGGAGACTGGGTACACTGGACGGACTCGCCGAGAACTCCCAGATGGTATTATACCATACGTCAGATGGCAGTTCTCCGGTGACACTGGTACAGAGTAGTTTGTCGACCCGAGATCGTCATAGAGTCTTGTGTGATTCCCACTGTGCTTTGATTTCCATCATACCACGTCCAAGAGGGCGTGCAAAAAGGTGGCTTTTGGGTACAGTCCCGAATCATATGGAGGCAATGAGCGATAGGAGGGGATTCGTCTCTCCCGGTATAGGGAGTTGATGTTGTGCTGTGATCGATTGGCTATAACCGGAAATCCCTGGCCAGGATTGCTGAGATTTACTGGTAAGTGTTATCAGTAGTTTCTCGAACTGTTATAGACCTCATATCGACACGACTTATCGAGCTACTGGGGTCTGACGTTTACCACCCCTAGGCGAGATATGCAACATATCAGACGACGAGACCGGACTGTACGGGAGTGTTACTGTTTGGATTCACAGGAGAATGTGCAGGCTTGCTTGTTGATCTTCTGAGCGCTCAATACCTGGGTAGCTGTTACGTTTAGCTGACCGCTTGCAGCTTGTGGGTGTTTGATATGATCATCACCTACTGCCGGCGTATTGACGATTCTTTAGAGTCCTACACAGAGGTTTCTTGACTCAGGCAAAACGGAGTAGGAGCACATATGTGATATGTGCGGGACCGAGGATAATGCGATATGTGATACCGTATTCTATTCTCGCGATATTTGATATCAGCCGGGTCATCGGATCAAGTGTTGATTCGATGAATCGAAACGGATAAATATTAGTCGGTTATATGCGATATAGCCGGATTGTCGGATCAAGTGTTGATTCGATAATTTAATGTATAATAATATATATGATATATTAAATTACATTAACTAATATTTGCTCACTAAAAGATTATTTTTCTCACTCGGATAATACATTGATATATATGCGATATATGTTAATTGTATTATTTTATTTTGTTACGATAAATATTATATATGTGATATATAATATTGTAACATGATATGATAACTAATACAACTTGTTTAGTAGAGATTAAACATGGTTAGGGTTTGATTAGGGTTAAGGTTTTCTAGAAGTTTCTAGAAGCTTTCTTTCTTTGTCTTTGTTAAGATATTATGCTAGATATTTCCTTAACCTAACCAAACCTTTAACCTTAGTCAAATCTCTACAAGGGTTAGTTTGACCATGGTTACATTATTCATCATATCATTTCTTTTCCTATTCATCACAAAATGATTCTAAGATTGTTCATCATCTTCTTCCTTCTTCTTCTTTGCTTGAAATGGTTTCTTGCTTTGATTTTTGTGATGGATAAATATGAGAAAAAGACAAATAAAGAGAGCAAAAATCCTACTTCATCATCCTCATCTTCCCTTTCCATTTAGATGAGGGTGTTCACATCATTTCATGAGTGTTAGCTTGTGTTAAAGAAACTTCAAGGTAGATCATCTTAGTATCGAAGATCG
This sequence comes from Agapanthus africanus, assembly GCA_030015575.1. Classification (NCBI taxonomy): domain Eukaryota; kingdom Viridiplantae; phylum Streptophyta; class Magnoliopsida; order Asparagales; family Amaryllidaceae; genus Agapanthus; species Agapanthus africanus. The sequence goes on from CM057337.1 coordinate 90,958,407, forward strand.
GAAGCAAAGGTTGCGTCTTTCTCTTCGTGGAACCTCTCGAGAGTCCGGATCCCGATGATCGCAGCGAAGGGACCACAACACGGAGCATATGAAGTGAAGGACCGGATCTACAAAGGTTGTAATCCCTCTCACTTAGTGTTAAAGTGTTTAGCATGCTTGTTTTCGCCTAATCTCTAGTTTAAAGTTCCGTATTCGGGTTGTTCGGCACGGCTAAAATTTTAATCGGGCATGGTTGATGCCTCGTAGACCCTTGTGCGCGTGCCTAGCAACCCTAAAGTGGTATCAGAGCCAAGCTAGAGCTTTAGGCGAAGTCTAGACAAAGTTTGAAGTCCGATCGAACCCGGAAAACCCGAATTAACCCCTTCTCTGGAAATTTTCTGAAAGTTTGGATTTTTGCGAATTAAAAATTGCCAAAAAATTCAGCAGGGAATTATATGAGATACTGTGAAGCACGTGGTTTTAACTCGACAAGTGAGGCGCGGAACCGCGGCCTATCCCTGGTATTCGCGGCGGTTCCACGGCCATTTGGCTGAGTTACACCACGTGTCTTACACAGTAATTCTTGTCTTGAAGTGCTGAGTCTTCTGGAAATTTTTATTTTTACTCAACAGTTGAGTTTTTCTGGGGTTGTTTTAGGGATTCAATTATTCGATCGGATTGTCTAATTTTGTCTATGTGTTTTGTCCGGATAAATTTTAGAAACTGTTAAAAAGTTCGAACGGATATCAATAACTCACTTTTTCCCCTGTCGGAAAATTTTTCAAAAGTTGGATTTTTTCTCGTGTTTAAGATGTTCTAAGTCATGCAAGTAACTCGGTGGACCCTCTAGAAGAAAACAAACCTTAACTCGATTATGTGACCGTCTTGAACTGCCTTTTGAACCTTAGGGTTTGGGGCAGTACGGCGTGCCACATGTGAGGCGTTGGCTTGATCCTTCTACGGCTGGACCACTGGTACTGTGGCATGTGATGGATGTTTTTAAACTGATTTCAAGTGTTGAGATATATTGGGGAAATCTTGGGTGTTTGATGATTCGATCGGAAAGTTTAACTTTTTCTATTTATCTGGAATGTGATACAATAATTGGAATCCACAGGTAGTTATGAGATAACTGTTTTGAATATTATAGACATAGCAGTTTAGTCTCAGATGATCGGTTGCCACGGAATTTTGATGCGATCAAAAGTCCGTCGCAATCACGTAGCGTACGCGGATACTCGCCGGGTAAACTTAATAGACAGCCTCACTCCATAGCCCCGACCAAGTGACTGTAGGAGAACCCCGTCGCCGAAAGCATCCGTTCGGGTGCTCCCGGTAGCGGTGTTCCGTCTTGGTGCACTTCGTCGACGGTATCGGGGGTGCGGCCGTCTACTAAAAGTTTGCGACGAGCATTCGATCAGGACGTCGGGAATCTTGTTGAATTGCCCGACTTGATATTGAAAAGTGTTTTCGATAATGAGACTAAAATGCGGGGTTTATAATTGTTAGGCATGTGATGTCTAAGGAATTCATTTGTTAGGCATGCGATGTCAAAGAGGTTGCGGATTCCAACTGTTGTAGTTTTACACTTTCTTTTCTGTGACCGTAAGCGTAGTATGTGGTGTATCGCCGGCTTCGTTGCTATACATCAACGACAATCGGGATACGCATACTTGCTTACGTTGATGACATGAGATATTATGTGTTGCTGTGATATGTTGTATTGGATCGTCGCGTTTGAATAGCCGGGGTTTTATGTGAGATGAGAGTTTTTCTTTTTCATTCATGTAAAATTCATTTGTATGTAATATTCTTTTATTGGGGCACTTCCAGGTAGCGGAAGCTGTCACCGTTGTATATTATTTACTTTTCCGCATTAGATAGACCCAAGGCGGGGAGCACAAGTAACCGGGTTCTAGGGTCCAGTGGGAGACCATCTCGAGGAGACGAGACCCGGGTCTCCTAACCCTAGAATTGGCAGTGTTACTTGCCGCTCTCGTAGGGGTCTAGGGATGTGGGTTTGGCTATTCATCGCGACCGTGGATCCGTGTTTTATATAGGCTCGTATTGAAAACACGGACGTCCTAGTATATCCAATATTTCATATATGTCTTCTGCTGCATGTTCTGTGATGAGATCATATTACTAGCCTGAGACGAATGTTTATATTATATATATATGAGATATATGTTATATTGCAGATTTCGTTTCAAATGTGATGCTTGCGAAGCATATTAAAATGGGACTTCATTAATGAGATTAATGAAATAAAAGAAACCTAAGATGTTGTAGAAACTTGTTTAAAAACCAGGTAGCTACAGTTCTTGCTTTGCATCGCGGTGTTCCTTGTAGAACATCCTGCACCTTATTCAGATAAGGAAAGGACCGAGATCCCTTCACCGGGAGTGACTCCTTTAGCAATAACTGGCAGATGCTACAAACTCGGTTTTTCTTTGATTGCTTCTATAGTTCTTGCTTTGCACAGCGGTATTTGTGAAATATCTCTGCACCTTATTCGATGAGGAAAGGCCGACGATCCCTTCACCGGGAGTGACCCCTTTAGCAAAACTAGAAAAGCCTAAAAAACACTCCATTTAAAAATCACTCGATTCTACAACGATATCAAGTTCATTACGCAATAGGTTTTCAGAAAAACCTGTCGTAGCTCTCCTTCCTTTCAGATACGTACTAGTTAGTATTCGTGCTGCGGTTGTTTGGCCTCCGTCAAGGCGTAGTGTAGGTAGCTAACTAGTGCTTATCTGCTAGCATATGATGCAATTGGATTAGGGTATTCGTACGGCGTTGTTTGGCCTCCGTCAAGGGTCGTGCGGGTGGGTTTAATTCAATCAGGAAATGACGGGTTGAACTTGACTAGCGGACTATGGGTTGTTTGGCCTCCGTCAAGGTCATAGGACGCTAGGGGCAAAATATTATCGGGGAATTTCAAGTGTTGAAATTTACAATGAGATTGCATACCTTCTATGAGATAGTTAGATCCCGATACCCGCTGCGAGTAAGAGTTACTCCTGGAGAGTTTTACACATTACAATTAGCCGATCAAGTAGGTGTCTAGAAAGGTGTTGACGGGGTTACGCCTCTGGGAAAACGAGGTTTACTTAAATTAGGTTCGTGCGAAAGCACGGGGGACCTCCCTCAAAGTACCGACACTGGCCTGGCTTAAAGATTGGCGAACTTGTAGCGTGTAATTAATCCCGGCTAGTCTTTCCTTTTAGGGTTTGAAGGAAGATTTGATTAAAACAGTGGGAGACATCCTGATTAGATATATTAGATAACCAATCTAATCTTGCAAGAGCATACGCTGAGTGTTTTCTGTAGGGTTCTAGGCACGCTAGTGAGGTCTCCCAAGCCATCAACCATGGCAATTTCAAAAATTATGGTGCCTAACAAACCTAAAAAACTACGATCGATAACTAGATGTAAGGCGAAAAAGAACTAGTTAACACTTAACTATTGGGAATACGGAAATACAACCTTTGTAGATCCGGTCCTCCACCTCCACGGCTCCGCAACGAGGTCGTCTCCGCTGTCCAAATCAAATCCGGGCTCTAGAGTCGGCTTCGTCGGAGAATGGGCAAGCTAGGTCGTCGATGTCCATGTCGAAGATGATCTACGTCGAGGCATCGCTAAATCAAGCTCCGACTTCACCAAGTCAAGAAACTTGTGAAGTAAACACACTCTACTACTTGGCAAGAGGTAGAGGATGAAGAAATAGGAAGTGGGTTAACTTAGAATTGGATTTCTCACTCAAAAACATCAATCACCATTGATGAGGTTAGCTTTTCTTCACTTGAAGCAAGGAAGAAGAAGAAGGAAATAGTATGATAAGTTCTTTAAAAATAATAGAAAAACAAATACTTATAATAATGTTAACTAGAGTTAAGTGTAGAGAATGAATCATGGTTAGTGGAATGGTTAGGGTTAAGGATGAGATAAGAATGGTTGACTAGATCAATGTTTCATGAAGCTTCAACTAAACTCCAAAATTGCCACCATTCTTTCTCTTTTCTTTTATTCATTTATCAAAAATAAAAAGGATAATTAAATAAGATAAATGAATAATAAATATAAACCCTACCATTTCATTAACCAAGGTTTAATCTTTACACTTGAACCCTAGCATGACATGTATCATCAAACATGATACAATCAAGTGCACACAAAGTATATCGCATATACAATGCGCCCATCCGAGTGAGAAAATCCATCTTAAGTAAACCGATACTAGTTGATGCAAGTAATATATCAAATATATAAATATGCATTAAATCATTAAATCAACACTCTGATTCAATGACCGGTGTTTATGTCGCACACAACGACTAGTATACAATATATTCGGCTTATCGAATCAACGCTTGAATCGATAACTAGGTTATATCGCATACAACCATTCGATATATTTATCACGAGAATAGAATACGGTATCACATACACGCATTATTCTCGGTCCCGCACATATCTCATATGCGCTCCTATTTCGTTTCGCTTGAGCCCCAGGAAACCTCTGTGTAGGACTCTAAAGACTCGTCAATATGCCGGCAGCAGATGATGATCATATCAAGCATCCACAAGCCGCAAGCGGTCTGCTAAACGTAACGGCCACCCGGGTATTGAGCGATCTGAAGATCGACGAGCAAGCCCGCTCACACTCCAGTGAATCCGACCAGTAACACTACCGTACAGTCCGGTCTGATCGTCTGATATGTCGCATATCTCGCCTAGGGGTGGTAGACGTCAGACCCCAATAGCTCAATAAGTCGTGTCGATATGAGGTCTATAACTGTTCGAGAAACTACTGGTAACACTTACCAGTAAATCTCAGCAACCCTGGCCAGGGATTTCCTGTTATAGCCAATCGAACACAGCGCAACATCAACCCCCTATACCGGGAGAGACGAATCCCCTCCTATCGCTCATTGCCTTCATGTGACTCGGGACTGTACCCAAAAACCACCGTTTTGCACGCCCTCTTGGACGTGGTAAGATGGAAATCAAAGCACAGTGGGAACCACACAAGACTCTATGACGATCTCGGGTCAACAGACTACTCTGTACCAGTGTCACCAGAGAACTGCCATCTGACGTGAGGTATAATACCATCTGGGAGTTCTCGGCGAGTCCGTCCAGTGTACCCAGTCTCTACTGAGCACCCGTATATCATCTCTGATGTCAAACACCAATGGATATGGGATCATCCATCGCCCATCTATATAGGTCGAGAAGGTATACGCTAGTCTACTCTGGTATATCGATGCCCCGTCTCGATACACCCACGACTAGGGACTTTGAAGGATGTACTTATGGACTACCATGTCCCCACTAGTATGATCCGCATCATAGTCCAGGTAGTCAAGTACAGATCCTAAGGGCTTTACCAACATGTAACAGAGAGACAATCAGCATACACGTTAAGGTAAATATCAACCAGATAGCATACTATCATGTCGAGCAAGAAAGTCCTCCCTATATACGTCCCAGCATCCACTACAATATACATCCTATGTATAGTAATGGCCTCTAGGGCATACATATAACTAACATTTTCTTCTCTCTCTCTCCAGGTAGCGACCATATCACGCCTTAATCAAGATAATAATACAGATATATTGACCGAACCCGCTTGTTATACTGAGCTGGGGAACGTTGGTCCCGCTCCAACTTATAATTGTTATAGGACAGAGCAGGAAATTGGGGAATACCAGATTTCCCGTGCCGCCCAAACGAAGAAAGTGCATGTTGATGCATCATCTTCGGGTGTGTTCATTACACAGAACTGTTTCTCAGTATCCTTTACGTCCTGGGTATGTGATACCGGATCAGGATCCCGTATATGTAATCTGTTACATGGGCTACAGATAGGTAAAGAACTGAGAACGAGTGATAAGTTTCATGAGACAGAAAACGGTGCAAGTGTTGCGGCCAAGTCTGTTGGTCACTATCACCCTGTAGTACCTGAATACATTGATTCTGAACGAATGTTATTAGATACCGAACCTGATATACAAAATCATATCAGTCTCTTTATTAGTAAAGAAGTGATATAATTTTGTATTGTTGGATAATATTTTGAACATTTCCTATATCAAGAGTTGATCGGTTCAGGCACGTTATCTAAAAGCATTGACGTTCTAAATCAAACTACAGTTCTTAGTATAAAGAATACACACAAGAGGAAGAGTTCAGAAATGAATGAATCCTTCTTGAGGCATTGTAGACTAGGTCATGTCAATGCGAACCGACTGGCTGAAGTTACATTTAGATGCATATTTAAATGAGTTTGAATTTACATCTTGTGAAACTTGCCGGTCATGTCACAAAGATAAGATGACCACAGCTCTGTTTATTGGAAACAGAGAAAGAGTTAATGAACTCTTGGGATTGATACATGCTGATGTATGAAGGTCCCCTGTCTACACATGCCAAGACCGGTTCTTTGTACTTCATTACATTCTCTGATAATCTCTCAAGATTCAGACATGTGTTCCTGTTGAAACATAAGTCCGAAGCTTTTGAGATATTCACAGAATGTAAGTTAGAAGTAGAGAACCAAAAACGGGTAAAAGTATTATGTCCTTTGATGAGATCAAGGAGGAGAATACTTGGGTACGGAATTCATGGCCTATTCTAAAGGAGAATGAGATTCTCTCTCAGCATTACTCCTCCGTATAGACCATAGCATGATGGTATATCGGGGCGGAGCAATAGCACCCTATTTGATATGGTGTGCTCTATGATGAGTACTACTGAGTTTCCTATTTCCTTTTTGGAGTTATGCACTTGAGAAGCTGCATACCTATTGAATATGGTTCAAATCAAATCAGATGCCTACCACTTCATATGTGATATGGAAAGGGAAGAGCCCATATCTTAAGTTTGTTAAGATTTAGGGTTGTCCGGCCTATGTCTAAAAGCAAAATCCGGACAAGCTCGAGGCAAGGTCTGTTATGTAGAACTGGAATGGTTCCAGCTATACAAAAACAGCTGATGATTTGGTAGAACCAAAGGATTCAATAGTTTCCAATGAACCTCAGCCACTCCGCTGATCTAGTAGGGTTCCTCACCCACCTGAGAGATACTTCGGTTTCTCTATGACAGTGGGAGCGAGGATTGCATCATGAGATGATGACCCAACTAGTTTCCTAGTTTCGAGCTGGCCATCAGGAGTGGGACTCTGTAAGAATGGCTGAATGCTTGTCGATCTGAGATGGAATCCTTATACACCAACAAAGTATGGACTTTGGTTGCTTTAGCTGAAGGGTTAAATCCCCATCAGGAGCGAGTATATCTTGAGAAGATTACTTGGTGTACATGGAAAGGTTGAGACTTTCAAAGCTATGCTTAAGTCCATCCAGATCCTACTTGCCACGGCTACATACCTGACGCTACGATATCTGGTGGTTGGGTGTCATGACTGCTTTTCTAAGTGATGTTTTAGAAGAGAACGTCTATAAGTACACAGCCAGAGGGCTTCGTAGACAATGGGAGCAGCGGAAACGTGTGCAAGATGTTTTATATAATAAAACAGGCATCGCGGAGTTGGAACATCTGTTTTGATGTGGTAGTCAAAGAGTTTGACTTCATCAAAATGGTAGATGAACCTTGTATATACAAAAAGGGTAGTAGGGAGTATGGTGGTGATCCTCGTAGAGTACGTGGATGACATACTCTTGATAGGGAAGGAGTTTCCTATGCTATGCTCGGTCAATCTCCGCTTATCACAAGGATTCTCCATATAGGATCAATGTGATACCTCCTAAATCCTGGGTTTTGGATCTATGAGATAGATCTAATTGGATGTTAGGACACTCACTAGTTGTAGTGAGATGGTATCAATCAATCCTGAGGAGAATCACCGGAAAGGTTCCAGAACTGATAAGGACGACTGAATGTCAGTCGAAGGCATTGTCTTCACCCTCAGTGGAGGGACGGTATGATGGAACAGTTCCAAGCTAGATACGTGACATACTAGACGATTAAAGGCAAGATACATCGTTACCAAGGATGCTACCAAAGAGGCAGTCTGGATATATATATAAGTTCATAAGATTGAACTTCGTTCCTACCATTGTGTGACAATGGAGTTGTGGCTTCAGCCAAGGAACTACCGTCCCATCAGAAATCCAGATATAATTCTTAGGCAGTATCACCTGATCATGGAGATGGTTGATCTCCAGGGAGATCGAGGTTAGGAGAGTAGACACAGAGGACAACAGCGCGGATCCACTCACGAAGGCCTTTTTCCCAGTAGAGACTTTTATGGGATGGTTGAGTATGAGATACATCAACCGCAGCTAATTGTTGGGTATGTGATACCACAACAGATGGCCCTAGTGCAAGTGCGAGATTGTTAGTTATATGTATGCCCTAGAGGCCATTACTTTACATACGATGTATATTGTAGTGGATGCTAGGACATATATAGGGAGGACTTTCTTGCTCGACATGATAGTATGCTATATAGTTGTACTTTATCTTAACATGTACTCTGATTGTCTCTATGTTACATGTTGATAAAGCCCTTAGGATATGTACTCGACTACTGGGACTATGATGAGATCATACTAGTGGGGCCACGGTAGTCGGCGAGTACATCCTATAACTGTTCCTAGTCGAGGGTGTATCGAGACAGGGCATCGATGCACCAGAGTAGACTAGCGTATACGCATCTTGACCCATATGATGGGCGATGGATGATCCCATATCCATCGGTGTTTGACATCAAGGATGGTGTACGGGTGCTCAGTGAAGACTGGGTACACTGGACGGACTCGCCGAGAACTCCCAGATGGTATTATACCATACGTCAGATGGCAGTTCTCCGGTGATACTGGTACAGAGTAGTCTGTCGACCCGAGATCGTCATAGAGTCTTGTGTGATTCCCACTGTGCTTTGATTTCCATCATACCACGTCCAAGAGGGCGTGCAAAAAGGTGGCTTTTGGGTACAGTCCCGAATCATATGGAGGCAATGAGCGATAGGAGGGGATTCGTCTCTCCCGGTATAGGGAGTTGATGTTGTGCTGTGATCGATTGGCTATAACCGGAAATCCCTGGCCATGGTTGCTGAGATTTACTGGTAAGTGTTATCAGTAGTTTCTCGAACTGTTATAGACCTCATATCGACACGACTTATCGAGCTACTGGGGTCTGACGTTTACCACCCCTAGGCGAGATATGCAACATATCAGACGACGAGACCGGACTGTACGGGAGTGTTACTGTTTGGATTCACAGGAGAATGTGCAGGCTTGCTTGTTGATCTTCTGAGCGCTCAATACCTGGGTAGCTGTTACGTTTAGCTGACCGCTTGCAGCTTGTGGGTGTTTGATATGATCATCACCTACTGCCGGCGTATTGACGATTCTTTAGAGTCCTACACAGAGGTTTCTTGACTCAGGCAAAACGGAGTAGGAGCACATATGTGATATGTGCGGGACCGAGGATAATGCGATATGTGATACCGTATTCTATTCTCGCGATATTTGATATCAGCCGGGTCATCGGATCAAGTGTTGATTCGATGAATCGGTACGGATAAATATTAGTCGGTTATATGCGATATAGCCGGATTGTCGGATCAAGTGTTGATTCGATAATTTAATGTATAATAATATATATGATATATTAAATTACATTAACTAATATTTTCTCACTAAAAGATTATTTTTCTCACTCGGATAATACATTGATATATATGCGATATATGTTAATTGTATTATTTTATTTTGTTACGATAAATATTATATATGTGATATATAATATTGTAACATGATATGATAACTAATGCAACTTGTTTAGTAGAGATTAAACATGGTTAGGGTTTGATTAGGGTTAAGGTTTTCTAGAAGTTTCTAGAAGCTTTCTTTCTTTGTCTTTGTTAAGATATTATGCTAGATATTTCCTTAACCTTGTTGGGGTAAAAATTTACACCCCCGTTGACCGAGTCAAAGTCAAGGTCAACCCCAAGGCAGGTGGGCCCAAGCCCAGGTCAAGCGGGCCCATGCCCAAGTCAAGGCCGCGGCCAGCCTCCTCCATGCCAACAACAAAAATCATGTAACAAATAATTTTTATGTAATTTTTGTGCATGATTTTTGTATGCAAAATGGGCATAAAGCCAAATTTTTGTAAGCTCATGGCTTATGTGCAAAAACAAATGACACATAAGCCATGTGATAGGCAAAAAGCCATTTTGAAAAGCCCAAGGGGCTATATGTAAATGTGTAAGCCTATAAAAGGCAACATGATGATGAATAAAAAAAAAACAACTTTTCATTCCCCCAAAAATCAGGGTTCTTTGTGCCTCCTGCTCCTTCTCCAAGGTTCTAAACCTTCTAATTTCTTTTGAATTAAATCAAGAGTTTTTACTCTTTCTTTTCAAAAACTAAGAAGTCTTTCACCACAAAACCCACAAAGGGGAACTTGGATCTACCATTAGATCTCAGAAAGGAGAGATTTTTAGATCTCACATCTCTTGATCATCAAGATCTAGCCAACAGAGGAGGAAGAAGAAGAACATCTTTCACTAAACCCCCAAGAAAGAAGAAAAAAAACACTCAGGAGTCCAACTCCTCTTTGATCTCTCTTCAGAGAAATCTTTTTAGGCTAAAAGCCTCTTTTCCTCTCCGGCGCGCAGCGCAAGTGCGCAAAGCGCCCGCGTGCCGACACGTGGCGCGCTTGCGCAAGTGCGCAAAGCGCCCGCGTGCCGACACGTGGCGCGCGCACTTGCGCACCTGCGCTCTTGCGCAAGTGCGCAAAGTGCCCGCGTGCCGACACGTGGCGCGCGCGAGCTTGCGCACCTGCGCGCAGCGCTCTTGCGCAAAGCGCCCGCGTGCCGACACGTGGCGCGCGCACGCTTGCGCACCTGCGCGCTTGCGCAGGTGCGCAAAGCGCCCGCGTGACGACACGTGGCGTGCTTGCGCAGGTGCGCAAAGCGCCCGCGTGCCGACACGTGGCGCGCGCTCGCTTGCGCCCCTGCGCGCAGCGCTCTTGCGCAAAACGCCCACATGCCGACACGTGGCGCGTGCGCTTGCGCACCTGCGCGCAGCGCTCATGCGCAAGTTGCCCACGTGTCGACACGTGGCGCGCGCGCGCCTGAGCGCACAGCACCTTAGCGCACAGCGCTCTAGACGCTGGCCCTACGCATCCTTTGGATGTCTTTTTCCCCTTTACTTATATTTACATGTATATATATACATATGTATATAAATGTACACATACACATACTTCGCGACACTGTCCCTGTTAGAAAAAAATTTCTAACGGGGCGCTGCCCCGCACCCCGCAAGGGGGCTGCTAGCCCCCTTGACCCCCAGCCCGCTATCCGGGTAGCGGGACCCCCGTAAAAACTCTGCGTGGCTCCCGATATATCCAAAACCCCCCTTTCAAAACACAACACACGTACACTGCACATTGAGTTCGCATGACCAGTTTAACCCGTTAATCGGAGGTTCCCTCGCCCCAAAGGCGAGGGGTAATTAACGGCAGCTTAGTCCGCGGCTGCCGGAGATTCGGATCCCCACAATCAATAAACCCCGGCCTACCCTAGGCCGGGGGAATCTGTAGTGCGCCTGACAAGCGCGCGCGTATTCCCATCTCATTGGGGTGACGAAAAACACCCTACAAACCTAACCAAACCTTTAACCTTAGTCAAATCTCTACAAGGGTTAGTTTGACCATGGTTACATTATTCATCAAATCATTTCTTTTCCTATTCATCACAAAATGATTCTAAGATTGTTCATCATCTTCTTCCTTCTTCTTCTTTGCTTGAAATGGTTTCTTGCTTTGATTTTTGTGATGGATAAATATGAGAAAAAGATAAATAAAGAGAGCAAAAATCCTACTTCATCATCCTCATCTTCCCTTGCCATTTAGATGAGGGTGTTCACATCATTTCATGAGTGTTAGCTTGTGTTAAAGAAACTTCAAGGTAGATCATCTTAGTATCGAAGATCGGAAGCAAAGGTTGCGTCTTTCTCTTCGTGGAACCTCTCGAGAGTCCGGATCCCGATGATCGCAGCGAAGGGACCACAACACGGAGCATATGAAGTGAAGGACCGGATCTACAAAGGTTGTAATCCCTCTCACTTAGTGTTAAAGTGTTTAGCATGCTTGTTTTCGCCTAATCTCTAGTTTAAAGTTCCGTATTCGGGTTGTTCGGCACGGATAAAATTTTAATCGGGCATGGTTGATGCCTCGTAGACCCTTGTGCGCGTGCCTAGCAACCCTACATATGGGGCGATGGTTGATCCCATAACCATTGGTGTTTGACATCAAAGATTGTACACATGTGCTCATTAGAGAATGGGTACATCGAACAGGACTCGCTGAGAACTCCTAGATGGTACCATACCTATCCTCAGATAGCAGTTCTCTGGTGACACTTGTACATGTTAGTCTGTAGACCCGAGATCGCTAAAGTGTCTTGTGTGGTTCCCACCGTGCTTTGATTTTCTTCCTACTACGGCCCAAAGGAGTCATGCAAACAGGTGGATTTTGGGTACAGTCCCGATTCACATGAAGGCAGTGAGTGATAGGAGGGGTTTCGTCTCTCCCGGTACTGGGAGTTGATGTTGCGCTATGCTCGATTGGCTATAACAGCAAGTTCTTGGCCATGGCTGATGAGATTTACAGGTAAGTGTTATCAGTAGTTTCTCGAAAGGTTATAGGCTACACATCGATATGACTTATCAAGTTAGTGGGGTCTGACGATTCCACCCCCAGACTCGATATGCAACATATTAGAGAAGAGACTGGACTGTACGGTAAGTGTTGCTTATAGGTTTTACGGCAGTTTGGACAAGTTTGCTTGTTGATCTTCTATTCGTTCAATACCTGGGTGGCCGTTACGTCCAGCTAGTACCGCTGACGGCTTGTGGTATCTGATATGATCATTACCTACTGCTGGAGTATTGACGAGTCTTTAGAGTCCCAAATAGAGGTTTCCTAGTTCAAGCGAAACGAAGTAAGGCACTTATGGAGATATGTGCGGGAGCTTGATTAAATAGGAGTATATGATACCGTATTCTAATCTAGCGATATTTGATATCGGCCGGGTTATATATGATATAACCGGATTATTGAATCAAGTGTTGATTCAATGATTTGATTTATATATATAGTAATATATTTGATATTATCCAGGTTATATATGATATAACCGGATTATTGAATCAAGTGTTGATTTAATAATTTGATATATATATATATATTAACTAATAGTAAATATTAGCCAGTTATATGTGATATAACCAGATAATTGAATCAAGTGTTGATTTAATGTTTTGATAGACATACACACGCGCGCACACACACATATGATATTAGTCGGTTATATATGATATAACCGGATTATTGAATCAAGTGTTGATTTAATAATATGATATGTATTATTATATATATATATATTAACTAATATTAAATATTAGCCAGTTATATATGGTATAACCGGATAATTGAATCAAGTGTTGATTTAATGTTTTGATAGACATATATATATGATATTAGTCGGTTATATATAATATAACCGGATTATTGAATCAAGTGTTGATTTAATAATATGATATGTATTATATTTGATATATATATATATATATATATATATATATATATATATATATATATATATGTTTCCCTAATTAGAGCAAAGCTCTGTTCAGAATCCAAAATTTGAATTATAGCTGCACTTTTATAAAAGCGCTTCGCTACAACTAGCGCACCCCGTGCAAAGCATATAGGCGCTAGCTCTAGGTGCGCTGCGCTCCAAGTAGCACACCACGTGCAAAGCATATGTGCGCTAGCGCTAAGAGCGCTGCGCTCCAATTAGCGCACCATGGGCAAAGCGCACCATGGGCAGAGCGCATAAGCGCTAGCGCTGGAACTAAATGTTCCTCACCGTTGGATCAAATATCCAACGGAAATGATTAAATCATCAGTTAACAAGAATAAAATTCTGTTGAATCTTTCCAAACAGAAAAGATTATGCCCTGAATTTGGAATACCGTCGGATCAATGATCCAATGGTGATTAAAAATCACTAAAATACAGAACAAATTCTGTAAAGAATGAAAGATTTCTCAATCTTGTTAAAACGAGAAGATTATCTTCTGTAAATCAGAAGCCCTTGAATCAAGAATCCAACGGTGGGGAAATTCCCAAATCAACTGGAGAATAAATCTCTTTAACTGATTCAACAAATCAGCTTCTCCTATATAAAGGACCCAAGACTTCAAGTCTAAAGAGGAGGAACCCCCCATAAACTTTGAGAAAATCTCAAGAAGAAGAAATAGCTCTCGGCAAAAGAAGATTTTTCTTCAAGGTAAAAAGAATAAGGATGAACAAAGAGATGAAATCATCTCATAATTAAAGAGAAGAATTCTCTTCTTAAAAGATCATAGATCTACAAAGACCAAGGTCTTTTATAAAGAGATCAAAAAGATCTTATCATAAAATAAAGAAGTACTTACTTCACAGATCATAGATCTATAAGACAAATTGTCTTTCTGAGATCATGAACATCTCATTATAAAAGGGGGAAGAATCATTTAATTATCTTAGGATCACAGATCCATAAAGGCAAAGCCTTTCATAAAAAAGAGATTGAAGTATCTCCTATAAGTTAAGAACTTTGTTCTTGGAATCTTGAGACAAAGTCTCTTATCAAAGAAGATAATCTTCAGAACGCAAAGTTAACCTAAGAAGAGCCTTAGCGCTCCTAATTTAAAAGTGCCTTAGTGCTCTTCATCTAGCGCAAAGCGCTGCAGTGCCATAGCACTTCAAACAACAGCGCACTGCACTCATTGGCTAGCGCTCAGCGCTAAGCGCACCACGTGCTCCTCACGTGTGCGCTGCATTATTAAAAGCGCTTCGCGCTCATTATATGGCACCAGCACCAAGCGTCTCAACGCTTCAATTATAGCGCATCAGCACTCTTCATTTAGTGCAAAACGCTAAGCGCATCTGCGCTCTTCACTTAGCACAAAGCGCTAAACGCATCAGCGTTTAACATCTGGCGCAAAGCGCCAAGCGCATTAGCGCATTAGCCATAGCGCACTGCGCTAATCGACTGGCGCTAGTGCCAAGCGCGATATATACTTTTGTGTGCGCTTGGGCAGAACATAAATTGTTCTTTGGATAAGCCCCAGAGCTATGATGAGTGCTTAGCACTCAATAAAAGACAAAAATTATCAGAATTTAAATCAATGCTCCGCATTGTCGAAAGGGCCACGCCCAAACAAATGATTAACAGCCCAAAACGAATGTTAAACATTTTAACTTGATTGGACTTAGCCCAAATTGGCCATAAGTCCTCAATTCAGACTTAATTGAGCTATTGTGCTCATAATATAATTAATTGGTCTTAGTTCCAAACTGGGCTACAGATCATTTAATCCACCTTGATTCAAGGGTACATCTCTTCACTCCTTTGATATTTGTCGTTGTAATTTCTCAACGTCTTCAAAGAGGTGACGGGTCCCGACAACCATACATTTCACGGACTGTGGGGTCCTTAAATCCACGGACTGTGGGGTCCTTAACCTCGACCGTGATGTCTTTAAACTAACACCGGACTGTGGAGTCCTTAAATCCATGGACTATGATGTCTTTAACCTCGACCGTGATATCTTAAAACTAACAACGGACTGTGAGGTCCTTAACTCACGGACTATGATGTCCTTAATCTCGACCGTGATGTCTTAAAACTAACAATGGACTGTGGGGTCCCTAAACCCATGGACTATGATGTCCTTAACCTCGACCGTGATGTCTTAAAACTAATATTGGACCGAGATGTCCTTTAAGCTACCAATGGACCGTAATGTCCTTAAACTAATTATAGACCGCAATGTCACTAAACTAAACAATAGAACCCAATTGCTCTTTTGTCGGATCTAAACGATCCCGTTAAGTTGATCTTAGTCTAAAATTAGACTAACGTGTCCTTAACAAAGGTTTAAGTTGATCTTAGTCTCAAATAAGGCTGACGTATCCTTAAACCCAAACCCCCCAAACCCAAATCTAAGAAAGATACGGATTTGGGCTAGTCTACGCCCTACGGGCGACAACATAACTTAGCATCCGTATACAATCCACGGGCAACCAAATACAAAACAAACACCCACGACACGAAGTGACTACATGGAGAAGGAGAAAGTTGTTACCATGATGCGGTAGCGTAATTAACTGCAGGGGCTTGCGCCTGCAGGGAAGAGCGTCCCCACAATAAAAAACCCCTCAGATGAGGGGGAATCTGACGAAGTCTGCTACATCGGCCCCATCCGTTTAAACCTTCGATGTATGGTGCCATAAATCAACTTGGCATCTTCGGAGAGGTGGACGGATAGCACCAATTAGCATCTGCCCTGAATTTCAGGCAAGACGAACTTACGTGGTCGCGTCTCTATGTTCGGAGGGGAACAGATTCTGGCACGCCCGGTGGGACCTTTTCCTCTTTCCACTCCACACTTCGTGTGTTGTGTTCGTGAACCAATCGCGGTTTGCTAATGGTTGCCCTTGGGTTTTGAGGTACTAAGATTTGGCGTTTTGCTTGCTGCAGAAAGTAAAGAATCAATGACATCCACTTGTGCAAGATGTTCCAACTGCAACTGCAACCTACGCTCCACCTCACCTGGAGGTGTAGCTTACGGGCTCCAAGCGGCTTCCTTATTCATGATGCCAGTGGAACAGGTCACTCAGGCCACTACTGGATTGTTTTTCGGGACCATGCTCCCGCCAGCGAGCTTCACCATTCCTATGCCCGCACCAGAAGCTCCCAAGAAGTCGGTCTTCGATCGGCTTGCTACTACTACGACCCCTCTCAATGGGTCGTCCAGCTCTAACTCCTCGGTCTTCGCCAGACTGAGCCTGAACTCCGATGGGCCTGCCAAGAAGCCCATGACACCTGAAGTGGCCATCCCAAAGAAGAAAGCCATCTCTGCTCCTGAAGTCGTCAAGGCGGCTTCTCCTGCCAAAGAGTCGGTCTTTACAAGACTGACTATTCCGGCTCCCGTTCCTGCTCGAAGGTCTGTCTTTGACAGATTGGATACCGCTACTCAAAAGACGTCAGTCTTCAAGAGGCTGACACCAGCGGCGCCTCATCTAGACAGGGAGCAAGACAAAGACATCCCCATCGCCAAACCAACACCGTCCGCTTGACAAGTTCGACGTCGCCACTGGCGCCGAATGAGGAAGGCTGGGGGCAACTCTCCCTCTGGGCTAACTCCACCGGCTCCAACGGTGGAAATTAATACTGCTGTTCCAACCGGGAACAACTTTGAATTGCTGAACAAGGTGTGCAGGAACTCTCTTACCGCCGTACTGAAAAGGTCTTCTCCACCTGTTGAGAAAATTACAGAAATAAAGCTGGAGCAGTCCCCTCAACGACTGTCTTCTAAAGTTTACAAAATCTGGCGACAAGTCCGAGAGTCGGTGGTTGATCAAGACTATCCCCGCCGGCAGAAGAAGCTGAAGGTCCGACAGGAAGAAAACCGTCCCAGTAAGCTTCAAAAGACAACAACCACTTGGGTGCCCACTACAATGGCCCCCTCCACGTCGACTACTCAAAAGAAAAGGAGGCCAGAGAAAGCCCCTGTAAACGTGGCAGACCACAAAAACACCGAGCCCAAACGCCCTAAGTCTGGGGGCATGGTGGTATATTCTATTTACATGGCTTCCGGAAAAGAGGATAGCCGCGCTTCTACGGGTCACCGACCGCTCACCCGATCCATCACAAGAGCTCAGGAACAACAAAAGTAGAAGCTTCAGGAGATGCTGACCGTAATGGCCGCACTTACCGGGCCAAAAGAAAGCCCGGAGGCGTCATCGGAACAACGTCATGAACACGAGACAGATGCTGAATTCCTTCGGAGAATATTTGAGAAGAAGGACAAAGAGGCTGCGGAACAAGCAGCCAATATAAAACGGATGGCCCTTCTATTCCAAGATATGGTGGGCATGATGATCCAGCCGGATCCCCCAGCCGAAGATCCTCCAGTAATAATCGAAGATGATAGAGGAGAAACATCAAATCCACCTCCAGCTCTTTCAGCAGCCAAGGAGGAAACTATTTCCAAGTCCGCCCTGGATGATTACATCGCTCAGCAGATACGAGTTCACCAGGTGAATGAAGCGGCTGGGCAAATTGTTAGAACTGGGCGACCGTATCCAGGTTGGTATGATCAGATAAAGTACCCGCCGGGCTATACGATCCCGAAATTCCATGTGTACAAGGGGACAGGCAATCCCCATCAACATGTCGCCCAGTTCAGAGCTCTTTGTGGCAATACCGGTGGCGATGATAAACTTTTGCTTCGCCAATTCGTCGGCAGCTTATCGGAGACGGCGTTCGAATGGTACTCCGAACTTCCAAACGACTCCGTCAAAACTTTCACAGAAATGGAGTTGTTGTTCACCCAGCGATTCGCCAGTGCAAGTGAACGCACCCCAATAACGGCATTGATCAATGCCAGGGTGAAGCCGGGCGAGACGTGGGTTCAGTACGCAATCCGATGGCGGAACCTGTGGTCGAAGTGCGAACATCGCATCGAAGAAGCACCAGCGGTGGGCATGTTCGTGGGCACCCTAGACCCTCCTACAACTATTTCACAGTTCATGATGTTCTTCAAACCGACTACGTTCCAGGCTCTAATCGACAAGCTGGCTCAGATGGACCAGATGGGTCATAGACCGTCTCCTCCGAAGCCGGAGCCACGAAACGAAAAAGGTAAAGGGAAGGCGATCTTCGTTGCGAATACCCAACAGCAGCCTAGTGCCCCAAAGCTAGAGGATCAACTGGAAGAGAGACGACACTATTATAATGAGAAAATGAAGCGCCCTTACTCATTCCCGCGGGATAAAACGAAGAGGCTGTTCGAACTAGCGATGCGCAACAGGCTTATCAATTTGCCGAATCCAAGGCGACCATCGCAACCCGGCGAAGCGAATAACCCCAATAATTGTCCTTAGCACCAAATGGTGAGCCATCCAATCGAAGATTGCTTCGTCTTTAAGGGATGGATCGAGGATCAGTACCTACAAGGCAAGTTTGCGCTGTCTGAGAAGTGGAAAGTAAACCCACCACAACCGCACACTTCTAAAAAGACGGATACACCGGGGGCAATGTGCTCTTTTGTTGAAGAAGCTCCATGGGAGGTGGCTCTTTCGGCCAAAACCAAAAGGATGCTGAATGATCTCCAGACATGCCCGGCGATCAGGTGGAAGAATCCGCTGGAACCCCAGATCATCGAAGGGATGCTGAAGCCGCGTCCAACTCCAAAAATTGGTGGTGATAGCCAAAGTGTTCACACCCAGCCGTCGAAATCGTCGAAAAAGAAGAAGAAATCCAAAAAGTCCGTGAAGCCTGGCGACAAGCACACAGACCTGCAGAAATAGATCGACGCACTGGAAGAATATAACCAGAAAGCGCAGACTCCAATCACACTTTGAGAGTTTCTCAGCCACGTCCTTGAAGACGGAGATGATGGAGAAGACTCGTCGGATGAATCTGAGGATTACATAGCAAGTTGCCATATGATCTCTTACTCATTGACTGAAGATGAAGAAGCTCCTTGCACCGAAAGACTGGGGGCTGGTCCTGAATCGGAACTTCCAAGGCTATCAAACGAAATGATCGACGCATTCCTAAACGATGCTCTTCTGAAAAGTAAAGCTGATCGAGAGCGTGAGATAGCCATATTTGAAAAAGCCAAACGCCGGTAACTGGACGAAAGAGTCAAGACACTTCCGCCGAATCAAGGGACATCCGTCATGAATAAAAACAAGTTCAAGACGAGGAAAAGGTTTGCTAAAGTCATATCAATGGAGATGAAGCTACCACCCTCCGAAGGAAACATTCTCGGTGAAGCAGAGATGCATCCTAGCTACTGCCTATATCATCGAAAGATTTCGCACCCCACCGAAGAATGCGACGCTTTTAAAAGATGGTGGCAGGGATATGTTGCTCACCGGCAGCATTTTAAGCGGATGAAACGCAAAACTCGTCGGGAGCGAAGAAACACGACCGAGGAGCTTGGAAGAAATGCCGGCAACTGTCGCATGGTTAACGCCGGAGGATCACAAATTCTTACATTCGGGAGCGACTCTGACGAGGAAATGGCTCTTGGCCCTCTCTTTAAAGAGTCCACTTTGGGAAAAGAGGAAGAACCGAAGGCTTGCGAATGTATCCAGCTCCGCAATCGTACACTTCCAGAAAAGAATCTCGGACCCATGAACAGAAAAGATAAAGGGAAAGAGAAGGTCTCTGAAGATATCACCCTAGATGACCAAGTCATGAAAGAGCTGACCGCCAAGGACCCGCCAAGGAAAAGTAAGGTGGACTACAACATTCTGGCACACTTGAGGAAGTTGCCCTCGCAGCTCAGCATTCTCGACGCTCTTTTACTATCAAAAGAAGCAAGGAACTCATTGATCAAGGCGCTACAAGAGCCAGAACAATTCCAAGCTTTTCTCGCCGAAGAAAAGATGAAGAACGAACTGGAAGAAGTACACACAGCTGATATTACCTTCGGCGATGAAGATCTCCTCCTTGGGACGTGCGAGCACAATCGTCCTCTATATGTCTTTGGATATTGTCACGATATCAAGATAGGCAAAATCCTGGTCGACAATGGGTCTTCCGTCAATCTCCTCAACGTGAGAGTGTTGAAGGAAATCTGCATGAGCGTTCAGCACCTCGCTCGTGATAAAATCACCATCTCCGGCTTCGATTCCCAGTCATCACGGACCCTCGGGTCGGTGATACTGACGCTGCGCTTCGGACTACTCATCACAGATATTAAATTTCACGTCATCGATGCCAAGACATGCTATAATGCTTTGCTCGGCAGGCCCTGGTTACACGAGTATAATATTATCCTTTTTACACAACATCAGTGTATGAAATATTTCAAGGATGGTCTCGAGTATACTGTGATGGGAGAATTAAACCCATTCTCCGTGAATGAAGTCCGTAAGTACGAAGATGCAAAATACTTCTTTCCAGATTTCGAGGACACGGAGAGATGTCACAAACCGGAGAACAAAGCTATCCCTACCATTCCGGTCTTCGGGAGTGATATCGAGGAGGAAGAAGAGATAGTTTACTTAGGTCCGCCCCAGTGCAACAAACCAGGACCGTCCGCTCCTATGTTGATCTTTGGCAGCGACTCGGAAGATGAGGTCCATGCTATATTCTCTGCTCGACCTTCAATACAAACCTTCGCTGATGAAGAGCGAAGTTTGCAAGTTGCCATGGTTCCGCCCAAGCATCATAAAGAACTAGACGCGCTTGATACCTACAGTGTGGAAGAGCTGCAGACGTTCTATATCCCTCCCAGGCGAGAAGGTGAAAAGGCAATCCTATTCTACCAATCATGGGAAACTAAAGTGGAGAAAGAAATCTGGCACGACGCAGATTCCACACTCGACAGGCTCCATCCCATCCGTTTGCCCAGATATTACACAGACGGACTAAGGAGACTCTTGAGACGCCAAGGTGTACCCCTTAAATAAACTGCTCGGCAAGCACGGTTCTATAACAGGATCTGGAACGTCCCTGGAACTCAGCGAAAGTTGCCCAACGGGAAAATGGAAACGATCGGCCTTGGATATGTTCAATCCAAAAAAAGGGAACTACTCCGCGACTGCTACGTCATACATGACTTTGATGAAGAGGGAGATGCTTTTTGGGAAAATGCTAACCCTGAATCAGAAAGAGCTCCCGACGTAAAAATGCCCAGTCCGTTGTTTGAAGAACAAATGGACAAGCTTATAAGGGAAGCTGGTCAAAAGGTTCGAGACGACCACAATCGCGAAATGGCCATCTACGAGAAATCCAGGACGCAACGCCTTCTTCAACAGGCTGCGAAAGATGAAAATGCTCCTCCCTGTCAACCCGTCATACAAAAGGCCCGACGCAGAGGCAAAAATAAATCAAAGAACGGGAAAGGCGTTCGACAGCGGCAGGGCGGGACCAAAAAGCCACTTGATCAAGAACCGAGCAACCAAGATTCATCTCTTATAAAGAAGATGGGTCGATTATACTCTTTTCCTCAGAACAAAACACGGAAGATACTTGATCTCGCCATAAGACATCAACTGATTACACTCCCGGAGTCCAAGGACCCCGAGCAAGCAGGCGAAGTCTCTCATCCGGACTATTGCTCCTATCATAGGGCAATAGGACATCCTATTGAAGACTGCTTCACCTTCAAGAACTGGGTTGAAAATCAATATCGACAGGGCAGATTCGCTCTATCCAGCAGCTGGAGGGTAACCCCGCCGCAGAACCATGAACCCAAATCCACGAGGGTAGAACCAGATCAACATCGGTCTTGGAAGTGAGCTCGTACCTGCCACGTGATAACGCTATCAGAAGAAGACCCTGACGGTATGGATAATCTCCCCTTGTTTTTCGAAAACAATAATGACGAGGTGATCTCAGAGTTTCCACCGGCGCCGAAGAAGCTGGAAGATGGAATACATACCACTGAAGATGAGCTCAAGAAAATTGACTTGGGAACGGCAAGTGATCCACGACCGACGTTAGTTAGTGAGTTGCTGTCTGAAGAACGGGTGGCCACATTAAAAGACGTTCTTATGCAGCATAAAGATTGCTTTGCATGGAACTATTTCGAGATGCCAGGACTAGACCCAGAGATTGCTGTGCACAAATTGGCGATATCTCCAGACGTCAAGCCGATCAAACAGGCGCCGAGAAGAATGCGGCTCGAGCTTGAGATGAGCATCAACACCGAGGTCAAGAAGCTAATTGACTCCGGCTTCATCCAAGAGGTTCAATATCCTGACTGGATCGCCAATATCGTTCCGGTGATGAAGAAAAATGGAACGGTGCGCATATGCGTGGACTTTCGGGATCTCAATAAAGCCTGCCCGAATGACGATTTCCCAGTACTGGTCACCGAGCTGATGATAGACAATACGTCCACTCATGAGGTTTTCTCCTTCATGGACGGCTCATCAGGATACAACCAGATAAAGATGCATCCCGAAGACCAGAAGCATACCGCTTTCCGGACCCCTTTGGGTATATTCTGCTACAAGGTGATGCCTTTCGGTCTAAAGAACGCCGGTGCCACCTATCAGAGAGCCATGACGAAGATCTTCGATGACCTCATACATGAAGTCGTCGAATGCTATATCGATGACCTCGTGGTGAAAAGCAAATCATACGAGGAACATTTAGAGCATCTGAAGATCGTGTTTCAACGCCTTCAGCAATATAACTTGAAGATGAACCCTCTCAAATGCGCGTTCGGAATTTCCTCGGGCAAATTCCTAGGATTCGTCGTCAGACACCGAGGCATCGAGATAGACCCGTCAAAGATCAAAGCAATTATGGATATGCCCCCGCCAAGGACTCTTAAGTAATTACGGTCTTTCTAAGGAAAGCTCGCGTATATCCGGCGATTTATAGCCAATCTGTCAGGCAAGTGCCGTCCTTGCAGTCACCTGATGAAAAAGGGGACCCCGTTCGTCTGGGATCACAAATGCCAAGGCGTGCTGGACGAAATCAAGCAATACCTGCAGAATCCGCCAGTACTGGCCGCTCCGGTCAAGGGAAAACCTCTCATTCTGTATACAACCGCCCTTGAAGGTTCCTTAGGCGCATTATGGGCACAGGAGAACAACTAAGGTAAGAAGAGAGCGCTCTAATATTTGAGTCGAGTTCTGCTGGGGGCAGAAAGCAATTATTCTCCCATCGAAAAACACTGCCTGGTATTAATCTTCGCGATAACGAAGCTCAGGCACTATGCATTGGCGCATGACGTCCGTCTCATATCGAAGGTGGATCCTCTCAAATATTTGATGTCAAAGGCCATATTGACGGGGCGGCTCGCTAAATGGGCCTTGCTCTTGATGGAATTCTCAATAACGTATCAGCCTCTTAAGGCAGTGAAGGGACAGGCCATCGCCGACTTCCTCGCTGAGCATCCGATACCTGCCGATTCTCCCTTGAACCGCGAATTGCCAGACGAACATGCGTTTGACACGATCGACGGAAGTGATACCCGATGGGAACTTTACTTCGATGGAGCGTCTTCCATGAAGAAGCGCAAGCAAAGCACCCCAATAATCAAATCAGGGGTAGGCCTCATTTTCGTTACTCCACAAGGAGGGATAATGCGCTTTGCCTTCTCCTTAACAGAACCGAGGACAAACAATGAAGCCGAGTATGAAGCCTTGATAGTAGGTCTCGAGATCGCCATCGACATGGAGATTGAAAACCTTCTCATATACGGAGACTCCCAGCTGGTCGTCAGTCAAGTAAACGACGACTATCAAACATGCAAACCAGAACTGGTGAAGTACGGCGAGAGAGTACAGCAACTGCTAACCCAAATACCTTCCTACACCTTGGAAAGCATACCGCGTGCGGAAAATAGCAAAGCGGATGCATTAGCCAAGCTTGCTAAAGAATTGGCCGATGAGAACCTCGATGACATAAGGATCGTTGTGCAAAGCCGTCGGGTCCTCGCACCGGCAGAAATATTTCCAAAGTCGTCCGAGGAAAAGGGAACGACTGAGCAAATGGCTCTACAAGTAAAAGACCAAGAGAAGGTTGAAGATTGGAGAGAAGTCTTCATAGACTACTTCAAATCCCGTCGAACGCCTGAAGATGCGTCCTCAAAACATCAGCTCATGAAGCGAGCTCTATCTTTTGCCTTCGTTAATGATACTCTGTACAAGAGGTCATTTGATTCTCTATGGCTAAGATGCCTGGGACTTGAAGAAGCAAAAAGAGTCGTCCAAGAAACCTATGAAGGACTCTGTGGTTCTCACCAAGCCGGGCCAAAGATAAAGCTAAAGATCAAACGGATAGGTTATTATTGGCCAACGATAATCCAAGACTGCTTCGAGTATGCAAAGCAATGCCACTCATGCCAGATCCATGGAGACTTTATCCATCAGCATCCAAATCCACTACATCCAACGGTGGCTAGCTGGCCGTTCGAAATGTGGGGAACTGACATAATCGGACCCATCGAACCAGCATCGTCCAGAGGACATCGATTCATTCTGGCGACAACTGATTACTTCTCCAAATGGGCAGAAGCAGTACCGCCGAGGGAAGTGAAAACGGAGAATATCCTCCACTTCTTCAAGACACACGTCATTTATCGGTTTGGCACTCCGCGATGGATTATCTCCGATAATGAACCAGCCTACAGAAGCCACAAGATCAGCCGCTTCGCACAACAGCATAACATAGACTGGAGATACTCCTCAGTCTATAATTCTCGAGCTAACGGTCTAGCTGAGGCTTTCAATAAGACCTTGACGAAGATCGTGAAGAAGATGGTGTCCCGAAATAAGAAGGACTGGCACGAGAGACTGCATGAAGCTCTCTGGGCGTATCGAACCACATTCAAGACGGCCATGAACACAATGCCGTACGCATTGGTATTCGGTACAGAGGCGGTACTCCCCCTCGAGATAGAGCTACCCTCTTTACGAGTGGCAGTTCATTACGAGCTGACGGACGAAGAGAATGCTCACCTTCGGCTTGAAGAGCTCGACGCCCTCGATGAAACCCGGCTCATTGCGCAACAAAATCTAGAGGCTTATAAAGCAAAGATGACGCGCTTATATGAAAGATTGACTAGGCCGAGGACATTCCGCCAAGGCGAACTCGTGCTAGTGGTCAAAAAACCTATGATCCCCAATCGCGCCAAGCGGGGGAAATTCGAGCCAAACTATGAAGGCCCGTACATCATAGACAAAGTCTACCAAGGTGGAGCCTATCTACTCATGGACATGCATGGCGAAAGGCCCTTCACGCCAATAAATGGTCGCTTCCTGAAGAAATACTACGCCTAACGAGTCACGGCCTAGGTCAATGGTAGATAACGACGACTATGTTCACTCTCTATCTTCCTAAGCCTAAACTCTGTAAGTAGTAACCGGCTTCCTTAACGACGGAACGAAACGTCCTTAAACTAACGACGGACCGAAATGTTCTTAAACTAACAGCGGACCGAAACGTCCTTAGACTAACAGCGGACCGAAACGTGCTTAAACTAACGACGGAACGAAATGTCCTTAAACTAACAGTGGACCGAAACGTCCTTAAACTAACGACGGACCGAAACGTCCTTAAACTAACAACGGACCACTATGTCCTAAAACTAGCTGTTGACCGAGATGTCGGTGAACTACGGTGGATTGCAGCATCCCAAAGCTGATACAAAAAAAGAAGAATAAAAAAAAGAGAAAAAAAGAAAAACGGTACGTCCATAAGCAAAATGGGCACGGATGAAAACCCAAAAGGGCTCCGTGAGTAAAAACAGCAGGGCTACCGGCGAGTTTTGTGAAAACCCGAAAGGGCGCAGCCTCGTTAAGATAAAAAAAAGAGAAAAGAAAAAGAAAACGGTACGTCCATAAGCAAAATGGGCACGGATGAAAACCTGAAAGGGCTCCATGAGTAAAAACAGCAGGGCTATCGGCGAGTTTTGTGAAAACCCGAGAGGGCGCAATCTCGTTAAAAGACACTTGCAAGGTCCTCTCAACTTTGTAAGGAGAAACCACTTGCGTGAGATCCTTACGACTCACAAGGGAGCAACACACTTAGGAATCCTCACGATTCCTAAGGAGAAATTACACTTGCGAGATCCTCACGACTCGTAAGGAGAATCCTCTTATGAGACCCTCACGGCTCATAAGATTTGAAAGTCTTAAACTACAGGGATCTGAACCTGTTCTTAAGCAGACCCCACAACCTTCAATACTGCCCTACAAACGGCTAGATGCCGACCCTTGTATACAATCCACGGGAGCGAATAAACATTTCCCTAACAAAGTCCCATCCGTGACTAGAGATATGCCTACACGGTGAACAGCCCTTGTGAGTCCTCTCGACTTATAAGGAGAAAGCACTCTTGTAAGATCCTTACGACTTATAAGAGACCATGCACTTAGGAATCCTCATGATTCTTAAGGAGAAATTACACCTACGAGATCCTCACGACTCGCAGGGAGAAATACCTTTATGAGACCCTTACGGCTCATGAAGTCAAAAGCCTTAGTCGACAGGATCTTAACCCTGTTTGCTAAGCCACCTTTGTTCGATATTGACAGAGTCAAATAATGATTCGCTCCTGGAAATATCCCAGTTGTAGCGGTGCTGATGCCGAAATCGGTGTCTAATTCTAAGCTTGCAGCAAGAAGCTGGCGAGCCACACATGCATACGAAATAGCCGAAATGATGGGGCAACTTGCAACAAAATCAGCAAGTAAAAATATATGCATGCAAAATAGCCAAAATGATTGGGCAACTCGCAATAAAAAGCAGCGAGTAAAAATAAAAATAAATAGCCAAAATGATTGGGCACCGCGAAAAATAGCCGAAATGATTGGGCAATCGCGACTTTTGTGATATAAAAGCTGAAATGATAGAGCATCGCGGAAAGAAAAAAAATGAAATGATTGCCCTACAGGTGATATCACGTCAATCCCTGTATATAATCCAGGGGCGCAAACAAAGAAGGAATTACGCCTTTCCTCCCCAGGTTTCATCAGAAGAAGAAACCGAATCTCAACGGTTCACATATAGCCTGGAGATCGTCTCAACACCCGTCTTATTACAACGGACACAATATCAAGCAAAGCGGAACATCGGCAACTCCCAGTTCCATGACTCAGCGGTGTACAGATGACCGAGAGTCAAATTCCGACTCCGTGAAATGCAGATAAAGTCAACCCTTCCTGGTCACGTGGAACGCGGATTATATCATTTCTGACCCCGTGGAAAACATCCAGAGCAGAGCCTGGTCCTCGCCGAACACGGCAGTGAACCCGTGGGAAGCATCCAGAGCAAAATTCCTGGCTATGTGGAACGCGGATTATGTCACTTCTGACCCCGTGGAAAACGTCCAGAGCGGATCCTGGTCCTCGCAGAGCACGGCAGTGAACCTGTGTGAAGCATCCAGAGCGGAGCCTAGTCCTCGCCGAACACGGCAGTGAACCCATAGGAAGCATCTAGAGCAAAATTCCTGGCTACGTAGAACGCAGATTATGTCACTTCTGACCCCGTGGAAAACGTCCAGAGCGGATCCTGGTCCTCGCAGAGCACGACAGTGAACCCGTATGAAGCATCCAGAGCGGAGCCTGGTCCTCGCCGAACACGGCAATGAACCCGTGGGAAGCATCCAGAGCAAAATTCCTGACTACGTGGAACGCAGATTATGTCACTTCTGACCTCGTAGAAAACGTCCAGAGCGGATCCTGGTCCTCACAGAGCACGGTAGTGAACCCGTGTGAAGCATCCAGAGCGGAGCCTGGTCCTCGCCGAACACGGCAGTGAACCCGTGGGAAGCATCCAGAGCAAAAATTGGACTGTGGGGTCCTTAAACTCATGGACTATGATGTTCTTAACCTCGACCGTGATGTCTTAAAACTAACATTGGACTGTGAGGTTCTTAAACTCATGGACTATGATGTGTTCCCCTCCGAATGGCGGCCTGGACTTTGCGTCTCGCCTGAGATTCGGGGCAGATGCTATTTGGTTTTATCCGTCTACCTCTCCGAAAATGCCAAGTTGATTTATGGCACCTTGTATCGGAGGTTTAGACGGATGCGGCCGATGTAGCAGACTTCGTCAGATTCCCCCTCGCTTGAGGGGTTTTTGATTATGGGGACGCTCTTCCCTGCAGGCGCAAGCCCCTGCAGTTAATTACGCTATCGCATTGCGGTAACAACTTTCTCCTTCTCCAGAATTTTACTTCGTGTCGTGTGTATTTGTTTTGTTTGTGGTTGCCCGTGGATTGTATACGGAGACTGAGTAATGCCGTCACCCGTAGGACGTGGATTAGTCCAAATCCGTATTTACTTAGATTTGGGTTTGGTGTTTTGGTTTGAGGATACGTTAGCCATATTTAAGGCTAAGATCAACTCAAACGTTCGTTAAGGATGCGTTAGTCCAATTTGAGACTAAGATCAACTTAACGGGATCGTTTAGATCCGACAAAAGAGCATTTGGGCTCTATTGTTCCAGTTTAGAGACATAGTGGTCCATTGCATGTATGGCCGTCGGGACCCGTCACCTCTCCGACGTCGTTGAAGGATTACAACGACAGGTGTCAGAGAAGTTCAGAGATGTACCCTCAAACCAGAGTTGATTGGGAGTTTTATAATCCATTTGAATGTTTAAGGATACGTTAGCCGTGTTTGGGGCTAAGATCAACTTAAACGGGACCGTTTAGATCCGGCAAAAGAGCGTTTGGAGGCTCTATTGTTCCAGTTTAGGGATATAGTGGTCCGTTTTCCAGTTTAGGGCGTGGTGGTCCGATATTAGTTTAGGGACGTCTCGGTCCGATATTAGTTTAGGGACGTCTCGGTCCGATATTAGTTTAGGGACGTTTCGGTCCGATATTGGTTTGTGGTCGTTGGGACCCGTCACCTCTTCGACGTCGTTGAGGAATTACAACGATGGATGTCAAAGGAGTTCGGAGATGTACCCTCGAACCGGACGTAGATTGATTTAGGAGAGCCATTTTGCTCAGCCAATTTAATTTAAGGACTTATGGCCACGATTGGGCTAAGTCCAAAAAAAATGTCCAACATTGCTTTTGCATTTCCTTTTATTTTTGGGCTTTGCCCAGAAAAGATGCAGGGCATCAATTTGTTTTGAACTCTGTTCTTTATGAATGATGCAGAGCATCAATTTTATTTGGGCTCAGCCCTTTTGTTGCTTTGCAATTTATTTTGGCCTGCTAGACCTTTTTGATTTGGGCCTGGCCCTTCAAGTAATGCATTGCATTTGTGCAAAGCACCAAGAATCTTTTAGATTCAAGGAAAGGAGTGCAGAGCACTTTTTAATTTCTTGATCTAAATTTAGATCAAAGAAAAGAAAAGAAAGAAATCTTTTCTTTCTTTCTGTTTAAGAGAACCAAAGGTTCATAGCAAGTGCAAGGCACTATTTTTATTATTTTTATTTATTTATTTATTCATTTATCTATTTTTTGAAGATCACTGATCTTGTTTTCTAGATCAATGATCTATTCCTAAGAGAGAATTTTCTCTTATCTCAAAGGTTTTTACCTTTTTTTTGTGTTCTCCAGAAATTCTCAAGAGTTCTCTTCTCTTCTTTTTTTTTAATCCAATTCTCTATATCTTTGAAATGGGGTCTGGGGTCTTCTTTTATAGTGCTCAAAGATCAGTTAAATTTGTTAAAAAGATCTTTTCTGAGTGATTTGGGGAATTTTCCCCACCGTTGGATCTTTGATCCAAAGGCCCCTGTTTTACAGAAGAAATCTTCTTGTTTAAACAAGAACAGAAAAATATTCTTAAATCTTAATTCTGTTGTTGCGCAACTCACCAGCGTGTGACACGTGTCGCGCAGTAAGGCGCTTGCGCAGCTGTGCTTGTGCAACTGCGCAGACACGTGTCGCGCAGTGAAGCGCTTGCGCAGCTGAGCTTGCGCAACTGCGCAGACACGTGTCGCTCAACGGTGCACTTGCGCAACAGTATTTGCGCAACTGCGCAGACACGTGTCGCGCAGTAAGGCGCTTGCGCAACTGAGCTTGCGCAACTGCGCAGACACGTGTCGCTCAACGGTGCACTTGCACAACAGTGCTTGCGCAACTGCGCAGACATGTGTCGCGCAGAAGTGCGTTTGCGCAGTTGTGCTTGCGCAACTGCGCAGACACGTGTCACGCTGCAGTGTACTTGCGCAACAGTGTTTGCGCAACTGCGCAGACACGTGTCGCGCAGCGCTGCGCTTGCGCAGTTGTGCTTGCGCAACTGCGCAGACACGTTGCGCACTGTGGTGCACTTGCGCAACAGTGTTTGCGCAACTGTGCAGACACGTGTCGCGCAGAGGTGCGCTTGCGCAGTTGTGCTTGCGCAACTGCGCAGACACGTGGCGCGCTGTGGTGCACTTGCGCAACAGCGTTTGCGCAACTGCGCAAACACGTGTCGCGCAGCGGTGCGCTTGCGCAGTTGAGCGTTGCTTTTGCTTTTTTAAAGAGCCTTGCTCTGATTGGACGCACTGTCTTGGGCGTTGTGCTGCCGTGTCAACTTCTGACACGTGGCGCGCAGCGCACGGTAACTGAAGCGTTGCTTCACAATTTGAATTTTCAAAACTTAAGTAGTGCCTTGCTCTGATTGGGGGAACAAATGCCCCCCCACCGTTGCGCTCACGTGGCGCGCACGTGAGTGCAGTGGTGGCAAGACCCCAACCGTTGGATCATGGGGGTCATTTGAAGAGACGCAGGCGTCTATAAATAGGACCCTTGGTCCTTGGTAATTCTTTACCAATTTCAAGAATTTGAATTTCAGAGCCTTGCTCTTGCTTAAAAACTCTTAGAGCCTTGCTCTTGCTTCTTCCCAAGAACTTTGAAGTTCAGAACTTAGAATCACTCTTAGGTAAAAATTTAAATTAATTTAAATTAATTTTAATTAACAGAGCCTTGCTCTTGTAGATCTTTGATCTAAAGAAAACCCCTTTGGGGTTTCTTCAACAGAGCCTTGCTCTCATAGATCTTTGATCTAAAGAAAACCCCTTTGGGGTTTCATCCACAGAGCCTTGCTCTCAAAAATTTACAGAGATCTGGTTCCTGGGTTTTAACCCATGAACAGAGCCATGCTCATAGATCAAATAGAGAACTCCTAAAATTTTTCATGGATCTTTAAGATCCCAAAAATTTTAATTCCTAGGAGTTATAATTTTTCATTACTACTACAGAGCTAGGCTCTTTTTAAGAAGTTTTATTCCTTTGAGACCAGAGTTTGACAAATGTCACTCTGTGATAGAGCTTTGCTCTAAAAAGAGGAGATTTTCTCCTTGTCTCTAGGGATCCCCCCAATAAGGGTATTCTTTTTGGGGGTCTTTTTCATTGACTGACAGTCTCATCCAATGATGGGACTGTCTTATTAAATGATGCGCCGTCATCTAGATTTTGTGGGTCCCCTTTGGTCCCCTACTCACTGCACTGTAGTGTGATGTAGGACTTTGACATGTGAAGCATTGGAACGCTAACGGTTATATTTATTATTATTTTTTTACAAGGAACATGTCTGAAGATTTGTCTTTCCCTTTTGTTCGCTCAGAAGGAGGGTTCCCACATGCACCAGTGGACCGGGTGGCGTTCGCCTTGATTAAAGATCATGATCCAGAGTACAAGAGACTCCATTTGTGGGGAAGGTGGTACAGCCAAATCATCCAAGGCCGTCGCAGCTTCAGCTCCGCTTCGCCTTCTGAGCCCATAGTTACGATCCCTTATGCGGACAAGCCCCCGGTGGAGTATGCCGTGGAGGTTAAAAATTGGAATGCCGACGACCTCCTTCAGCCTGCAATCGGTGCCATTCCGGTGCAGCCGCCGCCGGCTATAGATATCTTGGGGAGGCGAATCTGTCAGGGTGAAGCACGCCCTTGGGGACAGGCTTATAATATTAGACTGATCCCGCGACCGCTTGCCGGATACCTGCAATGGGCCCGGTACATCTTATCGGCGAAAAGGACTCATCTAATGAAGATTGGTTTATATTCGGCCGTCTACGTTTCGCTTTTCGAGTATCCCTCTCCTCCGACGTGGTGGATAAAGGCCTTTATTGAACAATGGAATATCCCCACCCACACCTTCTTGACAGCGGATAGGGAAGTCTCCATCTCTTTGGAAGAATTTGTTGAGATTTCAGGTCTACCAGTGAGGGGGGAGCACTACGAAGAGCTGCTTCCTCCTGATGAGTACGTCTTTGCCACCAAGCAGGTTGTATTTGACTTAACTCCGAAAAATGCCATTCAGCATCAGCACCCGGGCTTGGTGAAGGTGTTGGAGATTTATGAGGAACTCCATTTGGAATCGGGCGACCGGGGCGTCAGTTTCGCGGATTTCATCACTCGTTTTATCCGCCCGGAGTTCCTATCAGAGCAGGGCAAGAAGTTTGCTCAGCTTGCTGACCCCTTTGGTTTCGGCTTGGACCGCCGACCTTCATCGGAAAATGAGCAGCGGGATTTTTATCTCCCCGGCACTGCCAGTGTCCCTTTCTCAGAGATCGCCGTTCCTGGCATGGACGAGGAGACTTTTTTCATAGGGTTCTTGGGTCTATGGCTATGCAGCTTCACGCTTCCCATGCATCCACGCCTCATGCGGTCCTCCGTCTTTTACCCGGCACATCGAATGGCGGCTGGTTTGCAACTATCGGTAGGGATTGCTGGGCTGGCTTACCTTTATAATGGACTTAGCGTAGCGGCGGACGCTAATGAGCCTGGGGTACAGCCTGCTAACTTTCCGATGCACTACTTCACTTCTTGGATGGAGCTGCATGTGCGAGGGGTGTTTGGTGCCCATAAGACTCCTCTATTCTTTGAGAAATACGGACTCCCAAGAATCATGCGGTTGGTCGGGGCTTCAATTGTGGTTGCACCTCCGCGGGAGTCTAGGGGACTGCTCCTGCGTTCACATCTAGTCGGAGCGAAGACCTCTTTTGTGGATAAGGTCATCACCATAGGCTCCGAGACTGCTAAGTCAGTGGTGTCGCTGCGTGACGACTTTAAGGGCGGGGTTTCTGTACTGAAGGCTCGGGAAATCCTTCACCTTTACTCCATTCGGCCGGGCTACCTAGTATTTAGGAAGAATAAGACGGCTCTTTTTATGAGGTATAACCCACATCGATTTGCCCGACAATCGAGTTACAATCAAGGGATCCCGATGGAGGCCTTTCTGGAAACACCCGCGGTCAGCCCAGAGGGGATAAGGAATGCGATGCATCATTTCGTCCGGCTTAATTCGGGATCCTATTTTTTTATCAGTGAGCCTAGCTGTGTTCCTAAAATAATCCATCCGTATGTAGCCTGGTATGCGCATGCTATGGGCCCAATCATTTTAATGGAGAAACGCCTGCTGGTTGACCGTAGGGGTGCGCCTCCTGGTGGTGATCGCAAGGCTCCCTTGCAGCCAAGGATCCAGGTCACCCCCCCGATAAAAGATGCCAGGGCTGACCGACCGTGCGTGCTGAGCCCCCCGCGGGGATTGCCATTGCCTACTACGGTG
This sequence comes from Agapanthus africanus, assembly GCA_030015575.1. Taxonomy (NCBI): domain Eukaryota; kingdom Viridiplantae; phylum Streptophyta; class Magnoliopsida; order Asparagales; family Amaryllidaceae; genus Agapanthus; species Agapanthus africanus. The sequence continues at coordinate 90,992,414 of CM057337.1, forward strand.
GATGCACCGCCGGCGCCCCGTGCTCCCACGAAGACGGTTAATGTGGTATCACCAGGGTCTAGCGGAGGGGCAGAGATCGGGACTCGCCGCCCTAAAGTGGCTGCCAAGCGCAAATCCGCTCCGGGTGGATCTAAAGCTGGTGGACAGCAGAAAAAGAAGAAGTCTGCCCTTTCCCTCGATGCGATCCTCAGCTCAAAGCCTGGGGCTCCTCCTGCCGAGGCCATATGTGAGTATGGCAGCAATGAGGGCTTTGTGGTGGACCCTGAGGACACCAATTTAGCCGCCGCCATTGCAGCTTCGGAGCGATCGGCGAGGCTTGAAGCGATGTTAAGCAAACTCGCTGAGTCCGGTAATCATCAGACGCTTTATTTGTCATTTTACTGCATTTTTATTATTATCTTTAGCTAATATTTGCTTCGTTCTTAACAGGCATTTCTACTGAAGAGGCCATTGCTGCCTCTTTGAAGACCTTCCAGGAGGAGGAGAAGAAGCGTGTCCCAGCAGGCGTTGGTATGTCCTACCCTTTTCCCTTTCATAATGAAAGTTTGTCATCTTCTCTGATGGTCAACCTAACCTTCTTTTGTTTCTTTGCAGAGGTTATATCAGTTGGCGCGGGGATCCTTCCTGAGCCTGTTACTGAAGTCCCAGCTTCATCGAAGTTGCCACAAGAGCCCCGGCTTGACAAGACGACGAGGGATGCCCTGAAGAATCTAGAGGCATCCCTATATACGGACGAGGGAGCCTCACTCAAGGAAGCCCTAGTGGCATCCGTCTCAACGGCTCGAGAGGAGCGGAAGCGGTTGAGACGCGAAGCTGCTTTGGCCGCGGGAGCGGGCCCTAGCACTCTTCCTCGTGCCGACACTCCTTCTGAAGCAGAGGCGAGCAGAGCTGTTTTGGCCACGGGAGCGGGCCCTAGCACGGTTTCTCGTGCCGACACTCCTTCTGAAGAGGCCCCTGCCGCCCTGTCTACTGCTTATAGGCAAGTGGCGCGCGCGGCTCGGAGTGCAAACGACAAGTCCTCTTCAGGTAGTACTTCTTTCAGAGCTTTGTTGTAAGAAATATAAAGCCATTGGCTCATATGCGTTTCATCTGGCAGGGCCTAGTCCGACTGAGGGGGAGGCGGAGACCGTCGAACCCAGGGGAACGGCGGAAGCGGCGCCTACCGAACCTGAGCCGACCATGAGGCGTGTCATCGGGACCACGGGATCTGTTACAGAGGTTGAGGGGTCTGCCGCCGAGAGGGTCATTGATACCGCTCCTGACGTGGCGGTAGATGAGATGATTGTCTTAACCGAGGCAAAGGCGGTAGAAGGCGAAGCGCTCAAGGCTGGAGACCTCGCGGTGACGGTGGATGAGACAACCGTGACCGCAGGATCCGTAGGAGTAGCGGCTAAGGTCGCCACGATTCCTGAGGACGAGCCAGCTGCTCTTTCTCAGGAATCTGGCAACGCTCCAATCATGACCCTCTCCGCCTATATTCCCCTGCCTTCTCTAGGGCCTGCAAGTGTAACAACGGTCCCTATTGAGTCGGGTGACGAGGCTACGGGTGGTGGCCTGATGTCAATGGAGGAAGGAGTTACCTCAGTCTCGGCTGGCAGTTCGTCGGGTAAGTTTCGGGTTACTATCGTTTCCCCCCCTTTTTATATATCTTGCGATCTCTTCTAATAAGCTTGTCTTTGCAGGTGCGGCCAGTGCCGACGCTCCATTGCTTAAAGGAGCACCGTTAACTACTGCTTTGGCGGTGGTCACTTCCCCGTCTTCCCTCGTGCCATCGCGGATGTTGGAAGGTATGGATTTGCGACTCACAAGTTAATCTTTTAAACGTGTAGTTCATGGACTAACGCTATACCACCGCATCTTTTCAGGAGTGCTCTTTGATCATCTATATCAAGTGTTGCTCCCACACTTCTCCTTCCCATTCGAACTTGCTTCTCCCTCTAGTGGCGCTGGTGAGTGTACGTTCACTACAATATCTTTGTTCATCCCCTTTTTTCTAGCAATTGAATGATTTCTGACTTTTCCCTTTCTTTATTGCAGTGCCACAAATCGAAAGAGGGGATGCAATACCTGCCGCGCTACCGGCTCTTCCGGCTTTGCCGTCTATTGCTGCTGGTATAGCAAATTCCTTTTTTGGTAACCCTTAAACATCTCTTGAACCATCGTTTAACCATGTTTTGTTTTGCAGCTATTGTTCTGGCTTCGGTCCCTTTTGAGTCTCGCGTCCTTCCACCAGCAGGCCCTTTCTTGAGACGCCCGTCTTCAAAGGGAGCTGTGATGAGTTTGGGTATGCTGAGCGGGTACATCGAAGAGCTCAACATGGACGCTCTCCCTTCTGCCGTAGATTTCGCTGTGGAGGTTAATCCAATGTTGGCGGCGCTCGTAAATTTTCATAACGAAGGCGTCGTCGGATCTTGGGTTAATCACTGCAGAGAGATTGAGGCCTGTCTATACCGGCTAGAGTCGACGCGCCCTTCTCCCGAAGTTTTAGCCCTGAGCACCCAACGCACGACTTGGCTCGAGCAAAGCACTTCGCACTCCCGCCACTTGGAGCAAGAAGCAGCTTTAAGACTAAGGGAATGCCAAAAGACCTCGAACGAAATGGCCCATCTGCGCGCTGAAGTTGAGGCAAATGCTGCCCAAGTGAAGACTATCTTTGAGGGTCTCTTGGAGCGCATCTCCCATGGGCTAAACTTGAAGCGGAAGCTTGACGTAGCTGAGCGCAATATCCCAAGTCGGGAAGCTGCCTATCAGGTCGTCAGGGAGCAGCTTGCGTCGGTCTTGCAGCAACGAGCCCAAGTGGAGGCAGAGCTGGCGGTGGTAGCTGACCAAGAGAAGGCATAGAAGGACATATGCGAGCAATTGCTACACCTATGCAAGACGCTTCCTTCCCAATAATTCTCCTTGTACCATTTGTCTTTGTAAAGTATATGTATATATTTTTTATTCTTTAGCACAATGTATCCTGTACTCGCTCAATATTTATGAATAAAAGATGTACATTTTTGTAATGTCTTGTGTCATTTCTCCGTCTTTTCTTTCTTTTATTATCAGTATGCCACCTTAGTAACCATGATTGATGGATGATTAGGACGAGTATCCCTGACCTTCTCAGGAAATAGCGATGGCTTAGGCCGCAGGTTCAGGTCTACTGCCTAAGACTTTTCAATTCTATGAGCCGTGAGGGTCTCATAGAGGCTTTTCTCCCTACGGATCGAGAGGATCTCATAGGTGGATTTTCTCCTTAGGAATCGTGAGGATTCCTAAGTGTGGTTTTCTCTTATAAGTCGTAAGGATCTTATAAGAGAATTTTCCCTCTTACGAGTCGAGAGGATTCGTAAGTGGTTGTTTCCCTCCTCGTCGAAATTCGACTTCGGAGAGTGAGACCCGTGAATAGTATGCAAGAGACCAGTTTGGATTGACATGCAGGGCCCCATTGTTCAGGAAGCAAGTTCTCCTACCTATGATGCCTGAGGCTTCATCTTGTAGATTAAGAAGCAAGTCCAATTTGTTGAAGAAATCCCTCTTCTGAAAGATTTGGAGGGATTTCCCCCACCATCGGATCTTTGATCTAGGGGCTTCTGTTTTATAGAAGATAATAACCGAAAAGATTTCTTCAGAGCCTTTTTTGTTTAGCGCGGATGCTCCAGGATATGACACGTGTCGCACAGCACACAGTGCAGCGCAACTGCGCTAGCACATCCACGCCGACACGTGTCATGCAGCGCACGACGCATATGCCGCTGAAGCGTTGCTTCCCTTGGTTTTGCTTGAAATAGAGCTTTGCTTTGGCTGGGTGCGCTGCTTTGGGGTGCTGCGCTGATGCGTTTGCGCTGGACACGTGGCGTGTAGCGCGCAGCGCAACGCAACTGCGCTAGCGCTTCCGTGCTGAAGCGTCGCTTCTTCAAGATAGAGCTTTGCTCTAATCGGGGGAGGATGAAGCGTTGCTTCATCTTCTGTCTCGGAATTCGAACGGACATTCGCTCCAATTAGGGTAAACTGTCGTGACGACTCTTGGGAGCCGAAGAGGCACTTGAGGCCTATAAATAGGACCCTTGGTCCCCTCCAGATATTTATCATCTTCCAGATTTCCATTTTGAAGACTTCAGAGCTTTGTTCTTGCCTTTAAGAACTCCGGTGCCTTGCTCCTTTTTTTTTAAAAGGTTTTTTAGAAAAACTTGAGGTAAGATCGATTCTTAGATCAATCTTAAATAGCAGAGCTCTCGTCTAGTGGGTCTCATCTTTGAACACAGTTTTGCTCTCTAGGAATTTAGTCATCCATGTATATTATTGCTTTTCTATTGTTGATCTTCCTGTAATATTTTCTCCAGGCATAATGGCGGCGGTGCATCTATACAGTCTGCACGAGTTCATTACCTACGATGATATCCACGCTCAGGGTCGTCAACAAAACCAGGAGTTTACAGATGCCGAATGTGCAGAAGTTATGGGTCGTCTGAACGCAAGCGGTGGTTGGCTGTTGCCTCGGCGTTCGGCTCTTTTGAAAGTCGTGCTAGGAGCAATATGGAGGGCACTTCCGGGTCTTCACGAGGCCCTACCACTCAATGCGCTGGATGATGCCGAGGACAAGGTGCATTCAGTGCACCTGACAGGGCTGATCTCAAAGAAGCGACGGAACGACCTCGTTGACATCCTGCATCAAGTGTTTCAGCAGACGACGATTGTCGCTGCTTATCAAAGGCCGGAAGGGCTTGCCGATGATATCGACACCGAGGAGCGCGAAAGACTGCGCATAAGAATAATTAGAAAGGCCAGAAGAACTCTGGATGGCCTTACTTTTGATTTCCTCAATCCGTGCCCCGGATCCGAGGTTATACCGTTGTAATATTTTGAACAATGTTTCTTATGCATTATTCTTATGCTTGTAAAAACTTTTAGTGGTATGAATGAAAACCCTCCTCTTTTCTATTTCAGCCTGTCTTATTTCTCGTCCTGAGTCTTCTGTCGATGCATAAATGAATGCGTTACGCATGCCAGATCAAATGTAGAACGGATATTCTTTCTATGTCAGTAGGCTGTCTTAATAATCATGGTTGATGGATGTCTAAAACGAGTATTCCGACTTCCTCAGGAAATAGCGATGGCTTAGGCCGCAAGTTCAGGTTTACCGCCTAAGACTTTTCAATTCTATGAGCCGTGAGGGTCTCATAGAGGCTTTTCTCCCTACGGATCGAGAGGATCTCATAGGTGGATTTTCTTCTTAGGAATCGTGAGGATTCCTAAGTGTAGTTTTCCCTTATAAGTCGTAGGGATCTTATAAGAGAATTTTCCCTCTTACGAGCCGATAGAATTCGTAAGCGGTTGTTTCCCTCCTCGTCGAAATTCGACTCCGGAGAGTGAGACCCGTGAATAGTATGCAAGAGACCATTTTGGATTGACTTGCAGGGCCCCATTGCTCAAGAAGCAAGCTTTTCAATCCTTGCTGTCTGAGACTTCTTCTTACAAATTGAGACGAATCGGGAATTTGCTCGCGGAGAGGGTGATGGCTCTGCGAGTTGACATGAGTTTAAGAGGCTCTCATCACGGAGTGTTTGTATCCGTGAGTCGAGGAGTTTGCTAGGGATTATTTGTTTCCCGAGCACCAAGGATTATTTGTTTCCTTGGGGTTTGAAACGAGTCGAGGATTCCTACGGAGGCACTGGTGGCTCTGCGGGTCGACGCGGATCAGGAGGCTCTCGTCAAGGAGTGTTTGTATCCGTGAGTCGAGGAATTTTGCTAGGGATTATTTGTTTCCCAAGCGCCAAGGATTATTTGTTTCCTTGGGGTTTGAAACGAGTCGAGGGTTCCCATAGAGGCTCTGGTAGCTCTGCGGGTCGACGCGGATCAGTGCTCTCGTCAAGGAGTGTTTGTATCCGCGAGTCGAGGAATTTTGCTAGGGATTATTTGTTTCCCAAGCGCCAAGGATTATTTGTTTCCTTGGGGTTTGAAACGAGTCGAGGGTTCCCATAGAGGCTCTGGTGGCTCTGCGGGTCGACTCGGATCAGAAGGCTCTCGTCAAGGAGTGTTTGTATCCGTGAGTCGAGGAATTTAATGAAGATATTGATTTCTTCGGAGTTGGACTGAACTGTCAAGATTTGGCTTCGTCTTCTGGCGGAGCCTGTTGGGAAAGTATGGTTCCCTCTTTGTTTACGCCCTTGGATTGTATACAGGGATCGATGTTATCTTAACTGTAGGGCCAAAGTTTTATCATCATCATCATCATTTTTTTTATTTTATTTCCGCGATGCTCTATCATTTCAGCTTTTATATCGCGAAGGTCGCGATTGCCCAATCATTTCGGCTATTTCTCGCGGTGCCCAATCATTTCGGCTATTTATTTCATTTTTACTCGCTGCTTTTTATTGCGAGTCGCCCAATCATTTCGGCTATTTTACATGCATACATTTTACTTGCTGCTTTTTATTGCAAGTTGCCCTATCATTTCGGCTATTTCGTATGCATGAGCGGCCTACTGGCTTTCGCCGTAAACCTGAAATTGGACACCGATTTCGGCATCAGCACCGCTGCAACTGGGATATTACCAGGAGCGAATCATCATTTGCCTCTGTCGTTGTCGAACAAAGGAGGCTTAGCGACCAGGGTTAGGGTCCTGTCGGCTAAGGCTTTTGACTTCATGAGCCGTAAGGGTCTCGTGAAGGTATTTCTCCCTACAAGTCATGGGGATCTTGTAGGTGTATTTTCTCCTTAGGAGTCGTGAGGATCCCTAAGTGTTTGTTTCTCTGTAAGTCGTAAGGATCCTACAGGAGGGCTTTCTCCTTGTAAGTCGAGAGGATTTACAAGGGTTATGCGAACATATCCCCAGTCACGGATGGACCTTGGTTAGGGAAATGTTTATTCGCGCCCGTGGATTGTATACAAGGGTCAATGCTGAGCCACTTGTAGGGCATTATCGAAAGTTGTGGGGGCTGCTTAAGCACAGGTTTAGATCTCTGTAGCTTAAGACTTTCAAATCTTATGAGCCGTGAGGGTCTCATAAGAGCGTTCTCCTTACGAGTCGTGAGGATCTCGCAAGTGTATTTTCTCCTTAGGAACCGTGAGGATCCCTAAGTGTGTTGCTCCCTTGTGAGTCGTAAGCATCTCACGCGGGTGGTTTCTCCTTACAAGGTCGAGAGGATCTTGTAAGTGTTCTTTAACGAGGTTGCGCCCTTTCAGGTTTTCACAAACACTCGCCGGTAGTCCTGCTGTTTTTACTCACGGAGCCCTTTCGGGTTTTTATCCGTGCCCCTTTTTGCTTATGGACATACCGTCTTCTTTTTTTTTTAATCCTTTTTATTTCCTTTTTCTCTTTTTTTTTACGAGGTCGCGCCCTTTCGGGTTTTCATGAACACTCGCCGGTAGTCCTGCTGTTTTTACTCACGGAGCCCTTTCGGGTTTTCATCCGTGCCCCTTTTTGCTTATGGACATACCGTTTTTATTTTATTTTATTTTCATATTTTATTTTCATTTTTTTTATCTCGTCAGCCTAAGGATGCTGCGGTAGTAATTTAAAGACGTTTCAGTCTGCTATTAGTTTAAGGACATTTCGGTCCGCTGTTAGTTTAAGGACATTTCGGTCCGCTGTTGAGAAGCTGGCTACTGCTTATAAAGTTTGAGCTTAGGAAGATAGCGAGCGGACTTAGTCGTCGTCATCCATCATTGACCTAGGCTGTGACTCATTAAGCGTAATATTTCTTTAGGAAGCGACCGTTTATCGGCCTGAAAGGCCTTTCACCGTGCATGTCCATGAGTAGATAGGCCCCACCCTGGTAAACTTTATCTATGATGTACGAGCCTTCATAGTTCGGCTCGAATTTTCCCCGCTTGGCGCGATTGGGGATCATAGGCCTTTTGACCACTAGCACGAGTTCGCCTTGGTGGAATGTCCTCGGTCGGGTCAATCTTTCGTATGAGCGCATCATCTTTGCTTTATAAGCTTCCAGATTTTGTTGCGCTATGAGCCTAGTTTCATCAAGGGCGTCAAGCTCCTCAAGCCGAAGGTGAGCATTTTCTTCGTCCGTTAGCTCGTGATGGACTGCCATTCGTAGAGAGGGTAACTCTACCTCGAGAGGGAGTACTGCTTCCGTACCGAACACCAACGCGTATGGCGTTGTGTTTGTAGCTGTCTTGAACGTGGTTTGATACGCCCAAAGAGCTTCTTGCAGTCTCTCATGCCAGTCTTTCTTATTTCGGGACACTGTTTTCTTTATAATTTTCGTCAAGATCTCGTTGAAGGCCTCGGCGAGACCGTTAGCTCATGGATTATAGACTGAGGAATATCTCCAGTCTATGTTATGCTGCTGTGCGAAGCGGCTGATTTTATGACTTCGGTAAGCTGGCCCGTTATCGGAGATGATCCGCCTCGGAGTTCCAAACCGATATATGACGTGCGTTTTGAAGAAATGGAGGATATTCTCCGTCTTCACTTCTCTCAATGGTACTGCTTCTGCCCACTTAGAGAAGTAGTCAGTCGTTGCTAGGATGAAACGATGTCCTTTAGACGATGCTGGCTCGATGGGGCCGACTATATCAGTCCCCCACATTTCGAATGGCCAGCTAGCTACCGTTGGATGTAGCGGATTTGGGTGCTGGTGGATGAAATCCCCATGAATCTGGCATGAGTGACATTGCTTCGCATATTCGATGCAGTCTTGAATCATCGTGGGCCAGTAATAGCCCATCCGTTTGATCTTCAACTTCATCTTTGGACCTGCTTGGTGAGACCCGCAGATTCCGTCATGAACTTCTTGGACGACCTTTCTCGCTTCGTCAGGTCCTAGGCATCTCAGCCACAGAGAATCGAATGACCTCTTGTATAGAGTATCGTTGACGAAGGCCAAAGACAGAGCTCGTTTCACGAGCTGATGTCTTATGGACGCTTCTTCAGGCATTCGGTGGAACTTGAAGTAATCTATGAAGACTTCTCTCCAGTCCTCAGTATTTTCCCAATATTTTATTTGCAGGGTTGTCTCCTCAGCTGCTCCCTTTTCTTTATATGATTCTGGAGGTATTTCTGCTGGGGTTAGCACTCGACGGCTTTGTACCACGATTCTAACGTCATCGAGGTTCTCATCAGCCAGTTCTTTAGCAAGTTTGGCTAGTGCGTCCGCTTTGCTGTTTTCCGCGTGCGGTATGCTCTCCAAAGTGTAGGAGGGAATTTGGGTTAGCAGTTGTTGCACTTTTTCACCGTATTTTACTAACTCCGGTTTGCATGTTTGGTAATCGCCGTTTACTTGACTAACGACCAGTTGCGAATCTCCGTATATGAGGAGGTTTTCAATTCCCATGTCAATGGCGATCTCGAGACCTGCTATCAGAGCTTCGTATTCGGCTTCGTTGTTTGTCCTCGGTTCCGTCAGGGAGAACGCGTAGCGCATTATCCCTCCTTGTGGAGTTATAAAGATGAGTCCTACCCCCGATTTGATTATAGGGGTACTTTGTTTGCACTTCTTCACGGAAGATGCTCCGTCAAAATAAAGCTCCCATCGGGTATTATCACCATCGATCGCATCAAACGCATGTTCGTCCGGAAGATCGCAGTTTAAAGGAGAGTCGGCTGGTATCGGGTGCTCAGCAAGGAAGTCGGCGATGGCCTGGCCTTTTACTGCCCTGAGAGGTTGATATGTTATCGAAAATTCCATTAAGAGCAGGGCCCATTTAGCGAGTCGCCCTGTCAATATGGCTTTTGACATTAGATATTTGAGAGGGTCCACTTTTGAAATAAGACGGACTTCGTGTGCCAACGCATAGTGCCTAAGCTTTGTTATTGCGAAGATCAACGCCAGGCAGTGTTTTTCAATGGGAGAGTAGTTGCTTTCTGCCCCCAGCAGAACTCGACTTAAGTAGTAGAGTACTCTTTCTTTCCCTTGATCGTTCTCTTGTGCCCATAATGCGCCTAAGGAACCTTCGAGGGCGGTTGTATAAAGAATGAGGGGCTTCCCCTTAACCGGAGCAGCCAACACCGGCGGGTTCTGCAGGTATTGCTTGATCTCATCCAGTGCGCCTTGGCATTTTTGATCCCAAACGAATGGGGTTCCCTTCTTCATCAGGTGACTATAAGGACGGCACTTTCCTGAAAGGTTGGCTATAAATCGCCGTATGTATGCGAGTTTCCCTTGGAGAGACCGTAGCTGTTTGAGAGTCCTCGGCGGAGGCATTTCCATGATCGCTTTAATCTTTGACGGATCTATTTCAATACCTCGGTGTCGAACAACGAATCCCAGGAATTTGCCCGAGGAAACCCCGAACGCACATTTAAGAGGATTCATCTTCAAGTTGTATTGCCGAAGGCGTTGAAATACAGTCTTCAGATGCTCGAGATGTTCCTCGTATGATTTGCTTTTAACCACGAGATCGTCGATATAGCATTCAACGATTTTGTGTATAAGGTCGTCGAAGATCTTTGTCATGGCCCTCTGATAAGTAGCACCGGCGTTCTTCAAACCGAAGGGCATCACTTTATAACAAAATATACCAAGAGGAGTCCTGAAGGCTGTGTGCTTCTGGTCTTCTGGATGCATTTTTATCTGGTTATACCCCGATGAGCCGTCCATGAAGGAGAAAACTTCATGAGTGGATGTATTGTCTATCATCAGTTCAGTGACTGGCACTGGGAAATCATCCTTCGGGCAAGCTTTATTAAGATCCCGAAAGTCTACGCATATGCGCACTGTCCCATTTTTCTTCATCACTGGGATGATGTTGGCGATCCATTCAGGGTACTGAACTTCCTGGATGAAGCCAGAGTCGATTAACTTTTTGACTTCGGTATTTATGCTCATCTCAAGCTCGAGTCGCATTCTTCTCGGTGCCTGTTTGACTGGCTTGATGTTCGGGGATATTGCTAGTCTATGTACAGCAACTTCTGGATCTAATCCTGGCATCTCGGAATAGTTCCATGCAAAGCAATCTTTATGCTGCACAAGGACGTCTTTTAACGCAGCCACCCTCTCTTCAGACAGCAGCTCGCTGACGAATGTCGGTCGCGGATCATTTATTGTCCCCAACTCGATTTTCTGGAGGTTATCTGCAGTAGTATGGATTCCATCTTCCAGCTCTTTTGGCGCTGGTGGAAATTCTGAGATTACTTCATCGCTGCCGTTTTCAAAGTACCAGGGAAGGTCATCCACGTTCTCGGGCTCTTCCCTTGATATCATTATCACGTGACAAGTATGAATTCGCTTCCAATCCCAATGCAGAACTGGTTCTTCTTTCGTGGCCTTGGGCTCGTGCTTTTGTGGTGGTGCTACCCTCCAGTTGTCAGACAACACGAATTTGCCAAGCTGATATTGGTCCTCAACCCAATTCTTAAAGGTGAAGCAATCTTCAAGCGGATGCCCTACTACTCGATGGTAAGAGCAATAATTTGGGTTGGAGACTTCGCCCGCTTGCTCAGGGTGTTTAGACTCTGGCAGTGTAAGCATTCGATGTTTTAGAGCAAGATCAAGTATTTTCCTTGTTTTGTTCCGAGGAAATGAGTATGCTCGACCCATTTTCTTCATGAGGGCTAAGTCAATAACGCTCGACTCTCGGATGCGTGGCTTCTTAGCTCTGCTTTGTGGTTGTCGAGCGCCTTTCTTGCCTTTCGACTTGTTTTTGCTTTCGCGTTGAATCTCTTTTGTAGCAGGTTGACAAGGAGCGGCATTTTCATCCTTCACCGCCTGTTGAAGGAGGCGCTGTGTCTTGGCTTTCTCATAGATTGCCATTTCACGATTGTGATCATCTCGGGCTTTTTGACCCGCATTCCTTATAAGTTTGCCCATCTGGTCTTTAAATGATGGACTGGGCGGTTTTGCATTAGGAACTTTTGCTGGCTCAGGATTAGCGTCCTCCCATTGAGCGTCCGCCTCTTCATCGAAGTCATACATGACATAACAGCTGTTTACTAGCTCCCGTTTCTTTGACCGGATGTACCCAAGCCCTTTTGTTTCTATTCTCCCGTTAGGCAGTTTGCATTGAGTCCCGGGAATGTTCCAGACCTTGTCATAGAATTTGGCTTTTCTAACGGTCTGTGTGAAGGATATCCCCTGGCGTTTCAGCAGTTTCTTTAAACCTTCGGTATAATATCTGGGAAGACGGATAGGCTGAAGCCTGTCGAGCGTGGGATCCGCGCCATGCCAAATTTCTTTTTCCACCTTGTTTTCTTCAGAACGGTAGAATAGGATTGCCTTCTCGCCTTTTCGTCCGGGAGGGATATAGAATGTCTGCAATTCTTCTACGCTGTTGGTGTCGAGTGCATCCAGTTCTTTGTAATGTTCAAGCGGCACCATGGTTATCTGCAGACTTCGCTCTTCATCAGCGGAAACCCGTATTGAAGGTCGAGCAGGGAATACAGCATGAACTTCATCCTCTGAATCACTACCGAAGATCAATGAAGGAACGGATGGTCCTGGCCTGGTGGATTGGGATGGACCTGAATAAATTATATCCTCCTCCTCCTCGGTGTCACTGCCGAAGACAGGAATGGTAGCGTTAGTTTTGTTCTCCGGTTTGTGACACCTTTCCGTGTCTTCGAAACTCGGTAAGAAGTATTTGGCATCTTCATACTTGCGAACTTCATTTACGGAAAATGGATTCAACTCTCCCGCCACTGTGTACTCGAGGCCATCCCTAGAATACTTCATGCACTGATGCTGTGTAGAAGGGATGATATTGTACTCGTGTAGCCATGGTCGTCCGAGCAGAGCATTGTAGCACGTCTTGGCGTCTATAACATGGAATTTGATGTCTGTGACGAGCAACCCGAAGCGTAGCGTCAATATCACAGATCCAAGTGTTTTTGATGATTGAGAGTCGAATCCGGAGATAGTGATTTTGTCTCGGGCGAGGTGTTGGACACTCATGCAAATCTCCTTTAACACTCGCACATTGAGTAAATTGACAGACGATCCGTTATCGACCAAGATTTTGCCTATCTTTATGTCATGGCAGTATCCTGAGACATAAAGGGGGCGATTGTGTTCACACGTCCCGAGGAGAAGGTCTTCATCACCAAAAGCAACGTCGGCTGTGTGCACTTCCTCTAATTCGTCTTTCATCTTTTCTTCGGCTAGGAAGGCTTGGAACTGGTCCGGCTCTTGTAGGGCCTTAATTAAAGAATCCCTCGCCTCTTTTGATAGTAATAGGGCATCGAGAATGCTGAGTTGTGAGGGTAGCTTCCTCAGATGCGTTAAGACATTGTAATCTACTTTATTCCTCTTTGGGGGATTCTTGGCGGTTAACTCTTCCGCGACTCGGTCATCCAAGGAGATATCTTCAGAGACCTTCTCTTTCCCTTTGTCTTTTCTGTTCAAGGGTCCGAGGTTCTTTTCGGGTAATGTGCGATTGCGCAGCTGTATATTCTCGCAGGCCTTCGGTTCTTCTTCTTTTCCCGAAGTGGATTCTTTGAAGAGGGGGCCAAGCTCTAGCTCCTCATCGGAATCGCTCCCAAATGTAGGCACTTGTGACCCAGCAGTGTTAACCATGTGACAATTGCTGGCAGTTCTTTCAAGCTCTTTGGTCGTGTTTCTTTGCTCCCGACGAATTTTACGCTTTTCCCGTTTAAAGCGTTGTTGATTAGCGATGTATCCTTGCCACCATCTATCGAAAGCCTTGCACTCTTGAGTGGGATGCGAGACCTTCTGATGATATAAGCAATAAGAGGGGTGCATTTCTACCACACCAGTAATTTTTCCTTCAGAGGATGGTAGCTTCATGCCCATTGATATGGCCTTAGCAAACCTCTTTTTTATCTTGAATTGGCTTTTGTCAGCGGTGGAGGCATCTTGCTCCAGCGGGATCATCTCAGCTCTTTCATCAAGTCGCTGGCGCTTGGCCCTTTCGAATATAGCCGTCTCGCGTTCTCGATCAGCTTTACTTTTCAATCGAGCTTCATTAAGAAACGCGCCAATCATCTCAACTGATAACCCTGGAGCTCTTGATTCGGCATTTGCCCCCAGCGTTTCAGTGCCAGAGGTCTCTTCATCATTCGTGACCGAATGAGAGATCATATGACAGCTCGCCACATACTTCTCGGATTCGTCCGATGAACTTTCTCCCTCATCTTCCTTTTGAAAGACGTGATCAAGGAAATCTTGGAGCGTAATGGGAGTCCGCGCCTTTTGGTTATATTCATCCAGCGCGTCGATCTGCTTTTGTAGGTCCGTGCGCTTGTCGCCAGGCTTCACGGGCTTCTTAGATTTCTTCTTCTTCTTTTTCGAAGATTTTGACGGCTGGCTATGAACGCTTGAACCACCACCATCAGTCTTCGGAGTCAGTCGTGGCTTCAACATCCCCTCAATAACCTGCGGTTCCAAGGGGTTCTTCCACTTGACCGCTGGACAGGTCTGAAGATTGTTTAGCATCCTCTTTGTCTTGACTGATAATACAACCTCCCAAGGAGCTTCCTCTATGACGGAGCATGTTTCCCCCGGCGTGTTCGTCCCTTTAGAGGTGTGGGGCTGCGGGGGATTCACCTTCCATTTGTCAGATAGCGCAAATTTGCCCTGACGGTACCGGTTCTCAAGCGAATTCTTGAAAACGTAGCAATCCTCGATGGGGTGGCCTAGCACTCGATGGTAAGGGCAGTAATTGGGCTCGTTGACGTCGTTCGGTTGCAACGGACGTTTTGGATCTGGCAGATTTATGAGTCTGTTGCGCAACGCCAGCTCGAATAGCCTCCTCGTTTTATCGCGGGGGGAGGAGTAAGGATGTCCCATCCTGTCCTCAAGGGGTACGTATGGGCGCGTATTGTTTGGACGAGCAACCGGCTTCGAGTCGCTCGGTTGTTGTTGGGCATTAGCGACAATGATCGCTTTTCCCTTTCCTTTATCGTTTCGGGAGTCCGGCTTCGGGAGAGGGGGTTTATGGCCCATCTGGTCTATCTGCGCTAGTTTGTCGATCAAAGCCTGGAAGGTAGTCGGCTTGAAGAACATCATGAACTGCGAGATGGTTGCCTGTGGATCAAGGGTTCCAACAAACATCCCCACCGCTGGAGCTTCTTCTATGCGCTGTTCGCACTTCGACCATAGATTTCGCCACCGTATAGCGTACTGAACCCATGTCTCACCGGGTTTTACCCTGGCATTAATCAGTGCCGTCATCGGGGTACGCTCACTGGCACTTGCAAAACGTTGGGTGAAGAGCAGCTCCATCTCCGCAAAGGTTTTAATAGAGTCGTTGGGAAGCTCAGAATACCATTCAAACGCTGTATCTGATAAGCTTCCAACAAACTGGCGAAGCAAAAGTTTGTCGTCGCCGCCGGTGTTACCGCAAAGAGCCCTGAACTGGGCAACATGTTGATAGGGATTGCCGGTCCCTTTGTAGACATGAAACTTGGGAATTGTGTAACCCGGCGGGTACTTGATTTGGTCATACCAGCCTGGATACGGTCGCCTCGTTTTTACGACGTGGCCGGCTGCTTCGGCCGCGTGATGAACCTTTATTTGCTGGGCTATATATTCGTCCAGATCAGTCTTAGAGATTGTATCCTCTTTAGCCGTTAATAGAGCCGGTGGCGGATTTGATGCCTCTCCCCTATCGTCTTCAAGAATGATCGGGAGATCTCCAGCAGGTGGATCCTGTTGAATCATCATACCCACCATATCCTGGAACAGGAGGGCCATCCGCTGTATGTTGGCTGCTTGTTCAGCAGCCTCTCTGTCCCTCTTTTCCAGTACTCGGCGAAGGAACTCAGCGTCGGTCTCTTACTCCTGGCGCTCATCTAAGGACGTCTCAGGGTTCTCTTTCGGCCCAGTGAGTGCAGCCATTGTGGTCATCATCTCCTGGAGCTTTTGTTGTTGCTCCTGAGCCTTGGTCACTGATCGGGTAAGCGGTCGGTGACCCGTAGCAGTACGACTTTCTTCCTTTCCAGAAGCCATATAAACCGTATGAACAATTATGCCCCCTGACTTAGGGCGTTTAGGTTCACTGCTTTTAAACTTTGCTGGTGACGCGGGAGTTTTCTCTGGCTTCCTTCTTTTGTGGGCCAACGAGGTCAAAGGAGCCGTTGGAGTGGGCATCCTAGCAACCATTGCCCCCTGCTGTTTAACGGGGCGGGTTTTATCCTTTTCGACCTTTGCCTTTTTCTGGCGATGAAAGTGATCTGGGTCAATCACAGAGTCTTGAACCCTCCGCCAAACCTTGTATATCTTTGACGATAGCCGTTGAAGGGGCTGTTCTTGTTTTGTTTCTGGAACTCTCTCCGCAGGTGGAGGAGATCTTTTCAAGGTAGCGGTTTGAGAGTTCTTACGCACTCTCCTCAGTAGTTCAAAGCTGTTCCCAGTTGGAACAGCAGCGTTGACTTCCACCATTGGAGCGGGTGGAGTTATCCCTGAGGGGGAGTTGCCCCCTGCTTTCCTCACTCGTGGCCAATGGCGACGTCGCGCACAACGAGCCGTTGGGACTGGCTCGGAAATCGAGATGGTTTCTTGTTGCCCCCTGTTTGAGTGTGGGGTAACTGCCGATGTCAGCCTGTCGAAGACTGATGCCTTTTGACCAGCTGGGGGAGGAGTGGGAATCGTCAATCTTGTGAAGACCGACTCTCTGATAGGAGAGGTCGTTTTAACGACTTCCGAAGCAGCGGCCGTTGCCCTCTTTGGGACAGCCACTTTATAGTTCTGACCTAGCCTGGTGAAAACGGAGGCTGTCGGTTTAGTAGCGGGCGACCCGTTGACAGAGGCTGTTGAAACAGTGAGCCGGTTGAAGACCGACTCTTTACCCACTTCCGGCGTAGGTATTGGTGCAGAAAAGCTTGCAGGTGGGATCATAGTCCCGAAGAACAAGCCGGTGGTGGCTTGGGTCACCTGGTCTACCGGCAGAGTAAGGAAGGAAGCGGGCCATATGCTACACCTCCTGGTGAGGTGGAGCGTCCGTTGCAGCGGCATTTCGAGCAGTTGGTACAGCTAGAGGCCATTGAATCTTGAATTCTGCGCCAGGTAAAAGACCAAATCTTAGTAACTTGAAATCCGAAGACAACCATTTAACGAACCGCGATTGGTTCGCGAAGACGACACACGAAGTGTGGAGTGGAAAGAGGAAGAGGTCCCACCGGGCGTGCCAGAATCTGTTCCCCTCCAAATGGCGGCCTGGACTTTGCGTCTCGCCTGAGATTCGGGGCAGATGCTATTTGGTTTTATCCGTCTACCTCTCCGAAAATGCCAAGTTGATTTATGGCACCTTGTATCGGAGGTTTAGACGGATGCGGCCGATGTAGCAGACTTCGTCAGATTCCCCTTCGCTTGAGGGGTTTTTGATTATGGGGACGCTCTTCCCTGCAGGCGCAAGCCCCTGCAGTTAATTACGCTATCGCATTGCGGTAACAACTTTCTCCTTCTCCAGAATTTCACTTCGTGTCGTGTGTGTTTGTTTTGTTTGTGGTTGCCCGTGGATTGTATACGGAGACTGAGTAATGCCGTCGCCCGTAGGACGTGGATTAGTCCAAATCCGTATTTACTTAGATTTGGGTTTGGTGTTTTGGTTTGAGGATACGTTAGCCATATTTAAGGCTAAGATCAACTCAAACGTTCGTTAAGGATGCGTTAGTCCAATTTGAGACTAAGATCAACTTAACGGGATCGTTTAGATCCGACAAAAGAGCATTTGGGCTCTATTGTTCTAGTTTAGAGACATAGTGGTCCATTGCATGTATGG
Source organism: Agapanthus africanus (assembly GCA_030015575.1). Taxonomy (NCBI): domain Eukaryota; kingdom Viridiplantae; phylum Streptophyta; class Magnoliopsida; order Asparagales; family Amaryllidaceae; genus Agapanthus; species Agapanthus africanus. Next base: position 91,010,036 of record CM057337.1, read on the forward strand.
CCGTCGGGACCCGTCACCTCTCCGACGTCGTTGAAGGATTACAACGACAGGTGTCAGAGAAGTTCAGAGATGTACCCTCAAACCAGAGTTGATTGGGAGTTTTATAATCCATTTGAATGTTTAAGGATACGTTAGCCGTGTCTGGGGCTAAGATCAACTTAAACGGGACCGTTTAGATCCGGCAAAAGAGCGTTTGGAGGCTCTATTGTTCCAGTTTAGGGACGTAGTGGTCCGTTTTCCAGTTTAGGGACGTGGTGGTCCGATATTAGTTTAGGGACGTCTCGGTCCGATATTAGTTTAGGGACGTCTCGGTCCGATATTAGTTTAGGGACGTCTCGGTCCGAGATTGGTTTGTGGTCGTTGGGACCCGTCACCTCTTCGACGTCGTTGAGGAATTACAACGATGGATGTCAAAGGAGTTCGGAGATGTACCCTCGAACCGGACGTAGATTGATTTAGGAGAGCCATTTTGCTCAGCCAATTTAATTTAAGGACTTATGGCCACGATTGGGCTAAGTCCAAAAAAAATGTCCAACATTGCTTTTGCATTTCCTTTTATTTTTGGGCTTTGCCCAGAAAAGATGCAGGGCATCAATTTGTTTTGAACTCTGTTCTTTATGAATGATGCAGAGCATCAATTTTATTTGGGCTCAGCCCTTTTGTTGCTTTGCAATTTATTTTGGCCTGCTAGGCCTTTTTGATTTGGGCCTGGCCCTTCAAGTAATGCATTGCATTTGTGCAAAGCACCAAGAATCTTTTAGATTCAAGGAAAGGAGTGCAGAGCACTTTTTAATTTCTTGATCTAAATTTAGATCAAAGAAAAGAAAAGAAAAGAAAGAAATCTTTTCTTTCTTTCTGTTTAAGAGAACCAAAGGTTCATAGCAAGTGCAAGGCACTATTTTTATTATTTTTATTTATTTATTTATTCATTTATCTATTTTTTGAAGATCACTGATCTTGTTTTCTAGATCAATGATCTATTCCTAAGAGAGAATTTTCTCTTATCTCAAAGGTTTTTACCTTTTTTGTGTTCTCCAGAAATTCTCAAGAGTTCTCTTCTCTTCTTTTTTTTAATCCAATTCTCTATATCTTTGAAATGGGGTCCGGGGTCTTCTTTTATAGTGCTCAAAGATCAGTTAAATTTGTTAAAAAGATCTTTTCTGAGTGATATGGGGAATTTTCCCCACCGTTGGATTTTTGATCCAAAGGCCCCTGTTTTACAGAAGAAATCTTCTTGTTTAAACAAGAACAGAAAAATATCCTTAAATCTTAATTCTGTTGTTGCGCAACTCAACTGCGTGTGACACGTGTCGCGCAGTAAGGCGCTTGCGCAGCTGTGCTTGTGCAACTGCGCAGACACGTGTCGCGCAGTGAAGCGCTTGCGCACCTGAGCTTGCGCAACTGCGCAGACACGTGTCGCTCAACGGTGCACTTGCGCAACAGTATTTGCGCAACTGCGCAGACACGTGTCGCGCAGTAAGGCGCTTGCGCAACTGAGCTTGCGCAACTGCGCAGACACGTGTCGCTCAACGGTGCACTTGCGCAACAGTATTTGCGCAACTGCGCAGACATGTGTCGCGCAGAAGTGCGTTTGCGCAGTTGTGCTTGCGCAACTGCGCAGACACGTTTCGCGCAGAAGTGCGTTTGCGCAGTTGTGCTTGCGTAACTGCGCAGACACGTGTCACGCTGCAGTGTACTTGCGCACCAGTGTTTGCGCAACTGCGCAGACACGTGTCGCGCAGCGCTGCGCTTGCGCAGTTGTGCTTGCGCAACTGCGCAGACACGTGGCGCGCTGTGGTGCACTTTCGCAACAGCGTTTGCGCAACTGCGCAAACACGTGTCGCGCAGCGGTGCGCTTGCGCAGTTGAGCGTTGCTTTTGCTTTTTTAAAGAGCCTTGCTCTGATTGGACGGACTGTCTTGGGCGTTGTGCTGCCGTGTCAACTTCTGACACGTGGCGCGTTGCGCGCAGCGCACGGTAACTGAAGCGTTGCTTCACAATTTGAATTTTCAAAACTTAAGTAGAGCCTTGCTCTGATTGGGGGAACATGATGCCCTTAACCTCGACCGTGATGTCTTAAAACTAACATTGGACTGTGAGGTCCTTAAACTCACGGACTATGATGTCCTTAACCTCGACCGTGATGTCTTAAAACTAACAACGGACTGTGGAGTCCTCAAATCCACGGACTATGATGTCCTTAACCTCGACCGTGATGTCTTTAAACTACGGTATCCTGGAAAGCATCCAGAGCGGAGCCTGGTCCTCGTAGAACATAGCAGTAAACCCGTGAGAAGCATCCAGAGCAAAAATTGGACTGTGGGGTCCTTAAACTCATGGACTATGATGTCCTTAACCTCGACCGTGATGTTTTAAAACTAACATTGGACTGTGAGGTCCTTAAACAAACGGACTATGATGTCCTTAACCTAGACCGTGATGTCTTTAAACTAACATTGGACTGTGAGGTCCTTAAACTCATGGACTATGATGTCCTTAATCTTGACCGTGATGTCTTAAAACTAACATTGGACTGTGAGGTCCTTAAACTCATGGACTATGATGTCCTTAATCTCGACCGTGATGTCTTAAAACTAACATTGGACCGTGGAGTCCTTAAACCCATGGACTATGATGTCCTTAACCTCGACCGTGATGTCTTAAAACTAACATTGGACTGTGAGGTCCTTAAACTCATGGACTATGATGTCCTTAACCTCGACCGTGATGTATTAAAACTAACAACGGACTGTGGAGGCTTTAAATCCACGGACTATGATGTCCTTAACCTCGACCGCGCTGTCTTTAAACTACGGTATCCTGGAAAATGTCCAGAGCAGAGCCTGGTCCTCCCAGAACACGGCAATGAACCCATGGGAAGCATCCAGAGCAACCCCTAACTCCGTGAAATGCGGATAAAGGCAACTTCACCCATCACTTGCGGGTCCTCACGACTCGTAAGGGAGTAAATTCTTTTGTGAGATCCTTACGACTTTCAAGAGAAAACATGCACTTAGGAATCCTTACGATTCTTATGGAGAAACCACCCTTACGGGATTCTCTCGACCGGTAGGGAGAAAATTCTTTATGAGACCCTCACGGCTCATAAAGTTGAAAAGCCTTAGGAAGCAGATCTTAACCTGACTCCTGAGCCATCGTTGTCCTACAAGGAAATCAAAATAGAGTATCCATAAAATGTACTTACTAAAAGGGACACACCATCATGAAGCAAAATATGCCTTTTATTCATGAATCCAAATGAATACAAAGTACAATTTATGAAAGAACCAAAAATACTCTCATTCAGGAATATGTACAACAGAAGAATAAAAAATATACAATTCTTCAAGCTGGCGGATGATTCAAAAGGTTCATCAGTTCATCCTTCCTTTCTTGGGTCTCAGCTTCAAAATTGGTTATGGTTGCGAGACGGGTCTCCGCTTCCGACTGTTGGGCCTGATGCGAGGCAAGCCGACCTTCAAGTTCATGCTCAGTAGCTTTATGAGCATCAACCATCGTCCGGGTGAAGATAACATCTTTATCAACAGCCACCACGTCCTTGATTACGGCTTGAAGCTCTTGCCAAAGTTTATATGCGCGGGTGGTCTTAGATGTAAGTTCGGCTTGAAGCTCCCCTAGCGCGGTTGAAGCCAGCTTCCACTCTGAGAACTTTCGGCGGAGCCTCTTTTCACAAGAAAGCGTATTAGCGGCGTGCCGCTTAATCAACTCCTGCAAACTTGTCTTTGCAGCCACCACCTCCAAAGGAAGGCGTGCGCATTCAAGACTATGCAAGCAAGCCTCCACTCGACAATAGAATTCGACCCAAACTTGCACAAATGCTTTACTGTGATAAGTGGCAAGAAAGGGGAGAGAACCGTTGGCTTCAGCGGCAAATTCTTCGGCTGTGAGCGAGCTACCAACACGAAGGTCTTCGATTAACTCTAACAAAGAGTGAAGGCTTGACTTGGCCATACGTTCGGATGCACGAAGCGCATAAGGGCCAGACGACATGAGAATGCGAGTCTCCAACGCGGTAAAAGTAGGCAGAGCTGTTAAAGATTGATAAATGATCAGTGAAGGTTGCAAACAGATGACAGATGCAAAGGCGTCGAAACTTTACTTACCCATGTTTATACGAGAAGAGTCTGGAAGATCTCCAGGCGCATCGAGGACCTCAACCTCATCATCAGCCTCCAGAACTACAGAAGACATGAACATTGTTACATAAAGAAGTAACAATATCGAGAAAGGAGAGAACAATGCTAACCTTGTCCGAAAGATAGAATGATGCGCTGAGGGGATATCGCCTGTGGAGCATCCAGTTCCAGCAGACGCTGGAAAGACTTCCTGGGAGACAGGCCAGCGATGGACGCCGCCAATTCTCGTAGCTCTGAAAAGACAGAAAAGTTCAAATAATGAAGAGATCGTTAAAATAAAAGATGGAACAATACCTTCGATGCTCCTCCCATTTTGGGTTGGAGGGATAGCAGCTTCGGCGGTCTCCTCCGTGCCCCCAGACACATCATCGGGAGGTGAACCGGTATAGTAACTCCGGTGGAGGAGCAGTGACCATCGCTACGGGCTCCAATGGAAGGATGGTGGCCTTGATTATCTGTCCCGCAGTCTTTGGGCTGTCCCCAGGGATATCCATTGAACCCGCAGCCAATGAAGACGCCTCTTCCGAAGGAGCAATCACCTGAGGAGCAGGAATCACCAAGGGAAGCTCTATCGCAAGAGGGACAGTTTCATCAGCCCCCTCCACACTAAGCAGTGTTGCACTAGGGGTATCAGCAGGCTCTACGGTCAGTAAACCCATAGGAACCTCCCTCATTGCCGAAGTCTCTGCACAGTTCACACAAGGATAAGAATACATATATACAAGTGCAGACAATATGAAGTATTACAAAGAAATACCGGAACATACCGATGCGCAAGGAAGCTTTCTGTATGGCTTGCTCAAGCCGACACTCCTTCTCAAGGAGGTATGCTCGCCGAGGTTCAAGGGTAGACTCGTGGCCGCCAGTCCACAATGAAAGCACATCCGCAGCGTCCTCCGAAGCAGCCTGTTTAAGGGCCCTTTCGCCCCACTCCTCCAAAGGGCCGATGAATCGCCGCCGGATCCACGAAGGGTCTTCATAAAAAATGACGGCTGGGTAGGGCTTTTTCAGAATTCTTACGTTCTCTGACTCGTCTTGAGAACGTCTTATAGCCTCAGCCAGTTGTGCAGCTTCCTCGGCAGATGAACCAGGAAAAAGAAGACTTTCGTCTAGTGGACCAGCAGCGATCTTTTCCCCCCGTTTTGGCCCAGAGCTAATGGCTCTAGAAGATCGCTTCTTTCCCCTTGCCGTCTGTTTTTTGGGCTGCTTCTCGGTTTTGACAAAGAGAGAAGACTTCTTCAGGACCTTCACCAAGGGGATATTATCATCAGAGCTGGGTTTTACATCCGGAATCGGTACGGTATCCGTCATCGGTTGTTCAAGCGAAGCATCTGTTGGCAATAAGACGCGAAGCCTTTCCTCCTCTCCAAAGGTTTTAAGCGAAGCAGCAATAGCTTCTTCTGTAGAGGCACCTGTTAAAATGGCAAGCGTCAGTCAAAGCATGATAGAAAGAATGAACAACGGAGAGATAAGGGTAAAGTATACCTGACTGCGCAAGGGCAACCGGTTCTTTTTCAAGGATGGCTGACTGTTTGGAAGCTTCGATGGCAGCCTCCAAATCGGTATCATCAAGCGTCCCGAATAAGCCCTCATTGGTCCCATATTCGCTCAAGCCTTCGCTAGACGGATCAGGAGGCGTCGAGCCTAATATGGTGTCCAAAGAAAGTACTTGTTTCTTTTTCTTCTGAGGACGGGTGCCCGTGGCCGATAACACGAGTTTGTGTTTGGTAGACGCCTTTGGACGACAAGTCCCAATTTCTTTTCCTACGTCCGACTCGGGGGACGCGGCAGCCACCTCTTTTTCAGGCATGCTGGGTGGGGGCAACCCATGCATAGGGCTTAACACGTATGGAGGCTCAACTACAGTGACCTCTCTCAGGGGAGGATGAACAATGTTCCGTCGCTTCAGAGGAACATTTCGATCACCAGCCGGCACTGCACCCTTACGATTGAGCAACAATCGCTTCTCTTCCCTGATGACGGCGTCCATTGAATGCTGATACCACGCCACGTACGCATTAAGAGCCTTTGGGAAGCTACTCGGTTCGCTGATAAAGAAGTTGGACCCTGTGTTCAAGCGCAAAAAATGATGCAGTGCGCTCCGCATTCCCTCTTCGGTAGCAGCAGGTTCGGCCAAGAAGGCTTCAAGTGGGACGCCCTGATTGTAACTTAGCTGCTGGGCGAAACGGTGCGGATTGTATCTCATGAATAACGCCACATCATTTTGCCTGAACACTAAGAAACCCAGTCTGATGGAGTATAAATGAAGGATCTCCCGAGCTTTCAATACAGAGACCCGATCTTTAAATATGTCCTGCAGTGGCAGCACCATCTTCCCCGACTCTTGGCCGATGGTCAGAACTTTATCAGTAAAGGACATGCCAGCCCCAACTGTGCGCGGGTGAAAAAGCAAGCCTCTAGCTTCTCGTTGCGTCGGAGTCACAATAGAAACGCCAACCAGTCGCATGATCCGAGGGAACCTGCACCTGTCATAAAAATCCGGCCTCTTATGGATGATAAAGACACCTAGCACGTGTAGCTCGAGCCATGACGTGAAATAATGCATCGGGAAGTTTACCGACTACACCCCTGGCTCAGTGGTATCAGCCGCCAAGCTGAGGCCGTGATACATATGGGCTAACCCAGCAATCCCCACATCCACTTGTATCCCAGCAACCATCCGATGCGCAGGATAGAAGACGGACGGCCTCATACGGCGAGGGTGCATGGGAAGCGTGAACCAACTCAGCCAGAGCCCGAGGAACCCTACAAAGAACGCTTCTTCGTCGATCCCAGGAGCCGCCAGTTCTGCAAAAGGGATGACCGGGGTATCAGGTAGAAAGAAGGTCTTCTGATCCGCCTCCACCGCTGGCAGATTGCCTAAACTCAAGCCGAAGGGGTCGTCAAGACTGGCGAATTTCTCGACTTCTTCCTTCAATATTTCCGGGCGAAGAAAATCAGCGATAAAATCCGTAAAACTAACTCCACGACCTTCGGATGCAAGAGAGAGGTTCTCGTACATATTCAACACCTTTATTAAGCTCGAAAATTTATGTTGAATAGCATTCTCGGGAGTAAGACCCATTACCACTAATTTGGTAGCGAAAACATACTCATCCGGGGGAAGCAACTCCTCATAATGTTCCCCCCTAACGGGTAAACCCGAGACCTCTGCAAACTCCTCCAAAGAAATGGAGACTTCTTGATCTGATAGAAGGAAGGTGTGGGTTGGGATGTTCCACTGCTCCAGAAATGCCCTGACCCACCATGTAGGGGGTGTGGAATATTGAAACAAAGAGGCATAAACGGCGGGATACAATCCGAGCTTCATCAACTGTGGCTTCCTCGCCGATAGAATATACCGGGCCCACTGCAAATACCCGGCTGGGTGACGGAGAGTTAGCCTACATTGTACGGCTGTCCCCAGGGGCGTGAGTCGCCCTGACATATGCGTCGCCCTAGGATGTCCAAAGCCACCGACGACTGCACGGGTATTGCAGCAATAGAAGGCCGAAGGAGACCTTCTGAAGTCCAGTTGACCTCCTCCACAATGTAATTTATCGGAGGCGCATTTGCATAAGCAATCGCTGAAATAGGCTCCAAGGGTGTCGCACAGGAAAAGCTCCGTCGGCCCATGATAATTTGATCATACCATTTACCCCATAGATGAAGATTCTTATGCTCCGGGTCATAGTCTTTTATTAGCGTGAAAACCTCTCGGTCAACGGGTGCTTCAGGAAATCCGCCTTCTGAACGAATGAATGGGAAGGAGGTGTCGGAAGACATAATGCCTGCGCAGAAAAGAACGAATTTTTCAGCCACCAATGCTATAAATTAAATTCTGTTACAAGGTACTATAAATCCGTACAGCACTGCAATGCAGTTAAAGGGGACCAAAGGGGACCCACAAAATCTAGATGACAGTTCATCATTAATAAAACAGCCTCATCACTGGATGGGGCTGGCATTAAATGAGGAAATCCTTAAGAGATTCTCATTAAATGAGAAATCCCTCGGGAAGAGGAGTAAAACTCCCATTGAGAGCAGCGCTCTTCACTAGACAGACATCTGTCAAAGTCTAATGATGAAGGAATAAAATTCCTCAAGAAGAGCCTTGCTCTGAAAAGATGATGGAATAATTTATCAAAAACAAAATTTCAAGATCCATGAACAAACTCTTAAGAGTTCTTCTATATGATCTGAAAGGAGCAAAGCTCCATTAATGGATTGAGAAAATATAAGCAAGATCCTTTTAGATCTATGATTCCAAGAGAGCAAAGCTCTATTAATAAAACCCTAAAAAGGATTTTCTTTAGATCAAAGATCTACGAAGAGCAAAGCTCTGTTAATGGGTGAAACCCTAAAAGATGTCTCAAAAAGATTTAATCTTTTACATAATCCGACAAAGTTCTGTCCTTAAAAATTCTTAAGAAGAAGAGGTGCGCTCTGAAGAAGAAAATAAATTTTCAAGAAGGATTGAAGATGAACAGAAGTCATCTCAAGGGCCAAGGGTCCTATTTATAAGCACTAAGCGCCGTTTTGGTTCCTTGGGTGATCTAAGAGTCGAGATGCTGCCACCGTTGCACCTACGTGTGGGCCCCGTGAGTGCAACGGTAGGGGGGGCATTTATTTCCCCAATTAGAGCAAAGCTCTGTTCAGAATTCAAAATTTGAATTAAAGCCGTGCTTTTATAAAAGCGCTTCGCTACAACTAGCGCACCCCGTGCAAAGCACATAGGCGCTAGCTCTAGGTGCGCTCCGCTCCAAGTAGCACACCATGTGCAAAGCACGTGTGCGCTAGCGCTAAGAGCGCTGCGCTCCAATTAGCGCACCATGGGCAAAGCGCACCATGGGCAGAGCGCATAAGCGCTAGCGCTGGAACTAAATGTTCATCACCGTTGGATCAAATATCCAACGGATATGATTAAATCATCAGTTAACAAGAATAAAATTCTGTTGAATCTTTCCAAACAGAAAAGATTATGCCCTGAATTTGGAATACCGTCGGATCAATGATCCAATGGTGATTAAAAATCACTAAAATACAGAACAAATTCTGTAAAGAAGGAAAGATTTCTCAATCTTGTTAAAACGAGAAGATTATCTTTTGTAAATCAGAAGCCTTTGGATCAAGGATCCAACGGTGGGGAAATTCCTTAATCAATTGGAGAATAAATCTCTTTAACTGATTCAACAAATCAGCTTTCCCTATATAAAGGACCCAAGACTTCAAGTCTAAAGAGGAGGAACCCCCCATAAACTTTGAGAAAATCTCAAGAAGAAGAAACAGCTCTCTGCAAAAGAAGATTTTTCTTCAAGGTAAAAAGAATGGGGATGAACAAAGAGATGAAATCATCTCATAATTAAAGAGAAGAATTCTCTTCTTAAAAGATCATAGATCTACAAAGACCAAGGTCTTTTATAAAGAGATCAAAAAGATCTTATCATAAAATAAAGAAGTACTTACTTCACAGATCATAGATCTATAAGACAAATTGTCTTTCTGAGATCATGAACATCTCATTATAAAGGGGGGAGAATCATTCAATTCTCTTAGGATCATAGATCCATAAAGGCAAAACCTTTCATCAAAAAGAGATTGAAGTATCTCCTATAAGTTAAGAACTTTGTTCTTGGAATCTTGAGACAAAGTCTCTTATCAAAGAAGATAATCTTCAGAGCGCAAAGTTAACCTAAGAAGAGCCTTAGCGCTCCTAATTTAAAAGTGCCTTAGTGCTTTTCATCTAGCGCAAAGCGCTGCAGTGCCATAGCACTTCAAACAACAGCGTACTGCGCTCATTGGCTAGTGCTCAGCGCTAAGCGCACCACGTGCTCCTCACGTGTGCGCTGCATTATTAAAAGTGCTTCGCGCTCATTATATGGCACCGACACCAAGCGCTTCAACGCTTCAATTATAGTGCATCGGCACTCTTCATTTAGCGCAAAACGATAAGCGCATCTGCGCTCTTCACTTAGCGCAAAGCGCTAAACGCATCAGCGCTAAACGCATCAGCGCTTAACATCTGGCGCAAAGCGCCAAGAGCATTAACGCTTTAGCCATAGCGCACTGCGCTCATCGACTGGCGCTAGTACCAAGCGCGCTATATACTTTTGTGTGCGCTTGGGCAGAACATAAATTGTTCTTTGGATAAGCCCCAGATCTATGATGAATGCTTAGCACTTAATAAAAGACAAACATTGTCAGAATTTAAATCAATGCTCCGTATTGTCGAAAGGGCTAAGCCCAAACAAATGCTTAACAGCCCAAAACGAATGTTAAACATTTTAACTTGATTGGACTTAGCCCAAATTGGCCATAAGTCCTCAATTAAGACTTAACTGAGCTATTGTGCTCATAATATAATTAATTGGTCTTATTTCCAAACTAGGCTACAGATCTTTTAATCTACCTTGATTCAAGTGTACATCTCTTCACTCCTTTGATATTTATCGTTGTAATTCCTTAACGTCTTCAAAGAGGTGACGGGTCTCGACAACCATACATTTCACGGACTGTGGGGTCCTTAAATCCATGGACTATGATGTCCTTAACCTCGACCGTGATGTCTTTAAACTAACACCGGACTGTGGAGTCCTTAAATCCATGGACTATGATGTCCTTAACCTCAACCGTGATATCTTAAAACTAACAACGGACTGTGAGGTCCTTAACTCACGGACTATGATGTCCTTAATCTCGACCGTGATGTCTTAAAACTAACAATGGACTGTGGGGTTCCTAAACCCATGGACTAAGATGTCCTTAATCTCGACCGTGATGTCTTAAAACTAATATTGGACTGAGATGTCCTTTAAACTACCAATGGACCGTAATGTCCTTAAACTAATTATTGACCGCAATGTCACTAAACTAAACAATAGAGCCCAACTGCTCTTTTGTCGGATCTAAACGATCCCATTAAGTTGATCTTAGTCTAAAATTAGACTAACGTGTCCTTAACAAATGTTTAAGTTGATCTTAGTCTCAAATGAGGTTAATGTATCCTTAAACCCAAACCCCCCAAACCCAAATCTAAGAAAGATACGGATTTGGACTAGTTCACGCCCTACGGGCGACAACATAACTTAGTCTCCGTATACAATCCACGGGAAACCAAATACAAAACAAACACCCACGACACGAAGTGACCACATGGAGAAGGAGAAAGCTGTTACTGCGATGCGGTAGCGTAATTAACTGCACGGGCTTGCGCCTGTAGGGAAGAGCGTCCCCACAATCAAAAACCCCTCAGATGAGGGGGAATCTGACGAAGTCTGCTACATCGGTCGCATCCGTTTAAACCTTCGATGCATGGTGCCATAAATCAACTTGGCATCTTCGGAGAGGTGGACGGATAGCACCAATTAGCATCTGCCCTGAATTTCAGGCAAGACGAACCTACGCGGTCGCATCTCTGTGTTCGGAGGGGAACAATATATATATAAACTAATATTAAGTTCACTTAAGATTTTCTTCTCTTTATATATATTTATATATGTGATAAATATATGATATTGTATCATGGTTGATGATACAAGGAACTAAGATGTGTGAGAATCACATTGAGAATGAGATATTGATAAACATTTTTGAATTAAAAGAATTGAAGAATGATTCATGGCTTGAGATATTTTGAGAAGTCATGACTCATCTTCTATTCTTGGATTATTCACTAGATATTTATCTCTCTCATTCTTATCTCATGCCATGACTTGAGTTTATGGTACACACTCTCACAATCATCCTTGTTCATCTTCTTCATCTCTTCATTAGAATTTTTTTGAGTTGAGAAAAAGAAAAGAGAAAAACATTTTAAGTGAGCAAATCTACTATTTCATCAAGCTACACTAATATAGCCCATTAGTTTAGGTTGTTAACTTCACTAATACATTGATTAGTGAAGTATGAGCTTGAGTGAGAGAGACTTCAAGGTGGATCATCTTCGGCGACGAAGACAACAAACAAGCTTGTTCCAACCTTCAAGTGGAGCCTTGAGAAGAGTTCTGTCACGACCCGAAATATTAGCTCATGACCAGCACTTGAATCACGCAACGTCTAAAGGCGTAACGGAATTCAAGTAAGCTGAAACCCAGAAATCTAAACCTTTTTGAAAAAATAAAGGAGGTGAGTTTTTGAATAAAGGTATATGAAATCAAGTTTTCTTAATGCATAGAAAGGAACATGAATGATGCGAGTAAAATTTACTAGTTTTAAAAAAAAACATGTTTGGTCTTTTAAAATTTTTGGCAGCACCTCCTTTGTAAATTTTGATCCAAAACCACAAATACATAATAAGGATAATGGCATCCCCAAGCGGGAGCTAGCTCTTCGCCAAACGGCAGATCACAACCACACAATACAGTATAAATGAGTATACGACGCCCAACGGCGAAGTTCACCACAAAAAGATAAATAATGGGCAAGATATAACCCCAAAAGTGAATATAAAACCCATCGCTCAAATCTCGCAACTACAAGCCTCACTAAGTCTCATCACTTATACAATTTACAACTTTTGATTGATGGAGTTAACTAGATATAATATGAAATATAGATACAAGAGTGGGAATGATACAAATATCCCACCTACCAATGCAAAACACCCGAATGCAACTGTGTACCAGCGAAGCCGCTACTGATCCAAGCGGTCAACCTGCAAGAACTGTGGCACAACGGGGGTGAGTTGCCAACTCGTAAGTAGAAAAATATCAATAGATAGAAATCGAATAAACAACGACTCTTAGGTCAACTATATCATAAAGGTAATACTATGATATCTAGGGTGACCGGGTCTGTATATGTGCCAACAAGGTAGTCAATACCTATATGCATGTGGATAACATCCAACAGTAATAATCAATGCATGTATATGGATCTCGTCCAACCATAATCAAGGTATGTATGCATGTGGATCTCGTCCACCCAAAATCAATGTCTGCATGCACGTAAATATCATAAAGGGGTGTGCATGAAAGTATGAGGATATACATCAACGGTGTCCCTCTCGACACATCAAAATCATGGAACCTAAGTGCCTAGCATCGACACTCGAAAACATCACGAAAACCGTGCCCAGCATCGGCATGTAAATCCTCATATATCGGGCTTCGTCAGTCCGGATCGGCCAATCTCATCTCTCGATTCCGGTCGGTATCCTCCGGATATCCGCTGAGCCCAAATACTATCACTGGTAGGTACTCGCCACCCTGCCAGGATCATCGTCTGCTCCACGAAAAACATTTCTCGCCCCGGGGAACCATACCGGGTCCACCATGAACCCGCAAACGGATCATCCAACTCCTCGAATCAGGTTTCAAGCACACGTCTTAGAATCGAGAAAATGCATGGTGGACGCACTGAAATATCATATCAAGAGAAACCGGGTTTTTAAAACAGTACATGCTTTCTTTGAAATAGCCACGGTTCTCAAATTCAGAAATCTCATGAAAATAGCATACCTCAACGCGAAAAATCATAAGGCATGATGTATGCGACATGTGATGGAAATGTAAGCATAGCAATATATCATGCAACATCATATAAAAGTGCACAGGTAACTATAGAAGGCAGATTATGCAAAGAGTCATATCATGATGCAGCAATCCTACTGTGTAGTGACATGGCAATTATCGATGATGAAGTGTGTGAGCCGGCAAATCTGTGTACGTGTAACATACGCATCATCGATAATGGTGTAAGTGTACTATCATAGGTATATGCAATGCAATGAAAATAATATGAATGCAGCAAAAGGTAAATCATATGCAATGCTGACGGGTATACGTATCTAATATGACTGAGTCGGGGAATCTATCAATCGGCATCCAGCCTAACAACATCGCGTATGGTATGATCCATCGTACGGTAACCTCTAGTCAAGGGTAAGGATCAATCATCAAGTCAAACTCATCACGCATGGAAAATCATCGTACGGCGGCATTAAGCTAATAGGGATCCTATACGACAAATGAGGGTACGACCTGAATTCACGTACGGCCTATCATCCATGATTCACAACATTCTATATATATCTATATATATATCTATATACCTATGTCCCAGGTCACATCTGCAATAATCTCACATCAAGGGACCGACAGGGTATAAATCATCTCGATCGACTCGCATCCGTATACCAACATATCATCAGATCATCATATCCGTCTTATAATCTTTTCACCGCATTTATAACTCATATTAAGCCGAGTTTACCTAAACATTCTATCTCTACTATAAGTATAGGTATCTAATCTATCATACACACCCGAACCATACAATCAGATTTTTAAATAGGCGAATCGTAGTTTTGAAAATAGGGGTTACGGTGTTTTTAAGAAAAAGATATCATTTGAAAATCCGTAACCTCCCTCAAGGTATATTTTTAAAAGATACATACGACTCTTCGGTTTAGAAAAAGGTATGGTTCGGATGACACATCTACATCGACTATCTAGTCCTACGGTACCCTAAACGGCAATATCGGCAAACGTCGTCCTCGAATCCCGTCATCACATAATAGCCGTATTACCTCATTTCTAACTATCCTTAGTTTTTAATATACTATCACTAACTATCCTTTACTATAACCCTAGTTTCCTAATCTAGGTTTCCTAACCATATTCTATAATCAGTTTTCCATCAATACTTTGCGGGGGTGCTATACGCCATCCACCAGACTTCCCCCGTGGATATAGATCCACTCACCTGGTCTTCGCTCGCCGAAATCGATGATGCCACGCTCCTTCGCCTCGGAATCCATGCGAGGGTACCTACAATAATAAACAATAGCAATACGTATTAAAATCGAATCCGGAAAACCGATATGGCGCACGGTGTGTTCATAGGTTAGAACCTATGGCTTACACGTACAAAACAATCAAACAACCCCTGTTGTCGATGTACAAGCATCCAACAATCAAATACAAATCCAAATGTCAAGAAATTGTATTTCAAAATACGGAAAACATAGCCTAAAACACACCAAAATGCTCCCAGATTTTCCCCAGGTGACAATTAGCCAATTCTGCATATAGGAGGGGTCTATTTTATTGCAAAAGGAGCCATAGACCAAACCTGGGACCCTATTTCCCTGCTCTAGCCGCAAATTGCTGCCAGAATGGATAAATCTGCGGCCTTGGGTTGGGGTATGGGGCTAGGGTTTCAGTGGTAGCTTCCTAGGTGCCTGCATGACTCCCAGTAATTGCAAAATCATTTCTAGTGTCCCCGGGTTGCTCCAGATTCCAAAATACCCTCACAAATCACACATTTATCCGATGTCGGGGTTTCTAAATCCGTGTTTTGGGGTTTCTAGTCTCTGGTTTAGGTCTAAATTCTAGCACTAGGGGGTTTGTGTGGCCTCTACTAAGCTTAATTACCCATCACAACTCAAGAATTCTAAAACCCTTAATTAGAATTTTCCTACCCTCACTAAACCTCACAATATCGGTTTAAAGTTAACATGGATGTAAAAGCAATGTGAATACTAAGCTCATGGTTCAGAAAATACCTCATTTGGCAACTCAAGAATTTTCTTGAGTTGCCCCAAGTGTCCAAAATGCAAGCTTTCTTGGTCCAATGTGTTGCTAGTGAGCTTGTGCATCTTTTTTGTGAGATGGGGTTTGAGTTTTGAGGGGTTTTTAATGGAGTTTTGGGGGTGTTGAAGATGGTGGAGGAGAGGGTGCTGCCTTGGGCTGAAGGAGGAAGGTAAAATGAAGGAGAATGATGTAGGAGAGAATGGTTAAGTCAAATGTAACCCTCACCTTTCTCTCTCTCACCCATACCTACTACTATATTCTATTCTTTATCCCATTTCTTTTTTTTTTCTTTTCTTTTCCTTTTCTTCTCCCCTCAATAGTAAACCCAAAATAATAACCATACACCCATAATCATGCAGGAAAATGTAACAAGTGAGGAAAAAAAATGACATGTGCATAAAACACGATTAGTGCCTGATTATCGATATCTAATCGCGATTAGCACAAAATTAGTGTATAATTAATCATAAAGACTTAAAATTTGCATAATTCACATGAAACACTCTCTTTTAGAAATTTCCATAATTTTCCAAATTTTTCACAAATTTATCGGTATTTAATTATACCGCTTTATTAAAATATTCAATATTTTATTATTTAATTATAAAAATTCCCAAAAATAATATTTTATTTTTTTGAAATGCTACAAGTTCTAGGGACTTCAACTCGGAGCTTTAGAGGTGAAGGACTAGACTACAATGATTGTAGTTTCCCATCACTTAGTTTAGAGCATTACTTGCTTACTACAAAACCCTAATTCTCTAGTTCGATTCTAGTTTAGTATACTTAGCACTCTAAAATTTTAAAATTGCATACTTGATGCTCATATAAATCTAGTAGAGATGCTAAGAAATTCTTTGAAATTTTTTTTTATATATATTGTTGGGGTAAAAATTTACACCCCAGTTGACCGAGTCAAAGTCAAGGTCAACCCCAAGCCAGGTTGGCCCAAGCTCAGGTCAAGCGGGCCCATGCCCAAGTCGAGCCCACGGCCAGCCTTCCCATGCAAACAACAAAATCATGTAATAAATAATTTCTATGTAATTTTTTTATACATGAATGCATACAAAACTGGAAGAAAACCAAATTTTTGTTAGCCCATGGATTATGTGCAAAAATGAAATAGCACATGAGCCATGGGATAGGCAAAATGCCATTTTGTAAAGCCCAAGGGGCAATATGCAAATATGTAAGCCTATAAAAGACAACATGATGAATAAAAAAACAACACTTTTCATTCTCTCCAAAAAAATTAGATCTGAGATCTTTTCTCCTTCCTCAAGGTTCCAAAACCTTCTTCTTTCTCTTGAATTAAATCAAGAGTTTTACTCTTCCTTTTCAAAAAAAAATAGTTTTTCACCACCAAACCCACAAAGGGGAACTTGGATCTGCCTTTAGATCCCAAAAAGGAGAGATTTTGAGATCTCACATCTCTTGATCTTCAAGATCCAGGTAACAGAGGAGGAAGAAGAAGAACCCCTTCCATTAACCCCAAAAACACACTTAGGAGTCCAACTCCACTCTGATTTCTCTTCCGAGAATCATTTTAGGCTAAAAGCCTCTTCTCCTCGCCGGCGCTCAAGTGCAGAGCGCCCACGTGCCGACACGTAGCGCGCTTGCGCTCAAGCGCTCAGTGCTCAAGCGCAGAGCGCCCACATGCTGACACGTGGCGCACTTGCACAACAGCGCCCTGCGCTCGAGCGCAAAGCGCCCACGTGCTGACACGTGGCGCGCTTGCGCTCGAGCGCAAGCGCTCGAGCGCAAGTCGCCCCAATGCCGACACGTGGCGCGCTTGCGCTCAAAGCGCAAGCGCTCGAGCGCAAGTCTCCCCAGTGCCGACACATAGCGCGCTTGCGCTCAAGCGCACAACGCTCTGGCGCAAGTCGCCCCCGTGCCGACACATGGCACACTTGCGCTCAAGCGCCCAGCGCTCAAGCGCCCAGCGCCCCCGTGCCGACACTGTAGGGTTCCTAGGCACACTAAGGAGGTCTCACAAGGCATCAACCATGCCAATTTCAAATTTTACGGGTGCCGAGAAACCCTAATACGGATCGTTAACTAGAATATTAGGCGAACACATGCAACTAGTTAACAATTTAACTAAAAGAACAGAAATACAACCTTTGTAGATCCGGTCCTCCACCTCCATAGCTCCGCAATGAAGTCTCCTCGCTGTCCAAATGGAAACCCGGGCTCTAGCGTCGGCTTCATCGGAGAAATGGGCGGGCAAGGTCGTCGGCTTCGTGCCGAAGATGATCTACGTCGAGGCATCACTAGATCAAGCTCCCACTTCACCAAGTCATGAAACTTGTGAAGAAAACACCCTATACTACTTGGCAAGAGGTAGAGGATGAAGAAATAGGAAGTGGGTTCACTTTAGAATTGGATTTCTCACTCATTTTCTCAAGTTGCCATTGATGGAGGCAAGCTTCTTCTTGAAGAAGAAGAAGAAGAAGATGAAGTATATTATGATAAGTCTTTTTCAAAAAGAAAAATAAAAAGAATACTTATCATAAACCAACCATGGTCAAGTGTAGAGAATGAACTAGGGTTAAGTGGAATGGTTAGGGTTAAGCATGAGACAAAATGGTGACTTAGTCAAAGCTTCATGAAGCTTCAATATCAAACAAAGAAAGCCACCATTTTCTCTTTATCATTTTCTTTTGCCAAAATGAACAAAAGAAATAAATAAATGAATAAGTAAATAAACAAAACCCTAACCACTCATATAACCATGGTTTAATCTTTACACAAACTCAAGTTAACATGTATCATCAAACATGATACAATCAAGTGCACAAAAGTATATCACATATACAACTTGTGAACTTCAAGTGAGAAAATTCATTTAAAGTGAACCAATACTAGTTAATGCAAAGTAATATATCAAATATATAATTATGCATTAAATCATTAAATCAACACTTGATTTAACGACCCGGTCATATCGCATATAACCGACTAATATTCAATGTATCGGCTTATCAAATCAATCGTTGATTCGATAACTACGTTATATCACATACAACCATTCGATACATTCATCGCGAGAATGGAATACGGTATCACATACACGCATTATTCTCGGTCCCGCACATATCTCATATGCGCTCCTATTTCGTTTCGCTTGAGCCAGGAAACCTCTGTGTAGGACTCTAAAGACTCGTCAATACGCCGGCAGCAGGTGATGATCATATCAAACACCCACAAGCCGCAAGCTGTCTGCTAAACGTAACGGCCACCCGGGTATTGAGCAATCAGAAGATCGACGAGCAAGCCCGCTCATACTCCTGTGAATCCAACCAGTAACACTTACCGTACAGTCCGGTCTCGTCGTCTGATATGTCGCATATCTTGCCTAGGGGAGGTAAACGTCAGACCCCAATAGCTCGATAAGTCGTGTCGATATGAGGTCTATAACAATTCGAGAAACTACTGGTAACACTTACCAGTAAATCTCAGCAACCCTGGCTAGGGATTTCCGGTTATAGCCAATCGAACACAGCGCAACATCAACTCCCTATACCGGGAGAGACGAATCCCCTCCTATCGCTCATTGCCTCCATGTGATTCGGGACTGTACCTAAAAACCACCATTTTGCATGCCCTCTTGGACGTGGTAAGATGGAAATCAAAGCACAGTGGGAACCACACAAGACTCTATGACGATCTCGGGTCAACAGACTACTCTGTACCAGTGTCACCTGAGAACTGCCATCTGACGTAAGGTATAATACCATCTGGGAGTTCTCGGCGAGTTCGTCCAGTGTACCCAGTCTCCACTGAGCACCCGTATATCATCTCTGATGTCAAACACCAATGGATATGGGATCATCCATCGCCCATCTGTATGGGTCGAGAAGGTACACGCTAGTCTACTCTGGTATATCGATGCCCCGTCTCGATACACCCACGATTAGGGACCTTGAAGGATGTACTTATGGACTATCTGTCCCCACTAGTATGATCTGCATCATACTCCAGGTAGTCAAGTACACATCCTAAGGGCTTTACCAACATGTAACAGAGAGACAATCAGTGTACACGTTAAGGTAAAGATCAACCAGATAGCATACTATCATGTCGAGCAAGAAAGTCCTCCCTATATATGTCCCAGTATCCACTACAATATACATCCTATGTACAGTAATGGCCTCTAGGGCATACATATAACTAACAATCTCCCACTTGCACTAGGGCCATCTGTAGCAGTGGTTGCAGTATCTCATACTCAACCATCCCATAAAAATCTCTCTCTGGGAATAGGCCTTCGTGAGTGGATCCGCCGTGTTGTCCTCTGAGTCTACTCTCCTAACCTCGATCACCCTGGAGATCAACCATCTCCATGATCAGGTGATACTGCCTTAGAATATGTCTGGATCACTGATGGGACGGGCGTTCCTTGGCATAAGCCACAACTCCATTGTCACACAATGGGAGGAACTAAGTTCATCTTATGAAAAAATATACATCCAGACTGCCTCTTTGGTAGCATCTCAAGTAGCGATGTATCCTGCCTTTATCGTCTAGTTAGCCACGGTATCTAGCTTGGAACTCTTCCAACATACCGTCCCTTTACTGAGGGTAAAGACAATGCCTGTGACTGACATTCAGTCGTCTGTATCACCCTGGAACACTTCCAGTGATTCTCCCCAGGATCGGTTGATACCATCTCACTACAACTAGTGAGTATCCTAATATCCAATTAGATCTATCTCATAGATCCAAAATCCAGGATTTAGGAGGTATCACTTTTGATCCTATATGGAGAATCATTGTGATAAGCGGAGATTGATCGAGCGTAGCATAGGAAACTCCTTCCCTATCAAGGGTATGTTATCCACGCACTCTACGAGGATCGTCACCATACTCCCTACTACCTTTTTGTTTATACAAGTTCATCTACCATTTTGATGATGTCAAACTCTTTGACTACTTCATCAAAATAGACGTTCCAACTCCGCGATGCCTGCTTTATCCTATAAAACATCTTGCACACGTTTTCGCTGCTCCCGCTGTCTACGAGGCCCTCTGGCTGTGTACTTATAGACGCATTCTTCTAAAACATCATTTAGAAAAGCAGTCATGACACCCAACCGCCAGATATCGTAGTCATGGTATGTAGCCGTGGCAAGTAGTATCTGGATAGACTTAAGCATAGGTACTGGAAAAGGTTTCATCATTTTCCACGCCTGGTCGATGACGAAAACCTTTAACAAGTCTAGCTTTGAAAGTCTCAACTTTTCCATCTACACCAAGTAATCTTCTCAAGATTTACTTGCTCCTGATGGGGATTTAACCCTTCAGATATAGCAACCAAAGTCCATACTTTGTTGGTGTACATGGATTCCATCTCAGATCACTAAGCATCCAGCCATTCTTACAGAGTCCCTACTCTCGATGGCCTGCTCGAAACTAGTTGGGTCATCATCTCATGATGCAATCCTCGCTCCCACTGTCATAGAGAAACCGAAGTATCTCTCAGGTGGGTGAGGAACCCTACTAGATCGGCGGAGAGGCTGAGGTTCGTTGGTAACTATTGAATCCATTGGTTCTATCAAATCATCATCTGCAATTTGTATAGCTAGAACATTTCTAGTTCTACATAACAGATCTTGCCTTGAGCTTGTCCGGATTTTGCTTTTAGACATAGGCCGGACAACCCCAAATCTTAACTAACTTAAGATATGGGCTCTTCCCTTTCCATATCACATATGAAGTGGTAGGCAACTGATTTGATTCGAACCCTATTCAATAGGTATGCAGCTTCTCAAGCGCATAACTCCCAAAAAGGAAATAGGTAACTCAGTAGTACTCATCATAGAGCACACCTTATCATATAGGGTGTGATTGCTCCGCCCCGGTATACCATCGTGCTATGGTGTATATGGAGGAGTAATGCTGAGAGAGAATCTCATTCTCCTTTAGAATGGTCCAGGAATTCCGTGCTCAAGTATTCTCCTCCTTGATCACATCAAAAGACATAATACTTATACCCGTATTGGTTCTCTACTTCTAACTTATATTCTGTGAATATCTCAAAAGGTTCGGACTTATGTTTCAACAGGAACATATGTCTGAATCTTGAGAGATCATCAGAGAATGTAATGAAGTACAAAGAACCGGTCTTGGTATGTGTAGACAGGGGACCTACATACATCAACATGTATCATCCCAAGAGTTCACTAACTCTTTCTCTGTTTCCAGTAAACGGAGCTATGGTCATCTTATCTCTGTGACATGACTGGCAAGTTTCACAAGATGTAAATTCAAACTGATTTAAATATGCATCTACATGTAACTTCGGCTAGTTGGGTCGCATTGATATGACCTAGTCTACAATGCCTCAAGTAGGATTCGTTCATTTCTGAACTCTTCCTCTTGTGTGTGTTCCGTATACTAAAGAACTGTAGTTTGATTTAGAACATCAATGCTTTTAGATAACGTGCCTGAACCGATCAACTTTTGATATAGGAAATGTTCAAAACATTATCCAACTATACAAAATTTTATCATTTCTTTACTAATAAAGAGATTGATATGATTTTGTATATCAGGTTCGGTATCTAATAACATTTGTTCAAAATCAATGTATTTGGAATACAGGGTGACAGTGACCAACAGACTTGGCTGCAACACTTGCCCCGTTTTCTGCCTCATGAAACTTATCATCCGTTCTCAGTTCTCTACCTTTCTGTAGCCCTATGTATCAGATTACATATCTGGGATCCTGATCTGGTATCACATACCCAGGACGTAGAGGATACAGAGAAACAGTTCTTTGTAACGAACACACCCGAAGATGATGCATCAGCATGCACTCTCTTCGTTTGGGCGGCACGGGAAATCTGGTATTCCACAATTTCCTGCTCTGTCTTATAACAATTATAAGTTGGAGGGGGACCAACGTTCCCCAGCTCAGTATAACAAGCGGGTTCGGTCAATATTCCGTATTATTATCTTGATTAAGGCATGATATGGTCGCTACCTGGAGAGAGAGAAGAAAACACTCAGTGTATGCTCTTGCAAGATCAGATTGGTTATTATTTTATCTAATCAGGATGGCTCCCACTGTTTTTATCAAATCTTCCTTCAAACCCTAAAAGGAAAGACTAGCCGGGATTAATTACAAACTACAAGTTCGCCAATCTTTCAGCCAGGCCAGTGTCGGTACTTTGAGGGAGGTCCCCCGTGCTTTCGCACGAACCTAATTAATGTAAACCTCGTTTTCCCAGAGGCGTAACCTCATTAACACTTTTCTAGACACCTACTTGATCGGCTAATTGTAATGTGTAAAACTCTCCCAGGAGTAACTCTTACTCACAGCGGGTATCGGGATCCAACTATCTCATAGAAGGTATGCAATCTCATTGCAAATTTCAACACTTGAAATTCCCGATAATTTTGCCCCTAGCCTCCTATGACCTTGACAAAGGCCAACAAACCATAGGCTGCTAGTCAAGTTCAACCCGTCATTTCTTGATTGAATTAAACCCACCTGCACGACCCTTGACAAAGGCCAACAAGGTCGCACGACTACCCTAACCCAATCTGCATCATATGCATAAGCAGATAAGCACCAGTCAGCTACCGCACACTGCGCCTTGACAAAGGCCAACAAACGCAGCATGAATACTAACTACTACTTATCTGAAATGACGGAGGGCTACGACAGGTTTTTCTGAAAACCTATTGCGTAATGAACTTGATATCATTGTAGAATCCAATGATTTTAAAATGGAGTGTTTTTGAGGCTTTTGTAGTTTTGCTAAAGGAGTCACTCCCGGTGAAGGGATCGTCGGTCCTTTCCTCGTCGAATGAGGTGCGGGATATATCATATATATCACTGTGCAAAGCAAAAACTTTTAAAAGCAATCAAAAGACAAACCGAGTGTGTAGCATCTGCCAGTTATTGCTAAAGGAGTCACTCCCGGTGAAGGGATCTCGGTCCTTTCCTCATCGAATAAGGTGCAGGATATATCACATATACCGCTGTGCAAAGCAAGAACTGTAGCTACCTGTTTTATTTTGAAATTCGATTCTACAACATCTTAGGTTTCTTTTATTTCATTAATCACATTAATGAAGTCCCATCATTTATATACCTAAACATCACAGATAAATACGACGTACACTTATGCCATCCGCATTCGCCTCGATGTCTCCTCGTGCACCGTTAGGTTAGGTAACTAACGACAGAGCGGGGCAGGGCTAGCACGGGTGTAAAACATAAGTAACGCCTATATAATATATCATATATACTATATAAAGTATCCATCACAGAACATATCACATGATCACATCACAGATATCGCAGCAGAAGAATCATATGAAATATTGGATATACTAGAACGTCTGTGTTTTCAATACGAACCAGTATAAAACACGGATTCCACGGTCGTGATGAATAGCCAAACCCACACCCCTAGGCCCCTACGAGAGCGGCAAGCAACCCTACCAATTCTGGAGTTAGGAGACCCGGACTCGACTCCTCGAGTTGGTCTCCCACTGGACTCCAGAACCCGGTTACTTGTGCTCCCCTCCTTGGGTCTATCCTAGTGCAGAAAAGTAAATAATATACAAAAGGTGACATCTTCCGTAACCTGGAAGTGCCCCAATAAAAGAATATTACATACAAGTTTTTACATGAATGAAAATGAAAACACTCATCTCACATAAAAACCCCCGGCTATTCAAACACGACGATCCAATATAACATATCCAGCAACACATAACATCACATGTCATCAACGTAAGTAAATATGCGCATCCCAATTGTCGTTGACATATAGCAACGAAACCGGCGATATCACATATTACACTTACGGTCACAGAAAAGAAAGTGTAAAACTACAACAGTTGGAATCCGCAACCTGCATAGACATCGCATGCCTAATCAAATGAATTCCTTAGACATCGCATGTCTAACAATTATAAACCCCGCATTTTAGTCTCATTATCGAAAACACTTTTCAATATCAAGTCGGGTAATTCAACAAGATTCCCGACATCCTGATTGAATACTCGTCGCAAACTTTAGTAGGCGGCCGCACCCCCGATACCGTCGACGAAGTGCACCAAGGCGGAATACCGCTGCCGTGAGCACCCGAACGGATGCTTTCGGCGACGGGGTTCTCCTACAGTCACTTGGTCGGGGCTATGGAGTGAGGCTGTCTATTAAGTTTACCGGCGAGTATCCGCGTACGCTACGTGATTGCGACGGACTTTTGATCGCATCAAAATTCCGTGGCAACCGATCAAGTGAGACTAAACCGCTAGATTTATAACATTCATTCAGTTATCTCATAACTACTTGTGAATTCCAATTATTGTATCACATTCCGGATAAATAGAAAATGTTAACCTTTCCGATCGAACAAACGAACACCCAAGTTTTCCCGATACAGCTCAACACATGAAATAAGTCTAAAAACATTCAGTTCATGCCTCAGTACCAACGGTCCAGCCGTAGAAGAAGCCAACGCCTCACATGTGGCACGCCGTACTACCCCAAACCCTAAGGTTCAAAGGGCAGTTCAAGACGGTCACATAATCGAGTTAAGGTTTGTTGTCTTCTAGAGGGACCATCGCGTTACTTGCACTACTTAGAACGTCTTTAAACCACGGAAAAATCCAACACTTGGAAATTTTCCGGCAGGGGAAAAATTGGGTATTTATATCCGGTCGAACTTTTTAACAGTTTCTAAAAATACCCGGAAAGCCACATAGACAAAGTTTGAAATTTCCGATCGAATCAACGAAGCTCCAAAACACCCCAGAATATTCAACTCTTGAATAAAATTTAAAAATACCCAGATAACTCAGCACTGAATGAAGGAAGTTACTGTGCAAAATTGGGAGGGTGACGTCACACTTTTGCCGCGGAACCGCCACATAAGCTAGGCTTATGCCGCGGTTCCGCCGCACTCTTGAAGTATCTTTTGTCAAATTTTGCACCGTAATTCTTATAATTCCCTGCTGAATTTTTTAAGCATTTTTAATCTGGAAAAAACCCAGTTTTTAAAAAATGTACAGAGAGCCGTTTTCGGGTTAGGGTTTTGGTTCGATCGGACTTCAAACTCCGTCTACGCATCACCTAAGGCTCTAGCTAGGCTCTGATACCACTGTAGGGCTCCTAGGCACACTAAGGAGGTCTCACAAGGCATCAACCATGCCAATTTCAAATTTTACGGGTGCCGAGAAACCCTAATACGGATCGTTAACTAGAATATTAGGCGAACACATGCAACTAGTTAACAATTTAACTAAAAGAACGGAAATACAACCTTTGTAGATCCGGTCCTCCACCTCCATAGCTCTGCAATGAAGTCTCCTCGCTGTCCAAATGGAAACCCGGGCTCTAGCGTCGGCTTCATCGGAGAAATGGGCGGGCAAGGTCGTCGGCTTCGTGCCGAAGATGATCTACGTCGAGGCATCACTAGATCAAGCTCCCACTTCACCAAGTCATGAAACTTGTGAAGAAAACACCCTATACTACTTGGCAAGAGGTAGAGGATGAAGAAATAGGAAGTGGGTTCACTTTAGAATTGGATTTCTCACTCATTTTCTCAAGTTGCCATTGATGGAGGCAAGCTTCTTCTTGAAGAAGAAGAAGAAGAAGATGAAGTATATTATGATAAGTCTTTTTCAAAAAGGAAAATAAAAAGAATACTTATCATAAACCAACCATGGTCAAGTGTAGAGAATGAACTAGGGTTAAGTGGAATGGTTAGGGTTAAGCATGAGACAAAATGGTGACTTAGTCAAAGCTTCATGAAGCTTCAATATCAAACAAAGAAAGCCACCATTTTCTCTTTATCATTTTCTTTTGCCAAAATGAACAAAAGAAATAAATAAATGAATAAGTAAATAAACAAAACCCTAACCACTCATATAACCATGGTTTAATCTTTACACAAACTCAAGTTAACATGTATCATCAAACATGATACAATCAAGTGCACAAAAGTATATCACATATACAACTTGTGAACTTCAAGTGAGAAAATCCATTTAAAGTGAACCAATACTAGTTAATGCAAAGTAATATATCAAATATATAATTATGCATTAAATCATTAAATCAACACTTGATTTAACGACCCGGTCATATCGCATATAACCGACTAATATTCAATGTATCGGCTTATCGAATCAATCTTTGATTCGATAACTACGTTATATCACATACAACCATTCGATACATTCATCGCGAGAATGGAATACGGTATCACATACACGCATTATTCTCGGTCCCGCACATATCTCATATGCGCTCCTATTTCGTTTCGCTTGAGCCAGGAAACCTCTGTGTAGGACTCTAAAGACTCGTCAATACGCCGGCAGCAGGTGATGATCATATCAAACACCCACAAGCCGCAAGCGGTCTGCTAAACGTAACGGCCACCCGGGTATTGTAGGGTTCCTAGGCACAGTAATGAGGTCTCACAAGGCATCAACCATGCCAATTTCAAATTTTAACGGTGCCGAGAAACCCTAACAAGATCGTTGGCTAGATTTCTAGGCGAAAAACAAACTAGTTAACAACTTAACAATGAGTAAACGGAAATACAACCTTTGTAGATCCGGTCCACCACCTCCTAAGCTCCGCGATGAAGTCCTCTCCGCTGTCCAAATCGAACCATGACTCTCACGGTGGTTTCATCGGAGAAATAGGCGGGCTAGGTCGTTGACAACGTGCCGAAGATGTTCTACGTCGAGGCATCACTAGATCAAGCCCCCACTTCACCAAGTGATGAAACTTGTGAAGGAAACACACTCTACTACTTGGCAAGAGGTAGAGGATGAAGAAATAGGAAGTGGGTTCACTTTAGAATTGGATTTCTCACACTTTTCATCAATCCACCCTTGATGTAGTGAAGCTTTCTTCATTGAAGAAGATGAAGAAGAAGAAGAAAGTATTATGATAAGTATTCCAAATAGAAAATAAAAGGAATCCTTATCATAATCTAACCATGGTGAAGTGTAGAGAATCAACTAGGGTTAAGTGGAGTGGTTAGGGTTAAGCATGAGACAAAATGGTGACTTAGTCAAAGCTTCATGAAGCTTCAACATGCAAGTCCAAAATAAGCCACCATTTCATTTCTTTATGCCATTTATTTTCCAAAATAAATAAACGAATAAATAAATGAATTAAATAAATAATGGAAAAACAAAACCCTAATTTCCAACTTAACCATGGTTTAATTCTTTACACTTAACCAAAAAGCATGTATCATCAAACATGATACAATCAAGTGCACAAAACTATATCGAATATACAATGTGCACATCCGAGTGAGAAAATCGATTTAAAGTGAACCGATACTAGTTAATGCAAAGTAATATATCAAATATATAATTATGCATTAAATCATTAAATCAACACTTGATTTAATGATCCGGTCATATCGCATATAACCGACTAATATCTACAGTAACAACTTATCGAATCAACACTTGATCCGATAACCCGGCTATATCGCATATAACCGATCAATGTCACATATCGCGAGAATCGAATACAGTATCACATACACGCATTATTCTCGGTCCCGCACATATCTCATATACGCTCCTATTTCGTTTCGCTTGAGCCAGGAAACCTCTGTGTAGGACTGTAAAGACTCGTCAATACGCCGGCAGCAGGTGATGATCATATCAAACACCCACAAGCCGCAAGCGGTCTGCTAAACGTAACGGCCACCCGGGTATTGAGCGATCTGAAGATCGACGAGCAAGCCCGCTCACACTCCAGTGAATCCAACCAGTAACACTACCGTACAGTCCGGTCTGATCGTCTGATATGTCGCATATCTCGCCTAGGAGTGGTTAACGTCAGACCCCAATAGCTCGATAAGTCGTGTCGATATGAGGTCTATAACAATTCGAGAAACTACTGGTAACACTTACCAGTAAATCTCAGCAACCCTGGCCAGGGATTTCCTGTTATAGCCAATCGAACACAGCGCAACATCAACCCCCTATACCGGGAGAGACAAATCCCCTCCTATCGCTCATTGCCTCCATGTGACTCGGGACTGTACCCAAAAACCACCGTTTTGCACTCCCTCTTGGACGTGGTAAGATGGAAATCAAAGCACAGTGGGAACCACACAAGACTCTATGACGATCTCGGGTCAACAGATTACTCTGTACCAGCGTCACCAGAGAACTGCCATCTGACGTAAGGTATAATACCATCTGGGAGTTCTCGGCGAGTCCGTCCAGTGTACCCAGTCTCCACTGAGCACCCGTATATCATCTCTGATGTCAAACACCAATGGATATGGGATCATCCATCGCCCATCTGTATGGGTCGAGAAGGTATACGCTAGTCTACTCTGGTATATCGATGCCCCGTCTCGATACACCCACGACTAGGGACTTTGAAGGATGTACTTATGGACTACCATGTCCCCACTAGTATGATCCGCATCATAGTCCAGGTAGTCAAGTACACATGCTAAGGGCTTTACCAACATGTTTCAGAGAGACAATCAGTGTACACGTTAAGGTAAAGATCAACCAGATAGCATACTATCATGTCGAGCAAGAAAGTCCTCCCTATATATGTCCCAGCATCCACTACAATATACATCCTATGTATAGTAATGGCCTCTAGGGCATACATATAACTAACAATCTCCCACTTGCACTAGGGCCATCTGATAGCAGTGGTTGCAGTATCTCATACTCAACCATCCCATAAAAATCTCTCTCTGGGAACAGGCCTTTGTGAGTGGATCCGCTATGTTGTCCTCTGAGTCTACTCTCCAAACCTCGATCACCCTGGAGATCAACCATCTCCATGATCAGGTGACACTGCCTTAGAATATGTCTGGATCACTGATGGGACCGGCGTTCCTTGGCATAAGCCACAACTCCATTGTCACACAATGGGAGGAACGTAGTTCATCTCATGAACCAATATACACCCAAACAGCCTCTTCGGTAGCATCTTGAGTAGCGATGTATCCTTCCTTTATCGTCTAGTTAGCCACGGTATCTAGCTTGGAACTCTTCCAACATACCGTCCCTTTACTGAGGGTAAAGACAATGCCTGTGACTGACTTTCAGTCGTCCTATCACCCTGGAACCCTTCCAGTGACTTTCCCCAGGATCAATTGATACCGTCTCACTACAACTAGTGAGAATCCTAACATCCATTTAGATCTATCTCATAGATCCAAAACTCAGGATTTAGGAGGTATCATTTTGATCCTATATGGAGAATCCTTGTGATAAGAGGAGATTGATCGAGCGTAGCATAGGAAACTCCTTCCCTATCAAGAGTATGTCATCCACGTACTCTACGAGGATCGTCACCATACTCCCTACTACCTTTTTGTATATACAAGGTTCATCTACCATTTTGATGATGTCAAACTCTTTGACTAACATATCAAAACAGATGTTCCAACTCCGCGATGCCTGCTTTATCTTATAAAGCATCTCGCACATGTTTCCGCTGCTCCCACTGTCTACGAAGCCCTCTGGCTGTGTACTTATAGACGTCCTCTTCTAAAACATCATTTAGAAAAGCAGTCATGACACCCAACCGCCAGATATCGTAGTCATGGTATGTAGCCGTGGCAAGTAGGATCTGGATGGACTTAAGCGTAGCTACTTGAAAAGGTTTCATCATTATCCACGCCTGGTCGATGACGAAAAGCTTTAACAAGTCTAGCTTTGAAAGTTTCAACTTTTCCATCTACACCAAGTAATCTTCTCAAGATATACTTGCTCCTGATGGGGATTTAACCCTTCCGATATAGCAACCAAAGTCCATACTTTGTTGGTGTACATGGATTCCATCTCAGATCGCTAAGCATCCAGCCATTTTTACAGAGTCTCACTCCTGATGGCCAGCTCGAAACTAGTTGGGTCATCATCTCATGATGCAATCCTCGCTCCCACTGTCATAGAGAAACAGAAGTATCTCTCAGGTGGGTGAGGAACCCTACTAGATCGGCGGAGAGGCCGAGGTTCGTTGGAATCTACTGAATCCTTTAGTTCTTTCAAATCATCTGCTGTAGTTTGCATAGCTGGAACCTTTCCAGTTCTACATTACAGACCTTGCCTCGAGCTTGTCCAGATTTTGCTTTTAGACATAGGCCGGACAACCCCAAATCTTAACTAACTTAAGACATGGGCTCTTCCCATTCCATATCACATATGAAGCGGTAGGCAACTGATTTGATTGGAACCCTATTCAATAGGTATGCAACTTCTCAAGTGCATAACCCCCTGAGGAAAAAAAAGGCAACTCAGTAGTACTCATCATAGAGCACACCATATCAAATAGGGTGTATCTGCTCGGCCCCGACATACCATCGTGCAATGGTGTATACGGAGGAGTAATGCTGAGAGAGAATCTCATTCTCTTTTAGAATAGTCCAGTATTTCCGTGCTCAAGTATTCTCCTCCTTGATCACATCAAAGGACATAATACTTATACCCGTATTTTGGTTCTCTACTTCTAACTTATATTCTGTGAATATCTCAAAAGGTTCGGACTTGTGTTTCAACAGGAACATAGGTCTGAAACTCGAAAGATCATCAGAGAATGTAATGAAGTATAAAGAATCAGTCCTGGCATTTGTAGACTGGGGACCTACATACATCAACATGTATCATCCCTAGAGTTCACTAACTCTTTCTCTGTTTCCAATAAACAGAGCTGTGGTCATCTTATCTTTGTGACATGACTGGCGAGTTTCACAAGATGTAAATTCAAACTGATTTAAATATGCATCTAAATGTAACTCAGCCAGTCGGGTCGCATTGATATGACCTAGTCTACAATACCTCAAGAAGGATTCGTTCATTTCTGAACTCTTCCTCTTGTGTGTGTTCTGTATACTAAGAACTGTAGTTTGATTTAGAACATAAATGCTTTTAGATAACGTGCCTGAACCGATCAACTTTTGATATAGGAAATGTCCAAAATATTATCCAACAATACAAAATTTTATCATTTCTTTACTAATAAAGAGAGTGATATGATTTTGTATATCAGGTTCGGTATCTAACAACATTCGTTCAGAATCAATGTATTGGTAATACAGGGTGACAGTGACCAACAGACTTGGCTGCAACACTTGCCCCGTTTTCTGCCTCATGAAACTTATCACCCGTTCTCAGTTCTCTACCTTTCTGTAGTCCCTATGTAACATATTACATATCTGGGATCCTGATCTGGTATCACATACCCAGGACGTAAAGGATACAGAGAAACAGTTCTTTGTAATGAACACACCCGAAGATGATGCATCAGCATGCACTCTCTTCGTTTGGGCGGCACGGGAATTCTGGTAATCCCCAATTTCCTGCTCGGTCTTATAACAATTATAAGTTGGAGCGGGACCAACGTTCCCCAGCTCAGTATAATAAGCGGGTTCGGTCAAATATCCGTATTATTATCTTGATTAAGGCGTGATATGGTCGCTACCTGGAGAGAGAGAGAAGAAAACACTCAGCGTGCGCTCTTGCAAGAATAGATTGGTTATTATTTTATCTAATTAGGATGGCTCCCACTGTTTTTATCAAATCTTCCTTCAAACCCTAAAAGGAAAGACTAGCCGGGATTAATTACACACTACAAGTTCGCCAATCTTTCAGCCAGGCCAGTGTCGGTACTTTGAGGGAGGTCCCCCGTGCTTTCGCATGAACCTAATTAATGTAAACCTCGTTTTCCCAGAGGCGTAACCCCGTTAACACCTTTCTAGACACCTACTTGATCGGCTAATTGTAATGTATAAAACTCTCCCAGGAGTAACAATTACTCGCAGCGGGTATCGGGATCCAACTATCTCATAGAAGGTATGCAATCTCATTGCAAATTTCAACACTTGAAATTCCCGATAATATTTTGCCCCGAACGATCTATGACCTTGACAAGGTCAACAAACCATAGACCGCAAGTCAAGTTCAACCCGTCATTTCTTGATTGAATCAAACCCACCCGCACGACCCTTGACGGAGGTCAACAAGGCCGCACGACTACCCTAATCCAATCTGCATCATATGCATAAGCAGATAAATACTAGTTAGCTACCGCACACTACGCCTTGACGGAGGTCAACAAACGTAGCACGAATACTAAATAGGACTTATCTGAAATGACGGAGGGCTACGACAGGTTTTTCTGAAAACCTATTGCGTAATGAACTTGATATCGTTGTAGAATCAAATGATTTTAAAAATGGAGTGTTTTTGAGGCTTTTCTAGTTCTGCTAAAGGAGTCACTCCCGGTGAAGGGATCGTCGGTCCTTTCCTCGTCGAATGAGGTGCGGGATATATCATATATATCACTGTGCAAAGCAAAAACTCTTAAAAGCAATCAAAAGACAAACCGAGAGTGTAGCATCTGCCAGTTATTGCTAAAGGAGTCACTCCCGGTGAAGGGATCTCGGTCCTTTCCTCATCGAATAAGGTGCAGGATATATCGTATATACCGCTGTGCAAAGCAAGAACTGTAGCTACCTGTTTTATTTAGAAATTCGATTCTACAACATCTTAGGTTTCTTTTTATTTCATTAATCTCATTAATGAAGTCCCATCATTTAAGTACCTAAACATCACAGATAAATACGACGTACACTTATGCCATCCGCATTCGCCTCGATGTCCCCTCGTGCACCGTTAGGTTAGGTAACTAACGGCAGAGCGGGGCAGGGCTAGCGCGGGTGTAAAACATAAGTAACACCTATATAATATATCATATATACTATATAAAGTATCTATCACAGAACATCACATGATCACATCACAGATATCGCAGCAGAAGAAACATATGAAATATTGGATATACTAGGACGTCCGTGTTTTCAATACGAGCCAGTATAAAACACGGATTCCACGGTCGTGATGAATAGCCAAACCCACACCCCTAGACCCCTACGAGAGCGGCAAGCAACCTTACCAATTCTAGAGTTAGGAGACCCGAACCCGACTCCTCGAGTTGGTCTCCCACTGGACTCCAGAACCCGGTTACTTGTGCCCTCCTCCTTGGGTCTATCCTAGTGCGGAAAAGTAAATAATATACAAACGGTGACAACTTCCGCAACCTGGAAGTGCCCCAATAAAAGAATATTACATACAAGTTTTTACATGAATGAAAATGAAAAACACTCATTCTCACATAAAAACCCCCGGCTATTCAAATACGACGATCCAATATAACATATCCAGCAACACATAACATCACATGTCATCAACGTAAGTAAATATGCGCATCCCAATCGTTGACATATAGCAACGAAACCGGCGATATCACACATTACACTTACGGTCACAGAAAAGAAAGTGTAAAACTACAACAGTTGGAATCCGCAACCACCTAAGACATCGCATGCCTGACCAAATGAATTCCTTAGACATCGCATGCCTAACAATTATAAACCCCGCATTTTAGTCTCAAAATCGAAAACACTTTTCAATACCAAGTCGGGTAATTCAACAAGATTCCCGACATCCTGATCGAATACTCGTCGCAAACTTTAGTAGGCGGCCGCACCCCTGATACCGTCGACGAAGTGCACCAAGGCGGAACACCGTTACCGCGAGCACCCGAACGGATGCTTTCGGCGACGGGGTTCTCCTACAGTCACTTGGTCGGGGCTATGGGGTGTAGCTGTCTATTAAGTTTACCCGGCGAGTATCCGCGTACGCTACGTGATTGCGACGGACTTTTGATCACATCAAAATTCCGTGGCAACCGATCAAGTGAGACTAAAGTGCTATGTTTATAACATTCATTCAGTTATCTCATAACTTCTTGTGAATTCCAATTATTGTATCCCATTCCGGATAAATAGAAAATGTTAAACTTTCCGATCGAACAGTCAAACACCCAAGTTTTCCCGATACAGATCAACACATGAAATAAGTCTAAAAACATTCAGTTCGTGCCTCAGTACCAACGGTCCAGCCGTAGAAGGGTCAAGCCAACGCCTCACATGTGGCACGCCGTACTGCCCCAAACCCTAAGGTTCAAAGGGCAGTTCAAGACGGTCACATAATCGAGTTAAGGTTTGTTGTCTTCTAGAGGGACCATCGCGTTACTTGCACTACTTAGAACGTCGTTAAACTACGGAAAAATCCAACACTTGGAAATTTCCCGACAGGGGAAAAGTTGGGTATTTATATCCGGTCGAACTTTTTAACATATTCTAAAATTTATCCGGAAAGCCATATAGACAAAATCTAATAATCCGATCGAACATGCGAATCCCCAAAACAACCCCAGAAAATTCAACTCTTGAATAAATTTTAAAAATACCCAGAGAACTCTGCACTGTTAAATAGGAATTACAGTACAAAATGTTAGGGCTGACGTCACAATTTTGCCGCGGAACCGCCGCATAAGCTAGGCTTATGCCGCGGTTCCGCCGCCGATATCACTGTTCATGAAATAAATTTTGCGCCGTAATTCTTAGAATTCCCTGCTGAGTTTTCTGCATATTTTTAATGTTGAAAAATCCCAGATTTTAGAAAAAGGACAGAGAGCATTTTTTGAGTTGGGGTTTCGGGTCGATCGGACTTCAAACTCCGTCTAGACTTCGCCTAAGGCTCTAGCTAGGCTCTGATACCACTGTAGGGTTCCTAGACACAGTAATGAGCTCTCACAAGGCATCAACCATGCCAATTTCAAATTTTAACGGTGCCGAGAAACCCTAACAAGATCGTTGGCTAGATTTCTAGGCGAAAAACAAACTAGTTAACAACTTAACAATGAGTAAACGGAAATACAACCTTTGTAGATCCGGTCCACCACCTCCTAAGCTCCGCGATGAAGTCCTCTCCACTGTACAAATCGAACCATGACTCTCACGGTGGTTTCATCGGAGAAATAGGCGGGCTAGGTCGTCGACAACGTGCCGAAGATGATCTACGTCGAGGCATCACTAGATCAAGCTCCCACTTCACCAAGTGATGAAACTTGTGAAGGAAATACACTCTACTACTTGGCAAGAGGTAGAGGATGAAGAAATAGGAAGTGGGTTCACTTTAGAATTGGATTTATCACACTTTTCATCAATCCACCATTGATGTAGTGAAGCTTTCTTCATTGAAGAAGATGAAGAAGAAGAAGAAAGTATTATGATAAGTATTCCAAATAGAAAATAAAAGGAATCCTTATCATAATCTAACCATGGTGAAGTGTAGAGAATCAACTAGGGTTAAGTGGAGTGGTTAGGGTTAAGCATGAGACAAAATGGTGACTTAGTCAAAGCTTCATGAAGCTTCAACATGCAAGTCCAAAATAAGCCACCATTTCATTTCTTTATGCCATTTATTTTCCAAAATAAATAAACAAATAAATAAATGAATTAAATAAATAATGGAAAAACGAAACCCTAATTTCCAACTTAACCATGGTTTAATTCTTTACACTTAACCAAAAAGCATGTATCATCAAACATGATACAATCAAGTGCACAAAACTATATCGAATATACAATGTGCACATCTGAGTGAGAAAATCCATTTAAAGTGAACCGATACTAGTTAATGCAAAGTAATATATCAAATATATAATTATGCATTAAATCATTAAATCAACACTTGATTTAATGATCCGGTCATATCGCATATAACCGACTAATATCTACAGTAACAACTTATCGAATCAACACTTGATCCGATAACCCGGCTAAATCGCATATAATCGATCAATGTCACATATCGCGAGAATCGAATACAGTATCACATACACGCATTATTCTCGGTCCCGCACATATCTCATATGCGCTCCTATTTCGTTTCGCTTGAGCCAGGAAACCTCTGTGTAGGACTCTAAAGACTCGTCAATACGCCGGCAGCAGGTGATGATCATATCAAACACCCACAAGCCGCAAGCGGTCTTCTAAACGTAACGGCCACCCGGGTATTGAGCGATCTGAAGATCGACGAGCAAGCCCGCTCACACTCCAGTGAATCCAACCAGTAACACTACCGTACAGTCCGGTCTGATCGTCTGCTATGTCGCATATCTCGCCTAGGGGTGGTTAACGTCAGACCCCAATAGCTCGATAAGTCGTGTCGATATGAGGTCTATAACAATTCGAGAAACTACTGGTAACACTTACCAGTAAATCTCAGCAATCCTGGCCAGGGATTTCCTGTTATAGCCAATCGAACACAGCGCAACATCAACCCCCTATACCGGGAGAGACGAATCCCCTCCTATCGCTCATTGCCTCCATGTGACTCGGGACTGTACCCAAAAACCACCGTTTTGCACGCCCTCTTGGACGTGGTAAGATGGAAATCAAAGCACAGTGGGAACCACACAAGTCTCTATGACGATCTCGGGTCAACAGACTACTCTGTACCAGCGTCACCAGAGAACTGCCATCTGACGTAAGGTATAATACCATCTGGGAGTTCTCGGCGAGTCCGTCCAGTGTACCCAGTCTCCACTGAGCACCCGTATATCATCTCTGATGTCAAACACCAATGGATATGGGATCATCCATCGCCCATCTGTATGGGTCGAGAAGGTATACGCTAGTCTACTCTGGTATATCGATGCCCCGTCTCGATACACCCACGACTAAGGACTTTGAAGGATGTACTTATGGACTACCATGTCCCCACTAGTATGATCCGCATCATAGTCCAGGTAGTCAAGTACACATCCTAAGGGCTTTACCAACATGTATCAGAGAGACAATCAGTGTACACGTTAAGGTAAAGATCAACCAGATAGCATACTATCATGTCGAGCAAGAAAGTCCTCCCTATATATGTCCCAGCATCCACTACAATATACATCCTATGTATAGTAATGGCCTCTAGGGCATACATATAACTAACAGGTATTGAGCGATCAGAAGATCGACGAGCAAGCCCGCTCATACTCCTGTGAATCCAACCAGTAACACTTACCGTACAGTCCGGTCTCGTCGTCTGATATGTCGCATATCTCGCCTAGGGGTGGTAAACGTCAGACCCCAATAGCTCGATAAGTCATGTCGATATGAGGTCTATAACAATTCGAGAAACTACTGGTAACACTTACCAGTAAATCTCAGCAACCCGGGCCAGGGATTTCTGGTTATAGCCAATCGAACACAGCGCAACATCAACTCCCTATACCGGGAGAGACGAATCCCCTCCTATCGCTCATTGCCTCCATGTGATTCGGGACTGTACCCAAAAACCACCGTTTTGCACGCCCTCTTGGACGTGGTAAGATGGAAATCAAAGCACAGTGGGAACCAAACAAGACTCTATGACGATCTCGGGTCAACAGACTGCTCTGTACCAGTGTCACCTGAGAACTGCCATCTGACGTAAGGTATAATACCATCTGGGAGTTCTCATCGAGTCCGTCCAGTGTACCCAGTCTCCACTGAGCACCCGTATACCATCTCTGATATCAAACACCAATGGATATGGGATCATCCATCGCCCATCTGTATGGGTCGAGAAGGTACACGCTAGTCTACTCTGGTATATCGATGCCCCGTCTCGATATACCCACGACTAGAGACCTTGAAGGATGTACTTATGGACTATCTGTCCCCACTAGTATGATCTGCATCATAGTCCAGGTAGTCAAGTACACATCCTAAGGGCTTTACCAACATGTAACAGAGAGACAATCAGTGTACACATTAAGGTAAAGATCAACCAGATAGCATACTATCATGTCGAGCAAGAAAGTCCTCCCTATATATGTCCCAGCATCCACTACAATATACATCCTATGTACAGTAATGGCCTCTAGGGCATACATATAACAAACAGACACGTGGCGCACTTGCGCTCAAGCGTCAGGTGCTGAAGCGCAAAGCGCCCACGTGCCGACACGTGGCGCGCTTGCGCTACAGCGCCCTGCGCTCAAGCGCAGAGCACCCACATGCCGACACGTGGCAAGCTAGCGCCTGAGCGCACAGCGCCCAAGGCGCTGGCCTCACGCATCCTTTGGATGCCTTTTCCCACTCTTTCTTTTATATATATACATATATATATATATATATATATATATATACACATATGAATACATATGTGCATACACACATACTCCACGACACTGTCCCTGTTAGAAAAAAATTTCTAACGGGGCACTGCCGCGCACCCCGCAAGGGGGCTGCTAGCCCCCTTGACCCCCAGCCCTCTATCCGGGTAGCGGGACCCCGTAAAAACTCTGTGTGGCTCCCGATATATCCAAAACCCCCTTTTAAAACACAACACACGCACACCGCACATTGAGTTCGCATGACCAGTTTAACCCGTTAATCGGAGGTTCCCTCGTCCCAAAGGCGAGGGGTAATTAACGGCAGCTTAGTCCGCGGCTGCCGGAGATTCGGATCCCCACAATCAATAAACCCCGGCCTACCCCAGACAGGGGGAATTTATAGTATGCCTGACAAGCACGCGCGTATTCCCATCTCAATGGGGTAACGAAAAACACCCTACATATATATATATAAATTATTAAATCACAGCCTGATTTAATAATCCGGCTTAATCCTAAGCCGGATAGTGTTATCAACCATCCGATTAAAATCCGTGTATCCTGTATATGTATTTAATCTGACCCCTGCACGTACCAACGTATAACTCCTACATCTATTGCCTGAACCGGGAAAACCCTATGTGTGGGACTCTAAAGACTCGACAATACGCTGGCAGTGGGTTTAACCATAAGCACGTCAGCGGCACTAGATATACGTAACAGCTACCCAGGTACTTTCTGAAATGGGGGTCGACAATCAAGTACGTCCTTACCCTACTGAGTTTAAATGTGACAATCTCTGTAATGTTCGGTCTCTTCGTCAAAGAGTATCGCATATCGGGTCTAGAGGGTGGATAACGTTAGACCCCTACTAACCCGATAAGTCGTGTCTGAGTCAAGCTCATCACCAACAGCAACTATCAGTAAATATCATCCACCGTGGCCACGGATTTCTGGTGATAGCCAACTGAACACAACGCAACATCGACTCCTAATACCAGAAGAGACGAATCCCTAACAATCGACCACTGCCTCTATGTGGCTCGAGACTGTACCTAACTAAAACCTATTTGCATGACTCCTTTGAGCCGTGGTAGGGTAGTAATCAAAGTACAGTGAACTCACACAAGACAAATGACGATCTCAGGTCAAAAGAATAACCTGTACTTATGCCACCTGAGAACTTCCATCTGACGATAGATATAATACCATCTAGAAGTTCTCGGGGAGTCCGTCCGGTGTACTCACCTCTAGTAAACACCTGCATATTATCTTAGGTGACAAAACACCAATAGCTTGTGAGACCGGCCACCTCTCCTCATCGAGGTCTAGAAACGTATATACTAGTCTATTCCGGAATATCGATGCCATTTTCGATACTCCCACGACTAGGGACATTTAAGGATGTACTTATGGGCAACCCAGCTCCCACATATATGATCGCCATCATAATGCTGGTTGTCAAGCAACAATCCTACGGGCTCCATCAATGATGAAGACAAACCAGATAGCATACCACCATCTCGAGTAAGACTGTTATATCCGTATAGGTCCTCCCTCAATTATTATAATCGCCAACTTGTAATCATAATAATGGCCTTGAGGGCACTATATCCAACAATCTTCCACTTGCACTTAAGGCCAATTATTGCTGCATTGCGTACTTACAGCTCGTGTGCTACCGAATACCCAACTTCTTTACTAATCAGTTCCGCAAAATATATTTGTGAAACTTAATGTGTTCGAGAAATAGCCTCAGTGAGTGGACCCGCTACAATATTCCAACTTCATCTCTCTATATCTCAACTTTGCGGAGATGAAAAATCTCCCAAACTGAGCGATACCCCGCCTTAAGAATTTGTCTGGATACTTGATGGGACCAAGTTCATAAATAAACAACTCCATCCAACAAACTTCTTGGGCTGTATCTTTTGTCGAGTTATAACCAGCATCCTGCACCATGATTATCTCAGTATCCTTATTGGAACACTTTCCAATATACTGATCCTTAGAAGAGGCTAAACTTAAAACTATGATAGTATCTCTGTCATCCAGCTCACCTTGGAAGCCTGAACTGATAACCACCTCCCAGAGAAGGCTGCCGTTACCTTATATCAAGAACATCCACTTATGTCCATTACTGCTTCCTAATTTTTCTCCAGGATTGGATTAATATATACTTATTGCAACTAGTGCAAAAGCAATATCTGGTGTTGTACAAGACATTGCATGATTGACTCAATTGCCTAAGCAAATAATATGTCATTCATGTCAGTCCCTCTCCTCATCAGTCTAGAAGACATCTTTTTAGAGAGGGTGACTCCATCGTCTGCGGGTACACCACCACGTTAGGAGTCTTTCATTCTAAAATACTTTTAGAATGCTGTCTAAGTACTCGATTAGGAAACTTCCCAAATCTAGATCTAAAACTAGAATCCCTGACACATTATCTATCTGGTTTTGTACAAGACATTGCATGATTGACTCAATTGCCTAAGCAAATGATATGTCATTCATGCCAGTCCCTCTCTTCATCAGTCTAGAAGACATCTCTTTAGAGAGCGTGACTCCATCACCTGCGGGTACACTACCACGCCAGGAGTCGTCCATTCTAAAATACTTTTAGAATGTTGTCTAAGTACCCGATTAGGGAAACTTTCCAAATCTATATCTAGTCATCAGAATTCCTAATAGACTATCCACATCCAACGTGGAGAAAACACTATGTGACAACCAAAGTTTGACCGATTTTAGTATAGCAACATCACTTCCTATTTGGAGTATGTCATCCATATCCAGGAGAGTACTCCCTACATCCTTCTTACTAGGTTCATATATTGTTTTAATGAAGTCAATCACCTTGACTGTCACATCAAAACAAATGATCTGTCTCCGCTATCCTTGCATTAGTCTACGAATAGAAATAAGCAACATACACACCTTTTGCTGCTCCCACTGACTACGATAACCCTCTGGCAGAGTCATATACACGTGCACTTCCAAATTCCCATTTGGAATGATATTATGGTCATCCATCTGCCAGATATAATAGCTAAGAATAGTATCAGCGCCAATTCATATCCATATGGACTTCAGCGTAGACACTGAAGTAAAAATCACATCACAATCCACAATGGGTATTTGATGAAAACTCTTTACAACACGTCTAGCCTTATTAGATTAGTACCTTTCCACTTGCACAGATCTCGAAAGATCTTCTTTTTCCTAATGAGTTTTACCCCTTCTAGAGCACCCAATAAAGTCCAAAATCCATAATTTGCTGAAGTGCGTGGAGTCCATCTTGGGTATGAAATATCTGCTCACCTGGAAGTTACCACTTCCTATGACCTGCTGATAACTAGTAGGGGAACAGCAGTGTCAAGTCATATCCGTATGGGCTTCAGCATAGACACTGAAGTAAAAGTCTCATCACAATCCACAATGGGTATTTGATGAAAACTCTTCGCAACAAGTCCAGCTTTACTAGGTTAATACCTTTCCACCTGCACAGATCTCAAAAGATCTACCTGCTCCTAATGGGTTTTACCCCTTCAGAAGCACCCAGCAAAGTTCAAAATCCATAATTTGTTGAAGTGCGTGGAGTCCAATTTGGGTATGAAATATCTGGTCACTTGGATGTTACCACTTCCTATGACCAGCTGATAACTAATAGGGGAACAACAGTGTCAAGTCATATCCGTATAGGATTCAGCATAGACACTGAAGTAAAAGTCTCATCACAATCCACAACGTGTATTTGATGAAAACTCTTTGCAACAAGTCCAACTTTACTAGTTTAATACCTTTCTACCTGCACAAATCTCGAAAGATCTACCTGCTCCTAATGGGTTTTACCCCTTCAGGAGCACCCAGCAAAGTTCAAAATCCATAATTTGCTGAAGTGCGTGGAGTCCATTTTGGGTATGAAATATCTGGTCACCTGGATGTTACCACTTCCTACCTGCTGATAATTAGTAGGGGAACAACAGTGTCAAGTCATATCTGTATGGGCTTCAGCATAGACACTGAAGTAAAAGTCTCATCATAATCCAAAACGGGTATTGGATGAAAACTCTTTGCAATAAGTCCAGCTTTATTAGGTTAATACCTTTCCACCTGCACAGATCTCGAAAGATCTTCCTGCTCCTAATGGGTTTTACCCCTTCAGGAGCACCCAACAAAGTTCAAAATCCATAATTTGCTAAAGTGCGTGGAGTCCATCTTGGATATGAAGCATCTGGTCACCTGGAAGTTGTCACTTCCTATGACCTGCTGACAACTAGTAGGACCATCATCACCATGATGCTGACCTCCCTGTCACCGTCTACGATAAAACCGAAGTACCTCTCAGGTGGTTGAGGTCTCCTACTTAATCTGTGGAGTGGCTAATGGTTTGTCAAGTCCAATTGAATCCTTAGGTTCTACTAAATTTTCGGTAACCGTTTATGGTTCTGGAATCACTTCCAATTCTACTATACTCCTACTAGTATCTTTTGCAAAAAGATTCCTTTTATAAAGAGTGGCGAGTCAAGAACAATGCAACTATTGATCTTGAAAATAGTAGAAGCAAAATCCTAGCGAATACTTTGGATAATCCACAAACCGCCATTACCGAAGCGTGCTTTGAGTTTGTTCGGATTCTACTTTTAAATAAAAACCGGATAACTCAATATCTTAACAATCTCAAGATATGTAACCATTCTATATCCATATAGAATCAAGGGACTAATTTAAATGGAACCAGATTCAAAAGTCATGCAGCTGTTTCCGGTACATACCCAAAATGGAGAAAGGCCAATACAACATTACTCATCAAGGAGCGTACTCACGGACGAGCAACCTGTGAGAGAATCAAGTTCTCAATTCTATGATGGAATACCTATCATAAGTATCTACATCTTTGATCACCTTGAAGAATCCTAATACTTCCAACGTATAGCTCTCTACTTTATTCTTATACCTATAAACTTCTCAAAATCTTTGGACCTTACATTATAATGAATGCGTGTCTACAGTCAGAGAACTTATAGATAAACCTAAATGAAGTAACAGTACCAACCCCTTGTCTTGAAGGACACTGGAAAACATACATTTTCACGTATAAGTCCCAAGAGTATACTATCTCAAATTCTATGTTTTGTAAATTGAAAACTTTATTTTGGTCGAGAATGTCATACACCGTTATTCAATGCACCTTACCTTATCCTCAACTGATAAACCTAAATGTTTAGAACATAATTTTCAAAATGTATATCTCACTTTATAAAATAGAGGTACATATATTTCATTTTAAAATTTGGTGCATAACAACGGTTATTCGAAACCAAATATTTGTCGTTAGGCAAAACCAGGCGATTTAATCCAATATCACCAATTGCAACGAATTCCGATATTGAGGATCAAATCGCCCATTTCCAAATATTCTACTCCTACTCATCATCTGTAACACAGTACAGATGTGAGATCTAAATCCGGTAAATACATACTCTGGAGTCAGAATTAATTAGAAAAATAGTTCTCTTTTACAAATAAACAGAAAATTTGAAATATGAAAATGTTTCATAGGAGATGGCCAGGTATTCCTAGTAATTCCATTTCCATTATCCAGATTCATGACAGTAGTCGCAATTTTCTTTGCCCGCACTTCAATCCCTTTATATGTTTCTACATCTTACCTTCTGTATACCGTCCTTAGGCTAATTGATTTTCTTCCTTCCCTACCTTTCGGCACCAGCCTAAGATTTGGAAGAAGACTATCCA
This sequence comes from Agapanthus africanus, assembly GCA_030015575.1. Lineage (NCBI taxonomy): Eukaryota > Viridiplantae > Streptophyta > Magnoliopsida > Asparagales > Amaryllidaceae > Agapanthus > Agapanthus africanus. Next base: position 91,054,458 of record CM057337.1, read on the forward strand.
ATAAGCGTAATGGGTGTACTCTCCTAATATAAGGAGCTCTCGTAACCTGAGAGAAGGTAAAGGGAAGAGACACCTGAATAATCCTATTCAATTTCTCCAGAACCTGTGGTCATCTTCGACTGAAGTAACTTCTTCGAGTTCGTATATAACTATACGATGGCCATTCTAAGCGATATGGATCATCATAGTGATACGAATTGTTCTGAAGAAATGCAAAGGGTAAAGTAGGAGTGGCAGGGATATGTGCGACTTTGTCAAGAATCAAGACTAGCTAAAGCCAAAGTCTATAAAAAGATTCGGTCAACTTAGTTCATGAGTTTTAGCTTAAGGTAAGTCATGGGTCGCTGCACCAAAGAGAGAGAAAAGAAACACTCAGTATGCACTCTATCAAGATTAGATTGCTTATCACTTTATCTAATCAGGATGGCTCCCACTGTTTCCTCGAATTGTCCTTCAAACCCTAAATTTGGAACTAGTCAGGATCATATACACTTTACAAGTTCGCTAACCGTTCAGCCAGGCCAGTGTTGGTACTCCGAGGGAGGTCCCCTGTGCTTTTTCATGGACCCAATTAATAATCTCATTTCTGTAGAGGCGTAACCTCGTTAACACCTTTTAGACACCTAATAGGTTAGTTAATTGTGAAGTGAAAAATCTCCCGAGGAGTAATACCTACTCATTAGTGGGAATCGGGATCCAACTATCATCATGTGAAAACTTGATGGAATCCACTCAAGTCACCACACTCCAGAAGGTATGCGCATGCCTGGAAAGTTTCCCGTATGTTTGAAATTCCTGATATGGTTTTTGCTCCTAATGACTTCATGGCCTTGATAGAGACCAACGTACCATAAGTCTTTAGTCAAGTTCAAGCCGTCATTATCCAAGATTGATCTAGACCCACCCGCATAAGCCCTTGATAAAGACCAACATGACTATGCGGCTGTCCTAGATAATTACATATCTATGCTACAGACAAGCATCACCTAGCTACCGTACACTATGCCTTGATAGTGACCAACGTACATAGTACGAACACTATGAGGTACTTATCTGAAATGACGGAGAGCTACGGCTGGTTTTTGGCGAAAAACCTTTAACATAATGAACTTGATATCGTTGAAGGAACTCGAGTGGCTTTGAAATGGAGTAGTTTAAGCTCCGCTTTTTAAAACTAGTAACATAAACCTTTGCTTAAGAGCGAACTCCCAGTGAAGGGATCAAGGCCCTTTCCCTCATAGAATGAGGTGCAGGATATTCCTAACCGAATACCTCTATGCAAAGCAAAAGAATACGACTATGAGTTTTGAAGAAAACCGAGTAGTTTTAAAATTGGTTCCGACAACATCATTTAGGTTTATTTTCCTTGCATTATTCATATAATGTGTTTCAATCATTTTAAGTTTCCAAGCCATAAAAGAAACAACTAAAATAGCATACTTTTATATGCCATTCGTATTCTCAATGGGGCCCCATCATGCACCGTTAGGTTACTTAACTAACGACAAAGCAGGGATAGGACTAGCGCAGATGCAAAACATATAGAAGCATCTACTATATATATATCAACATCGCAGGCAGATAATAATCATCACAGGCAGATAAAAATCATCACAGGCATGCGAACAACAATATGGAATAGTGGATAATCTAGGAGCCCCGGGTTTCATTTGAGCCGCAAATGAAACTCGACGTTCCCCGGTTGTGTGGATAGCCTGTGCAATGAAGAATCTATACCCCTACAAGTGCGGCAAGTTACCCACCAATCCCAGAACTGAGGCAACCCCAATCAACGAAGTGAATGGGCCACCCAACACTTCATGGAATCCGGTAACTTGAGCACCCCTCCGTGGGTCAACCTATACCCCTATGAGTGCGGCGAATAGCCGCCAATTCTAGAGTAAGCCCTCCAGTCTCAACGCCATGAGATGTGGGCCCGTTGCCATTTAGAACCCGGCTATTCGAGCACTCCTCCGTGGGATAATCTTAGTACAGAAAAGAAAATATATATACAACGGTGACATCGACCTCAACCTGGTCGTGCCCGAAAAAAGGAATATACAAACTGGCAGAAATGGCAGTCCATATGTCGGACGCTCTCCCCGCAATAATGAATATATAAATGAATCTAAATTGTACATCTAACATTGCATACAAGGCTATCCATCACGACAATCTATCCAAAGATCAGAGCAACACAGAATATCAACGCGAATATCATGTTCGTAAACCCGTATGATTGTACATATAGCAACCAGTCGGATTAAACCGTGCTATGATATTCACGGTCGCATAAACAAACAAATGAACTGAAAACCATGAATTTAAAATTTCGATCGATTAAAACTTTCCGCATTGGCCCCAAGTACAAACCGGTACTCAAACAATACTGGACCAAAACCAAATATTCCAAAATTCACATTTCCATGAACTAGAGCACCAGAAAAAATTTGGGGCACTGTGGCTAAAATTGGACCACGGATCCCCGGACAAATGGCATATTTAGCGGCGGTTTAGCGGTCGAATTTTGGGCTTAGGTGCCCAAATTTCTTTCTGGTCTCTAGTTTTGCCTGCACATAATTTTAATGCAATCTGAAATTTTTTTTGAACAAGTTTAAAATTCAAACAGCAAGCAGTAAATTGCAAATGTGAATCGAAAAATTCCATCGATCGAAACTCAAAATTAGTGCTAAAAAGCTAGTTAAGGTTTATGGAGTGGCTCTGATACCATGTTGGTGTTCGGTGCTCGCGTCGGGGAAGCCGCGGCCAAGACGGAAGCGATAACAAAAATTTTACGCGAGCACCAAACACGCATAACTTAAGAAATCGATCCATACACCTAAACTAGAAAGCTAAAATATGCAAGGGTACGAAACTACAACCTTCAACGCGTGTCCACCCAATTGTAGAAGACCCCTCCAAGTTCGTAGACGTCAGGATCGCGCTTGAAAATCGACCACCCTCGCCGAAGAAGATCCACCCGAGGAAAACCGGAAGAGGCTCCGACCGACAATCCAAACTTGCTAAGGATGGATGGTGGGTGATGTAGGAATTTTTCCACTAAAATTTTTCTCTTTAAACCATGCTCACTAGAGAGCAAGAAGAAGAAGGAGAGAGAGATGAAAATAGCTAAGTGTTTTTCTCCCCATGAGGCATGAAGCATGTAGATGAAAAATGATCAAGTCTTGAAAAGAAAGATAGGCTACAACATTTATTACCACCTTTTTCAACCATGGTTCAAATAGTGACCCCAATAAATGATCACAATCCAAGCCATTCCTCTCTATAAACACAAGCATGCTACATGCCACCTCATTTTCCCATTTGATTTTCCAAATAAAAATCAAATATGAGGTGTCCTTCTTCTAGAAGCATTTCAGTATAAATACAGAATACTTCACCCGGTATACATATCGCTACATATACGCGTATCCGTATAAAAATAAGGATATCACCAAAGAGAGAAAATAAATAGTGAACAATAATACTAATATATATATATATATATATATATATATATATATAAATTATTAAATCACAGCCTGATTTAATAATCCGGCTTAATCCTATGCTGGCTAGTATTATCAACCGTCCGATTAAAGTCCGTGTATCCCGTACATGTATTTAATCGGATCCCTGCACGTACCAACGTACGGCTCCTATATCTATCGCCTGAACCGAGAAAACCCTCTGTGTGGGACTCTAAAGACTCGACAATACGCTGGCAGTAGGTTTAACCACAAGCACGTCAGTGGCACTAGCTGTACGTAACGGCTACCCAGGTACTTGCCAAAAGTGGGGTCGACAGTCAAGTACGCCCTTACCCTACTGAGCCTGAATGTGACAATCTCCGTACAGTCCGGTCTCTTTGTCAAAGAGTATCGCATATCGGGTTTAGGGGGTGGATAACGTCAGACCACTACTAACCCGATAAGTCGTGTCTGAGTCAAGCTCATCACCAACAGAGATACCACTGATCGACTATCAGTAAATCTCATCCACCGTGGTCATGGATTTCTAGGGATAGCCAACTGAACACAGCGCAATATCGACTCCTAATTCTAAGAGAGACGAATCCCTGACAATCGATCACTGCCTCCATGTAGCTCTGGATTGTACCCAACTAAAACCTATTTGCATGACTCCTTTGAGCCGTGGTAGGGTAGTAGTTAAAGTACAGTGGGAACTCACACGAGACAAATGACGATATCAAGTCAAAGGACTAATCTGTACTCATTCCACCTAAGAACTTCCATCCGATGATATATATAATACCATCTAGAATTTCTCGACGAGTTCGTCCGGTGTACTCACCTTCAGTGAGCACCTGTATACTATCTTAGGTGACATGACGTCAATGGCTTGTGAGACCGGCCATCGTCCCTTGTCGAGGTCTAGAAACATATACACTAGTTTACGCCAGAATATCGATTCCCAGTCTCGATACTCTCATGACTAGGGACATTTAAAGATGTGCTTATGGACAACCCAACTCCTACATATATGATCGCCATCATAATGCTGGTTGTCAAGCAATAATCCTACGGGCTTCATCAATGATGAAGACAAACCAGATAGCATACTATCATCTCGAGTAAGACTGTTATATCCGTATAGGTCCTCCCTCAATTATCATAATCGCCAACTTGCAATCATAATAATTGCCTTGAGGGCACTATATCCAACATTTAAGAGGAGGAAAAGAAAGAGTCCATGCATAATTTGCAAAAACAAAAATTTAAGGGAGAATTGTTTCCGGGCCTTCACTTATTTTAAAATCGACCTACTTAGAAAATATGAATATAAAGTGTTTTTCGTCACCTTATTGAGATATGAATGAGCTCGCTTATCGGGCGTGTACAGATTTCCCCTGTCTAGAATAGGTTGGGGTTTATTGATTGTGGGGATCCGAATCTCCGGCAACCGCGGACTAAGCTGTTGTTAACTATCCCTTACTGTTGGAGTGAGGGAACTTTCGATTAATGGCTCGAGCAGATCATGCGAACTCAATATGCAGTATGCGTGTGTTGTGTTTTGAAAATAATGCGAAAATGCGTGTTCTATTCATTTTCTCTTTTTAATTTTGTAAATATTTACAAGAAAACATTAAAATAAAATTTTAGTAAACATTTTATATTATTATTATTTTTATTCTATTTTCCTTTATTTTTTCTTTTAAAACAAAGTGTGGTATAAAAAGTAGAGCGCAGGCTGCGCACTGCGCACGTGCGCGTGTAGTGCGTGCCCATGCGTGCGAAGCGTGTGTGCATGCGCGCGCGAGCAGTGCATGCTATCAAATCTCCTCCATACCCTGCCAGAGCCTATCAGTGATATTCACCATACAGTCTAGTCTTTTCATCTAAGACTGTCGCATACCGGGTCTTGAAAGTGGAAACCGTCAGGCTGCTATTATCATACACCAAGAATATCTCATATGTTTCTCACTTCTTCCTATGTTCCTCTAGGATTGGACTAATATCTGCTTACTACACCAAGTATGAATGTTGTTAGGAATATGTATGCCCTAGAAGCCATTATTGTATGATATAGTGGATGCTTGGACATATATATAGAGGACTTTCTTGCTCGCATGATAGTATGCTATCTGGTTGCTCTTTATCTTAACATGTACAATTGTATTATTATACTGTCTCTCCGATACAAGTTGATAAAGCCCTTAGGATGTAGGCTTGACTACCAGGACTATGATGCAGATCATACTAGTGGGGCTGGTGTAGTCCGCAAGAACATCTTTTAACAGTTCCTAGTCGAGGGAGTATCGAGACAGGGCATCGATATTCCAAAGTAGACTAGTGTGTACATTTCTTGACCCTGTATGGGACGATGGTTGATCCCACAATCATTGGTGTTTGACATCAAAAATTATACATAGGTGCTCATTACAGAATGGGTACACCGAAGAAGACTTGCCGAGAACTCCTAGATAGTACCATACTTATCGTCAGATAGCAGTTCTCTAGTGACACTTGTACAGGTTAGTCTGTAGACCCGAGATCGTCATAGTGTCTTGTATAGTTCCCACTGTGCTTTAATTTCCTTCCTACCATGGCTCAAAGGATTCGTGAAAACATGTGGATTTTGGGTACAGTCCCGAGTTACATGGAGGCAGTGAGTGATAGAAGGGGTTTCGTCTCTCCCGGTATTGGGAGTTGATGTTGCGCTATGCTCGATTGGCTATAACAGTAAGTCTCTGGCTAGGGCTGATGAGATTTATTGCTAAGTGTTATCAGTAGTTTCTCGAACGGTTATAGGCCACACATCGGCATGACTTATCAAGTTGCTGGGGGTCTGACGATTCCATCCCTAGACTCGATATGCGACATATCATACGAAGAGACCGGACTGTACGGTAAGTGTTCCTTATAGGTGTCACGACCCGAATTTGGCACGTGACCGGGACTTAGATTGTGTGACGTCTAAAGATGCCGACACAATCCGAGTAAGCCAGAAAACCAAGATCTAAAACCTGTTTGCGGAAATAAGAAAGTACTGTTTTAAAAGTAAAGAAAATGAGGTCACATGTTGAATGATTTAAAAAAAATGAAGTAAAAACAATTGGTTTTAGTATTGAAAATTTCGATAGCACCACCTTTGAAATCTTTAAGAAAAGCAAGTACATAAACATTTAATATAATGGCATCCCCTATTTGGAAGCAAAATCAACGCCAATCGGCGGAAACAACCCACACAAATAATATACGACGCTCAGAAGCGAAGAATCACATGGATAAAAGTAACATAAAGCACAATCAAACATAACTAGCCGATTCTACTCAATCGACCCAAAATACAAACATAAGTATATCCTCGTTCTAAGTCAAATAATATACACAGTCTGATGGAGCGACACTAGATACAAGATACAAAATACCCAAAAGAGATGGTTGCTAAACATGTAACCCACCTAGCAAGATAAATGACGGAAGCTATGATATCTGTGTCCGTAATGCAGCTATGTGTCCATACGTCTCCTGCAAGGAACTAAGGCACAACGGGGGTGAGTTGCCAACTCAGAGAATAAGCTAGCATCCAACAATTGAAACTGTATGCATAATGAAATAGTGACTAAAACTATGCATCAGGTAAACAAGATATATGATAACATATGAAATATGAATATGTAACTATAGTGCCGGTATAAAACGAAACAGAAATCTCATCAAATATTCCAAAATCTTGGTGATTTTCACAACGATTCTCAAATCCAGTGTCAAATATCGACACAAATCTTCAGTTTTAGTAAGCATCATTCCCCGAACGATCTTGATAGCCAACAACATCGGTCGATATCCTCCAGATATCCGCCATATTTCTCAACTATCTCCGGTATCGAGTGTTCTCGCTAGGCTCCCCGCCTCTAATGCGGTTTTCCTGCCCCTCGGTTTCGACCGGGTCCACCATGTATCCGGCCGTACATTCCTCCACTCAGTCTAGATACGTAAAAACCATAACCGTATAGCCCCCCACTCAGTTCGGAATAAAACCCAAATCATAAAAACAACTCATGGTGGACGTATCACATCAATCACGAAGAACCGTAGAATATAACCAGTTGTGCACAAAACTCGAAACAAGGAAAATATCAAAATCCAATATATCATGTTACAAGTAATAGCAGTGAACATGAGATATGATATGTATCAAAACAATTGCAATGGTGCGTAACAACAGTTATTAAGGATACTAACAGTGCGTAATAGATTATAGGTGACATAGCAAGTTCCAGGTGTGTACGTGACATGTTAATTACCGATGGAGTGTAGTGTAGCATATAAGCATGTGAAAGTGCAACATAACGCATTGGTAATGGTGCAAGTGTCCTAACAGGTGTTAAGCAACAGTGATTAATAGGTATAAATGCATACACTGCAATACTAGGTTTAATTATACAAACAATATGAATGGAAAAAAAATAAGACAGGATTTCTAGTTTCGGGCGCTATACGCCATCCATATAATGTCTCCCGGTATATGTTTAGTCTACTCACCGGAATAAGTCATAATCTACTCAGATCCCATAACTCCCTTTCCCTTCCTCGCTGCCTCCGAAGTCTCCGCGGTCGAACCTAACATCGAAAATAACTTTCGTATGTGAGCGGCTAAATTCCGATATGGCGAAAACATAAATTCTAAATGAACTTACATACATAACATGATACGTGAGAATATCGTGTGCTATACAAACCCTAGGCTAACCTGAGCTACCCCTACTCGTCGTATTTTGAGAAAACATAAAACGTGATATGAAATGTCCGTATCATACGTCAAAATATAAAAAAAAGTAAAGCGATTGGCTTCCATATTTAGTTTACATATCATCTTGGAAAAACAAAGTACACCAAATACCTTACATGACTTACAAAGAGCTACCCACAAAAACTCAACACCCAAATCACCAAGAAAACCGGCGGCGTCAGGAAATATAAGGATTTCGCTGGTCGAAGTGCGCAGGAAAAGGTCCGGGTTTCTAGTGTACACTCTAGGTCAAATTATCATGCTATTGTACTATTAAATTTATTTAGGGATTAGTAATATTACAGCAGATACTAACAGGGCTAAGATTTTAACAAAAATACTTTTTTTAGCGATATCGTACACACTACTTTCTACAGAACTCATATTAAGATTTGGAAGGTTGAGGGTTATACCTATATGAAGGATTCTACTGAGCTAACTCCTCAAGAGGTGCACAAGGAGTTGAGAAGCCTAGTTTGAGGGATTTGAATCAAGAAAACACATGGAACTCTAGCTTTTTTTTCCCCCTAAGTGAGGGTGGAGAGCTTTACTAAGCTAAGTGTTTTAAAAAATTATTTTCAGTTTGACTACTGAACAAATAAGGGAATTATGTGTTGATAAAGGGAGGAGGAGGTGTCACCATGGAAGGATGAGGTGCATGTGTGCAAGGGTGAGGTGGTGGCTTGAGGTGCATCCCTTGTTGTGGTGTGGGTGAGGTTCACAATAACCCTAACCTTATGATTATCATAATTAGCACATAAACCCCCACACAACTCCATATCTCACAAAGAAACTGACACTTTCCACTAAAACCCCTCCTTACAACTAATGTTACCTAAACTAATTACTCTTTTTACTTCAAATTTAAAATAACATTTGTTTTAAAAAAAAAAAAATTTAATTATCTACAATTTTTCCGAAACGTTACAATATCCCCCCTTAAAAAAATTCGGTCCCCGATTAAAACTTAAACACACGTACCTTCAAAAAGATGCGGGGATTTCTTCTGTATCACATCCTTGGCCTCCCAAGTGACTTCTTTACTATTTGGTCCTCGCTATAGAACCTTTACAGATGGAAGTACCTTTGATCTTAGTTTCTTCACCTGCAGGTCGAGAATAGCTACCAGCTGCTTAGTGTAAGATAAATCACGCTCAAGCTGTATAGTCTGATGCTGGATAGCGTGTGAAGGATCGTGAAGGTACTTGCGAAGCATAGGCACGTGGAACACATGATGCACATCGGGAAAACTTGGCGGAAGTGATAAATGATATGCTACAGCACCCACCCTCTTAAGAATCTCTTAGGGTCCAACATATCTGGGACTGAGCTTCCCTTTTTTCCCCAAACGCATCACACCCTTCATTGGAGAGACAAGAAGAAATACATGGTCTCCCACATCGAACATAAGTCTATGGTGACGACGATCGGCATAAGACTTCTTCCTGCTCTGAGCTGCTCTCATTCTTTTTTGGATCATCTGGATTTTCTTAGTAGTCTCCTGGACCAACTGAGGCCCGAGGAGGCCGCCCTCGCTAAGCTTGGTCCAACAAACTGGCGACCGACACTTTCTCCCATATAACGCCTCAAATGGTGCCATCCGAACCATCTCCTAAAATCTGTTATTATAGGAGAACTCAATCAACGGTAAGTGACGATCCCAACTGCCACCCAAACCTAGTGTACAAGCTCGGAGTATATCCTCATGAGTCTGAATCGTACGCTCCTATTGGCCATTGGTCTGTGGGTGGAAGGTAGTACTGAAACTCAAGCGAGTGCCCAAAGCATCCAGAATCTTCTGCTAGAGACGACTTGTCACGACCCAAAATTTGGCCCGTAACCGGTACTTAAACTACGTAACGTCTACAGGCGTACGCAACTCAAGTAAGCCGAAACCCAGAAATCTAAACCACCAAAATCTGGATCAACGGAGAAAAACATAGTTTTATCATTTGGAAAATCACAAGTAAAATCTCTATCTCTAGTTTTCCTTCTTAAAAATTTCGGCAGCACCTCCTTTGTAAAAACTAGCCCCGAAAACGGGTACAACATAGATAATATAAAAGCATCCTAAACGGGAGCAAAATCATGCCCAACGGCGGAAACAATCACCACAACAAGTATACGACGCCGAAGCGAAGAAACAACAAAGGAAAGACTGCAATAAGAAGTAAACTTTCCAACATAACCGGCTCCCACGAGCACGGCATCCAAAGTCACCAAAATAATACAACACAGAATCCTCACAAGTCGTCTCTAAGTCATATACAAACAGTGGTAGATGGAGAATACTAGATCCAACAAAAGATATACAATGTACAAGCAGATAACCGCAAACCCACCTAAAAGCAAAGGTCTCACTGCCTAACGTAGCGGTATCCGCAAAAGTATAGATGATAAGACGCCCTGCCGCGACTACTCTGAGGGTAAGTTCGGCAAAACACTGTGGCACAATGGGGGTGAGTTGCCAACTCATGAATAGTAAATAACATCATAGTGTAATCGCAGGTATGCACGAACAGCGATCTATCTATCACATGTAATCCGATAGCATAAGTATGATAAGTGAATATGCAACAATCATGTAAAGATACATCATCAGGGTACTACAACTATATGAAACAATGCATAACAACAATAATCATGAGTGTGTGGGATGATACAATAAATCTCATGCAAAATCATCAGCATGGAAAAACACCAGTGTCCTTCACTGACACATCAAATCCCAAATCTTCAGGCACCGCATTCACAGATCGGCGCTCACATCCTGCAAGTCTCATAAAACCTGAGTGTCACACATCGACACTCGAAACATCATGAAAATATATCCCTATGTGTGTGTGTATATATATATATACGTATATAAGTATGAGGATATCAACCCCGTATGACCACCGACGATACGTAAAAAAAATCATGAAAACCTGAGTGTCTAACACCGACACTCGAAACATCATGAAACCCGTATCTAGCATCGACACGTAAATCCTCATAACTCAGGCGCTGTCACCACGACTGGCCCTGACGATATGTCGTACATCACTCCGGTCGGTATCCCCACGATAACCGCCGAGTCCAAATACTATCACCGGTAGGTACTTGCCCACCTTCTAGGCTCATCGTCTGTACCACGAACATCTTGCCGAGGGAAACCGTATCGGGCCCCACCATGTACCCACACACGGCCCACTCACTCCTCGTATCGGGTATATATCACAAATCTCAGAACCGAGAAATCTCATGGTGGATGCATTAAATATCATATCAAGAGAAACGGGGTTTTCAAACAATACATAGTTTCTTGAAAATATCCCCACGGTTCTCAAATCCATAAATCATATGAAATCCATATCTCAATGCATAAAATCCATATAAAACTGATATACGCAACATAAAACATCAATATGAGCATATAAAGGGAAAACCGCTCTTTTAAATGAATCCAGCCTTTTAAAATATATCTTGCGGTTTCCAAGATCCTACGAAAACAGTTGCAGCATCATATGAAGTGTACATGTAAGTGTAGAAAGGTTTAAGTATCTACATGTAAGCAAGTGGTTATGATGCATTTCATAAGCGCAATGATCAACAACTCAATAGCACATATCAATACAATACCACTTGGGGTACATACAACTATAGCGAAAATATACGGGTGTACATGTCAATATGAGTGCATGATATACATGTAGCTGTAACAGACTATGTGGGTGTACATGTCAATATGTATGCAAGATGTACAAGTAGCTATAGTAAGGTATACATGAAATGGAATAAGGGTTACTACCTCAACTATTTCTGCCCAATGCAATGTCACGTATGTAAGTGTCAACAATATCCTATATGCACAGTGGGATAAGATCTACTACCACAACTATCCCAATCCACTACCGTATCACGTATGTACGTGGTTTGTGCGTGTCATGGCAATTACTGACGATGTGGGTGTAGCATACAATTTAGTGCTCGTGCAACATGAACCGTCAGTAATGTGTTATATCTAAAGGTACAGCAGATACTACTATGCAATGACATTCATATGAAATTAACCAATATGCAATAACATGCAACTATCCTATCATATCAGCCCCGACGCATAATGCCATACGGGCGATTTCCCCGTAGATGTTAAATCTACTCACCAATGGTCTCCAGCTATGAAAATCCGACCACCTGCTTCCCCTTGTTCGCAGCGTCCGAAGTCCCCGCTCGCGACGCTATATTTTCACAAACACAAGAAATAGTGCAAACATCTCAGAAATCGACCAATATAACGTAAAAATACGTATTAAATAACGCACCCATACTAAACTAACTCGCGAGTGTACGTCTAGTGGCTAACGAGCGTAACGATACTACCAAACCAAACTGAGTACAGCAGCTGCACAAGATCACGAATCGTGTCGCAACACGTAACACGCGGACTCAAAACACTAGATTATAGATAAACGATCCCAGATTTTGCATACTGAATTTACTAAAAAAGTAAACAGTACCAAACACTTCTAACCAACAACAGAAACCTACCCACAAAAGCTTAACCCCAACACCATCCTACAAAGCCGGCGTCGCTGGAGTTCATCAAAGTGGTCGCCGGCCCCGGTCGGTGGGGTGGTCCTCGTCTCTCAGGTGGTGTCTCAAGTTCACTAGTACATCTCTATAATTTTGTTTGGTCACTCACTAAATTCTCCAGGTCACAGCAGATATAAAAGCTCTAAAAAAACACTAAAAACCCGATATTGCACTAATCGATATAAAAAGCGTTCTACGCTACAACCAACGAGCAAAACAACATAAAAACTTCTAATTAACAGTGTAGGGATTATACCTAACAATCTTGCTCACAAGATCCAAGCTTTCCCTAGCTCCAAGTGAATCAAGAAGGCAAAAACAAGACTTGGTGTATATTTTGGAATTTTTGGAGAAGTTTTGAGTTTGGATTGATGAAGAATGAAAAGAAATTGATTAAGGGCAGTAGAGAGAGAGAGATAAACTCGGCCGAGAGAGGAGGTGGGAGTTTGTTGAGGGATTTCCTAGCAATTACCAACATTAAATGCAATTAAATGCATTCATACACATATATGCACACATGCATGCACCTCTTTCTTTTCTTTTCTTTTTCTTTTAACACTTAAACCTAGTCCACACAATGAATCTAGATATTATGTGGGTTTGGTTTACTCAAGAATAATTGAAGAAAAGATCACAAAAGAGAAATTTCCCAAAATGTGAATACCGCATTAAAATAACATTAAAATTGGGAAAAATTCAAATTGAACCAAAACGTCCCATATACCCCCAAACCTTGCGCACTAGCTTTATTTTAGCTAAACTAGGTGCTGGCAAGTCTATATGGTCGTTTGAACACAGTCGGGTCAAAACGGAAAATACCGACAATTTAACCCTAAAACGGAAAAATTCGCATAACGATTTCTAAATTGTTACAATCTTCCCCCTTATAGAAATTCGGTCCCCGAATTAAAATTTCATACTAAGCGTACCTTCAAAGAGATGAGGGAATTTCTTCCGCATCACGCTCTCGGCCTCCCAAGTGATCTCCTCACAAGTAGGGCTACGCCATAGAACCTGCACAGACGGCAAGACCATTGACCGAAGTTTCTTCACCTGCCGATCCAAAATAACTACCGGCTGCTCGGTGAACGAAAGATCGCGCTCAAGCTGAACGGTCTCGTGCTGAATCATGTGAGAAGGATCATGAAGGTATCTACGAAGTATCAACACATGGAACACAAGGTGAACATCCGGAAAACTGGGCGGGAGCGCCAAACGATAAGCAACAGAACCCACTTGCTCAAGGATCTCGAAAGGACCAACAAATCTGGGACTGAGGTTCTCCCTCTTCCCAAATCGCATAACGCCCTTCATTGGAGAAATCCTCAGGAATACATGATCCCTCACTGCGAACTCAAGTCTGCGACGACGACGGTCGGCATAAGACTTCTGCCTGCATTGGGCTGCTCTCATCCTATCCTGAATCAGCTGGATCTTCTCCGTGGTCTCCTGAACTAGCTGGGGTCCCAAAACCGGACTCTCACTAAGCTCGGTCCAACAGACTGGCGATCGACACTTCCTACCATATAAAGCCTCAAAAGGTGCCATTTGAATAGTCTCCTGAAAGCTGTTGTTGTAGGAGAACTCAATCAACGGCAAGTGACGATCCCAACTGCCACCAAAATCAAGCACACATGCACGGAGCATATCCTCCAGAGTCTGAATAGTCCGCTCCGACTGACCATCGGTCTGCGGATGAAAAGCGGTGCTAAAACTCAACCGGGTACCCAAAGCTTCCTGAAGCTTCTGCCAAAGACGGCTAGTAAACTGGGCGCCTCTGTCGGATACTATGCATGTGGGAAGCTCGTGCAAACGCACAATCTCATCTATATATACCTGCGCATACTGAGCATACCCGAAAGTGGTCTTCAGTGGAAGGAAGTGAGCTGCTTTCGTCAACCAGTCAACAATCACCCAAATGGAGTCATACCCCTTACTGGTCCTGGGTATACCCACAATGAAGTCCATGGAAATCTGCTCCCATTTCCACTCCGGAATGGGTAAAGGCTGCAACTTTCCAGCCGGTCTCTGATGCTCATCCTTGACTTGCTGACAAGTCAGGCACCTCGAAACGAAGTCTGAAATATCGCGTTTCATCCCTTCCCACCAGTAAAAGTCTCTCAAGTCACGGTACATCTTGGTGGAACCTGGATGAACGCTAAAGGCCGACTGATGTGCCTGCTCTAGGATCTCGCGTCTCAACCCATCAGCATCTGGTACACACAAGCGAGTCCCGCATCGTAGCACACCTTGGTCATCAATCATGAACTCCGAAACTGTACCCTATCGAACAAGCTCAAGAATCTCGGACAAACGGGCATCACTGGGTTGCGCCTCACGGATACGATCAAATAGTAGAGGACGGGCGCGGACATGAGCAAACTGTCCCCCAGTGGAGGTGAACTCGAACTGCACTCTACCATCACACAAGAGCCGCCAATCTGCAGACGACTGACGCTGAACTGCGCTCAACTGGGACAAGCTACCTCTGGGCCTATGACTCAAAGCATCAGCCACCACATTCGCCTTGCCCGGGTGATAAAGGATCTCACAATCATAATCCTTCACTAACTCCATCCATCGGCGCTGTCTCAGGTTCAAATCCCGCTGCTGGAATATATACTTCAAGATCTTGTGATCCGTGAAGATCTGACACGACTCCCCGTACAAATAGTGTCTCCAAATCTTCAACGCAAAGACCACCGCGGCCATCTCAAGATCGTGAGTGGGGTAATTCTGCTCATGCTTCTTCAGCTGCCTAGAAGCGTAAGCAATCACTCTGTCATGCTGCATCAATACACAGCCGAGCCCCACTCGAGAAGCATCACAATAAACAACATAGCCGCCTGATCCAGAAGGTAAAGAAAGAACTGTGCTGTCGTTAACCGAGTCTTCAACTGCTGAAAACTCTGCTCGCACGCATTAGTCCAGAGAAAAGAAACTCCCTTCCGGGTCAGTCCAGTCAGCGGTGTAACGATACTCGAGAAATCCTGCACAAAACGACGATAATAACCAGCTAAGCCCAAAAAGCTGCGGACCTCAGTCACCGATACAGGTCTGGGCCAAAGCTGTACAACCTCTATCTTCCTCGGGTCTACAAGAATACCATCACCAGTCACCACATGACCCAGGAAGTCAACTCTATCAAGCCAAAATACGCACTTTGAGAATTTAGCATACAACTGGTGCTCTCTCAATATCTGCAAAGTAATCCTCAAGTGCTGCTCATGCTCCTCGCGACTCCTAGAGTAGACCAGTATGTCATCAATAAACACTATAATAAACTGGTCGAGGAACGGCCTGAAAATCCGGTTCATCAGATCCATGAACGCTGCTGGCGCATTGGTGAGTCCAAACGACATCACCAAAAACTCGTAATGCCCATAGCGCGTACGAAAAGCAGTCTTCGGAATGTCATCATTCCGAACCCGCAACTGATGGTAACCCGTACGTAAATCAATCTTAGAAAAATGTCTCTTACCCTGGAGCTGATCAAATAAATCGTCAATGCGGGGTAAAGGATACCTGTTCCGCACCGTAACTCAGTTCAACTGACGATAATCCACACATAGCCTCAAACTGCCGTCCTTCTTCTTGACGAACAGAACAGGAGCTCCCCACGGCGAAACACTCGGACGCACAAGTCCCAAATCAAGAAACTCTTGCAATTGATCTTTAAGCTCTCTAAGCTCTGCCAGAGCCATCCGATAAGGCGGTATAGAAATAGGCTCCGTGCCAGGAATCAGATCAATGCCAAACTCAATATCGCGCTTTGGCGGCAACCCAGGTAACTCATCGGGAAAGACATCGGGAAACTCTCGCACGGTAGAAACCTGGTCCAACGACTCCACCGCGGCTCCAGTATCATGAATGAAAGCCAAGAATCCCCGACATCCCCTCCTCAAAAGCCGACTAGTGTACATGATAGAAATCAGACTGTGAGGGGCGGCACCACGGTCCCCCTGCACAACAAACACTGACTCGCCGGGAAAACAAAATCTAACTTTCTTCTCTCGGCAGTCCACGGACGCATAGCAAGTAGCTAGCCAGTCCATGCCCAACAGAACGTCGAAGTCCAACATCTCAAGAAGGATCAAGTCGACAGACAGATCTCTGTCTCCTAAACGGACAGCACACGATTGGAACACGTGTCGCGCAACAAACGACTCTCCCACAGGAGTGGTCACGACAAGCGGCTGATCTAGCAAACACGACTCTCGGCCTAACCTCGGCACGAAGTGCGTAGAAACATACGAATGCGTAGATCCCGGATCAAAAAGAACATGTGCATCATAAGAACATACAGAAAGGGTACCTGAAACCACAACATTGGACGTCTGAGCGTCCTGGTGAGTCAAGGCAAAAACCCGTGCCTGCCCTCTACCGGCTACCGGCTGCCCTCTGCCTCCGCCACCTCGACCTCTCGGTACAAAACCCCCGCAACCACGACCTCTCTGAACAGGATTCTGACACGGCACAACAATAGAAATAAGAGGCAACGCTCTCTGAGGCGGAGAAGGTGGTAAGCTAACCTGGGGTACTGCTGGCCCTCTCTGACGCACCACAGTACAATCTCTTACTAGGTGCTGTAAACTGCCACATCCAAAACACCCACGTGTCGACCGCTGACCCTCCTGGGAAAAAGTACTGAACAACTGGCCACGTCCCACGTCTCTGCTACCCCCAGTGTCTGATCGAACTCTGTCTCGGAATCTAAACTTCTGCCTCCTGGTTGCTATACCAGTACGAGCCCTCTTCGGTTCCGGAACAACCGATGACTCAGATAGACGCTCCTCCACCAAAAGGGCTGCATCCACAGCTGCTGCATATGTGTCGCAATGCTGAATGCTGATGGCTAGGAACAACTGGGTAAGTAGGCCTCGAACAAACCTCTTCACCCTCATCTCCTCAGTCGCCACCAGGTACGGAGCATACACCGACAGCTCGGTAAACAGTACATCATACTCAGACACCGTCATCCCCGGAGTCTGGCGTAACGACTCAAATTTGTGCGCTCGCGCATCCCTGACGCTCGGTGGAAGAAAACGGGCAAGAAACGACGTCACAAACTCAGCCCAGGTCATAGGAGCAAGACCTGCGGCTCTGCCCTTCTCTAAGGACTCACACCACTTCTGGGCCATACCCTCCAGACGAAAACTGGCAAACTCCACCCATCTCTCATCGGAGCATCGGAGTGAATGACAAATCCTGGCCATCCGGTCGATGAACGACTGCGGATCCTTAGAAACATCTGTGCCAGTAAACACCGGAGGCCTCAGCCTCATAAAATCTGTCAGTGACACAGCAATAACCTCCGGAGCTGTGACTGCGACTACAGGAACCGTAGGTACCATCGTGGTCCCTACAACTGTTGGAACAACTGCCTGCCCCTGCGCTTGGATGGTCTCTACTAAAGTCCCCACAATCTGGCGCAGATCCTGCATACCAGCTCCAATCATACCAATGTGCTCCGGTACAACAGGCGTACTTCCCTGGTCAGTCCTCGCCTCAGACGAGTCAACTCTGACCTCGGCCCTCGCGTCCGCTCTCTGTGCCCTCGTAGTCTTCGGCGGCATATAGGATGGAAATTGAAACAAGATTCGATAAGGAAACAAGAATCGAATCACAAAGATCTATGTCAATCACGGAAGGAATTTCAATCAATAAGTCCTAAGGTCACTTAGGCGAAGTACCGTATCGTAAGTATGCCGCGGAATATACACACGCTACGTCATTCTTCTTAAGTTACCTACTCCATCATACCAAGGTCATCGTACACTCCGAAAGGTAAAACCTAATGCTCTGATACCAACTTTGTCACGACCCAAAATTTAGCCCATAACCGGCACTTAAACTACGTAACGTCTACAGGCGTACGCAACTCAAGTAAGCCGAAACCCAGAAATCTAAACCACCCAAATTTGGATCAACGGAGAAAAACATAGTTTTATCATTTGGAAAATCACAAGTAAAATCTCTATCTCTAGTTTTCCTTCTTAAAAATTTCGGCAGCACCTTCTTTGTAAAAACTAGCCCCGAAAATGGGTACAACATAGATAATATAAAAGCATCCTAAACGGGAGCAAAATCATGCCCAACTGTAGAAACAATCACCACAACAAGTATACGACGTCGAAGTGAAGAAATAACAAAGGAAAGACTGCAATAAGAAGTAAACTTTCCAACATAACCGGCTCCCACGAGCACGACACCCAAAGTCACCAAAATAATACAGCACTGAATCTTCACAAGTCGTCTCTAAGTCATATACAAATAGTGGTAGATGGAGAATACTAGATCCAACAAAAAATATACAATGTACAAGCAGATAACCGCAAACCCACCTAAAAGCAAAGGCCTCACTGCCTAACGTAGCGGTATCCGCAAAAGTATGAATGATAAGACGCCCTGCCGTGACTACTCTGAGGGTAAGTCCTGCAAACCACTGTGGCACAATGGAGGTGAGTTGCCAACTCGTGAATAGTAAATAACATCATATAGTAATCGCAGGTATGCACGAACAACGATCTATCTATCACATGTAATCCGATAGCATAAGTATGGTAAGTGAATATGCAACAATCATGTAAAGGTACATCATCAGGGTACTACAACTACATGAAACAATGCATAACAACAATAATCCTGAGTGTGTGGGATGATACAATAAATCTCATGCAAAATCATCAGCATGGAAAAACACCAGTGTCCCTCACTGACATATCAAATCCCAAATCCTCAGGCACCGCATCCACAGATCGGCCCTCACATCCTGCAAGTCTCATGAAACCTAAGTGTCACACATCGACACCCGAAACATCATGAAAATATATCCCTATGTGTATATATATATATACGTATATAAGTATGAGGATATCAACCTCGTATGTCCACCGACGATACGTAAAAAAAATCATGAAAACCTGAGTGTCTAACACTGACACTCGAAACATCATGAAACCCGTGTCTAGCATCGACATGTAAATCCTCATAACTCAGACGCTGTCACCACGACTGGCCCTAACGATATGTCGTACATCACTCCGGTCGGTATCCCCACGATAACTGCCGAGTCCAAATACTATCACCGGTAGGTACTTTCCCACCTTTCAGGCTCATCGTCTGTACCACGAACATCTTGCTGAGGGGAACCGTACTGGGCCTCACCATGTACCCGCACACGGCCCACTCACTCCTCGTATCGGGTATATATCACAAATCGCAGAACCGAGAAATCTCTTGGTGGACGCATCAAATATCATATCAAGAGAAACCGGGTTTTCAAACAATACATAGTTTCTTGAAAATACCCCCACGGTTCTCAAATCCATAAATCATATGAAATCCATATCTCAATGCGTAAAATCCATATAAAACTGATATATGCAACATAAAACATCAATATGAGATATAAAGGGAAAACCGCTCTTTTAAATGAATCCAGCTTTTTAAAATATATCTTGCGGTTCCCAAAATCCTAAGAAAACAATTGCAGTATCATATGAAGTGTACATGTAAGTGTCGCAAGGTTTAAGTATCTACATGTAAGCAAGTGGTTATGATGCATTTCATAAGCGCAGTGATCAACAACTCAATAGCACATATCAATACAATACCACTTGGGGTACATACAACTATAGCGAAAATATGCGGGTGTACATGTCAATATGAGTGCATGATATACATGTAGCTGTAACAGACTATGTGGGTGTACATGTCAATATGTATGCAAGATGTACAAGTAGCTATAGTAAGGTATACGTGAAATGGAATAAGGGTCACTACCTCAACTATTTCTGCCCAATGCAATGTCACGTATGTAAGTGTCAACAATATCCCATATGCACAATGGAATAAGGTCTACTACCACAACTATCCCTATCCACTACCGTATCACGTATGTACGTGGTTTGTGCGTGTCATGGCAATTACCGACGATGTGGGTGTAGCATACAATTTAGTGCTCGTGCAACATGAACCGTCAGTAATGTGTTATATCTAAAGGTACAGTAGATACTACTATGCAATAACATTCATATGAAATTAACCAATATGCAATAACATCCAACTATCCTATCATATCAGCCCCGACGCATAACACCATACGGGCGATTTTCCCGTAGATGTTAAATCTACTCACCAATGGTCTCCAGCTATGAAAATCCGACCACCTGCTTCCCCTTGTTCGCAACGTCCGAAGTCCCCGCTTGCGACGCTATATTTTCACAAACACAAGAAATAGTGCAAACATCTCAGAAGTCGACCAATATAACGTAAAAATACGTATTAAATAACGCACCCACACTAAACTAACTCGCGAGTGTACGTCTAGTGGCTAACGCGCGTAACGATACTACCAAACCAAACTGAGTACAGCAGCTGCACAAGATCATGAATCGTGTCGCAACACGTAACACGCGGACTCAAAACACTAGATTATAGATAAACGATCCCAGATTTTGCATACTGAATTTACTAAAAAAGTAAACAGTACCAAACACCCCTAACCAATAACAGACAACTACCCATAAAAGCTTAATCCCAACACCATCCTACAAAGCCGACGTCGCCGGAGTTCATCAAAGGGGTCGCCGGTCCCGGCTGGTGGGGTGGTCCTCGTCTCTCAGGTGGTGTCTCAAGTTCACTAGTACATCTCTATAATTTTGTTTGGTCACTCACTAAATTCTCCAGGTCACAGCAGATATAAAAGCTCTAAAAAGACACTAAAAATCCGATATTGCACTAATCGATATAAAAAGCGTTCTACGCTATAACCAACGAACAAAATAACATAAAAACTTCTAATTAACAGTGTAGGGATTATACCTAATAATCTTGCTCACAAGATCTAAGCTTTCTTTAGCTCCAAGTAAATCAAGAAGGCAAAAATAAGACTTGGTGTATATTTTGGAATTTTTGGAGAAGTTTTGAGTTTGGATTGATGAAGAATGAAAAGAAATTGATTAAGGGCAGTAGAGAGAGAGATAATCTCGGCCAAGAGAGGAGGTGGGAGTTTGGTGAGGGATTTCCTTGCAATTACCAACATTAAATGCAATTAAATGCATTCATACACACATATGCACACATGCATGCACCTTTTTCTTTTCTTTTCTTTTTCTTTTAACACTTAAACCTAGCCCACACAATGAATCTAGATATTATGTGGGTTTGGTTTACTCAAGAATAATTGAAGAAAAGATCACAAAAGAGAAATTTCCCAAAATGTGAATACCGCATTAAAATAACATTAAAATTGGGAAAAATTCAAATTGAACCAAAACGTTCCATATACCCCCAAACCTTGCGCACTAGCTTTATTTTAGCTAAACTAGGTGCTGGCAAGTCTATATGGTCGTTTGAACATAGTCGGGTCAAAATGGAAAATACCGACAATTTAACCCTAAAACGGAAAAATACGCATAAAGATTTCTAAAACATTACACGACTGGTAAAATGTATTCCTCTATCAGAAAAATGCAGGTTGGGACTCCGTGCAACCGCACAATCTCATCAATGTAGATCTGGGCGTATTGAGCATACCCGAAAGTATTCTTCGCTGGAAGAATGTGAGCTGCCTTCGTCAATCAATCCACAATCACCCAAATGGAGTCATACCCTCTGCTAGACCTGGGCAGACCCACAATGAAATCCATAGAGATCTGCTCCCATTTCCACTGTGGAATGGGTAGAGGCTGCAACTCTCCAGCCGGCCTTTGATGTTCGGCTTTGACTTGCTAACAAGTCATGTATTTCGAAACGAAGTCAGACACATCGCGCTTCATCCCTTCCCACCAGTACACGTCTCATAAATCGTGATACATCTTGGTAGACCCTGGATGAACGCTGTAGGAAGACTGATGCGCCTCTTCTAATATCATACGCCTCAGTCCATCAACGCCGGGTACACACAACCGGGTCCCAAACCATAACATTCCCTCGCCGTCAATCGTAAACTCAGAATCCCATACTGTCGAACTCGCTCTAAAATCTCTGAAATTCGTACATCCTCGGACTGTGCCTCCCTGATACGATTAAGCAAAACTGGACGAGCACGAACATAGGCAAATTGTCCACCTACAGGGGTAAACTCAAACTGGACACCACTTTCGCACAAAATCTGCCAATCAACATCTGACTGCCTCCGAACCGAACCCAAATACGACTAGCTCATCCCAGTCCTCCTACTCAACGCGTCAGTCACTACATTTGCCTTGCCCAGATAATAAAGAATCCCACAATCATAATATTTCACCAGCTGCATCCAGTGACTCTGTCTCAAATTCAAATCCCGCTGCTGGAATATATACTTCAGACTCTTGTGGTCTGTAAAGATCTGGCACGACTCTCCATATAAACAGCGTCTCCAAATCTTCAGTGCAAAGACCACCGTGACCATCTCCAAATCATGGACAAGGTAGTTCTGCTCATATTTCTTCAACTGCCGAGAAACATAAGCAATAACTCTGCCGTGCTGCATCAATACGCAACCTAAGCCAACACGAAACGCATCACAATATACCGCAAATCCGCCTGAGCCTGAAGGTAAAGATAGAATGGGCGCAGTCGTCAGACGAGTCTTCAACTGCTGGAAACTCAGCTCACATTCCTTGGTCCATAGAAACGGAACTCTCTTTTAGGTCAATCTGGTCATAGGTGCTGCAATACGAGAGAAGTCCTGTACAAAACGACGATAATAGTCCGCTAAACCTAAAAAGTTATGAATCTCAGTCACTGACACAGGTCTGGGCCAATGCAGTACCGCTTCAATCTTCTTCGGATCAACCTGCATCCCATCTCTCGTAACAATATGACCCAAGAATTTCACACTATCAAGCCAGAAAGCGCACTTCGAGAATTTGGCGAACAACTGATGCTCTTTTAAAGTATGCAATGCAACCCTCAAGTGCTACTCGTGCTCCTCCCTACTCCTAGAGTAGACCAAAATATCATCTATGAAAATAATAATAAACTGGTCGAGGAACGGCTTGAAGATCCAGTTCATCAGATCCATGAACACTGCTGGGGCATTGGTGAGTCCGAACGACATCACCAGGAACCCGTAGTGCCCGTAGCGCGTCCGAAAGGCAATCTTCGGAATGTCATCATTTCGGACTCGCAATTGATGATACCCGTACCGCAAATCAATCTTTGAGAAATAGCCATCTCTCTACAGCTGATCGAACAAGTCATCAATACGAGGTAATGGATACCTATTCCGCACCGTAACTCGATTTAGCTGCCGATAGTCGATACACAATCTCATGCTACCGTCCTTTTTCTTAACGAACACGACCGGAGCTCCCCTTGGCGATACACTCGGATGAACGAGTCCTTTATCAAGCAATTCCTGCAACTGACTCTTGAGCTCCTTCAGCTCCATTGGGGCTGTTGGCTATAGTGCCCTCAAGTCAAATATTGAATCGCAGACACGCGATTATGATGATTGAGGGAGGACCTATACCGGTAGAACAATATTACTCGAGATGATAGTATGCTATCTGCTTTATCTTTATCATCATGTACATGCTTCAGGTAGTATTACAGATCACAATTACATGTTGATAGAGCCCATAGGATTCTTGCTTGACTACCAGTATTATGATGGCGATCATATAAGTGGGAGATGGGTGGTCTATAATCACATCCTTAAATGTCCGTAGTCGTGAGAATATAGAGACTGGGCATCAGTACTCCGGAGTAGACTAGTGTATATTTATCCAGACCCTGACGAGGGGCGGTGTCCGGTTTCGCAAGCTATTGGTGTCAGTTAGTCACCTAAGATAGTATACAGGTGCTCATTGGGTTATGAGTACACTGGACGGACTCGCCGGGAACCTGCTAGTTGGTATTATACCTATTGTCGGATAGCAGTTCCCTGGTGACATGTGTACAGGTTAGTCTGTCGACCTGAGATCGTCATTTGTCTTGTGTGAGTTCCCACTGTGATTTGATTACTACCCTACCACGGCTCAAAGGAGTCGTGCAAACAGGTTTTAGTTGGGTACAGTCCTGAGCCATATGGAGGCAGTGAGCGGATCTTCAGGGATTCGTCTCTCCCGGTATTGGGGGTTGATATCGCGTTGTGCATGGGTGGTCATCACCATAAATCCTCGGCCGGGGTGGACGAGAATTACCGATCTAGGATCGATAGTTTCTCAGGTGGTGATGGGTTACGTACCGACATGAATTATCATGTCGGTAGGGGTCTGACTTTATCCACCCCTAGACTCGATATGCGATACTCTTAGACGAACAGACCGGACTGTACGGATATTGTCACTGTCAGACTCAGTAGGGGTTTGGTTGAGTTTGCTCGTCGGCCTTCCTTTCTCTCAATACCCAGGTAGCCGTTACGTACAGCTACTGCCGCTGACGTGCTTGTGGTTAAACCCACTGCCAGCGTATTGACGAGTTTTTAGAGTCCCACACAGAGGGTTTTCACGGTTCAGGCGATATGGTGTAGATAACGTATGTTGGTACATACAGGTGTCTGATTAAATATGTGTACAAGCTACACAGACTTTAATCGGACGGTTGATAATACTAGCGGCTTAGGATCGAGCCAGATTATTAAATCAGGTTTTGATTTAATAATTTATATATGTATTTATATATATGTGTATTCTAGTATTATTGTTCACTATTCATTTTCTCTTTTGGCTATTCGTATTTTTGTACGAATACGCGTATATGTTTCGATACGTGTACCGGGTTGCATTCCGTATTTATATGGAATAGCTTCTAGAAGATGGCTACCTCATTATTTGATTTTCATTTTAGAAAATCATTTTGGAAAATGAGGTGGAGGGGGTGAGGTGGCATGAACAATGCAAGGCATGTAGAGAGGTATGGCATGGTTTCGTTTATTGGAAAAATGAGTTGAGATATTTTTTGTTGCATGATTGCAAAGGGGGGGCTGCCATCATCTCTACAGGGCTTGCTCATTCTTTTCTTGACTTGCTTGATTACACTTTCATTTCTTACTTGGAGAAAGTTTAGCACTTTCTTTAGTTGCTCATGCCACTTGGTTTCCACACATCCTCTTCATCTTCTATGGTTTCTCCTTTGAGCATTTGTGATGAGAGAAAATAGATAGTGACATATTCCTACACCTCCACTCTCCATTGCTAGCAGCCTTGGAGCGTCGGTTGCCTTGCTAGGCAAGGCTGGAGCTTGCGTCGTTTCCCTCAGGTGGATCATCGTAGATGGAGGAAGACTGCAAACCAAACTCGATCCGCAACCACTAGGACCTTGAGATGAAGGTTGAAGACCGAAGGACACGGATTAACTCGGTATAACCATTTCTAACTCTTTATATGCTTGCTAGTATAGGGTTTAGGGTAGATCCGGGCATCGGGTTGTGGTAGCTCCAGTTTAGAAAATTTTTTGTTCCGCATTTGGTCACGGTTTGATGGCCGGGGCGCTGCCGTAACCCAACAGGGGCCATCCGATAGGGCGGTATAGAAATAGGCCCCGCACCAGGAATTAAGTCAATACAGAACTCAATATCGCGCTCTGGCGGCAAGCCTGGCAACTCAGCAGGAAACACATCAGGAAAATCTCGTACGATTGGAATCTGGTAAAAAGGGACCTCTGCGGCTCCCACATCCTGAATAAACGCCAAGAAACCACAACACCCCTTTCTCAAGAGCCGTCTAGCACTAAGGGCAGAAATTAGGTTGGTAGGAGTAACGCTGTAGCCCCCCTGCACAACAAAAATCGGCTCACCAGGAAAATAGAATCTGACCGCTTTTCCCCGGCAATCAACGTATGCATAAGAAGCGGCCAGCCAATCCATACCGAGAAGTACGTCGAAATCTAGCATATCGAGAAGAATCAAGTCGACTAATGAATCTCTATCACCAATACGTATGGAACATGACCTGAATACGTGTCGGGCCACGAAAGAATCTCCCACTGGAGTAATCAAAACAAGCGGTAACTCTATTAACGACGAATTTCATCCCAGAGAAAGTGCAAAGTGTGTAGAAACATATGAGTGCGTAGAACCGGGATCAAACAAAATATGTGCATCTAGGGAACATACGGGAAGAGTACCTATAACAACTGCATTGGATGCCTGGGCATCCTGGGGAGTCAAAGCGAAAACCCTAGCCTGACCCCTACCTGCATCCTGATGTCCTATCCCTTAGTCTCCTCGTCCCCTCTGAGTACGTCCGGCAAAACCATGGCCTCGCGGTGCAACACCTGACGTAGAGTAGCAGCTGGTGGAGGAAGTAATGCCATCGAAGAAGAATGTGGAGGGGGTAAATTAGCCTGCAGAATTATAGTCCCTCCATGGCGTCTACATTCTCTAGCTCAATGCCCTGGATGCCCGCAATTGAAACATGTCGACGGTGGCCTCTGCTCCTCGGGGTACAAGCCATACATTCAGCCTTGAGCCCAACCTCAACCACTACTGCATCCTGGAGCGAATCTGCTTCGGTCTCTGCCAAACTGCCTGGAAACTAATCTAATAGGTCTGGCCTTCTTTGATTCTGGAACAACCGTCGTCGCGTTCGCTCCTCCACTCGAATCGCTGCATCCATAGCTTGTGCATAAGTATCGAAGTGTTGGGCGCCTATGGCAAGAAACAACTGTGTATCTAGGCTCCTCAAAAATCTCTTCACCCTGATCTCCTCTGTGGGAACTAAATATGGAGCATAACGCGACAACTGGGTAAACTGCAAATCATAATCTGCCACAGACATATCTGCAGGTTTCCGCAATGCTTCAAAACTGCTGGCTCTGGAGTCTCTCACGCTCTGCGGAAGGAATCTAGCAAGAAAAACCTTGGAAAACTCTGTCCATTTCATCGGAGGAAGATCTGCTGCTCGCCCTCTCTCCATCGACTTACACCATGTCTAGGCAAGTCCATCCAACCGAAAACTGGTCAACTCCACCGACCTTGTATCTGAATATCTCAAAGACCTACCGATCCTAGCCATCCTATCAAGAAACGACTGGGGTTCCTCTGCTGTGTCTGTCCCTATGAACACCGGAGGTCTCAACCTCATGAACTCCGGAAGTGATACCTCTATAAACCTCATGATTATTAGTGGGACTGTCTGAATGGGATGTACTACGGGCTCTACAATAGTCGATGCATGATCCTGCCTCTGAATACGGGTGGCCTCAGCCAACTATCCCATTATCTGCTGTAATCCCAACATGCCCTCTTCCAGTCTAGTCATCCAATCGGGAAGAGGAGGATCAACATGTCTCTGTGCCGTCGGGATGTCCTGTGGGTCAGTCGCCGTCACTGGCAGATCTGTTCGAGCTGCATCCCTGGCTGCGGCTCACCTAGCTCGATTGGCCATGGCAACTGGAACAAGAAACGAGAGTTGGTAAGGCGTACAGACAAGAACAGCAATTATAGAGAGTCAAAGGAAGAATTAATCAAGATATACATCCTAAGGTTACTTAGGCGAGGTATCGTATCGAAAATATGCCGCGGAACATATGTACGGTACGTTACTCTTCCAAAGTTACCTACTCCATCAAACCAAAGGTCTATCTAAATAACAAAATTTTGAGCCTAATAACTCCAAAGTCACTTCTAGATTCCGTAAGGTTAATCCTAAGCTCTGATACCAAGTTTGTCATGACCTGAATTTGGCACGTGACCGGCACTTAGATTGTGTAACGTCTAAAGATGCTGACACAATCCGAGTAAGTCAGAAAACCAAGATTTAAAACCTGTTTGCGGAAATAAGAAAGTACTGTTTTAAAAGTAAAGAAAATGAGGTCGCATGTCGAATGATTTTAAAAAAATGAAGTAAAAATAATTGGTTTTAGTATTGGAAATTTCGAAAGCACCACCTTTGAAATCTTTAAGAAAAGAAAGTACATAAACATTTAATATAATGGCATCCCATATTTGGGAGAAAAATCAACGCCAATTGGCGGAAACAACCCACGCAAATAATATACAACACTCAGAAGCGAATAATCACATGCATAAAAGTAACAAAAAGCACAATCAAACATAACTAGTCGATTCTACTCAATCGACCCAAAATACAAACATAAGTATACCCTCGTTCTAAGTCAAATAATACATATAGTCTGATGGAGTGACACTAATACAAGATACAAAATACCCAAATGAGGCGGTTACTAAACATGTAACCCACCTAGCAAGATAAATGACGGAAGCTATGATATCTATGTCCGCAACGCAGCTATGCATCCACACGTCTCCTGGAAGGAACTAAGACATAACGGGGGTGAGTTGCCAACTCAGTGAATATACTAGCATCCAACAGTTGAAACTGTATGCATAACGAAATAGTGACTAAAACTATGCATCAGGTAAACAAGATATACGATAACATTGAAATATGAATATGTAACTATAGTGCCGGTATAAAAGGAAACAGAAATCTCATCAAATATTCCAAAATCTTGGTGATTTTCACAACGATTTTCAAATCCAGTGTCAAACATCGACACAAATCTTCAGTTTTAGCAGGCATCGTTCCTCGAATGATCCTGACAGCCAACAACATCAGTCGGTATCTTCCAGATATCAGCCGTGTTTCTCAACTATCTCCGGTATCGAGTGTCCTCGCTAGGCTCCCCGCCTCTAATGCAGCTTTCCTGTCTCTCGGTCTCGACCGGGTCCACCATGTATCCGACTGTATATCCCCCTATTAAGCCTGGATACGTAAAAATCTGTAACAGTATAGTCCCCCCCACTCTGTTTTGAATAAAACCCAAATTATAAAAACAACTCATGGTGGACATATCACATCAATCATGAAGAACCGTAGAATATAACCAGCAGTGCACAAAACTCGAAACAAGGAAAATCTCATAATCCAATATATCATGATACAAGTAATAGCAGTGAACATGAGATATAATATGTATCAAAACAATAGCAATGGTGCGTAACAACAGTTATTAAGGATACTAATAGTGTATAATAGATTATAAGCAAGTTCTAGGTGTGTACGTGACATGTTAATTACCGATGGGGTGTAGTGTAGCATGTAAGCATGTGCAAGTGCAACATAACGAATTGGTAATGGTGCAAGTGTCCTAACAGGTGTTAAGCAACAATGATTAATAGGTGTAAATGCATACAATACAACACTAGGTTTAATTATGCAAACAATATGAATGGAAAACAAATAAGACATGATTTCTAGTTTCGGACGCTATACGCCATCCATACAATGTCCCGCGGTAGATGTTTAGTCTACTCACCTGAACAAGTCATAATCTACTCAGATCCTATAACTCCCTTTCTTTTCCTCACTGCCTCCGAAGTCCCCGCGGTCTAACCTAACATCGAAAATAACTTTCGTATGTAAGCGGCTAAATTCCGATATGGTGAAAACGTAAATTCTAAATGAACCTACATACGTAACGTGATACGTGAGAATATCGTGTGCTATACAGACCCTAGGCTAACCATAGCTACCCCCACACGTCATATTTTGAGGAAACATAAAACGTGATACGAAATGTCCGTATCATACGTTAAAATATAATAAAAAGTAAAGCGATTAGCTTTCATATTTAGTTTACATATCATCTTGGAAAAACAAAGTATACCAAATACCCTACATAACCTACAGAGAGCTACCCATAAAAACTCAACACCCAAATCACCAAGAAAACCGGCGGCGCCGGGAAATATGAGGATTTCGCCGGTCGAAGTGTGCAGGAAAAGGTCCGGGTTTCTAATGTACACTCTAGGTCAAATTATCATGCTACTGTACTATTAGATTTATTTAAGGATTAGTAATATTAAAGCAGATACTAACAGAGCTAAGATTTTAACAAAAATACATTTTTTGCCGATATCGTACACACTACTTTATACAGAACTCATATTATGAACTGGAAGGTTGAGGGTTATACCTATATGAAGGATTCCACTGAGCTAACTCCTCAGGAGGTGCACAAGGAGTTGAGAAGCCTAGTTTGAGGGATTTGAATCAAGAAAACACATGGAACTCTAGCTTTTCTTTTCTTTTTCCTAAGTGAGGGTGGAGAGCTTTACTAAGCTATGTGTTTTGCAAAACTATTTTCAGTTTGACAACTGAACAAATAAGGGAATTACGTGTTGATAAAGGGAGGAGGAGGTGTCACTATGGAGGGGTGAGGTGTATGTGTGCAAGGGTGAGGTGGTGGCTTGAGGTGCATCCTTTGGTGTGGTGTGGGTAAGGTTCACAATAACCCTAACCTTATGATTATCACAATTAGCACATAAACCCCCACACAACTCCATATCTCACAAAGAAACTGACACTTTCGACTAAAACCCCTCCTTACAACTAATGTTACCTAAACTAATTATTCTTTTTTACTTAAAATTTAAAATAACATTTGTTTTTTTTTTAAAAATAAAATAAAATAATTAATTATCGAAAATTTTTCCGAAACGTTACAATAGGCTTTACGGGAGTTTGGACAAGTTAGGTTGTTGATCTTCTATTCGTTCAATACCTGGGTAGCCGTTACGTCCAGCTAGTACCGTTGACGGCTTGTGGGTATCTGATATGATCATTACCTACTGCTGGTGTATTGACGAGTCTTTAGAGTCCCATACAGAGGTTTCTTAGTTTAAGCGAAATGAAGTAGGGCACATATGGTGATATGTGCGGGAGCTTGACTAAATACGAGTATGTTGTTATTTATATGTATTTCCTAGAGGCCATTTTTGTACATGTGATGTATATTATAGTAGATGCTTGGATATATAAAGAGAGGACTTTATTGCTCGACATGATAGTATGCTATCTGGTTGCACTTTGTCTTAACATGTTAACTTGTATTGTGATACTATCTTTCTTTCACATGTTGATAAAGCCCTTAGGATGTGTACTTGACTACTAGGACTATGATGGAGATCATACTAGTAGGGCCAGGGTAGTCCACAAGTACATCCTTTAATTGTTCCTAGTCGAGGGTGTATTGAGACAGGGTATCGATACTCCAGAGTAGACTAGCATATACGATTCTTGACCCATATGATGGGCGATGGATGATCCCACATCCATTGGTGTCTGACTTCAAAGAGAGTATACGGGTGCTCAGTGGAGACTGGGTACACTGAACGGACTCACCGAGAACTCTTAGTTGGTATTATACCTATCGTCAGATAGCAGTTCTCTGGTGACACTAGTACAGGTTAGTCTGTAGACCCGAGATCGTCATAGAGTCTTGTGTGATTCCCACTGTGCTTTGATTTCCACCTTACCACGTTCAAGAGAACGTGCAAAACGGTGGCTTTTGGGTACAGTCCCGAATCACATGGAGGCAATGAGCGATAGGAGGGGATTCGTCTCTCCCGGTATTGGGGGTTGATGTTGTGCTGTGCTCGATTGGCCATAACAGAAAGTCCTTGGCCAGGGCTGATTCGAAGATCTTCTGGTAAGTGTTATCAGTAGTTTCTCGACCCGTTATGAGCCTCACATTGGCACGACTTATCGGTTACTGGGGTATGACATTTACCACCCCTAGACTGGATATGCGACATATCAGACGAAGAGACTGGACTGTACGGTAGTGTTACTGACAGACTTTACAGGAGTTAGAGCGGTCTTGCTTGTTGATCTTCTGATCGCTCAATACCCAGGTAGCCATTACGTCCAGCTAGTACCGCTGACGGCTTGTGGGTGATTGATATGATCATCACCTACTGCCGGCGTATTGACGAGTCTTTAGAGTCCTACACAGAGGTTTACTGGCTCAGGCAAAACGAACTAGGAGCGCATATGTGATATGTGTGGGACCGAGATTAGTACGAGTATGTGATACCATATTATATTCTCGCGATATTAGTATCGGTCGGTTATATGTGATATAGCAGGGTTATTAGATCAAGTGTTGATTCGATAAAATGATACATATGATATTAGTCGGTTATATGTGATATAGCCGGATTATTAAATCAAGTGTTGATTTAATAATTTAATGTATAATTATATATTTGATATATTAATTTATATTAACTAATATTTTCTCACTTAAGTATTTCTTTTTCTCACTTTTAATACATTTAACATATATGTGATATATGTTTATTGTATTGTTTTCTATTGTTACATAAATAATATATATGTGATATATATTATTGTGACATGCTAGGTTATACATGCAACATGGGTGTATGAGACTTACACCATGGTTTTGATAATGTGTTGGTTTTTATTTATATAAGTAATTAAAAACATTTGGATATTTGTCATGGTTGAGCTTGGATGAAGCTTGTAGAACAATTGACTAAGTCCACTTGTTTTGTTTTATCTAAGATATTTATTAACCTAACCATAATCACTTAGCCATGCTTTATTCTCTAATGGGTGAGTTTATGACATAAAATCACCATGGTTGCATTTCTAACCTCACTCTCATTCTCTTTTCATTCAACATCTCCTTCAAGCTCTTTCTAGGTTTTGAGGAGATAAAAAAAATAGCGAGAAATTAAGTTCTAAAGTGAGCAAAATTCCTACTTCATCATCCTCTACTAAACTAGCTATTTAGTTTAGGGTGTTAGCTTCACTAATTCCATATTAGTGAAGTGATAGCTTGAGTTCATGTTTCCTCGACGTAGATCATTTTCGACTTTGAAGACTTCAAGCAAGTATGCATCATTCACATTGTGGAGCCTCTCAAGAGTCCGGTAGTTCATTGATCGCAGCGAAGGGACCACTACAAGGAGCTATAGAAGTGAAGGACCGGACTAAAAAGGTTGTAATCCCTACTCACTTGGATGTAAATTTGTTTACATATGCTATTGTCTAATTCTCAAGTTAAGATTCTAGGGTTAGGGTTAAGTAGCATGGCAATTTTTTGAAAATGGTATGGACGATGCCTCCCGAAACCTTGCTGTCGTGCTAAGTAATCCTAAAGTGGTATCAGAGCCAAGCCAGAGAATTAGACGATATTTTTTAGATCATGAAACCGAAACTACTCCGTAACTTGAAATGTTGAAAAACTAGATTCTGTCGATTTTAAAATGGGCTCTAAAATTTTTTTAAGCAACTGCAGAATATTGTATGTGATATATCATGAACACCAAAGAAATTTGAAGCAATTTGGTCAGATTTTGGCCGACCACATACAGCAAAAATCCGAGCAGGTCGGTTTTTTGAAGGAGTTTTGGCTTCAAAATTTTTTGGTGTTCCAGTCTCTGGGTTTTGGTGTTTCAGGTGTTGCTTGTTTTTTCTAAACTTGCATGAGATGTTAATTTTCTATAAAGGCAATTCGGGGTGTTTCGTAGTCGTAATTCTAAAATGTTTTTGGGTTATTTAGACGGCGTTAAAAAGTTCGAACATTCAAAATCATGCAAGTAATGCGATAGACCCTCTAGAAGAACGAAACCCTAACTCGATTCTGTGACCGTAAGAACCGCCGCTAAACCCTAGGGTTTGCGGTAGTTCCGCGACCCCCATAAGTGAGGCAAGGGTTGACCCTTCTATGGCTGGTCCATAGGTACTGTGGCATGTACTGGGTATTTTTAAACTACGCTCAAGTGTTGAGCTCTTTGGGAAATTTTGGGTGTTTCCTGATTCGATCAGAATGTTTAATACCGTCTAGCTTTTTCTGGAATGTGATACAATATTTGGAATTCATATTGTTAGGCATAAAATCCGAGGTATATGCTATTTCGGATTTATGATGTCTAAGCTGATTGTGGATTCCAAATGTTGTAGTTTGACATTTTCTTTTCTGCGACCATAAGTGTAATATGTGGTGTATCGCCATTTTCGTTGCTATATGTCAACGACAATTGTGATACACATATTTACTTACGTTGATGACATATGATATTATGTGTTACTGTGATATGTTATATTGGATCGTCGTGTTTTGAATAGCCGGGGGGTTTTATGTGAGATGGGAGTTTTTATTTTCATTCATGTAAAATTCATTGTATGTAATATTCTTTTATCGGGGCATTTCCGAGTTGAGGATGATGTCACCATTATTGTATATTATTTACTTTTCCTCATTAGGATAGATCCAAGGTGGGGAGCACAAGTAACCGGGTTCTAGAGTCCAGTGGAAAACCATCTCAAGGAGTCGAGTCCGGGTCTCCAAACTCTAGAATTGGTAGGGTTGCTTGCCGCTCTCGAAGGGGTCTAAAGATGTGGGTTTGGCTATTCATCGCTGTTGGAGATAGTGCCCTCAGAGTCAATTATTGGATCACAGGCACGTGATTGCAATGATTGAGGGAGGACCTATCCCGGTACGACAGTCTTACTCGAGATGATAGTTTGCTATCTGGTTTACCTTTATCATCGTGTACTGCTTTAGGTGACCTGACAGGTCACTATTGCACGTTGATAGAGCCCCTAGGATTCTTGCTTGACTTCCAGCAGTATGAGGGCGATCATATAAGTGAGAGCTGGAGTCTACAAGCACATCCTTAAAAGGTCCCTAGTCGTAGGAGTTTCGAGACAGGGCATCGACTCTCCAGAGTAGACTAGTGTATACAGTCGAGACCCCGACGAGGGGCGGTGGCCGGTCTCACAAGCCACTGGTGTCTGTTGGTTCACCTAAGATGTATACATGTGCTCATTGGGTTATGAGTACACCGGACAGGACTCGCAGGGAATATGCTAGTTGGTCTTATACCTGACGTCAGATAGCAGTTCCCAGGTGACATGTGTACAGGTTAGTTCATCGACCTGGGGATCGTCATTTGTCTCGTGTGAGTTCCCACTGTGCTTTGATTACTACCCTACCATGGCTTAAAGGAGTCGTGCAAACAGGTTTTAGTTGGGTACAGTCCCGAGCCACATGGAGGCAGTGAGCGGATCTTCAGGGGTTCGTCTCTCCCGGTATTGGGGGTGAGGTCGCGCTGTGTCTAGGAAAGCCTTTACACGAAGTCCTTGGCCAAGGCAGGAGATTTACTGGTAGGTATTCCAGTAGTATCTCAGGGTGTTCTGGGCTACACTCCGACACGACTTGTACCGCTTTTGGGGGTCTGACTTTTACCAACCCCCTAGGCCCGACATGCGATGCTCATAGACGAACGGACTGGACTGTACGGATATTGTCACTGACAGGCTCAGTAGGGTGTCAGGATGAGTTCTCTCATCGACGTCCCTTTTGGTCAATAGCTGGTGGCCCGTTACGTATTGGCTTATACCTCTGACGTGCTAGTGGTTAAATCCACAGCCATAGTATTGACGAGTTTTTAGAGTCCACCACACTTCCAGTTACTCAAGCTTTCGGGCGAAACGTTGTAGAGGCCGTATGGAGATATGGCAGGGTCCGATCAGATACTTGCGGTATTGCACGGATCAGGATCGGACGGTTTGTACTAGTGGCCGTATAGATATATGGCAAGGTTTGATCGGATACGTGCGGTATTGCACGGATCAGGATCGAACGGATATTACTAGCCGGCTTTGGTTTAAGCCGGATCCTAGTATAGTACAGTGTAGATTTTGTCTCATTGCATTTGTATCCGGATGGAATACAGATGCAGGTGTGTATGCACAGTTTCGGGGTTTTCCTGTAATTTATTACGGGACCAGTTTTCTGGAGTTGCCAGTTTGCATTCCGTTCCGGCCGGTTTTCGTTTGTTCTTTCCCGGCCGGACTTTTCCGATGGAGGGTGTTATTTGCAAGTTTGCAAATAACACATTGTGGAGGGGTTTCTTGCAAATGTATTAATTATGAAAGCATCTTTTGATACCATTCTTTTCTATCATCATCACTTGCTTTTTGTTGATTAGAAGTGATTTGGAGTTGATGTGAATTTGTTATGATGATGTTTGGATGTGGTCACCACTTGTGCTCCTACCATCACCTCCCTTCATGCTTCATATTCTTTCCTCCACCTTTTTCTAAGAAGAGAAGTTTTTCATACTTGAGAGAAGAAGAAGAGAGGATCATTTTCAAGAGGGAAAATTTGTTCATCTCTTTTCATGCTAGAAAAATGCAAGCAACATTTTTCTTATCTTGATTCCTCCATCATCTACAAAGGCAACAAACCCCAAATGAGACATAAGCTCTACACTACACTTTCTACAGCAAATCTTGGACGCGTCGACTCGCCAGCTTCGCGCCCGAGTTGCCTCGGTATTGAGGTGGGAGCCCGTAAAAGATGCAGGCGATGTGGTGCCCTTCCGGCGAAGAGGCGACAACGAAGAGATGACGGACGAAGCATCCGCGGGAGATCGGAGTGGAGACGAAGACCGAAGGACTCGGATCATTCGGTATATCTCTTCCTTATCTTGTTAGTTAGCTAGGACAAGTTTAATGGTCCGATCCGGGGTTTTGTGCACGGTGGTGCCGGTTTGCTTAGTCCGCAAAATTAAAGTTTATCACCGCTTCCGCATTTGGCCGTCGGATTGACGGCCGGGGCGCCGCCGTGCACTTACAGTGGTATCAGAGCCAGGCCATTAACTTCGTCTAGCTTCGTTTGATGTATTTTTCAGTTCCGATCGACCAAAATTCCAAAAACCCAATTTTAGTTCACGACAGTTTTCTGTTGAAATTTTTTGGTCTCCAAAAATTTTTCAGGTTGTATAAAATTGATGTACTGGAGACTATAAGACTACTGGAAAAATTCGATACATTCAGTCGACGATTGGAGCGCGGAACCGCGGCCAAACCCCCCCTGGGGCCGCGGTTCCGCCGCACATTGGAGTCGTCAATGCATCATTTTTTTTCCAGTGGGCTTCTGGGCTATTTTTAGGGGTTTTGGAATATTAAAATTGGGCCCAGGTTTTCTGTGAGTGCTACAGTTTTGATTGGGGGCCCACTTGTTAATTTTTTGATCGATCGGATATTTTAAACACATCTTTCACAGTATTTACATTATATCTGCGACCGTGAATGTCACTCGATCGGTAAATCCGGTCTAACTGCTATAGCCCGGTTAGACGGATTTGCGAACGTGATTTTCACGTTGATGTTCTATGTTTATGCTGTGATGTTGCGGATCGGTCGTGGGGGATAGCCTGTTTGCAATGCTAGTACAGTTTCTGTTGTATTATGTACATTTGATATTGCGGGGCGAGCGTCCGACATGTGGACTGCCGTCACTGCCTGACTGTATTATTCTTTTGGGGCACGACCTGGTTGCGGTCGATGTACCCGTTGTATGTATATTTTACTTTCTGTACTAGGGTTACCCCGCGGAGGGGTGCACGGATAGCCGGGTTCTAGAAGGCAACAAGCCCGCATCTCATGGCATTGGGACGGAGGGGGCTTCACTCCAGGATTGGCGGGCTATTCGACGCACTCGTAGGGGGTACAGGTTGACCCAGGAGGGGTGCCCAAGTTACCGGATTCCGTGAAGTGCTGGGTGGTCCATTCACGGTGTTGAAGGGGGCTGCCTCGCTTCAGGTTTTGGCGGGAGACTTGCTGCGCCCGTAGGGGTCTAGGATTTCATTGCACAGGCTATCCACACGACCAGGGGAACGTCAGGTTTCAGTAGTGGCTCTGTGAAACCCGGGGATCCCAGATATCTGTATTGTTCTGTGATGCTGTACATTTCTGTGATGTTGCATTTTATTCACGCCTTGAGCGAAATATAATATATTCGTATATATATTAGTAGATGTTGTATATGTTTTTCATCCGCGCTAGTCCAGTCCCCGCTCTGCCGTTAGTTAGCTAACCTAACGGGTGATGATGGGACCCAGTGGCGAATGCAGATGGCATATACGTACGTCAGTATATTTTCGTTCTTTGTGGTGTGATCAATTGATGGGACTGCGTTGATTCGGATCAATGCAAGTTAAACAAACCTATTCTGATGTTGTTGGAACACTTTTCAAAAAGCTGTTATTGCAAGGACGTTCACTTTTGTTTTGCATCGTGGTATTCATTTGGAATATCCTGCTCCTCAGTCGACGAGGCAAGGGCCGAGATCCCTTCACCGGGAGTGACCCCTTGGACAGAAGTTTGTGTCAGGGCATTAACTTCACTACAGCCGATTACTTTTGCTTTGCACCGTGGTATTCAGTTGGAATATCCTGCACCTCATTCTACGGGGAAAGAGCCGAGATCCCTTCACCGGGAGTGACCTCTTTAGTAAAGGTTTTCGTCACTATATTTTCTAAAAAGCTATCCGTTCCTTCAACGATATCAAGTTCACTACGTTAAAGGTTTTCGCCAGAAACCATTCGTAGCCCTCCGTCGTTTCATATGGGTAGTCAATAGTATTCAAGCTGTGTTTGTTGGCCTTAGTCAAGGCACAGTGTTTGGTAGCTATTGGGTATTCATATGCTGCATAGATAGATGCGTTGGTTTGGGACAGTCGTATAGCCTTGTTGGCCTTAGTCAAGGGCTTGTACGGGTGGGTTCAAATCAACCTGGACAATGACGGGTAGAACTTGACATGTGACTTATGATTTGTTAGCCTTAGTCAAGGTCATAAGAGCATGGGGCAAAAATCCACATCGGGAGCTTCAAAAGAACTGAAACTTGCCAGATATGCGCATACCTTCTGGAGTGTTATACCGTGAGCGGATTCCGTCACGTTATCATGCGATGAGAGTTGGATCCCGATTCCCACTGATGAGTTAGTTTACTCCTCGGGTGACCCCGACTAATTCTTCTTTCAGGTTTGGAGGAGAGTTTGAGACACAGTGGGAGGTTTCTAGATTAGATAAATTGGTAACCATTCTGATCTTGGTTAGAGTGCACGCTGAGTGTTTCTTTTCTCTCTCTCTGGCAGCGACCATTGACCCGACCCTAGACTATGACTCAGTGACCAAGTTGACCGAACCTTTATAACACTGGCTTTTGGATTGTCAGAGTTGCAGACCTCTTTGCCACTCCTACTTTTACCCTTTTCTCCAGGACACCCCGTATTACTACGAACGTCCACTTCCATTGGACAAAACCATCGTATGGTTAGATACGAACTCGAAGGAATTCGAGGATGGTTTCCGGTTCTGGAGAAAACGGATAGTATTATTCAGTTGTTTTTTCCTTTTATCTTCTCTCAGGTTGCGAGTACTCCTTGGTTTAGGAGATAGTACACCTATTACGCAAATTGGATAGTCTTCTTCCAAACCTTAGGCTGGTGCCGACCGGTAGGGAATGAAGAAAACCAATTAGCCTAAACGGTGTGCAGAAGGTATTAAGATTAAGACAAAGCAAGGGATTAGTAAGAGGGCAAAGTAAATTGCGACTGATATTCACGACCAAACCAAATATTTCTTCGCCGATCCTAAATCACCTTTGTATTTCTCCAGGACACTCCGTATCACTACGAAGATCCACAGTTTATTGGATACTCCATCGTATGGTTATATACGAACTCGAAAGGAACTTGTTCCAGTTTGGGGATGGATTCTGGTCCAGGAGAAATAGGAATAAGGTTTATTCGGTTGTCTTTTATCTTCACCTTCTCTCGCATTGCGAGTGCTCCTAGGGTTAGGACAGTACACCCATTATGCTTATTGGATAGTCTTCTTCCAAACCATAGGCTGGTGCCGAACGGTAGGGAAGGAAGAAAACCAATTGGCCTAAAGGGGTGTGCAGAAGGTAACGACTAAAGACAAATAAAGGGATTTGGAGAGGTGGCAAAGAATTATACGGTTATAGTTGTGAATCTGGATAATGGTAGAGGCATTACTAGGAATACCAGGATACCCCATCGAAACATTTCAATGTTTCAGTTCAACTGTGTACTGTTAAAAGAAAACTGATTTCCCGATTAGACACTTGCTCCAGGGTATGTATTTACCAGGTTTGATTCTCACATCTGTATGGTTTTACAGATGATGAGTGGGAGTAAGTTATTGGGAATTGGGTGATCATCCTCATTATATCGGGATTCGTTGTAATCGGTGATATTTGAGGAGATCATCTGGGCTGTTTGCCGGTCGGCAAATATTTGGTTTTGAATATCCGCTGTTGTGCACCAATTTCAAATTGATATATCTGTACGTCTATTTTCATAGAGTGAGATATACCTTTTGATATTATTTCGATGACATTTACCTATATCAGTGGATGGTTAGGTAAGGAGCATTAAACAGCGGTGTAATTCTTCTTAACCATAAGTACAGTTTTCAACCTACGACACACAGTGAAAGAGTTGTTAGACTCAGCGGACTTATACAGAGTATTGTATGTTGTCCAGTGTCCATTAGGACAGAGGGGTTGGTCCTCATACTATATTCTGTTTACTTTTAACTTCTCTAGTTCTTAGACATGTGTTTCGTAGAAACACAGGGTCTGAGTTTAGAGGAGTTATAGGTATTTGAATAGAGTAGAGAACCAGGTGTAGCAAGTATCGGGATAATTCAAAGTGATCGAAGATATAGATGCTTGTGTATGGTATTCAGTTGATAAAGAGAAATTGCTTCTCTTTCAGGTTACTCATAATTGGAAGCATTCCTAAGTTGAGTAACGCTGATCGGCCTCTCTCCATTTAGTTGACATGCACTGGAGACAGCTGCATGATTTGAATCTGGTTCAATTAAATCAGTGCCTCTGGTTCTATATTGGATATAGTACAGTTCATATCTTAACATTGTTAAGGTACGGGGAGTTGTCCGGCTTATGATTAAAACCAGACTCTGGATAACTCAAGGCACGTTTCTGTAGTGGCTGTTTGTGGGTTGACCCAGGCTATGACGAGGGTTGACTTTCTACCATAAGAAAGATCAATAGTGATATTGTTCTGGACTCGCCACAGTTTTAATAAAAATGGATTTTTCAAAAACAGTAGTGGGAGTATGGTAGAACTGGAAGTGATTCCAGAACTGCAAACGATTACTGAAGATTTGATAAGGAACCTAAAGATTCAATCTGATTTGACATTCCATTGGCCACTCCGCAGATAAGGTGGGTAACTTCAGGCACCCGAGAGGTACTCCGGTAGCCTCATGGACGGTGACAGGGAAGTTCTTGTTTACCCACACTTGCTATTGTTGTTGTTCCAGGCTGCGAGACCCGGCAGGAGGATGAATATAGCGTCATTCTAAACTAGCTTTAGAAGTGCACGTCTGTATGACTCTGCCAGAGGGTTGTCGTAGTCAGTGGGAGCAGCGGAAGCATTGGTGGACATCAGGCTTATGTCTATTTATAGACTTAAGCAGATATAGCGGAGATAGATCATCTATTTCTGATGTGACAGTCATGGGTTTGATGTCATCAGAATAGGGGATGGATCTGTTGAGAAGGTAGTAGGGTGTGATGTCATGGTATTTGGATGACATACACAAGGTAGGAAAAGAAACTCCTATACTACGATCGGTTATACTATGGTCGTCACACAGTGGTTTCTCCACAAGGGACTTGGACATTATATCAGACATACTGGTTACTAGATCTATGGTTTTAGATCTAGATTTGGGTGGTTTCCCAATCAGGGTACTTGGACAGCATTCTAAGAGTATTTAGAATGGACGACTCCTGGCATGGTAGTGTACCTGCAGGTAATGGAGTCACCCTCTCTAAAGGTGTCTTATAGACTAAAGTAGAGAGGGATGTGCATGATTGGCAGATCACTTGCTTAGGCAATTGAGTCAATCATGAGATGTCAAGTACCACACCAGATGTTGTTCTTGTACTAGATGCAAAAAGTTGATATTGATCCAATCCTGGAGGAACAGTCGGAAGCAGTTTTAGAACATAAGAGGATGTTCTAGGGATATGATAACGACAGCCTCATTCGGGAGACAGTTATCATTCCAGGCTTCTAAGGTGACATGGACGACAAGGAGGTTGTCAGAGTTATAGTTTTCCTTCTGACGAGGGACAGTATTTTGGACAGGTGGTCTAAGGAAATACTGAGGGTGGCATGGCGCAGGATACTGATTAAGTTCAGTTGACGATACAGTCTAAGAAGTTTGGATTTGGAGTTCATTTATGAGCTCGGTCCCATCAGACATCCAGACACTCTAAGACAGGTATTGCTCATTTCGAGAGATGGTTTTCTCCGCGAACTTGAGATATAGAGAGACATAGAAAGAAACATCAGAGCGGATCCACTCGCTGAGGCTATTCCTCGAACGCAATAGTCTCGCAAACGAGCTTTGTGAGACTGACTAGTAGAGGAGTTGGGTGTTCGGTATCACACGGGCTGTGAGTATGCGACATCGCAATAATTAGCCTTGAGTGCAAGTGGAAGATTGTTGGAGATAGTGCCCTCAGAGTCAATTATTGGATCACAGGCACGTGATTGCAATGATTGAGGGAGGACCTATCCCGGTACGACAGTCTTACTCGAGATGATAGTTTGCTATCTGGTTTACCTTTATCATCGTGTACTGCTTTAGGTGACCTGACAGGTCACTATTGCACGTTGATAGAGCCCCTAGGATTCTTGCTTGACTGCCAGCAGTATGAGGGCGATCATATAAGTGAGAGCTGGAGTCTACAAGCACATCCTTAAAAGGTCCCTAGTCGTAGGAGTTTCGAGACAGGGCATCGACTCTCCAGAGTAGACTAGTGTATACAGTCGAGACCCCGACGAGGGGCGGTGGCCGGTCTCACAAGCCACTGGTGTCTGTTGGTTCACCTAAGATGTATACAGGTGCTCATTGGGTTATGAGTACACCGGATAGGACTCGCAGGGAACATGCTAGTTGGTCTTATACCTGACGTCAGATAGCAGTTCCCAGGTGACATGTGTACAGGTTAGTTCATCGACCTGGGGATCGTCATTTGTCTCGTGTGAGTTCCCACTGTGCTTTGATTACTACCCTACCATGGCTCAAAGGAGTCGTGCAAACAGGTTTTAGTTAGGTACAGTCCCGAGCCACATAGAGGCAGTGAGCGGATCTTCAGGGGTTCGTCTCTCCCGGTATTGGGGGTGAGGTCGCGCTGTGTCTAGGAGAGCCATTACACGAAGTCCTTGGCCAAGGCAGGAGATTTACTGGTAGGTATTCCAGTAGTATCTCAGGGTGTTCTGGGCTACACTCCGACACGACTTGTACCGCTTTTGGGGGTCTGACTTTTACCAACCCCCTAGGCCCGACATGCGATGCTCATAGACGAACGGACCGGACTGTACGGATATTGTCACTGACAGGCTCAGTAGGGTGTCAGGATGAGTTCGCTCATCGACGTCCCTTTTGGTCAATAGCTGGTGGCCCGTTACGTATTGGCTTATACCTCTGACGTGCTAGTGGTTAAATCCACAGCCATAGTATTGACGAGTTTTTAGAGTCCACCACACTTCCAGATACTCAAGCTTTCGGGCGAAACGTTGTAGAGGCCGTATGGAGATATGGCAGGGTCCTATCAGATACTTGCGGTATTGCACGGATCAGGATCGGACGGTTTGTACTAGTGGCCGTATAGATATATGGCAAGGTTCGATCGGATACGTGCGGTATTGCACGGATCAGGATCGAACGGATATTACTAGCCGGCTTTGGTTTAAGCCGGATCCTAGTATAGTACAGTGTAGATTTTGTCTCATTGCATTTGTATCCGGATGGAATACAGATGCAGGTGTGTATGCACAGTTTCGGGGTTTTCCTGTAATTTATTACGGGACCAGTTTTCTGGAGTTTCCAGTTTGCATTCCGTTCCGGCCGGTTTTCGTTTGTTCTTT
Organism: Agapanthus africanus; assembly: GCA_030015575.1. Classification (NCBI taxonomy): domain Eukaryota; kingdom Viridiplantae; phylum Streptophyta; class Magnoliopsida; order Asparagales; family Amaryllidaceae; genus Agapanthus; species Agapanthus africanus. The sequence continues at coordinate 91,098,792 of CM057337.1, forward strand.
CCCGGCCGGACTTTTCCGATGGAGGGTGTTATTTGCAAGTTTGCAAATAACACATTGTGGAGGGGTTTCTTGCAAATGTATTAATTATGAAAGCATCTTTTGATACCATTCTTTTCTATCATCATCACTTGCTTTTTGTTGATTAGAAGTGATTTGGAGTTGATGTGAATTTGTTATGATGATGTTTGGATGTGGTCACCACTTGTGCTCCTACCATCACCTCCCTTCATGCTTCATATTCTTTCCTCCACCTTTTTCTAAGAAGAGAAGTTTTTCATACTTGAGAGAAGAAGAAGAGAGGATCATTTTCAAGAGGGAAAATTTGTTCATCTCTTTTCATGCTAGAAAAATGCAAGCAACATTTTTCTTATCTTGATTCCTCCATCATCTACAAAGGCAACAAACCCCAAATGAGACATAAGCTCTACACTACACTTTCTACAGCAAATCTTGGACGCGTCGACTCGCCAGCTTCGCGCCCGAGTTGCCTCGGTATTGAGGTGGGAGCCCGTAAAAGATGCAGGCGATGTGGTGCCCTTCCGGCGAAGAGGCGACAACGAGGAGATGACGGACGAAGCATCCGCGGGAGATCGTAGTGGAGACGAAGACCGAAGGACTCGGATCATTCGGTATATCTCTTCCTTATCTTGTTAGTTAGCTAGGACAAGTTTAATGGTCCGATCCGGGGTTTTGTGCGCGGTGGTGCCGGTTTGCTGATTGTTAGGATACGAGCGTGTTCAAGTTCTAGTTTCAATACCACAATCAAGACGGTTTCGCTTGTAGCTAGCCGGTTGAGTACGGGTCGTCCGCTGGGAGATGGTTGTCTTTTTCAAAGTGTTTTAACGAGTTAAGTCCTGTTTTCAGATTTTGTTGTGGTTATCTAAGTGTAAGTTGATATTTAAAGAGAGCTTGTTAGGGTTAGGATTAGGTTAGTTTGAGTTAGGAGTCTCCACATCTTCCGTTGCCCCTCTTAATATCGGTGTTACGGTAATCGGCAACAACGGGGATTAGCACGACTAGGAAGGTACTTGCGAGTATAAGCTAGGCTTTCCAACGCATAGTCCTTCCTTTTGGTGCTTGTCCGTCCGTTCTTGGCTCTTATCCATAACCTCCGGTTAATTCAACCACAACCGGTCTCACTACGGAATCACCGCTATCATGTAGGATAGGGTGCCGTAAGGAGCGGATTGTGGTTCAATTAACGGGAGTCGATTTAAGTTGTTGGGCAAGGAAAGAGTGAGAGAGATTTCCTTCTCTCAAACTTCCCTTATCCTACCCTAACAAGTATAAAACTACTCACACTTCATGATAAGGAAAAACAAAACAAAACAAAGAGGAAGATAGAAAGAAGAAGGTTAGAAGAATACGACTAACTATTTACGACCTCACCTTGGCGAGGATCGAGCGTAAGTATCATTGTCATATGAAGGATAAAGGAAAAGAGAGAAGAAAGAAACAATCGAACAAATAACAACAACTACTTAACAATTAAAATTACAATACATTACAACAAGTAAAAGAAAGAGACAAGCATGATAAAAAGGTCTTCTTTATTCATCACTCTTCACTCAAAAGCTCACTACAAGTTTGATTGGAGAAGAGGTGGGAAGAGGAAGAAGAACAAGACTAAAACTTGGCAAAAATATGAGAATACAAAAATTGACCCTTCCTTCTCAAAATTCTGGGCTATTTATAGGCCACGAAATGAAACCCTAGGGCAACCAACAGAACTCTGACGAAATGACCAAACTGCCCCTGAAAAGTCACTGCCTGAACCCACTGTACGGCCGCGGATCCGCCGCCTATAGCCCCCTATGGCCGCGGATCCGCGCCCCTCTTGTCGACTTAGGGTGTGGTCTTCTGACACTTTTCCTGTTCTCCTGTCCCCTCTTGTCTGCTGTGTGTATTTTCTGGAAAATCTCTCCCATTTGTTCCAGAATTTCTATTGAGCAAAGGTGGACTTTTTTGTGGATGGTTGCCTCGAGCTCCGCGTAGATCTCTTGGATTTTGTGCTACCATTGAGCCTTGTGCTTGAGAATGACATTGATTTGACACTTTGTCTTCCTAAACTGGTATCTGGCAACATACGGATGAAGAGCGGAGACCGTGTTTTTATCTGTGGTTGGCAGGAACCGGATTTTGTCGTGTTTTCCATGAATTTCTCCGTTTTAGAACCGGGAACCTGTATCCTGCAATTGACTAGCAAACACGGCTCAAGAGTATCTACCGATATGCAATGTGATAAAAATTGGGCGGTATGAAAATGCAAAAATCTGATATGCACAAATACCCCCAAACTTATCATTTGCTCGTCCCGAGCAAAGCCCATTTATTTACAAAAAATTTCCTAACCTCACTTTCGCAGGGAACGCGATTGCACTAAGCACGTGCAACAAGCCGTTAAACCTCTAGGTGTCCCTAGTAGGAGGAGTGTTGTCTCCTGAGGGTTTTCAGCGGATACTACCCACAAAATCCAGTCAAGTTGGTTTTGTAAAATAACTAAGCTTCAAACCCTAAAGTTTTGTTTTAGAAAATAACAATTCTATAATCCTAAGTCTAGATCATCGAACCTTTATTTTTTCACACCTCACTTCTTATTTAACTACAGATTTTATATGTCTTTACGTGCAGTGCAAATAGTGTCGTTAAGTTCCAGAAGGATCGATTAAAGTCATCATGTCGCACAATAAAGCCCAGATAACAATTTTAAAAGGATCACATAAGTTTTATAACGAGTTAAGCATTTTTCAAGTTTCGTTTTCCAGTAAGGTTTCAACTTCAGAATTTCTATCTTCCTTAACAGGAAACTAAGTCGTATTTTTCACTCCACCTTTTTCTTGTTTTCATTTCATACACACCTCTGTGAACGTGCAATAGTCTTTATCAAAGAGTAAAACCTTCATATCTCCGTTAATTTTTTTTTTAAAGCCTGTCTTTTATCAAGATTATTCTCACACAAAGAACCGTTAGGAATTTTAACTCGGAGAGAACACTTGCTTGACTTTGTTTTAAAACTGGACTTTCTAGGCTTCTTAGCGAGCTTTGGGCCAATGCACCCAAACCAGTTGGTTTTAGGGCATTAGGTGTAAAAAAACCCCAGCGGACTTAATTACTCAAGTTACCTAGGTCCAAAAACAAAAGACAGTTTGTCGTGAAAATCAGATGATTCAATACGAACGGAGATATAACTGGCAGTTCAAATATTTTTTTTTTTTGGATAAAAGACGTGTTTAGTGGGTTTGGTGTGTAATCATTCCAATCAAGTTTTAGATGGGTTATTTTTCCGACTTAGCTCCAATTATGGCATCAATAACATTCCTTCATATTCGCTTTACTTCATAAACTATTCTTGACATTACTTATTTCAGAACAAACCTATTTGATCCTCAGAAAATCATTTATCTGTTTAAAAGTTTAAACATGACAGACTTGTCATCTAATTCCCAAAATCTTACGACACGTGTAGTGTGATGTAAAGACGTATATCAGCTATAGTTAACTTCAAAGGAGAGTTATCTTTCAGGTTTTCAAAATCCAAACATAAGATCTAGTTATTCCTATTTTTTTCAAACAAAAACCGTCGAATGTTGAATCCGGGTTCTTCCACAAGCTAACTTGACAAAAAAGTTTTTATATTTTTTAGAAAATTTTCAAATTTTTATGGATTTTATGGATTTAAATATGCAGATGCAAAATATACATATGAATGCGAAGGTAAGAAATGCGTACCGAGCGTACCCCCAAACTTAAACTGGACAGTGTCCTCACTGTCGTTGCATGAAGAGATCAGTTTGAAGGTTCAAAATTGTCGGTTAGTGATATACAAATTTTATTTGTTTTTGTTTTTAAAGAAAAGAAAAAGAATATACACAAATATAAACAAAACGGTTTGTACATACCCCCAAACTTATTTGGAACAGTGTCCGCTGTTCGTGGCTGGATAACCGAAGTTTGGAGGTAGGCAGAGGAAGATCATTCAGGGTAAACCGGCTCCTGTAAGAACAGGAGCTCCTCTGTTGGTTCGGCGCTAAGGTACGGTTTGCATCGGTGTCCGTTCACTTTGAAGAGTGAACCGTCCTTTGGATTTTCCAAATCCACAGCGCCCTGCGGATACACATTCCGCACAAAATACGGCCCTTTCCAGCGAGATCTCAGCTTTCCAGGATGGAAGTGAAGTCGGGTGTCGTAAAGCAGTACCTGCTGACCAGGTACGAAGGTTTTGCGCAAAAGGTGTTTATCATGAAACACCTTCGTTCGATTCTTAACGAAAACCGCGTTGTCGTAAGCCTCATCCCTAAGCTCGCTCAATTCGTTCAACTGCAGCTTCCGATGGCTGCCCGCGTCCTCAAGAGACAGATTCAGCTCCTTTATCGCCCAAAATGCGCGATGCTCGATTTCGACAGGAAGGTGGCAGGCTTTTCCATACACAAGCCGATAGGGAGACATGCCAAGGTCGGTCTTATAAGCGGTTCTAAATGCCCAAAGGGCATCAGTGAGTTTCAGAGACCAATCCTTACGGTTCTTGGAAACCGTCTTCTCCAGTATCTGCTTGATTTGCCGATTTGAAACTTCGGCCTGCCCGCAGGTTTGGGGGTGGTAGGGCGTAGAAAGCTTATGATTAATGGAGTATTTCCGCATTAAGGCTTCGAAAGTTTTATTGCAGAAATGACTTCCATTGTCGCTAATGATCGCTCGGGGGTGCCCAAACCGGGAAAAAATGTTTTCTTTAAGGAACCTAACGACAACCTTGTTGTCGTTATTCCGGCTGGGCACAGCCTCGACCCATTTAGAGACGTAATCAACAGCTAGAAGGATGTACAAGTTCCCAAAAGAGTTGGGAAACGGCCCCATGAAGTCTATCCCCCAAACATCGAAAATCTCCACAACCAAGATCGGTTGGAGCGGCATCTCGTTCCTCCGGGATATCCGGCCCATGTGTTGGCACCGGGAGCAAGTCTTGCAATAGTCGTGAGCGTCTTTGAAAAGTTGTGGCCAGTAGAAACCACATTGCAAGATCTTCTCAGCTGTCTTTCTGGGCCCAAAATGCCCGCCACACGCTTGATCGTGGCAAAATGACAGCACACTCTTGAATTCCTCATCAGGGACACACCGACGAATAATCTGGTCGGGACAGTACTTGAACAAGTAGGGTTCGTCCCAGTAAAAGTGTTTTACTTGGGATAAGAAGCGAAGTCTGTCCTGACGTGACCATTCGGTCGGTAGCAATCCCGTGGCCAAATAGTTCACAATATCTGCGAACCAGGGTTCGCAAGATACTGTCAAGAGTTGTTCATCCGGGAAAACGTCATTGATCGGAATTGGAAGCGAAGGCGAAGAAGGAAGTCGTGAGAGATGGTCGGCAACTACGTTTTCACATCCTCGTTTGTCCTTAATGACAAGGTCAAACTCTTGAAGCAAGAGGATCCAACGTATTAACCGAGATTTGGCATCTTTCTTCGCAAAAAGATGGCGCAGAGCAGAATGGTCAGTGTAGACAATGACTGGAGAGCCGATGAGGTAGGGCCTGAACTTTTCTAAAGCAAATACAACAGCTAAGAATTCCTTCTCAGTTGTTGTATAGTTAAGTTGGGCGTCGTTCAGGGTCCGGCTCGCGTAATAGATTACATGCGGCATCTTGTTGATGTGCTGTCCAAGGACAGCACCGATGGCAAAGTCGGATGCATCGCACATAATCTCGAATGGGTGCGTCCAGTCAGGAGAAGAAAGAACGGGAGCAGAAGTGAGTGAGCGTTTTAGTGACTCGAAGGCAGTCACACAGCTCGAGTTGAAGTCAAATGGTGTATCCTTGGCCAGCAAAAGAGTCAAGGGCCTAGCAATCTTGCTAAAGTCCTTGATAAACCGTCTATAGAAACCGGCATGGCCAAGGAAGGCTCGGATATCTCTGACGCAACGGGGAGGAGGCAGATTGGAAATGACCTCAATCTTTGCTTTGTCGACCTCTATGCCATTTTGCGAGATGATATGTCCTAAGACAATACCTTCGCGCACCATGAAGTGGCATTTCTCCCAGTTCAAAGTGAGATTCTTGTCCTTACATCGGGTAAGGACAGCGTCAAGATGCAGCAAACACTCGTCAAAGGAGTCGCCGAAGATGGAGAAGTCATCCATGAAAATCTCCAGAAAATTTTCCACCATGTCCGAAAAAATTCCCATCATACACTGCTGGAAGGTAGCGGGCGCATTGCATAACCCAAAGGGCATGCGTCGATATGCAAACGTGCCGAAAGGACAAGTGAAAGTGGTCTTGTCCTGGTCTTTTTCGGCGATGGGAATTTGATTATAGCCGGAGTAGCCATCAAGAAAGCAGTAGTACTCGTGTCCGGCCAATCGTTCGAGCATCTGGTCAATGAAAGGTAGCGGAAAGTGGTCTTTCCGCGTTGCGGCATTGAGTTTTCTGTAATCAATGCAAACTCGCCACCCAGTTTGGGTGCGAGTAGGGATTAACTCATTCGCCTCGTTGGTTATGACCGTGATGCCCGACTTCTTGGGGACAACGTGAATGGGGCTAACCCACTGGCTATCAGAGATAGGGTAAATGATACCACTATCTAGACATTTGACGATCTCCTTCTTCACAGCCTCCTTCATGACTGGATTAAGACGTCTTTGTGGATCTCGGGCTGGTTTGGCATCATCCATCAGATGAATGTGATGCTCAACGATCAGGGGACTAATCCCCTTGATGTCCGCCATGGACCAGCCAAAAGCTTGCCTGTTGCTGTGCAAGACCGCGAGAAGGGCTTTCTCTTGCTCTGGAGCTAGAGAAGCCGAAATGATGATAGGGAGGGTCTCGTTCTCACCTAAGTAAGCATACTTAAGGTGAGACGGCAACGGCTTGAGTTCGAGCGTTGGAGGTGAAATGATGGAAGGCAAGACTGGTGCAAGGGTCTCGAACTCAAAGGACTCCAGCAAAGGTTCAAAACGAGTGTAGGCAACCGAGTCGGATGGTTCAGGTAACTCATCCGAAAAGTCGAAAGATTCAAACTCGGGTTGTGCGCGGCTAAGATCGTTCAAGAACGTGAAACACTCGTATTCGTTGTCGGGCGCAGAAGCAGCAGCAGGTTCGAAGAGAAACGCACTAGTGGCGTCAAGATTATCGTGTTCAAACAGAAACTCCTCGAATTCACACTCTTCTGGTGTGATCTCCTGGATCGAGCAGACATCCAGTATATGAGCATTAGGTTCGGCGGGCTGATTCCCCAACCTAAAAATGTTGAGTTCAATTGTCATATTTCCAAAAGAGAGGTTCATTGAACCATTGCGACAATTGATCACAGCATTTGAGGTTGCGAGAAATGGGCGACCGAGTATCACCGGAATTTGATTCCGGGGGTTAGCTACAGGCTGTGTATCTAAGACAATGAAGTCGACGGGGAATATGAAGTCCCCGACTTTTATTAACACATCCTCTAGCTCACCCCTAGGATGGGTGATCGATCGGTCGGCCATCTGGAGAGTGCAGTGTGTGGGTTTCAGCTCTCCGACGCCTAATTGCTCGTATACTGAATACGGAAGCAAGCTAACACTGGCACCAAGATCTAATAGTGCGCGGTTGATGTTCTTATCCCCAATAGTAATTGAAATCGTAGGACAGCCAGGGTCCTTCCGTTTTTGTGGTAAAGATTGGGTAAGGGCATCACTCACAGCACTAGCCAAGAAAACTTTCTTGGGTACCTGAGACTTCCTCTTTTTCGTGCACAAGTCCTTTAAGATTTTCGCGTAAGACGGGACTTGTTGGACAGCATCTAAAAGAGGAATGTTAATGTTAACTTGCTTGAATAACTCCAAAATCTTCTCCATTTGTGGATTTTGTTTGTTAGACCTCAACCGGTTTGGAAATGGAACATTTTGAAAATTGGTTGAGTCTAATGCTGGAGGAGGAGATTTTGGAGTTGGAACGGATCCCAGAATAGGTGTTTTCGTGGAGTGAGAAGTGGGTCCGTTCAGAGCAGAAGAAGAAGAGGGAGAGCCTTGTGAAGAACGGAGAATAGGCTCGGAAGACGAAGAAGAAGAAGGAGAAGAAGAAGAAGCAGCGGCCGGGGCATCATCGTTGATCCGTTTGCCAATGTTGTTTGGCAGCATCCTCCCTGATCTCAGTGTGGTCACGGCACTCACATTATGGTTTTGTTGTTCAAGAGCAACATGTGCATTATGTGGGTGACCGGGATTTGGAAGTGGCTGGGACGGGAGCTTCCCCTTCTCTCGCTCGCTCAAGGCCGCGTTCAGTTGTGCAATCTGGGCCTCGATGGTCTTGATGCTTTGCCCGTGTGCGGCAGTGTGTTGCACTAAAGATTGAATCGAAGACTGGATGTTGGCGGTGGATTGGGTCGACTGTTTAACGAACGCCTCCAGACTTCACTCGAGCGAGGAAACCTTATCGTTGTTGGACGGAACAAAGTTGTTGTTTGGTGGAAAAGAGTTGTTGGGTGCAAAGTTGTTCGTCTGGTTTTGGTAAGGTTGGGGTTGGAAGGGCTGCTGATACTGATGCTGAGTTTGTTGTGGCGCTTGTTGTTGCGGTGGAGGGGCCCTTTGGAAATTGTTTCCCTGGAATTGATTCTGATTCTGATTCCAGGCGAAATTGGGGTGGTTCCTCCAACCGGGATTGTAGGTGGAAGAGTATGGATCATTCCTCGGTCTTTGCTGGAAAGCAGCATTAACCTGATCCTGTCCTTGCGAGGGTGGATTGTAAGGACACTCTTCGGTCAAGTGGGAAGGATCGGAACAACAAGCGCAGATGGTACGAAGGGGGAGAACAGGTGTGGGGGCAGGAGCAGAAAATTTGCTCTCTATCGCTTCAAGCTTTCGTGTTATTGCAGCCATTTCAGCTTTCATCGCAATAGAGACATCGAGTTGGTGGATTCCTACCCTAGACTGACCGGTAGAAGTGGAGGTAGAAGAAGAAGAAGTCGGTCTAGTGCTCTCCCACTGTAGCGTTTGCTCCGCAAGATCGTCAAAGAACTGCCACGCTTCCTCGTCAGATTTGGATAGGAAGTGGCCCTGACAGATGGTTTCCAGCAACTGCTTCGTTGCTGGGTTCAGTCCCTCGTATAAGGTTTGGCAGAGCTGCCATTTCTCTATTCCGTGGTGAGGACACTGAACAAGAAGGTCTTTGTATCGGTCAAAGCACTTCCAGAAGGGTTCAGAAGGAAGCTGGGAGAATTGGTTGATCTCATTTCGAATTCTTGCGGTCTTATGATTTGGGTAGAATTTTTTCAGAAACGCTTTAACAAACTCGTCCCAGCTGGTGATTGAGTGGGAAGCGGTGCTATACAGCCATTTTTCTGCGAGATCGCATAAAGTGAACGGAATGACCCGTAGACGTATAGCATCGTCCGACAGCTGGGTTGTTTTCATCATGGCACAGACATTTTGAAATTTGTTGATGAAGATATAGGCATCTTCAGATTCAAGCCCATGAAAACGTGGAAGCATGTTGATGAAATGGGGCTTAATTTCAAAGTTGTCCCCATTGGCCGGAGGAAGAGAAAGGCAGGTGGGAAGTGCAGAACGGGTGGGGTAGAAACGATCCTGGAGCGCAATTCGCTGCGGCGCTACAACAGGCGGAGGTGGTGGAAGATTGGTCTCCGTAGGAGGTGGAGCCAATCCAGGGGTAGTCAAAGAGATGTTCGGATTAAATCCTGACATCGCGGAAGAAGAGGTTGGTGAAGGTGAAGGTGAAGGTGAAGATGTATGAACAGAATTCCGGTCAACGTCGGAGTTGGCCGGCAAAGGAAGAGGAGAAAGAGGAGTGGACGGAGTATCGACTTCGGAGTCGATCGCGTAGTCGGTCGCGACTAACGTAATGCGGACTAGACGGGCGCTAGTGTCCCGAGTCCAAGCAGACATACACTAAACGAGTTTAGTATAGTCAAAACGGAGAAGGTGAGGGTAAGAAAACGTCAATGAAGAAAGGCGATGGGTGTTGGGTGAAAATGGATTTGGCGACAAAAGGGCAAGTTTTTATAAAAGTTTTTGATTTTTTCTTTTTTTTTTGTTTTGTTTTTAGAAAAAGATTTACAGAAGTATGTACGGAAATACGGCTTAAGCAATCACAAACAAGATATGCACAATCACACCTAGATCTAGGGTAACCTAGGTCTACTAGACCTGCTCCTGAACTTGATTGTCGAAGTTAAACAATGTCGAGAAACGGGCTTAAAAATACACTGATCACGAGGCCAGGTAAGTGCAGAGATAAGGGGAGGTTGTCCAACGCTTTCGCGAAGTTCCTTAATTAAATAACCCTTTCTCTTTCGGCGGTTGCGCCTTTAACACTTTCCTAGACACCCCGTAAACAATGTACGGTTAAGCGAGGTTCTAAACAAGGTTTATCTTCTCCTAATGAGCGCGAAGTCCTTAGGGCTGAAGTCTAGTATTTTTTAAATTTACAATGGACAATGCATATGTTTTAGTGATTTTTGGGGTCCTGGGAAGGGTGATGAAATCCCCACCCAATCTGGATTGGTTTCAAGCCCCTTAAGTCCGTATTAAAGAATGCAAAACAGTAACAAATCAACTGCAAACAATTTTTATTTGCGGCGCAAAGAATCCTGCACAAGAACAGTTTATTGGAAGGGGGAGAAGAGTTTGCGCAAAGAAGGCTGCAGAAACACAGTTCAGTGGAGTTCAGAGGAGTGGAGAGAGGCAGAGGGACTTACAGAGAAATTTTGGGGCTCTGAAGCCACCAAGTGGCCGCGGATCCGCCGCTTATTCCCCTTTATTGCCGCGGATCCGCGGCAGGAAGTGGGTATTGGGCCATCAATTTTCTGGTGTGGGCTCTGTTTTTCTGGATGTGTGGAATGCTGAGTTGCTCACTGTATCTACTCCAGATTTTTACCGTAGACCGGATGCTTCGTTTTTGTCCGTCGCGGTGTAGCCGCGAAAATGTGGGTCTATCTTCCCACGTCTTTGGCACTGTACTTGAACTCCGTATTTCCAACGTCTTTGGCGTCGATCTTGAGCTTCGTATTTCCTGCACACTTGCACAAAAACTAATCAAGAATAACAAGATGGTTTCTTTTACAAAGTATTTTTTTTCGTTTTTTTTTTTTATACTTACAAATTAACCCGAAATTACACAAGGAAATAAACTACCGTCTCCCCGGCAACGGCGCCATTTGATTGTTAGGATACGAGCGTGTTCAAGTTCTAGTTTCAATACCGCAATCAAGACGGTTTCGCTTGTAGCTAGCCGGTTGAGTACGGGTCGTCCGCAGGGAGATGGTTGTCTTTTTCAAAGTGTTTTAACGAGTTAAGTCCTGTTTTCAGATTTTGTTGTGGTTATCTAAGTGTAAGTTGATATTTAAAGAGAGCTTGTTAGGGTTAGGATTATGTTAGTTTGAGTTAGGAGTCTCCACATCTTCCGTTGCCCCTCTTAATATCGGTGTTACGGTAATCGGCAACAACGGGGATTAGCACGACTAGGAAGGTACTTGCGAGTATAAGCTAGGCTTTCCAACGCATAGTCCTTCCTTTTGGTGCTTGTCCGTCCGTTCTTGGCTCTTATCCATAACCTCCGGTTAATTCAACCACAACCGGTCTCACTACGGAATCACCGCTATCATGTAGGATAGGGTGCCGTAAGGAGCGGATTGTGGTTCAATTAACGGGAGTCGATTTAAGTTGTTGGGCAAGGAAAGAGTGAGAGAGATTTCCTTCTCTCAAACTTCCCTTATCCTACCCTAACAAGTATAAAACTACTCACACTTCATGATAAGGAAAAACAAAACAAAACAAAGAGGAAGATAGAAAGAAGAAGGTTAGAAGAATACGACTAACTATTTGCGACCTCACCTTGGCGAGGATCGAGCGTAAGTATCATTGTCATATGAAGGATAAAGGAAAAGAGAGAAGAAAGAAACAATCGAACAAATAACAACAACTACTTAACAATTAAAATTACAATACATTACAACAAGTAAAAGAAAGAGACAAGCATGATAAAAAGGTCTTCTTTATTCATCACTCTTCACTCAAAAGCTCACTACAAGTTTGATTGGAGAAGAGGTGAGAAGAGGAAGAAGAACAAGACTAAAACTTGGCAAAAATATGAGAATACAAAAATTGACCCTTCCTTCTCAAAATTCTGGGCTATTTATAGGCCACGAAATGAAACCCTAGGGCAACCAACAGAACTCTGACGAAATGACCAAACTGCCCCTGAAAAGTCACTGCCTGAACCCACTGTACGGCCGCGGATCCGCCGCCTATAGCCCCCTATGGCCGCGGATCCGCGCCCCTCTTGTCGACTTAGGGTGTGGTCTTCTGACACTTTTCCTGTTCTCCTGTCCCCTCTTGTCTGCTGTGTGTATTTTCTGGAAAATCTCTCCCATTTGTTCCAGAATTTCTATTGAGCAAAGGTGGACTTTTTTGTGGATGGTTGCCTCGAGCTCCGCGTAGATCTCTTGGATTTTGTGCTACCATTGAGCCTTGTGCTTGAGAATGACATTGATTTGACACTTTGTCTTCCTAAACTGGTATCTGGCAACATACGGATGAAGAGCGGAGACCGTGTTTTTATCTGTGGTTGGCAGGAACCGGATTTTGTCGTGTTTTCCATGAATTTCTCCGTTTTAGAACCGGGAACCTGTATCCTGCAATTGACTAGCAAACACGGCTCAAGAGTATCTACCGATATGCAATGTGATAAAAATTGGGCGGTATGAAAATGCAAAAATCTGATATGAACATTTGCTTAGTCCGCAAAATTAAAGTTTATCACCGCTTCCGCATTTGGCCGTCGGATTGACGGCCGGGGTGCCGCCGTGCACTTACAATCGCGACCGTTGAATCCGTGTTTTATACTGGCTTAATTTAAAACACGGAATTCCTAGTATATCCAATATTTCATATGTTATCTTCTGCTGCTGATATTCTTTGATGTGATCACTTTATATGCGTGAGACGAATGCTTTATTATTGTATATATGATATATAATAAACGTTGCTTATGTTTTGCACCCGCGCTAGTCCCGCCCCACTATGCCGTTAGTTAAGTAACCTAACGGTGCATAACGGGACACTGTGGCGAATGCGGATGATATAAGGGTACATTGTATTTTCGTTTCTTTTGTGATGTTTAGGAAGCATAAATGATGGGACTTCATTAATGAGATTAATGAAAGCAAAGAAACCTAAAAGATTTTTGTTTCCCCCAATAAGAGAGCAAGGATCTGTTCAAAATTTGAACTGAGGCAGCGCCTCACGTGCAAAGCACGAGAGCACCAGCGCCCAGAGTTAAAAACTCTGAGGCAGCGCCAAGTGTTAAAAACGCTGAGGCAGCGCCTCACGTGCAAAGCACGAGAGCGCCGGCGCCAGAACTAAAAGTTCTCCACCCTTGGATCAAAGATCCAACGAAGATGATAAATCATCAAATTACAGAATTAAATTCTGTTGAGGAAATATTCCTCGAATCTTCCTAAAACAAGAAAGGATTGTGCTCTGTAAATCAGAGCACCGTTGGATTAAAGATCCAATGGTGATTAAAAATCACTAAGATACAGAATAAACTCTGTATGGAAAAATCTTTTCCTAATCTTTCTAAACAAGAAAGATTGTGCTCCGTAAAAAGAGCACCGTTGGATTAAAGATCCAATGGTGATTAAAAAATCACCAAGTTACAGAATAAACTCTGTATGGGAAAATATTTTCCCAATCTTTCTAAACAAGAAAGATTGTGCTCCGTAAAAGGGCACCGTTGGATTAAAGATCCAATGGTGATTAAAAAATCACCAAGTTATAGAATAAGCTCTGTATGGGAAAATATTTTCCCAATATTGTTAAAAACAAGAAAAATGTCTTCTGTAAAGTAGAAGTCCTTGGATCAAAGATCCAATGGTGGATAAAATCCCCAAATCAATTAAGAAATCTCTCAATGAGAGATTTCCTTAACTGGATCAACAAATTTTCCTCCACTATATAAAGGCCCCAAGACTTCAAGTCTTAAAAGGAGGAACCCCCCATAAACTTCAAACTTCAAGACGAGAACGATTTCTCCTGAAGGTAAATAAAAAGAAGAGAGATCATAGCATCTCCTCCATTTTTAAGGGTTTAACTCTCACATCAGAAGAACTTAGATCTTTTTCCAGATCTCAGATCTATAAGACAAACTTTTTCACAAGTGAGAATCTAATTCTCAGAGAATTGAACTGAGCAAAAAAGCAAATTCAGGGCTTAAGAGTTTAATTCTCACATCAGAAGAACTTAGTTCTTTTTCCAAATCTCAGATCTATAAGACAAAGTCTTTCACAAGTGAGAATCTAATTCTCATAGAATTGAATTGAGCAGAACAGAAAACTCATTGCTTAGCACTCGAAGTTTGGCGCTCAGCACCGAGCGCTCCACGTGCTCCTCACGTGGGTGCTATTTTATAAGAAGCGCTTAGCACTCAAAGTCTGGCGCTCAGTGCCGATCGCTCCATGTGCTCCTCACGTGGGCGCTATTTTATAAGAAGCGCTTAGCACTCGAAGTTTGGCGCTCAGCGCCGAGCGCTCCACGTGCTCCTCACATGGGCGCTATTTAATTAGAAGTGCTTAGCACTCAGTGTTTGGCGCTCAGCGTCGAGCGTCTTACGTTCTCTGCACATGGGCACCATAAGTTGTTTAACATTCTATATAAAAGAATATAAATAAAACAAAAAGAAAAAGGGGTGTCAGAACCAAGATCAATGCTCAGCAGTGCTGATACAGAAAGGGGATCAAGCTTAAATAAATAATTATGTGGGCTGAGCCCTGTAGGGTTAGCTTAGCACCTTAGTAAGGTTTTGGCAAGTATCAATCATGCTACTTTAAATTTTTGGGGTGCTAAACAAATCCTAACCAAGATCTTAATTAGAGACATAGGGTTAACAATACAAGTAAACAACTTTATTTCTAAGAGTTTGGGATTACAACCTTTGTAGTCTGTTCCTTCGCTTCATAAGCTCCATGTTGAGGTCCCTTCACCGTGATCATCATGTACCCAGACTCTAGAGAGGCTCCATGAAGAGAAAGATGCAAGCTTGCTTCCAATCTTCAACAACTAAGATGATCTACCTTGAAGAATCTCAAACCCAAGCTATTGCTTCACTAATCAAGTATTAGCAAAGCAAACACCCTAATCTAAGTGGCTAGAATAGATGAGGATGATGAAGTAGGAATTTAGCTCTCATTTGTTTTCTTTATCTCACTCAAAATCATCACAAACCCAAAAGCTAGAAAGCTTTTCAAGACGAAGAAGAAGAATTTCATTTGTGATGAATAATGAATTAATTGTTATTGTTACAAATCAACCATGGGTCAATCATGAAAACTTAACCCTTATAGAGAATGAACTAGTAGGGTAAAGGGTTTGGGTTGGGTTAAGAAAATATCTACACAATTAAGCTTAAAACAAAAATAATGCTTCTAGAAACTTCAAGAAAAAGCTAACCCAAATCAAACCCTAACTTTGTTTAATCTCCACCAATCATGTTGCATTTGTAATCATAACTTGTTACAATATTATATATCACATATATAACATATTTTGTAACAAAATAAAATAATACAATTAACATATATCACATATATATCAATGTATTATCCAAGTGAGAAAAAGAATCTTTAAGTGAGCTTATATTAGTTAATGTAACTTAATATATCACATATATAATTATACATTAAATTATCGAATCAACACTTGATCCGATAATCCGGCTATATCGCATATAACCGACTAATATAATCTGTATCAGTTCATCGAATCAACACTTGATCCGATGACCCGGCTATATCACATATACCCGGCCGATATCTCATATCGCGAGAATCTAATACGGTATCGCATACACGTATTATTCTTAGTCCCGCACATATCATATATGTGCTCCTACTCCGTTTTTCCTAAGCCAGGAAACCTCTGTATAGGACTCTAAAGAATCGTCAATACGCCGGCAGTAGGTGATGATCATATCAAACACCCACAAGCTGCAAGCGGTCAGCTAAACGTAACAGTCACCCAGGTATTGAGCAATCAGAAGATCAACAAGCAAGCCTGTACATTCTCCTGTGAATCCAAATAGTAACACTCCCGTACAGTCCGGTCTCTTTGTCTGATATGTCGCATATCTCGCCTAGGGGTGGTAAACGTCAGACCCCAGTAGCTTGATAAGTCGTGTCGATATGAGCTCCATAACAGTTCGAGAAACTACTGATAATACTTACCAGTAAATATCAGCAACCCTGGCCAGGGATTTCCAGTTATAGCCAATCGAACACAGCGCAACATCAACTCCCTATACCGGGAGAGACGAAACCCCTCCTATCGCTCATTGCCTCCATGTGATTCGGGACTGTACCTAAAAGCCACCGTTTTGCACGCCCTGTTGGACGTGGTATGATGGAAATCAAAGCACAGTGGGAATCACACAAGACTCTATGACGATCTTGGGTCTACAGACTAACATGTACCGGTGTCACCAGAGAACTGCCATCTGACATGAGGTATAATACCATCCGACGTGAGGTATAGTACCATCTGGGAGTTCTCGGCGAGTCCGTCCAGTGTACCTAGTCTCCACTGAGCACCCATATACCTTCTCTGATGTCAAACACCAATGGATATGGGATCATCCATCGCCCATCATATGGGTCAAGAAGCGCATACGCTAGTCTACTCTGGAGTATCAATGCCCTGTCTCGGTACTCCCACGACTAGGAACATTTGAAGGATGTACTTGGCGACTACACTATCCCCACTAGTATGATCTGCATCATAGTCCTGGTAGTCAAGTACTCATCCTAAGGGCTTTATCAACATGTAACATAGAGATAATCAGAGTACATGTTAAGATAAAGAGTTACCAGATAACATACTATCATGTCGAGCAAGAAAGTCCTCCCTATATATGCCCAAGCATCCACTACAATATACAACGTATGTACAGTAATGGCCTCTAGGGCATACATATCACTAACAATCTCCCACTTGCACTGGGGCCATCTATTGTGGTATCGCATACCCAACAATCAGCTGTGGTTGAAGTATCTCATACTCAACCATCCCATAAAAGTCTCTACTAGGAAATAGGCCTTTGTGAGTGGATCTGCGCTGTTGTCCTCTGTGTTTACTCTCCTAACCTCAATCTTCCTGGAGATCAACCATCTCCATGATCAGGTGATACTGCCTAAGAATATGTCTGGATCTCTGATAGGACGAGGGTTCCTAGGCCTTAGCCACAACTCCATTGTCACACAATGGCAGGAACGAAGTTCATCTTATGAACTTATATATATATATATATATATATATATATATATATATATCCAGAATGCCTCTTTGGTAGCATCCTTGGTAATGATGTATCTTGCCTTTAATCATCTAGTAATTCACGGTATCTAGCTTGGAACTCTTCCAACATACCGTCCCTCCACTGAGGGTAAAGACAATGCCTGTGACTGACATTCAGTCGTCCTTATCACCATGGAACCTTTCCAGTGATTCTCCTCAGGATCGATGTATAGCATTTTATTACAACTAGTGAGAATCCTAACATCCAATTAGATCTATCTCATAGATCCATAATCCAGGATTTAGGAGGTATCAACTTGATCCTATATGGAGAATCTTTGTGATAAGAGGAGATTGATCGGGCGTAGCATAGGAAACTTCTTCCCTATCAAGAGTATGTCATCCACGTACTATACGAGGATCACCACCATACTCTCTACTACCTTTTTGTATATACTTGGTTCATTTACCATTTTGATGAAGTCAAACTCTTTGACTAGCACATCAAAACAGACGTTCCAACTCCGCGATGCCTGATTTATCACATAAAACATCTTGCACACTTTTCCACTGCTCCCACTTTCTACGAAGCCCTCTGGCTGTGTACTTATAAACGCTCTCTTCCAAATCATCATTTAGAAAAGCAGTCATGACACCCAACCACCAGATATCGTAGTCATGGTATGTAGCAGTGGCAAGTAGGATCTGGATGGACTTAAGAATAGCGTTGAAAGTCTCAACTTTTTCATGTACACCAAGTAATCTTCTCAAGATATACTTGCTCCTGATGGGGATTTAACCCTTCAGATAAAACAACCAAAGTCCATACTTTGTTGGTGTATAAGGATTCCATCTCAGATCGCTAAACATCCAGCCATTCTCACAGAGTCACCACTCCTGATGGTCTGCTCGAAACTAGTTGGGTCATCATCTCATGATGCAATCCTCTCTCCCACTGTCATAGAGAAACCGAAGTATCTTTCAGGTGGATGAGGAACCCTACCAGATCGGCGGAGAGGCTGAGGTTCGTTGGAAACTATTGAATCCTCCGGGTTTACCAAATCATCAGCTACAGTTTGTATAGCTAGAACTCCTTCCAGTTCTACCTCATGACCACTAACTTTTTCATAAGAAATTCCCTTTTTCTCAAAAAGTGGTATGCCGAGAAATAAAACATCTTTTATTCCTCGGTGTGGTAGAAGATATTCCCTTGCGAATGCTTGGGATATCCAACAAACTTCCATAGAACTGACCATGCCTCGAGCTTGTCCGGATTTTGCTTTTGACATAGGCTGGACAACCCCAAATCTTAACATCTTTAAGAGATGGGCTCTTCCCATACCATATCACATATGGAATGGTAGGCATCTGATTTGGTTGGAACTTTATTCAATAGGTATGCAACTTCTCAAGTGCATAACCCCAAAAGAAAATAGGCAACTCAGTAGTACTCATCATAGAGCGCACCATATCACATAGGGTGCGATTGCTCCGTCCCGATACACCGACGTGCTGTGGTGTATTCGGAGGAGTAATGCTGAGAGAGAATCTCATTCTCCTTTAGAATAGTCCAGGAATTCCGTGCTTAAGTATTCTCCTCCTTGATTACATCAAAGGACATAATACTTACACCCGTTTTTGGTTCTCTACTTCTAACTTATATTCTATGATTATCTCAAAAGTTTTGGACTTGTGTTTCAACAGGAACATATGTCTGAATCTTGAAAGATCATCAGTGAATGTAATGAAGTACAAAGAACCTGTCCTGGCATATGTAGACATGGGACTATCATACATCATCATGTATCAATCCCAAGAGTTCACTAACTCTTTCTCTGTTTCCAATAAACAGAGCTGTGGTCATCTTATTTTTGTGACATGACTAGCAAGTTTTACAAGATGTAAATCCAAACAAATTTAAATATGCATCTTTATGTAACTTCAGCTAGTCGGGTCGCATTGATATGACCTAGTCTACAATGCCTCAAGAAGGATTCGTTCATTTCTGAACTCTTCCTCTTGTGTGTGTTCTATACGTTAAGAACCGTGGTTTGATTTAGAACGTCTATGCTTTTAGATAACGTGCCTGAACCGATCAACTCTTGATATAGGAAATGTTCAAAACATTATCCAACAATACAAAATTATATCCTTCTTTACTAATAAAGAGACTGATATGATGTTGTATATCAGGTTCGGTATCTAATAACATTCGTTCAGAATCAATGTATTCAGGTAATACAGGGTGATAACTGCCAACAGACTTGGCTGCAACACTTGCATTATTTCCAACTCTTGAAACTTATCATCCGTTCTCAGTTCTCTACCTATCTCTAGCCTATGTAACAAATTACATTTGCGGAATCCTGATCCGGTATCTCATACTCAGGACATAAAGGATACTGAGAAACAGTTCTCGGTAATGAACACACCCGAAGAAGATGCATCAGCATGTACTTTCTTCGTTTGGGCGGTACGGGAATCCTGGTAATCCCCTATTTCCTGCTCTGTCTTATAACAATTATAAGTTGGAGCGGGACCAACGTTCCTTAGCGCAGTATAACAAGCGGGTTCGGTCAATACATCTATTTTATTATCTTGATTAAGACGTGACATGGTTGCTACCTGGAGAGAGATAGAAGAAAACACTCAGCGTATGCTCTTGCAAGATTAGATTGGTTATTAATATATCTAATCAGGATGTATCCCACTATTTTAGTCAAATCTTCCTTCAAACCCTAAAAGGAAAGACTAACCGGGATTAATTACACCCTACAAGTTCGCCAATCTTTCAGTCAGGCCAGTGCCGGTACTTTGAGAGAGGTTCCCCGTGCTTTCGCACGGACCTAATTAAAGTAAACCTCGTTTTTCCCAGGGGCGTAACCCCGTTGACACCTTTCTAGACACCTACTTGATCGGCTAATTGTAATGTGTAAAACTCTCCCAGGAGTAACTCTTACTCGCAGTGGGTATCGGGATCCAACTATCTCATAGGAGGTATGCAATCTCATTGCAAATTTCAACACTTGAAATTCCCAATAATATTTTACCCCTAGCATTCTATGACCTTGACGAAAGCCAACAGACCATAGGCTACTAGTCAAGTTTAACCCGTACATTTCCCGATTGAATTAAACCCACCCGCACGACCCTTGACGAATGCCAAACAACGCCGTACGAATACCCTAATCCAATCGCATCGTATGCAAGCATTTAAGCACTAGTTAGCTACCATACACTACGCCTTGACGAATTCCAAACTACCGCAGCACGAATACTAAGTAGTACTTATCTGAAATGACGGAGGGCTACGCAGGTTTTTAAGAACACCATTAGCGTAATGAACTTGATATCGTTGTAGAATCAAGTGATTTTTAAAAGGAGTGTTTTGAGGCCTTTACTAGTTTTGCTAAAGAGGTCACTCCCGGTGAAGGGATCTCGGCTCTTTCCTTATCGAATAAGGTGCAGGATATTTCACAAATACCACTATGCAAAGCAAAAATTATAGAAGCAATCAAAAGACAAACTGTGTTTGTAGCATCTGCTAGTTTCGCTAAAGAGGTCAATCCCGGTGAAGGGATCTCGGCTTTTTCTTTATCGAATAAGGTGCTGGATATTCTACAAGGAATACCGCTATGCAAAGCAAGAACTAGAGCTACCAGTTTTTAAACAAGTTTCTACAACATCTTTAGGTTTCTTTTAGTTTCATTAATCTCATTAATGAAGTCCCATTTTATTATGCTTCACAAGTATCACATTTGAAACGAAATCAGCAATATAACATATATCTCATATATATAATATAAATATTTGTCTCAGGCAGTAATATGATCTCATCACAGAACATTGCAGCAGAAGAACATATATGAAATATTGGATATACTAGGATTTCCGTGTTTTATGCGAGCCTGTATAAAACGCGGATTCCGCGGTCGCGATGAATAGCCAATCCTACACCCCTAGACCCCTACGAGAGCAGCAAGCAACCCTACCAATTCTAGAGTTAGGACACCCAGTCTCGACTCTTCGAGATGGTCTCCCACTGGACCCTAGAACCCGGTTACTTGTGCTCCCCGCCTTGGCTCTATCCTAAGGCGGAAAAGTAAATAAAATACAATGGTGAAATCATCCTCAACCCGGAAGTGCCCCAATAAAAGAATATTACATACAATGAATTTTACATGAATGAAATTGAAAAACTCTCATCTCACATAAAACCCCCGGCTATTCAAAACGCGACGATCCAATATAACATATCACAGCAACACATAACATCACATGTCATCAACGTAAGTAAATATGCGTATCCCAATTGTCGTTGATGTATAGCAACGAAACTGGCGATACACCATATATTACACTTACGGTCGCAGAAAAGAAAGTGTAAAACTACAACAGTTGGAATCCGCAACCACCTTAGACATCTCATGCCTAACCAAATGAATTCCTTAGATATCGCATGCTTAACAATTATAAACCCCACATTTTAGTCTTGATCTCGAAAACACTTTTCAATATCTAGTCGGGCAATTCAACAAGATTCTCGACATCCTGATCGAATGCTCGTCGGAAACTCTAGTAGACGGCCGCACCCCCGGATGCCGTCGACGGAGTGCACTAAGGCGGAACACCGCTGCCGCGAACACCCGAACGGATGCTTTTGGCGACGGGGTTCTCCTACAGTCACTTGGTCGGGGCTATGGGGCATGGCTATCTATTAAGTTTACCCGGCGAGTATCCACGTGCGCTACGTGATTGCGACGGACTTTTGATCACATCAAAATCCCGTGGCAACCGATCAAATAAGACTAAACTGCTAGATTTATAACATTCAAATTAGTTATCTCATAACTACTTATGAATTCCAAATATTGTATCACATTCCAAATAAATAGACGATGTTAAACTTTCCAATCGAATAAACAAACACACAAAATTTCCCTTTTTTCTTAACACTTGAACTTAGTTTAAAAGCATCCATCACATGCCACAGTACCAATGGTCCAGCCGTAGAAGGGTCAAACCAACGCCTCACATGTGGCAACACCGTACTACCCTAAACCCTAAGGTTTAGAGACGGTTCAGACGGTCACATAATCGAGTTAAGGTTTGTGTTCTTCTAGAGGGTCCACCGCGTTACTTGCACGACTTTGAACGTTCTTTAACTAAGGAAAAATCCAACACTTGAAAATTTTCCGACAGGGGAAAAAGTGAGTTATTGATATCCGTTCGAACCTTTTAACACGTTCTAAATTACCCGGAAGAAACTAAACGATGTTAAACTTTCCGACCGAATCAACGAATTCATTAGATCTCCAGAAAACTCAACACTTGAGTAATATAAAAACAATTCCCAGAAGCAGTAGTAATACCTACGGATGTACTGTTAAAGTACGATCCCTCACTCATCAAGTTCGGCCGCGGAACCGCCGCCAATTGCTTGGTTCGGCCGTGGTTCCGCGGTAACTTAAAGGAGTTAGGGTGTCGTACTTCACAGATATCCATAGAATCACCTGCTTAATTTTCTGAGTATTTTTAATACAGAAAAAACTATCTTTTTAAAAAATTTCCAGAGAGGGGGTCCAATATGATGTTTCGGGGTTCGATCGGACTTTTAACTTCGTCTACACATCGCCTAAAGCTCTAGCTTGGCTCAGATACCATTGAAGGGTTAGCTTAGCACCTTAGCAAGGTTTTGGCAAGCATCAATCATGCTACTTTAAAATTTTTGGGGTGCTAAACAAACCCTAACCAAGATCTTAACTAGATACATAGGGTTAACAATACAAGTAAACAACTTTACTTCTAAGAGTTTGGGATTACAACCTTTGTAGTCTGTTCCTTCGCTTCATAAGCTCCGTGTTGAGGTCCCTTCACCGTGATCATTATGTACCCGAACTCTAGAGAGGCTCCATGAAGAGAAAGATGCAAGCTTTCTTCCAATCTTCAACAACTAAGATGATCTACCTTGAAGAATCTCAAACCTAAGCTATTGCTTCACTAATCAAGTATTAGGAAAGCAAACACCCTAATCTAAGTTTCTAGAATAGATGAGGATGATGAAGTAGGAATTTAGCTTTAATTTCTTTCTTTATCTCACTCAAAATCATCACAAACCCAAAAGCTAGAAAGCTTTTCAAGAGGAAGAAGAAGAAGAATTTCATTTGTGATGAATAATGAATTAATTGTTATTGTTACAAATCAACCATGGGTCAATCATGAAGACTTAACCCTTGTAGAGAATGAACTAGAGTAAAGGGTTTGGGTTGGGTTAAGAAAATATCTACACAAAAATATCTAAGCTTAAAACAAAAATAAAGTTTCTAGAAGATTCAAGAAAAAGCTAACCCAAATCAAACCTTAACTTTGTTTAATCTCCACAAATCATGTTGCATTTGTAATCATAACTTGTTACAATATTATATATCACATATATAACATATTTTGTAACAAAATAAAATAATACAATTAACATATATCACATATATATCAATGTATTATCCAAGTGAGAAAAAGAATCTTTAAGTGAGCTTATATTAGTTAATGTAACTTAATATATCACATATATAATTATACATTAAATTATCGAATCAACACTTGATCCGATAATCCGGCTATATCGCATATAACTGACTAATATAATCTGTATCAGTTCATCGAATCAACACTTAATCAGATGACCCGGCTATATCACATATACCCGGCCGATATCTCATATCGCGAGAATCTAATACGGTATCGCATACACGTATTATTCTCAGTCCCGCACATATCACATATGTGCTCTTACTCCGTTTTGCCTGAGCCAGGAAACCTCTGTGTAGGACTCTAAAGAATCGTCAATACGCCGGCAGTAGGTGATGATCATATCAAACACCCACAAGCTGCAAGCGGTCAGCTAAACGTAACAGCCACCCAGGTATTGACCAATCAGAAGATCAACAAGCAAGCCTATACATTCTCCTGTGAATCCAAACAGTAACACTCCCATACAGTCCGGTCTCTTCGTCCGATATGTCGCATATCTCGCCTAGGGGTGGTAAACGTCAGACCCCAGTAGCTTGATAAGTCGTGTCGATATGAGGTCCAAAACAGTTCGAGAAACTACTGATAACACTTACCAGTAAATCTCAGCAACCCTGGCCAGGGATTTCCAGTTATAGCCAATCGAACACAGCGCAACATTAACTCCCTATACCGGGACAGACAAAACCCCTCCTATCGCTCATTGCCTCCATGTGATTCGGGACTGTACCCAAAAGCCACCGTTTTGCACGCCCTGTTGGACGTGATATGATGGAAATCAAAGCACAGTGGGAATCACACAAGACTCTATGACGATCTTGGTTCTACAGACTAACATGTACCAGTGTCACCAGAGAATTGCCATCTGACGTGAGGTATAATACCATCTGGGTGTTCTCGGCGAGTCCGTCCAGTGTACCTAGTCTCTACTGAGTACCCGTATACCTTCTCTGATGTCAAACACCAATGGATATGGGATCATCCATCGCCCATCATATGGGTCAAGAAGCGCATACGCTAGTCTATTCTGGAGTATCGATGCCCTGTCTCGGTACTCCCTCGACTAAGAACATTTGAAGGATGTACTTGGCGACTACACTGTCCCCACTAGTATGATCTGCATCATAGTCCTGGTAGTCAAGTACTCATCTTAAGGGCTTTATCAATATGTAACTTAGAGACAATCAGAGTACATGTTAAGATAAAGAGTTACTAGATAACATACTATCATGTCGAGCAAGAAAGTCCTCCCTATATATGCCCAAGCATCCACTACAATATACATCTGTATGTACAGTAATGGCCTCTAGGGCATACATATCACAAACAAGCCCAAGGTTGGCCAAACCCCAAATTGACCGAGCCCATATGTCTTCTTCTAAAATTGGCCTTAGTCTCAAACAAGACTACCAATTCCCTGATGAACATTCATTGGTTCAAGGGTACTTCTCTTCACACCTCTGATATGTGTCATTGTAATTCTTCAACGTCTTCAGGGAGGTGGCGGGTCTCGACAACCAGCAACTGTGGACCACAACGTCCTTAAACTAATAATGGAACGCCACGTCCTGAAACTAATAATGGACCGCAACGTCCTTAAACTAAACATAGACCGTAATGTCCTTAAACTAGCCTATGGACCGCAACGTCCTTAAACTAAAACGATAGAGCCCAAATGTTCTTTCGATGGATCTAAATGATCCTAAAACCTTGTTAAGTAGATCTTAGTCTAAAATTATACTAACGTATCCTTAACAAACATTCAAGTTTGATCTTAATCTCAAACGAGATTAACGATACTTAAATCAAACAAACCCAAATCTAAGAAAATGCGGATTTGGACTAATCTACGCCCTACGGGCGACAACATAAATTAGTCTCCGTATACAATCTACGGGCAACCAAAAAAATAAAACACACACGACACGAAGTGAACATCTAGAGCAGGAAAAAGTGGTTATCGCTACGCGGTAACATAATTAATTGCAGGGGCTTGCGCCTGTAGGGAAGAGCGTCCCCACAATAAAAAAAACCCTCACAACGAGAGGGAATCTGACGAAGTCTGCTACAATGGCCGCATCCGCCCAAAACTCCGATGCACGGTGCCATAAATCAGCTTGGCATCTTCGGAGAGGTGGACGGATAAATCCAGATAGCATTTTCCCCCAAATTCAGGCAAGACGTATGTCTTCCCGGTTTTCGGCGGTAAACAGATTCTGGCACGTCCGGCGATACCTTTTCCTCTTTCCACTCCACACTTTATGTGTCGTGTTCGCGAACGAATCGTGGTCTGCTATGGTTGCTTGTGGATTCGAGGTACTAAGATTTGGTGTCTTTCTCCCGTGCAGAGAAAAGAAGATCAATGGCTTCCAGCTGCACCAACTGCAACAACAACTCCCGCTCCGCCCCGTCTTTAGGAGTAACTTACGGGCCCCAAGCGGCCTCCATCTACGTAATGCCGATGGAACAGGTGACACAGGCCACCACTGAATTGTTCTTCGAGACCATGCTCCCTCCAATGAGCTTCAACACTCCAGTGCCATCACAGGAAGCTCCAAAGAAGTCGGTCTTCGATCGGCTTGCAACTACCGCGGCCCCTCTCAATGGGTCGTCCAAGTCTACTGCCTCAGTCTTCGACAGGCTGAGCCTAAGCTCAAATGGGCCTACGAAGAGGCTCTCAATCCCAACTCCTGCTGTAGGTGAATTCGTCCAAACTACTTCCCCTACTCAAAAGTCGGCCTTCGACAGATTGACCATTCCTTTCCAGCGGATGTCAGTCTTTGACAGGATGGCTCCAATAACAGCCTCTCCTCAAAGCAGGGGGCATGACGAAGCTACTCTGACGATAAAGGTGATCTCGGCTATACGACATGCTCGACGTCGTCACTGGCGCCGAGTGAGGAAAGATGGGGGTAATTCCCCTTCCGGACTTACCCCACCAGCTCCAATGGTGGAAGTTGATATTGCTGTTCCAACTGGGAACAGTTTTGAGACGCTCAGGAAGGTGCGCAAGAACTCTCCAACTGCCGTGTTGAAAAAGTCTCCTCCACCTGTGGAGAACGTTACAAAGACGAAGTCGGAGCAGCCCCCTCAGCGGCTGTCCTCCAAAATCCACAGGGTCTGGCGAAGAGTCCAAGACTCTGTAATCGAAAAAGGCTACCGCCGCAGATCGAAGAAAATGAAGGTCCGGCAAGAGGAAGGTCATCCCGCCGTCGTACTACAGAAAGTATCGTCTGCAACAACCCCCTTAGTTTCGACCACCCATAGAAGGAGAAGGCCGGAGAAGATCCCCGTGTCTACGACTAATCTCAAGGGAACTGAATCCAAACGCCCTAAGTTTGGGTCATGGTAGTGCACACCGTCTACATGGCTTCCGGAAAAGAGGAAAGCCGTGCTTCTGGGGGTCATAGACCACTTACGCGGTCCGTAACAAAGGCTCAGGAGCAACAACAGAAACTCCAGGAGATGCTGACAAAGATGGCCGCACTTACTGGGCAGAAAGAAAGCCCAGAAGTATCGTCTCAACGCCAGGAGCAGGAAACCGATGCCGAGCTCCTCCGAAAAATGCTCGAAAAGAAAGATAAAGAAGCCGCGGAACAAGCGGCTAATATAAAACAAATGGCGCTCCTGTTCCAAGATATGGTAGGGATGATGATCCAGCCAGACCCTCCAGCCGAAGATCCCCCAATAATCATTGAAGACGACAGAGCGGAGACATCAAACCCTCTTCCGGCTTTATCAGCAGCCAGGGAGGAGACGATCTCGAAAGCTGCGCTTGATGACTACATAGTTCAACAAATACGAGCTCATCAGGCAAGTGAAGCTACAGGCCAAGTCGTCAGAATTGGGCGATCCTATCTAAGCTGTTACGATCAAATTAAGTACCCGCCGGGATATACTATCCCTAAATTTCACGTGTATAAGGGGACATGAAACCCCCATCAGCACGTCGCTCAGTTCAGGGCTCTGTGCGGCAATACTGGAGGTGACGACAAACTGCTGCTTCTCCAATTCGTCGGCAGCTTAGCGGAGACGACCTTTGAATGGTACTCGGAACTTCCGAACGACTCCATCAAAACATTGACAGAAATAGAGTTGCTATTCACCCAGCGTTTCGCATGCGCTAGCGAACGCACCCCGATCACGGCATTGATCAATGCCAGAGTGAAGCTAGGAGAGACTTGGGTTCAGTATGTAATTCGGTGGCGGAACCTATGGTCGAGATGCGAACAACACATAGAAGAAGCTCCTGCCATGGGTATGTTCGTAGGGACCCTTAATCCATAGGCAACTATATCCCAATTTATGATGTTCTTCAAGCCGACCACTTTCCAAACCTTGATCGAAAAGCTGGTCCAAATGGACCAGATAGGCCATAGACCGTCCTCCTAAAAAACAGAGCTTCGAAATGAAAAGGGTAAAGGGAAAGCTACCTTCGTCGCTAACGCTCAGCAACAGCTAAGTGATCTGAAACTAGCTGCTCGCCAAAACGATAAACTGCGATCACTCGGAGAAAAGTTGAGACATCTTTACTCATTCCCCCGGGATAAAATGAGAAGATTGTTCAAACTGGCGGTGCGCAATAGGCTTATAACTTTACCAGATCCGAGACGCCCACTGCAACCGGGCGACGTAAACAATCTTAATTACTGCCCTTACCACCGAATAGTGGGCCACCCAATCGAAGATTGCTTCGTCTTCAAAAACTGGATTGAGGACCAGTACCAACAAGGCAAATTCGCACTGTCTGAAAACTGGAGGGTAAACCTGCCACAACCACACTCTCCTAAAAAGATGGACACTTCGGGGGCATCATTCTCATTTATAGAGGAAGCTCCATGGGAAGTTGTTCTTTCGGCTAAAACTAAAAGAATGCAGAAAGATCTTCAAGCATGTCCGGCGATTAGGTGGAAAAGCCCGCTAGAGCCAGAAATCATTGAGGGGATGCTGAAACCGCGCCTAACATCGGGAGTTGGTAGCAATGGGCAAAACACCCAGGCCCAGCCGTCGAAGTCTTCGAAGAAGAAGAAGAAGACCAAAAAGCCCGCGCAGTCTGACGACAAATGCACGGATCTGCAAAGGTATATTGACGCGTTGGAGGAATATAACCAAAAGGCGTGAGCCCCGGTCACACTCCAAGAGTTTCTCAACCATATCCTTGATAGCGGAGATAATGACAATGATGAGGGAGAAGACTCGTCAGAATAACCCGAGGATTATGTGGCAAGTTGACACATGATCTCTTATTCGTCAGTAAATGACGAAGAAGCTCACTCGGTGTCAGAAGATAATATAGAGGAGCCGGGGGTAGAATCGGTGCCAAAATCTTTAGAACCGTCAGACGAGATAATTGACATGCTGCTGAACGAAGCCCGTCAGAAGAGCAAGGCTGATCAAGAGCGTGAAATGGCCATATTTGAAAGGGCCAGGCGTCGGCATCAAGTTGAAGAAGTGATGGTAGGGATGAGTCGCAAAGCACTCCAACCAGATCGAAGCACGCCTGCGGCAGACAAAAACAAGCTTAAGACAAGGAAACAGTTCGCTAAAGCCCTGTCAATGGGAATGAAGCTGCCATCTTTAAAAGGAGATACTCCTGGCGGTATACACCTTGACGAAATGGATGTACATCCTAACTAATGCTTATACCATCAGAGGATTTCACACCCTACCGAAGAATGCATGGCCTTTAAAAAGTGGTGGCAGGGATACGTTGCTCACCGACAACATTTCAAGCGATTGAAGCGCAAAACTCGTCGGGAGCAGAGAAATACGACAGATGAGCACAAAAGAATTGTCGGCAACTATCACATGGTTGATACCAGGGAATCACAAGTTCTCACCTTCGGAAGCAATTCTGATGAAGAAGTAGCCCTCGGCCCCCTCTTCAAGGAATCCACCTCAGGAAAAGAGGAAGATATAAAGAACTGTGAAAACATTCAGCTGCGTAACCGTACGTTTCCTGAAAAGAATCTTGGACCTACAAACAAGAGATCGAACAAAAAAGATAAGGGGAAGGAAAAAGTCCCTGAGGATATCGCCCTCGACGATCGAGTCGTCGAAGAGCTGGCAGCCAAGAACCCGCCTAAGAAAAACAAAGTGGATTACAATGTCCTAGCACACCCGAGGAAGATACCCTCACAGCTAAACGTTTTGGATGCCCTTCTGTTTTCTAAAGAGGCACGAGATTCTCTGATCAGGGCATTACAAGAGCCCGAGCAGTTTCAAGCTTTCCTTGCCGAAGAAAAGATGAAGGATGAGCTGGAAGAAGTGCACACAGCTGACATCACTTTCGGCTACTAAGATCTCCTCCTCGAAACGTGCGAGCACAACCGTCCCTTGTATGTCACTGGGCACTGCCATGACATCAAGATAGGGAAGATCTTAGTTGACAACGGGTCCTCTGTCAACCTCCTAAATGTACGGGTGCTAAAAGAAATCTGCATAAGCGTTCAGCACCTCGCTCGGGATAAAATCACCATCTCCGGGTCCGACTCCCAGTCATCACGGACGCTTGGGTATGTAATACCGACGTTACGCTTTGGGCTGCTCGGCACTGACATCAAATTTCATGTCATTGACGCCAAGACCTGCTACAACGCTTTGTTCGGTAGGCCTTGGTTACACGAGAACAACATCATACCTTCTATACAACATCAAGGTATGAAGTATTTCAAAGATGGTCTCGAGTACACCATGACGGAGGAACTAAACCCATTCTCCGTAAATGAAGTCCGTAAATACGAAGATGCCAAGTATTTCCTACCAGACTTTGAAGACACGGAAAGATGCCATAAACCGGAGAATAAGAAAAAAACAATCACCACTATTCCGGTCTTCGGGAGCGATACCGAGGAGGAAGAAGAGATAGTCTATTCGGGGCTGCCCTAATGCAACAGGCCGGGACCATCTACCCTTATTCAGGTCTTTGGCAGTGACTCTGAAGACGAAGTCAACGCACTGTTCTCGGTCCGTCCATCAATACAGACCCTCATATCAAATTTTTGCATTTTTATACCGCCCAATTTTTATCACATTGCATAACGGTAGGTACTCTTGAGCCGTGTTTGCTAGTCAATTGCAGGATACAGGTTCTCGGCTCTAAACGGTGAAATTCATGGAAAAAAACGACAAAATCCGGGTTCCTGCCATTCACAGATAAAACACGGGTCTCCGCTCTTTATCCGTCTGTTGCCACACACCAGTTTAAGAGACAAAATGGCAAATCAATGTCGTTTTCATGAACAAGGCTCAATGGAAGCATAAGATCCAAGAAATCTACATGGAGCTCGAGGAAATCATGACAAAAAGATCCACATCAAATCACCTTTTGCTCAACAGAAATTCTGGAAAATTCGTGAAGAAAATCTGAGAAAACACATATACCAGAATAAAGTATAGAGAGAACCAGGGAAGCACAAAAAACCGGAGGGCCCAACTCCACTAAACGGCCACGGAACCGCGGCCAATAGGGGGTCTAGGCCGCGGTTCCGCGGCCTTCTTGTCTTGTCGGCTGAAAATCTTTTAGGGGTATTTTGGTCTTTCTATGTACATTCAGAATATTTCCCTAGATTTCCTTTTCCCTGCCTGTAAATAGCCCAGAACCTTATGAAGCCAAGGGTGTGCATAATCTTGTATTTTTCTAGGTTTAGAATACTTGTTTCTTCTTCCTCTTCTCATCTCTTCTCCATTGAAAATCTTGTAGTGAGCTTTTGTGAGTGAAGAATGATGAATAAAGAAGAACCGTTTACTTATCATGCTTGTCTTGTTCTTTAGTTAACTTGTTAATTGTTGTAATTTTCATTTGTTAACTTAGTTGTTGTTATTTCTTGTTGTTTCTTTCTTCTCTCTTTTTCTTTATCCTTAAAACAACCATGATGCTTACGCTTGATCCTTGCCAAGGTGAGGTCGCAAATAGCTAGTTGTTATCGTCTAATCTCTTTCTTTCTATCTTCCTCTTTTGTTTTGTTTCCTTTTCATTATGATGTGTGAGTAGTTTCATACTTGTTAGGGTAGGATAAGGGAAGTTTGAGAGAAGGAAATCTCTCTCACTCTTTCCTTGCCCAACATCTTAAAATCAACTCCCGTTAATTGAACCACAATCCGCTCCTTACGGCACCCTATCCTACATGATAGTGGTGATTCCGTAGTGAGACCGGTTGTGGTTTAATTAACCGAAGGTTATGGCTAAGAGCCAAGAACGGACGGACAAGCACCAAAAGGAAGAACTTAAGCGTTGGAAAGCCTAGCTTATACTCGCAAGTTCCTTCCTAGTCGTGCTAATCCCCGTTGTTGCCGATTACCGTAACACCGATATTAAGAGTGGCAACGAAAGAAGTGAGCGACTCCTAACTCAAACTAACCTAATCCTAACCCTAACAAGCTCTCTTTACATATCATTTTACCACTTAGATAATCACAAACAAAATCTGGACCTTCGGACTTAACTCGTTAAAACACATAGAAAAAGATTCCCATCTCCCTGCGGACGACCCGTACTCAACCGGCTTGCTACAAGCGAAACCGTCTTGATTGCGGTAATTAACTAAAACTTGAACACGCAGACTCTCTAACAATCAAATGGCGCCGTTGCCGGGGAGACGGTAGTTTATTTCCTTGTGTAATTTCGGGTTAACTTGTGAATATAAATATAACCAAAAAAAAAAAAATATACATTGTAAAAAAACCATTTTGTTATTTTTGATTAGTTTTTGTGCAAGTGTGCAGGAAAATACGAAGTTCAAGTTCAGCGCCAAAGACGTGGGATATACGAAGTTTGAGTTCAGTGCCAAAGACGTGGGAAGATAGACCCACATTTCGCGGCTACACCGCGAAGGATCAAAACGAAGCAACCGGTCTACTGTATAAATCTGGAGCAGATACAGTAAGCAAGTCAAAATTCAGCAAATCCATACAAGCAGAGGACACCCAACAGAGCACAACCCAGAAAAATGAAGGCCCAATCTCACCATCTTGCCGCGGAACCGCGGCATTTGGAGGCTTAGGCCGCGGAACCGCGGCCGTTTGGTGCCTTCGGGCTGCCAAAATCCCTGTAAGTGTTTCTCTCCTCTCTCCCACTCCTCTGGACTCCAATAAACTGTGTTTTCTGCAGCATTCTTTGCGCAAATTCTCTTCCCCCTTCCAATAAACTGTTCTTGTGCAGGATTCTTTACGCCGCGCTAAAAATAAAAATTGTTTGCAGTTGATTTGTTACCGCTTTGCATTCATTAATACGGACTTAAGGGGCTTGAAACCAATTCAGATTGGGTGGGGATTTCATCACCCTTCTCAGGACCCCAGAAATCACAAAAAGCATATGCATTGACCATTATTAATTAAAAAATACTAGACTCAGCCCTAAGGACTTCGCGCTCAATAGGACAGAGGACTAATTACAGGCATCGGCCGTTTATCCTATCCTGACTTTGCGGTGTCTAGGCAAGTGTGACGAAGGCAAGTGGTTATTTAATTAAGGAACTTCGCGAAAGCGTTGGACAACCTCCCACTTACCTGGCACTTATCTGGCCGCAATTGGCGGAGAAGAGGCAGTTTGAGGT
Organism: Agapanthus africanus; assembly: GCA_030015575.1. Taxonomy (NCBI): domain Eukaryota; kingdom Viridiplantae; phylum Streptophyta; class Magnoliopsida; order Asparagales; family Amaryllidaceae; genus Agapanthus; species Agapanthus africanus. The sequence goes on from CM057337.1 coordinate 91,132,139, forward strand.
CCTGTTTCTAGTTATTTGGAACAGTTAGGAGCTGTCTAGCAGACCTAGGTGACCCTAGATCTAGGTGTGATTGTGCATATCTTGTTTGTGATTGCTTAAAGCTGTAAGTCCGTACATATTTCTGTAAAGCTCTTTCTAAAAATAAAAAAAAAGGGAAAAAATCAAAAAAAAACTTTTATAAAAACTTGCCCTTTGTCGCCAAAATCCATTTTCACCCACCACCCATCACCTTTCTCCATTGACGTTTTCTTACCCTCGCCTTCTCCGCTTTGACTATACTAAACTCGTTTAGTGTATGTCCGCTTGGACTCGGGACACTAGCGCCCGTCTAGTCCGCGTTACGTTAGTCGCTACCGACTACGCGATCGACTCAGACGTCGAAACTCCGTCCACTCCTCTTTCACCCCTTCCTTTGCCGGCCAACTCCGACGTTGACCGGAATTCTGTTCATACATCTTCACCTTCACCATCACCAACCTCTTCTTCCGCGATGTCAGGATTTAATCCGAACATCTCTTTGACTACCCCTGGATTGGCTCCACCTCCTACGGAGACCAATAACCCACCACCACCGCCTGTTGTAGCGCCGCAGCGAATAGCGCTCCAGGATCGTTTCTATCCCACCCGTTCTGCACTTCCCACCTGCCTTTCTCTTCCACCGGCCAATGGGGATAATTTTGAAATTAAGCCCCACTTCATCAACATGCTTCCACGATTTCATGGGATTGAATCTGAAGATGCCTATATCTTCATCAATAAATTTCAAAACGTTTGTGCCATGATGAAAACCACCCAGCTGTCAGACGATGCTATACGTCTACGGGTCATTCCGTTCACATTATGCGATCTTGCTGAAAAATGGCTGTATAGCACCGCTTCCCATTCCATAACCAGTTGGGACGAGTTTGTAAAAGCGTTTCTAAAGAAATTTTATCCGAATCATAAAACCGCAAGGATCCGAAATGAAATCAACCAATTCTCTCAGCTTCCTTCTGAACCCTTCTGGAAGTGCTTTGACCGGTACAAAGACCTTCTTGTTCAGTGTCCTCACCACGGTATAGAGAAATGGCAACTTTGCCAAACCTTATACGAGGGCCTGAACCCAGCAACGAAGCAGTTGTTGGAAACCATCTGTCAGGGCCACTTCCTATCGAAATCTGACGAGGAAGCGTGGCAATTCTTTGACGACCTTGCGGAGCAAACGCTACAATGGGAGAGCACCAGACCGACTTCTTCTTCTTCTACCTCCACTTCTACCGGTCAGTCTAGGGTAGGAATTCACCAACTTGACGTCTCTATTGCGATGAAAGCTGAAATGGCTGCAATAACGAGAAAGCTTGAAGCCATAGAGAGCAAATTCTCTTCTCCTGCTCCTACCCCTGTTCTTCCCCTTCGTACCATCTGCGCTTGTTGTTCCGATCCTTCTCACTTGACCGAAGAGTGTCCTTACAATCCACCATCGCAAGGACAGGATCAGGTTAATGCTGCATTCCATCAAAGACCGAGGAATGATCCATACTCTTCCACCTACAATCCCGGTTGGAGGAACCACCCCAATTTCGCCTGGAATCAGAATCAGAATCAATTCCAAGGCAACAATTTCCAAAGGGCCCCTCCGCCGCAACAACAAGCGCAACAACAAACTCAACAACAGTTTCAGCAACCCTTCCAACCCCAACCTTTCCAAAATCAGACGAACAACTTTGCACCCAACAATTCTTTTCCACCAAACAACTTTGTTCCGTCAAACAACGATAAGGTTTCCTCGCTCGAACGAAGTCTGGAGGCGTTCGTTAAACAATCGACACAATCCACTGCCAACATCCAGTCTTCCATTCAGTCCTTAGTGCAACACACTGCCGCACACGGGCAAAGCATCAAGACCATCGAGGCCCAGATTGCACAGCTGAATGCGGCCTTAAGCGAGCGAGAGAAGGGAAAGCTCCCGTCCCAGCCACTCCCAAATCCCGGTCACCCACATAATGCACATGTTGCTCTTGAAAAACAGAACCATAATGTGAGTGCCGTGACCACACTGAGATCGGGAAGGATGCTGCAAAACAATAGTGGCACACGAATCAACGATGACACCCCGGCCGCTGCTTCTTCTTCTTCTTCTTCTTCTCCTGCTTCTTCGTCTTCTGAGCCTATTCTCCATTCTTCAAAAGGCTCTCCTTCTGCTTCTTCTTCTGCTCGGAATGGACCCACTTCTCACTCCACGAAAACACCTGTTCTGGGATCCGTTCCAACTCCACAATCTCCTCCTCCAACATTAGACTCAACCAATTTTAAAAATGTTCCATTTCCAAACCGGTTGAGGTCTAATAAACAAAATCCTCAAATGGAGAAGATTCTGGAGTTATTTAAGCAGGTTAACATTAACATTCCTCTTTTAGATGCTGTCCAACAAGTCCCGTCCTACGCGAAAATCTTAAAAGACTTGTGCACGAAAAAGAAGAAGTCTCAGGTACCCAAGAAAGTTTTCTTGGCTAGTGTTGTGAGTGATGCCCTTACCCAATCTTTACCACAAAAACGGAAGGACCCTTGCTGTCCTACGATTTCTATTACTATTGGGGATAAGAACATCAACCGCGCACTATTAGATCTTGGTGCCAGTGTTAACCTGCTTCCGTACTCAGTATACGAGCAATTAGGTGTCGGAGAGCTGAAACCCACACACTGCACTCTCCAAATGGCCGACCGATCGATCACCCATCCTAGGGGTGAGCTAGAGGATGTGTTAATAAAAGTCGGGGACTTCATATTCCCCGTTGACTTCATTGTATTAGACACACAACCTGTAGCTAACCCCCGGAATCAAATTCCGGTGATACTCGGTCTCCCATTCCTTGCAACCTCAAATGCTGTGATCAATTGTCGCAATGCTTCGATGAACCTCTCTTTTGGAAACATGACGATTGAACTTAACATTTTTAGGTTGGGGAATCAGCCCGCCGAACCTAATGCTCATATACTGGACGTCTGCTCGATCCAGGAGATCACCCCAGAAGAATGTGAATTCGAGGAGTTTCTGTTTGATCACGATAATCTTAACGCCACTAGTGCGTTTCTCTTTGAACCTGCTGCTGTTTCTGCGCCTGACAACGACTACGAGTGTTTCACGTTTTCAAACGATCTTAGCCGCTCACAACCCGAGTTTGAATCTTTCGAATTTCCGGATGAGTTACCTGAACCATCCAACTCGGTCGCCTACACTCGTTTTGAACCTTTGCTGGAGTCCTTTGAGTTCGAAACCTTTGCACCAATCTTGCCTTCAATCGTTTCACCTCCAACGCTCGAACTCAAGCCTTTGCCGTCTCACCTTAAGTACGCTTACTTAGGTGAGAACGAGACCCTCCCTGTCATCATCTCGGCTTCTCTAGCTCCAGAGCAAGAGAAAGCCCTTCTTGCGGTCTTGCACGGCAACAGGCAAGCTTTTGGCTGGTCCATGGCGGACATCAAGGGGATTAGTCCCCTGATCGTTGAGCATCACATTCATCTGATGGATGATGCCAAACCAGCCTGGGATCCACGAAGACGTCTCAATCCAGTCATGAAAGAGGCTGTGAAGAAGGAGATCGTAAAATGTCTAGATAGTGGTATCATTTACCCTATCTCTGATAGCCAGTGGGTTAGCCCCATTCATGTTATCCCCAAGAAGTCGGGCATCACGGTCATCACTAACGAGGCGAACGAGTTAATCCCTACTCGCACCCAAACTGGGTGGCGAGTGTGCATTGATTACAGAAAACTCAACGCCGCAACGCGGAAAGACCACTTTCCGCTACCTTTCATTGACCAGATGCTTGAACGATTGGCCGTACACGAGTACTACTTCTTTCTTGATGGCTACTCCGTCTATAATCAGATTCCCATCGCCGAAAAAGACCAGGACAAGAACACATTCACTTGTCCTTTCGGCACGTTTGCATATCGTCGCATGCCCTTTGGGTTATGCAATGCGCCCGCTACCTTCCAGCGGTGTATGATGGGAATCTTCTCAGACATGGTGGAAAAATTTCTGGAGATTTTCATGGATGATTTCTCCATCTTCGGCGATTCCTTCAACGAGTGTTTGCTGCATCTTGACGCTGTCCTTACCCGATGTAAGGACAAGAATCTCACTTTGAATTGGGAGAAATGCCACTTCATGGTGCGCGAAGGTATTGTCTTAGGACATATCATCTCGCAAAATGGCATAGAGGTTGACAAAGCAAAGATTGAGGTCATTTCCAATCTACCTCCTCCCCGATGCGTCAGAGATATCCGAGCCTTCCTTGGCCATGCCGGGTTCTATAGACGGTTCATCAAGGACTTTAGCAAGATTGCTAGGCCCTTGACTCTTTTGCTGGCCAAGGATACGCCATTCGACTTCAACTCGAGCTGTGTGACTGCATTCGAGTCATTGAAAAGCTCACTCACTTCTGCTCCCGTTCTTTCTTTGCCTGACTAGACGCACCCATTTGAGATTATGTGCGATGCATCCGACTTTGCCATTGGTGCTGTTCTTGGACAACACATCAACAAGATGCCGCACGTAATCTATTATGCAAGCCGAACCCTGAACGACGCACAACTCAATTATACAACAACTGAGAAGGAATTCTTGGCTGTTGTATTTGCTTTAGAAAAGTTCAGGCCCTACCTCATCGGCTCTCCAGTCATCGTCTACACAGACCATTCTGCTCTGTGCCATCTTTTTGTGAAGAAAGATGCAAAATCTCGGTTAATACGTTGGATCCTCTTGCTTCAAGAGTTTGACCTTGTCATTAAGGACAAACGAGGATGTGAAAACGTAGTTTCCGACCATCTCTCACGACTTCCTTCTTCGCCTTCGCTTCCAATTCCGATCAACGACGTTTTCCCGGATGAACAGCTCTTGACTGTATCTTGCGAACCCTGGTTCGCAGATATTGTGAACTATTTGGCCACGGGATTACTACCGACTGAATGGTCAAGTCCGGATAGACTTCGCTTCTTATCCCAAGTAAAACACTTTTACTGGGATGAACCCTATTTGTTCAAGTACTGTCCCGACCAGATTATTCGTCGGTGTGTCCCTGACGAGGAATTCAAGAGTGTGCTGTCATTTTGCCACGATCAAGCATGTGGCGGGCATTTTGGCCCCAGAAAGACAGCTGAGAAGATCTTGCAATGTGGTTTCTACTGGCCACAACTCTTCAAAGACGCTCATGACTATTGCAAAACTTGCTCCCGGTGCCAACACTTGGGCCGGATATCCCGGAGGAACGAGATGCCGCTCCAACCGATCTTGGTTGTGGAGATTTTCGACGTTTGGGGGATAGATTTCATGGGGCCGTTTCCCAGCTCTTTCGGGAACTTGTACATCCTTCTCGCTGTTGATTACGTCTCTAAATGGGTCGAGGCTGCGCCCAGCCGGACTAACGACAACAAGGTTGTCGTTAGGTTTCTTAAAGAAAACATTTTCTCCCATTTTGGGCACCCCCGAGCGATCATTAGCGACAATGGAAGTCATTTCTGCAACAAGACTTTCGAGGCCTTGATGCGGAAATATTCCATTAATCATAAGCTCTCTACGCCCTACCACCCCCAAACCTGCGGGCAGGCCGAAGTTTCAAATCGGCAAATCAAGCAGATACTGGAGAAGACGGTTTCTAAGAACCGTAAGGATTGGTCGCTGAAACTCACTGATGCCCTTTGGGCATTTCGAACCGCTTATAAGACCGACCTTGGCATGTCTCCCTATCGGCTTGTGTACGGAAAAGCCTGCCACCTACCTGTCGAAATAGAGCATCGCGCATTTTGGGCAATAAAGGAGCTGAATATGTCTCTCGAGGATGCTGGCAGCCATCGGAAGCTGCAGTTGAACGAATTAAGCGAGCTCAGGGATGAGGCTTACGATAACGCGGTTGTCGTTAAGAATCGAACGAAGGTGTTTCACGATAAACACCTTTTGCGCAAAACTTTCGTACCTGGTTAGCAGGTACTGCTTTACGACACCCGACTTCACTTCCATCCAGGAAAGCTCAGATCTCGCTGGAAAGGGCTGTATTTTGTGCGGAATATGTATCCGCATGGCACTGTGGATTTGGAAAATCCAAAGGACGGTTCATTTTTCAAAGTGAACGGACACCGACTAAAACCGTACCTTAGCGCCGAACCAACAGAGGAGCTCCTGTTCTTACAGGAGCCGGTTTACCCTGCATAATCTTCCTCTGCCTACCTCCAAACTTCGGTTTTCCAGCCAAGAACAAGTGGACACTGTTCCAAATAAGTTTGGGGGTATGTATAAACCATTTTGTATATATTTGTGGATATTCTTTTTCTTTTTCTTTTCTTTAAAAACAAAAAAAAAATTGTATATCACTAACCGACAATTTTGACCCTTCAAATGATCTCTTCATGCAATGACAGTGAGGACACTGTCCAGTTTAAGTTTGGGGGTACGCTCGGTACGCATTTCTTACCTTCGCATTCATATGTATATTTTGCATCTGCATTTTTAAATCCAGAAAAATCTGAAAATTTTCTAAAAACACAAAAACTTTTCTGTCAAGTTAGCTAGTGGGAGGACTCTAATTCAACATTTCGACGGTTTTATTTGATAAAATAAGAATAACTAAATCTTATGTTTAGATTTTGAAAACCTGAAAGATAACTCTCCTTTGAAGTTAACTATAGCTGATATACGTCTTTACATCACACTCCACGTGTCGTGAGTTTTTGGAAATTAGATGACAAGTCTTTTATGTCGAAAAACTTTTAAATGGATCAATGATTTTCTGAGGATCAAATAGGTTTGTTCTGAAATAAGTAATATCAAGAATGGTTTATGAAGTGAGTGAATATGAAGGAATGTTATTGATGCCTTAATTGGAACTAAGTCTGAAAAATAACCCATCTGAAACTTGATTGGAATGATTACACACCGAACCCACTAAACACGTCTTTTATCCAAAAAAAAAAATAATTGAACTGCCGGTTATATCTCCGTTCGTATTAAATCATCATGATTTTCACGCCAAACTGTCTTTTGTTTTTGGACCTAGGTAACTTGAGTAATTAAGTCCGCTGGGGTGTTTCTACACCTAATGCCCTAAAACCAACTGGTTTGGATGCATTGGCCCAAAGCTCGCTAAGAAGCCTAGAAAGTCCAGATTAAAACAAAGTCAAGCAAGTGTTCTCTCCGAGTTAAAATTCCTAACGGTTCTTTGTGTGAGAATAATCTTGATAAAAGACAGGCTTTTATAAAAATTTTAGCGGAGATATGAAGGTTTTATTCTATGATAAAGACTATTGCACGTTCACAGAGGTGTGTATGAAATGATAACAAGAAAAAGGTGGAATGAAAAATAAGACCTAGTTTCCTGATAAAGAAGATAGAAATTCTGAAGTTGAAACTTTACTGGAAAACGAAACTTGAAAAATGCTTAACTCTTTATAAAACTTATGTGATCCTTTCAAAATTTTTATCTGGGCTTTATTGTGTGACATAATGACGTAAATCGATCATTCTAGAAACTTAACAACACTATTTTGCACTGCACGTAAAGACATATAAAATCTGTAGTTAAATAAGAAGCGAGGTGTGAAAAATAAAGGTTCGATAGTCTAGACTTAGGATAATAGAATTGTTATTTTCTGAAACAAAACTTTAGGGTTTGAATCCTTGTTATTTTACAAAACTAGCTTGACCGGATTTTGTGGGTAGTATCCGCTGAAAACGCTCAGGAGACAACACTCCTCCTATTAGGGACACCTAGAGGTTTAAACGGCTTGTTGCACATGCTCAGTGCAATCGTGTTCCCTGTGAAAGTGAGGTTAGGAAATTTTTTATGAATAAATTGGCTTTGCTCGGGACGAGCAAATGATAAGTTTGGGGGTATTTGTTCATATCACATTTTTGCATTTTTATACCGCCCAATTTTTATCACATTGCATAACGGTAGGTACTCTGGAGCCGTGTTTGCTAGTCAATTGCAGGATACAGGTTCTCGGCTCTAAACGGTGAAATTCATGGAAAAACACGACAAAATCCGGGTTCCTACCATTCACAGATAAAACACGGGTCTCCGCTCTTTATCCGTATGTTGCCACACACCAGTTTAAGAGACAAAATGGCAAATCAATGTCGTTTTCATGCACAAGGCTCAATGGCAGCACAAGATCCAAGAAATCTACACGGAGCTCGAGGAAATCATGACAAAAAGATCCACATCAAATCACCTTTTGCTCAACAGAAATTCTGGAAAATTCGTGAAGAAAATCTGAGAAAACACATATACCAGAATAAAGTACAGAGAGAACCAGGGAAGCACAAAAAACCGGAGGACCCAACTCCACTAAACGGCCGCGGAACCGCGGCCAATAGGGGGTCTAGGCCGCGGTTCCGCGGCCTTTTTGTCTTGTCGGCTGAAAATCTTTTAGGGGTATTTTGGTCTTTCTATGTACATTCAGAATATTGCCCTAGATTTCCTTTTCCCTGCCTATAAATAGCCCAGAACCTTGTGAAGCCAAGGGTGTGCATAATCTTATATTTTTCTAGGTTTATAATACTTGTTTCTTCTTCCTCTTCTCATCTCTTCTCCATTGAAAATCTTGTAGTGAGCTTTTGTGAGTGAAGAATGATGAATAAAGAAGAACCGTTTACTTATCATGCTTGTCTTGTTCTTTAGTTAACTTGTTAATTGTTGTAATTTTCATTTGTTAACTTAGTTGTTGTTATTTCTTGTTGTTTCTTTCTTCTCTCTTTTTCTTTATCCTTAAAACAACCATGATGCTTACGCTTGATCCTTGCCAAGGTGAGGTCGCAAATAACTAGTTGTTATCGTCTAATCTCTTTCTTTCTATCTTCCTCTTTTGTTTTGTTTCCTTTTCATTATGATGTGTGAGTAGTTTCATACTTGTTAGGGTAGGATAAGGGAAGTTTGAGAGAAGGAAATCTCTCTCACTCTTTTCTTGCCCAACATCTTAAAATCAACTCCCGTTAATTGAACCACAATCCGCTCCTTACGGCACCCTATCCTACATGATAGTGGTGATTCCGTAGTGAGACCGGTTGTGGTTTAATTAACCGGAGGTTATGGCTAAGAGCCAAGAACGGACGGACAAGCACCAAAAGGAAGAACTTAAGCGTTGGAAAGCCTAGCTTATACTCGCAAGTTCCTTCCTAGTCGTGCTAATCCCCGTTGTTGCCGATTACCGTAACACCGATATTAAGAGTGGCAACGAAAGAAGTGAGCGACTCCTAACTCAAACTAACCTAATCCTAACCCTAACAAGCTCTCTTTACATATCATTTTACCACTTAGATAATCACAAACAAAATCTGGACCTTCAGACTTAACTCGTTAAAACACATAGAAAAAGATTCCCATCTCCCTGCGGACGACCCGTACTCAACCGGCTAGCTACAAGCGAAACCGTCTTGATTGCGGTAATTAACTAAAACTTGAACACGCAGACTCTCTAACAATCAAGCGATACCGAGGAGGAAGAAGAGATAGTCTATTCGGGGCCGCCCTAATGCAACAGGCCGGGACCATCTACCCTTATTCTGGTCTTTGGCAGTGACTCTGAAGACGAAGTCAACGCACTGTTCTCGGTCCGTCCATCAGTACAGACCCTCACTGGAGATGATCAGAGCTTGCAAATCGCCATAGTTCCATGGCAGCACTACAGAGAGCTTGATGCGCTTGAGACATATAGTGTGCAAGAGCTGCAGACATTCTACGTCCCTCCCAGGCGAAGAGGTGAAAAGGCGATCTTATTCTATCGATCCACGGAGACTAAAGTCGAAAGAGAAGTCTGACATGGTCCCGATTTTGCGCTCGACAGGCTCCAACCCATCCGTCTGCCCAGATACTACACGGAGAGATTGAGAAGGTTATTAAGATGCCAAGGCGTACCTTTCAAACAGATTCCTCGACAAGCTCAGTTTTACAACAGAATTTGGAACGTCTCCGGAACTCAGCGAAAATTGCCCAAAGGAAAACTGGAAACAATTGGGCTTGGATATGTCCAGTCTAAGAAACGGGAGCAATTCCATGGCTGCCATGTCATACATGACCTTGATGAAGAAAGGGATGCTCTTTTAAAAGACGTTGACGTTGAATAAGAACGAGGTCCTGTCATAAAAATGCCGATTCCGTCGTTTGAAGAACAGATGGGCAAGCCAGTAAGGGAAGCGAGTCAAAAGGTTCGGAACGACCACAGCCGTGAAATGGCCATATGCGAGAAAGCCAAGACGCAACGTCTCCTTCAGCAGGCTACGGAGTATGACAATGCCCTTCACCGTCAGCCCGCCATGCATTCCCAAGATAAGAAAAAGGCCAAACGCGGAGGCAAAAACAAGTTAAAGAACGGAAAAAAACGTTCGACAATGGTGAAGCGGGTCCAAGAAGCCACGCGATCGAGAAAAGGTCAGCCGGAATCCATCGCTGATGAAGAAGATGGATCGGTATTATTCCTTCCCTCGAGACAAGACAAGGAAGATATTCAACCTCGTCGTGAAACATCAAAAGATTACGCTTCCGGAGTCCAAGCACCCCGAACAAGCAAACGAGGTCTATCAACCGGATTATTTCTCCTATCACCGAGCAATAGGACATCCTCTTGAAGACTGCTTCACCTTCAAAAACTGGGTCGAAGACCAATACCGACTCGGCAGGTTCGCTCTATCCAACAGTTGGAGGGTAGCCCTACCACAAAGGCATGCGACAAAAGCAACGTATATGGCGACAGTAGAACCAGACCAACATCGGTCTTGTAAACGATCTCGTACCTATCACGTGATAACGCTGTCGGAAGAAGGAAAGCATGAGAATATGGATGACCTCTCCTGGTGCTTCGAAAATGAGGATGAAGACGAGGTGATCTCAGAATTTCCGCCGGTGCCAAAAGAATTGAAAGATGGGATACACACTACGGAGGACAACCTAAAAAAAATCGACTTGGGGACGGCAAATGACCCACGGCCAACGTTCGTCAGTGAACTGCTGTCTAAAGAGTAGGTGGCTACGCTAAAAGATGTGCTCATATAGTATAAAGATTGCTTCGCATGGAACTATTCCGAGATGCCGGGGCTAGATCCAGAAATAGCAATGCATAAATTGGCGATATCTCCGGACATCAAGCCAGTCAAACAAGCACCAAGAAGAATGCGTCTCGAACTTGAAATGAGTATCAACGCCGAAGTCAAGAAGCTAATCGACTCCGGCTTCATCCAGGAAGTTCAATACCCCGACTGGATCGCCAACATTGTCCCAGTGATGAAGAAAAATGGGACGGTGCGCATCTGCGTGGACTTTCGGAACCTCAACAAAGCCTGTCCGAAGGATGAGTTTCCCGTACAAGTTACCGAGTTGATGATAGATAACACGTCCACGCACGAAGTCTTCTCCTTCATGGACGGATCATCGGGGTACAATTAAATAAAGATGCATCCCGAAGACCAGAAGCATACCGCTTTCCGGACTCCTCGGGTATATTCTGCTACAAAGTGATGCCTTTCGGTCTGAAGAATGCCGGCGCTACCTATCAGAGGGACATGACAAAGATCTTTGATGATATCATACACGAGATTGTCGAATGTTATATTGACGACCTCGTGGTAAGAAGCAAATCGCACGAGGAGCATTGGGAACATCTGAAGATAGTGTTTCAGCGCCTTCGGAAATACAACCTGAAGATGAACCCTCTAAAATGCACATTCGGAGTTTCCTCGGGAAAATTCGTAGGATTCATCGTACGACATCGAGGCATCGAAATAGACCCGTCAATGATCAAGGCGATTATGGAAATGCCTTCGCCCAGAACTTTCCAGCAACTACGGTCTCTCCAAGGAAAGCTCGCGTATATCCGGCGGTTCATAACTAACCTCTCCGGCAAATGCCGCCCCTACAGTCATCTAATGAAGAAGGGGACCCCGTTCGTTTGGGATCGTAAATGCCAAAGCGCACTGGACGAAATCAAGCAATACCTGAAGAATCCGCCGGTACTGACCGCCCCGGTCAAGGGAAATCCCCTCATCCTGTACACAACCGCCCTTGAAAGATCCTTAGGCGAACTATGGACACAGGAGAACGACCAAGGGAAGGAGAGAGCCCTCTACTATTTGAGTTGAGTTCTCCTGGGGGCAGAAAAAAACTACTCCCCTATCGTAAAACACTGCCTGGCGTTAATCTTCGCTATAACGAAGCTTCGACATTATGCTTTAGCGCATGAGGTCCATCTCATATCAAAAGTGGATCCTCTCAAATATTTGATGTCAAGAGCCATACTAACGGGACGGCTCGCTAAATGGGCTCTACTCTTAATGGAATTCTCGATAACATACCGACCTCTCAAGGCAGTGAAAGGCCAGGCCATCACCGACTTCCTCGCTGAGCATCCGATTCCTGCCAATTCATCCCTAGATTGCGAATTTCCAGACGAGCATGCGTTTGACACGATCGACGGGGAGAGAGGAGGGAGTGATACCCGATGGGAACTCTACTTCGATTGGGCATCTTCCATGAAGAAGTGAAAGTACAGCTCCCCCATAATCAAATCTGGGGTAGGCCTCATCTTCGTGACTCCATAAGGAGGGATAATGCGCTTTGCCTTTTCCTTAACGGAGCCAAGAACAAACAACGAAGCGGAATATGAGGCCTTGATAGCAGGTCTTGAGATCGCTATTGACATGGGAATCGAAAACCTCCTCATAACGGAGACTCCCAGCTGGTCGTTAACCAAGTAAACGGTGACTATCAGAAGTGCAAGCTAGAGTTGGTAAAATATGGCAAAAGAGTGCAAAAGTTACTAACTCAAATTCCCTCCTACGTCTTGGAAAGCATACCGCGTACAGAAAATAGCAAAGCAGGCGCATTAGCCAAACTCTCTAAAGAACTGGCTGACGAAAACCTCGATGACGTGAGGATCATTGTATAAAGCCGTCGGGTTCTTGCACCAGCAGAAATGTCTCCGTAGTTGTCTGAAGAAAAGGAAGAGACCAAGCAAATAGCCCTGCAAATAGAGGATCAAGAAAAAGCTAAGGATTGGAGAGGAGCCTTCATAGACTACTTCAAATCCCTTCGAACATATGAAGATGCATCCTCAAGACATCAGCTCATGAAAAGAGCTCTGGCTTTCGCCTTTGTCAATGATACTCTATATAAGAGATCGTTCGACTCTCTATGGCTGAGATGCCTGGGACCGAAAGAAGCAAGGAGAGTCGTCCAAGAAACTCACGACAGACTCTGCAGTTCTCATCAAGCCGGGCCAAAGATGAAGCTGAAAATTAAAAGAATGGGCTACTATTGGCCCACGATGATTCAGGACTGCCTTGAATACGCGAAGCAGTGCCACACATGCCAAATTCATGGAGACTTCATCCACCAGCATCCAAACCCGCTACACCCAACAGTGGCTAGCTGGCCGTTCGAAATGTGGGGAACCGATATAATTAGGCCCATAGAACCAGCGTCATCCAAAGGACATCGGTTCATATTGGCGACAACTGATTACTTCTCTAAGTGGGCAGAAGCTATACCGCTAAGAGAAGTGAAGACGGAAAACATCTTCCATTTCTTCAAGACACACGTCATCTATCGGTTTGGCACTACACGACGGATTATCTCCGATAACGGGCCGGCCTACAGATGTCACAGAATCAGCCACTTCGCATAGCAACATAACATAGACTTGAGATACTCTTCGGTCTATAATCCCCGAGCTAACAGTCTAGCTGAGGCTTTCAACAAATCCTTGATAAAGATCATAAAGAAGACGGCATCCAAAAATAAAAAGGACTGGCATGGGAGACTGCATGAAGCTCTCTGGGCGTATCGAACTACATTCAAAACGGCTACGAATACAATGCCGTATGCATTGGTATTCGGCGCCGAAGCAGTACTCCCCTTGGAGATAGAGCCCCCCTTTCTACGAGTGGCAGTTCATTACGAACTAACAGATGAAGAGAATGCTAATCTTCGGCTTGAGGAGCTCAACGCCCTCGATGAAACTCGTCTCATGGCGCAGCAAACCTAGAAGCTTACAGAGCAAGGATGACGTGCTCATATAAAAGATTGACTAGGTCGAGAACATTCCGCCAAGGCGAACTCGTGCTAGTCGTAAAAAAGACCTATGATCCTTAATCGTGCCAAACGAGGGAAATTCGAGCCAAACTATGAGGGCCCGTACATCATAGATAAAATCTACCAAGGTGGGGCTTACTTGCTCATGGATATGCATGGCGAAAGACCCTTCCGGCCAATAAACGGCCGATTCCTTAAGAAATACTACGCCTGACGAGTCATGGCCCAGGTTAATGATAGATAACGACGCTTGTGTCTGCTCGCTGTTTTCCTGAGTACCAAACACTGTAAGTGCTATCTGGAAAAAACTTCACCGCAAAAACTAGCTACGGACCGAAACGTCCTTAAACTAACAATGGACCGCAATGTCCTAAAACTAGCTACGGACAGAAACGTCCCTAAACTAACAATGGACCGCAATGTCTTGAAACTATCTACAGACCAAAACGTCTTTAAAATACTACAAACCGCAGCATCCTTAGGCTAACGCAGCAAAAAACACGGTACGTCCATAAGCGAAATGGGTACGGATGAAAACCCGAAAGGGCTCCGTGAGTAAAAACAGCAGGGCTATCGGCGAGTTTGTGAAAACCCGAAAGACCGCAGACTCGTAAAAGAAATTCATGCACACTTGCGAGGTCCTCTCGATCTTGTAAGGAGAAAATACCTGCGTGAGATCCTTACGACTCACAAGGGATCAACACACTTAGGGATCCCCACGATTCTTAAGGAGAAATTACACTTACGAGATCCTGACGACTCGTAAGGAGAATCCCCTTATGAGACCCTCACGGCTCATAGGATTCAAAAGCCTCAAGCTACAGTGATCTGAACCTGTTCTTAAGCCATCACATTCCCCAGATTTCCCTACAAACGGTTCAATATTGACCCTTGTATACAATCCACGGGCACAAATAAACGTCTCTCCCACCAAGTTCCACCAATGGCGCGAAATGTCCTCATGTGGTGAACGACACTTGTAAGTCCTCTCGACTTATAAGAAGAAAACACTCTTGTAAGATCCTTACGACTTATAAGAGAATACGGACTTAAGAATCCTCACGATTCCTAAGGAGAAAACGCACCTATGAGATCCTCATGACTCGTACGGAGAAACACCTTTATGAGACCCTTACGCTCATGAAGTCAAAAGCCTTAGTCGAAAGGATCCTAACTCTGTTTGCTAAGCCACTTTTGTTCGAATCGACGAAGTCAAATGATGATTCGCTCCTGGCAATATCCTAGTTGTAGCGATGCCGATGCCTAATCGGTAACAAATTCCAAGTCCTTTCACGGCAAGTGATGATTCGCTCTTGGCAATATTCCAGTCGCGGCGATGCTGATGCTAAGATTGGTATCAGATCTCAGGTCCATACTCGCAACAAAATCAGCGAGCCAAAAATACAAAAAATATATATAGCCGTAATGATTGGGCAACTCGCAATAAAAAGCAGCGAGTAAAAAGAAAAATAGCCTAAATGATTGGGCACCGCGAAAAATAGCCGATATAATTGGGCAATCGCGACTTTCACGATATAAAAAACTGAAATGATAGAGTATCGCGGAAGGAAATTAAAAAAAATGAAAGAATGAAACTTTTGCCTTACAGGCGAGTCCATATTTACCCCTGTATACAATCCATGGGCATAAACGAAAAGGGAACCACATTTCCCAACAGACTCTGTCATAGGGAGAGTCAGATCTCGACAGCAGCATCTGCATCACAGAAGATCAACGCGGTGTTCCTTCCCGACACCGCAGAAAGTGGAGCAAGTCAGCCAATGACCTCCCTGCCAGAACAACGCTCCGTCTCGGAAACAAGTCAGCCAATGACCTCCCTGCCAGAACAACGCTCCGTCTCGGAAACAAGTCAGCCAATGACCTCCCCGCCGGAACAACGCTCCGTCTCGGAAACACGTCATCCAATGATCTCCCCGCCGGAACAACGCTTCGTCTCGGAAACAAGTCAACCAATGACCTCCCCGCCGGAACAACGCTCCGTCTCGGAAACAAGTCAACCAATGACCTCCCCACCGGAACAATGCTCCGTCTTGGAAACAAGTCAACCAATGACCTCCCCATCGGAACAACGCTCCGACCCGGAAACAAGTCAACCAATGACCTCCCCGCCGGAACAACGCTCCGTCTCGGAAACAAGTCAACCAATGACCTCCCCGCCAGAACAACGCTCCGTCTCGGAAACAAGTCAACCAATGACCTCCCCGTCGGAACAACGCTCCGACTCGAAAACAAGTCAGCCAATGACCTCCCCGTCGGAACAACGCTTCGTCTCGAAAACAAGTCAACCAATGACCTCCCCGCCGGAACAATGCTCCGTCTCGGAAACAAGTCAACCAATGACCTCCCCGCCGGAACAACGCTCCGTCTCGAAAACAAGTCAACCAATGACCTCCCCGTCAGAACAACGCTCCGACCCAGAAACAAGTCAGCCAATGACCTCCCCGCCGGAACAACGCTTTGTCTCGGAAATAAGTCAGCCAATGACCTCCCCGCCGGAACAATGCTCCATCTCGGAAACAAGTCAGCCAATGACCTCACCACCAGAATAACGCTCCGTCTCGGAAACAAGTCAACCAATGACCTCCCCACCGGAACAATGCTCCGTCTTGGAATCAAGTCAACCAATAATCCCTCGATTCGTCTCGACTCGTAGGGGAAAGCCTTAGGTAATGGGGATAAGGACCCGTTTCCTAAGCACTAGGGCCCTGCAAGTCGGACCAAGATGGGCCATTGCATACTATTCACGGGCCACACTTTCCAAAGTCGAATCTCGACAAGGAGGGAAACAACCACTTACGAGTCCTCTCGACTTGTAAAGGGGAAAAATTTTCTTGTGTGATCCTTACGTCTATCGAGAGAAAATACACACTTAGGAATCCTCACGATTCCTAAAGAGAAAATACACCTACGGGATCCTCTCGACTCGTAGGGAGAAAAGTCTTTATGTGACCCTCACGGCTCATGAAGTTGAAAAGTCTTAGGCGGCAGATCTGAACCTGTTTCCTAAGCCGTCGTTGCCCTGCAAGGAGATTAAGATAGACTATCTACAGAACGCATTTGCTAAAAAGGACACGCCAATATGAAATAAAATATGCCTTTTATTCAGGAATTCAAATGAATACAGGATACATCGCATTAAAGAATCAAAAGTGAATGCATGTTATTCACCAATTACAAATTTTCAATCAATATATATATATATATATATATATATATATATATATATATATATATATATATAAACGACTGCTAAGAAGGAGGCATCTTCAATAAGTCACCAAGACGCTCGCGCACTCCTCTCAATCCCTTCTCATGGTCAGCCACCGCGGCCAGCTCTGCTTCAATTTGAGTTCGCTGCTGCGAGCAGGACGAAAGCTTTTCATCAGTTTCTAGCATGGCAGCTTCGCAGTCCTGTACAACACGCTCCGTAGAGTCAAGCGTCCGTCTCAGCGTCAACCCATTCGAAATGCATCGTTGGAGATTGTCGAAGACAACTTTTAACTGCGCAGCATTCGCTTCAACCTGGGCACGCAACCGGGCAGATTCGCTTAAAACTACTTCATGTTCCTTTCGCCTCAGGGTTACCTCTTGTTCAAAATGGTGGATGAAAGGAACACTACTCTCGACCCACGCAACCCGCTGGGAGTTCAAAACTAATACTTTAGGAGCAAGATGCTTGAGCTCAATCTCGTGTAGGCAAGCCTCGATCTTTCTACAGTAATTAACCCAAGACTCGACGAAACCTTCATCATGGAAGTTCACGAGCGTCGCCAGCATAGGATTAACCTCAGCAGCAAAATCTGCAGCGGATGCGAGAGCCTCGGCGTCAAGATCCTCGATGAATTCGCCAAACATTCGCCAGCTATTCGCAGCGCCCCTGAAAGATGGGCGTTTAGCAATGGGCCCTGCCGGCATTGGGATGCGAGACTCAGAGGGAGATAGAGCCGGTGCGATTGCTTCAAAACAAATTATGGTCAAATGTCGACTCAGGAGGTAAAGAAAATACACGAGCGATGGAGTCTACTATACCGGCTGTGGCAGGTGGCAAAATTAGGAGTACCGGAGGCACGGCTATTCTCTCGTCCCTTCCTCCGATCCGTGACGCTGCGATCAATACAAGGAAGACTTAGCAACAATACATCTATTCATAAAAGAAAAAAGGAGACAATAGCTGAAGGATATACTAACCAGTACCAGGAGGCAGAATGACTTTCGACTGGAAGGAGAAATGCGGGTTCAGCACCTGATATAGATAGTAAAAAAGGACTCCTGCGAAGTTGTCATAATATACTGTCAATATAAGGAGGATGGTACCCACAGTGAAACCGATGAGTCACAAAACCTATACCTTCCAGCATTTCAGAGAATATAGGAGAAGGTGAGGGAACAACAGCCGTCATGGCGGCGACCGGAGGTGCTTCAGATGGCACAATCTCAGCACTTACAAACAAAATATCGTCAGAGGAAGCAGAACGAGATTGAGAAATAGAAGAGAACAGTGACCCAAGACTTACTTGATGGGTCATCAACCAAAACCGCGACGGAAACATCACCAGGCGTAGCGGCTTCTTCGCTCTACCTCAAAGGAGTAGTTTTTGCACCTATGGCTTCATCCCCTGATTCAAAGAGGGCCGTCGTGACGCTTGCGATACCCGCCAATACTAGAGAGCCACACGGGGAAAGAGCGGCGGTCTGGACAGTCCCAGATTCCAGAGGGGGGATAGCTGCTTCGGGCACGATAACCGCCAGGGTATTGCCCATCATCCCATCGCCAAGACTTGGACCTGCAGAAATTGCATATGTCAAAATTCAAAAATCAAGTTCTAATAAAAGAATCAGCGTCATGTTACCTTAGACCAGCTTTTCGGTTTCTTCTTGAGCTGCGCGTGCGACCTGTCTATGGGCGGTAGACAACGCGGAGGGAACATCCGCCGAAGGAGTATCAGGAAGCGTAATGATGCTTGAGCCTGCACCCACACCTTATGCTTCCTACGCTTCCTTTCGGTCTGAGAAGTAAGAAGAGATCTCCTCAAGACCTCTGATAAGGGGACGTCGTCGTCCGAACCAAGCTCTACCTCTGGAGCCGTTACGGCGTCCTTCATCGGCTGCTTCAACAAAGCCTCCTGCGGAAACGTTGGGAGAGCTGGGGCCACAACAGCTGACTCCGGAAGTTTTGCCGCATCGCCGCTCGAGATCGGCGCTACACTTGAAATAACTCGAGTCGAGGTAGTCCCTGCAACAAGATGAAAGAAAGGGTCAGAGCACGAATAAAGAAAGGAATAAAGGCATAATGAACGAAATTTTACCAAGGCCTAAAGAAGCGTGGAGGCTCTTTTCCTCTTCGAATGTCTTAAGGGAAGCCACGAGAGCCTCTTCGGCAGAAATATCTGTTGGAGAAGAAAGCGTCAGTAGAAGCATAATAAAAGAAGATAGCCGCGGAAGAATGTAACTGAAGTATACCTGACTTCGTGATAGTGATTAATGCCGCTTCATCGCGAGCCAGTCGCCCGGAAGCCACAAGGGTAGCCTGGAGATCAGTATCATCCACAGGCGCCATAAATAAACCCTCATTGGTCCCATACTCGCACAGACCCTCGCTGTAAGGAGCATGTGGCTCCTGGCCAAATATGACGTCGGCAGAAAACAACAACTTCTTCTTTTTTTACGAGCCAGCGCTGGCAGCCGATGACAAGAGCTTGCGTTTAACGGGCATTTTTTGGGCGGCGGGTCCCGCTTTCTATACCAACGCCAGACTCTGGGGACGCTGCAGCTACCGTTTCTACAGGAACACGGGGTAGAGGCTTCTCAGGAAAGGCGCGCAGGACCGCAACCGCAGCATCTTCTCTTAAGGAAGGACCAACAGTGATCCGTCGTTTTAAGGGGACAGCTGGATTGCCGGCAGGGAATGCACCCTTGCGATCGAGCAGTAACCGCCTTTCTTCCCTAATAACAGCACCCGTCGCATGCTGGTACCACGCCACGTATGCGTTCGAGGCTTTCAGATCATAGCTTGGATCACTGATGAGAAAGTTAGATCCGGTATTTAGCCGCATGAAGTGGTGCAGCACGCTGCGGATACCCTCTTCCGTAGCAACCAGCTCAGCTAAAAAAGCCTCAAGCGGGACACCCTGATCGTAACTCAACCGTTGAGCAAAACGGTGTGGTTGTACCTCATGAACATCGCCGAGTCATTCTATCTGAACACTAAAAAGCCCGACCTGATTGAATACAAATGCAGAATCTCTTGAACCTTCAATGTAGTAGCCCCGTCTTTGAAGG
The DNA here is from genome assembly GCA_030015575.1 of Agapanthus africanus. NCBI lineage: Eukaryota > Viridiplantae > Streptophyta > Magnoliopsida > Asparagales > Amaryllidaceae > Agapanthus > Agapanthus africanus. Next base: position 91,152,496 of record CM057337.1, read on the forward strand.
TATCGTGCAACAGCTGCACCGTTTTAGTGGATTCCTTGCCGATGGTTAAGACCTTATCGACGAAGGTCATGCTATCCCCGACTATAAGCGGGCGAAGGACCAAACCCCGAGCCTCTCACTGTGACGGATCTAAAGCAGAAGCGTCAACTAGAAACATAACCCGGGTGAAATTATAACTGTCATAGAAACGGGGCCGTTTGTGGACTCCAAAAGCGCCGTGCACATACAGCTCGATCCACGACGTGAAATAATGCAGTGGGAGATATACGAGCTGTACCCCCGACTAAGTGGTGTCAGCCGCTAAGCGTAGGCCATGATACAGGTGAGCCAACCCAGGAATTCCGATGGCCACTTGCATCCAGGCAACCATTTGGTGAGCCGGATAGAAGACGGTTGGACTTATATAGCGAGGGTGCATTGGGAGCATAAACCAGCTTAACCATAGCCCGAGGAACCCCAAAGAGAACGTCTTTTCATCGACATCTGAAGCCGCGAGCTCTGCAAAGGGGACGACCGAGGTGTCTGGGATGAAGAAATTCCTTTGATCCGCTTCCGCTGTCGGCTGGTTGTCCAAGCCAAAACCAAAAGGATCGTCAAGCTTAGAGAATTTCACAGCTTGTTTTGACAAGACTTCCGGGCGAAGAAAGCGGGCGATGAAATCTGCGAAGCTGACTCCCTGCCCTCCGGACTCGAGAAACAGACTCTCGTAAATATTCAACACCTTGATTAGACCCGGGAATCGATGTTGAATAGCATTCTCCGGAGTGAGACCCGTCACCACTGATTTGGTGGTGAAGATGTACTTGTCAGGGGGAAGTATTTCCTCGTAATGTTCCCCTCTGACGGGTAGGCCCAAAATTTCTGCAAATTCCTCCAAGGAAATCAAAACCTTCCTGTCCGATAAAACAAAAGTGTGAGTCGGGGTGTTCCACTGTTCCAAGAAAGCCTTGACCCATCATACGTGAGGCGCGGGATACTGGAAAAGAGACGCGTAGATAGCAGAGTACAACCCAAGCTTCAGCAGCTGCGACTTTTTGGCCGACAAGATGTATCGAGCCCATTGCAAGTATTGTTGGAGGTAGTGCCCTCAGAGTCAATTATTGGATCACAGGCACGTGATTGCAATGATTGAGGGAGGACCTATCCCGGTAGGACAGTCTTACTCGAGATGATAGTTTGCTATCTGGTTTACCTTTGTCATCGTGTACTGCTTTAGGTGACATGACATGTCGCTATTGCACGTTGATAGAGCCCCTAGGATTCTTGCTTGACTGCCGGCAGTATGAGGGCGATCATATAAGTGAGAGCTGGAGTCTACAAGCACATCCTTAAAAGGTCCCTAGTCGTGGGAGTTTCGAGACAGGGCATCGATTCTCCAGAGTAGACTAGTGTATACAGTCGAGACCCCGACGAGGGGCGGTGGCCGGTCTCACAAGCCACTGGTGTCAGTTGGTTCACCTAAGATGTATACAGGTGCTCATTGGGTTATGAGTACACCGGACAGGACTCGCCGGGAACATGCTAGTTGGTCTTATACCTGACGTCAGATAGCAGTTCCCTGGTGACATGTGTACAGGTTAGTTCATCGACCTGGGGATCGTCATTTGTCTCGTGTGAGTTCCCACTGTGCTTTGATTACTACCCTACCACGGCTCAAAGGAGTCGTGCAAACAGGTTTTAGTTGGGTACAGTCCCGAGCCACATGGAGGCAGTGAGCGGATCTTCGGGGGTTTCGTCTCTCCCGGTATTGGGGGTGAGGTCGCGCTGTGTCTAGGAGAGCCATTACACGAAGACCTTGGCCAAGGCAGGAGATTTACTGGTAGGTATTCCAGTAGTATCTCAGGGTGTTCTGGGCTACACTCCGACACGACTTGTACCGCTTTTGGGGGTCTGACTATTACCAACCCCCTAGGCCCGCCATGCGATACTCATAGACGAACGGACCGGACTGTACGGATATTGTCACTGACAGGCTCAGTAGGGTGTCAGGATGAGTTCGCTCATCGACGTCCCTTTTGGTCAATAGCTGGTGGTCCGTCACGTATTGGCTTATACCTCTGACGTGCTTGTGGTTAAATCCACAGCCATAGTATTGACGAGTCTTTAGAGTCCACCACACTTTCAGTTACTCAAGCTTTCGGGCGAAACGCTGTAGAGGCCGTATGGAGATATGGCAGGGTTCGATCAGATACGTGCGGTATTGCACGGATCGTGATCGGACGGTTTTTACTAGCCGGCTTTGGCTTAAGCCGGATCCTAGTATAGTACAGTGTAGTTTTGTCTCTTTACATTTGTATTTCGGTCGAAATACAAATGCGGGTGTGTATGCACAGTATCGGGGTTTTTCCTGTAATTTATTACGGGACCAGTTTTCTGGAGTTGCCAGTTTGCATTCCGTTCCGGCCGGTTTTCCTTTGTTCTTTCCCGGCCGGACTTTTCCGATGGAGGGTGTTATTTGCAGTTTGCAAATAATATTTAGGAAGGGGGTTTCTTGCAAAAGTTTGATTATGAAATCCTCTTTTCTATTCTTGCATTTATTAGGATTTGATAGAGTATGGTTTGTGTTTTGAGTGGAGTGATGGCCGGCCACTGTTGGATTATTTAATGGAGTGTGCTGGTTTCTTTTGATAAGGATGTCTTGATAAATTAATATATTTTGATATGATGGCAGGGGGTTATTTTTTTGAAAGTGCTGGAGTGAATGAGAAGTGAGATGAGGATTAATTTTTTAGTGCTTGCATTCATTTTATTTTTTCCAGTGAGCTCCAACAATGGGATTCTGGCCGAGCTCATTTTCAGAGTGCATGCTCATTTTCTCTTTAGCATCCATCAATTGAAAATCCTTGTGCATAAGTTTCTCCATCATGGCAACTCCTTCAACCCCAATAGAGACAATAGCTCACTACACATTCTACAGCATATCTTGGGCACGTCGACTAGCCAGCTTCGTGCCCGAGTTGCCTCGGCATTGAGGTGGGAGCCCGTAAAAGATACAGGCGATGTGGTGCCCTTCCGGCGAGGAGGCGACGACCGGATTTTCCGCAGGAGATCGGGACGACGAGGAGAAGACCGGAGGACTCGGATCACTCGGTATATCTCTAACCCGTCTTGTAGTTAGCTTAGACTTGTTAATGGTTACGATCCGGGTGTTTAGTGCGCGGTGGTGCCGGTTTGCTAAGTCCGCAAAAATTAAAGTTTATCACCGTTTCCGCGTTGGCCGTCGGATTGACGGCCGGGGCGCCGCCGTGCACTTACAGTGGTATCAGAGCCTCGCCATTAACATAGTCTAGCTTGGTGTAATGTGTTTTACGTTTCCGATCGAACAAAATCCCGAAACCGCATTTTTCATGCACATCAGTTTCTGTCGAATTTTTTTTGAGTCCAAAAATTTTTCAGGTCGTCTCAGAATGATGTGCAGGGAGTTCTAAGCACACTGAAAATTTTTGGTGAAGTGATGATTCCGTACGACCGCGGAAGGGCGGCCTAAGCCCCTCATCGGCCGCGCTTCCGCCGCAGGAATAAGACTTCAGTTCATCAATTTTTTTTCAGTGGGCTTGTGGGCTTAAAATATGGGTTTTGGAATATTAAAATTGGGCCCAGGTTTTCTGTGAGTGCTACAGTTTTGATTGGGGGCCCACTTGTTAATTTTTGGTCAATCAGAAAATTTTAAACACATTTTTCACAGTATTTACATTATATCTGCGACCGTGAATGTCACTCGATCGGTAAATCCGGTCTAACTGCTATAGCCCGGTTAGACGGATTTGCGAACGTGACTTTCACGTTGATGTTCTGTTTTTGCTGTGATGTTGCGGATCGGTCGTGGGGGATAGCCTGGATGCAATGCTAGTACAGTTTTGTTGTATTATGTACATTTGATATTGCGGGGCGAGCGTCCGACATGTGGACTGCCGTCACTGCCTGTTTGTATTATTATTTTGGGGCACGACCTGGTTGCGGTCGATGTACCCGTTGTATGTATATTTTACTTTCTGTACTAGGATTGCCCCGCGGAGGGGTGCACGGATAGCCGGGTTCTGGAGGGCAACAAGCCCGCATCTCATGGCATTGAGACGGAGGGGGCTTCAGTCCAGGATTGGCGGGCTATTCGCCGCACTCGTAGGGGGTACAGGTTGACCCAGGAGGGGTGCCCAAGTTACCGGATTCCGTGAAGTGCTGGGTGGTCCATTCACGTTGCTGAAGGGGTCTGCCTCGCTTCAGGTTTTGGCGGGTAACTTGCCGCGCCCGTAGGGGTCTAGGATTTCATTGCACAGGCTATCCACACGACCAGGGGAACGTCGGGTTTCAGTAGTGGCTCTGTGAAACCCGAGGATCCCAGATATCTGTTTTGTTCTGTGATGCTGTACATTTCTATGATGTTGCATTTTATTCACGCCTTGAGCGAAATACTATATATTGGTATATATATTAGTAGATGTTGTATATGTTTTTCATCCACGCTAGTCCAGTCCCCGCTCTGCCGTTAGTTAGCTAACCTAACAGGTGATGACGGGACCCAGTGGCGAATGCAGATGGCATATACGTACGTCAGTATATTTTCGTTCTTTGTGGTGTGATCAATTGATGGGACTGCATTGATTCGGATCAATGCAAGTTAAAACAAACCTAATCTGATGTTGTTGGAACACTTTTCAAAAAGCTGTTATTGCAAGGACGTTCACTTTTGTTTTGCATCGTGGTATTCATTTGGAATATCCTGCTCCTCAGTCGACGAAGCAAGGGCCGAGATCCCTTCACTGGGAGTGACCCCTTGGACAAAAGTTTGCGTTAGGGCATTAACTTCACTATAGCCGATTACTTTTGCTTTGCACCGTGGTATTCAGTTGGAATATCCTGCACCCCATTCTACGGGGAAAGAGCCGAGATCCCTTCACCGGGAGTGACCTCTTTAGCAACAGTTTTCGTCACTATATTTTCAAAAAGCTATCCGTTCCTTCGACGATATCAAGTTCATTACGTTAAAGGTTTTCGCCAGAAACCATTCGTAGCCCTCCGTCATTTCAGTTAAATATTCGGTAGTATTCAAGCTATGTATTTTGACCTCACGCCAAGGCATAGTGATTGGCAGCTGCCGGGTATTTATCTGTTGCATAGATAGATGCGTTGGTTTGGGACAGTCGTACTACTATTTTGGCCTACGTCAAGGGTATGTACGGGTGGATTCAGATTAACCTGGATAATGACGGGCAGAACTTGACATGTGACTTATGATATTTTGACCTCACGCCAAGGTCATAAGAGCATGGGGCAGAAATTACATCGGGAGTTTCAAAAGAACTGAAACTTGCCAGATATGCGCATACCTTCTGGAGTGTGATACCGTGAGCGGATTCCGTCACGTTATCATGCGATGAGAGTTGGATCCCGATTCCCACTGATGAGTTGGTTTACTCCTCGGGTGACCCCGACTAATTCTTCTTTCAGGTTTGGAGGAGAATTTGAGGTACAGTGGGAGGTTTCCAGATTAGATAAATTGGTAACCATTCTGATCTAGGTTAGAGTGCACGCTGAGTGTTTCTTTTCTCTCTCTCTCTGGCAGCGACCATTGACCCGACCCTAAGACTATGACTCAGTGACCAAGTTGACCGAATCTACTTAACACTGGCTTTTGGATTGTCAGAGTTGCGAACCTCATTGCCACTCCTACTTTTACCCTTTTCTCCGGGACACCCCGTATTGCTACGAACGTCCACTTCCATTGGACAAAACCATCGTATGGTTAGATACGAACTCGAAGGAATTCGAGGATGGTTTCCGGTTCTGGAGAAAACGAATAGGATTATTCAGTTGTCTTTCCTTTTCACCTTCTCTCAGGTTGCGAGTACTCCTTGGTTTAGGAGTAGTACACCTATTACGCAAATTGGATAGTCTTCTTCCAAACCATAGGCTGGTGCCGACCGGTAGGGAATGAAGAAAACCAGTTAGCCTAAACGGTGTACAGAAGGTATTAAGTTCAGACAAAACAAGGGATTAGTAAGAGAGCAAAGTAAATTGCGACTGCTATTCACGACCGAACCAAGTATTTCTTCGCCAATCCTAAATCACCTTTGTATTTCTCCAGGACACTCCGTATCACTAAGAAGATCCCATTTTATTGGATAATCCATCGTATGGTTATATACGAACTCGAAAGGAACTTGTTCCAGTTCGGGGATGGATCCTGGTTCAGGAGAAATAGGAATAAAGTACATTCAGGTGTCTTTTATCTTCACCTTCTCTCGCATTGCGAGTGCTCCTAGGACTAGGACAGTACACCCATTATGCTTATTGGATAGTCTTCTTCCAAACCATAGGCTGGTGCCGAACGGTAGGGAAGGAAGAAAACCATTTGGCCCAAAGGGGTGTACAGAAGGTAATGACTAAAGACATATGAAGGGATTTGGAGAGGTGGCAAAGAATTATACGGTTATAGTTGTGAATCTGGATAATGGTAGAGGCATTACTAGGAATACCAGGATACCCCATCGAAACATTTCAATGTTTCAGGTTCAACTGTGTACTGTTAAAAGAAAACTGATTTCCCGATTGGACACTTGCTCCAGGGTATGTATTTACCAGGTAAGATTCTCACATCTGTATGGTTTTACAGATGATGAGTGGGAGTAAGTGTTGGAGATAGTGCCCTCAGAGTCAATTATTAGGTCACAGGTACGTGATTGTAATGATTGAGGGAGGACCTATCCCGGTAGGACAGTCTTACTCGAGATGATAGTATGCTATCTGGTTTACCTTTATCATCGTGTACTGCTTTAAGTGACCTGACATGTCGCTATTACACGTTGATAGAGCCCCTAGGATTCTTGCTTGACCACCAGCAGTATGAGGGCGATCATATAAGTGGGAGCTGGGGGTCTACAAGCATATCCTTAAAAGGTCCCTAGTCGTGGGAGTTTCGAGACCGGGCATCGATACTCCATTAGTAGACTAGTGTATACAGTCGAGACCCCGTCGAGGGACGGTGGCCGGTCTCACAAGCCACTGGTGTCAGTTGGATCACCTAAGATGTATACAGGTGCTCATTGGGTTATGAGTACACCGGACAGGACTCGCCGGGAACATGCTAGTTGGTCATATACCAGACGTCAGATGGCAGTTCCCTGGTGACATGTGTGCAGGTTAGTTCATCGACCTGGGGATCGTCATTTGTCTCGTGTGAGTTCCCACTGTACTTTGATTACTACCCTACCACGGCTCAAAGGAGTCGTGCAAACAGGTTTTAGTTGGGTACAGTCCCGAGCCACATGGAGGCAGTGAGCGTATCTTCAGGGGGTTCGTCTCTCCCGGTATTGGGGGTGAGGTCGTGCTGTGTCTAGGAGAGCCATTACACAAAGTCCTTGGCCAAGGCAAGGAGATTTACTGGTAGGTATTCCAGTAGTATCTCAGGGTGTTCTGGGCTACACTCCGACACGACTTGTACCGCTTTTGGGGGTCTGACTTTTACCAACCCCCTAGGCCCGCCATGCGATACTCATAGACGAACGGACCGGACTGCACGGATATTGTCACTGACAGGCTCAGTTGGGTGTCGGGGTGAGCTTCCTCATCGACGTCCCTTTTAGTCAATAGCTGGTGGCCCGTTACGTATTGGCTTATACCTCTGACGGGCTAGTGGTTAAATCCACAGCCATTGTATTGACGAGTCTTTAGAGTCCACCACACTTTCAGTTACTCAAGTTTCGGGCGAAACGCTGTAGAGGCCGTATGGAGATATGGCAGGGTCCGATCAGATACGTGCGGTATTGCACGGATCAGGATCGGACGGTTTGTACTAGTAGCCGTATAGGTATATGGCAGGGTTCGATCAGATACGTGCGGTATTGCACGGATCAGGAACGAACGGATATTACTAGCCGGCTTTGGTTTAAGCCGGTCCTAGTTTAGTACAGTGTAGTTTTTTGTCTCTTTGCATTTGTATCCGGACGGAATACAGATGCGGGTGTGTATGCACAGTATCGGGGTTTTCCTGTAATTTATTACGGGACCAGTTTTCTGGAGTTGCCAGTTTGCATTCCGTTCCGGCCGGTTTTCCTTTGTTCTTTCCCGGCCGGACTTTTCCGATGGAGGGGGTTATTTGCAATTGTGCAAATAACATTTGTGGAGGGGGTTTCTTGTAAAAGATTGATTATGATATCTTTGTTCTCTTTCATCCATTACTTGCTTTAATGTGATTTGAAATGAGTATGGTGTGATTTGAAATGAAGTATGGTGTATGTTTCCTTGACCTTGGATGTGGTCACCATTTTTTGATCCTACACTCACCTCCCTTTGTTTTTCCTTCCCACCAATTTCCTACTTGATTGGGCCGGCCACATTTTGGTGATAAAGAGAGAGAATGGTTCATATTTGTATGAGGAAATTTCATGATCTCATTTTTTACCTTGTACACATAACCTTCTCACCTCTCCAAAGTTCAATATTCATTCCTCCATCCAAAGGCAACAAACCCCAAAGAGACAAGTAGCCTCTACACTACACTTCCTACAGCATATCTTGGGCACGTCGAGTAGCCGGCTTCGTGCCCGAGTTGCCTCGGCATTGAGGTGGGAGCCCGTAAACGAAGAAGGCGATGTGGTGCACTTCCGGCGACGAGGAGGAGACGGGACTTTTCCGCAGGAGATCGGGACCATGACGAGAAGACCGGAGGACTTGGATCGTCGGTATATCTCTAACCCATCTTCTAGTTAGCTTAGACTAGTTTAATGGTTACGATCCGGTTAAAGTGCGCGGTGGTGCCGGTTTGCAAAGTCCGCAAAATTTAAGTTATTCACCGCTTCCGCATTCCGGCGTCGGATTGACGGCCGGGGCGCCGCCGTGCACTTACAGTGGTATCAGAGCCTCGCCATTAACTTAGTCTAACTTTGTGTAATGTGTTTGCATTTCCGATCGATCAAAAAGTTCCAAAACTGCATTTTACCCACGACAGTTTCTGTTGAAATTTTTCAGTCTCGAAAAATTTTTCAGGTTGTAAAATATTGATGTACTGGAAAATCTAAGAGTTCTGTAAAAATTTGACGAAGTAACTCCACAGTTGGAGCGCGGAACCGCCGCGAAAACCACCTTTGTGCGGCCCTTCCGCCGCGCACTATTCACATCACTTCACCATTTTTTTACAGAGGCCTTCTGGGCTTAAAATATGGGCTTTGGAATATTAAAGTTGGGCCAATTATTTCTGTGAGTGCTACAGTTTTCTTTGGGGCCCACTTGTTAATTGTTTGATCAATCGGAAATTTTTTAAACACATTTTTCACAGTATTTACATTATATCTGCGACCGTGAATGTCACTCGATCGGTAAATCCGGTCTAACTGCTATAGCCCGGTTAGACGGATTTGCGAACGTGACCTTCACGTTGATGTTCTATGTATTTGCTGTGATGTTGCGGATCGGTCGTGGGGGATAGCCTGGATGCAATGCTAGTACAGTTGTGGTTGTATTATGTACATTTGATATTGCGGGGCGAGCGTCCGACATGTGGACTGCCGTCACTGCCTGTTTGTATTATTATTTTGGGGCACGACCTGGTTGCGGTCGATGTACCCGTTGTATGTATATTTTACTTTCTGTACTAGGATTGCCCCACGGAGGGGTGCACGGATAGCCGGGTTCTAGAGGGCAACAAGCCCGCATCTCATGACATTGAGAGGGAGGGGGCTTCACTCTAGGATTGGCGGGCTATTCGCCGCACTCGTAGGGGGTACAGGTTTGACCCAGGAGGGGTGCCCAAGTTACCGGATTCCGTGAAGTGCTGGGTGGTCCATTCACGGTGCTGAAGGGGGCTGCCTCGCTTCAGGTTTTGGCGGGTGACTTGCCGCGCCCGTAGGGGTCTAGGATTTCATTGCACAGGCTATCCACACGACCAGGGGAACGTCGGGTTTCAGTAGTGGCTCTGTGAAACCCGGGGATCCCAGATATCTGTATTGTTCTGTGATGCTGTACATTTCTGTGATGTTGCATATTATTCACGCCTTGAGCGAAATACTATATATTGGTATATATATTAGTAGATGTTGTATATGTTTTACATCCGCGCTAGTCCAGTCCCCGCTCTGTCGTTAGTAAGCTAACCTAACGGGTGATGACGGGACCCAGTGGCGAATGCGGATGGCATATACGTACATCAGTATATTTTCGTTCTTTTTGGTGTGATCAATTGATGGGACTGCATTGATTCGGATCAATGCAAGTTAAAACAAACCTAATCTGATGTTGTTGGAACACTTTTCAAAAAGCTGTTATTGCAAGGACGTTTACTTTTGTTTTGCATCGTGGTATTCATTGGAATATCCTGCTCCTCAGTCGACGAGGCAAGGGCCGAGATCCCTTCACCGGGAGTGACCCCTTGGACAGAATTTTGCGTCAGGGCATTAACTTCACTATAGCCGATTACTTTTGCTTTGCACCGTGGTATTCATTTAGAATATCCTGCACCTCATTCTACGGGGAAAGAGCCGAGATCCCTTCACCGGGAGTGACCTCTTTAGTAAAGGTTTTCGTCACTATATTTTCTAAAAAGCTATCCGTTCCTTCAACGATATCAAGTTCTTTACGTTAAAGGTTTTCGCCAGAAACCATTCGTAGCCCTCCGTCGTTTCATATGGGTGGTCAATAGTATTCAAGCTGTGTATGTTGGCCAAAGTCAAGGCACAGTGATTGGTAGCTATTGGGGTATTCATATGCAGCATAGATAGATGCGTTGGTTTGGGACAGTCGTGCTGCCATTTTGGCCAAAGTCAAGGGTACGTACGGGTGGATTCAAATTAACCTGGAGAATGACGGGCAGAACTTGACATGTGACTTATGATATGTTGGCCAAAGTCAAGGTCATAAGAGCATGGGGCAGAAATCACATCGGGAGTTTCAAAAGTACTGAAACTTGCCAGATATGCGCATACCTTCTGGAGTGTGATACCGTGAGCGGATTCCGTCACGTTGTCATGCGATGAGAGTTGGATCCCGATTCCCACTGATGAGTTGGTTTACTCCTCGGGTGACCCCGACTAATTCTTCTTTAAGGTTTGGAGGAGAATTTGAGGTACAGTGGGAGGTTTCCAGATTAGATAAATTGGTAACCATTCTGATCTAGGTTAGAGTGCACGCTGAGTGTTTCTTTTCTCTCTCTCTTTGGCAGCGACCATTGACCCGACCCTAAGACTTTGACTCAGTGACCAAGTTGACCGAACCTTCTTAAACACCGACCTTTGGATTGTCAGAGTTGCAAACCTCATTGCCACTCCTACTTTTACCCTTTTCTCCAGGACACCCCGTTTTACTACGAACGTCCACTTCCATTGGACAAAACCATCGTATGGTTAGATACGAACTCGAAAGAATTATTCGAGGATGGTTTCCGGTTCTGGAGAAAACGGATAGGATTATTCAGTTGTCTTTTCCTTTTACCCTCTCTCAGGTTACGAGTACTCCTTGGTTTAGGGGTAGTACACCTATTACGCAAATTGGATTGTCTTCTTCCAAACCTTAGGCTGGTGCCGACCGGTAGGGAATGAAGAAAACCAATTAGCATAACGATGGTGTGCAGAAGGTATTAAGTTCAGACAAAGCAAGGGATTAGTAGGAGGGCAAAGTAAATTGCAACAGATATTCACGACCAAACCAAATATTTCGTTACCACTCCCACATCACCTTTGTATTTCTCCAGGACACTCCGTATCACTACGAAGATCCACAGTTTATTTGGATATTCCATCGTATGGTTATATACGAACTCGAAAGGAACTTGTTCCAGTTCGGGGATGGATCCTGGTTCAGGAGAAATAGGAATAAAGTACATTCAGGTGTCTTTTATCTTCACCTTCTCTCGTGTTGCGAGTGTTCCTAGGATTGGGACAGTACACCCATTATGCTTATTGGATAGTCTTCTTCCAAACCATAGGCTGGTGCCGAACGGTAGGGAAGGAAGAAAACCATTTGGCCTAAAGGGGTGTGCAGAAGGTAAAGACTAAAGACATATGAAGGGATTTGGAGAGGTGGCAAAGAACTATACGGTTACAGTCGTGAATCTGGAAGAGGCATTACTAGGAATACCAGGATACCCCATCGAAACATTTCAATGTTTCAGTTTCACTGTGTACTGTTAATAGAAAACTGATTTCCCGATTAGATACTTACTCCAGGGTATGTATTTACCAGATACGATTCTCACATCTGTATGGTTTTACAGATGATGAGTGGGAGTAAGTTATTGGGAATTGGGTGATTATCCTCATTATATCGGGATTCGTTGTAATCGGTGATATTTGAGGAAATCACCTGGGTTGTTTGCCGGTCGGCAAATATTTGGTTTTGAATATCCGCTGTTATGCACCAATTTCAAATTGATATATCTGTACGTCTATTTTCATAGAGTGAGATATACCTTTCTGAAATTATGTCTACGACATTTACCTATATCAGTGGATGGTTAGGTAAGGAGCATTAAACAGCGGTGTAATTCTTCTTAACCATAAGTACAGTTTTCAACCTACGACACACAGTGAATGAGTAATCAGACTCAAGGGACTTTTACAGAGTATTGTATGTTGTCCAGAGTCCATCAGGACAGAGGGGATGGTCCTCGTACTATATTCGGTTTACTTATGACTCCTCTAATTTTTAGACAGGTGTTTCGTGGAAACACAGGGTCCGAATTTGGAGAAGTTATATGTATTTGAATAGAGTAGAGAACCAGGTATAGCAAGTATCGGGATTCTTCAAAGAGATCGAAGATGTAGATACTTGTGTATGGTGTTCAGTTGATAGTAATGATTAAGAGAAATTGCTTCTCTTTCAGGTTACTCATAATTGGAAGTATTCCTAAGTTGAGTAACGCTGATCGGCCTTCTTCCATTTAGTTGACATGCACTGGAGACAGCTGCATGATTTGAATCTAGTTCAATTAAATCAGTGCCTCTGGTTCTATATTGGATATAGAACAGTTCATATCTTAACGATGTTAAGGTACGGGGAGTTGTCCGGTTCATGATTAAAACCTGACACTGGACAACTCAAGGCACGTTTCTGTAATGGCTGTTTGTGGGTTGACCCAGGCTATGACGAGGGTTGACTTTCTACCATCTGGATGAACAATAGCGATATTGTTCTAGACTCGCCACAGTTTTATTAAAAATGGATTTTTTCAGAAAACAGTAGTGGGAGTATGGTAGAACTGGAAGTGATTCCAGAACCACAAACGATTACTGAAGATTTGATAAGGAACCTAAAGATTCAATCTGGATTGACATTCCATTGGCCACTCCGCAGATAAGGTGGGTAACTTCAGGCACCCGAGAGGCACTACGGTAGCCTCAAGGACGGTGACAGGGAAGTTCTTGTTTACCCACAATTGCCATTGCTGTTGTTCCAGGTTACGAGACCCGGCGGGAGGATGAGTATAGCGTCGTTCTAAACTAGTTTTAGAAGTGTACGTCTATATGACTCTGCCAGAGGGTTGTCGTAGTCAGTGGGAGCAGCGGAAGCATTGGTGGACAGGAAGCTTATGTCTATTTATAGACTAAAGCAGATGTAGCGGAGATAGATCATCTATTTCTGACGTGACAGTCATGGGTTTGACTTCATCAGAATAGGGGATGGATCTGTTGAGAAGGTAGTAGGGTGTGATATCCTGGTATTTGGATGACATACATAGAATAGGAAAAGAAATTCCTATACTACGATCGGTTATACTTTGGTCGTCGCACAGTGGTTTCTCCACAAGGGACTTGGACATTATATCAGACATACTGGTTACTAGATCTATGGTTTTTAGATCTAGATTTGGGTGGTTTCCCAATCTGGGTACTTTGACAGCATTCTAAGAGCATTTAGAATGGACGACTCCTGGCACGGTAGTGTACCTGCAGGTGATGGAGTCACCCTCTCCAAAGGTGTCTTATAGACTAAAGTGGAGAGGGATGTGCATGATTGGCAGATCACTTGCTTAGGCAATTGAGTCAATCATGAGATGTCAAGTACCACACCAGATGTTGTTCTTGCACGAAATGCAATAAGTTGATATTGATCCAATCCTGGAGGAACAGTCGGAAGCAGTTTTAGAACATAAGAGGATGTTCTAGGGATATGATAACGACAGCCTCATTCGGGAGACAGTTATCATTCCAGGCTTCTAAGGTGACATGGACGACAAGGAGGTTGTCAGAGTTATAGTTTTCCTTCTGATGAGGGGCAGTATTTTGGACAGGTGGTCCAAGGCAATACTGAGGGAGGCATGGCGCGCAGGTTACTGATTATGTTCAGTTAACGATACAGTCTAAGAAGTTTGGATTTGGAGTTCATTTATGAGCTATGTCCCATCAGACATCCAGACACATTCTAAGACAGGTATTGCTCTTTTCGGGAGATGGTTTTCTCCGCGAACTTGAGATTTTGAGAGAGACATAGAAAGAAACAACTAAGCGGATCCACTCACTGAGGCTATTCCTCGAACGCAATAGTTCCGCAAACGAGCTTTGTGAGACTGACTAGTAGAGGAGTTGGATGTTCGGTATCACACGGGCTGTGAGTAGGCGACATCGCAATAATTAGCCTTGAGTGCAAGTGGGAGATTGTTGGAGATAGTGCCCTCAGAGTCAATTATTAGGTCACAGGTACGTGATTGTAATGATTGAGGGAGGACCTATCCCGGTAGGACAGTCTTACTCGAGATGATAGTATGCTATCTGGTTTACCTTTATCATCGTGTACTGCTTTAAGTGACCTGACATGTCGCTATTACACGTTGATAGAGCCCCTAGGATTCTTGCTTGACCACCAGCAGTATGAGGGCGATCATATAAGTGGGAGCTGGGGGTCTACAAGCATATCCTTAAAAGGTCCCTAGTCGTGGGAGTTTCGAGACCGGGCATCGATACTCCATTAGTAGACTAGTGTATACAGTCGAGACCCCGTCGAGGGACGGTGGCCGGTCTCACAAGCCACTGGTGTCAGTTGGATCACCTAAGATGTATACAGGTGCTCATTGGGTTATGAGTACACCGGACAGGACTCGCCGGGAACATGCTAGTTGGTCATATACCAGACGTCAGATGGCAGTTCCCTGGTGACATGTGTGCAGGTTAGTTCATCGACCTGGGGATCGTCATTTGTCTCGTGTGAGTTCCCACTGTACTTTGATTACTACCCTACCACGGCTCAAAGGAGTCGTGCAAACAGGTTTTAGTTGGGTACAGTCCCGAGCCACATGGAGGCAGTGAGCGTATCTTCAGGGGGTTCGTCTCTCCCGGTATTGGGGGTGAGGTCGTGCTGTGTCTAGGAGAGCCATTACACAAAGTCCTTGGCCAAGGCAAGGAGATTTACTGGTAGGTATTCCAGTAGTATCTCAGGGTGTTCTGGGCTACACTCCGACACGACTTGTACCGCTTTTGGGGGTCTGACTTTTACCAACCCCCTAGGCCCGCCATGCGATACTCATAGACGAACGGACCGGACTGCACGGATATTGTCACTGACAGGCTCAGTTGGGTGTCGGGGTGAGCTTCCTCATCGACGTCCCTTTTAGTCAATAGCTGGTGGCCCGTTACGTATTGGCTTATACCTCTGACGGGCTAGTGGTTAAATCCACAGCCATTGTATTGACGAGTCTTTAGAGTCCACCACACTTTCAGTTACTCAAGTTTCGGGCGAAACGCTGTAGAGGCCGTATGGAGATATGGCAGGGTCCGATCAGATACGTGCGGTATTGCACGGATCAGGATCGGACGGTTTGTACTAGTAGCCGTATAGGTATATGGCAGGGTTCGATCAGATACGTGCGGTATTGCACGGATCAGGAACGAACGGATATTACTAGCCGGCTTTGGTTTAAGCCGGTCCTAGTTTAGTACAGTGTAGTTTTTTGTCTCTTTGCATTTGTATCCGGACGGAATACAGATGCGGGTGTGTATGCACAGTATCGGGGTTTTCCTGTAATTTATTACGGGACCAGTTTTCTGGAGTTGCCAGTTTGCATTCCGTTCCGGCCGGTTTTCCTTTGTTCTTTCCCGGCCGGACTTTTCCGATGGAGGGGGTTATTTGCAATTGTGCAAATAACATTTGTGGAGGGGGTTTCTTGTAAAAGATTGATTATGATATCTTTGTTCTCTTTCATCCATTACTTGCTTTAATGTGATTTGAAATGAGTATGGTGTGATTTGAAATGAAGTATGGTGTATGTTTCCTTGACCTTGGATGTGGTCACCATTTTTTGATCCTACACTCACCTCCCTTTGTTTTTCCTTCCCACCAATTTCCTACTTGATTGGGCCGGCCACATTTTGGTGATAAAGAGAGAGAATGGTTCATATTTGTATGAGGAAATTTCATGATCTCATTTTTTACCTTGTACACATAACCTTCTCACCTCTCCAAAGTTCAATATTCATTCCTCCATCCAAAGGCAACAAACCCCAAAGAGACAAGTAGCCTCTACACTACACTTCCTACAGCATATCTTGGGCACGTCGAGTAGCCGGCTTCGTGCCCGAGTTGCCTCGGCATTGAGGTGGGAGCCCGTAAACGAAGAAGGCGATGTGGTGCA
Source organism: Agapanthus africanus (assembly GCA_030015575.1). Lineage (NCBI taxonomy): Eukaryota > Viridiplantae > Streptophyta > Magnoliopsida > Asparagales > Amaryllidaceae > Agapanthus > Agapanthus africanus. Next base: position 91,169,045 of record CM057337.1, read on the forward strand.
CTTCCGGCGACGAGGAGGAGACGGGACTTTTCCGCAGGAGATCGGGACCATGACGAGAAGACCGGAGGACTTGGATCGTCGGTATATCTCTAACCCATCTTCTAGTTAGCTTAGACTAGTTTAATGGTTACGATCCGGTTAAAGTGCGCGGTGGTGCCGGTTTGCAAAGTCCGCAAAATTTAAGTTATTCACCGCTTCCGCATTCCGGCGTCGGATTGACGGCCGGGGCGCCGCCGTGCACTTACAGTAAGTTATTGGGAATTGGGTGATCATCCTCATTATATCGGGATTCGTTGTAATTGGTGATATTTGAGGATGCCACCTGGGTTGTTTGTCGGTCGGCAAATATTTGGTTTTGAATATCCGCTGTTGTGCACCAATTTCAAATTGATATATCTGTACGTCTATTTTCATAGAGTGAGATATACCTTTTGATATTATGTCGATGACATTTACCTATATCAGTGGATGGTTAGGTAAGGAGCATTGAACAGCGGTGTAATTCTTCTTAACCAAAAGTACAGTTTTCAACCTACGACACACAGTGAATGAGTCACTAGACTCAAGGGACTTATACAGAGTATTGTATGTTGTCCAAGGTCCATTAGGACAGAGGGGTTGGTCCTCGTACTATATTCAGTTTACTTATGACTGCTCTATTTTTTTTTAGACAGGTGTTTCGTGGAAACACAGTGTCTGAATTTTGAGAAGTTATAGGTATTTGAATAAAGCAGAGAACCAGGTAGCATGTATCGGGATTCTTCAAAGTGATCGAAGATGTAGATACTTGTGTATGGTATTCAGTTGATAGTAATGATAAAGAGAAATTGCTTCTCTTTCTGGTTACTCATAATTGGAAGCATTCCTAAGTTGAGTAACGCTGATCGGCCTCCTTCCATTTAGTTGACATGCACTGGAGATAGCTGCATGATTTGAATCTGGTTCAATTAAATCAGTGCCTCTGGTTCTATATTGGATATAGTACAGTTCATATCTTAACATTGTTAAGGTACGGGGAGTTGTCCGGCTTATGATTAAAACCAGACTCTGGATAACTCAAGGCACGTTTTTGTAATGGCAGTTTGTGGGTTGACCCAGGCTATGACGAGGGTTGACTTTCTACCATCTGGCAGATCAATAGAAATATTGTTCTAGACTCGCCACAGTTTTATTAAAAATGGATTTTTTCAAAAACAGTAGTGGGAGTATGGTAGAACTGGAAGTGATTCCAGAACCGCAAACGATTACTGAAGATTTGATAAGGAACCTGAAGATTCAATCTGATTTGACATTCCATTGGCTATTCCGCAGATAAGGTGGGTAACTTCAGGCACCCGAGAGGTACTCCGGTAGCCTCAAGGACGGTGACAGGGAAGTTCTTGTTTACCCACACTCGCCATTGTTGTTGTTCCAGGCTGCGAGACCCGGCAGGAGGATGAGTATAGCGTCGTTCTAAACTAGTTTTAGAAGTGCACGTCTATATGACTCTGGCAGAGGGTTGTCGTAGTCAGTGGGAGCAGCGGAAGCATTGGTAGACATCAGGCTTATGTCTATTTATAGACTAAAGTAGATGTAGCGGAGATAGATCATCTATTTCTGATGTGACAGTCATAGGTTTGACGTCATCAGAATAGGGGATAGATCTGTTGAGAAGGTAGTAGGAAGTGATATTCCTATACTACGATCGGTTATACTTTGGTCGTCACACAGTGGTTTCTCCACATAGGACTTGGACATTATATCAGACATACTGGTTACTAGATCTAGATTTGGGTGGTTTCCAATCAGGGTACCTTGACAGCATTCTAAGAGTATTTAGAATGGACGACTCCTGGCACGGTAGTGTACCTGCAGGTGATGGAGTCACCCTCTCTAAAGGTGTCTTACAGACTAAAGGGGAGAGGGATGTGCATGATTGGCAGATCACTTGCTTAGGCAATTGAGTCAATCATGAGATGTCAAGTACCACACCAGATGTTGTTCTTGCACTAGATGCAATAAGTTGATATTGATCCAATCCTGGAGAAACAGTCGGAAGCAGTTTTAGAACATAAGTGGATGTTCTAGGGATATGATAACGGCTGCCTCCTTTAGGAGACGGTTATCACTCCAGGCTTCCAAGGTGACATGGACGACGGGGTGATTGTCAGAGTTATATTTTTCCTTCTGATGAGGGGCAGTATTTTGGACAGGTGGTCCAAGGAAATACTGAGGGAGGCATGGCGCAAGATACTGATTAAGTTCAGTTGATGATACAATCTAAGAAGTTTGGATTTGGAGTTCATTTATGAGCTAGGTCCCATCAGACATCCAGACATACTCAGACAGGTATTGCTCATTTCGGGAGATGGCTTTCTCCACGAACTTGAGATATAGAGAGACATAGAAAGAAACATCAGAGCGGATCCACTTACTGAGGCTATTCCTTGAACGCAATAGTTTCACAAACGAGCTTTGTGAGACTGACCAGTAGAGGAGTTGGGTGTTCGGTATCACACGGGCTATGAGTATGCGACATCGCAATAATTAGCCTTGAGTGCAAGTGGGAGATTGTTGGAGGTAGTGCCCTCAGAGTCAATTATTGGATCACAGGCACGTGATTGCAATGATTGAGGGAGGACCTATCCCGGTAGGACAGTCTTACTCGAGATGATAGTTTGCTATCTGGTTTACCTTTGTCATCATGTACTGCTTTAGGTGACATGACATGTCGCTATTGCACGTTGATAGAGCCCCTAGGATTCTTGCTTGACTGCCGGCAGTATGAGGGCGATCATATAAGTGAGAGCTGGAGTCTACAAGCACATCCTTAAAAGGTCCCTAGTCGTGGGAGTTTCGAGACAGGGCATCGATTCTCCAGAGTAGACTAGTGTATACAGTCGAGACCCCGACGAGGGGCGGTGGCCGGTCTCACAAGCCACTGGTGTCAGTTGGTTCACCTAAGATGTATACAGGTGCTCATTGGGTTATGAGTACACCGGACAGGACTCGCCGGGAACATGCTAGTTGGTCTTATACCTGACGTCAGATAGCAGTTCCCTGGTGACATGTGTACAGGTTAGTTCATCGACCTGGGGATCGTCATTTGTCTCGTGTGAGTTCCCACTGTGCTTTGATTACTACCCTACCACGGCTCAAAGGAGTCATGCAAACAGGTTTTAGTTGGGTACAGTCCCGAGCCACATGGAGGCAGTGAGCGGATCTTCGGGGGTTTCGTCTCTCCCGGTATTGGGGGTGAGGTCGCGCTGTGTCTAGGAGAGCCATTACACGAAGACCTTGGCCAAGGCAGGAGATTTACTGGTAGGTATTCCAGTAGTATCTCAGGGTGTTCTGGGCTACACTCCGACACGACTTGTACCGCTTTTGGGGGTCTGACTATTACCAACCCCCTAGGCCCGCCATGCGATACTCATAGACGAACGGACCGGACTGTACGGATATTGTCACTGACAGGCTCAGTAGGGTGTCAGGATGAGTTCGCTCATCGACGTCCCTTTTGGTCAATAGCTGGTGGTCCGTCACGTATTGGCTTATACCTCTGACGTGCTTGTGGTTAAATCCACAGCCATAGTATTGACGAGTCTTTAGAGTCCACCACACTTTCAGTTACTCAAGCTTTCGGGCGAAACGCTGTAGAGGCCGTATGGAGATATGGCAGGGTTCGATCAGATACGTGCGGTATTGCACGGATCGTGATCGGACGGTTTTTACTAGCCGGCTTTGGCTTAAGCCGGATCCTAGTATAGTACAGTGTAGTTTTGTCTCTTTACATTTGTATTTCGGTCGAAATACAAATGCGGGTGTGTATGCACAGTATCGGGGTTTTTCCTGTAATTTATTACGGGACCAGTTTTCTGGAGTTGCCAGTTTGCATTCCGTTCCGGCCGGTTTTCCTTTGTTCTTTCCCGGCCGGACTTTTCCGATGGAGGGTGTTATTTGCAGTTTGCAAATAATATTTAGGAAGGGGGTTTCTTGCAAAAGTTTGATTATGAAATCCTCTTTTCTATTCTTGCATTTATTAGGATTTGATAGAGTATGGTTTGTGTTTTGAGTGGAGTGATGGCCGGCCACTGTTGGATTATTTAATGGAGTGTGCTGGTTTCTTTTGATAAGGATGTCTTGATAAATTAATATATTTTGATATGATGGCAGGGGGTTATTTTTTTGAGAGTGCTGGAGTGAATGAGAAGTGAGATGAGGATTAATTTTTTAGTGCTTGCATTCATTTTATTTTTTCCAGTGAGCTCCAACAATGGGATTCTGGCCGAGCTCATTTTCAGAGTGCATGCTCATTTTCTCTTTAGCATCCATCAATTGAAAATCCTTGTGCATAAGTTTCTCCATCATGGCAACTCCTTCAACCCCAATAGAGACAATAGCTCACTACACATTCTACAGCATATCTTGGGCACGTCGACTAGCCAGCTTCGTGCCCGAGTTGCCTCGGCATTGAGGTGGGAGCCCGTAAAAGATACAGGCGATGTGGTGCCCTTCCGGCGAGGAGGCGACGACCGGATTTTCCGCAGGAGATCGGGACGACGAGGAGAAGACCGGAGGACTCGGATCACTCGGTATATCTCTAACCCGTCTTGTAGTTAGCTTAGACTTGTTAATGGTTACGATCCGGGTGTTTAGTGCGCGGTGGTGCCGGTTTGCTAAGTCCGCAAAAATTAAAGTTTATCACCGTTTCCGCGTTGGCCGTCGGATTGACGGCCGGGGCGCCGCCGTGCACTTACAAGTATCCGGCTGAATAGCGAGGAGTCAAGCCTATCATGTATGCCTGCCCCCAAGGGCGTGACTAGCCTTGACATATGCGCCGCCCCAGAATATCTAAATTCATCGGCGGCTGTACAGGTATCGAGCCCATAGAGGGCTGGAGGCGTCTATCCGTATCCAGTTAACCTCCTCCACAACGTAATTTACCTGGGGCGAGTCGGTATAATGAATGGCGGAAATTGGCTCTGAAGGCGCCGCATAAGATAAACTGTGCCGACCCCGAATAATTTGGTTGTACCATAACCCCCATAAGTGGAGAGACTTCTGCTCCGGGTCATGATCTTTAATCAGCGCAAAAACTTCCCGATCCATAGACGCGTCGGCGTATGCACTCTCTGGGCGAACAAATGGGAAAGAAGAGTCAAAAGAAATGGTACCTGCGCGAACAGAAACGAGGGTTATATGTCAATACTATATTGCAAATTCTGACATTTGGTACTTTAAATTTGTACCACACTGCAATGCAGGAAAAAGGGACCGAGGGGGACCAACGAAATCAAAGTGACGGCTCATCATTGATGAGACAGTCAATCATTAAAGAGGAAATCCTAAAAAGATTCTTATTTAATGAGAAACTCATTGGGCCAAGGAATGAAGCCCCCTCGAGAGCAGTGCTCTGCAAACAGAATTTACATCTGTCAACTTTAATTATGAGGGGAATAAAAATTCCTCAAAATCTTTAAGAGCCATGCTCTGTGAAAACGATGGAGTAATCCATCAGAACCCTAAAAAGCAAAGCTTTTTGCAGAGTAAAAACTCCAAAATCTTTAAGATCTATAAAACGAACTCTAAGAGTTCTTCATTGAGATGAACAACGTTCTAATTAATGGGTTAAGTAACCATAAAAATCCATTTTAAGATCTACAATCTGAGAAGAGCAAAGCTCTGTTAATAGGTTCGATCCTTACCAAATTTGGACAGAGTTCTAACTCTAAAAGGAATTTCCTTAGGCAGAGATCTAAGCTCTGAAGGGAGAATTAAATTCTTAGAAACAAGAAAGAAAGAAGATGAACATAAGTCATCTCAAGGGCCAAAGGCCCTACTTGTAGGCGCTGGAAGATGATCCAACTTCCAAGATGATCCAACGGTGGAAAAATCGCCACCGCCCCCCCCACGTATGAGCCACGTGAGCGCAACAGTAGGGGCATTTGTTCCCCACAATAAAAGAGCAAGGCTCTGTTCAAAATTTGAACTAAGGCAGCGCCTCACGTGCAAAGCACGAGAGCGCCAGCACCCAGAGTTAAAAACTCTGAGGCATCGCCAAGAGTTAAAAACGCTGAGGCAGCGCCTCACGTCACGAGAGCGTCGGTGTCAGAACTAAAAGTTCTCCACCTTTAGATCAAAGATCCAATGAAGATGATAAATCATTAAATTACAGAATTAAATTCCGTTGAGAAAATACTCCTCGAATCTTCCTAAAACAAGAAAGGATCGTGCTCTGTAAATCAGAGCACCGTTGGATTAAAGATCCAACGGTGATTAAAATTCACCAAGATACAGAATAAGCTCTGTATGGGAAAATCTTTTCCCAATCTTTCTAAACAAGAAAGATTGTGCTCCGTAAAAAGAGCACCGTTGGATTAAAGATCCAATGGTGATTAAAAAATCACCAAGTTATAGAATAAGCTCTGTATGGGAAAATATTTTTCCAATCTTGTTAAAAACAAGAAAAAAGTCTTCTGTAAAGCAGAAGTCCTTGGATCAAAGATCCAATGGTGGATAAAATCCCCACATCAATTAAGAAATCTCTCAACGAGAGATTTTCTTAACTGAATCAACAAATTTGCTTCTACTATATAAAGGTTCAAAGACTTCAAGTCTTAAAAGGAGGACCCCCTCATAAACTTCAAACTTCAAGACGAGAACGATTTCTCCTGAAGGTAAATAAAAAGAAGAGAAATCATAGCATCTCCTCCATTTTTAAGAGATTAACTCTCACATCAGAAGAACTTAGTTCTTTTTCCAGATCTCAGATCTATAAGACAAAGTCTTTCACAAGTGAGAATCTAATTCTCTGAGAATTGAACTGAGTAGAACAGAAAACTCAGTGCTTAAGAGTTTAATTCTCATATCAGAAGAACTTAGTTCTTTTTCCAGATCTCAGATCTATAAGACAAAGTCTTTTACAAGTGAGAATCTAATTCTCAGAGAATTTAATTGAGCAGAACAGAAAACTCAGTGCTTAGCACTCGAAGTTTGGCACTCAGCACCGAGAGATCCACATGCTCCTCACGTGGGCGCTATTTTATAAAAAGCGCTTAGCACTCAAAGTCTGGCGCTCAGCGCCGAGCGCTCCACGTGCTCCTTATGTGGGCGCTATTCTATAAGAAGCGCTTAGCACTCGAAGTTTGGCGCTCAGCGCCGAGCGCTCCACGTACTCCTCACGTGGGCACTATTTAATTAGAAGTGCTTAGCACTCGGTGTTTGGCGCTCAGCGCCGAGCGTCTCACGTGCTCTGCACATGGGCGCCATAAGTTGTTTAACATTCCATATAAAAGAATATAAATAAAACAAAATGAAAAAGGGGTGTCAGAATCCAGATCAATGCTCAGCAGTGCTGATACAGAAAGGGGATCAAGCCCAAATAAATAATCAAGTGGGCTGAGCCCAAGGTTGGTCAAACTCCAAATTGACCGAGCCCATATGTCTTCTTCTAAAATTGGCCTTAGTCCCAAACAAGACTACCAAGTCCCTGATGAACATTCATTGGTTCAAGGGTACATCTCTTCATAGCTCTGATACGTGTCGTTGTAATTCTTCAACGTCTTCACAAAGGTGGCGGGTCCCGACAACCAGTAACTGTGGACCACAACGTCCTTAAACTAATAAAAGACCGCAACATCCTTAAACTAATAATGGACCGCAACGTCCTTAAATTAAACATGGACCGTAATGTCCTTAAACTAGCCTATGGACCGCAACGTCATTAAACTAAAACGATAGAGCCTAAATGTTCTTTCGTTGGATCTAAATGATCCTAAAACCTTGCTAAGTAGATCTTAGTCTAAAATTAGACCAATGTATCCTTAACAAACATTCAAGTTTGATCTTAATCTGAAACGAGATTAACGATACTTAAATCAAACATATCCAAATCTAAGAAAATGCGGATTTGGACTAATCTACGCCCTACGGGTGACAACATAAATTAGTCTCCGTATACAATCCACGGGCAACCAAAAAAATAAAACACACACGACACGAAGTGAACATCTAGAGCAGGAGAAAGTGGTTATCGCTATGCGGTAACGTAATTAATTGCAGGGGGCTTGCGCCTGTATGGAAGAGCATCCCCACAATAAAAAAAACCCCTCACAACGAGAGGGGATCTGACAAAGTCTGCTACAATGACCGCAACTACCCAAACCTCCGATGCATGGTGCCATAAATCAACTTGGCATTTTCGGAGAGGTGGACGAATAAATCCAAATAGTATCTGCCCCCAAATTCAGGCAAGACGTCTGTCTTTCCGGTTTTCGGCGGTAAACAATGTTTTAGAATCAAATTTTTAAAAGGGGTAGCTCTAGATTTTGCTTTGCATAGTGATATTCCTTATAGAATATCCAGCACCTTATTTGATAAGGAAATAGCCGAGATCCCTTCATCGGGAGTGACCTCTTTAGCAAAAGCTAGCAGATGCTACAACTCACTCGGTTTTGTTTTTGATTGCTTCTATAGTTCTTGCTCTGTATAGTGGTATTTATGAAATATCCCTCACCTTATTCGTTATGGAAAGAGCCGAGATCCCTTCACCCGGAGTGACCACTTTAGCGAAACTAGTAAAAGACCCGAAAACACTCATTTTCAAAATCACTCGATTTTACAACGATATCAAGTTCATTACGCGACAGGTTTTCTTAAAAACCTATCGTAGCCCTCCGTCATTTCAGATAAAGACTAGTTAGTATTCGTGCTACGTTTGTTGGCCGTCATCAAGACGTAGTGTATGATATCTGATTAGTACTTATCTGCTTATAACATGTGATGCGATTGGATTAAGGTAGTCGTGCGACTTTGTTGACCTTCGTTCATGCGGGTGGGTTTAATTCAATAAAGAAATGTACGGGTTGAACTTGACTGGCGGTCTATGGTTTGTTGGCCTTCGTCAAGGTCATAGGTTGCTAGAGGTAAAAGTATTATCGAGAATTTCAAGTGTTGAAATTTGCAATGATATTGCATACCTTCTATGAGATAGTTGGATCCCGATACCCACTGTGAGTAAGAGTTACTCCTGGGAGAGTTTTACACATCACAATTAGCCGATCAAGTAGGTGTCTAGAAAGGTGTTAACGGGGTTATGCCCCTGGGAAAACGAGATTTATTTTTAATTAGGTCCGTGCGAAAGCATGGGGAACCTCTCTCAAAGTACCGACACTGGTCTGGCTGAAAGATCGGCGAACTTGTAAGGTGTAATTAATCCCGGCTAATCTTACCTTTTAGGGTTTGAAGGAAGATTTGATAAAAATAGTGGGAGCCATCCTGATTAGATAAGATAATAACCAATCTAATCTTGCAAGAGCATACGCTAAAGTGTTTTCTTCTCTCTTTCTCTCTTCAGGTAGGGACCATGTCAGGCCTTAATCAAGATAATAATATGGATGTATTGACTGAACCCGCTTGTTATACTGAGCAGGGGAACGTTGGTTCCATTCTTTCTTATAATTGTTATAAGACTGAGCAGGGAATAGGGACATATCCGGATTCCTACGCCGCCCAAACGAAGAATAAGCATGTTGATGCATCTTCTTCGGGTGTGTTAGTTACCGAGAACTGTTTCTCAGTACACACTACGTTCTGGGTATTAGATACCGGATCGGGATTCTACATATGTAATATGTTGCATGGGCTAAGGAAAGGTAGAGAACTGGGAGAGGGTGATCATTCCGTAAGAGTAGGGAATGGTGCAAATGTTGCAGCCAAAGCAGTTGGCGAATATCACCTTGTATTACCAAATGGAAATACATTGATTCTGAACGAATGCTATTACATACCAACCCTGATATGCAATCTTATATCAGTTTCTTTATTAAGTAAAGAAGGATATAATTTTGTAGTACAGGATAATGTTATGAACATCTTCCTGGATCAAAAGTTTATTGGATCATGCTCGTTAAATAATGGCATATACGTTCTAAATCAAACCACAGTTCTTAGCGTACAAAACACACACAAGAGGAAGAGTTCAGAAATGAACGAATCCTTCTTGTGGCATTGTAGACCAGGTCATATCCATGCACACGACTAGCTAAGTTACATAAGGATGGATATTTTAATCCGTTCGAATTATCATCTTATGAAACTTGCCAGTCATGTCTCAAAGGCAAGATGACCAAAACTCCGTTTATTGGATACGGAGAAAGAGTTATGGAACTCTTGGGACTGATACATAGTGATGTATGTGGTCCCATGTCTACACATGCCAGGAATGGTTCCTCATACTTTATTACATTCACTGACGATCTCTCAAGGTACAGACATGTGTTCCTGTTGAAACACAAGTCTGAAGCTTTTGAGAAATTCAAAGAATATAAGCACGAAGTAGAGAACAAAACGGGTAAAAGTATTAAAATCCTTCGATCTGATCGAGGAGGAGAATACTTGAGCACGGAATTTCATGACTATCTAAAAGAGAATGAGATTCTCTCTCAGCTTACTCCTCCATATACACCACAGCACAATGGTGTATCGGAGTGGAGGAATCACACCTATTAGATATGGTGCGCTCTATGATGAGCACCGGTGAGTTACCTATTTCCATTTGGGGGTATGCGCTTGAGACAGCCATACACCTATTAAATATGGTCTCTACCAAATCTGTGCCTACCGCTCCATATGAGATATGGAAGGGGAAGAGACCGTGTCTTAATTATATTATGATATGGGGTTGTCCGGCTTATGTTAAAACGCAAAATCTGGACAAGCTCGAGGCAAGGTCAGTTCTGTGTAAGTTTGTTGGATATCCCAAAAATTCACGTGGGTATATCTTCTACCGTTCCGAGGAACAAAAGGTGTTTTTTTCTCTCAATGCCACCTTTTTAGAAAAGGAATTTCTTGAAAAAGAAATTAGTGGCGAGGAGGTAGAACTGGAAGAAGTTACAGCGATACAAACTACGACAGAAGATTTGGTGGAACCAGAGGATTCAGCAGTCTCCAACGAACCCCAGCCTCTCCTTCGATCTAGGAGGGTTCATCATCCACCTGAGAGATACTATGGTTTTCTCGTTGATGGTGGCAGCGAGGATTGCATCATGGAAAATGATGACCCAACTAGCTTCGAGCAGGCCATCACGAGTGGGGACTCTGTGAAGTGGCTGGATGCAATGCGATCTGAGATGGAATCCATGTACACTAACAAAGTATGGACTTTGGAAGTTGCTCCTGAAGAGGTAAAACCCATTGGGAGCAAATGGATCTTTAAGAAGAAACTTGGTGTAGATGGAAAAGTTGAGACTTTCAAAGCTAGACTTGTTGCAAAAGGTTTTCGTCAATGACCAGGTGTGGATTATGATGAAACCTTTTCTCCAGTGGCTATGCTTAAGTCCATCCGGATCCTACTTGCCATTGTTGCATACCATGACTACGAAATCTGGCAAATGGATGTTAAGACCGCCTTTTCTAAATGGTGATTTAGAAGAGTGCGTGTACATGACTCAGCCAGAGGGTTTCGTGGACAGTGGGAGCAGCGGAAAGGTGTGCAAACTGCTTAAATCCATTTACGAGTTAAAGCAGGCATCGTGGAGTTGGAACATCTATTTTGATGTGGTAGTCAAAGAGTTTGACTTCATCAAAAACGTAGATGAACCTTGTATATAAAAGAAGGTGGCAGAGAGTAAGGTTGTCTTCCTCGTATTGCACGTAGATGACATACTCTTGATAGGAAATGATGTTTCTATGCTGCACTAGGTCAAGTTCTTCTTATCACATAGATTCTCAATGAAAGATCTAGGTGATGCCTTCTACATCTTGGTGATTAAGATCTATAGAGATAGATCTAAACGAATACTGGGATTGTCCCAATCCAGGTATATTGACACCATACTAAAGAGGTTTAGTATGGAAGAATCCAAGCGTAGGAATTTACCCACGATCACAAGACCCACTCTCTCCAAAGAGATGTCTCCCAAGACTGATTTGGAGAAAGCTCGCATGCAAGGGATACCCTATGCTTCGGCAGTAGGCTCTATCATGTATGCGATGCTATGTACCAGACCCGATGTAGCATACTTACTAAGTGTAGTGAGTAGGTATCAAGCAGATCCTGGAGAGAGTCACTGGACAGCTGTGAAGAACATTCTCAAGTACTTGAGAAGGACTAAAGAGATGTTCTTGGTGTATGGTAACGGAGAACTCCAAGTGGAGTCCTTTATCGATTCGAGCTTCCAGAGTGATAAGGACGACTCTAAGTCGGTCTCGGGATTTATCTTTACCCTCAATGGAGGGGCGGTTTGTTGGAAGAGTTCCAAACACGAAACCGTGGCAGACTCGACGATGGAGGCTGAATACATCGCTGCCAAAGAGGTTGTTTGGATGAAGAAGTTCATAAACGAACATGGTGTGGTTCTATCCATTGAGCATCCAATACCTTTGTATTGCGATAACAATGGAGCAGTGGCATTGGCCAAGGAACCCAGGTCCCATTAGCGATCCAGGCATATTCTGAGGCGGTATCACCTGATCCGGGAGATAGTTGATCGCCGAGAGATCGAGGTCAGGAGAGTTGACATGAAAGACAACACAGCGGATCCACTCACAAAGGTCATACCCCAAATACAATTTGAGAGACTTTTCGGGATGTTGGGTATGGGATACTACAACAACTGTCCTCAGTGTAAGTGGGAGATTGTTAGTTATATGTTTCCCTAGAGGCCATTATTGTACATGTGATGTATATTATAGTGGATGCTTGGATATATATAGAGAGGACTTTCTTGCTTGACATGATATTATGCTATCTGGTTGCACCTTGTCTTAACATGTTGACTTTTATTGTGATATTGTCTTGCTCTCACATGTTGATAAAGCTCTTAGGATGTGTACTTGACTACTAGGACTATGATAGAGATCATACTAGTGAGGCCAGGATAGTCCATAAGTACATCCTTTAATTGTTCCTAGTCGAGGGTGTATCGAGACAGGGCATCGATACTCCAAAGTAGACTAGCATATACACTTCTTGACCCATATGATGGGCGATGGATGATCCCACATCCATTGGTGTTTGACATCAAAGATGGTATACGGGTGCTCAATAGAGCTTTGCTCCGTTCTTGAGGAATTCCGCAACTACACTGAACGGACTCGCCGGGAACTCCTAGTTGGTATTATACCTATCGTCAGATAGCAGTTCTCTGGTGACATTGGTACAGGTTAGTCTGTAGACCCGAGATCGTCATAGAGTCTTGTGTGATTCCTACTATGCTTTGATTTCCACCTTACCACGTTCAAGAGAACGTGCAAAACAGTGGTTTTTGGGTATAGTCCCGAATCACATGGAGGCAATGAGCGATAGGAGGGGATTCGTCTCTCCTGGTATTGGGGGTTGATGTTGCGCTTGCTTGATTGGCCATAACAGGAAGTCCCTGATCAGGGCTGATTCGGAAATCTACTGGTAAGTGTTATCAGTAGTTTTTCGACCCGTTATGAGCCTCACATCGGCACGACTTATTGGTTACCGGGGTCTGATGTTTACCACCCCTAGACTGGATATGCGACATATCAGACGAAGAGACCGGACTGTACGGTAGTGTTACTGACAGGCTTTATAGGAGTTAGAGCGGTCTTTCTTGTTGATCTTCTGATCGCTCAATACCCGGGTAGCCGTTACTGTAAGTGCACGGCGGCGCCCCGGCCGTCTGAACGAGGCCAAAATGCGGAAATGATACTTTTACGAAACTTGTAAACTGGCACCACCGTGCACTAAAAACCCGGATCGGGCCATTAACCTACTCCTAGCTAACTAGAGAAGGGGTAGAGAGATATACCGAGCGATCCGTGTCCTTCGGTCTTCTCGTCGTCGTCCCGATCTCCCTGCGGAATCTCCGGTCTTCATCTCCTCGTCGGAAGGGCACCACATCGCCGGGTTCTTTTACGGGCTCCCACTTCTGGACCGAGGCAACTCGGGCATGAAGTTGGCGAGTCGACGTGTCTAAGAATTGCTGTAGAATAAGTGTAGTGCTCTTTGTCTCTTGGGGTTGTATGAAGTTGCCTTTTTGATAGAGGTGAAGAAATGAACTTTTTTAGGAGGAGCTATGGGATTTTTGCAAAGCCAAATGAGAGTATTTTTCCCCCACAAAAATTAGGACAGCCCCCCTTGAAGAATGGTCGGCCAATGGCTTGAGGAAAATCAATGAGTAGAGAAAGAATGAGTGAGCCCCATAATGCAAGAGAGAGAAAGGGTTATCATGAGAAAAAATCATTACTACAAAGCCTCCACTCTATCACCTAATCATAACCAAAAAGTCAAGCAATGATGATGCCCAATCATGAAGCAAGAAGTCAATGTATGGTGGAATCATCATGATACTACAACTTGCAAATAACATCCTCCACTAATCAAATTTGCAAGCTTGCAAATAACCCCTTCTCCACCAATTTTCAACCAAGGAAAGAAACAAAGGAAAATGGCCGAAACGGAATGCAAACTGGCAACTTCAAAAAACTGATCCCGTAATAAATTACAGGAAAACCCCGCGACTGTATATACATACCCGCATTTGTATTCCGACCGAATACAAATGCAAAGAGATAAAATCTACACTGTACTATACTGGGATCCGGCTTAAACCAAAGCCCCGTCCGATCATGATCCGTGCAATACCGCACGTATCTGATCGAACCCTGCCATATCTCCATACGGCCGCTACAGCGTTTCGCCCAAAACTTGAGAAACGGTCTGTGGGGGACTCTAAAGACCCGTCAATACTTTGGTTGTGGGTTTAACCACTAGCACGTCAGAGGTATTAGCCATACGTAACGGGCTACCAGGTATTGACCAAAAGGGACATCGATGAGCGAACTCATCCTGACACCCTACTGAGCCTGTCAGTGACAATATCCGTACAGTCCGGTCCGTTCGTCTATGAGCATCGCATGGCGGGCCTAGGGGGTTGGTAAAAGTCAGACCCCCAAAAGCGGTACATGTCGTGTCGGAGTGTAGCCCAAAACACCCTGAGATACTACTGGAATACTTACCAGTAAATCTCCTACCTTGGCCAAGGAATTCATGTAATGGCTTTCCTAGACACAGCGCGACCTCACCCCCAATACCGAGAGAGACGAACCCCTGCAGATCCGCTCACTGCCTCCATGTGGCTCGGGACTATACCCAACTAAAACCTGTTTGCATGTCTCCTTTGAGCGTGGTAGGGTAGTAATCAAAGTACAGTGGAAACTCACACGAGACAAATGACGATCTCAGGTCGATGAACTAACCTGTACACATGTCACCAGGGAACTGCTATCTGACGTCTGGTATAAGACCAACTAGCATGTTCCCGGCGAGTCCTGTCCGGTGTACTCATAACCCTATAAGCACCTGTATACATCTTAGCTGAACCAACTGACACCAGTGGCTTGTGAGACCGGCCACCGCCCCTCGTCGGGGTCTCGACTGTATACACTAGTCTACTCTGGAGTATCGATGCCCTGTCTCGAAACTCCCTCGACTAGGGACCTTTTAAGGATGTGCTTATAGACCCCAGCTCCCACGTATATGATCGTCCTCATACTGCTGGCAGTCAAGCAAGAATCCTAGGGGCTCTATCAACGCGCAATAGTGACCTGTAAGGTCACCTAAAGCAGTACACGATGATAAAGATAAACCAGATAGCATACTACCATCTTGAGTAAGACTGTTCTAACGGTATAGGTCCTCCCTCAATCATTGCAATCACGTGCCTGTGATCCAATAATTGACTTTGAGGGCACTATCTCCAACAGTTACGTCCAGCTAGTACCGCTGACGGCTTGTGGGTGATTGATATGATCATCACCTACTGCCGGCGTATTGATGAGTCTTTAGAGTCCTACACAGAGGTTTACTGGCTCAGGAAAAACGAAGTAGGAGCGCATATGTGATCTATGTGGGACCGAGATTAGTACGAGTATGTGATACCGTATTATATTCTCGCGATATTAAAATCGGTCGGTTATATGTGATATGGCCGGGTTATCGGATCAAGTGTTGATTCGATAAAATGATACATATGATATTAGTCGGTTATATGTGATATAGCCGGATTATTAAATCAAGTGTTGATTTAATAATTTAATGTATAATTATATATTTGATATATTAATTTACATTAACTAATATTTTCTCACTTAAGTATTTCTTTTTCTCACTTTCGATACATTTAACATATATGTGATATATGTTTATTGTATTGTTTTCTTTTGTTACATAAATAATATATATGTGATATATATTATTGTGACATGCTAGGTTATACATGCAACATGGGTGTATGAGACTTAGACCATGGTTTTGATAATGTGTTGGTTTTTATTTATATAAGTAATTCAAAACATTTGGATATTTGTCATGGTTGAGCTTGGATGAAGCTTGTAGAACCATTGACTAAGTCCACTTGTTTTGTTTTATCTAAGATATTTATTAACCTAACCATAATCACTTAGCCATGGTTTATTCTTTACATGGGTTAGTGTATGACATAAACTCACCATGGTTGCATTTCTAACCTCACTCTCGTTTTCTTTTCATTCATCATCTCCTTCATCTCCTTCAAGCTCTTTCTAGGTATTGAGGAGATAAAGAAAAATAGTAAGAAATTAAATTCTAAGGTGAGAAAAATTCATACTTCATCATCCTCTACTAAACTAGCAATTTAGTTTAGGGTGTTAGCTTCACTAATTCCATATTAGTGAAGTGATAGCTTGAGTTCGTGTTTCCTCGACGTAGATCATCTTCGACTTTGAAGACTTCAAACAAGTATGCATCATTCACCTTATGGAGCCTCTCAAGAGTCCGGGAGTTCATTGATCGCAGCGAAGGGACCACTACAAGGAGCTATAGAAGTGAAGGACCGAACTACAAAGGTTGTAATTTGTCACGACCCGAAATTGGCACGTGACGGCCCTTAAACTACATAACATCTACAGGCGTAACACAATTTAAGTAAGCCGAAAACCCAGCAATCTAAACCATCAAAAGTAGTAAGAAATAATAGCAATTTAAAAATCTTTGAAATCTCAACCCAAATTTTTTAAAAGTCCAACTTTATTTTCTTTAAAATTTTGGCAGCACTTCCTTTATAAAAACCAGCTCCAAAAATGGGCACAACAAAAATATAAGTAAAACATCCTCAACGGGAGCAAATACACGCCCAAAGGCGGAAAACAACCACCACAATAGATATACGACGCTGTAGCGAAGAAATAAAAGACGATATAAATAAAACTGCATAAAAGACATCCAAGTCATCAAAATAATATACAATATCGTCCTCACATCAAGTCTCTAAGTCATACAAGATAATGGTATATGGAGAGTACATGATACAACGAATATACAATGAACATAAACGGATAACCACAAAACCCATCTAAAGCAAAACTGCACACTGTGAGCCGAAGCGGTATCCGCAGCAAAAGATGATAAGATAGATGAATAGCCTGCCCCGACTACTCTGGGGAACAACCTGCAAAACACTGTGGCACAACGGGGGTGAGTTGCCAATTCGTGAATAGTAAATAACATATGCATGTAATCGCAAGTATGCACGTACAATGCGAATCTAACATATGCAAACTAATAGCAATAAATGGTCATATGTATGCAATAGTCATGAAAGGTATTTTAGCAGGTACAATTAATACATGAAGCAATAATATGACAATCTGTATGCAACAATCATGTAAGATACTCTATCAGGTACCACTAATACATGAAGCAATGATATGACAATGTATATATGGAGTAGTCATGAAAGGTACTCTAACAGGTACAACTAATACATGAAGCAATGCATATAAAATAAGAGTATGTAAATGCAACAGTCATGGAAGGTACTCTATCAGGTACTACTAATACATGAAGCAGTGCATAAACAATAAATGCGGAGTATGGGATAAAATATGTCATTCCCACGGAATCCTGAGCTCTTGGTAGGACCAAAGTCCATCAAGACAATCCAAATCACAATTTCCTCAAATCGGCCCCCAAATTGGCTCTCATATCATGTAAGTCTCATATATCCTGAATGTACAATATCAAGTAAAACACATATATCCTGAATATACAAAATCAAGTAAAACTCATATATCCAGTGTCCAATATCCAGTAATCTCATATATACTGAATCCAATATCAAGTGAATCTCATATATCCTGAATCCAATATCAAGTGAATCTCATATATCCTAAGTATATTTGCATGAATAATTATGATGATGTATATAGTTTAGATATGTATACATATATATTAGCGTCCCATTCCACTAATATATATATATATATATATATATATATATATATATAACAGCGTCCCATTCCACTGTTATATATACTTATGAGTAAAAATATCATGAAAACCTGTGTCAAGCATCGACACATAAATACTTATCAATCAGGTGCTGTCACCACGACTGGCCTCCTGATAGGTACGTATCATACGCTATCCCGAAAACCCGAGTGCCCAGCTTCGACCCTCGTCTTTCGACGCATCCATACATACATGACTCCCGTCGGTATCCCCACGATAACCGCCGAGTCATAGGTACTGTCACCGGTAGGTATGGTTCCCCATTCAGGCTAATCGGCATGTTACAACGACATACCTTTCTCGCCCCGCAGTACCTCCGGGCCCCACCATGTACTCTCACACAGCCCCCGACTCCTCCTCGCATGGGGTATATATATATCAGAACCAATAAATCTCATTGTGGCTGTTGAAATATCATGTCAAGAGAAAACGGGTTTTTCAAATAATGCATAATTTCATGAAACTACCACGGTCCTCAAATCCAGAAAACATCATGAAAAAATCCATATCTCAATGCGAAAATCCATGAATATAATATATGCAACATAAAACTGTAATGTGAGCATATAAAGGAAAAGCCGCTATTTAACTGCAACAAGTTAATATATAAATCACGCGGTTCCTAATTTCTCCAAGTCTATATAACATCAAATAAAGGTGAACATGTAACTATAACCAGATATATGTGTAAATATAAAGGTATAGTAAGGTATATGTATCTACCTATCAGTAATGATGTAATATACCCTTAGGTATAAGTGAAGTATGTATGCAAGGTATACATGTAGCTATGTCATTATGTGTGAAATATACTTATCACTAATGGTACAATACCATATAGGTATACAGGTAATTAGTATGTAAGCATGTCAAGGCATATGTGTAAGCATATAGGTATACATGTATGCTATATGTCATATGCATAAGGAAATATGAATCAATGTCTCAATGTTCCTAACCAAACAATATCATATATGTATGTGTGTTGTGCGTGTCGTGGCAATTATTGACGGTGTGTGTGGCATACAACCAGTGCTCGTGCAACATGAGCTGTCAATAATAGTACAGTGTCCTAAGGGTACAAGTTCAAGCACAACAAGTAACTAAGCAATATGGTGTATGCGCAACTCTATATATACAATAGAATATGCAACAATATCATAACATCTCTAGCCCAGACGCATAACGCCATGCGGGTGATTTCCCTATAGATGTTAAATCTACTCACCAACGCTCCTGGTTAAGTAAAGCCAACCACCTGTTTCCCCTTCTTCGCAGCGTCCGAAGTCCCCGCCTGCGAACCTAAAACATAAAACAATAAAACAGGTATATATTAACAATAGACCCAAAACACGTACAAACTATGCTGACCAACGTGACAACACAAAACTTACTCTCAAGTGTTCGTATTGTGACTAACATGCATAGCGACACAACGAAACCAACTCGGAGCAACGGCAACATAGAACATGAACCGTATCGGATAACGTAACGCATGAAACGAAACACAAGAAAACAAGCAAGTGATCCCAGATTTTGTTATACCAACAATCTGTAAAAGTTACAAGTACCATGAGACCACATACAACCACAGAGACCCTTATACCAAAACTCACCACCTCAGTCTCCACTCTGGCCGCAAATTACGGCCAGAAGCATTAAATTTGCGGCCGTCCAAGAAGAGAATGGGCTCGTATTTTGAGAGTAGGTTATAGGTCACTACACTAGGTCATTGTGATGGGAACTTTTGCAACAAATACCTGTTTTGATAGCAGATCATCCGAGACCCAAAACTACACTAAAAAATACGATATTTACCCGAAACGAAACTATACGCGATCTAAACTAAAACGAGTAAGCTACACAACACAATAAACACTTAATTAACAGAAAGAGATCATTACCTAACCAAAACAACTCAAAGATCCTAGCTTCCCAAGCTCCAAGGCATCCAAGAGGCAAATCAAGGCAAAAGATGTGATTTTTGTGAGTTTTGATGAAGTTTTGAGATGGATTTGTGATGGATTAGTGAAGTGTTCAGTTTAGAAAAGAGAGAGATGAAGAAAATGATAAGGGAATAAGTGAGAGAGAAATGAGAGAGATAGAGAAAATGAGAGAGAGAGTGTGAGGATAATGAGAGAGGGAGGTGAGTGTAGGGTGAGAGTGAGATGAGTGCACCCCTTTTCATTAACTTCTCATTAATACAACCATGACTCACTTGTGCCACCTCCTCCTAAATCCAAAAGCCAAAGAAATATCTCACACAAATATCTAGGATTTAATCAAGCAAAAAATTAGGTTAAAGCAAAGGATTAGATTAGGGTTAAGTTGTCATGGTCACTAATCTAGATTAACATAAACAAACCCTCACATATACGTGCACACGTGCGTGCATGCCATAACAAATAATAATAAATTATTAATTAAATGTTATAAAATGCGAGGAACCCAAATTAGTAAACTTTTTACCAAAAACCCGCATTATCGTCTAAACTAACACTAACTGAAATCTAAGGCGTTACATAATCCCTACTCACTTAGATATAAAGTTGTTTACATTATGTTTTCGTATGATTCTCTAGTTAAAGATTCTAGGTTAGGGTTCTTTTAGCATGGAAAAATTTTAAATTGGCATGGACGATGCCACCCGAAACCTTGCTGTCGTGCTTAGGAACCCTATATATGTGATACCGTATTCTAATTTAGCAATATTTGATATTGGTTAAGTTATATGAGATATAACCGGATTATTGAATCAAGTGTTGATTCAATAATTTTTTTATGTATATATATATTTGATATTGGCCGGTTATATATGATATGACCGGATTATTGAATCAAGTGTTGATTTATTATCTAGTATTGAATATTAGTCGGTTATATATGATATAACCAGATTATTGAATCAAGTGTTGATTTAATAATTTGATATACATAGATATATGATATTAGTCGGTTATATATGATATAACCGGATTATTGAATCAAGTGTTGATTTAATAATTAGATATATATATATATATATATATATATATATATATATAAAAACTAATATTTGCTCACTTTAGATTTTCTTCTCTTAATATATAATTATATATATGTGATATATATATTTATATATAAATGGAAATTGTATCATGGTTGTTGATATATAGAACATGGGTGTATGAGAATCACACCATGAGCTAAAGATTAATGGGATGATTTATTTTTAAAGGAAAATAAAAAGGGTGGAAATGAGTCATGGCTTTGGATGCGTGGAGAAGCATTGAGAATCCATGACTCATCTCCTCATTTTTGTTTTACCTTGAGATATTTATTCATTCCAACCTTATCTCTAGCATATGGTTCACACTCTCATTCTCATCCTCACACATCCAAGTTCTTCTTCTCCTTCATTTTTCCTCTCTAGGTTTTTTCTTGGGTTGAAATAGAAAAAGAGAAAATATTTTCTAAGTGAGCAAATCTCCTACTTCATCAACCTATACTAATCTAGCCCATTAGTTTAGGTTGTCTGCTTCACTAATACTTTGATTAGTGAAGAGTGAACTTGAGTGAAAGAGACTTCAAGGTGGATCATTTTCGGCATCGAAGACTTCGTGCAAGCTCGATCCTTTCTTTAAGTGGAGTCAAAGAAGAGTTCTAGGGATTACTACTTGGAACTTTAGAAGTGAAGGAATTGGTCTACAAAGGTTGTAAACCCTCTTCACTTAGTTTAGAACTTATATTCTTGCTTACAAACCCTAATTCTCTAGTTCGATTCTTGCTTAGTATGCTTTAGACCTCTAGATTTTTAAAATTATATACTTGATACTCTTTAAAACCTAGTAGAGGTGCTAAGACATACTTTCATGGTATCAAAACCAAGCTAGAGACTTAAGTGAAGTCTAGACGACGTTAAAGTGTTCGATCGAAATTTTAGACCCGAAATTTTCAAGTTTCTGTCTAATTTTTCAAAAGTTGAAATTTTACAGATTAAAAATTCTCAGAAAATCATGCAGGTAATTTTATGGAGCCCCAAGAAGTACGAGGCCCTTTCTATTCCAAGTCGCCGTGGAACCATGCCTAACCTATGGTTTAGCCATGATTTCGCCACCAACTTGAAGAGTTGAGGGCTCGTATTTCTTTTGCTGCTCCATTGTGTCATTTTGGACTTTCTGGGTATTTTTAGCGAGGCTCAACTAATTCTCCTGGCGTAGACCTACTTGTTGCTAATAGATCGGCATGTTGAGGTCTCTGTGATTTGCTGGTGTTTGAAATATCGATCGAAATGTTTATATAGTTTGGATATGTGATACAATTTTTGGAATCCACATTGATTAGTACTGTAAAAACTAGTTATTTATTTGTAAATCTCGCATTTTAGTCTCATTTGATGGATTGCCACGTAGTTTCGATTCGGATCAAAAATTCGTCGCAATCTCGTATCATACGCGAAAACTCGCCGGGAGACACTACTAGATAGCCACGCCCCATAGACTGGACCCAGTGACTATAGGAGAACCCCATAGCTAAAAGCATCCATTCGGGTGCTTACGGCCACGGTGTTCTGCCCAAGTGCACTTCGTTGACGGCCTCGGGGGGTGCAGCCATCTACTAAAGTTCCCGACGAGCATTCGATCTTTGAATTGGGAATCTTGTTGAATTGCCCGACTTATTTCTTAAAAGTGTTTTCAATTTGAGGCTTAAATGCAAGGTTTATAATGTTAGACATGAAATCCGGAATATGTATTCCGGGTTTATGATGTCTAAGGATGATGCAGATTCTAATTATTGTAGTTTTCATTTCTTTTCTGCGACCGTAAGTGTAATATGTGGTAGTATCCCCGATCTCGTTGCTATACGTCAACGACATTAGGGATACGCATATTTACTTACGTTGATGACATGTGATGTTATTGTATTGCTTCTGATATGTTATATTGGATCGTCGTGATTGAATAGCTGGGGTGTTTTGCGTGAGATGAGAGTTTTTCAATTTTCATTCATGTAAATTTTTGTATGTAATATTCATTTATTGGGACACTTCCGGATTGAGGTTGTCGTCTCCATTGATATATATTATTTACTTTTCCGCATTAGGATAGACCCAAGGCGGGGAGCATAAGTAACCGGGTTCTAGAGTCCAGTGGAAGGCCATCTCGAGGAGTCAAGACCGGGTCGCCTAACTCTAGAATTGGCAGGGTTGCTTGCCGCTCTCGTAGGATTCTAGGGGTGTGGGCTTGGCTATTCATCACGACCGTGGAATCCGTGTTTTTCATTACTGGCTTAATCTAAAACATGGATCTTCTAGTATATCATATATTTCATATACTTGCTTCTGCTGATTTCTGATGTGATGTGATCATATAACTGCGTGAGACGAATGCTACTTATATACATGATATACTAGTAGACAGTATATATGTTTTGTATCCACACTAGTCTTGACCCCACCCTGCCGTAAGTTAAGTAACCTTACGGTGAAGACCCGGGTCCTTTTGGCAAATGCGTATGGCATATATGTGTGTTTTATTTTTGTTTCTTCTGTGATATTTAGGAAACATAAATTATGGGACGTCATTAATGAGATTAATGAAAAAAAAGAAACCTAAAGATGTTGTAGAATCAAATTTTTCAAAAAGGTTGCTCTTTTTCTTGCTTTGCATAGCAGTATTCCATTATGAATATCCAGCACCTCATTTGATGAGGAAAGAGCCTAGATCCCTTCACCAGGAATGACCTCTTTAGCAAAACTAGCATATGATGCAACTCACTCGGTTTGTTTTGAAAACTACTCGATTTTAAAGAGGAGCTTAAACCACTCCTTTTCAAATCATTAGATTCTACAACGATATCAAGTTTATTACGTTAAAGGTTTTCTTCAAAACCAATCGTAGCCCTCCGTCATTTCAGATAAGTACTATTTAGTATTCGTGCTGCGTTTGTTGACCATAGTCAAGGCGTAGTGTGCGGTAGCTGATTAGTGCTTATCTGCCGCATATTGATGTGATTGGATTAGGGTATTCGTACGGCTTTGTTGACCTTGTTAAGGGTCGTTCGGGTGGGTTTAATTCAATCACGAAATGACGGGTTGAACTTGACTAGCACTTATGATTTGTTGACCATAGTTAAGGTCATAAGCCGCTAGGGGTAAAAACAGATATTGGGAATGTCAAGTGTTGAAATTTGCAATGAGATTGCATACCTTTTATATGATAGTTGGATCCCGATACCCACTGCGAGTAAGTGTTACGCCCGGGAGATTTTTCCACTTTAGAATTAGCTGATCCAGTACATGTCTAAGAAAGGTGTTAATGGAGTTATGCCCCTGTGGAAACGAGATTATTTAATTAGTTCCATGTGAAAGCATGGGGAGACTCTCTCGGAGTACCAATACCTGCCTGGTTGACCGATTGGCGAACTTGTAAGGTGTAATTAATCCCGGCTAATCTTACCTTTTAGGGTTTGAAAGAAGATTTGATAAAAACAGCGGGAGCCATCCTGATTAGATAAGATAATAACCAATCTAATCTTGCAAGAGCGCACACTAAAGTGTTTTCTTCTCTCTCTCTCTAGGTAGCGACCATGACACGCCTTAATCAAGATAATAATATGGATGTATTGACCAAACCCACTTATTATACTGAGTTTAGGAACGTTGGTTCCGCTCTATCTTATGACTGTCATAAGTCTGAGCAAGGGATAGGGGAATGCAAAGATTTCCACGCAACCCAAATGGAGAAAAGGAATGATGATGCATCTTCTTCGGGTGTGTTAGTTATTGTGAACTGTTTCTCAGTCTGCTCTATGTCCTGGGTATTGGATACCAGATCAGGATCCCATATTTGTAATATGTTACAAGGGTTAAAGAGAAGTAGAGAACTGGGAAAGGGTGATATGTCCCTCAGAGTAGGGAACGGAGCAATTGTTGCTGCTAAAGCTGTCGGCGAATATCACCTAGTATTGCCAAATGGTAATACATTGATTTTGAACGACTGTTACTACGTACCGTCGATGATGTGCAATATCATATCCGTTTCTTTATTAGATAAAGAAGGATATAACTTTGCACTAGAGAAAAATGTTATGAACATTTTCCTAAATAAAGTGTTGATTAGGTTTAGTACGTTGTGTAATGGTATATACGTTCTAAATCAAAATACAGTTCTAAATATATAGAACACACACAAGAGGAAAAGTTCAGAAATGAACGAAACCTTCTTGTGGAATTATAGACTTGGTCATATCAATATGAAAAGACTAGATAAGTTGTATAAAGATGGATATTTGAATCCGTTCGAATTTACATCTTATGAAACTTGCCAGTCATATTTCAAAGGCAAGATGACTAAAACTCCGTTTACGGGACACGGAGAAAGAGCTACTGAACTCTTGGGACTGATACATAGTGATGTATGCGGTCCTATGTCTACACATGCCAGGAATGGTTCCTCATACTTCATTACATTTACCGATGATCTCTCAAGATTCGGACATGTGTTCCTGTTGAAACACAAATCTGAAGCTTTCGAGAAATTCAAGGAATATAAGTGCGAAGTAGAGAACTAGACAGGTAAAAGTATTAAAATCTTTCGATCTGATCGAGAAGGTGAATACTTAAGCATGGAATTTCGAGATTATTTAAAATAGAATAGGATTCTCTCTCAGCTTACTCCTCCGTATACACCACAGCATAATGGAGTATCGGAGCGAAGGAATCGCATTCTATTAGATATGGTGCGCTCTAAGATGAATGTTGTTGGGTTACTTATTTCCTTTTAGGGTTATGTACTTAAGACAACTGTATACCTATTGAATAGGGTTACAACTAATTCCTTGCCTACCAGTCCATATAAGATATGGTATGGGAAGAGAACATCTCTTAAACGAGTTAAGATATGGGGTTGTCCGTCATATGTTAAAAATGTTAGTTATATGTATGCCCTAGAGGCCATTACTGTATATAGGATGTATATTGTAGTGGATGCTGGGACATATATAGGGAGGACTTTCTTGCTCGACATGATAGTATGCTATCTGGTTACCCTTTACCTTAACGTGTATACTGATTGTCTCTCTGTTACATGTTGGTAAAGCCCTTAGGATGTGTGCTTGACTACCTGGACTATGATGCGGATCATACTAGTGGGGACATGGTAGTCCATAAGTACATCATTCAAAGTCCCTAGTCGAGGGTGTATCGAGACGGGGCATCGATATACCAGAGTAGACTAGCGTGTACCTTCTCGACCCATATAGATGGGCGATGGATGATCCCATATCCATTGGTGTTTGACATCAGAGGAGATATACGGGTGCTCAGTAGAGACTGGGTACACTGGACGGACTCGCCGAGAACTCCCAGATGGTATTATACCTCACGTCAGATGGCAGTTCTCTGGTGACACTGGTACAGAGTAGTCTGTTGACCCGAGATCGTCATAGAGTCTTGTGTGGTTCCCACTGTGCTTTGATTTCCATCTTACCACGTCCAAGAGGGCGTGCAAAACGGTGGTTTTTGGGTACAGTCCCGAGTCACATGGAGGCAATGAGCGATAGGAGGGGATTCGTCTCTCCCGGTATAGGGGGTTGATGTTGCGCAGTGTTCGGTAGCTAATTAGTGCTTATCTGCTTAAGCATATGATGCGATTGGATTAGGGTAGTCGTGCGACTTTGTTGACTATGTTAAGGGTCGTGCGGGTGGGTTTAATTCAATCGGGAAATGACGGGTTGAACTTGACTAGCACTTATGATTTGTTGACTATGTTAAGGTCATATAGCTGCTAGGGGCAAAATATTATCGGGAATTTCAAGTGTTGAAATTTGCAATGAGATTGCATACCTTCTATGAGATAGTTGGATCTCGATACCCGCTGCGAGTAAGAGTTACTCCTGGGAGAGTTTTACATATTACAATTAGCCGATCAAGTAGGTGTCTAGAAAGGTGTTAACGAGGTTACGCCTCTGGGAAAACGAGGTTTACATTAATTAGGTTCGTGCGAAAGCACGGGGGACCTCCCTCAAAGTACCGACACTGGCCTGGCTGAAAGATTGGCGAACTTGTAGTGTGTAATTAATCCCGGCTAGTCTTTCCTTTTAGGGTTTGAAGGAAGATTTGATAAAAAGCAGTGGGAGCCATCCTGATTAGATAAAATAATAACCAATCTATTCTTGACAGAGCGCACGCTGAGTGTTTTCTTCTCTCTCTCTCCAGGTAGCGACCATATCACGCCTTAATCAAGATAATAATATGGATGAATTGACCGAACCCGCTTGTTATACTGAGCTGGGGAACGTTGGTCCCGCTCCAACTTATAATTGTTATAAGACAGAGCAGGAAATAGGGGAATACCAGATTTCCTATGCCGCCCAAACGAAGAGAGTGCATGTTGATGCATCATCTTCGGGTGTGTTCATTATACAGAACTGTTTCTCAGTATTCTTTACGTCCTGGGTATGTGATACCGGATCAGGATCCCAGATATGTAATCTGTTACATAGGGCTACAGAAAGGTAGAGAACTGAGAACGGGTGATAAGTTTCATGAGACAGAAAACGGGGCAAGTGTTGCAGCCAAGTCTGTTGGTCACTGTCACCCTGTATTACAATACATTGATTCTGAACGAATGTTATTAGATACCGAACCTGATATACAAAATCATATCAGTCTCTTTATTTGTAAAGAAATGATAAAATTTTGTATAGATGGATAATGTTTTGAACATTTCCTATATCAAAAGTTGATCGGTTCAGGCACGTTATCTAAAAGCATTAATGTTCTAAATCAAATTACAGTTCTTAGTATATGGAACACACATAAGAGGAAGAGTTCAGAAATGAACGGATCCTTCTTAAGGTATTGTAGACTAGGTCAGATCAATGTGACCCGACTAGCTGAAGTTACCTGTAGATGCATATTTAAATCAGTTTGAATCTACATCTTATGAAACTTGCCAGTCATGCCACAAAGATATAATGACACTAGCTCTGTTTATTGGAAACAGAGAAAGAGTTATTGAACTCTTGGGATGATACATGTTGATGTATGTTAGGTCCCCTGTCTACACATGCCAGGACTGGTTCTTTGAACTTCATTACATTCTCTGATAATCTCTCAAGATTCAGACATATGTTCCTGTTGAAACACAAGTCCGAACCTTTTGAGATATTCACAGAATATAAGCGAGAAGTAGAGAACCAGAATACGGGTATAAGTATTATGTCCTATGATGAGATCAAGGAGGAGAATACTTGAGCACGGAAATACTGGACTATTCTAAAGGAGAATGAGATTCTCTCTCAGCATTACTCCTCTGTATACACCATGGCACGATGGTATATCGGGGTGGAGCAATTACACCCTATGTGATAAGGTGTGCTCTATGATGAGTACTACTGAGTTACCTATTTCCTTTTTGGGAAATATGCGCTTGAGAAGCTGCATACCTATTGAATAGGGTTCGAATCAAATCAGTTGTCTACCACTTCATATGTGATATGGAAAGGGAAGAGCCCATGTCTTAAGCTAGTTAAGATTTGGGGTTGTCTGGCCTATGTCTAAAAACAAAATCCGGACAAGCTCGAGGCAAGGACTGTAATGTAGAACTGGAAAGGTTCTAGCTATACAAACTACAGCTGATGATTTGATAGAACCAAAGTATTCAGTAGATACCAACGAACCTCAGCCTCTCCGCCGATCTAGTAGGGTTCCTCACCCACCTGAGAGTTACTTTGTTTTCTCTATGACAGTGGGAGCGAGGATTGCATCATGAGATGATGACCCAACTAGCTTCGAGCTGGCCATCGAGAGTAAGACTCTGTAAGAATGGCTGGATGCTTAGCGATCTGAGATGGAATCCTTATACGCCAACAAAGTATGGACTTTGGTTGCTATATCTGAAGGGTTAAATCCCCATCAGGAGCAAGTATATCTTGAGAAGATTACTTGGTGTAGATGGAAAAGTTGAGACTTTCAAAGCTAGACTTGTTAAAGCTTTTCGTCATCGACCAGGCGTGGATAATGATGAAACCTTTTCAAGTGACTATGCTTAAGTCCATCCAGATCCTACTTACCACGGCTACATACCATGACTACGATATCTGGTGGTTGGGTGTCATGACTGCTTTTCTAAAAAAAAGTTTTAGAAGAGTGCGTCTATAAGTAGACAGCCAGAGGGCTTCGTAGATAGTGGGAGCAGCAGAAACGTGTGCAAGATGCTTTATAGGATAAAGCAGGCATCGCGGAGTTGGAACATCTGTTTTGATGAATTAGTCAAAGAGTTTGACATCATCAAAATGGTAGATGAACCTTGTATAAACAAAAAGGTAGTAGGGAGTATGGTGACGATCCTCGTAGAGTACGTGGATGACATACTCTTGATAAGAAAAGAGTTTCTTATGCTACGCTCGATCAATCTCCGCTTATCACAAAGATTCTCCATATAGGATTAAAGTGATACCTACTAAATCCTGGGTTTTGGATCTATGAGATAGATCTAAATGGATGTTAGGATACTCACTAGATGTAGTGAGATGGTGTCAATCGATCCTGAGGAGAATCACTGGAAGTGTTCCAGGGTGATAAAGACGACTGAATGGCAAGTGATGGAAATGAGTGAGAAATCCAAAACTAAAGTTAACCCACTTCCTATTTCTTCATCCTCTACCTCTTGCCAAGTAGTAGAGAGTGTTTACTTCACAAGTTTCTTGACTTGGTGAAGTCGGAGCTTGATTTAGCGATGCCTCGACGTAGATCATCTTCGGCATGGACATCGACGACCTAGCTTGCCCATTCTCCGACGAAGCCGATCCTAGAGCCCGGATTTGACTTGGACAGCGGAGAGGACTTCGTTGCGGAGCTATGGAGGTGGAGCACCGGATCTACAAAGGGGCCATCTGTAGCAGTGGTTTGAAGTATCTCATACTCAACCATCCCATAAAAGTCTCTCTCTGGGAACAGGCCTTTGTGAGTGGATCCGCTGTGTTGTCCTCTGAGTCTACTCTCCAAATCTCGATCACCCTGGAGATCAACCATCTCCATGATCAAGTGATACTGCCTTAGAATATGTCTGGATCACTGATGGGATCGGCGTTCCTTGGCATAAGCCACAACTCCATTGTCACACAATGGGAGGAACATAGTTCATCTCATGAACCTATATACACCCAAACAGCCTCTTTGGTAGCATCTTAAGTAGCGATGTATCCTGCCTTTATCGTATAGTATGTCACGGTATCCTGCTTGGAACTCTTCCAACATACCGTCCCTTTACTAAGGGTAAAGACAATGCCTGTGACTGACATTCAGTCGTCTTTATCACCCTGGAACACTTCCAGTGATTCTCCTCAGGATCGATTGACACCATCTCACTACATCTAGTGAGTATCCTAACATCCATTTAGTAGAGAGTGTTTACTTCACAAGTTTCTTGACTTGGTGAAGTCGGAGCTTGATTTAGCGATGCCTCGACGTAGATCATCTTCGGCATGGACATCGACGACCTAGCTTGCCCATTCTCCGACGAAGCCGATCCTAGAGCCCGGATTTGACTTGGACAGCGGAGAGGACTTCGTTGCGGAGCTATGGAGGTGGAGCACCGGATCTACAAAGGTTGTATTTCCGTTTTCTCATTAGTTAAGTGTTAACTAGTTCAATGTTCGCCTAGACATCTAGTTATCGATCCGTAGTTTAGGGTTTGTAGGCACCATAATTTTTGAAATTGTCATGGTTGATGGCTTGGGAGACCTCACTAGAGTGCCTAGGAACCCTACAAAAAAGAAAAATCCGGACAAGTTCAAGGCAAGGTCTGTTCTGTGCAAGTTTGTGAGATATCCAAAGAATTCTTATGGATATATCTTCAACCACGCTGAGGAACAAAAAGTGTTTGTTTCTCAATATGCCACCTTTTTAGAAAAGGAATTTTTTGTGAAAGAAATTAGTTGTGATGAGGTAGAGCTGTAAGAAATTCCAGCTACACAAATTACAACTGATGATTTGGAAGAACCGAAGGATTCAATAGTCCCCGACGAATCTCAGCCACTCCGCATATCTAGTAGGGTTTCATATCCACCTGAGGGATACTACGGTTTTCTCATAGACGGTGGAAGTGAAGATTGCATCATAGAAGATGATGACCCAACTAGTTTCGAGCATGCCATCATAAGTGGGGACTCTGTGCAATGGCTGGATGCTATGTGATCTGAGATGGAATCCATGTACACCAACAAAGTATGGACTTTGGAAGTTGCTCCTAAAGGGGTAAAACCCATTAGCAGCAAGTGGATCTTTAAGAAGAAACTTGGTTTAGATGTAAAGGTTGAGACCTTCAAAGCTAGATTTGTAGCAAAAGGTTTTCGTCAACGACGAGGTGTCGATTATGATAAAACCTTTTCTCCAGTGGCTATGCTTAAGTCCATCATGTATGATCAAGGGAACGAAGAGAATCACAAGTCTTAAGATATGTACATCCTAAGGTCACTTAAGCCGAATATCGTATCGTAAGTATGCCGCGGAAGATACGCACGCTACGTCACTCTACTTGAGTTACCTACTCCATCAATCAGCGTCAACCTATGTAACGAAAGTTCGGGTCTAATACCCCCCTGTTCAAGTCTAAGTTCCGTAAGGTCAAGCCTAGGTTCTGAAATATTTACGCCCCAGACTCCACATAGTCAAACCTAGACTCGAACCAAGGTTAAACCTAGCGCTCTGATACCTACTTTGTCATGACCCAAAAATTTTAGCTCCTGACCGGCACTTAAATCATGCCACGTCTACAGGCGTAATGTAATTCAAGTAAGCCGAAGCCCAGAAAATCTAAACCTTTTTAAGCTAAATAAAGAGGTGAAGTTTTGAAATAAAGGTACGATGAAATCAAACATTTTCTTAAATGCATAAATAGTGGAACATGAAAAATGCAAGTGGATTTTACTAGTTGAAAAACATGTTTCGTCTTTTAAAAATTTAGACAGCACCTCCCTTATATATTTTGATCCAAAACCACATATACAAGATAATATAAAAGGCATCCCCAAGCGGGAGCTAGCTCTTCGCCAATCGACGGAAGCACAACCACGCAAGTCATAAATATATGTATACGCCATCCAACGGCGAAGATCAGCACAAAGAATAATGAATAAGGCAAGACATCACCCACCAAGTGAACATATAACCCATCGCTCTAAGTCTCATAACTACAAGTCTTGCTAAGTCTTACTACATATACAAAAACTAGTTTTGATTGATGGAGTCGACTAGATACCACAGGATTAATAATACAAGAGTGGCACGATCCAATATATACCACCTACCAAAGCAATCACCCGAATGCAAACTGTGTGCCAGCGATTCCGCTACTGATCCATGCGGTCAACCTGCAAGAACTGTGGCACAACGGGGGTGAGTTGCCAACTCGTGAGTAGAAAACATCATCAGGTAGAAATCGAATAAAACAACGACTCCTAGGTCAACTATATCATAAAGGTAATACTATGATATCTAGGGTGACCGTATCTGCATATGTGCCAACAGTATAATCAATGCCTGTAAGCATATGGATAACATCTACGTGTCCATCAATGACACAACAACATCATACATGTAAATATCATAAAAGCATATGCATGTAAATATGAGGATATCAATCAACGTGTGTTTATCAACGACACATCAAATCATGGAACCTGAGTGTCCAACATCGACACTCGAAACATCATGAAACCCATGTCCAACATCGAAACGTAAATCTTCATATCTCGGGCTCCGTCAGTCCGGATCGGCCCACGGGCTCCGTCAGTCCGGATCGTCCCATATCATCTCTTGACTCCGGTCGGTACCCTCCGGATAACCGCCGAGTCCAAATACTATCACCGGTAGGTAGTGCACCCCTGCCAGGCTCACCGCCTAACTATACGAGTCTTCTTGCCCGGGGTACCTCACTGGGTCCACCATGTACCCGCAGACGGTGCCTACCACTCCTCGAATCGGGTTTCACATACCAATCTCAGAACCGAGAAAACACATGGTGGACGTATCGAAATATTATATCAAGAGAAACCGTTTTTTTTAAAACAATACATGATTTCCTTTGAAATATAACCACGGTTCTCAAATCCAGAATCTCATGAAAACAGCATCTCAATACGTAAAATCGTAAAGTATGATATTTGCAAACATAGAACAGAAATGTGAGCATATCAAGTATATCATGCAACATGGTATAGTGATGTGAGCATAGCAAGTATATCATGCAACATTGCATAATGATGTGAGCATAGCAATATATCATAGCATGATGTAGCTATTCTACTGTGTAAATGACATAGCAATTATCGATGATGAAAGTGTATGAGCCGGCAATCTGTGCAAGTGTAACATACGCATCATCGATAATGGTGTAGGTGTACTAGCACAGGTACATATATAATGCAATAAGAATATCATGAACATAGCATAAGGTACATCGTAAGCAAAATGCTACAAGGTATACGTATTTATAACATAACCGAGTTGGTGAATCTATCAATCGGCATCCAGCCTCACAACATCACATACGGTATAATCCACCATACGGCATCCTCTAGTCAAGGGTATGGATCAATCATCAGATAAAGCTCACCACGTACGGTAATCCATCATACGGCGGCATTAAACAATTAGGGATTCTATCAACCTATACAACAATAAGGGTACGGATCTAAAATCTCGTACGACATATCACTCAATATCCACATAATCACATATATATACCTATATCTCAGGTCACATCCATATCAATCTCATATCAGGGGACCGACAAAGGTATCAATTATCTCATATCGACTCGCATCTGTATAACGACATATCAACCAAGTCATCATATCTCATCGTATACTCTTTTCATTACATCCATCTCTCACATCAAATCATTTTATTAATCTCATAACAAGCCACAAAAATCTCATACTTACTCTCTTGCAACTGCGTATACATATCGTGATTCACATTCATATATATCAATTGGAGACATCATTTCTATCATATCATGTCATATTAAACCATACACTATAATCTTAAGTCATGGTATATCTTGTCTCCTACTAATCCTTTAACCATATCCATAAGTTTCTAACCTGGTTTTCCTTAACCATATTCTTTATATATCGGTTTCCATTATAATTTGCGGGGGTGCTATACGCCATCCACCCGACTTCCCCCGTAGATTTAAATCTACCCACCTGCGGAACTCCTTGTTTAGCCGTAGTCGGTGTGCTTCGTCGTCTTGGAATCCACGTGAAGGTACCTACAATCAATATACAATCGCAATGCTATTAAAATCAAGTCCGGAAAACCAATACGGCACACAGTGTGCTCATAGGTTAGAACATATAGCCTACGCATGCAAAACAACCAAACAACTCTCGTCGTTGACGTACAAACATCAAACGACCCAATACAATATCAAATACCAAATCCCAAATTCATAAATCACAAATACCAATTCCAGCAACTTAGGAAATCACTCCCAGATTTCATCTCAGGCTAATTGGGATTAAACAAGCAAGTTCAGGGGATAGTTTATAGTGATTAGGAGCTACAGGCAAAAACCCAACCCCAGACACCTACAGAAATCCAGCGACAATGCCAGAATTTCCGAGCTTGCCGGCCTAGGTAGGGAATCAACGTCTCGTACTTTGGTAGTGGATTTCTAGGGGTTTATCTAGGTCAGTGATATTGCTAGTTTTACTCGTAAGCACCCCAGGTTGCTCCAGATTCCCCGTAGTCCAACAATACCTCACAAAATCGACACGGAACAATTCTAAGTCGTGGGTTTTCTATGCAAAGTGTTGGTCCAGAAATACACTAACAAGCTTTTGGTCACTACTTACACCTTAACAAACCATAAATCCCCTAAAAGCTCATCTTGGAAATTTCCAAGATCACTAGTCCTTATTAAACCAATTCTAAACTAAAATAGAAACTAAAGCAACTAATTTACTAAGCTAATGGTGTAGGAAATATCTCATTTGGCAACTCAAGAATTTTCTTGAGTTGCTCAAAGTCTTCAAAATCCAACTTTGAAAGGTCCAAGGTGTTGAGGATGAACTGAGGATCATTTTTAATGAAGCGAGTGTGGGGTATTGAGGTGGTTTTGGGGATGAATCATGGAGGTAGAGGAGGTGGAGAAAGGAGGTGAGGAAGAAGAAGAAGAGGTTGAAGCGATGAAGGAAAATAATGGATGAAGAAAAAGTTAAGGGTGTAGGAGCCTCTCTTTTCCTCACTCCCACTCTCTCTCATGCCCTCACATGGCATGCCATGCCCAAGTCATGAGTGTGTCCTCTCTCTCTCTCCCCTCAATAATTCTCTTTCTTTTCTAAAACCAAATATCAACAAATACCAATGAAACAACATGCAACCAAATGCAATATGTCATGGTGCACTAACCATAGAAAAATGTAGAAACACCGATTTGGCCTAATCGCGATTAGTAGTGCACTAATCAATTTTTATTTAAACTGCATATAAATAATTATAAAAATACCAAATCTAATAAATATATTTTTAAATTAATAAATCATTTTAATCTCCAATTATTTCACAAATATTGGTGTATATTTAAACCATTTTACGAAAACCCCAATTTCGCAAATCGGGTAGTTTTCGCGAAATATATTATTTTAATATTAAATTCCAAAAATAATACTTTATATTTTCTGAAATGTTACATATACGGAATCAAGAAAGAAAATATAAGCAAATATATATTCTAAGGTCATTTAGGCGGAGTACCGTATCGTAGGTATGTCGCGGAACATACACACGCTAAGTCACTCTGCTTAAATCACCTACTCTATCTACCAAGGGACATCCTACACTCAGAAAGGTAAAACCTATCGCTCTGATACCAACTTTGTCATGACCCGAAGGTACGGAACGTGACTGGCACTTAAATTACGAAACGTCTAAAGGCGTAACGTAATCTAAGTAAGCCAAAACCCAGAAATCTAAACCATTTAAAGAAGTAGAGTGAAGGAAAAACTTAACTTAAAAAGTGATTTTAGAAAAATAAAGTCACATTAAAACATTTTAAAACATCACGTTTTCCCGAAAATTTCGGCAGAGTTTCCTTTGTAAATACTGGCCCCAAACAGGTACAACATATGAATATATACAAGTAAACAATAAAAACATCCCCAAGTGGGAGCTAGCTCTTCGCCAAAGGCGGAATCACAACCACATGCAATATATATCATCATAATATAAGATAAGCATCAGATAACAAGAAATAAGAAAACACCACGTCGGCTCAAGTGAGCATCGACACCAGAAATAGAATACATACAAATCTCACAAGCTCACCATCTAAGTCCAAGTATACAACTGATGGAAAACGGTAGATAAGGTAGATGGAGTATACTAGATACAATAATAATACACAAAGTGGGAACAAGATATCCTCGCAACCCACCTATGAGCAAACCGCGAATCAAAGCAAATGAAGCAAGATGAGGAAGTACGCCCGCCGCTACTATGCAGACGGGTCAGACCTGCAAGATACTGTGGCACAACAGGGGTGAGTTGCCAACTCGTGAGTAGTAAGTAACATCTAATAAGACTATCGTAAGCATGCACGCAAATGCGTCACAGCCTACATATACTAACATGATGCGATGCACAAGTATGAATGCAACATGAACGTATAATCAACACAAAATCTATAGGGTTACTAGGCACTCTCACAAAGGTCTACAAGGCATCAACCATGCCCGATTTAAAATTTAGACGTGCAGAACAACCCTAACCAAGATCTTTAAACTAGAGATTAGGCGAAACAAAGCAAGTAAACAACTTTACTTCTAAGAGTTTGGGATTACAACCTTTGTAGTCCAGTCCTTCACTTCTAAAGCTCCGTGTTGAGGTCCCTTCGCTGTGATCATCGAGTGCCCGGACTCTAGAGAGGCTCCACGAAGAGAAAGATGCAAGCTTGCTTCCGATCTTCGATAACAAAGATGATCTACCTTGAAGTTTCATTAACACAAGCTCTCACTCACCAATGAAGTGAACACCCTAATATAATTGGCAAGAATAGATTAGGATGATGAAGTAGGAATTTAGCTCTCATTTATTTTCTTAATCTCACTCATTATGATCACTTCATAAAAAGCTAGAAAGCTTTTTATCCAAGGAAGAAGAAGAAAGAAGATGCTTGATCCTTTTGTGATAAATAATGAAAGTATGTTATAATTACAAATACAACCATAGTTAAGTCAAGAAAGACTTAACTATTGTAGAGATATAACTAGGGTTAAAGGGTGTGGGTTGGGTTAGGAAATATCTTGCAAAATATCTAAACAAAATATCTTTGCAAGAAACAAAATAAAAGTTTCTAGAAGCTTCTAGAAAAGATTAACCCAAATCAAACCCTAACCATGTTTAATCTCTACTAATGATGTTGCATTAGTAATCATAACTTGTTACAATATTATATATCACATATACAATATTTATTGTAACAAAATAAAATAATACAATTAACATATATCACATATATATCAATGTATTACCCGAGTGAAAAAAGAATCTTTTAGTGAGCTTATATCAGTTAATGCAATTTAATATATCAAATATATAATTATACATTAAATTATCGAATCAACACTTGATCCGATAATCCGGCTACTTCACAAATAACCGACTAATATAATCTGTATCAGTTCATCGAATCAACACTTGATCCGATGACCCGGCTATATCACATATACCCGGCCGATATCTCATATCGTGAGAATCTAATACAGTATCACATACACGTATTGTTCTCGGTCCTGCACATATCATATTTGTGCTCCTACTCCGTTTTGCCTGAGTCAAGAAACCTCTGTGTAGGACTCTAAAGAATTGTCAATACGCCGGCAGTAGGTGATGATCATATCAAACACCCACAAGCTGCAAGCGGTCAGCTAAACGTAACAGCCACCCAGGTATTGAGCGATCAGAAGATCAACAAGCAAGCCTGTACTTTCTCCCACGAATCCAATCAGTAACACTCCCGTACAGTCCGGTCTCTTCGTTTGATATGTTGCATATCTCGCCTAGGGGTGGTAAACGTCAGACCCCAGTAGCTTGATAAGTCGTGTCGATATGAGGTCCATAACAGTTCGAGAAACTACTGATAACACTTACCAGTAAATCTCAGCAACCCTGGCCAGGGATTTCCAGTTATAGCCAATCGAACACAGCGCAACATCAACTCCCTATACCGAGAGAGACGAAACCCCTCCTATCGCTCATTACCTCCATGTGATTCGGGACTGTACCCAAAAGCCACCTTTTTGCATGCTCTCTTGGACGTGGTATGATGGAAATCAAAGCACAGTGGGAACCACACAAGACTCTATGACGATCTCGGGTCTACAGACTAACCTGTACCAGTGTCACCAGAGAACTGCCATCTGACGTGAGGTATAACACCATCTGGGAGTTCTCGGCGAGTCAGTCCAGTGTACCCAGTCTCCAATAAGCACCCGTATACCTTCTCTGATGTCAAACACCAATGGATATGAGATCATCCATCACCCATCATATGGGTCAAGAAGCGCATACGCTAGTCTACTCTGGATTATCGATGCCCTGTCTCGGTACTCCCACGACTAGGAACATTTGAAGGATGTACTTGGCGACTACTCTGTCCTCACTAGTATGATCTGCATCATAGTCCTGGTAGTCAAGTACTCATCCTAAGGGCTTTATCAACATGTGACATAGAGACAATCAAAGTACATGTTAAGATAAAGAGTAACCAGATAGCATACTATCATGTCGAGCAAGAAAGTCCTCCCTATATATGTCCAAGCATCCACTACAATATACAACGTATGTACAGTAATGGCCTCTAGGGCATACATATAACTAACAATCTCCCACTTGCACTAGGGCCATCTGTTGTGGTATCGCATACCCAACAATCAGCTGTGGTTGAAGTATCTTATACTCAACCATCCCATAAAAGTCTCTACTGGGAAATAGGCCTTTGTGAGTGGATCCGCGCTGTTGTCCTCTGTGTCTACTCTCTTAACCTCGATCTACCGGAGATCAACTATCTCCATGATCAGGTGATACTGCCTAAGAATAATATCTGGATTTCTGATGGGACGGGGGTTCCTTGGCATAAGCCACAACTCCATTGTCACACAATGGCAGGAACGAAGTTCCTCTCATGAACTTATATATATCCAGACTGCCTCTTTGGTAGCATCCTTGGTAACGACGTATCTTTCCTTTAATTGTCTAGTAAGTCACGGTATCTAGCTTGGAACTCTTCCAACATACCGTCCCTCCACTGAGGGTAAAGACAATGCCTGCGACTGACATTCAGTCGTCCTTATCACCCTGGAACCTTTCCAGTGATTCTCCCCAGGATCGATTGATACCATCATACTACAACTAGTGAGATTCCTAACATCCATTTAGATCTATCCCATAGATATAAAACCTAGGATTTAGGAGGTATCACTTTGATCTTATATGGAGAATCCTTGTGATAAGAGGAGATTGACCGAGCGTAGCGTAGGAAACTCCTTCCCTATCAAGAGTATGTCATCCACGTACTCTACGAGGATCATCACCATACTCTCTACTACCTTTTTGTATATACAAGGTTCATCTACCATTTTGATGAAGTCAAACTCTTTGACTACCATATCAAAACAAACGTTCCAACTCCGCGATACCTGATTTATCACATAAAACATCTTGCTCACGTTTTCGCTGCTCCCACTGTCTACGAAGCTCTCTGGCTGTGTACTTATAGACGCTCTCTTCCAAATCATCATTTAGAAAAGCAGTCATGACACCCAACTGCCAGATATCGTAGTCATGGTATGTAGCCGTGGCAAGTAGGATCTGGATTGACTTTAAGCATAGCTTTGAAAGTCTCAACTTTTCCATGTACACCAAGTAATTTTCTCAAGATATACTTGCTCCTGATGGGGATTTAACCCTTTAGATAAAGCAACCAAAGTCCATACTTTGTTGGTGTATAAGGATTCCATCTCAGATCGCTAAGCATCCAGCCATTCTTACAGAGTCCTACTCCTGATGGCCAGCTCGAAACTAGTTGGGTCATCATCTTATGATGCAATCCTTGCTCCCACTGTTATAGAGAAAACCGAAGTATCTCTCAAGTGGGTGAGGATCCCTACTAGATCGGCGGAGAGGCTGAGGTTCGTTGGAAACTATTGAATCCTTTGGTTCCACCAAATCATCAGCTGCGGTTTGTATAGCTGGAACGCTTTCCAGTTCTACCTCATGACCAATAATTTCTTCACAAGAAATTCCCTTTCACAAAGGTGGCATGGTGAGAAACAAAACATCTTTTGTTCCTCGGTTTGGTAGAAGATATTTCTTTGCGAATGCTTGGGATATCCAACAAACTTCTACAGAACTGATTTTGCCTCGGGCTTTTCCGGATTTTGCTTTTAGAAATAGGCCGGACAACCCCAAATCTTAACTTAAGATATGGGCTCTTCCCATTCCATATCACATATGAAGTGGTAGGCACCAGATTTGATCGGAACCCTATTCAATAGATATGAAGCTTCTCAAGTGCATAACTCCCTAAAGGAAATAGGAAACTCAGTAGTACTCATCATAAAGTGCACCATATCTAACAGGGTGTGTTTGCTCCGCCCCGATACATCGACGTGCTGTGGTGTATTCAGAGGAGTAATGCTGAGAGAGAATCTCATTCTCCTTTAGAATAGTCCAGGAATCTCCATGCTCAAGTATTCTCCTCCCTGATCTCATCAAAGGAGATAATACTTATACCCGTTTTTGGTTCTCTACTTCTAACTTATATTCTGTGAATATCTCAAAAGGTTCGGACTTGTGTTTCAACAGAAACATATGTCTGAATCTTGAGAGATCATCAGAGAATGTAATGAAGTACAAAGAACCGGTCCTGGCATATGTAGACAGGGGACTTTCATACATCAACATGTATCAATCCCAAAAGTTCACTAACTCTTTCTCTGTTTCCAATAAACAGAGCTGTGGTCATCTTATCTTTGTGACATGACCGGCAAGTTTCACAAGATGTAAATTCAAACAAATTTAAATATGCATCTAAATGTAACTTCAGCTAGTCGGGTCACATTGATATGACTTAGTCTACAATACCTCAAGAAGGATTCGTTCATTTCTGAACTCTTCCTCTTGTGTGTGTTCTGTATATTAAGAACTGTAGTTTGATTTAGAACGTCAATGCTTTTAGATAACGTTCCTGAACCGATCAACTCTTGATATAGGAAATGTTCAAAATATTTTCCAACAATACAAAATTATATCCTTCTTTACTAATAAAGAGATTGATATGATGTTGTATATCAGGTTTTGTATCTAATAACATTCGTTCTGAATCAATGTATTTTCTAATACAGGGTGATAACTACCAACAGACTTGGCTGCAACACTTGCACCGTTTCTGTCTCATGAAACGTATCACCCGTTCTCAGTTCTCTACCTATCTGTAGCCCATGTAACAAATTACATATGTGGGATCCTGATCCGGTATCAAATACCCAGGACGTAAAGGATATTGAGAAACAGTTCTGTGTAATGAACACACCCGAAGAAGATGTATCAACATGTACTTTCTTCGTTTGGGCGGCACGGGAATTCTGGTAATCCCCTATTTCCTGTTCTGTCTTATAACATTTATAAGTTGGAGCGGGATCAACGTTCCTTAGCGCAGTATAACAAGCGGGTTCGGTCAAGACATCCGTATTATTATCTTGATTAAGGCGTGACATAGTCGCAACCAGGAGAGAGAGAGAAGAAAACACTCAGCGTGCGCTTTTACAGGATTAGATTGGTTATTAATTTATCTAATCAGGATGTCTCCCACTGTTTTAGTCAAATCTTCCTTCAAACCCTAAAAGGAAAGACTAGCCGGAATTAATTATACCCTACAAGTTCGCCAATCTTTCAGCCAGGCCAGTGCCGGTACTTTGAGGGAGGTTCCCCGTGCTTTCGCACGGACCTAATTAAAGTAAACATCGGTTTCCCAAGGGCGTAACCCCGTTGACACCTTTCTAGACACCTACTTGATCGGCTAATTATAATGTGTAAAACTCTCACAGGAGTAACTCTTACTCGCAGCGGGTATCGGGATCCAACTATCTCAAAGAAGGTATGCAATCTCATTGCAAATTTCAACACTTGAAATTCCTAATAATATTTTACCCATAGCGTCCTATGACCTTGACGGAGGTCAACAAACCATAGGCTGCTAGTCAAGTTCTACCCGTCATTTCCTGATTGAATTAAACCCACCCGCACGACGCTTGACGGAGGTCAACAAGGCCGCACGACTACCATAAAACAATCTGCATCATATGCATAAACAGATAAATACTAGTTAGCTACCGCACACTACGCCTTGACGAAGTTCAACAAACGTAGCACGAATACTAAGTAGGACTTATCTGAAATGACGGAGGGCTACGACAGGTTTTTGAGAAAACCCTTTGCGTAATGAACTTGATATCGTTGTAGAATCGAGTGATTTTAATGGGAATGTTTTTGAGGCCTTTTCTAGTTTTGCTAAAGAGGTCACTCCCGGTGAAGGGATCGTCGGCTCTTTCCTTATCGAATAAGGTGCAGGATATTTCACAAATATCACTATGCAAACCAAAAACTATATAAGCAATCAAAAGACAAACCGTGTTTGTAGCATCTGCTAGTTTCGCTAAAGAGGTCACTCCCGGTGAAAGGATCTCGGCTCTTTCCTTATCGAATAAGGTGCTGGATGTTCTACAAGGAACACCGCTATGCAAAGCAAGAACCAGAGCTACCAGTTTTTAAACAAGTTTCTACAACATCTTTAGGTTTCTTTTAGTTCATTAATCTCATTAATGAAGTCCCATTTTAAATTATGCTTCACAAGCATCACATTTGAAACGAAATCTGCAATATAACATATATCTCATATATATAATATAAACATTCGTCTCAGGCAGTAATATGATCTCATCACAGAACATTGCAGCTGAAGAACATATATGAAATATTGGATATACTAGGAGGTCCGTGTTTTTAATACGAGCCTGTATAAAACACGGATTCCACGTTCGCGATGAATAGCCAAACCCACATCCCTAGACCCCTACGAGAGCGGCAAGCAACACTTCCAATTCTAGGGTTAGGAGACCCGGTCTAGACATCTCGAGATGGTCTCCCACTGGACCCTAGAACCCGGTTACTTGTGCTCCCCGCCTTGGGTCTACCTAATGCGGAAAAGTAAATAATATACAATGGGGACATCATCCTCATCCAGGAAGTGCCCCAATAAAAGAATATTACATACAAATGAATTTTACATGAATGAAAAAGAAAAACTCTCATCTCACATAAAACCCTCGTCTATTCAGAACACGACGATCCAATATAACATATCACAGTAACATATAATATCTCATATCATCAACGTAAGCAAGTATGCGTATCCCGATTGTCGTTGATGTATAGCAACGAAGCTGGCGATACACCACATACTACGCTTACGGTCACAGAAAAGAAAGTGTAAAACTACAACAGTTGGAATCCGCAACCTGCTTAGACATCGCATGCCTAACCAAATGAATTCCTTAGACATCGCATGCTTAACAATTATAAACCCCGCATTTTAGTCTCATCATCGAAAACTCTTTTCAATATCAAGTCGGGCAATTTAACAAGATTCCTGACATCCTGATCGAATGCTCGTCGCAAACTTTAGTAGACGGCCCCACCCCTGATGCCGTCGATGAAGTGCACTAAGGCGGAACATCGCTGCCGC
This sequence comes from Agapanthus africanus, assembly GCA_030015575.1. NCBI lineage: Eukaryota > Viridiplantae > Streptophyta > Magnoliopsida > Asparagales > Amaryllidaceae > Agapanthus > Agapanthus africanus. The sequence goes on from CM057337.1 coordinate 91,213,118, forward strand.
GAGCACCCGAACGGATGCTTTTGGCGACGGGGTTCTCCTACAGTCACTCGGTCGGGGCTATGGGCATGGCTGTCTATTAAGTTTACCTGGCGAGTATCCGCGTACGCTACGTGATTGCGACGGAATTTTGATCACATCAAAATCCCGTGGCAACCGATCAAATGAGACTAAACTGCTAAATTTACAACATTCAAATTAGTTATCTCATAACTACTTGTGGATTCCAAATATTGTATCACATTCTAGATAAATAGACAATGTCAAACTTTCCGATCGAATAAACAAACACCCAAGTTTTCCCAAATAGTTCTCAACACTTGAAATTAGTTTAAAAACATCCATCACATGCCACGGTACCAATGGTCCAGCCGTAGTTGGGTCAAGCCAACGCCTCACATATGGCAACGCCGTACTGCCACAAACCCTAAGGTTTAGAGGCGGTTCAGACGGTCACATAATCGAGTTAAGGTTTGTGTTCTTATAGAGGGTCCACCGCGTTACTTGCCCGACTTAGAACGTTCTTAAACTACGGAAAAATCCAACACTTGGAAATTTTCCGGCAGGGTAAAAAGTGAGTTATTGATATCCGTTCGAACTTTTTAACACGTTCTAAAATTACCCGGAAAAAGTTAAACGAAGTTAAAATTTCCGATCGAATCAACGAGTTCCCAAAACATCCCAGAAAACTCAACACTTGAGTATAATTAAAAGTTCTCAGAAGCATCAGGAAGTGCCTACGGATGTTACTGTGCAAACAGAAAAACATGAATCTACTATTTGGCCGCGGAACAGCCGTGCAAGCCATGGTACGGCCGCGGTTCTACGGCGCTTTAATGGTATTGGTGGCACGTTTTACACAGTAACTCTTAGATTTTCCTGCTTAATTTTCTGAGTATTTTTAATACGAAAAAATCAACATTTTGAAATTTTTTCCAGAAACTAGAGTTTTACGGGTATTCGGAGTTCGATCGGACTATAAATTTCGCCTAGACTTCGCCTAAAGTTCTAGCTTGGCTCTGATACCACTATAGGGTTACTAGGCACACTCACAAGGTTCTACAAGACATCAACCATGTCCGATTTAAAATTTAGACGTGCCGAACAACCCTAACCAAGATCTTTAAACTAGAGATTAGGCGAAACAAAGCAAGTAAACAACTTTACTTCTAAGAGTTTGGGATTACAACCTTTGTAGTCCGGTCCTTCACTTCTAAAGCTCCATGTTGAGGTCCTTTCGCTGCGATCATCGAGTGCCCGGACTCTAGAGAGGCTCCACGAAGAGAAAGATGCAAGCTTGCTTCCCATCTTCGATAACAAAGATGATCTACCTTGAAATTTCATTAACACAAGCTCTCACTCACCAATGAAGTGAACACCCTAATCTAATTGGCAAGAATAGATTAGGATGATGAAATAGGAATTTAGCTCTCATTTATTTTCTTAATATCACTCATTATGATCACTTCATAAAAAGCTAGAAAGCTTTTTATCCAAGGAAGAAGAAGAAAGAAGATGCTTGATCCTTTTGAGATGAATAATGAAAGTATGTTATAATTACAAATGCAACCATGGTTAAGTCAAGAAAGGCTTAACCATTGTAGAGATATTGTAAGTGCACGGCGGCGCCCCGGCCGTCAATCCGACGGCCAAACGCGGAAACGGTGGTAAACTTAAAATTTTGCGGACTTGGCAAAACGGCACCACCGCGCACTAAAACCGGATCGGGCCATTAAACTAAATCTAGCTAACTACAAAGAGAAGGGAAGAGATGTATACCGACGATCCGAGTCCTCCGGTCTTCATCTCCACTCCGATCTCCTCGCGGGATCTCCGTCCATCTCCTCCTCGTCGGAAAGGGCACCACGAAGCCGGGTACTTTTACGGGCTCCCACCTCAATACCGAGGCAACTCGGGCGCGAAGCTGGCGAATCGACGCGTCCAAGATTTGCTGTAGGAATATAGTGTAGAGTGTATGTCTCACTTTGGGGTTGGTTGCCATTTGTGGATGATGGAGGAAACAAGGATAAGAAAAATGGTGCTTGCATTTTTCTTGGCATGGAATGAGATCAAGAATGAAAACCTCTCTCAAAGATGAAGCTATCTCTTCTTCTCTTTTCTTCTTCTCACTTTTCCCTCTCTCCTTTTCTTCTCTCTTTTCTAAAATGAAAAACCCTCATTCATAGAAAATGGTGGAGCAAGCATAATATGATAACAAGAGGGAGGTGAGTGTAGGATGCAAAAAGTGGTGACCACAACCTAAAACATAATCATCACTAAATCAACATCAAACCTCTTTTCATTTCTAATCTCATAAAGCAAAGAAAAGAAAGAAAAAGGATCTCATCATGAAAAGCCATCATGATGCCACCAATATGCAAGATACCCCCTCCACAAATGTTATTTGCACAATTGCAAATAACACCCTCCATCTGAAAAGTCCGGCCGGGAAAGAACAAAGGAAAACCGGCCGGAACGGAATGCAAACTGGCAACTCCAGAAAACTGGTCCCGTAATAAATTACAGGAAAACCCCCATACTGTGCATACACACCCGCATCTGTATTCCGTCCGGATACAAATGCAATGAGACAAAATCTACACTGTACTATACTAGGATCCGGCTTAAAACAAAGCCGGCTAGTAATATCCGTCCGATCCTGATCCGTGCAATACCGCACGTATCTGATCGAACGCTGCCATATAACTATACGGCCACTAGTACAAAACCGTCCGATCCTGATCCGTGCAATACCGCACGTATCTGATCGGACCCTGCCATATCTCCATACGGCCTCTACAGTGTTTCGCCCGAAACTTGAGTAACTGTAAGTGTGGTGGACTCTAAAGACTCGTCAATACTATGGCTGTGGATTTAACCACTAGCACGTCAGAGGTATAAGCCAATACGTAACGGGCCACCAGCTATTGACTAAAAGGGACGTCGATGAGCAAACTCATCCTGACACCCTACTGAGCCTGTCAGTGACAATATCCGTGCAGTCCGGTCCGTTCGTCTATGAGTATCGCATGGCGGGCCTAGGGGGTTGGTAAAAGTCAGACCCCCAAAAGCGGTACAAGTCGTGTCGGAGTGTAGCCCAGAACACCCTGAGATACTACTGGAATACCTACCAGTAAATCTCCTTGCCTTGGCCAAGGACTTTGTATAATGGCTCTCCTAGACACAGCACGACCTCACCCCCAATACCGGGAGAGACGAATCCCTGAAGATACGCTCACTGCCTCCATGTGGCTCGGGACTGTACCCAACTAAAACCTGTTTGCACGACTCCTTTGAGCCGTGGTAGGGTAGTAATCAAAGTACAGTGGGAACTCACACGAGACAAATGACGATCCCCAGGTCGATGAACTAACCTGCACACATGTCACCAGGGAACTGCCATCTGACGTCTGGTATATGACCAACTAGCATGTTCCCGGCGAGTCCTGTCCGGTGTACTCATAACCCAATGAGCACCTGTATACATCTTAGGTGATCCAACTGACACCAGTGGCTTGTGAGACCGGCCACCGCCCCTCGTCGGGGTCTCGACTGTATACACTAGTCTACTAATGGAGTATCGATGCCCGGTCTCGAAACTCCCACGACTAGGGACATTTTAAGGATATGCTTGTAGACCCCCAGCTCCCACTTATATGATCGCCCTCATACTGCTGGTGGTCAAGCAAGAATCCTAGGGGCTCTATCAACGTGTAATAGCGACGTGTCAGGTCACCTAAAACAGTACACGATGATAAAGGTAAACCAGATAGCATACTATCATCTCGAGTAAGACTGTCCTACCGGGATAGGTCCTCCCTCAATCATTACAATCACGTACCTGTGACCTAATAATTGACTCTGAGGGCACTATCTCCAACAATCTCCCACTTGCACTCAAGGCTAATTATTGCGATGTCGCATACTCACAGCCCGTGTGATACCGAACACCCAACTCCTCTACTAGTCAGTCTCACAAAGCTCGTTTGCGAAACTATTGCGTTCGAGGAATAGCCTCAGTGAGTGGATCCGCTTTGTTGTTTCTTTCCATGTCTCTCTATATCTCATTTTCGCGGAGAAAACCATCTCCCGAAATGAGCAATACCTGTCTTAGAATATGTCTGGATGTCTGATGGGACCTAGCTCATAAATGAACTCCAAATCCAAACTTCTTAGACTGTATCGTCAACTGAACTTAATCAGTATCCTGCGCGCCATGCCTCCCTCAGTATTGCCTTGGACCACCTGTCCAAAATACTGCCCCTCATCAGAAGGAAAACTATAACTCTGACAACCTCCTTGTCGTCCATGTCACCTTGGAAGCCTGGAATGATAACTGTCTCCTGAATGAGGCTGTCGTTATCATATCGCTAGAACATCCACTTATGTTCTAAAACTGCTTCCGATTGTTTCTCCAGGATTGGATTAATGTCAACTTATTGCATCTAGTGCAAGAACAACATCTGGTGTGGTACTTGACATCTCATGATTGACTCAATTGCCTAAGCAAGTGATCTGCCAATCATGCACGTCCCTCTCCCCTTTAGTCTGTAAGACACCTTTGGAGAGGGTGACTCCATTACCTGCAGGTACACTACCGTGCCAGGAGTCGTCCATCCTAAATACTCTTAGAATGCTGTCAAGTACCCTGATTGGGAAACCACCCAAATCTAGATCTAAAACCATAGATCTAGTAACCAGTATGTCTGATATAATGTCCAAGTCCTGTGTGGAGAAACCACTGTGTGACGACCAAAGTATAACCGATCGTAGTGTAGGAGTTTCTTTTCCTACTCTGTGTATATCATCCAAATACCAGGATATCACACCCTATTACCTTCTCAACAGATCTATCCCCTATTCTGATGAAGTCAAACCCATGACTGTCATGTCAGAAATAGATGATCTATCTCCGCTACATCTGCTTTAGTCTATAAATAGACATAAGCTACATGTCCACTAATGCTTCCGCTGCTCCCACTGACTACGACAACCCTCTGGCAGAGTCATATAGGCGTGCACTTCTAAAGCAAGTTTAGAACGACGCTATACTCATCCTCCTGCTGGGTCTCGCAGCCTAGAACAACAACAATGGCAAGTGTGGGTAAACAAGAACTTCCCTGTCACCGTCCTTGAGGCTACCGTAGTACCTCTCGGGTGCCTGAAGTTACCCACCTTATCTGCGGAGTGGCCAATGGAATGTCAATCCAGATTGAATCTTTAGGTTTCTTATCAAATCTTCAGTAATCGTTTGTGGTTCTGGAATCACTTCCAGTTCTACCATACTCCCACTACTGTTTTTGAAAAAATCCATTTTTAGTAAAACTGTGGCGAGTCTAGAACAATATTTCTACTGATCTGCCAGATGGTAGAAAGTCAACCCTCGTCATAGCCTGGGTCAACCCACAAACAGCCATTACAGAAACGCGCCTTGAGCTGTCCAGAGTCTGGTTTTAATCATAAGTCGGACAACTCCCCGTACCTTAACAACGTTAAGATATGAACTGATCTATATCCAATATAGAAACAGAGGCACTGATTTAATTGAACCAGATTCAAATCATGCAGCTGTCCCCAGCGCATGTCAACTAAATGGAAGGAGGCCGATCAGCGTTACTCAACTTAGGAATGCTTCCAATTATGAGTAACCTGAAAGAGAAGCAAGTTCTCTTAATCATTACTATCAACTGAACACCATACACAAGTATCTACATCTTCGATCACTTTGAAGAATCCCGATACTTGTGACACCTGGTTCTCCACTCTATTCAAATACCAATAACTTCTCCAAATTCGGACCCTGCGTTTCCACGAAACACCTGTCTAAAAACTAGAGAAGTCATAAGTAAACTGAATGTTGTATGAGGACCAACCCCTCTGTCCTGATGGACCCTGGACAACATACAATACTCTGTATAAGTCTCTTGAGTCTGATAACTCATTCACTGTGTGTCGTAGGTTGAAAACTGTACCTTTGGTTATGAAGAATTACACCGTTGTTTAATGCTCCTTACCTAACCATCCACTGATATAGGTAAATGTCGTAGACATAATTTCATAAAGGTATATCTCACTCTATGAAAATAGACGTACAGATATATCAATTTGAAATTGGTGCATAACAGCGGATATTCAAAACCAAATATTTGCCAACCGGCAAACAGCCCAGGTGATTTCCTCAAATATCACCGATTACAACGAATCCCGATATAATGAGGATGATCACCCAATTCCCAATAACTTACTCCCACTCATCATCTGTAAAACTATACAGATGTGAGAATCGTACCTGGTAAATACATACCCTGGAGTAAGTATCTAATCGGGAAATCAGTTTTCCTTTAACATTACACAGTGAAACTGAAACATCGAAATGTTCCGATGGGGTATTCTGGTATTCCTAGTAATGCCTCTTCCAGATTCACGACTGTAACCGTATAGTTCTTTGCCACCTCTCCAAATCCCTTCATATGTCTTTAGTCATTACCTTCTGCACACCCATTAGGCCAAATGGTTTTCTTCCTTCCCTACCGTTCGGCACCAGCCTATGGTTTGGAAGAGGACTATCCAATAAGCATAAAGGGTGTACTGTCCTAATCCTAGGAGCACTCGCAACGCGAGAGAAGGTGAAGATAAAAGACACCTGAATGTACTTTATTCCTATTTCTCCTGAACCAGGATCCATCCCCGAACTGGAACAAGTTCCTTTCGAGTTCGTATATAACCATACGATGGATTATCCAATAAAATGGGATCTTCGTAGTGATACGGAGTGTCCTGGAGAAATACAAAGGTGATTTAGGATTGGCGAAGAAATACTTGGTTTGGTCGTGAATAGCAGTCGCAATTTACTTTGCCCTCTTACTAATCCCTTGCTTTGTCTGAACTTAATACCTTCTGTACACCGTTTAGGCTAACTGGTTTTCTTTATTCCCTACCAGTCGGCACCAGCCTATGGTTTGGAAGAAGACTATCCAATTTGCATAATAGGTGTACTACTCCTAAACTAAGGAGTACTCGCAACCTGAGAGAGGGTGAAAAGAAAAGACAACTGAATAATCCTATCCGTTTTCTCCAGAACCGGAAACCATCCTCGAATCCCTTCGAGTTCGTATCTAACCATACGATGGTTTTGTCCAATGGAAGTGGACGTTCGTACTAAAACGGGGTGTCCTGGAGAAAAGGGTAAAAGTAGGAGTGGCAATGAGGTTTGCAACTCTGACAATCCAAAAGCCGGTGTTTTAAGAAGGTTCGGTCAACTTGGTCACTGAGTCATGGTCTTAGGGTCGGGTCAAAGGTCGCTGCCAAAGAGAGAGAGAAAAGAAACACTCAGCGTGCACTCTATCCTAGATCAGAATGGTTACCAATTTATCTAATCTGGAAACCTCCCACTGTACCTCAAATTCTCCTCCAAACCTGAAAGAAGAATTAGTCGGGGTCACCCGAGGAGTAAACCAACTCATCAGTGGGAATCGGGATCCAACTCTCATCGCATGACAACGTGACGGAATCCGCTCACGGTATCACACTCCAGAAGGTATGCGCATATCTGGCAAGTTTCAGTACTTTTGAAACTCCCGATGTGATTTTTGCCCCATGCTCTTATGACCTTGACTTTGGCCAACATATCATAAGTCACATGTCAAGTTCTGCCCGTCATTCTCCAGGTTAATTTGAATCCACCCGTACATACCCTTGACTTTGGCCAAAATGGCAGCACGACTGTCCCAAACCAACGCATCTATCTATGCTGCATATGAATACCCCAATAGCTACCAATCACTGTGCCTTGACTTTGGCCAACATACACAGCTTGAATACTATTGACCACCCATATGAAACGACGGAGGGCTACGAATGGTTTCTGGCGAAAACCTTTAACGTAATGAACTTGATATCATTGAAGGAACGGATAGCTTTTTAGAAAATATAGTGACGAAAACCTTTGCTAAAGAGGTCACTCCCGGTGAAGGGATCTCGGCTCTTTCCCCGTAGAATGGGGTGCAGGATATTCCAACTGAATACCACGATGCAAAGCAAAAGTAATCGGCTATAGTGAAGTTAATGCCCTGACGCAAACTTTTGTCCAAGGGGTCACTCCCGGTGAAGGGATCTCGGCCCTTGCCTCGTCGACTGAGGAGCAGGATATTCCAAATGAATACCACGATGCAAAACAAAAGTGAACGTCCTTGCAATAACAGCTTTTTGAAAAGTGTTCCAACAACATCAGAATAGGTTTGTTTTTAACTTGCATTGATCCGAATCAATGCAGTCCCATCAATTGATCACACCAAAAAGAACGAAAATATACTGATGTACGTATATGCCATCCGCATTCGCCACTGGGTCCCGTCATTACCCGTTAGGTTAGCTAACTAACGACAGAGCGGGGACTGGACTAGCGCGGATGCAAAACATGTACAACATCTACTAATATATATACCAATATATTATATTCGCTCAAGGCGTGAATAAAAATGCAACATTACAGAAATGTACAGCATCACAGAACAATACAGATATCTGGGATCCCCGGGTTTCACAGAGCCACTACTGAAACCCGACGTTCCCCTGGTCGTGTGGATAGCCTGTGCAATGAAATCCTAGACCCCTACGGGTGCGGCAAGTTACCCGTCAAAACCTGAAGCGAGGCAGCCCCCTTCAGCTCCGTGAATGGACCACCCAGCACTCCACGGAATCCGGCAACTAGGCACCCCTCCTGGGTCAACCTGTACCCCCTACGAGTGCGGCGAATAGCCCGCCAATCCCAGAGTGAAGCCCCCTCCGTCTCAATGCCATGAGATGCGGGCTTGTTGCCCTCCAGAACCCGGCTATCCGTGCACCCCACCGCGGGGTAATCCTAGTACAGAATGTAAAATATACATACACCGGGTACATCGACCGCAACCAGGTCGTGCCCCAAAAGAATAATACAAACAGGCAGTGACGGCAGTCCACATGTCGGACGCTCGTCCCGCAATATCAAATGTACATAATACAACAGCACAGTACTAGTATTGCATCCAGGCTATCCCCCACGACCGATCCGCAACAACACAGCAAATACATAGAACATCAACGTGAAAGTCACGTTCGCAAATCCGTCTAACCGGGCTATAGCAGTTAGACGGGATTTACCGATCGAGTGACATTCACGGTCGCAGATATAATGTAAATACTGTGAAAAATGTGTTTAAAATTTTCCGATTGACCAAAAATTAACAAGTGGGCCCTCAATCAAAACTGTAGCACTCACAGAAATCCTGGGCCCAATTTTAATATTCCAAAACCCATATTTTAAGTCAATAAGGCCTCTGTAAAAAATTGGTGACGTCATGTGAATAGTGCGCGGCGGAAGGGCCGCGGGAAGGGGGTTTTCGCGGCGCTTCCGCGCTCCCACTGTGGAATTACTTCGTCGAATTTTTACAGAGCTCTTACATTTTCTAGTACATCAATATTTTACAACCTGAAAAATTTTTCGAGACCAAAAATTTTCAACAGAAACTGATGCGAACTAAAATGCAGTTTTGGAACTTTTTGATCGATCGGAAATGCAAACACATTACACAAAGCTAGACTAAGTTAATGGCGAGGCTCTGATACCACTGTAAGTGCACGGCGGCGCCCCGGCCGTCAATCCGACGGCCAAACGCGGAAACGGTGGTAAACTTAAAATTTTGCGGACTTGGCAAAACGGCACCACCGCGCACTAAAACCGGATCGGGCCATTAAACTAAATCTAGCTAACTACAAAGAGAAGGGAAGAGATGTATACCGACGATCCGAGTCCTCCGGTCTTCATCTCCACTCCGATCTCCTCGCGGGATCTCCGTCCATCTCCTCCTCGTCGGAAAGGGCACCACGAAGCCGGGTACTTTTACGGGCTCCCACCTCAATACCGAGGCAACTCGGGCGCGAAGCTGGCGAATCGACGCGTCCAAGATTTGCTGTAGGAATATAGTGTAGAGTGTATGTCTCACTTTGGGGTTGGTTGCCATTTGTGGATGATGGAGGAAACAAGGATAAGAAAAATGGTGCTTGCATTTTTCTTGGCATGGAATGAGATCAAGAATGAAAACCTCTCTCAAAGATGAAGCTATCTCTTCTTCTCTTTTCTTCTTCTCACTTTTCCCTCTCTCCTTTTCTTCTCTCTTTTCTAAAATGAAAAACCCTCATTCATAGAAAATGGTGGAGCAAGCATAATATGATAACAAGAGGGAGGTGAGTGTAGGATGCAAAAAGTGGTGACCACAACCTAAAACATAATCATCACTAAATCAACATCAAACCTCTTTTCATTTCTAATCTCATAAAGCAAAGAAAAGAAAGAAAAAGGATCTCATCATGAAAAGCCATCATGATGCCACCAATATGCAAGATACCCCCTCCACAAATGTTATTTGCACAATTGCAAATAACACCCTCCATCTGAAAAGTCCGGCCGGGAAAGAACAAAGGAAAACCGGCCGGAACGGAATGCAAACTGGCAACTCCAGAAAATTGGTCCCGTAATAAATTACAGGAAAACCCCCATACTGTGCATACACACCCGCATCTGTATTCCGTCCGGATACAAATGCAATGAGACAAAATCTACACTGTACTATACTAGGATCCGGCTTAAAACAAAGCCGGCTAGTAATATCCGTCCGATCCTGATCCGTGCAATACCGCACGTATCTGATCGAACGCTGCCATATAACTATACGGCCACTAGTACAAAACCGTCCGATCCTGATCCGTGCAATACCGCACGTATCTGATCGGACCCTGCCATATCTCCATACGGCCTCTACAGTGTTTCGCCCGAAACTTGAGTAACTGTAAGTGTGGTGGACTCTAAAGACTCGTCAATACTATGGCTGTGGATTTAACCACTAGCACGTCAGAGGTATAAGCCAATACGTAACGGGCCACCAGCTATTGACTAAAAGGGACGTCGATGAGCAAACTCATCCTGACACCCTACTGAGCCTGTCAGTGACAATATCCGTGCAGTCCGGTCCGTTCGTCTATGAGTATCGCATGGCGGGCCTAGGGGGTTGGTAAAAGTCAGACCCCCAAAAGCGGTACAAGTCGTGTCGGAGTGTAGCCCAGAACACCCTGAGATACTACTGGAATACCTACCAGTAAATCTCCTTGCCTTGGCCAAGGACTTTGTGTAATGGCTCTCCTAGACACAGCACGACCTCACCCCCAATACCGGGAGAGACGAACCCCTGAAGATACGCTCACTGCCTCCATGTGGCTCGGGACTGTACCCAACTAAAACCTGTTTGCACGACTCCTTTGAGCCGTGGTAGGGTAGTAATCAAAGTACAGTGGGAACTCACACGAGACAAATGACGATCCCCAGGTCGATGAACTAACCTGCACACATGTCACCAGGGAACTGCCATCTGACGTCTGGTATATGACCAACTAGCATGTTCCCGGCGAGTCCTGTCCGGTGTACTCATAACCCAATGAGCACCTGTATACATCTTAGGTGATCCAACTGACACCAGTGGCTTGTGAGACCGGCCACCGCCCCTCGTCGGGGTCTCGACTGTATACACTAGTCTACTAATGGAGTATCGATGCCCGGTCTCGAAACTCCCACGACTAGGGACATTTTAAGGATATGCTTGTAGACCCCCAGCTCCCACTTATATGATCGCCCTCATACTGCTGGTGGTCAAGCAAGAATCCTAGGGGCTCTATCAACGTGTAATAGCGACGTGTCAGGTCACCTAAAACAGTACACGATGATAAAGGTAAACCAGATAGCATACTATCATCTCGAGTAAGACTGTCCTACCGGGATAGGTCCTCCCTCAATCATTACAATCACGTACCTGTGACCTAATAATTGACTCTGAGGGCACTATCTCCAACAGATATAACTAGGGTTAAAGGGTGTGGGTTGGGTTAGGAAATATCTTGCAAAATATCTAAACAAAATATCTTTGTAAGAAACAAAATAAAAGCTTCTAGAAGCTTCTAGAAAAGATTAACCTAAATACAACCCTAAGCATGTTTAATCTCTACTAATGATGTTACATTAGTAATCATAACTTGTTATAATATTATATATGTAAGTCCACGTTGCCCACCCCGGTGCTTATGGGGAGGCGGAATAGGTAAAAAACGATTTTTTTCTTAAGGCAACATGGACTAGAAACAAGAGGATCTTTGCTAAACAAAAACCTAGCAAACTAGCTACCAGTTTAGCTACTCGGTTAGAAGGTTATACCTAGGTCTTGAACTCCTTCTCTTCTTTCTCCTTGGAGTGGTTTGAATGGCTCCTCCTCGTAGTCTTCTCTTTGCCGAAGAAGGATCCATCCGAAGGCCTCTACCTTGAGCTCCTACCTCAACCTAGAGGAAACTAAAGTGCTTGACTTGCTAAACCTAGAACCCTAGAATGAGTAGAGAGGAGTTTTGGTGGTTTTATTTCAAGAGCTCATGGTTCTCAACACATGAGAGATGAGAGCTTTGAGTGAGAGGAAGAGGATGAGCTAATGGATGAGAGAGAGTGAGCAAGTGAGAATGAGAATGGAATTTTTACAACCATGCTCGCAAAATAAGAATAATGATGATAATAATAATAATAATTAAGAAATTGTGATGGTTAGTTTATGAATGACCATTATCATTTCATCATTTAATGCATTTGCAAGAAACAAGAAGTATCTTTAAAGTGAAATGATGATGGTCAACAAGTCAACAGTAGTCAACCGGTCAACAAAGTCAACAAGTCAACAAAAGTCAAATTTTCAACTCAACCATGACACAATTATCTTTAATTAATATTATTAATCATATTTCTCATTCTCATTAGGGTTTGGAAAAAATCAACGATCAATAACCCTAATGAGAATCCTCAGTCAACTGTGCATACACACCCGCATCCGTGTTCCGAGGAACACGAATACAATGAGATAAAACCAATCCCGAAAAGTATACTAGGATCTGGCTTAAACCAAAGCCCGCTAGTAATAACTTCCCGGACACCAAACGTGCACAAGTGCGCGGATGTGAACGAACCCCATCGCAAAACCATGCGACTTCTACTCTGTTTTGCCCAAAGGCAAACAACCCTCTGTGTAGGACTCTAAAGATTCGACACTACGCTGGCAGTGGGTTTAACCACAGGTCGCAAGCGGTACTAGCTGTACGTAACGGTCCCCAGGTAGATGCCGATAAGAAGACTGATGAGGTGAACCCATCCGAACTCCTACTGAGCCTGAATGTGACAATCTCCGTACAGTCCGGTCTGTTCGTCTGAGAGTATCGCATGTCGGGCCTAGGGGGCGGTAAACATCAGTCCCCTAATAGCGGTATAAGTTGTGTCGGAGTGTAGCCCAGAACACCCTGAGATAATACTGGAAACGCTACCAGTATATCTCGCTTGCCCTGGCCAGGGATTTTGTGTAATGGCTCTCCTAGACACAGCGCGATATCAACCCCCAATACCGGGAGAGACGAATCCTGTCTAACCGTTACTGCCTCCAAGTGCTTCGGGACTGCACCCAACTACTACCTATTTGCACGACTCATTTGAGCCATGGTAGGGTAGTAATCTAAGAACAGTGGGAACACATTCGAGGCGAAGTGACAGTGTCAAGTCAACGGACTATGCTGTACTCATGTCACCTGGGAACTGATAACTGACGATAGGTATAATACCAAACCAACAGTTCCCAGCGAGTCCTGTCCAGTGTACTCGTAACCTAACGAGCACCTGCATATTATCTCCAGTACGACATACTGATGGCTGTGGGACAGACCATCTCCCCTCCTGGGATGAGAAGCGTATACACAAGTCTACTCTGGAGTATCGATGCCCTGTCTCGATAATCCTACGACTAGGGACCTGTATAAGGATGTTCTTGTAGATCACCCAGCCCCCATTAGTGTGACTGCCATCATAATGCTGGTAATCAAACAAAGATTCTAAGGGTTCCACTAATGTGTATAGGCGATATGCTAAAAGAAACACATGCACACATTAAAGTAGAAACAAACCAAGTAGCATACTACCATTTTGAGCAAGATTGTCTATACAACTGTGAATATCCCAAGCTTCCATCAAGTAATATACAAACTAGTATGATACAGTAATGGCCTCTAGGGCATATACACTAACAATCTCCCACTTGCACTAAGGCTATGTACTGGCGTATCAAAGACTTATCATCTCGATCAGCCGCTCGAACTGAGTCTGGGGTATGGCCTTCGTGAATGGATCTGCAGTGTTATCTTCTGTAGCAACCCTCCGAACCTCGATCTCCCGGCGATCCACGATCTCTCTGATCAGGTGATACCGCCTCAAGATGTGTCTGGACTTCTGATAGGACCTGGGTTCCTTCGCTAAAGCTATATCCCCGTTGTTGTCCCAATACAGAGGTATTGGATCAACAATGGACGGAACCACCTGAAGTTCTGTTAAGAACTTCCTCATCCAGACGGCTTCTTATTCGGCATCAGATGCAGCGATTTATTCCGCTTCCATCGTCGAGTCAGCAACGGTTTCCTGTTTGGAACTTTTCCAACACACCGCCCCTCCATTGAGGGTAAAGACATAACTCGACATGGATTTGGAGTCATCCTTGTCACTCTGGAAGCTGGAGTCAGTAAAGGCCTCCATCTGGAGGTCTTTTCCGCCGTAAACCAAAAACATGTCCTTAGTCTTTCTCAGGTACTTCAGAATGTTCTTTACCGCTATCCAGTGCTTCTCCCCAGGGTTTGACTGATACCGGCTTACCACACTCAGTGCATAAGCTACATCTGGTCTGGTACACAACATCGCATACATTATAGAGCCTACCGCAGAAGCGTAGGGTATAATAGACATGCGATCCCTTTCCAAATCAGTCTTGGGAGACATCTTTTTGGAGAGGGTGATTCCGTGACAAGCCGGTAAATTACCGCGCTTGGAATCTTCCATACTGAATCTTTTCAGTATGGTGTCGATGTACCTGGACTGCGAAAGTCCTAATATCCTCTTGGACCTATCACGATGGATCTAGATCTCCAGAATGTAAGAGGCATCACCCAGCTCTTTCATGGAGAACCTGTGTGACAAGAACCCTTTGACAGATTGTAGCATAGGAATGTCATTTCCTATCAAGAGAATGTCATCCACGTATAACATGAGGAATACGACAGTTCGTGCTACAATTTTACTATAGATGCATGGTTCATCTGGATTTTTGATAAAGCCAAATTCTTTGACTGTCTCATCAAAACAGATGTTCCAACTCCGCGATGCCTGCTTTAGTCCATAAATGGACTTAAACAACTTGCACACTTTTCCGCTGCTCCCACTCTGAATGAAACCCTCTGGCTGGTCCATATAGACACACTCCTCCAAATTTCCATTTAGAAAAGTGGTCTTTACGTCCATCTGCCAAATCTCATAATCGTGGAAGGCAGCAATGGCAAGAAGGATCCGAATGGATTTGAGCATAGCCACTGGAGAAAAGGTTTCGTCATAGTCCAAATCAGGTCTTTGATGAAATCCTTTTGCAACAAGTCTAGCTTTATAGGTCTCAACCTGTCCATCTACACCAATCTTCCTTTTGAAGATCCATTTGCAGCCTACTGGTTTTACCCCTTCTGGAGCAATGTCCAAAGTCCATACTTTGTTGGTGTACATGGACTCCATCTCGGTCCGCATTGCATCCGGCCATTTTATCGAGTCAGTGCTCTGAATGGCCTGCTGGAAGCTAGTCGGCTCATCATTATCAATGATGCAATCCTCTCTATCCCGTCTATGAGAAAACCGTAGTATCTCTCGGGCGGATGAGACTGCATACTACTCCTGCGGAGCGGCGCAGGAATGTCCTGTTCTTTCGAACCTTCTTGTTCTTTTAAGCTTTCAGTAATAGCTTGTGGTTCTGGAATTTCCTCCGGTTCTATTACGCTCCCACTTATTTCTTTTTCTAAGAACCGATATTCCAGAAAGTGGGCATGATGAGAGACAAAACCTTTTGTTCTTCTGCGTAATAGAAAAGATACCCCCTGGAGTTCTTTGGGTATCCCACAAACTTGCACTGTACTGAGTGTGCCTCGAGTTTGTCCGCATGCTGCTTTTTGACAAAAGCTGGACATCCTTAAATCTTCAGATATTGAAGATAGGGTTTATTCCCACTCCATATCTGATATGGTGTGGTAGGCACAGTCTTAGTTGGAACTCGGTTCAAAAGATATGCAGCTGATTCTAGTGCATATCCCCAGAAAGATCGCGGTAACTCAGCGTTACTCATCATGGAGCGTACCATATCCAATAGGGTTTGGTTCCGTCTCTCCGATACACCGTTATGTTGTGGAGTGTATGGAGGAGTAAGCTGAGAGAGAATTCCATTCTCTTTTAGGTAATCCAAGAACTCGGCACTCAAGTATTCACCACCTCGATCAGATCTCAGTGTCTTGATACTTTTGCCTGTTTGTTTTTCTACTTCATTCTTGTATTCCTGGAATTTTTCAAAGGCTTCAGATTTATGCTTTATTAAGAAGACATGACCGAACCTTGAAAAATCATCCGTAAAAGTAATGAAGTAAGAATAACCGCTTCGCGCATGTGTAGACATTGGACCGCATACATCGCTGTGTAGGAGTCCCAAGAGCTCGCTCGCTCTTACTCCATGTCCATTGAACGGAGTCTTTGTCATCTTTCCTTTGAGACATGATTGACCAGTTGCATATGATTGATATTCGAACGGATCCAAATATCCTTCTTTATGTAACTTAGTCAACCTTCTCTCATTGATGTGACCCAGTCTACAATGCCATAAGAAAGCATGATTTATGTCTGGAGACTTTCTTTGTGTGTATTCTGGACATTGAAAATCTGTGGTTGGTTCAATACGTATATACCGTTGCTTAATGTACCCGACCCAATCAGAACATGATTAAGGTGAATGTTTACAACATTGCTTACAAATGCAAAATCATAACCTTCTTTAGACATTAAAGATATAGATATGATATTACAAGTCGCACTGGGTACAAAATAACAATCACGCAAAACCAAAACATGTCCATATGACAATCCCAAGTGATAGTCCCCCACGGACTCAGCATCTATGCTAGCTCCGTTTGCAACTCTGAGGGTCATATCACATGCCTTCAAAACCCTACGCTTTCTCAGTGCCTGCAAAGAATTACAGATATGAGATCCTGATCCAGTATCCAATACCCAGGAAGTAGAGTTTATTGATAGACAGTTTTCAATAACATACACACCTGAAGCCGAAGCCACAACTTTCTTCGGGTCCTGGTTCTTGGCCTTCCAAGCCCTGCAATCTTTCTTCTAGTGTCCTTTCTTATGACAATAAAAGCACTCTTCTTTCCCCACAAGCTGTCCCGCTACCTTTGCCATTTTTTCCTTTCCTTTGGTTTCCACTTTACTAACACCGCCCCTTGGTTTGGTGGGGGCTTTCTTCTTTTTTCCTTTGGCTTTCGCCTTGGACCTAAAAGAAGAAGGTCCTCCAATAGACAAAGCGGGTGTTTCCCTTACTTTCTTCAGGGTGCCCTCTGCACTCCTCAACATGTTAAGGAGTTCCGGAAGTTCAACTTCCTTTCCTTGCATGTTGAAGTTCGGGATAAACTGGGCGTAAGTGGAAGGAAGGGACTGGAGAATCAAGTCAGTGTAGAGCTCTTTCTCTAACGTGGTCCCGAGGTCCGCGAGCTCTTCAATGTAGCCAATCATCTGAAGCACGTGTTCCGCTACAGATGATCCGACGGCCAATCTCGCCGAAAATATCTTTTTTGAGACTTCGTATCTGGTGATACGGGATTGCTCTCCATACAGATCTTTTGTATGGAGAAATATAGATTCTAGGTCCATATCCTCGTGCCTCCTTTGATGTTCATTGTCCATAGAGGCAAGCACGATGCACTTGGCCCTCGCGTAATCAATCTCCGAGGTCTTACGGATTTCCTTATCCGCGACGTTGGATTGAGGACCTGGGACAGGGGGAGCTTTGGTGGTAAGAAGATACCTCAACTTGTCATAAGTGATTGCCATTTTGACATTCCTGAGCCAATCTTTGTAGTTTGGCCCTGTCAGTATATTTTTTTCTAGTAGTAACTTAAGTCCGGTCATGATGTTTGGTCGCTGCAATTAGGAGAGAGAGAAGAAACACTTTAGCATGATGCTTGTTCATCACAGAATACTGCATTTTATACCGCCCATTCTTACGCTCGGTTGTTTATAGGTAGGTGCTTTTAATCCGTGTTTGTTACATATTTGCAGGATACAGGTTCTCGGTTCTAAAACGGTGAAATTCATGGAAAACACGACAAAATCCGGGTTCCTGCCAACCACAGATAAAACACGGTCTCCGCTCTTCATCCGTTTGTTGCCAGATACCAGTTTAGGAAGACAAAATGTCAAATCAATGTCACCTTCATGCACAAGGCTCAATGGAAACAACAAGTTCCAAGAAATCTACGCGGAGCTCGAGGCAATCATGACAAATGCATCCACAAAAGTCCACCTTTCCTCAACAGAAATTCTGGAAGAAATGTGAATGTATTTTCAGAAAATACATGAACCAGATAACAGAGCACAGAAGACCAGGGGAGCACAAAAAAAATGACACCCTAACTCTATAGTAGAGCCGCGGATCCGCGGCCAAAGTGGGGTCCAGGCCGCGGATCCGCGGCCGTACTGTGGCCTCATGTTGTCGTCTTTTGGGGGTATTTTGGGTACTCCATTTCTGGTCTGGTGGTTGCCCTAGATCTTCAACTCCCTGCCTATAAATACAGCAGAACTTGCCAAAGCCAAGGGTCATTCTTTTGTTCCTCTTTCTTTTGTAGTTTTAGTTCTTTTTCTTCTTCTTCTTCATTCCTCTTCCATGAATTGTAGTGAGAGCTTTTTGTGGATGTGAATAAAGATGAAGGTTTTTGTATTATTCTTTTTGTTTAGCTTCCCCCTTGAGCTCTCTACCTTAACTTGATCTTGCAACCTCTTAAGTGAGCTTGCAAGTTTAAGTTTTGGTCATTGGTCTCAAGGGGTTGTGTCATTTCGTTCTCGCCTTAGCGCTTCAATTCACATGCGTTCTCTACCCTTCCCTTGATCTTGCAACCTCTTGATTGAGCTTGCAAGTTTAAGGGTTGGCTATTGATCCCATGCTTGTTTTGAGTTCTATGGTTCTTATAATTTATTACTTGCATTTTTCATTCTTGTCTTTACTTTCTTGCAATTTAATTCATGCACTTAATTTCTTGTAATCTTTTCTTTTCTCTTTTCTTTTCTTTTGCTCTCTTTTGTCCATTTTGTGAATGTTGTAATAATTATTATTGTTAAGAAGAAATACGATATTATAAGTTAAAGATTTTCTTTGCCCATTTCCTTTTCCCGTATCTTCCATTGAACTCCGTCCAAACCATACGCAAGCGCTCCGTTAGACACCGTACCCTAACAAGGTAACGGTGATTCCTAACCGCGACCGGTTGCGTTCGGTTTGGCCGGAGGCGAAAGCAAGAGACTAGAACGGAGGGACAAAGGTAAATAAGCCGTATTCCACGAATACCGCGCTTAAATCCCCTAATCCACGTTGTTGCCGATTGCTTAGCTTCAATTGGTCAAGATTCGGCTCAAAGGTTTTGAGTACGGATTTCTGTAGCTTATAATCTCGTATCTTTTTCTTAACAACTTTATACTTGCAAATATTACACATAGGATAGTCTCGAACATACACAAATTCTTTATTGACTCGTCTAAAACAAGAGAGGAAACACAACCATCTCCCTGTGGATCGACCCGTGCTCAACCGGCTAGCTGCATAGCGACACCGTCTTGATTGCGGTAAACTTTAATTCTTTCAATCAAATGGCGCCGTTGCCGGGGAGACGGTAGCGTATTTTCTTTCTTGTTATTCGGGTCAATATTCTTTTTGTATATATATAAAAAAAAAAAAAATCTTTTGTTTTTTGATCATTTTTGTGGGCAAGAGTGCAGATTTTTGCGTATTTGCAAAGTGCAATTGTGGGGAGCAAAGTGTACGTTCAAAGTTAAGGTGATTGTGAAGTACAGTGCCAAAGATCCGGGTAGTTTGACCCGTGCAAGCGAACTTTTCAAGCTTACCGGATTTGATTCAACGGGGGTTTCCTAACCCAAAACTTAACGGTACGTACTTTACTAACACCTTCTTCTCAAATCCGACGCTTCCAATATACTATTCTTTGCAGGATTCTTTGCAAGTTCGCTAGCAAACGCTAAAAAAATTGACTAACCCGTATTTGTTGCAGCGCCGCGCTTAAACTAAAAAACGATTGTTTGATTCTTTATAGAATTTTTGAATTGCGCATTGCATACATTAATACGGACTTAAGGGCAAGCGAACCCCACAACATACGGTAGAGGATTTCATCACCTTTTCCGTGGCCCACAAATCACGAACTTGAGCATAATGTTTACCCGCACAAAAATTTAAAAGAAACTAGACTTTAATCCTTAAGGACTTCGCGCTCACTAGGAGAAGTTAGCTGTGTTTAGAACCTCGCTTAACGGTATATTGTTTACGGGGTGTCTAGGAAAGTGTTAACGGCGAAACCGCCAAAAGAGAAAGGGTTATTTAATTAAGGAACTTCGCGAAAGCGTTGGAAAACCTCCCCTTATCTCTGCACTTACCTGGCCTCGTGATCAGTGTATCTTGAGCCTGTTTTTCGACACAGTTTTACTTCGACAATCAAGTTCTGGAGCAGGTCTAGTTGACCTAGGTGAACCCTAGAACGATTAGGTGTGTGGTATTATTGTGTCGTGATTGTTTTTGTCCATATTGTTTTTTTTCTTTTGTTAATATATAAAAAAAAAAAAAAAAAAATTATCACATTCTTTTTTTCCCCTCCTTTTCTCTGCCTTTCTTTCTCTCTCTTCATATCATGGGTACCCCACCTCGCAAAACTCTTGTCGAACTTTGGTACCCACAACCAGACATAACTTCCTACGGTTCTTGTTTTGGCCGAACTTCGAACGACCCCTCCATGCCCAAAATTTCGTTGAAAGATCGGATAGACGCGTCTAGGACGAACAACTGGACCCCGCAATCCACTTCGTATCAACCGTTTCAAACATTCACCCCTTCTTGCGTTGATACACCTTTTGAAAGTCCAGTTGTAACCCCGAGACCAATGTCTCTTGCTGAACGAATTGAACAATCCCGTAGCCGATCTTTCACTCCTTTCACCACTACAAATTCTTTGGACCAACAAATCCATTCACCTTCTTATCCCAATGTTGATCCCACTCCTGTCCAGCCATTCAGTTCCTACCAATCCTACCCTACTTTTGCACCTTCCCTAGACATTGCATCAGAACCTCCATTTGGGAGTTTTCAGTATCCAAACAACTTTGAATCTTTTATTGAAACCCCTTCACAACCAATGTCTAGTCTGGAACAGTCGTTGGAAGACTTTAGGGTAGCGTCAAGCCAGCAAATGATGGATTTGAATGCGTCCATGGCCGCCCTCATACAACCTAGTGATCCGGTAGCTAGTTTTCAACTAGCTCCAAATTTTTCAATGTATGATGAGGCGGCAGGACAGGCTGTGAATTTGAGTGGAGAAAGTGAGATGTACCCCCTTCCAAATCAAACCTACCCGTTTCAAATTGAATCCCACAACTCCTGTGTTGAAAGTCTATCAAGTGTCCCAAATGAATTCTCGGTTGAAGATAGAATGTTTAATGAGTTGTGCGACTTTATAATGTTTGATTTTCCCGATTGTGAAGGGTCCCTTTTGAGTGAAACCATACCCAATCCTCTCGACCTCTACACCTCCACTCTAGAACCTGAATTGATTGATATCCATGCTTTTGTTGAGGTGTCTGAGAATATAGATTTTCACTTGATCGAGGATATTGACGCTGGGAATATTTTGGATGATGAACCCGTAGATTTGGCTGAGTTTGCCTCTTCAAATCATCATCCCGAGTCTTTAACTGTTTTTCCCGAACTTTATATGCGTCTTGATATTGATGATAAAGGCATGGATGAGATAAATTTTGAGGGGAATATTGAGGATAGTTTTGAGGATGAAACAGTTTTAATTGATGAGTCGGATTTTCCAATTCATCCTGTTCCTTTCATTGACTGTGTGCACCCTCCCGAAACCCTAACCGATACCCCTCCTCAACCACTTCCCTCCACCCTTTCCTTCGTTCCGACCTTGCAAGAACCCGTCTCACTTTCATTTACTATGTCTGGTTTACCAAGTTCGGCGTACCCATGGTTTCTCACGAACCTTGAGGGATTTGACCCTATTTCTCGACGGGTAAATATATTACCACAATCGCTTTTCACACATCGGTCATCACAAATTGTGCTAATCTATTTACTCCATTTGCACCCTCAAGTTCGTATTCCACTTCTTTTTCCCTTCCGCCATTCTTCTTCCTCTCATATACCGAGACCGTATCCCGCTTCTTTTCGCATACGGTCTCGCGTATTGTCCTTCTCTTTTCTCTACGCCTTCTTCCACCAACCTATACATTATAGCGATAAAATATTTGAATGGTTGGTGCTCACTTTTGGCCTGTGTAAGGCCTTGTATAGCTTGATACTGTTCTTTCCCCCCTAAATCCTGAATTTCAACGCTTAACAGTGGAAACACTGTTTTACTTAAGTTTGGGGGGGACACTTTTTTGTATATATTTTTGTTTTCCTTTTTGTTTTGTATATAATTTGTTTCTAGGAAGCGTCGGCAATTTTAACCCTCTTGGTATAGCCTGACAGTGAGGGCACTGTCAAGTTTAAGTTTGGGGGTGTGCTCGGTAAGCTTTCTTCCTTCGCATTCATATGTATATTTTGCATCTGCATATTAAATCCATAAAATCCATAAAAATCTGAAAATTTTCTAAAAATATAAAAACTTTTTTGTCAAGTTAGATTGTGGAAGAACTCTGATTCAACATTCGACGGTTTTTGTTTGAAAAAATAGGAATAACTAAATCTTATGTTTAGATTTTGAAAACCTGAAAGATAACTCTCCTTTGAAGTTAACTATAGCTGATATACGTCTTTACATCACACTACACGTATCGTGAATTTTGGGAATTAGATGACAAGTCTTTCATGTTTAAACTTTTAAACAGATAAATGATTTTCTGAGGATCAAATAGGTTTGTTCTGAAATAAGTAATATCAAGAATAGTTTATGAAGTGAAGTGAATATGTAGGAATGTTATTGATGCCCTAATTGGAACTAAGTCTGAAAAATAACCCATCTGAAACTTGATTGGAATGATTACACACCAAACCCACTAAACACGTCTTTTATCCAAAAAAAAAAAAATTGAACTGCCGACTATATCTCCGTTCGTATTAAATCATCTGATTTTCACGCCAAACTGTCTTTTGTTTTTGGACCTGGGTAACTTGAGTAATTAAGTCCGCTGGGGTGTTTCTTCACCTAATGCCCTAAAACCAACTGGTTTGGGTGCATTGGCCCAAAGCTCGCTTAGAAGCCTAGAAAGTCCAGATAAAAACAAAGTCAAGCAAGTGTTCTCTCCGAGTTAAAATTCCTAACGGTTCTTTGTGTGAGAATAATCTTGATAAAAGACAGGCTTTTATAAAAAAATTTAACGGAGATATGAAGGTTTTATTCTATGATAAAGACTATTGCACGTTCACAGAGGTGTGTATGACATGAAAACAAGAAAAAGGTGGAGTGAAGAATAAGACCTAGTTTCCTGTTAGGGAAGATAGAAATTCTGAAGTTGAAACCTTACTGGAAAACGAAACTTGAAAAATGCTTAACTCTCTATAAAACTTATGTTATCCTTTTAAAATTGTTATCTGGGCTTTATTGTGCGACATGATGACTTTATTCGATCCTTCTGGAACTTAACGACACTATTTACACTGCACGTAAAGACATATAAAATCTGTAGTTAAATAAGAAGCGAGCTGTGAAAAATAAAGGTTCGATAGTCTAGACTTAGGATTATAGAATTGTTATTTTCTAAAAACAAAACTTTAGGATTTGAATCTTAGTTATTTTACAAAACCAACTTGACCGGATTTTGTGGGTACTATCCGCTGAAAACCCTCAGGAGACAACACTCCTCCTACTAGGGACACCTAGAGGTTTAACGGCTTGTTGCACACGCTCAGTGCAATCGCGTTCCCTGCGAAAGTGCGGTTAGGATTTTATTTTTGTGAATAATTGGTTTTGCTCGGGACGAGAAAAAGTTAAGTTTGGGGGTATTTGTTCATCACAGAATACTGCATTTTATACCGCCCATTCTTACGCTCGGTTGTTTATAGGTAGGTGCTTTTAATCCGTGTTTGTTACATATTTGCAGGATACAGGTTCTCGGTTCTAAAACGGTGAAATTCATGGAAAACACGACAAAATCCGGGTTCCTGCCAACCACAGATAAAACACGGTCTCCGCTCTTCATCCGTTTGTTGCCAGATACCAGTTTAGACAAAATGTCAAATCAATGTCACCTTCATGCACAAGGCTCAATGGCAACAACAAGTTCCAAGAAATCTACGCGGAGCTCGAGGCAATCATGACAAATGCATCCACAAAAGTCCACCTTTCCTCAACAGAAATTCTGGAAGAAATGTGAATGTATTTTCAGAAAATACATGAACCAGAGAACAGAGCACAGAAGACCAGGGGAGCACAAAAAAAATGACACCCTAACTCTACAGTAGAGCCGTGGATCCGCGGCCAAAGTGGGGTCCAGGCCGCGGATCCGCGGCCGTACTGTGGCCTCATGTTGTCGTCTTTTGGGGGTATTTTGGGTACTCCATTTCTGGTCTGGTGGTTTCCCTAGATCTTCAACTCCCTGCCTATAAATACAGCAGAACTTGCCAAAGCCAAGGGTCATTCTTTTGTTCCTCTTTCTTTTGTAGTTTTAGTTCTTTTTCTTCTTCTTCTTCATTCCTCTTCCATGAATTGTAGTGAGAGCTTTTTGTGGATGTGAATAAAGATGAAGGTTTTTGTATTATTCTTTTTGTTTAGCTTCCCCCTTGAGCTCTCTACCTTAACTTGATCTTGCAACCTCTTAAGTGAGCTTGCAAGTTTAAGTTTTGGTCATTGGTCTCAAGGGGTTGTGTCATTTCGTTCTCGCCTTAGCGCTTCAATTCACATGCGTTCTCTACCCTTCCCTTGATCTTGCAACCTCTTGATTGAGCTTGCAAGTTTAAGGGTTGGCTATTGATCCCATGCTTGTTTTGAGTTCTATGGTTCTTATAATTTATTACTTGCATTTTTCATTCTTGTCTTTACTTTCTTGTAATTTAATTCATGCACTTAATTTCTTGTAATCTTTTCTTTTCTTTTTTCTTTTCTTTTCTTTTGCTCTCTTTTGTCCATTTTGTGAATGTTGTAATAATTATTATTGTTAAGAAGAAATACGATATTATAAGTTAAAGATTTTCTTTGCCCATTTCCTTTTCCCGTATCTTCCATTGAACTCCGCCCAAACCATACGCAAGCGCTCCGTTAGGCACCGTACCCTGACAAGGTAACGGTGATTCCTAACCGCGACCGGTTGCGTTCGGTTTGGCCGGAGGCGAAAGCAAGAGACTAGAACGGAGGGACAAGGGTAAATAAGCCGTATTCCACGAATACCGCGCTTAAATCCCCTAATCCACGTTGTTGCCGATTGCTTAGCTTCAATTGGTCAAGATTCGGCTCAAAGGTTTTGAGTACGGATTTCTGTAGCTTATAATCTCGTATCTTTTTCTTAACAACTTTATACTTGCAAATATTACACATAGGATAGTCTCGAACATACACAAATTCTTTATTGACTCGTCTAAAACAAGAGAGGAAACACAACCATCTCCCTGTGGATTGACCCGTGCTCAACCGGCTAGCTGCATAGCAACACCGTCTTGATTGCGGTAAACTTTAATTCTTTCAATCAATGCTCTTGCAAGTTTAGAGTGGTTTTTAGTTTGTCTAAACAGGATGGCTCCCACTGTTTCACAAATCCTTTCTCAAACAAAAAAAGAAGAATTAGTCGGGATCAATCTCACCGTACAATACTTGCTTAATCATTCATCCAGGCCAGTGTTGGTACTTTGAGGGAGGTTTTACGACGCTTTCACGAAGTTCCTTAATTAAATAACCTCTTTTCCCTGTGGGCGTAGCCCCGCTAACACCTTTCTAGACACCTACTTGGTTTATAGCATTGATCGTTAAGTGAGAAGGTTTCCCGAGGAGTAGCATATACTCACAGTAGGATCGGGATCCAAATATCATCGTGTGATAAAGCTGAAGGAATCCTACCAGAATCATCACACTCCAAATGGTATGCAGCACTAGCAAGTTTCAGTTTCTTTAGAAACTCCCGATGTGGATTTTTGCCCTATGCTCTTATGACCTTGATGTAGGCCAAAATATCATAAGTCACATGTCAAGTTCTACCCATCATTTACCAGGTTAATTTGAACCCACCCGTACATACCCTTGACGTAGGCCAAAATGGCAGTACGACTGTCTCAAACCAACGTATCTATCTATGCAACAGATAAATATCCGGCAGCTACCAATCACCGTGCCTTGGCGTAGGTCAAAATACATAGCTTGAATACTACCGAATATTTAACTGAAATGATGGAGGGCTATGAATGGTTTTGGCGAAACCGTGAACGTAGTGAACTTGATATAATCGAAGGAACCTGATAGCTTTTAAAAGGAGTGGTTTAAGCTCCGCGTTTAAAAGTTGTTTTGAAAAGAAACCGAGTGGTTTTGAAATTGTTCCAACGATTTTAACTTTGGTTTATTTTCTTGCATTAATTTAATGCGTCCCATCATTTAATCCTACCATTGCATAAAACAACGAAAATATAATGTACGCTTATGCCATCCGCATTCGCCACGGGGCCCCATCATCACCCGTTAGGTTAACTAACGATAGAGCGGGGGCTGGACTAGCGCGGATGCAAAACATAAGCAACGCCTACTAGATATCATATATAGATATATACATTCGTCAGATGCAATGATAGTCATTTCAGATTACAGATGAACACATTTGATATGCTAGGAATCCGCGTTTCGTTCGAGCATGCAACGAAAGACGGATTACATGGTCGCGATGAATAGCCAACCCCACCCTAGACCCCTACGGGTGCGAAAAACTACCCGCCAAGTACCCGAAGTGAAGCAACCTCCCTCAACAACGTGAGTATGCCACTCGGCACTTCGAGGTACCCGGTAGTTTGTGCACCCTACCTTGGGTCTATCCTAGGAGCAAAAACAGTAAAAGAAATAATATACAATGGCGGCTACAACCACATCCCGGATGTGCGGCCATAAAAATAATATTACATCAATTTACATATTACATCAAATGAAAGAAAAAGAAACTCTCATCTCACAAAACCCCGGCTATCCATCCGCGACAATCCAACAAGTTCATATAAACAATCCAACAACATTACAGATCACAGATATGCACAACCCATACTAATCGACGTATAGCGATTAGTCGACGTTCAGTGCATATATCATATTACAGATATAACCAATTAGCTAAAGTCTACAGAACTTCGATCAAAAATACGGATTTGTAACTACCCCCAAAACAACATTGTTCTCTGGATAATCTGGGCAGAAACAAAGTATTTTAAAAATCACAAAACGTCAAAATAAGAACACTGCAACAAATCCGAGTCGCGACCGAGTTGACTCGGCCGCGGATCTGCGGCGAAATGCATGGTTTCGCCGCGCTTCCGCGGCGGTCTGGTCAAATCGTGGGCTTGTTTTTCTTGTGTGTTCCCAGAAAACCCTGCACGGATTTTTAAGATATGTGGAAATATTTTTAGGGCTGTTTTAAAAATCGGGAGAAACTTGAGGATTTTGACGTGTTTTGCGATTTTTTCTCGGATCGAAATTCTAAATACTTTGCTAACATGCTAGTTGTTGTTTAGCTAGTCTCCGATACCACTGTAAGTCCACGTTGCCCACCTCGGTGCTTACAGGGAGGCGGAATAGGTAAAAAACGATTTTTTTCTTAAGGCGACATGGACTAGAAACAAGAGGATCTTTGCTAAATAAAAACCTAGCAAACTAACTACAAGTTTAGCTACTCGGTTAGAAGGTTATACCTAGGTCTTGAACTCCTTCTCTTCTTGCTCCTTAGAGTGGTTTGAACGGCTCCTCCTCGTAGTCTTCTCTTTGCCGAAGAAGGATCCACCCGAAGGCCTCTACCTTGAGCTCCTACCTCAACCTAGAGGTAACTAAAGTGCTTGGCTTGCTAAACCTAGAACCCTAGAATGAGTAGAGAGGAGTTTTGGTGGTTTTATTTCAAGAGCTCATGGTTCTCAACATATGATAGATGAGAGCTTTGAGAGAGAGGAAGAGGATGAGCTAATGGATGACAGAGAGTGAGCAAGTGAGAATGAGAATGGAATTTTTACGACCATGCTCACAAAATAAGAATAATGATAATAATAATAATAATTAAGAAATTGTGATGGTTAGTTTATGAATGACTATTATCATTTCATCATTTAATGCATTTGCAAGAAACAAGAAGCATCTTTGAAATGAAATGATGATGGTCAACAAGTCAACAATAGTCAACCGGTCAACAAAGTCAACAAGTCAACAAAAGTCAAATGTTCAACTCAACCATGGCACAATTATCTTTAATTAATATTATTAATCATATTTCTCATTCTCATTAGGGTTTGGAAAAAGTCAACGGTCAACAACCCTAATGAGAATCCTCTGCCTCTGCCTCAGTCAACTGTGCATACACACCCGTATTCGTGTTCCGAGGAACACGAATACAATGAGATAAAACCAATCCCAAAACATATACTAGGATCTGGCTTAAACCAAAGCCCGCTAGTAATAACTGCCTGGACACCAAACGTGCACAAGTGCGCGGATGTGAACGAACCCCGTCGAAAAACCATGCGACCTCTACTCTGTTTTGCCCAAAGGCGAACAGCCCTCTATGTGGGACTCTAAAGACTCGACACTATGCTGGCAGTGGGTTTAACCACAAGCCGCAAGCGGTACTAGTTGTACGTAACGGTCCCCAGGTAGATGCCGATAAGAAGACTGATGAGGTGAACCCATCTGAACTCCTACTGAGCCTGAATGTGACAATCTTCGTACAGTCCGGTCTGTTCGTCTGAAAGTATCGCATGTCGGGCCTAGGGGCGGTAAACGTCAGTCCCCTAATAGCGGTATAAGTCGTGTCGGAGTGTAGCCCAGAACACCCTGAGATAACACTGGAAACGCTACCAGTATATCTCGCTTGCCCTGGCCAGGGACTTTGTGTAATGGCTCTCCTAGACACAGCGCGATATCAACCCCCAATACTGGGAGAGACGAATCCTGTCTAACCGTCACTGCCTCCAAGTGCTTCAGGACTGCACCCAATTACTACCTGTTTGCACGACTCATTTGAGCCGTGGTAGGGTAGTAATCTAAGAACAGTGGGAACACACTCGAGGCGAAGTGACGGTGTCAAGTCAATGGATTATGCTGTACTCATGTCACCTGGGAACTAATAACTGACGATAGGTATAACACCAAACCAACAGTTCCCAGTGAGTCCTGTCCAGTGTACTCATAACCTAACGCGCACCTGCATACTATCTCCTGTACGACGTACTGATGGCTGTGGGACAGACCATCTCCCCTCCTGGGATGAGAAGCGTATACACTAGTCTACTCTGGAGTATCGATGCCCTGTCTCGATAATCTTACGACTAGGGACCTGTATAAGGATGTGCTTGTAGATCACCCAGCTCCCACTAGTGTGACTGTAAGTCTACGGTAGCGCCCCGGCCGTCTTTCCGAGGCCAAAATGCGGAAACGAAATTTTTTCTCAAACTAGAAACCGGCGCTATCGTATTCTTAAAACCCGGATCGAACCATTAACCTACAACTAGCTATCTAGAGAGAGGGTTGGAAAGCTATACCGATCGATTCGTGTCCTTCGGTCTTTGGCCACCATCCCAAACTCCTCACGGCATCTCCGGTCTTGATCTCCTCATCGGAAAGTGCACCACATCTACGAGTCTTTTTACGGGATCCCGCTTCATCCGAAGCAACTTGGGCATGAAGTGTGCTAGCCGGCGTGTCCAAGGTGTTGTAGAGAATGTTTGTGATCACTTTGTCTCTTGCATCCATTGCTTTGGATGGAGGTTAGAGGTGTTTCCATTGATGGAGATAATGAGCTAGAGGAAGAAGAAGAAGAAGAACTTTTCTTTTGTTATGGAATGATAATGAGAGTGAGAGAGTGAGAAGAATAATATGAGAGCTAACCCCTTCATGGAAGCCCCTCTCTCTCTCCACTTATCATATCATCACAAATCCATCACCTTATGTGACATTTGCACAAGAAATGATACCATGAGTCATCCATGAAGTACATGCATCATTTAATGCACAAAATGATGGTTTCTAGCTTACAATTTCCATATGCAAACATTAATCCAAATGTTTGCAACAATAAAAAGATACGGCAACATCTAAAGTAAACTCGTGACGGATCATAAGGATACCCCTCACCTGTATATACATACCTACATCCGCATTCCGACCGAATGCGAATGCGATGAGACTAAAGTAATCCAACAAATCTAATACTAGGATCCGGCTTAAACCAAAGCCCACTAGTATGATCCGCCCGATCATGATCCGTGCACTACTGCACGTATATGATCGGACCCTGCCATATATCATACGGCCTCTACATCGTTTCGCCCGAAACTTGAGAAACTGTCTGTGGGGGACTCTAAAGACTCGTCAATACTTTGGCTGTAGATTTAACCACTAGCACATCAGAGGTATTAGCCGTATGTAACGGGTTACCAGGTATTGACCAAAAGGGAGGTCGATGAGCGAACTCATCCTGACACCCTACTGAGCCTGTCAGTGACAATATCCGTACAGTCCGGTCCGTTCGTCTATGAGCATCGCATGGCGGGCCTAGGGGGTTGGTAAAAGTCAGACCCCCAAAAGCGGTACAAGTCGTGTCGGAGTGTAGCCCAGAACACCCTGAGATACTACTGGAATACCTACCAGTAAATCTCCTGCCTTGGCCAAGGACTTCGTGTAATGGCTCTCCTAGACACAGCGTGATCTCACCCCCAATACCGGGAGAGACGAAACCCCTGCCGATCCGCTCACTGTCTCCATGTTGCTCGGGACTGTACCCAACTAAAACCTGTTTGTACGACTCCTTTGAGCCATGGTAGGGTAGTAATCAAAGCACAGTGGGAACTCACACGAGACAAATGACGATCTCAGATCGATGAACTAACCTGTACACATGTCACCAGGGAACTGCTATCTGACGTTAGGTATAATACTAACTAGCATGTTCCCGGCGAGTCCTGTCCGGTGTACTCATAACCTAATGAGCACCTGTATACATCTTAGGTGATCCAACTGACACCAATGGCTTGTGAAACCAGCCACCGCCCCTCATCGGGGTCTCGACTGTATACACTAGTCTACTAATGGAGTATCGATGCCCAGTCTCAAAACTCCCACGACTAGGGACCTTTTAAGGATATGCTTATAGACCACAGCTCCTACGTATATGACCGCCATCATACTGCTGGCCGTCAAGCAAGAATCCTAAGGGCTCTATCAACGCGCAATAGTGACCTGTAAGGTCACCTGAAGCAGTATACGATGATAAAGATAAACCAGATAGCATACTATTATCTTGAGTAAGACTGTCTTACCGGCATAGGTCCTCCCTCAATCATTGCAATCACGTGCCTGTGATCCAATAATTGACTCTGAGGGCACTATATCCAACAATCTCCCACTTGCACTCAAGGCTAATTATTGCGATGTCGCATACTCACAGCCTGTGTGATACCGAACACCCAACTCTTCTACCAATCAGTCTCACAAAGCCCATTTCCGAAACTATTGCGTTCGAGGAATAGCCTCAGTGAGTGGATCCGCTCTGATGTTTCTTTCTATGTCTCTCTTTTTCTCAAGTTCGCGGAGAAAGCCATCTCCCGAAATGAGCAATACCTGTCTTAGAATATGTCTGGATATCTGATGGGACCTAGCTCATAAATGAACTCCAAATCCAAACTTCTTAGACTGTATCGTCAACTGAACTTAATCAGTATCCTACGCTACACCACCCTCAGTATCCGGTTGGACCACCTGTCCAAAATACTGCCCCTCGTCAGAGGGAAAACTACAACTCTGACAGTCACTCTGTCATCCAGGTCACCTTGGAAGCCTGGAATGATAACTGTCTCCTTAAAAAGGCTGTTGTTATCATATCCCTGGAACATCCACTTATGTTCTAAAACTGCTTCCGAATGTCTCTCCAGGATAGGATTAATATCAACTTACTGCATCTCGTGCAAAAACAACATCTGGTGTGGTACTTGACATCTCATGATTGACTCAATTGCCTAAGCAAGTGATTTTCCAATCATGCACATCCCTCTCCCCTTTAGTCTGTAAGACACCTTTAGAGAGGGTGACTCCATTACCTGCAGGTACACTACCGTGCCAGGAGTCGTCCATTCTAAAACACCTTTAGAATGCTGTCAAAGTACCCAGATTGGGAAACTACCTAAATCTAGATCTAAAACCATAGATCTAGTAACCAGAATATCTGATATAATATCCAATTCCTATGTGGAGAAACCACTGTGTGACAACCAAAGTATAACCGATTGAAGTATATGAATTTTACTTCTCACTATGTGTATGTCATCCAAATACCAGGACATCACACCCTACTACCTTCTTAACAGATCCATCTCCTATTCTGATGAAGTCAAACCTATGACTGTCACATCAGAAATAGATGATCTATCTTTGCTATATCTGCTTTAGTCTATAAATAGACATAAGCTACTAGTCCACTATGCTTCCGCTGCTCCCACTGACTACGACAACCCTCTGGCAGAGTCATATACACGTACACTTCTAAAGCTAGTTTAGAACGACGCTATACTCATCCTCCTGCCGGGTCTCATAGCCTGGAACAACAGTAGTGTCAAATCTGGG
Source organism: Agapanthus africanus (assembly GCA_030015575.1). Lineage (NCBI taxonomy): Eukaryota > Viridiplantae > Streptophyta > Magnoliopsida > Asparagales > Amaryllidaceae > Agapanthus > Agapanthus africanus. The sequence continues at coordinate 91,246,088 of CM057337.1, forward strand.
TAAACAAGAACCTCCCTGTCACCGTCCTTGAGGCTACCGGAGTACCTCTCGGGTGCTTGAGGTTACCCACCATATCTGCGGAGTGGCTAATAGAATGTCAAACCAAATTGAATCTTTAGGTCCTATTAAATTTTCAGTAATCGTTTGCGGTTCTGGAATCACTTCCAGTTCTACCATACTCCCACTACTGTTTTTCTGAAAAAAGTCCATTTTACTAAAACTGTGGCGAGTCAAGAACAATATCACTATTGATCTTCCAGATGGTAGATAGTCAACCCTCGTCATAGCCCAGGTTAACCCACAAACAGCTATTACAGAAACGTGCCTTGAGTTATCCAGAGTCTGGTTTTAAGCATAAGCCGGACAACTCCCCGTACATTAACATTGTTAAGATATGAACTATTCTATATCCAATATAGAAACAGATGCACTGATTTAATTAGAACCAGATTCAAATCATTCAGCTGTCTCCAGTGCATGTCAACTAAATGGAGAGAGGCCGATCAGTATTACTCAACTTAGGAGTGTTTCCAATTATGAGTAACCTGAAAGAGAAGCAAGTTCTCTTAATCATTACTATTAACTGAATACCATACACAAGTATCTACATCTTCGATCACCTTGAAGAATTCTGATACTTGCAATGTGTGGTTCTCTACTTTATTCTTATACCTATAACTTCTCAAAACTTAGACCTTGCATTTCTACGAAACACGTGTCCAAGAATTAGAGAAGTCACAAGTAAACAAAATATAGTACGAGTACCAACCCCTCTGTCCTCATGGACACTGGACAACATACAATACTCTGTATAAGTCTCCTGAGTCTAATAACTCATTCCCTGTGTGTCGTAGGTTGAAAACTGTACTTATGGTCAAGAAGAATTACACCGCTGTTTAATGCTCCTTACCTAACCATCTACTGATATAGGTAAATGTCATAGACATAATTTCAAAAAGTTATATCTCACTTTATAAAAATAAACGTACAGATATATCAATTTGAAATTGGTGCATAACAACGGATATTCAAAACCAAATATTTGCCGTCCGGCAAACAACCCAGGTGATTTCCTCAAATATCACCAGTTACAACGAATCCCGATATAATGAGGATGATCACCCAATTCCTAATAGCTTACTCCCACTCATCATCTGTAAAACCATACAGATGTGAGAATCAAACCTGGTAAATACATACCTGGAGCAAGGACTAATTGGGAAATCAGTTTTCTTTTAACAATATACAGTGAAACTGAAACATGTAAACGTTTCGAAGGGGTATCCGGGTATTCTTAGTAATTCTTCTTCTATTATCAGATTCACAACTGTAACCGTATATTTCTTTTCTATCTCTCCAAATCCCTTTAAATGTCTTTAGTCATTACCTTCTGTACACCCCTTTATGCTAAATGGTTTTCTTCCTTCCCTACCGTTCGGCACCAGCCTATAGTTTGGAAGAAGACTATCCAATAAGCGTAATAGGTGTACTGTCCTAATCCTAGGAGCAGTTGCAACCTGAGAGAAGGTAAAAGGAAAAGACAACTGAATAGTCCTATTCGTTTTCTCCAGAATCAGAAACCATCCTCGAATAAGTTCCTTCGAGTTCGTATATAATCATATGATGGTTTTATCCAATGGAAGTGGATGTTCGTAGTAATACGGGGTGTTCTGGAGAAAAGGGTAAAAGTAGGAGTGGCAATGAGGTATGCAACTCAGACAATTCAAAAGCCAGTGTTTTAAGAAGGTTCGGTTAATCTTGGTCACTGAGTCATAGTCAAGGGTTGGGTCATGGTCGCTGCCAAAGAAAGAGAGAAAAGAAATACTCTGCGTGCACTCTAACCTAGATCAGAATGGTTATCAATTTATCCAATTAGGAAACCTCCCACTGTAACCTCAAATTCTCCTCCAAATCCAAAAGAAGAATTAGTCGGGATCACCCGAGGAGTAAACCAACTCATCAGTGGGAATCGAGATCCAACTATCATCGCATGATAACGTGATGGAATCCACTCAAGTTATCACACTCCAGAAGGTATGCGCATATCTGGGAAGTTTCAGTTTCTTTAGAAACTCCCGATGTTATTTTTACCCCATGCTCTTATGACCTTGACGAAGGCCAACATATCATAAGACACATGTCAAGTTCTACCCGTCATTGTCCATGTTAATTTGAACCCACCCGTACATACCCTTGATGAAGGCCAAAATAGTAGTGCGACTGTCCCAAACCAACGCATCTATCTATGCAGCAGAAAAGTAACAAATAGCTACCATACACTATGCCTTGACGAAGGCCAACATACATAGCATGAATACTAAGTGCTACCTTTCTGAAATGACGGAGGGCTACGAAATGGTTTTTGGTGAAAAACCTTTAACGTAATGAACTTGATATCTTTGAAGGAACCAGACAGCTTTTTATAAAAATATAGTGGCGAAAACCTTTGCTAAAGAGGTCACTCCCGGTGAAGGGATCTCGGCTCTTTCCCCATAGAATGAGGTGCAGGATATTCCAACTGAATACCACGATGCAAAGCAAAAAGTAATCGGCTATAGTGAAGTTATTACCCTGACGCAAACTTCTGTTCAAGGGGTCACTCCCGGTGAAGGGATCTCGGCCCTTGCCTCGTCGACTGAGGTGCTGGATATTCATAACCGAATACCACTGTGCAAAACAAAAGAGAACGTCCTTGCAATAACAGCTTTTTTTGAAAAATATTCCAACAACATCAGAATAGGTTTGTTTAGCTTGCATTGATCCGAATCAATACAGTCCCATCAATTAATCACACCACAAAAGAACGAAAATACGATGTACGTATATGCCATTCGCATTCACCACTGGGTCCCGTCATCACCCGTTAGGTTACTTAACTAACGACAGAGCGGGGACTGGACTAGCGCGGGTGTAAAACATATACAACATCTACTAGTATATATATCAATATATAATATTCGCTCATGGCTTGATAAAATGCAACATCACAGAAATGTAATAAGCATCACAGAACAATACAGATAATCTGGGATCCCCAGGTTTCATAGAGCCGCTACTGAAACCCGACGTTCTCCTGGTCGTGTGGATAGCCTGTTGTTCATATCAGATTTTTGCATTTTTATACCGCCTAATTTTTATCATATTGCTTATCGGTAGGTACTCTTGAGCCGTGTTTGCTAGTCAATTGCAGGATACAGGTTCTCGGCTCTAAACGATGAAATTCATGGAAAAGCACGACAAAAATCCGGATTCCTGCCAACCACAGATAAAACACAGGTCTCCGCTCTCTATCCGTATGTTGCCACACACCAGTTTGAGAGACAAAATGTCAAATCGATTGTCATCTTCATGCACAAAGCACAATGGCAACACCAAGTCCAAGAAATCTACGCGGAGCTCAAGAAAATCATGACAAAAAGATCCATATCCAATCACCTTTTGATCAACAGAAATTCTGAAAAAATCGTGAAGAAATTCTGAGAAAAAACATATACCAGACTCATGGGCAAAGCAGACCAGGGAAGTACCAAAAAACTCATGCCCGAATTCCACCATATGGCCGCGGATCCGCGGCCAATAGGGGGTCTAGGCCGCGGATCCGCGGCCGTACTGGCGTATCACATGATGAAATTTCAGGGGCAGTTGGGTAATTTTGTAAGGGGGCAGATTGTTGCCCTAGATTTCCTGTTTCCTGCTTATAAATAGTCCAGAACTTGCCAAAACCAAGGGTGCTTAATCTTGTATTTTAGGTTTTAGAATACTTGTTGTTCTTCTTCCTCTTCTCATCTCTTCTCCATTAAAAACTTGTAGTGAGCTTTTGTGAGTGAAGAATGATGAATAAAGAAGTTCTTTTTGTTATTATACTTGTCTTGCTCTTGTTATGTTAATTGCTTGTAATCTTAAATTGATAATTTAGTTGTTATTTATTGTTGTTTCTTTCTTATTCTCTTTTCCTTTATCCTTAAACAACCATGATGCTTACGTTTGATCCTTGCCAAGGTGAGGTCGCAAATAGCTAGTTGTTATCTTCTAATCTCTTTCTTTCTATCTTCCTCCTTTGTTTATTTTTCGTTCTTCTTGTAATGGGTGAGTAGTTTCCATACTTGTTAGGGTAGGATAAGGGAAGTTTGAGAGAAGAAAATCTCTCTCACTCTTTCCTTGCCCAACATCTTAAATCGAACTCCCGTTAATTGAACCACAATCCGCTCCCTACGGCACCCTATCCTACATGATAGCGGTGATTCCGTAGTGAGACCGGTTGTGGTTGAATTAACCGGAGGTTAAGGCTAAGAGCCAAGAACGGACGGACAAGCACCAAAAGGAAGAACTTATGCGTTGGAAATCCTGGCTTATACTCGCAAGTTCCTTCCTAGTCGTGCTAATCCCCGTTGTTGCCGATTACCGTAACACCGATATTAAGAGTGGCAACGAAAGAAGTGAGCGACTCCTAACTCAAACTAACCTAATCCTAACCCTAACAAGCTCTCTTTACATATCATTTTAACACTTAGTTAATCACAAACAAATCTGGACTTTTGGACTTAACTCGTTAAAGCACACAGAAAAAGATTCCCATCTCCCTGCGGACGACCCGTACTCAACCGGCTAGCTACAAGCGAAACCGTTTTGATTGCGGTAATTAACTAAACTTGAACACACAAAAACTCTACCAATCACCTGTGCAATGAAATCCTAGACCCCTACGGGCGCGGCAAGTTACCCGCCAAAACCTGAAGCGAGGAAGCCCCCTTCAACAAAGTGAATGGACCACCCAGCACTTCACGGAATCCTGTAACTTGAGCACCCTTCCTTGGGTCAACTTGTACCCCCTACGAGTGCGGCGAATAGCCCGCCAATTCTAGAGTGAAGCCCCATCCGTCTCAAAGCCATGAGATGCAGGGCCCGTTGCCCTCTAGAACCCGGCTATCCGTGCACCCCTCCACGGGGTAATCCTAGTACAGAAAATAAAATATATATACAACGGGTACATCGACCACAGCCCGGTCATGCCCCAAAAGAATAATATACAAATAGGCAGTGACGGCAGTCCACATGTCGGACGCTCGTCCCGCAATATCAAATGTACAAATACAACCAAACTGTACTACCATTGCACCAGGCTATCCACCACGACAAATCTGCAACATCACAGCACAACACAGAACATCAACGTGAATGTCACGTTCGCAAATCCGTCTAAAAGGGTTATAGCAATTGGACAAGATTTACCGATCAAATGACATTCATGGTCACAGATATAATGTAAATACTGTGAATTAACATGTTTAAAATTTTTGATCGATAAAATTTCCCGAAGTGGGCCCTAAGTACAATACCCAGTATTCAGACAAATCTGGGCCCAAACAAAAAATACCAGAAACCACATTTCCAAGTTAGAGACCACCTCAGAAAATTTCGTGCACTGTGGCTACAGTACTGCGGTGGATCCGTGGCCAAAATGTGGGTACGGCCGCGGTTCCGCCACGCTACAGTGGGTTCAGCTCACCAAATTTTCTCAGTTCTCTCAGAAAACCCTGCCTGTTTTTCTGCAGCACACTAAATAATTTTTTGACTACAGGAAAAATTCGACAGAAACTGTGACTTGGAAATGCAGTTTTTAGAAAATTCGTTCGATCGATGTTTTAAATACGTTAGAACAAGCTAGTAAAGGTTAATGGCGTGGCTCTGATACCATGTAAGTCTACAGTAGCGCCCCGGCCATTTTTCCGAGGCCAAAATGCGGAAACGAAATTTTTTCTCAAACTAGAAACCGGCGCTATCGTATTCTTAAAACCGGGATCGAACTATTAACCTACAACTAGCTATCTAGAGAGAGGGTTGGAAAGCTATACCGATCGATCTGTGTCCTTCGGTCTTTGGCTACCATCCCAAGCTCCTCGCGGCATCTCCGATCTTGATCTCCTCGTCGGAAAGGGCACCACATCTATGAGTCTTCTTACGGGCTCCAGCTTCATCCGAAGCAACTCAGGCACGAAGTGTGCTAGCCGGCGTGTCCAAGGTGTTGTAGAGAATGTTTGTGATCACTTTGTCTCTTGCATCCATTGCTTTGGATGGAGGTTAGAGGTGTTGCCATTGATGGAGATAATGAGCTAGAGGAAGAAGAAGAAGAAGAGGTTCTTTTCTTTTGTTATGGAATGATAATGAGAGTGAGAGAGTGAGAAGAATAATATGAGAGCTAACCCCTTCATGGAAGCCCCTCTCTCTCTCCACTTATCATATCATCGCAAATCCATCACCTTATGTGACATTTGCACAAGAAATGATACCATGAGTCACCCATGAAGTACATGTATCATTTAATGCACAAAATGATGGTTTCTAGCTTACAATTTCCATATGCAAACATTAATCCAAATGTTTGCAACAATAAAAAGATACGGCAACATCTAAAGTAAACTCGTGACGGATCATAAGGATACCCCTCACCTGTATATACATACCTGCATCCGCATTCCGACTGAATGCGAATGCGATGAGACTAAAATAATCTAACAAATCTAATACTAGGATCCGGCTTAAACCAAAGCCCACTAGTATGATCCGCCCGATCATGATCCGTGAACTACTGCACGTATATGATCGGACCCTGCCATATATCATACGGCCTCTACATCGTTTCGCCCGAAACTTGAGAAACTGTCTGTGAGGGACTTTAAAGACTCGTCAATACTTTGGCTATGGATTTAACCACTAGCACGTCAGAGGTATTAGCCGTACGTAACGGCCTACCAGGTATTGACCAAAAGGGAGGTCGATGAGCGAACTCATCCTGACACCCTACTGAGCCTGTCAGTGACAATATCCGTACAGTCCGGTCCGTTCGTCTATGAGCATCGCATGGCGGGCCTAGGGGGTTGGTAAAAGTCAGACCCCCAAAAGCGGTACAAGTCGTGTCGGAGTGTAGCCCAGAACACCCTGAGATACTACTGGAATACCTACCAGTAAATCTACTGCCTTGACTAAGGACTTCGTGTAATGGCTCTCCTAGACACAGCGCGATCTCACCCCCAATACCGGGAGAGACGAAACCCCTGCCGATCCGCTCACTGCCTCTATGTGGCTCGGGACTGTACCCAACTAAAACCTGTTTGCATGACTCTTTTGAGCCATGGTAGGGTAGTAATCAAAGCACAGTGGGAACTCACACGAGACAAATGACGATCTCAGGTCGATGAACTAACCTGTACACATGTCACCAGGGAACTGCTATCTGACGTCAGGTATAATACCAACTAGCATGTTCCCGGGGAGTCCTGTCCGGTGTACTCATAACCCAATGAGCACCTGTATACATCTTAGGTGATCCAACTGGCACCAATGGCTTGTGAGACCGGCCACCGCCCTTCGTCTGGGTATCGACTGTATACACTAGTCTACTAATGGAGTATCGATGCCCAGTCTCAAAACTCCCACGACTAGGGACCTTTTAAGGATATGCTTATAGACCCCAGCTCCCACGTATATGATCGCGATCATACTGCTGACCGTCAAGCAAGAATCTGAATGGCTCTATCAACACGCAATAGTGACCTATAAGGTCACCTGAAGCAGTACACGATGATAAAGATAAACCAGATAGTATACTATCATCTTGAGTAAGACTGTCTTACCGGCATAGGTCCTCTCTCAACCATTGCAATCACGTGCCTGTGATCCAATAATTGACTCTGAGGGCACTATATCCAACAGTGACTCCATCACAATGCTGGTAATCAAGCAAAGATCCTAAGGGCTTCACTAATGTGTATAGGCGATATGCTAAAAGAAACACATGCACACATTAAAGTAGAAACAAACCAAGTAGCATACTACCATTTCGAGCAAGATTGTCTATACAACTGTGAATATCCCAAGCTTCCATCAAGTAATATACAAATTAGTATGATACAGTAATGGCCTCTAGGGCATATACACTAACAATATATCATATATACAATATTTATTGTTACAAAATAAAATAATACAATTAACATATATCGCATATATATCAATGTATTACCCGAGTGAGAAAAAGAATCTTTTAGTGAGCTTATATCAGTTAATGCAATTTAATATATCAAATATATAATTATACATTAAATTATCGAATCAACACTTGATCCGATAATCCGGCTACTTCACAACTAACCGACTAATATAATCTGTATCAGTTCATCGAATCAACACTTGATCCGATGACCCGGCTATATCATATATACCCGGCCGATATCTTATATCGCGAGAATCTAATACGGTATCACATACACGTATTGTTCTCGGTCCTGTACATATCATATATGTGCTCCTACTCCATTTAGCCTTAGTCAAGAAACCTCTATGTAGGACTTTAAAGAATCGTCAATACGCCAGCAGTAGGTGATGATCATATCAAACACCTACAAGCTGCAAGCGGTCAGCTAAACGTAACAGTCACCCAGATATTGAGCGATCAGAAGATCAACAAGCAAGCCTGTACTTTCTCCCGCGAATCCAATCAGTAACACTCCCGTACAGTCCGGTTTCTTCGTTTGATATGTCGCATATCTCGCCTAGGGGTGGTAAATGTCAGACCCCAGTAGCTTGATAAGTCGTGTCGATATGAGGTCCATAACATTTCGAGAAACTACTGATAACACTTACCAGTAAATCTCAGCAACCCTGGCCAGGGATTTCTAGTTATAGCCAATCGAACACAGCGCAACATCAACTCCCTATACCGGGAGAGACGAAACCCCTCCTATCGCTCATTACCTCCATATGATTCGGGACTGTACCCAAAAGCCACCTTTTTGCATGCTCTCTTGGATGTGGTATGATGGAAATCAAAGCACAGTGGGAACCACACAAGACTCTATGACGATCTCGGGTCTACAGACTAACCTGTACCAGTATCACCAGAGAACTGCCATCTGACGTGAGGTATAATACCATCTGGGAGTTCTCGGCGAGTCCGTCCAGTGTACCCAGTCTCCACTGAGCAACCGTATACCTTCTCTGATGTCAAACACCAATGGATATGAGATCATCCATCGCCCATCATATGGGTTAAGAAGCGTATACGCTAGTCTACTCTGGAGTATCGATGCCCTGTCTCGGTACTCCCACGACTAGGAACATTTGAAGGATGTACTTGGCGACTACTCTGTCCTCACTAGTATGATCTGCATCATAGTCCCGGTAGTCAAGTACTCATCCTAAGGGCTTTATCAACATGTGACATAGAGACAATCAGAGTATATGTTAAGATAAAGAGTAACCAGATAGCATACTATCATGTCGAGCAAGAAAGTCCTCCCTATGTATGTCCAAGCATCCACTAAAATATCCAACGTATGTACAGTAATGGCCTCTAAGGCATACATATAACTAACAAAATCATGATATATCTGATATGAGAAGATCTGTATCTTTAACTTAGTAAAACCTTTGTAAAATAAAACCGGATTATCATCAGTGAAATCGACAGAAATCCGTGTCAAATATCGATGCAAAATATGTATATCTCAATGTCTCAATATCTCAATATCTTGGGCTCCGTCAGTCCGGATCGACCCATATCATCAAATCTCACGACTACGTCGGTATCCTCCGGATATCCGCTGCGTCAGATATCACTGGTAGGTAGTCTGCTCCTGTCAGGCTCATCGTCATCTCCACAAAAACACTCTCGCCCCGGGGTACCATACCGGGTCCACCATGTACCCGAGACGGTCCATCTTACTCCTCGAATCGGGTCTCGAAAACCAGCAGAAATCAGAAAAACTCATGGTGGACGACACATACATCATATCACGAGAAAACCGCAACTTGTATTTTTTTTAAATGATAATAAGTTTATAAATTCTTGCGGTTTCCCCCCAAAACCCAGAAATCTCATAAGTACTGAAATCCTCAAGAAGAATCACAATATGTAAACATGTCGATGATGATAGATGTCTATGGTACGATAGTATATACCATGCAATATATGACCAGAAAATATGTATGAATTATGATGCAATGGGGTATGCATATGTGACTAGCCATCGTATGTATCAATCTTCATGAAATGAATATACAAGTACCAGTTTTCATATCATATATGATGCAAATGTCTTAGATACTAATTTAAGCCAGTTCTTTTGTGTTCGTGGCATAGCAATTACCAAAGGCGTGGGTGTTCGCATGAATAGTGCACGTGCAGCATGAACCAATGGTAATAGTGCAAGTGTCCTATAAGATAATATCATGTATAAATAAGATGATGCAATGAAATGAAATGAATGACTAGGAGACTACACATATAATTACGAGCATTACTAGTAATCCTAACTATCGGGCGCCTTGCGCCATCCAGACGACCCCCCCATAGATGTGTACATCTACTCACTGGGATGCCTCGGCTAAACTGATCCAATCGCGGCCTTTCCTTTTCTCGTCATGTTCGACGTGTCTGCAACAGATCCTAGAATCGCACAAGGAGTATACATGAGGATAGATATATAAATAGTTGCGGACACAAACGATACAAGACAACCAACTCGCATGCACTTCGTGCACAGACGTGCTCGCGATAACGCCACAAACTACAACAAGGGGTCGCTATACGTAGCAACCACCAAACCTAGAACCCAGTCATATCAATTGCGCATTCACAACACACTAAATATCATAGGAAATAGGTTGTAGGTCATCTCAACCTCAAACTAAAATGAAATCTATTTATTCTAAAAACCTAGGAAGCAAACAATTAGGATTTTGGTGCAAAACTTCACGGATTAGCGACCTAATGACCACAATCGCAAGTAAACATCCTAATTAAGCCATGCTTCACTAAGAGATATAATCACACACAAACATATATTAATCATGCAATTTACTTGCATAACCACTCAAATAGGATAATTAGAAACCACTTTAACAAGGCAATCATCTAGATTAGGTTTGTGAAGCTACTAGATAGCTAACTACACTTAGTTAACTTAGTAAAGATGGTTAAAATCCTAGTTTTAACTCAAACCCTTTTCTTTAAAAACTCAAACTTGCAATTAGAACCATATTAATATCTAAATAAGTTAGATTAAAGTAATTAACCAACAAATTAACTATTAGGTTAAGATTTATACCTCAACAATTTTGATATCTAACTTGCAAACTTAGCCTCCCAAAACGCTTTCTTGCTCCTAGATCCAAGCTACTTTAGGCCAAGGAATATTGGGTGAAGATTTAACTATGAATTAGTGAGAATTTGTGTGGATTTTTGATGGAAAATTGGGGATTTTTGAGATGGAAAAGAGATGGAGAAAATGGGGAGGGCTGCCACTAGAGTTTCGGCCAAGGGTGAGGGAGAGAGGGAAATGAGTGAGGTGTTTGTGGCGTCAAGTCAAGAAAACCCCCCATTATCTCATCTATCAATTCATTTTCTAATTATTTTATTTTCTAATCAAATCTAGACTTCTCTAGAACCATGGAGAACTAATTAAAGACAAAGAATATGTTACAAACCAGCTATTTAGTTGTCATGGTGCACTAATGTACTTAACCCATTCTAATTGTAATTAATACTAATTAAATGTGCAAGTAAAAGATTAAAATAATATTTAAAATAAATACTTAAAGAAAATAATTAAATAACTAGCAATTTAAATAAGTGACTAGTTAAATACCAATACTAGCAATTACACAGTTAAAATAGGTATATTTAAGTCTATGTGGAAAAATAATTATATCTTGGTTTTTACGGAAAACACGTATTATCAATAATTAATACATAATTAACCTAATCGAATTTTCAGAACGTTACAATTTTCCCCCTTTAAAGAAATTCGGTTCCCGAATTTAAAATCTAACTATGCGTACTTTCAAAGAGATGGGGATATTTCTTCCTCATCTCGTCCTCGGCTTCCTATGGGACCTTTTCGCTATTCGGTCCATGCCAAAGAACCTTTACGGACGGTATGACTTCGGACCTCAGTTTCTTCACCTGCCAATCTAGAATTACTACCGGCTGCTTGGTGAAAGAAAGATCGCGCTCCACCTGGATCGTTTGATGCTGTATCGCGTGAGAGGGGTCATGAAGGTACTTGCGGAGCATCGATACATGAAACATGAGGTGAACATCTAGAAAGCTAGGTGGAAGAGCCAAACGATAAGCAACTGCGCCGATACGCTCGAGATTCTCTAAGGGACCCACAAATCTGGGACTAAGCTTCCCTTTCCTTTCGAATCTCAACACGCCCTTCATTGGAGAAAGCCTCAAGAAAACATGATCTCCCACGGCGAACTCAGTTCTGCGATGGCGTCTATCAGCATAAGACTTCTACCTGCTCTAGGCCGCTCTCACCCTATCCCGAATCAACTGGATCTTTTCGGTCGTTTCCTGCACAATCTGCTGTCCCAAATACTGCCCTCACTGAGCTCTGTCCAACAAACGGACGATCGACATCTCCTCCCAAATAACGCCTCGAAGGGTGCTATCTGAATCATCTCCTGGAAGCTGTTATTGTAGGAGAACTCTATCAAGAGCAATGACGATCCCAGCTGCCACCGAAATCTAGAACGCAAGCTCGGAGCATGTCCTCAAGAGTCTGAATGGTCCGCTCTGACTGACCGTCGGTCTGTGGATAAAAAGCTGTACTGAAACTCAATCGATGCCCAAAGTCTCCTGAAGTTTCTACAATAGTCGGCTGGTGAACTGGGTGCCTCTGTCGGAAACAATGCAAGTCGGAACTCCGTGTAGTCGCACAATCTCATCAACATATATCTGAGCATACTGAATGAATCCGAAAGCGGTCTTGACTGGAAGAAAGTGAGATACTTTCGTCAATCGTTCTACGATCACTCAAATAGAGTCATACTCTCGACCGGTCCTAGGTAGACCTACGATAAAATCCATAGAAATCTGTTCCCATTTCCACTCCAGAATGGGCAAAGGTTGTAACTCTCATGCTGGCCTCTGATGCTCGGCCTTGACTTGCTGACAAGTCAGACGTCTCAAAACGAAGTCTGTGACATCTCTCTTCATCCTTTCCCACCAGTAGACATCTCTCAAATCATAGTACATCTTGGTAGAACCCGGATGAACACTATATGCTGACTAATGCGCCTCCTCAAAAATCTCGTGTCTCAGTCCCTCGGAATCTGGCACACACAGTCGAGTCCCGAACCGTAGTACTCCCTGATCATCAATCATGAACTCTGAATCTCTGCCTTATCGAACCTTCTCCACGATCTATGACAAATGAACATCATCGGACCTTGCCTTACTGATACGACCAAGTAACCATGGATGTGCACATACACGGATAAGCTATCCGCCGATCAAAGTAAACTTGAACTGTACTCGGTTGTCAAATAGAATCTGCCAATCTGCCGTCGACTATCTCTGAACTGTGCTCAAACAAGACAAGCTATCTCCGGGCCTCCGATTCAAAGCATCTTCCACAACATTCGCCATTCCCGGATGATAAAGAATCTCGCAGTCATAGTCTTTCACTAGCTCCATCCAACGGCGCTGTCTCAAATTTAGATCTTACTCCTGAAATATATACTTTAAACTTTTGTGGTCCGTGAATATCTGGCATGACTCTCCGTATAGGTAGTGTCTCCAGATCTTGAGTGCAAAAACCACCGCAGCCATTTCTAAGTCATAAGTGGGATAATTCTTCTCGTGCTTCTTCAACTGCCGAGAAGCATCGCAATAAACTACGAAACTGCCTGATCCTGAAGGAAAAATAATACTGGTGCAGTCATCAAACGAATCTCCAACCGCTGAAAGCTCTGCTCGCATGCCTCGGTCCATAAAAAAGGAACCCCCTTTCGGGTCAACCCGGTCAACGGTGTAGCTATACAAGAAAAATCCTGTACGAAACGTCAATAGTATCCGGCCAAATCCCAAAATGTTGCGAACCTCCGTCACTGATACAGGTCTGGGCCAGTGCTGAACGGCATCGATCTTCTTCGGTTCCATACGTATACCATCTCTCATAACTACGTAACCCAAGAAGTCAACACTATCCAACCAGAAAACACACTTGGATAATTTAGCGAATAGATGGTACTCCCTCAAAGTCTGCAACGAAATCCTTAAATGTTGCCCAGGCTTCTATCGGCTCCAAAAGTATACTAGGATGTCATCAATGAACACGATGATAAAATGATAAAGAAACGGCCTGAATATGCGGTTCATCCAATCTATAAACGCTGCTAGGGCATTGGTGAGTCCAAACGACATCACCAAAAACTCATAATGCCCGTATCGCGTGCGAAAAGCGGTCTTCGGAATATCATCCTCTCAAACCCGCAACTGATGGTAGCCTGATCGCAAGTCAATCTTCGAGACATCTCCCGCACTCTGGAGCCAATCATATAAGTCGTCGATGTGAAGTAAGGGATATTTGTTCCGCACAATAACTCGATTCAACTGACAAAAATTGATGCACAAACGCAAACTGCCGTCTTTCTTCTTGACGAACAGGACATGAACACCCCAAGAGGACAAACTCAGTCGAATAAGCCCTTTATCCAACAAATCTTGCAACTAATCCTTCAGCTCCTTTAAGCTCCGTCAGGGCCATCCGATAAAGCAGTATAGAAATAGGCCCCGCGCCGAGGATCAAGTCAATGCAGAACTCAATATCGTGCTCTGGCGACAAACCAGGCAACTTTTCAGGAACAACATCTTGAAATTCCTTCATAATCGGGACCTGGTCCAACGGGACCTCTGCGGCTCTAACATCGCAAACATACGCTAAGAATCCTTGAGATCTTTTCTCAAAAGCTGATTAGAGCGAAGAGAAGAAATCAAGCTGGGAAGGGTGGCGCTACAGTCTTCCAAAATAACAAGAACTGGCTCACATGGAAAGCTAAATCTGACTGCCTTCTCACGGCAGTCCACGAACGCATAACAAGTGGCTAACCAATCCATGCCTAGAAGAATGTCAAAGTCTAACATATCGAGAAGAATCGAATTGATTGAAGAATCCCTATCTTCGATACGAACAAAACGAACACGAACGAAAAACATTTCGAGCGACAAAAGACTAGCCTACGGAAGAAATCACAACAAGCGGCTGATTTAGCAAGGACTACTATCGGCTAAACTTTGATACAAAATATGCGGATACCATTTCAAACAACACCAGAAAAATAAAATACGCATCGGAGGAAAACACCGAAAGAATACCTGTCACAATGGCTTTGGATGCATGCGCATCCAGAGGAGTCAAAGCGAACACTCGGTCTGTTCCCCACTAGTAGCCAGCTGTCCTCTGCCTCTGCCTCTGCCACCATCGTCTCCCAGAAAGAACCTGTCATGGCATCTACCTAACCGCCTCTGAGCTGGCATACCGGTACAAATCCTCTTCGGTCTAGAAACGACCGAAGTCTCAGAAATGTGCTCCTCCAACAGTGAGGTCGCATCCACAGCAGCGGCGTAAGTGTCAAAATGCTGGGCGCCGATAGCAAGAAATAAATGCATGTCCTGTCCCTGCACAAACCTCTTATGCGTTTCTCTTCGGTGTCCACCAGGTAAGGAGCATATCGGACAACTGAGTAAACTGAATGTTGTACTCGGACACTGTCATCCCTGAAGTCTTACGCAAAGACTCAAAACTACGATCTCGGGCATCTCGAACGCTCTCCGAAAAGAAACGAGCAAGAAATATAGCTATGAACTCATCCCAAGTCAGAGGAGGTAGACCTGCAGCTCGGCCTCTCTCAACTGACTCGCACCACATCTGAGTAAGACCTTCTAGACGAACACTCGCAAGCTCAACCCATCTCTCGTTAGAACATCTCTGTGAATGACAAATCCTAGCTATCCTGTCGAGGAATGTCTATTGATCCTCCGCTGCATCTGTGCTGGTGAAAACTGGAGGCTTTAGCCTCATAAACTCCTGCAAGGATACAGAAATAATCTCGGTAACCACAAGAACAGCTGCTCGAGCAGCAAGTACAATCACAGTCCCCAGAGTAGGAGGGACATCATCGGTTCTCGGTGCTCGGCTAGTCTCGACTAACGATCCAACCATCTATTGTAAGTCCTGAATACTCGACTCCAGCCTAGCTATCCGGCCTGGAGAAGGTAGATCACTCTGTCCCTGAGGAGTAGGCGTACTGCCCTGATCTGTCCTCGTCTCAAACAAGCCTGCTCTAATCTCATCCCTGGCGGCAGCCCTCAGGGCCCTTATAGTCATTGTCAGCATAGTGGCTGGAGCAAGGATTGATAGGAACATTGCAATCGAATGGTCGACCATCAGAGTTGGACCAAGCAGACCAAGAGGATATATGGAATCAAGGAAGAAAATACAAGCAAATATATATCCTAAGGTCACTTAGGAGGAGTACTATATCGTAGGTATGCTGCAGAACATACACACGCTACGTCACTCTACTTAAGTCACCTACTCCATCTACCACGGGACATCCTACACTCAGAAAGGTAAAACCTATCACTCTGATACCAACTTTTTCACGACCTGAAAGTACGGAACGTGACTGGCACTTAAATTACGAAACGTCTAAAAGCGTAACGTAATCTAAGTAAGCCAAAGCCCAGAAATCTAAACCATTTAAAGAAGTAGAGTGAAGGAAAAACTTAACTTAAAAAGTGATTTTAGAAAAATAAAGTCATATTAAAACATTTTAAAACATCACGTTTTCCCAAAAAATTTTCCAGAGTTTCCTTTGTAAATACTGGACCCAAACAGGTACAACACATGAATATATACAAGTAAACAATAAAGGCATCCCCAAACGGGAGCTAGCTCTTCGCCAAAGGCGTAATCATAACCACATGCAATATATATCATCATAATATGAGATAAGCATCAGAAAACAAGAAATAAGAAAACACCATGTCGGCTCAAGTGAGTATCAACACCAGAAATAGAATACATACAAATCTCACAAGCTCACCATCTAAGTCCAAGTATACAACTGATGGAAAATGGTAGATAAGGTAGATGGAATATACTAGATACAATAATAATACACAAAGTGGGAACAAGATATCCTCACAACCCACCTATGAGCAAACCGCGGGTCAATGCAAATGAAGCAAGATGAGGAAGTACGCCTGCCGTTACTATGCCGACGGGTCAGACCTGCAAGATACTGTGGCACAACGGGGGTGAGTTGCCAACTAGTGAGTAGTAAGTAACATCTAATAAGGCTATCATAAGCATGAACGCAAATGCGTCACAGCCTATGTATACTAACATGATGCGACACATGAATGTATAATCAACACGAAATCATGATATATCTGATATGAGAAGATTTGTATCTTTAACTTAGTAAAACCATTGTAAAATAAAATCAGATTATCATCAGTGAAATCGACAGAAATCCGTGTCAAATATCGATGCAAAATATGTATTTCTCAATATCTCAATATCTCGGGCTCCGTCAGTCCGGATCGACCCATATCATCAAATCTCATGACTACGTTGGTATCCTCCGGATATCCGCTACGTCAGATATCACCGGTAGGTAGTCTGCCCCTGCCAGGTTCATCGTCATCCCCACAAAAACACTCTCGCCCTGGGGTACCATACCGGGTCCACCATGTACCTGAGACG
This sequence comes from Agapanthus africanus, assembly GCA_030015575.1. Taxonomy (NCBI): domain Eukaryota; kingdom Viridiplantae; phylum Streptophyta; class Magnoliopsida; order Asparagales; family Amaryllidaceae; genus Agapanthus; species Agapanthus africanus. The sequence continues at coordinate 91,263,649 of CM057337.1, forward strand.
GTCCATCCTACTCCTCGAATCGGGTCTCGAAAACCAACAGAAATCAGGAAAACTCATGGTGGACGACACATACATCATATCACGAGAAAACCGCAACTTGAATTTTTTAAATAATAATAAGTTTATAAATTCTTGCGGTTTTCCCCCAAAATCCAGAAATCTCATAAGTACTGAAATTCTCAAGAAGAATCACAATATGTAAATATGTCGGTGATGATAGATGTCTATGGTACGATAGTATATACCATGCAATATATGACCAGAAACTATGTATGAATTATGATGCAATGAGGTATGTATATGTGACTAGCCATCTTACATATCAATCTTGATGAAATGAATATACAACTACCAGTTTTCATATCATATATGATGAAAATGTCTTAGATACTAATTTAAGCAAGTTATATTGTGTTCGTGGCATAGCAATTACCAAAGACGTGGGTGTTCGCATGAATAGTGCACGTGCAGCATGAACCAATGGTAATGGTGCAAGTGTCCTATGAGATAATATCATGTATATATAAGATGATGCAATGCAATGAAATGAATGACTAGGAGACTACGTATATAATTACGAGCACTACTAGTAATCCTAACTATCGGGCGCCTTGCGCCATCCAGACGACCCCCACTTAGATGTGTACATCTACTCACCGGGACGCCTCGGCTAAACTGATCCAATCGCGGCCTTTCCTTTTCTCATCACGTCCGACGTGTCTGCAACAGATCCTAGAATCGCACAAGGAGTATACATGAGGAGGGATATATAAATAGTCACGGACACAAACAATAAAAAACAACCAACGCGCACGCACTTCATGCACAAACGCTCTCGCGACAACGCCACAAACCACAACTAGGGGTCGCTATATGTAACAACCACCAAACCTAGAACCCAATCGTACCAATCGCGCATTCACAACATGCTAAATATCATAGGAAATAGGCTGTAGGTCATCTCAACCTCAAACTAAAATGAAATCTATTTATTCTATAAACCTAGTAAGCAAACAATTGGGATTTTGGTGCAAAACTTCACGGATTAGCGACCTAATGGCCACAATCATAAGTAAACATCCTAATTAAGCCACGCTTCACTAAGAGATATAATCCCACACAAACATACACTAATCATGCAATTTACTTGCATAACCACTCAAATAGGATAATTAGAAACCACTTTAACAAGGCAATCATCTAGATTAGGTTTGTGAAGCTACTAAATAGCAAACTACACTTAGCTAACTTAGTAAAGATGGTTAAAATCCTAACTTTAACTCAAACCCTCTTCTTTAAAAACTCAAACTTGCAATTAGAACCATATTAATACCTAAATAAGTTAGATTAAAGTAATTAACCAAGAAATTAACTATTAGGTTAAGATTTATATCTCAACAATTTTGTGAACTAACTTGCAAACTTAGCCTCCCAAAAAGCTTTCTTGCTCCTAGATCCAAGTTTGTTTAGGCCAAGGAATATTGGATGAAGATTTAACTATGAATTAGTGAGAATTTTTGTGGATTTTTGATGGAAAATTGGGGATTTTTGAGATGGAAAATAGATGGAGAAAATGGGGAGGGCTGCCACAAGAGTTTCGGCCAAGGGTGAGGGAGAGAGGGAAATGAGTGAGGTGTTGTGGTGTCAAGTCAAGAAAACCCCCAATTATCTCATCTATCAATTCATTTTCTAATTATTTTATTTTCTAATCAAACCTAGACTTCTCTTGAACCATGGAGAACTAATTAAAGACAAAGAATATGTTACAAACTAGCTATTTAGTTGTCATGGTGCACTAATGTACTTTACCCATTCTAATTGTAATTAATACCAATTAAATGTGCAAGTAAAAGATTAAAATAATATTTAAAATAAATACTTAAAGAAAATAATTAAATAACTAGCAATTTAAATAAGTGACTAGTTAAATACCAATACTAGCAATTACACAGTTAGAATAGGTATGTTTAAGTCTATGTGGAAAAATAATTATATCTTGGTTTTTACGGAAAACACGTATTATGAATAATTAATACATAATTAACCTAATCGAATTTTCAGAACGATACACCACTGGATAGCAGTAAAGAACATTCTTAAATACCTGAGAAGGACTAAGGAGATGTTTTTGGTGTATGGCGGAAAAGACCTCCAGATCGAGGCCTTTGCTGACTCCAGCTTCCAGAGTGACAATGGTAACTCCAAGTCCATGTCAGGTTATGTCTTTACCCTCAATGAGGGGGCGGTCTGTTGGAAGATCTCCAAGTATGACACCGTTGCTGACTCGATGATGGAAGCGGATTATATCGTTGCTTATGACGCCGCAAAAGAAGAAGTCTGGATGAGGAAGTTCCTAACAGAACTTCAGGTGGTTCTATCCATTGTAGATCCAATAGCTTTATATTATGACAAAAACGGCGCTATAGTTTTAGTAAAGGAACCCAGGTCCCATCAGAAGTCCAGACATATCTTGAGGCGATACTACCTGATCAGGGAGATCGTTGATCGCCGGGAGATCGAGGTACAGAAAGTAGATACGAAGAACAACACTGCAGATCCACTCCCAAAGGCCGTCCCTCAGACAAAGTTCGAGAAGCTATTCAAGATGATAGGTCCACGATATGCCAATACATGGCCTTAGTGCAAGTGGGAGATTGTTAGTGATATAAGCCCTAGATGCCATTATTTTATCATACTGGTTTGTATATTACATATTGGAAGCTTGGGATATACACGGATATAGTAACAGTCTTGCTCGAAATGGTAGTATGCTACCTGGTTTGTTTCTACCGCAATATGTGCATGTGTTTCTTTTAGCATATCGCTTATACATATTGGTAGTGCCCTTAGGATCTTTGCTTGATTACCAGCGTTGTGATGGCAGCCACACTAGTGGGGGTTGGGTAGTCTATAAGCAAATCCTTATACAGGTCCCTAGTCATAGGATTATCGAGACGGGGCATCGATACTCCATAGTAGACTAGTGTATACGCTTTTCATCCCAGCAGGGGAGATGGTCTGTCCCACAGTCATTAGTACGCCGTACTGGAGATAGTATGCAGGTGCTCATTGGGTTATAAGCACACTGGACAGGACTCATACGGAGCTTCTGGTGGGTATTATACCTATCGTCGGGTAGCAGTTCCCAGGTGACATGAATACAGCTTAGTCCATCGACTAGACACTGCTACTTCGCCTCGAGTGTGATCCTACCGTTCTTAGATTACTACCCTACCATGGCTCAAAGGAGTCGTGCAAACATATAGTAGTTGGGTGCAATCCCGAAGCACTTGGAGGCAGTGGCGGTTAGATAGGATTCGTCTCTCCCGGTATTGGGGGTTGATATCGCACTGTATTCGGAAAGCTATTATACAAAGTCCCTAGCCAGGGCAAGCGAGATTTACTGGTAGGTACTCCAGTAGTTTCTCATGGTGTTTTGGGCTACACTCCGGCACGGCTTATTGCGCTATTAGGGGTCTGAAGGCTACCGCCCCCGGAGGCCCGATATGCGATACTCTTAGACAAACAGACCGGACTGTACGGAGATTGTCACAGATAGGCTCAGTAGGAGTTCGGATGAGTTTGCTCATCGGCCTTCTTATCGACAGCCTGGGAAGCCGTTACGTGCAGCTAGTACCGCTGATGGCTTGTGGTTAAACCCACTGCCAGTGTAGTGTTGAGTCTTTAGAGTCCCACACAGAGGGTTTCCCTGCATCGGGCAAAAGATGTAGAGGCCGTATGGTTTTACCGCAGGGCTTCGATCATATATGTGTACTTATACATGGATGTTGATCGGGCGGACAATACTAGTGGGCTTTGGTTTAAGCCGGATCCTAGTATTGTATTATTAGATTATTATCGTCTCAGTGTATTCGTATTTTTCGGAATACGGATACAGGTATGTATATACTGTGAGGGGAATTCTTATAATTTGGTAAGGCATGCTTCTAGAATGAGCCACCTCATTATATGTATTATCCATTTTCCAAATGGATTAATGAGGTGGAAAAGGGAAAATAGAGGAGACTTAACGTGGCATGGTGTAAAGAATGGGCTTGGATTATTTTATTTGGTTTGGGATCACTATTGAAGCATAGGAGGTATTTTATATTGTGAGATATTTCCATGTTCCAATAAGTGATCATATACTTAGTCATTCTCTACACTTCATTTTGATGATGTTAGCTCATTTTTCTTCTCTTCATTCTCTCTCTTGATTTCTCCATCTCCTTCTTCCTCAAACTAAACCCTAATCCTTCACATGTGTTGTGAGCCATAGGGTTTAGTGAGACTAAACAATCCATTATCAATCTCTACATCATCTAGGATATCTAGTTTAGCAAACTAGGTGCCTTAGTTACCTCGGTTTTGAGGTTGAAGCTCGGACTATAGACTCTCGGGTGGATCGTCTTTGACTTGAGAGGACCGACGAAGAGGCCTGATCCGTATACGATCCGAGGAGCCTATGACGAGGAGGAGGACAACAAGAAGACCCGAAGTACATGGTTCTATAAGGTATAACTTTCTATCCGAGTATTGAACCTCATACAGTTTAGCTAGCTAGGGTTTATGGTCAATCCTGGGTTCAAGTCGGTGTTGTGAAGCCTGTAAAAATTGTTTTTTGCGTATTCCGCCTCCCCGCGAACCCGCGGGGTGCGCGACATCAACTTACAGTTTTACTCCAGGAGGAGAAACTTCCAAAGTCCATACATTATTGGTGTACATGGATTCCATTTCGGATCTCATAGCATCCAGCCACTTCACCGAGTCTTTACTCGTGATAGCCTGCTGAAAATTAGTAGGCTCATCATCATTGATAATGCAATCCTCTTGATCCCAGTCTACGAGAAACCCAAAGTATCTCTCAGGCGGACGAGAAAGCCTATTAGATCTGCAGAGCGGCGTTAGTTCGTCGGGCTCTATTGAAACCTGAGGTTCTACTAAGTCCTCGGCAGTAGTTTGGGGTTGTGGAATTTCTTCTAGTTCTACCGCGCTCCCACTAATTTCTTTTTCAATAAATTCTCTCTCTAAAAAGACTATATGGTGAGCGACAAACATCTTTTGTTTTTCAGTGTGGTAGACTAGATATCCCCTTGAATTCTTGGGGTATCCCACAAACTTGAACAAAATCGATCGTGCCTCGAGCTTGTCCGGATTTTACTTTTTGACAAAAGCTGGACACCCACATATCTTAAGATACTTGAGACATGGTCTCTTCCCACTGTAGGGTGTTTTTCGTCACCCCATTGAGATAGGAATATGCGCGTGCTTGTCAGGCGTACTACAGATTCCCCCTGCCTAGGGTAGGCCGGGGTTTATTGATTGTGGGGATCCGAATCACCGGCAGCCGCGGACTAAGCTGCCGTTAATTACCCCTCGCCTTGGGAGCGAGGGAACCTCCGATTAACGGGTTAAACTGGTCATGCAAACTCAATGTGCAGTGTACGTGTGTTTCGTTTTGGAGGGGGCTTGGGTATATCGGGAGCCACGCAGAGTTTTTACGGGGTCCCGCTACCCGGCCCAAAATTTTTTAGGAAGGACAATGTTGTGAAGTGTGTGTGTATCTATACATATATATACATGTATACATATATATATAAAAAAGGAAAAAGCGACCAAAGGACGTGTGGGGCCAGCGCCTTGAGCGCTGTGCGCTTAGGCGCTAGCGCGCCACGTATCCGGCACGTGGGCGCTGGTGCTTGAGCGCTGGGTGCTTGAGCACTAGGCGCTTGAGCGCTAGCGCACCACGTGTCGGCACGTGGGCGCTTGGCGCTTGAGCGCTGGGTGCTCGAGTGCTAGCGCACTACGTGTCGGCACGTGGGTACTGGGCGCTTGAGCGCTGGGCGCTCGAGCGCTAGCGCGCCACGTGTCGGCATGTAGGTGCTGGGCGCTTGAGCGCAAGGCGCTCCGGCGCTTGGGCGCCGGTGAGAAAAAAGGGCTTTTTGCCCCGGAAACTCCCGAAAAGGAAATTAGAGTGGAGTTAAACTCCTAAGATGTTTTAAAGCTGATGAAGGGCTTATCCCCTTGAGCCTTAGTTCTTCCCCAAAGTAGGGTTTCTGGAGATGGGTCTCCTTCTTCTTCCTTTGTTGGCCGGATCTTGAAGATAAAGAAGTGTGAGATTTTAAAAATCTCTTCTTTTTGAGATCTGATGGAAGATCTGAGTTCCCTTTTGTGGGTTTTGTGGTGAAAAACTATTTAGTTTTATAAAAGGAAGAGTAAAACTCTTGATTTTAATTCAAGAAAGAAGAAGGTTTTAGAACCTTGAAGAAGGAGAAAGTTCTCAGATCTAGATTTGCTCTTTGGAGAGAGAAAAAAGTTGTTGGCATATTTTCATTAACCTTGCCTTTATAGGCTATACACTTTACACATAGCCCCTTAGGCTTCACAAAATGGCATTTTGCCTATCCCATGGCTCATGTGCCATTTCTTTTTGCACATAAGCCATGGGCTTTACAAAAATTTGGCTTTATGCCTATTTTTCTTACATTTATTCATAAAATAAAATAAAAGAAATACAACAAAATTATTTATTACAGAATTCTTATCTTGGCATGGGGGAGGCCAGCCGCTTCATATTTGGGCTCGACCCGGGCATGGGCCCACTTGATCTGGGCTTGGGCCCATTTGGCTTGGGGTTAACTTTGATTTTGACTTGGTCAACCGGGGTGTAAATTTTTACCCCAACAAATTGCCCCCCATCAATGAATGCACACCACACATGTGGGCCGTGTGTATTGAATTGATGGATCTTCTTTCACGTGGAGGCGACGTGATTTGGTTCCTGCTTTTGGGAAGTTGACACTGCCCTTTTTATGACATGGACGGTCGATTCTGCCCTTTTTGTGACTTGGACGGTCGATACTGCCCTTTTAGTGACTTGGACGGTCGATGCTGCCCTTTTTGCGACGTGGACGGTCGCTTCTGCCCTTTGGCGACTTGGACGGTCGGTGCTGCCCTTTTAGCGACTTGGACGGTCGATACTGCCCTTTTTGCGACGTGGACGGTTGGTTCTGCCCTTTTTGCGACTTGGACGGTCGGTGGTGCCCTTTTAGCGACGTAGACGGTCGGTTCTGCCCTTTTTGCGACTTGGACGGTCGGTGCTGCCCTTTTAGCGACTTGGACGGTCGATGCTGCCCTTTTTGCGACTTAAACAGTCGGTTCTGCCCTTTTTGCGACTTGGAAGGTCGGTGCTGCCCTTTTAGCGACTTGGACGGTCGATGCTGCCCTTTTTGCGACGTGGACGGTCGGTTCTAGATTTGTCTTGATCCGCTTCTTGCGGTGTCGGGGATGGAGTTGACTTGTTTCCGAGGTGGAATTTGATTCTGCCAGGGAGGTCATTGGTTGTTTTTGCTGATTTGATGTGATTTGGATTGACATCAGCACCGCTACACTGGAATATGGTACCAGGAGCAAATCATCATTTGCCATGAGGAAGTTTCCCTCGTTCCCAGTTTAACGACTTAGGGGTCATCTGTTCCCAGTTTAACGACTTAGAGGTCATCTGTTTCCAGTTTAAAGACTTAGGGGTCTATTGGATTGGACTTTGGAATTTTGGGGTTAGGGTAGGCATCAGCATTGCTAACACTGAAGCACATGTGCCAGGAGCAATTCATCATTTGCCTTTTTCTGTTGGGAAGCGGTGGCTTAGGAGACAGGTTTAGGTCTCTATCAGCTAAGGCTTTTTAATTTTAAGAGTCGTAAGGGTCCCATAAAAGCATTTTCTCCTTACGAGTCGAAAGGATCTCGTAGGTGCACTTTCTCCTTAGGAGTCGTGGGGACTCCCAAGTGTGTTTTTCCTTTGTGAGTCGTAAGGATCCCACGAAAGTTTTTTCTCCTCATATATCGTGAGGACACATGAGTGGGTCTTTCCTAATGGAGCATAACTCCAAGGGCGGAGACCGGCCGCGTAACTGGTGATTGCGGTGGGGCATGGGTATGCTGAGAATTATTTGAGCCCGTGGATTGTATACGGCAGTCAATTTGGGGGCTAACTGTAGGGCCGGGAGAATTTTGAGGAGTTGGATTTTGGTTGGCGTCTGCATCGCTACAGTGGAATATGATATCAGGAGCGACTCATCATTCGCTGTTTGGGGACTTAGAATTTGGATCTTGTTTGGCATCAGCATTGCTGCACTGGAACAATGCCAGGAGCGACTCATCATTTGCCTCGGGAAGACTTGGGATTTGGGTTTTGGTCGGCATCAGCATTGCTGCACTGGAGCAATGCCAGGAGCAACTCATCATTTGCCTCTGGAGGACTTGGGAATTGGGTTTTGGTCGGCATCAGCACCACTGACACTGAAGCGTAACGCCAGGAGCGACTCATCATTTGCCATTTCCCATTGGGGAGCGGCGGCTTAGGAGAAAGGTTTAGGTCCCTGTTACCTAAGACTTTTCAATTTTATGAGCCGTAAGGGTCTCATAAAAGCAGTTTCTCCCTACGAGTCGAAAGGATCTCGTAGGTGTATGTTCTCCTTAGGAATCGTAAGGATTCCTAAGTGTGTTGCTCCTTTATGAGTCCTAAGGATCTCACGCAGGGATTTTCTCCTCACAAGGTCGAGAGGACTTTGCGAGTGTATTTCATCTCTTTTCACGAGTTTGCGCCCTTTCGGGTTTTCACAAACTCGCCGGTAGTCCTGCTATTTTTACTCACGGAGCCCTTTCGGATTTTCATCCGTGCCCGTTTTGCTTGTGGACATACCTTTTTTTTTGCCGCTAGTGGGACTTTAAAAGTAGTCTCACCGGCAGGATTTGGGAGAGATAGGGGTCGTTTACGCCCATGGATTGTGTACGGTTTTGCAGGATGTATGATCCAGACCGTAGGGCTTGTGTACTCAATTCGCCTGCGATTTGGAGCATTCACACGTAGTATTTCTTAAGATATCGGCCATTGATGGGTGGCATGGGCCTTTCTCCCTCGGCACTTATTAGTTGGTAGGATCCTCCGTCGAACACTTTCTCGATGACGTATGGTCCTTCCCAGTTTGGCTCGAATTTTCCCTTGGCATGTCGATTGGGGATGATCGGTCTTTTGAGCACCAACACCAATTCGCCTTTCTTGAAAGCGCGGAGACGGGTTATCTTGTCATAGGCCCGTGACATTTGGGCTCGGTATAGCTCCAGATTTTGCTGCATTGCGAGCCTCTTTTCTTCGAGGGCATCGAGCTCTTCAAGCCGAAGGAGCACGTTTTCCTCCTCCGTCAATTCGTGCTGAACGGCCATTCTTAAGCTTGGAACTTCGACTTTGAGGGGGAGGACCGCCTCCACTCCGAAGAGCAATGAGTATGGAGTGGACTGAGTTGGAGTACGGTGCATGGTACGATATGCCCACAACTCCTCGTGAAGTTTGAGATTCCAGTCTCTCTTGTTGGATAAAGCATTTTTCCTCAGGAGCTTGCATAGAGTCTTATTGAAGGCTTCGTCCAGCCCATTGGCTCTTGGATTATAGATGGAGGAATATCTCCAGTCTATCTTGTGTTGAGTAGCAAATCTTAAGACTTTGAAGCTCTTGAAAGAAGGCCCGTTGTCAGAAATGATTCTTCTTGGTGTACCGAAGCGGTATATAATATTATGCTGGAAGAATGTCAGAATATCTCCTGTCTTGACTTCTTTTAGCGGGACGGCTTCAGCCTATTTGGAGAAATAGTCGGTTGCAGCCAATATGAACCGGTGGCCTTTGGATGATGGAGGATCAATTAGGCCAACAATGTCGGTGCCCCAGACTTCGAAGGGCCACGACACCACCGTAGGATGCAACGGATTGGGATGATTGTGAATAAAATCACCATGGATTTGGCAGATATGACATTTCTTTGCATGCTCTCCACAATCCCGTATCGTGGTGGGACAGTAATACCCAAGCCGTTTAATTTGAAGTCGCATCTTGGGGCCAGATTGGTGAGCACCGCAAACGCCCGAGTGAACTTCTTTCATGACCTTTTGGGCTTTGGCCAATGACAGACACCTGAGCCAGAGTTGGTCGTATGACCGCGGTACAGTGTGTCATTTACAAACACGTATCGGAGAGCTCTTTTTTCAGCTGAACCCTCGCGGATCTTCCTTCGAGCAGCTTGTCGTATCGGAAGTACTCTATGAAGGGTTCTCTCCAATCGGGCTCGTCTTGAACGATCGAAGCTTCTTCGGCGGGACTGCTCTTCTGTTCCGCGCTTTCCTCTTCTCGTAGAGAGACAGGGGGTAGAATTTGCCGGCTCCTGACTGTGATCAGAATTTCATCCATGTTGGCTAAGCGAGCGAGTACGTCAGCCTTTCTATTCAACGCTCTAGGGACTCTCGTTAGTTCAATGTGAGTGAACCGTTTCATGAGTTCCATCACCCGACTTCTGTACCGAGCTAACTCGGGTTTGTATATTTTATAGTCGCCGCTTACTTGGTTGACGACAAGCTGGGAGTCACCGTAAACCCGTAGCCGAAGGATTTCCATTTCTATAGCGAGCTCCAAACCAGCTATCAGAGCTTCATACTCGGCCTCATCGTTTGTGCGAGGCTCGGTGAGAGCAAAAGAACACCGTAGGGTTCCCATTGATGGCGTGATGAACACCAATCCTATCCCCCCTTTTATCTCCGGGATGCTTAATTTGCCGGAGCTCCTCATTGATGAGGCTCCATCGAAGTAGAGCTCCCAACATGGCTCATCTTCCTCGAGATGCAGCACTTGTTCGTCAGGTAGCTCGTAATTTAGCGGCGACCCTTCTGGTATAGGATGAGCGGCGAGGAAGTCTGCAAGATCTTTCCCTTTCACTGCTTTTTGAGGAGTATAAACTATGTTAAACTCAAGTAGCATGACAGCCCATCTTGTTATTCTGCCAGCTAGGCTTGCTTTGGTCATTAAGTGTTTGAGCAGGTCGACCTTGGAGATCAGCATAACCCGATGAGCAAGCAGATAGTGCCTCAGCTTCTTCACAGCAAATATCAGAGCCAGGCATTGCTTTTCGATTGGGGAATAGTTGTGTTCCGCCCCGACTAGAGTTCGACTGAGGTAGTAGAGGGCATTTTCTTTTCCCTCCTCGTTATTCTGGGCAAGGAGCGCACCGAGTGACTCATCTAGCGCGGCAATGTAGAGAATCAGCGGTTTATTTGGAATGGAAGCGGCCAGCACTGGAGGGTGCAACAAGTATTGTTTGATGCTTTCGAACGCTGCTTAACATTCGGCATCCCAGATAAAAGGATCTCCTTTCTTCATGAGCTTTGAGAAGGGCCTACATATTCCCGATAAATTTGAGATAAACCTCCGTATATAAGCGAGCTTGCCTTGAAAAGATCTCAGCTGTGTCAGGCTCTTTGGAGGGGGCATCTCCAGGATGGCCTTTATCTTTGATGGGTCAACTTCGATCCCTCGATGCCGGACTATAAAGCCCAGGAATTTTCTAGATGACACGCCAAAAGCGCACTTCATAGGATTCATCTTCAGATCGTATTCCCTCAGTCTGGTGAGAACGGTCCTAAGATCTTGGATATGATCGGCCTTGGTTGTAGTCTTGATGACCAGATCATCAACATAACATTCGACGACTTTATAAATTAGGTCATCAAAGATATTGGTCATTGCCCTTTGGTACGTAGCACCTGCGTTCTTCAGTCCGAACGGCATCACCTTGTAGCAGTATATTCCGATCGGGGGTTCGGAATGCTGTGTGCTTCTCATCCTTAGGCGGCATTTTGATCTGATTATACCCAGACGAGCCATCCATAAAGGTGAACAGCTCGTAATTTGAGGTTTCATCGACCATTATTTCCATGACCGGTAGTGGGAAGTCGTCTTTAGGACATGCCTTGTTGAGGTCCCTGAAATCGACACAAACTCGGATCTGCCCATTTTTCTTCTTCACTGGGACTATGCATGCGATCCAGTCTGCATATTTTTCCTCCCTGATGAAGCCGGCATCGATGAGTTTCTTGGTTTCCTCGATGACCTTCTCTTCCAACTCCCTTCTCATTTTTCAAGGAGCTTGTTTGACTATCTTAGCATCAGGAGATATAGCCAGCTTATGCACGGCTACTCCAGGGGAAAGGTCAGGCATTTCTTTGTACGCCCACGCGAAGCAGTCGACGAACTCATGCAATAGGGTGATTATCTGCGTTTTCATTTCCTCTGACAAGAGCGAGCTGATGTAGGTCGGCCTTGGATTATCGGGCGTTCCTAAGTCAATCTCGTCTAGTTCGTCGAAGGTTGCTTGTCCGCCCTCTTCGAGCTCCTGAGGAGCTTCTTCTGGCTCGGCTATCTCGTCATCATCATTTGATCTTTCGCTGGCTTCAACAACATGGATCATGTAGCACGCTTTGGAATCAGGTTGAATGAGGCCTATGCCCCGTCTATCTGTAATTCGTCCATCGATGAGTGCTCGGACCTGGGGTGAATGCCATAGCCCTTCGTAAAACTTTGCTTCGGACTCCGTTTGATATAACCGGCATCCGCACTTTTTAAAGTATTCCCGCATCTCGGGCGCATAGTATCTGGGTGTGAGGACGGTTCTTATGCCTCTCTCATATGGAAGGCACGCGACAGACAAATCGTCCGGATGCACAACGGGGTTTAACCCATAAAACAGGATGCCTTTCTATCCACTTTTCTTTCCGGGGATGTAGAAAGTTTTCAGCTGGTCCACAGTGGAGACTGACAACACATCGAGCTCTTTGCACATCTGCTCCGGTACCCTTGTGATAGCTAGGGACCCTTCTGCAATTTCGAAGGTCTCTCGTAGTTTCGCTTGTTGCATGGGGGTCCAATCTGCACCGCTGTTGCACGGCAGGTCCTCTCCTCCGACTCTTCAGTGTCGCTGCCAAGATGAGGGCGGACTTTGCTGCTAGATAGGCCTTTAGTATCGGATTCTTCCGTATCGCTACCGAAACGAGGGTGAGTTTTACGGAAGGACGGACTTCCAGCGTCGGACTCATCAGTGTCACTACCGAAACGCGGGCGCACTTGGGCGTTTTTGCTTTTGAAAGTGACAGCTGGCTCCGATTTGCTTTTGATTCTTGGGGCTGCTCTATCCTCGATCAGTTGTGGCTTTAGCATTTTGGTGGTTCATAAAGTACCGAGAATCTTCATATCGGACTTCATGCACACCGAATGGCTATGTCTCCGTCAATGCGTCTTTCTTCGCCATTTTTAGTATACTTCATGCATTGATAGAGAGTTGACGGAACGATGCCGTAATCGTAGAGCCATGGCCGTCCCAAGAGAACCTTATAAGACGTGTCAGCGTCGATCACGTATATCTTAGCTTCAGTTTGCAGATCCCCGAATTTGATTGGCAAAGCTATAGACCCCAGAACTTGCTGGCAGTTTTGATTGAAGCCTTGAATGACAATCCTTTCCCTTGACAGGTGTCGGATGTCCATTGACAAACTCTTCAGAGTTCGCAAGTTCATGATGTTCACTGAGGACCACGGATTAATCAATATGCGATTAATTCGATCTCCGTCGTTGTACCAGGTCATGTAAAGCGGCCGGTTATGCTCAGCCATTCCCAGTAGCAAGTCTTCATCCTTAAACATGTCTGTGGCGGCATGCAAAGCGTACTGGGCTTCTTTCATACTAATTTCCGCAAAGCGAGCGTGATACCGCTCGGGGTTTTGTAGAGCGTGAATGAGAACATCTCTGAGCTCCTTAGATAGGACCAAGGCATCGTAGATGCTAAGGAGAGACGGAAGCTTTCGGAGGTGAGCCAAGACATTGTAGTCCACTGAGGAAGGACTTGAGTTTTCATTAGCCGGCTCTCTATCATCTTCCTCATTAGCCACCTGTTTTTCCTTTCCTTTTGAGGCATTTCCCTGATTTGGCGGTAGAGCCCTGCCGCTTCTGAGCTGGACTTGGTTGGCTTTTGTGGCGAGCTCTTCGTCCTCTTCGGGAAAACAGAGATCCTCCTCAGAGTCGCTGCCCAGATGGATGGCGTAGCAGGTCACTATAGGGATCTCTTCATTAGAGCCTTCTTCCGACTCCTCCAAACTCTCCGCTGCTTCTACGGGGAAGAACTCTTTCAATTGAATTAGAGTTCTTTCCTTCTGTTCATAGTCTTCGAGGGAATCGATATATTTTTGAATGGTCGATCTCCCTGCAGACTCTTTTTCGCGTCGAGCTGCACTTTTCTTCTTCTTGAGATTTTTGGATTTTGAGCCCGTCGGAGCCGCATTGGCAGCTGGAAAGGTAGGCTTCTTCTTCCCTTCCCATTCCGTCATGGGCTCTTTCCGAAGTAGCTTTATCATCTTCTTCGTCTTATTAGATATGTGCGTTCCCCACGGAGGCCGCGATGAGTCCGTTTCATTTCTCAGGCAGCGGGTTCGGCTGTCAGCTCCCAGAAAGCTTCAGCTTCTGTCTGTATAAAGTTGGTGGTTGCAACTTGATTGTTCACCAACACACTTTTGGACAGCTCGATCTCTCCAGCCTTGTACTGCTTCTCGAACCAATCCTTGAAGATATAGCAATCCTCGATCGCATGGCTCACTACTCGGTGGTACGGGTAATACAGGGGATTGTCGGTCATTTTCGCTTCTTGAGGTCTTTTCGACTCTGCCAATTGTAGACCGTTGTTAAAGGTATCCTTAAATATCTTCCGGACCTTATCCCTTCTGAAAGAGTAAACCTTGTTCTTTTTCTCCTCTAGGGAAGGCCCTTCTCCTCCCAGCACTGGCTTTCGAGACCGGTTGGTTTTGGATTTGCCCGCCCTTCGCTTTTCTTCATTGTCAGACGCATTGAAGACATTGTTACTGCTGGAACTCCCGCTTCTACGGTTGTCGTCCCGCTTGCTTTTCCAAGTCTTGTCTCTCTGAGAGTCTGGGGTAGACTCTTTCTTCGAGCGTTCCAGCATTTGGACTTTCTTGGTTAGCTCTTGAAATGTCTTGAGGCCTGCTGTACATAAGAATTGGACCATCCAATTACTGAGGTTCCCAATGAGAAGGCTGACAGACTGGTCCTGCTCCAACGGCGGTTCGCACTTGACTGTGAGATTACGCCATCGGGTGATAAAGTCGGTGTTGCTTTCATTCTTCCCCGGCTTGGTCCTCACAAGGTCAACAATGGAGATTTTATCACTGACGCTCATGAACCTTTACCGAAATAGAGACTCCATTTGGGCAAAGGTAATAACGGACCCGTCTGGTATACTCGCATACCAGTCGAAAGCGACACCGGTCAGGCCGTTGACAAACTGACGAAGAAGGAGCGCATCATTGCCCCTTGTATTTCTACATGATGCTTTAAAGTGGGCGACGTGCTGATTTGCATTTCCCGTTCCATCAAATCTTCCGAATTTAGGAATGACGTAGCCGCTCGGGAACTCGATCAGATCGTACTGTGCGGAATATGGCCGCCCACTACTGCCGATTTCTTTCTGAGCTTCAGCTTCGGCCACCAATGTTTTAACCTTGCTGGTGACCAAATCCATTATCCGATCTTGTGTTAGCGGGATAGTGCTATCTGGGGCCAAGGCGTCCCCAGAAGCGGAATGTGGTCGGCTTTCATGCGGCTCGACCAGTCTTGGACCCAAAGGAACAGGCATTGGCTGCTTCAGATTGTTATCACCCGGCTGATGAGTAGCGACTTGTGCTTGACTGGGAGGCGCTCGAGCAATTTGAGCCGTAATCTGCATCACAACATTCGTTAGGTCGTCAATTTTTGAATAGAGCTTGACCATCTCTTTATCTTTGCTATTGAGCTGTTTCCGAAGCTCTTGAAGCAGCTCTTGCTCCGCGGTCCTGGGGCGGAAAGTCGGCTCTTCCTCGTTGTCCGAGCTTGACTCTTCCTGGATCGAAGGGTCCTTCTGCCCATCGTCCTCATCGAGAGGGTTTTCTTCATCCACTGGAGGCGGCTGTTCTTGGGAAGCGGCAACCATATTCAAGCCAGATTGGGCTTAGGATGTGGTGGCCCCATCCTTGCTCTTGCTGCGAAGGTTGTCGCTGGGGCGCCCGCCTGCCATATAGACCGTATGGATAACATATCCAGCCGTCTTTTTCTTATCGGCGACTGATTTCTCGGATCGTTGTCTTGACCCTCCTGTTTTGGTAACGGGTAGTCGACTGAAGGCGGCTGGCCTGGCCGGATTCTTGAATGGTGCTGGCGCTTCCTTTCTGGGTTTGCCCCGCTGCTTTCATGCGGCACAGAGCGTCTGATAGACTCATGAAGAGACAGTGTCATACTTTTTCTGTTGGGGCCGGGAAACGTCTCTTTGTAGCGACGTTCGGACCGCCGTCTTCTTAATCCTGGCGGTCATGGCATTTTTCTGAACCCACCTCAGAGGTTCGAAGGAATTGCTGATTTTTACGGCCGACTCAGCCGTCGTCACAGAGTAACCCTGCTCTTAGAACTTCACAAGATTCCACTTCACCGAAGCCCTGGCCCTCTTGTTGGCTCGATACCTGAGCTGCTTCTGCCTTTTTCTGTTCTAAGCACCTGGCAGACTTCGGCTCTTTGGGAAGACGCCGTAGACCAGGCGATGGAAGATTTTGGAGATACGCTCGATTGTGCATTTGTTGGAGTCATCGCCTGAGCTCGTCCGCAACATTTGATGTTGCCCTTTGTACTGGAGGTCTTGCCCTCAGCTGGAGCGCCAGAGAGTCGTTCAGACACCGTCTTAAGCTTCGGTTGTGGTGCCTTAGCGATCACAACATTCGACCTCTTGCCCCTTGAGACCGGCTTGGCCACCTGTTTTGCCGGGATTTCTGCCAGATGAGCACTTCCGGCAGGGTAGATGATGATGGAGCCAAACTGGCGGGGAAGTTCCTCCCACTGTCGACTGAGGCTTGCGTGGAGAACCACACGAGCATTGACCTTGACCACGTATGGGATCGGGGTCACGTTGGAAGCTGAATTCGTCTTGGGAGACATTGTCGTCGAAAGTTGATTGCTGCACGGAAAGAAAACACCATTTCAGTATAGGAAATCGATATGTATATTGATTGAGTTCGCATGAACGTTTGACCCGAAATATGGGAGGAGAGATTGGTCCCACTGGGCATGCCAGAATCTGTAGGGTGTTTTTCGTCACCCTATTGAGATGGGAATACGCGCGCGCTTGTCAGGCGTACTACAGATTCCCCCTGCCTAGGGTAGGCCGGGGTTTATTGATTGTGGGGATCTGAATCTCCGGGAGTCGCGGACTAAACTGCCGTTAATTACCCCTCGCCTTAGGAGCGAGGGAACCTCTGATTAACGGGTTAAACTGGTCATGCGAACTCAATGTGCAGTGTACGTGTGTTTTGTTTTGGAGGGGGCTTGGGTATATCGGGAGCCACGCAGAGTTTTTACAGGGGTCCCGCTACCCGGATAGCGGGCTGGGGGTCAAGGGGGCTAGCAACCCCCTTGCGGCGTACGGAGCAGCGCCCCGGCCCAAAATTTTTTGGGAGGGACGGTGTTGTGGAGTGTGTGTGTATCCATACATATATATACATGTATACATATATATAAAAAAAAGAAAAAGCGCCCAAAGGACGCGTGGGGCCAGGGCCTTAAGCGCTGTGCGCTTAGGCGCTAGCGCGCCATGTATCCGACACGTGGGCGCTGGCGCTTGAGCGCTGGGCGCTCGAGCGCAAGCGCACCACGTGTCGGTATGTGGGCCCTTGGCGCTTGGCGCTTGGCGCTCGAGCACCGGGCGCTCGAGCGCCCGCACGCCACGTGTCGGTACGTGGGCGCTTGGCGCTTGAGCGCTGGGCGCTTGAGCACGCTCAAGTGCCAGCGCACCACGTGTCGGCACGTGGACGCTTGGCGCTTGAGCACGGGGCGTTTGAGCGCTAGGCTCTCGAGCGCCAGCACGCCACGTGTCGGCACGTGGGCGCTTGAGCGCTAGGCGCTCGAGCGCCAGCGCGCGCGCCACGTGTCGGCACGTGGGCGCTGAGTGCCGGAGCGTAAAGCGCTCGAGCACGAGTGCGCCACGTGTCGGCACGTGGCGCACTCGTGCTCGAGCGCTTTACGCTCGAGCGCTAGCGCGCCACGTATCGGCACGTGGGCGCTGGGCGCTTAAGCGCAAAGCGCTCGGGCGCTTGGGCGCCGGCGAGAAAAAGGGGCTTTTAGCCCCAGAAACTCCCGAAAGGGAAATTAGAGTGGAGTTAAACTCCTAAGATGTTTTGAAGCTGATGAAGGGCTTCTCCCCTTGAGCCCTAGTTCTTCCCCAAAGTGGGGTTTCTGGATATGGGTCTCCTTCTTCTTCCTTTGTTGGCCGGATCTTGAAGATTAAAAAGTGTAAGATTTTAAAAATCTCTTCTTTTTGAGATCTGATGGAAGATCTGAGTTCCCCTTTGTGGGTTTTATGGTGAAAAACTAATTAGTTTTATAAAAGGAAGAGTAAAACTCTTGATTTTAATTCAAGGAAGAAGAAGGTTTTAGAACCTTGAAGAAGGAGAAAGATCTCATATCTAGATTTGCTCTTTGGAGAGAGAAAAAAGTTGTTGGCATATTTTCATTAACCTTGCCTTTATAGGTTATACACTTTACACATAGCCCCTTAGGCTTCACAAAATGGCATTTTGCCTATCCCATGGCTCATATGCCATTTCTTTTTGCACATAAGCCATGGGCTTTACAAAAAATTGGCTTTATGCCTATTTTTCTTACATTTATTCATAAAATAAAAGAAATACAACAAAATTATTTATTACAAAATTCTTATCTTGGCATGGGGGAGGCCAGCCGCTTCATATTTGGGCTCGACCCGGGCATGGGCCTACTTGATCTGGGCTTGGACCCATTTGGCTTGGGATTGACTTTGATTTTGACTTGGTCAACCGGGGTGTAAATTTTTACCCCAACACCCACTCTACATTTCATATGGACTGGTAGGCACAGACTTAGTTGGAACCCTATTCAATAGGTATGCTGCTGATTCCAGTGCAAAACCCCAGAAGGATAGTGGCAACTCAACACTACTCATCATGGAACGCACCATATCTAGTAGCGTGCGATTCTTTCTCTCTAATACACCGTTATGATGAGGTGTAAATGGAGGAGTAAGCTGAGAGAGAATTCCATTCTCTTTTAACCATTCAAGGAAACTGGTACTTAAGTATTCTCCACCTCGATCAGATTGAAGTATCTTGATACTTTTACTAGTTTGTTTCTCCACTTCATTTTTATACTCTTTGAATTTCCCAAAGGCCTCGGATTTATGCTTCATTAAGAACACATGTCCATACCTTGAGAAATCATCAGTAAAAGTGATGAAGTAGGAGTAACTACTTCATGCATGTATAGACATCGGACCACATACATCGCTGTGTATGAGTTCCAAGAGCTTAGTGGCTCTTTCTCCGTGTCCTGTGAACGGGGATTTGCTCATCTTTCCTTTGATACATGATTGACAAGTTACATATGATACATATTCAAACAGATCTAAATATCCATCTTTATACAACTTAGTCAACCTTATTTCATTAATATGACCAAGTCTACAATGCCATAAGAAGGTTTGGTTTGAATCTGGAGCCTTTCTTTTGAGTGTGTTTTGGATATTGAAAACTTGATGTTGATTGAGTATGTATATGTCTTTTTCCAGTGTGCCAGACCCAATCAGTTCTTGTTTTAGGTGAATGTTCATGACATTTCTTTCAAGTGTAAAATTATATCCTTCATTAGATAATAAAGATAATGATATAATATTACAAAGTATACTGGGTATACAAAAACAGCTATACAATACCAAAATGTGCCCACTAGTCAATCCGAGGCGATAATCGCCTACCGCAACAGCATCAACGTATGCTCCGTTGCCAACCCTGAGGGTCATATCATCTGCCTTCAGTGCTCTACGGTTTCTCAGAGCCTGCAAAGAATTACAGATGTGAGAACCAGAACCGGTATCTAGTACCCATGATGTAGAGTTCACTGAAAAACAGTTTTCGATTACGAACACACCTGAAGCAGAAGCATCAGCTTGCTTCGTACCCTTGGCTTTGAAAGCCCTGCAATCCTTCTTCCAGTGCCCCTTCTTGTGACAGTAGTAGCACTCATCCTTTTCTGCTTTTACTCTCCCTAATTTGTTCGTTCCCTGTACCTTTTTGACACCTCCTTTCGGCTTGGTGGTGATCTTCTTCTTCTTCCTCTTAGCTTTCGCTTTGGATTTAGAAGAAGATGATTCGCCAACAATAAGAACAGGTGTCTTCTCATTTTTCAAGGATCTCTCCGCTACCCTCAACATGTTGAGGAGCTTTGGAAGATCAGCTTCCATATCGTGCATGTTAAAATTCAGCACGAACTGAGAGAAGGTGTGGAGAAGGGACTGTAGAATAAAGTCAATGTATAACTCGTATTCCAGCACACATCCTAGGTTTGCGAGTTCCTCAATAAGACTGATCATCTTTAGGATGTGCTCTCCTACAGGTGATCCTGAAGCTAATCTCATTAGGAATAACTTTCTTGAGGTCTCGTACCTTGCGATATGAGAGTGCTCTCCATACAAATACTTGCAATGGAGAAAAATGGATTTGATATCCATATCCTCGTGCTTCTTCTGGAGTTCATTATTCATGGATGCCAGCACGATGCACTTAGCTTTCTCACAATCCAGATCCCAAGTTTTGCGGACATCTTTGTCCACAATTGAGGAATCTGGTCTTGGGACAGGGGAGCAATACTGGTGATGACGTATGCTACTTTGTCATAAGAAAGTGCAATGTTGATGTTGCTCAGCTAATCTTTATAGTTTGGTCCAGTCAGCGTATTTTTTTCAAGTAGTAGTTTAAGTCCCGTCATGGTTGCTGCCAGAGAGAGAGAAAAGAAACACTCGGCATATGCTCTTGCAAGATTAGATTGGTTTATTATCTTATCTAACCAGGATGGCTCCCACTGTTTTCTCAAATTCTCCATCAAACCTTAAAAGGAGAACCAGACGGGATTAATCGCACGTCACAATATTTGCTTAACCTTTTAGCACGGCTAGTGTCGGTATTTGGAGGGAGGTTTTCCAATGCTTTCACGAAGTTCTTTAATTACATAACCTTTTTTCCTGGAGACGTAGCCCTGCTAACACCGTTCTAGACACCTACTTGGTTTATAGCATTGGTTGTTATGTGAAAAAACCTCCCAAGAGTAATCCTACTCATCAGTGGGATCGTGATCCAACTATCATTGTGTAATGACCTAGATGGAATCCACTCTAGTCACCACACTCCAGAAGGTATGCTAAACCTGCAAGTTTTCTTTGTATTTTAAACTCCCGATGTGATTTTTGCCCCAAGCTCTTATGACCTTGACGAAGGCCAACAAATCATAAGATGTAAGTCAAGTTCTTCCCGTCATTGTCCTGATTAATTTAGACCCATCCGTACTCACCCTTGACGAAGGCTAACAAGGCTGCACGACTATCCTAAACTAATGCATCTATCTATGCTATAAACAAGCAACACACCGCTACCATTCACTATGCCTTGATGAAGGCCAACAAACATAGCATGAATACGATATGCTACACATTTGAAATGACGGAGGGCTATGGCTGGTTTTTGGCGAATACCATGAACGTAATGAACTTGATATAGTTGAAGGAACGATAGCTTTGAAAAGGAGTGGTTTAAACTCCGCCTTTTAAATGAGTGTTTTGAAAAGAACCGAGTGGGTTTTTCAAAATGTTCCAACAACATCTTTTTAGGTTTATTTCCTTGCATTAATAAATATTAATGTGTTCCCATCAATTAACCTTATCATTGCATAAAAGAAACAAAAATAGAACGTACGCTTATGCCATCCGCATTCGCCATGAGGCCCCGTCATACACCGTTAGGTTACTTAACTAACGGCAGAGCGTGGGCTGGACTAGCGTGGGTGCAAAATATAAGCAACATTTATTATATATATATAATATATATATATATATATATTCATTCGTCTCACGCAATAATAAGCATTCCAGATCATAGAATCATAGATGAATATACTAGGATTTCCGTGTTTCGTTTTAGCCTATAACGAAATACGGATTCCACGGTCGTGATGAATATCCAAAAACCCCACCCTAGATCCCTACGGGTGATGCAAACTATGTAAGTGCACGGCGGCGCCCCGGCCGTCAATCCGACGGCCAAATGCGGAAGCGGTGATAAACTTTAATTTTGCGGACTTAGCAAACCGGCACCACCGCGCACTAAACCCCGGATCGGGCCATTAAACTAGGTCTAGATAACTAACAAGATAGGGAAGAGATATACCGAGTGATCCGAGTCCTCCGGTCTTCTCGTCATCGTCCCGATCTCCCGCGGAAACTCCGGTCGTCGCCTCCTTGCCGGAAGGGCACCACATCGCCTGCATCTTTTACGGGCTCCCACCTCAATACCGAGGCAACTCGGGCATGAAGCTGGCAAGTCGACGTGCCCAAGATGTGCTGTAGAATATAGTGTAGAGTGCATGTCTCACTTTGGGGTATTGGTTGCCTTGATGGAGGAATGAAGGTATGAAAAATGGTGCTTTCATTTTTCATTACATGAGAATGAGATGAAGGAAATATGCCACAAGCTCATAAATGAAACTCTCTCATTTTTCTCCCCTCTCTCAAAAATGTGGCCGGCCCTTTTAGAATGGAGGAGGGAAAGGATATGTAGCATGAAGGGAGGTGATGGTAATAGAAAGCAAGGGGTGACCACATCCAAAAACATCATGATAACATATCAACATCAAACCCATACCCTTTCATGTCTTAATTAAATGCAAGTGATGGAGGGAATCAAAGATGCTATCATAATCCATATAATTGCAAGAAACCCCCTCCACAAATGTTATTTGCACAAATGCAAATAACCCCCTCCATCGGAAAAGTCCGGCCGGGAAAGAACAAAGGAAAACCGGCCGGAACGGAATGCAAACTGGCAACCCCAGAAAACTGGTCCCGTAATAAATTACAGGAAAACCCCGATACTGTGCATACACACTCGCATCTGTATTCCGTCCGGATACAAATGTAAAGAGACAAAATCTACACTGTACTAAACTAGGATCCGGCTTAAACCAAAGCCGGCTAGTAAAATCCGTTCGATCCTGATCCGTGCAATACCGCACGTATCTGACCGAACCCTGCCATATATCTATACGGCCTCTAGTACAAACCGTCCGATCCTGATCCGTGCAATACCGCACGTATCTGATCAGACCCTGCCATATCTCCATACGGCCTCTACAGCGTTTCGCCCAAAAGCTGAGTAACTGAAAGTGTGGTGGACTCTAAAGACACGTCAATACAATGGCTGTGGATTTAACCACTAGCACGTCAGAGGTATAAGCCAATACGTAACGGGCCACCAGCTATTGACCAAAAGGGACGTCGATGAGCTAGCTCATCCTGACACCATACTGAGCCTGTCAGTGACAATATCCGTACAGTCCGGTCCGTTCGTCTATGAGCATCGCATGTCGGGCCTAGGGGGTTGGTAAAAGTCAGACCCCCAAAAGCGGTACAAGTCGTGTCGGAGTGTAGCCCAGAACACCCTGAGATACTACTGGAATACCTACCAGTAAATCTCCTGCCTTAGCCAAGGACTTCGTGTAATGGCTCTCCTAGACACAGCGCGACCTCACCCCCAATACCGGGAGAGACGAACCCCCGAAGATCCGCTCACTGCCTCCATGTGGCTCGGGACTGTACCCAACTAAAACCTGTTTGCACGACTCCTTTGAGCCGTGGTAGGGTAGTAATCAAAGCACAGTGGGAACTCACACGAGACAAATGACGATCCCCAGGTCGATGAACTAACCTGTACACATGTCACCTGGGAACTGCTATCTGACGTCAGGTATAAGACCAACTAGCATGTTCCCGGTGAGTCCTGTCCGGTGTACTCATAACCCAATGAGCACCTGTATACATCTTAGGTGAACCAACAGACACCAGTGGCTTGTGAGACCGGCCACCACCCCTCGTCGGGGTCTCGACTGTATACACTAGTCTACTCTGGAGAATCGATGCCCTGTCTCGAAACTCCCACGACTAGGGACCTTTTAAGGATGTGCTTATAGACTCCAGCTCTCACTTATATGATCGCCCTCATACTGCTGGCAGTCAAGCAAGAATCCTAGGGGCTCTATCAACGTGCAATAGCGACTTGTCAGGTCACCTAAAGCAGTACACGATGATAAAGGTAAACCAGATAGCGTACTATCATCTCGAGTAAGACTGTCCTCCCGGGATAGTTCCTCCCTCAATCATTGCAATCACGTGCCTGTGACCCAATAATTGACTCTGAGGGCACTATCTCCAACAATCTCCCACTTGCACTCAAGGCTAATTATCGCGATGTCGCATACTCACAGCCCGTGTGATACCGAACACCCAACTCCTCTACTAGTCAGTCTCACAAATCTCGTTTGCGAAACTATTGCGTTCGAGGAATAGCCTCAGTGAGTGGATCCGCTCTGAAGTTTCTTTCTATGTCTCTCTATATCTCAAGTTCGCGGAGAAAGCCATCTCCCGAAATGAGCAATACCTGTCTTAGAATGTCTGGATGTCTGATGGGACCGAGCTCATAAATGAACTCCAAATCTAAACTTCTTAGACTGTATCGTCAACTGAACTTAATCAGTATCCTGCGCCATGCCACCCTCAGTATTTCCTTGGACCACCTGTCCAAAATACTGCCCCTCGTCAGAAGGAAAACTATAACTCTGACAACTTCCTTGTCGTCCATGTCACCTTGGAAGCCTGGAATGATAACTGTCTCCCAAATGAGGCTGTCGTTATCATATCCCTAGAACATCCACTTATGTTTTAGAACTGCTTCCGACTGTTTCTCCAGGATTGGATCAATGTTAACTTATTGCATCTAGTGCAAGAACAACATCTGGTGTGGTACTTGACATCTCTTGATTGACTCAATTGCCTAAGCAAGTGATCTGCCAATCATGCATATCCCTCTCTACTTTAGTCTATAAGACACCTTTAGAGAGGGTGACTCCATCACCTGCAGGTATACTACCGTGCCAGGAGTCGTCCATTCTAAATACTCTTAGAATGCTGTCAAAGTACCCTGATTGGGAAACCACTCAAATCTAGATCTAAAACCATAGATCTAGTAACCAGTATGTCTGATATAATGTCCAAGTCCCTTGTGGAGAAACCACTATGTGACGACCAAAGTATAACCGATCGTAGTATAGGAATGTCACTTCCTACTTTGTGTATGTCATCCAAAACCCGGATATCACACCCTACTACCTTCTCAGCAGATCCATCCCCTATTCTGATGACGTCAAACCTATGACTGTCACATCAGAAACAGATGATCTATCTCCGCTGTATCTGCTTTAGTCTATAAATAGACATAAGCCTGATGTCCACCAATGCTTCCGCTGCTCCCACTGATTACGAAAACCCTCTGGCAGAGTCATATAGACGTGCACTTCTAAAGCTAGTTTAGAACGACGCTATCCTCATCCTCCCGCCGGGTCTCGCAGCCTGGAACAACAGCAATGGTAATTGTGGGTAAACAAGAACTTCCCTGTCACTGTCCTTGAGGCTACCGTAGTACCTCTCGGGTGCCTGAAGTTACCCACCTTATCTGCGGAGTGGCCAATGGAATGTCAAACCAGATTGAATCCTTAGGTTCCTTATCAAATCTTCAGTAATCGTTTGCGGTTCTGGAATCACTTCCAGTTCTACCATACTCCCACTACTATTTTTGAAAAAATCCATTTTTATTAAATCTGTGGCGAGTCAAGAACAATATCACTATCGATCTTTCTTATGGTAGAAAATCAACCCTCGTCATAGCCTGGGTCAACCCACAAACAGCCATTACAGAAACGTGCCTTGAGTTATCCAAAGTCTGGTTTTAATCATAATCCGGACAACTCCCCGTACCTTAACATCGTCAAGATACGAACTGTTCTATATCCAATATAGGACCAGAGGCACTGATTTAATTGAACCAGATTCAAATCATGTAACTTTCTCCAGTGCATGTTAACTAAATGGAGAGAGGCCGATCAGCGTTACTCAACTTAGGAATGCTTCCAATCATGAGTAACCTGAAAGAGAAGCAATTTCTCTTTATCATTACTATCAACTGAATACCATACACAAGTATCTACATCTTCGATCACTTTGAAGAATCCCGATACTTGCTATACCTGGTTCTCTACTCTATTCAAATACCTATAACTCCTCAAAACTTAGACCCTGCGTTTCTACGAAACACATGTCTAAGAACTAGAGAAGTTAAAAGTAAACAGAATATAGTATGAGGACCAACCCCTCTGTCCTAATGGACACTGGACAACATACAATACTCTGTATGAGTCCACTGAGTCTAACAACTCTTTCATTGTGTGTCGTAGGTTGAAAACTGTACTTATGATTAAGAAGAATTACACCGCTGTTTAATGCTCCTTACCTAACCATCCACTGATATAGGTAAATGTCATCGACATAATATCAAAAGGTATATCTCACTCTATTAAAATAGACGTACAGATATATCAATTTGAAATTGGTGCACAACAGCGGATATTCAAAACCAAATATTTGCCGACCGGCAAACATCCCAGGTGATCTCCTCAAATATCACCGATTACAACGAATCCCGATATAATGAGGATGATCACCCAATTCCCAATAACTTACTCCCACTCAACATCTGTAAAACCATACAGATGTGAGAATCAAACCTGGTAAATACATACCCTGGAGCAAGTGTCCAATCGGGAAATCAGTTTTCTTTTAACAGTACACAGTTGAACTGAAACATTGAAATGTTTCGATGGGGTATCCTGGTATTCCTAGTAATGCCTCTACCATTATCCAGATTCACAACTATAACCGCATAATTCTTTGCCACCTCTCCAAATCCCTTTATATGTCTTTAGTCGTTACCTTCTGCACACCCCTTAGGCCAAATGGTTTTCTTCCTTCCCTACCGTTCTGCACCAGCCTATGGTTTGGAAGAAGACTATCCAATAAGCATAATAGGTGTACTGTCCTAGTCCTAGGAGCACTCGAAATGCGAGAGAAGGTGAAGATAAAAGACAACTGAATAAACCTTATTCCTATTTCTCCTGAACCAGAATCCATCCCCGAACTGGAACAAGTTCCTTTCGAGTTCGTATATAACCATACGATGGAGTATCCAATAAACTGTGGATCTTCGTAGTGATACGGAGTGTCCTGGAGAAATACAAAGGTGATTTAGGATTGGCGAAGAAATACTTGGTTTGGTCGTGAATATCAGTCGCATTTTACTTTGCCCTCTTACTAATCCCTTGCTTTGTCTGAACTTAATACCTTCTGCACACCATCGTTATGCTAATTGGTTTTCTTCATTCCCTACCGGTCGGCACCAGCCTAAGGTTTGGAAGAAGACTATCCAATTTGCGTAATAGGTGTACTATCTCCTAAGCCAAGGAGTACTCGCAACCTGAGAGAAGGTAAAAGGAAAAGACAACTGAATAATTCTATCCGTTTTCTCCAGAACCAGAAACCATCCTCGAATAATTCCTTCGAGTTCGTATCTAACCATACGTTGGCTTTGTCCAATGGAAGTGGACGTTCGTAGTAATACGGGGTGTCCTGGAGAAAAGGGTAAAAGTAGGAGTGGCAATGAGGTCTGCAACTCTGACAATCCAAAAGCCAGTGTTAAGAAGGTTCGGTCAACTTGGTCACTGAGTCAAAGTCTAGGGTCGGGTCAATGGTCGCTGCCAGAGAGAGAGAGAAAAGAAACACTCAGCGTGCACTCTAACCTAGATCAGAATGGTTACCAATTTATCTAATCAGGAAACCTCCCACTGTACCTCAAATTCTCCTCCAAACCTAAAAGAAGAATTAATCGGGGATACCCGAGGAGTAAACTGACTCATCAGTGGGAATCGGGATCCAACTATCATCGCATGATAACGTGACGGAATCCGCTCACCCTATCACACTCCAGAAGGTATGCGCATATCTGGCAAGTTTCAGTACTTTTGAAACTCCCGATGTGGATTTCTGCCCCATGCTCTTATGACCTTGACGAAGGTCAACAAATCATAAGTCACATGTCAAG
Organism: Agapanthus africanus; assembly: GCA_030015575.1. Taxonomy (NCBI): domain Eukaryota; kingdom Viridiplantae; phylum Streptophyta; class Magnoliopsida; order Asparagales; family Amaryllidaceae; genus Agapanthus; species Agapanthus africanus. Next base: position 91,291,609 of record CM057337.1, read on the forward strand.
TTCCACCCGTCATTGTCCAGGTTAATTTGAACCCACCCGTACAAGCCCTTGACGAAGGTCAACAAGGCTATACGACTGTCCCAAACCAACACATCTATCTATGCAGCAGAAAGGCAACAAGCAGCTACCATGCACTATGCCTTGACGAAGGTCAACAAACATAGTATGAATACTACGTGCTACCTGTCTGAAATGACGGAGGGCTACGAATGGTTTCTGGCGAAAACCTTTAACGTAATTAACTTGATATCGTTGAAGGAACGGATAGCTTTTTAGAAAATATAGTGACGAAAACCTTTACTAAAGAGGTCACTCCCGGTGAAGGGATCTCGGCTCTTTCCCCGTAGAATGAGGTGCAGGATATTGCAAACGAATACCACGGTGCAAAGCAAAAGTAATCGGCTATAGTGAAGTTAATGCCCTGACGCAAACTTCTGTCCAAGGGGTCACTCCCGGTGAAGGGATCTCGGCCCTTGCCTCGTCGACTGAGGAGCAGGATATTCCAAATGAATACCACGATGCAAAACAAAAGTGAACGTCCTTGCAATAACAGCTTTTTGAAAAGTGTTCCAACAACATCAGATTAGGTTTGTTTATCTTGCATTGATCCGAATCAATGCAGTCCCATCAATTGATCACACCACAAAGAACGAAAATATACTGACGTACGTATATACCATCCGCATTCGCCACTGGGTCCCGTCATCACCCGTTAGGTTAGCTAACTAACGGCAGAGCGGGGACTGGACTAGCGCGGATGAAAAACATATACAACATCTACTAATATATATACCAATATATTATATTTCGCTCAAGGCGTGAATAAAATGCAACATCACAGAAATGTACAGCATCACAGAACAATACAGATATCTGGGATCCCCGGGTTTCACAGAGCCACTGCTGAAACCCGACGTTCCCCTGGTCGTGTGGATAGCCTGTGCAATGAAATCCTATACCCCCTACGAGTGCGGCGAATAGCCAGCCAATCCTGGAGTGAAGCCCCCTCCGTCCCAATGCCATGAGATGCGGGCTTGTTGCCCTCCAGAACCCGGCTATCCGTGCACCCCACCGCGGGGTAAACCTAGTACAGAAAGTAAAATATACATACAACGGGTACATCGACCGCAACCAGGTCGTACCCCAAAAGAATAATACAAACAGGCAGTGACGGCAGTCCACATGTCGGACGCTCGTCCCGCAAAATCAAATGTACAAAATACAACCATAACTGTACTAGCATTGCATCCATGCTATCCCCCACGACCGATCCGCAACATCACAGCAAAACACAGAACATCAACGTGAAAGTCACGTTCGCAAATCCGTCTAACCGGGCTATAGTAGTTAGACCGGATTTACCGATCGAGTGACATTCACGGTCGCAGATATAATGTAAATACTGTGAAATAATGTGTTTAAAATATCCGATCGATCAAAAATTAACAAGTGGGCCCCCAAGCAATACTGTAGCACTCACAGAAAATCTGGGCCCAATTTTAATATTCCAAAACCCCTATTTAAAGCCCAGAAGCCCACTGGAGAATTTCGAAGCATTGATCCCACCAACCTGAGGCGGAACCGCGGCACCAAGGGGGGTTTTGCCGCGGTTCCGCGCTCGAGATGAGGGATCATTGTCTCGAATTTTCCCAGAGTTCTTAGAACTCCCTGCACATCATTCTGAGACAACCTGAAAAAATTTTTGAGACCAAAAATTTTCAACAGAAACTGATGCTAACAAAAAATATAGATTTTGGAATTTTGGTCGATCGGAAATGCAAAACACATCAAACGAAGCTAGACGAAGTTAATGGCGAGGCTCTGATACCACTGTAAGTGCACGGCGGCGCCCCGGCCGTCAATCCGACGGCCAAATGCGGAAGCGGTGATAAACTTTAATTTTGCGGACTTAGCAAACCGGCACCACCGCGCACTAAACCCCGGATCAGGCCATTAAAGTAGGTCTAGCTAACTAACAAGATAGGGAAGAGATATACCGAGTGATCCGAGTCCTCCGGTCTTCTCGTCATCGTCCCGATCTCCCGCGGAAACTCCGGTCGTCGCCTCCTTGCCGGAAGGGCACCACATCGCCTGCATCTTTTACGGGCTCCCACCTCAATACCGAGGCAACTCGGGCATGAAGCTGGAAAGTCGACGTGCCCAAGATGTGCTGTAGAATATAGTGTAGAGTGCATGTCTCACTTTGGGGTATTGGTTGCCTTGATGGAGGAATGAAGGTATGAAAAATGGTGCTTTCATTTTTCATTACATGAGAATGAGATGAAGGAAATATGCCACAAGCTCACAAATGAAACTCTCTCATTTTTCTCCCCTCTCTCAAAAATGTGGCCGGCCCTTTTAGAATGGAGGAGGGAAAGGATATGTAGCATGAAGGGAGGTGATGGTAGTAGAAAGCAAGGGGTGACCACATCCAAAAACATCATGATAACATATCAACATCAAACCCATACCCTTTCATGTCTTAATTAAATGCAAGTGATGGAGGGAATCAAAGATGCTATCATAATCCATATAATTGCAAGAAACCCCCTCCACAAATGTTATTTGCACAAATGCAAATAACCCCCTCCATCGGAAAAGTCCGGCCGGGAAAGAACAAAGGAAAACCGGCCGGAACGGAATGCAAACTGGCAACCCCAGAAAACTGGTCCCGTAATAAATTACAGGAAAACCCCGATACTGTGCATACACACTCGCATCTGTATTCCGTCCGGATACAAATGCAAAGAGACAAAATCTACACTGTACTAAACTAGGATCCGGCTTAAACCAAAGCCGGCTAGTAAAATCCGTTTGATCCTGATCCGTGTAATACCGCACGTATCTGACCGAACCCTGCCATATATCTATACGGCCTCTAGTACAAACCGTCCGATCCTGATCCGTGCAATACCGCACGTATCTGATCGGACCCTGCCATATCTCCATACGGCCTCTACAGCGTTTCGCCCGAAAGCTGAGTAACTGAAAGTGTGGTGGACTCTAAAGACTCGTCAATACAATGGCTGTGGATTTAACCACTAGCATGTCAGAGGTATAAGCCAATACGTAACGGGCCACCAGCTATTGACCAAAAGGGACGTCGATGAGCTAGCTCATCCTGACACCCTACTGAGCCTGTCAGTGACAATATCCGTACAGTCCGGTCCGTTCGTCTATGAGCATCGCATGTCGGGCCTAGGGGGTTGGTAAAAGTCAGACCCCCAAAAGCGGTACAAGTCGTGTCAGAGTGTAGCCCAGAACACCCTGAGATACTACTGGAATACCTACCAGTAAATCTCCTGCCTTGTCCAAGGACTTCGTGTAATGGCTCTCCTAGACACAGCGCGACCTCACCCCCAATACCGGGAGAGACGAACCCCCGAAGATCCGCTCACTGTCTCCATGTGGCTCGGGACTGTACCCAACTAAAACCTGTTTGCACGACTCCTTTGAGCCGTGGTAGGGTAGTAATCAAAGCACAGTGGGAACTCACACGAGACAAATGACGATCCCCAGGTCGATGAACTAACCTGTACACATGTCACCTGGGAACTGCTATCTGACGTCAGGTATAAGACCAACTAGCATGTTCCCGGTGAGTCCTGTCCGGTGTACTCATAACCCAATGAGCACCTGTATACATCTTAGGTGAACCAACAGACACCAGTGGCTTGTGAGACCGGCCACCGCCCCTCGTCGGGGTCTCGACTGTATACACTAGTCTACTCTGGAGAATCGATGCCCTGTCTCGAAACTCCCACGACTAGGGACCTTTTAAGGATGTGCTTATAGACTCCAGCTCTCACTTATATGATCGCCCTCATACTGCTGGCAGTCAAGCAAGAATCCTTGGGGCTCTATCAACGTGCAATAGCGACTTGTCAGGTCACCTAAAGCAGTACACGATGATAAAGGTAAACCAGATAGCGTACTATCATCTCGAGTAAGACTGTCCTCCCGGGATAGTTCCTCCCTCAATCATTGCAATCACGTGCCTGTGACCCAATAATTGACTCTGAGGGCACTATCTCCAACAAACTACCCGCCAAATTCCCGAAGTGAAGTAGCCTCCCTCAATAAAATGTGTAGGCCACTCGGCACTTCAAGAACCTGGTAGTTTGTGCACCCCACCGTGGGTATATCTTAGGAGCAAAAAACAGTAAATTAAATAATACAAAGGTGGCTACAACCTCAACTCGGATGTGCCCCGCAAAATAATATTATATCACATTTACAAATTACATGAATAAAAGAAAAGAAAATACTCTTCTCACATCCCCCGGCTATTCATTCACAACGATCCAATACTCCATATACACAAACCACAATCATAATCACAGAAATGTGCAACCCCCACTAATCGACATATAGCAATTATCGGATGTTTCGAAATACATTTATAAACTGAAAATGGACAAACGATGTTAAATTTTCGACTTCGAGACACTCTGAATTGCCCTTACTCAAATATGACAGAATATGAATTCTAGGCAAAAACAAACAACACCCTAAAACCTAAATCCAATAGATTAGAACACCACCAAAACACGAAGACAAAATGTCATTTTATAACCGGCCAGGCCGGGAAAAAATGAGTTTTGGCCGGCCAAAGTTATGTCGTTTTGCCTTGTTTTTCCATGGTGTTCTAGTTACATCACAAGTAGTCTTCTGCAGTTGTTTAAAAAGAATTTAGAATACTTAAAAAAATATCCAGAAACTTGGATTTAGATCTAAACATTTCGGAGTCGTTTCGGTTTTGAAAATTTATACATCGTCAAAAATAGCTAGCTAGGGTTTAAGTTGGATCTGATACCATTTAAGTTGATGTCGCACACCCTATATGGTTAGTGGGGAGGCGGAATTTGAAAACAACAATTTTTAAACAAGAAACATCGACCTAAATACTCGGATCTTATCATAAACCCTAAATAGCAAAACTTAAGAAGATATTAATCTACTATGAAGATACTTATACCTTCCCGATTAAGTCCTTTAGGTCTTCTTTGTCCTTCTTTGCTCCTTTCCTTGGCTCCTAGGTAGCTTGACACAAACTCGGTAGCCAGTCTCCTCTTCGTCAAAGAAGATCCACCTGAGGGCCTCTAGTCCTAGCTTCAACCTCAACTAAGAAGAAACTAAGGAGTCTAATTTGCTAGAATAGACTACTAAGTAGATGTAGAGAATGATCTATGGAGTATTTTGTCTCAAAAGCCCTAGGGATCACAACTCATGTAAGGGTTAGGGCTTGAGGAAGAAGGAGAGAAAACTTGGAGAGAGAATGAGCTAAAGAAAAATTAGCTAGCTCTTGTGATCAAAAGAGAATGGATAAGTCTTTCCAATAATTCAAGCATGGATTAATTTAGATATAAAATAATCAACCTTGCTTGAATAGTGCAACTGTTAGTTATATGTATGCCCTAGAGGCTATTACTGTACATACGATGTATATTATAGTGAATGCTAGGACATATATAGGGAGGAATTTCTTGCTCGACATGATAGTATGCTATCCGGTTGTACTTTATCTTAACATGTACTCTGATTGTCTCTATATTACATGTTGATAAAGCCCATAGGATATGTAATCGACTACTGGGACTATGATGAGATCATACTAGTGGGGCCACGGTAGTCGACAAGTACATCCTATAACTTTTCCTAGTCGAGGGTGTATCGAGACACCAGAGTAGACTAGCATATACGCATCTTGACCCATATGATGGGCGATGGATGATCCCATATCTATCGGTGTTTGACATCAAGGATGGTGTACGGGTGCCCAGTGGAGACTGGGTACACTGGACGGACTCGCCGAGAACTCCCAGATGGTATTATACCTCATGTCAGATGGCAGTTCTCTGGTGACACTGGTACAGAGTAGTCTGTTGACCCGAGATCGTCATAGAGTCTTGTATGATTCCCACTGTGCTTTGATTTCCATCATACCACGTCCAAGAGGGCGTGCAAAAGGGTGGCTTTTGGGTACAGTCCCGAATCATATGGAGGCAATGAGCGATAGGAGGGGATTCGTCTCTCCCGGTATAGGGAGTTGATGTTGCGCTGTGTTCGATTGGCTATAACTGGAAATCCCTAGCCAGAGTTGCTGAGATTTACTGGTAAGTGTTATCAGTAGTTTCTCGAACTGTTATAGACCTCATATTGACACGACTTATCAAGCTACTGGGGTCTGACGTATACCACCCCAAGGCGAGATATGCAACATATTAGACGACGAGACCGGACTGTACGGGAGTGTTACTGATTGGATTCACAGGAAAATGTACAGGCTTGCTTGTTGATCTTCTGAGCGCTCAATACCTGGGTGGCTGTTACGTTTAGCTGACCACTTGCAGCTTGAGGGTGTTTGATATGATCATCACCTACTGCCGGCGTATTGATGATTCTTTAGAGTCCTATACAGAGGTTTTTTGGCTCAGGAAAAACGGAGTAGGAGCACATATGTGATATGTGCGGGACCGAGAACAATACGTGTATGTGATACCGTATTAGATTCTCGCGATATGAGATATCGGCCGGGTATATGTGATATAGCCGGGTCATCGGATCATGTGTTGATTCGATGAACTGATACAGATTATATTAGTCGGTTATATGCGATATAGCCGGATTGTCGGATCAAGTGTTGATTCGATAATTTAATGTATAATAATATATATGATATATTAAATTACATTAACTAATATAAGCTCACTAAAAGATTCTTTTTCTCACTCGGGTAATGCATTGATATATATGCGATATATATTAATTGTATTATTTTATTTTGTTACAATAAATATTATATATATGATATATAATATTGTAACATGATATGATTACTAATGCAACATGTTTAGTGGAGATTAAACAAGGTTAGGGTTTGAATTGGGTTAGTTCATTCATGAACATTTTATAAGGTTTTTCTTTTGTCATGAAAGAGATATTATGCTTGATATTTTTGTGTGACTCATTCTTAACCCAACCCAAACCCTAGCCCTACTTAAATCTCTACATGAGTCATCCTTGACCATGGTTGCATGATGAATCATTGTTATCTTTTCATTATTCATCACAAAAGGTTTTGGATCACTATTCTTCTTCTTCTTCTTCCTTGATGCAAAGCTTTCTTGCTTTGCTTTTTGTGATGAAAGTGAGTGAGAATAAGAAAACAAATGAGAGCAAAAATCCTACTTCATCATCCTCATCTACCCTTGCCATTTAGATGAAGGTGTTCACTTCATTTTGTGAGTGAGAGCTTGTGTTAATGAAACTTCAAGGTAGATCATCTTTGTTATCGATGATCGGAAGCAAGCTTGCATCTTTCTCTTCGTGGAGCCTCTCGAGAGTCCGGAACACGATGATCGCAGTGAAGGGACCTCAACATGGAGCTTTAGAAGTGAAGGACCGGATCTACAAAGGTTGTAATCCCTCTCACTTAGTGTTAAAGTGTTTAACATGCTTGTTTTCACCTAAACTCTAGTTTAAAGATCTTGGTTTAGAGTTGTTCGGCACGGCTAAATTTTAAATCGGGCATGGTTGATGCCTTATAGACCCTTGTGCGTGTGCCTAGTAACCCTACAGTGGTATCAGAGCCAAGCTAGAGCTTTAGGCGAAGTCTGGGCGAAGTTTAAAGTCCGATCGAACCCCGAAACCCCATTTTAACCTAATTTCTGGAAAATTTTCAAAACTGTTGATTTTTTCATATTAAAAATACTCAGAAAAACAAGCAGGAAAATCTACGAATTACTGTGAAGTACGGACCGCTGAAGCGATCACGTGACCGCGGAACCGCGGCTAAACCACGCACGTGGCCGCGGTTCCACAGCGGAATAGTGACATTGGGGCCCACTACTTCACAGTATTATTCCTGGGTTCTTTTGCACAATTCTGGGACTTTTTAATTCCACTCAAGTGTTGAGTTTTCTGGGTTGTATTGGGGACTCGTTGATTCGATCGGATATTTTAACTTCGTTTAAGTTTTTTCCGGATAATTTTAGAAACTGTTAAAAAGTTCGAACGGATATCAATAACTCACTTTTTCTCCTGTCGGAAAATTTTTCAAAAGTTGGATTTTTTCTCGAGTTTGAAACTTCCGGAAAATCATACAAGTAACGCGGTGGACCCTCTAGAAGACAACAAACCTTAACTCGATTATGTGACCGTCTGAACCGCCTCTAAACCTTAGAGTTTGGGGCAGTACGGCGTTGCCACATGTGAGGCGTTGGCTTGACCCTTCTACGGCTGGACCATTGGTACTGTAGCATTTGATGGATATTTTTTGAACTCCGCTCAAGTGTTGAGCTATTTGGGAAATCTTGGGTGTTTGATTATTCGATCGGAAAGTTTAACACTATCTTTTTATCTGGAATGTGATACAATATTTGGAATCCACAGGTAGTTATGAGATAACTAATTTGAATGTTATAAATCTAGCAGTTCAGTCTCAGATGATAGGTTGCCACGGAATTTTGATGTGATCAAAAGTACGTCGCAATCACGTAGCGTACGCGGATACTCGCCGGGTAAACTTAACAGACAGCCACGCCCCATAGCCCCGACCAAGTGATTGTAGGAGAACCCCCGTCGCCAAAAGCATCCGTTCGGGTGCTCGCGGCAACGATGTTCTTCCTTAGTGCACTTCGTCGACGGCATCCGGGGGTGCGGCCGTCTACTAAAGTTTGCGACGAGCATTCAATCAAAATATCGGGAATCTTATTGAATTGCCTGACTAGATATTGAAAAGAGTTTTCGATAATGAGACTAAAATGCGGGGTTTATAATTGTTAGGCATGAGATGTCTAAGGAATTCATTTGGTTAGGCATGCGATGTCTAAGGAGGTTGCGGATTCCAACAGTTGTAGCTTTACACTTTCTTTTCTGTGACCGTAAGCGTAGTATGTGGTGTATCGTCGGCTTCGTTGCTATACATCAACGACAATCGGGATACGCATACTTGCTTACGTTGATGGTATGAGATATTATGTGTTGCTGTGATATGTTATAGTGGATCGTCGCGTTCTGAATAGCCGGGGGTTTTATGTGAGATGAGAGTTTTTCTTTTTCATTCATGTAAAATTCATTTGTATGTAATATTCTTTTATTGGGGCACTTCCGGGATGAGGATGATGTCACCATTGTATATTATTTACTTTTCCGCATTAGGTAGACCCAAGGCGGGGAGCACAAGTAACCGGGATCTAGGGTCCAGTGGGAGACCATCTCGAGGAGTCGAGACCGGGTCTCCTAACCCTAGGATTGGCAGTGTTACTTGCCGCTCTTGTAGGGGGTCTAGGCATATGGGTTTGGCTATTCATCGCGAACGTGGAATCCGTGTTTTATATAGGCTCGTATTGAAAACACGGACATCCTAATATATCCAATATTTCATATATGTTCTTCTGCTGCAATATTCTGTGATGAGATCATATTACTACCTGAGACGAATGTTTATATTATATATATGAGATATATGTTATATTGCAGATTTCGTTTCAAAAGTGATGCTTGTGAAGCATAATAAAATGGGACTTCATTAATGAGATTAATGAAACTAAAAGAAACCTAAAGATGTTGTAGAAACTTTTTTAAAAACTGGTAGCTCTAGTTCTTGCTTTGCATAGCGGTGTTCCTTGTAGAACATCCAGCACCTTATTCGATAAGGAAAGAGCCGAGATCCCTTCACTGGGAGTGACCTCTTTAGCGAAACTAGCAGATGCTACAAACTCGGTTTTGTTTTAGATTGCTTCTATAGTTTTTGCTTTGCATGGTGGTATTTGTGAAATATCCTGCACCTTATTCGATAAGGAAACAGCCGACGATCCCTTCACCGGGAGTGACCTCTTTAGCAAAACTAGAAAAGCCTCGAAAACACTCCATTTAAAATCACTCGATTCTACAACGATATCAAGTTCATTACGCAAAGGGTTTTCTTAAAAACCTGTCGTAACCCTCCGTCATTTCAGATAAGTAGTATTTAGTATGCGTACTACGTTTGTTGGCGTGCGTCAAGGCGTAGTATACGGTAGCTAACTGGTACTTATCTGCAACATACGATGCGATTGGATTAGGGTAGTCGTGCGACTTTGTTGGCCTGCGTCAAGGATCGTGCGGGTGGGTTTAATTCAATCAGGAAATGTACGGGTTGAACTTGACTAGCGGACTATGGTTTGTTGGCCTGCGTCAAGGTCATAGGACGCTAGGGGTAAAATATTATTGGGAATTTCAAGTGTTGAAATTTGCAATGAGATTGCATACCATCTATGAGATAGTTGGATCCCGATACCCACTGCGAGTAAGAGTTACTCCTGGGAGAGTTTTACACATTACAATAAGCCGATCAAGTAGGTGTCTAGAAAGGTGTTAACGGGGTTACTGTAAGTGCACGGCGGCGCCTCGGCCGTCAATCCGACGCCGGAATGCGGAAACGGTGATAAACTTAAATTTTGCGGACTTTGCAAACCGGCACCACCGCGCACTAAACTCCGGATCGTAACCATTTACAAGTCTAGGGTACTAATAAGAAAGGGAAGAGATGTATACCGACGATCCATGTCCTCCGGTCTTCATCTCCACTCCGATCTCCTCGCGGGATCTCCGTCCATCTCCTCCTCGTCGGAAAGGGCACCACGAAGCCGGGTACTTTTACGGGCTCCCACCTCAATACCGAGGCAACTCGCGCATGAAGCCGGCAACTCGACATGCTCAAGATATGCTGTAGGAAGTGTAGTGTAGAGTGGATGTCTCACTTTGGGGTTTGTTGTTGCCTTGATGGAGGATTGGGGATAGGAAAAATGGTGCTTTCATTTTTCCAAAACAAGAAGAAGAAGGAGATGAAGAATTCCTCACATAATCAAGATGAACTCTCTCATTCTTTTTCTTTCTCTCAAGTGTTCTACTTCCTCTCATGAAAAACTTATCATCTCAAGTGAGAAGAATAATGTGAAGGAATGAATATATCCAACATGAAGGGAGGTGAGTGTAGGAGCATAAGAATGGTGACCACATCAAGAGACAAGAAAACATACAACCATGCTTTACCCTTTTTCAAACCATACCCTTTCCAATCACAAGTAAATGCAAGTCATGATGCAAAGAAATGAAAGCTATCATAATCAATCATTATTCAATAAAACCCTCCACAAAGTGTTATTTGCACAATTGCAAATAACCCCCTCCATCGGAAAAGTCCGGCCGGGAAAGAACAAAGGAAAACCGGCCGGAACGGAATGCAAACTGGCAACTTCAGAAAACTGGTCCCGTAATAAATTACAGGGAAAACCCCGATACTGTGCATACACACCCGCATCTGTATTCCGTCCGGATACAAATGCAAAGAGACAAAATCTACACTGTACTAAACTAGGACCGGCTTAAACCAAAGCCGGCTAGTAATATCCGTTCGATCCTGATCCGTGCAATACCGCACGTATCTGATCGAACCCTGCCATATACCTATACGGCTACTAGTACAAACCGTCCGATCCTGATCCGTGCAATACCGCACGTATCTGATCGGACCCTGCCATATCTCCATACGGCCTCTACAGCGTTTCGCCCGAAACTTGAGTAACTGAAAGTGTGGCGGACTCTAAAGACTCGTCAATACTATGGCTGTGGATTTAACCACTAGCACGTCAGAGGTATAAGCCAATACGTAACGGGCCACCAGCTATTTGACTAAAAGGGACGTCGATGAGCTAACTCATCCTGACACCCTACTGAGCCTGTCAGTGACAATATCCGTGCAGTCCGGTCCGTTCGTCTATGAGTATCGCATGGCGGGCCTAGGGGGTTGGTAAAAGTCAGACCCCCAAAAGCGGTACAAGTCGTGTCGGAGTGTAGCGCAGAACACCCTGAGATACTACTGGAATACCTACCAGTAAATCTCCTTGCCTTGGCCAAGGACTTTGTGTAATGGCTCTCCTAGACACAGCACAACCTCACCCCCAATACCGGGAGAGACGAACCCCTGAAGATACGCTCACTGCCTCCATGTGGCTCGGGACTGTACCCAACTAAAACCTGTTTGCACGACTCCTTTGAGCCGTGGTAGGGTAGTAATCAAAGTACAGTGGGAACTCACACGAGACAAATGACGATCCCCAGGTCGATGAACTAACCTGCACACATGTCACCAGGGAACTGCCATCTGACGTCTGGTATATTACCAACTAGCATGTTCCCGGCGAGTCCTGTCCGGTGTACTCATAACCCAATGAGCACCTGTATACATCTTAGGTGATCCAACTGACACCAGTGGCTTGTGAGACCGGCCACCGCCCCTCGTCGGGGTCTCGACTGTATACACTAGTCTACTAATGGAGTATCGATGCCCGGTCTCGAAACTCCCACGACTAGGGACCTTTTAAGGATATGCTTGTAGACCCCCAGATCCCACTTATATGATCGCCCTCATACTGCTGGTGGTCAAGCAAGAATCCTAGGGGCTCTATCAACGTGTAATAGCGACGTGTCAGGTCACCTAAAGCAGTACACGATGATAAAGGTAAACCAGATAGCATACTATCATCTCGAGTAAGACTGTCATACCGGGATAGGTCCTCCCTCAATCATTGCAATCACGTACCTGTGATCCAATAATTGACTCTGAGGGCACTACCTCCAACAATCTCCCACTTGCACTCAAGGCTAATTATTGCGATGTCGCATACTCACAGCCCGTGTGATACCGAACACCCAACTCCTCTACTAGTCAGTCTCACAAAGCTCGTTTGCGGAACTATTGCATCTAGTGCAAGAACAACATCTGGTGTGGTACTTGACACCTCACGATTGACTCAATTGCCTGAGCAAGTGATCTGCCAATCATGCCCGTCCCTCTCCCCTTTAGTCTGTAAGACACCTTTGGAGAGGGTGACTCCATTACCTGCAGGTACACTACCGTGCCAGGAGTCGTCCATCCTAAATACTCTTAGAATGCTGTCAAGTACCCTGATTGGGAAACCATCCAAATCTAGATCTAAAACCATAGATCCAGTAACCAGTATGTCAGATATAAAATCCATTTCCTTTGTGGAGAAACCACTGTGTGACGACCAAAGTATAACCGATCGTAGTATAGGAGTTTCTTTTCCTACTTTGTGTATGTCATCCAAATACCATGACATCACATCCTACTACCTTCTCAACAGATCCATCTCCTATTCTGATGAAGTCAAACCTATGACTGTCACGTCAGAAATAGATGATCTATCTCCGCTACATCTGCTTTAGTCTATAAATAGACATAAGCTACCTGTCCACCAATGCTTCCGCTGCTCCCACTGACTACGACAACCCTCTGGCAGAGTCATATACACGTACACTTCTAAAACTAGTTTTAGAACGACGCTATACTCATCCTCCCGCCGGGTCTCGTAACCTGGAACAACAGCAATGGCAATTGTGGGTAAACAAGAACTTCCCTGTCACCGTCCTTGAGGCCACCGTAGTGCCTCTCGGGTGCCTGAAGTTACCCACCTTATCTGCGGAGTGGCCAATGGAATGTCAAATCAGATTGAATCTTTAGGTTCCTTATCAAATCTTCAGTAATCGTTTGCGGTTCTGGAATCACTTCCAGTTCTACCATACTCCCACTACTGTTTTTCTGAAAGAATCCATTTTTTTTTTTTTATAAAACTGTGGCGAGTCTAGAACAATATCGCTATTGTTCATCCAGATGGTAGAAAGTCAACCCTCGTCATAGCCTGGGTCAACCCACAAACAGCCATTACAGAAACGTGCCTTGAGTTGTCCAGTGTCTGGTTTTAATCATAAACCGGACAACTCCCCGTACCTTAACATCGTTAAGATATGAACTGTTCTATATCCAATATATAAACAGAGGCACTGATTTAATTGAACCAGATTCAAATCATGCAGCTGTCCCCAGCGCATGTCAACTAAATGGAAGAAGGCCGATCAGCGTTACTCAACTTAGGAATACTTCCAATTATGAGTAACCTGAAAGAGAAGCAAGATCTCTTTATCAACTGAATACCATACACAAGTATCTACATCTTCGATCACCTTGAAGAATCCCGATACTTGCTACACCTGGTTCTCTACTCTATTCAAATACCTATAACTCCTCAAAACTTAGACCCTGTGTTTCTACGAAACACATATCTAAGAACTAGAGAAGTTAAAAGTAAACAGAATATAATATGAGGACCAACCCCTCTGTCCTAATGGACACCGGACAACATACAATACTCTGTATAAGTCCGCTGAGTCTAACAACTCTTTCACTATGTGTCGTAGGTTGAAAACTGTACTTATGGTTAAGAAGAATTACACCGCTGTTTAATGCTCCTTACCTAACCATCCACTGATATAGGTAAATGTCATCGACATAATATCAAAAGGTATATCTCACTCTATGAAAATAGACGTACAGATATATCAATTTGAAATTGGTGCACAACAGCGGATATTCAAAACCAAATATTTGCCGACCGGCAAACAGCCCAGGTGATCTCCTCAAATATCACCGATTACAACAAATCCCGATATAATGAGGATGATCACCCAATTCCCAATAACTTACTCCCACTCATCATCTGTAAAACCATACAGATGTGAGAATCATACCTGGTAAATACATACCCTGGAGTAAGTATCTAATCGGGAAATCAGTTTTCTTTTAACAGTACACAGTGATACTGAAACATTGAAATGTTTCGATGGGGTATCCTGGTATTCCTAGTAATGCCTCTACCATTATCCAGATTCACAACTATAACCGCATAATTCTTTGCCACCTCTCCAAATCCCTTTATATGTCTTTAGTCGTTACCTTCTGTACACCCCTTAGGCCAAATGGTTTTCTTCCTTCCCTACCGTTCGGCACCAGCCTATGGTTTGGAAGAAGACTATCCAATAAGCATAATGGGTGTACTGTCCCAATCCTAGGAACACTCGCAATGCGAGAGAAGGTGAAGATAAAAGACACCCGAATAAACCTTATTCCTATTTCTCCTGAACCAGAATCCATCCCCGAACTGGAACCAGTTCCATTCGAGTTCGTATATAACCATACGATGGAGTATCCAAATAAACTGTGGATCTTCGTAGTGATACGGAGTGTCCTGGAGAAATACAAAGGTGATGTGGGAGTGGTAACGAAATATTTGGTTTGGTCGTGAATATCTGTTGCAATTTACTTTGCCCTCTTACTAATCCCTTGCTTTGTCTGAACTTAATACCTTCTGCACACCATTGTTATGCTAATTGGTTTTCTTCATTCCCTACCGGTCGACACCAGCCTAAGGTTTGGAAGAAGACAATCCAATTTGCGTAATAGGTGTACTACCCCTAAACCAAGGAGTACTCGTAACCTGAGAGAGGGTAAAAAGAAAAGACAACTGAATAATCCTATCCGTTTTCTCCAGAACCGGAAACCATCCTCGAATAAATTCTTTCGAGTTCGTATCTAACCATACGATGGTTTTGTCCAATGGAAGTGGACGTTCGTAGTAAAACGGGGTGTCCTGGAGAAAAGGGTAAAAGTAGGAGTGGCAATGAGGTTTGCAACTCTGACAATCCAAAAGCCGGTGTTTAAGAAGGTTCGGTCAACTTGGTCACTGAGTCAAAGTCTTAGGGTCGGGTCAATGGTCGCTGCCAAAGAGAGAGAAAAGAAACACTCAGCGTGCACTCTAACCTAGATAAGAATGGTTACCAATTTATCTAATCTGGAATCCTCCCATTGTACCTCAAATTCTCCTCCAAACCTGAAAGAAGAATTAGTCGGGGTTACCCGAGGAGTAAACTAACTCATCAGTGGGAATCGGGATCCAACTCTCATCGTATGATAACGTGACGGAATCCGCTCATGGTATCACACTCCAGAAGGTATGCGCATATCTGGCAAGTTTCAGTACTTTTGAAACTCCCGATGTGATTTCTGCCCCATGCTCTTATGACCTTGACTTTGGCCAACAAATCATAAGTCACATGTCAAGTTCTGCCCGTCATTCTCCAGGTTAATTTGAATCCACCCGTACATACCCTTGACTTTGGCCAACAAGGCAGTACGACTGTTCCAAACCAACGCATCTATCTATGCTGCATATGAATAACCAACAGCTACCAAACACTGTGCCTTGACTTTGGCCAACAAACACAGCTTGAATACTATTGACTACCCATATGAAACGACGGAGGGCTACGAATGGTTTCTGGCGAAAACCTTTAACGTAATGAACTTGATATCGTTGAAGGAACGGATAGCTTTTTAGAAATATAGTGACGACAACTTCCGCTAAAGAGGTCACTCCCGGTGAAGGGATCTCGGCTCTTTCCCCGTAGAATGGGGTGCAGGATATTCCAACTGAATACCACGGTGCAAAGCAAAAGTAATCGGCTATAGTGAAGTTAATGCCCTGACGCAAACTTCTGTCCAAGGGGTCACTCCCGGTGAAGGGATCTCGGCCCTTGCCTCGTCGACTGAGGAGCAGGATATTCCAATGAATACCACGATGCAAAACAAAAGTAAACGTCCTTGCAATAACAGCTTTTTGAAAAGTGTTCCAACAACATCAGATTAGGTTTGTTTTAAGTTGCATTGATCCGAATCAACGCAGTCCCATCAATTGATCACACCAAAAAGAACGAAAATATACTGACGTACGTATATGCCATCCGCATTCGCCACTGGGTCCCGTCATCACCCGTTAGGTTAGCTTACTAACGGCAGAGCGGGGACTGGACTAGCGCGGGTGAAAAACATATACAACATCTACTAATATATATACCAATATATAGTATTTCGCTCAAGGCGTGAATAAAATGCAACATCACAGAAATGTACAGCATCACAGAACAATACAGATATCTGGGATCCCCGGGTTTCACAGAGCCACTACTGAAACCCGACGTTCCCCTGGTCGTGTGGATAGCCTGTGCAATGAAATCCTATACCCTCTACGAGTGCGGCGAATAGCCAGCCAATCCTGGAGTGAAGCCCCCTCCGTCTCAATGCCATGAGATGCGGGCTTGTTGCCTTCTAGAACCCGGCTATCCGTGCACCCCTCCGCGGGGTAACCCTAGTACAGAAAGTAAAATATACATACACCGGGTACATCGACCGCAACCAGGTCGTGCCCCAAAAGAATAATACAAACAGGCAGTGACGGCAGTCCACATGTCGGACGCTCGCCCCGCAAAATCAAATGTACATAATACAACAGAAACTGTACTAGCATTGCATCCAGGCTATCCCCACGACCGATCCGCAACATCACAGCAAAATACATAGAACATCAACGCGAAAGTCACGTTCGCAAATCCGTCTAACCGGGCTATAGCAGTTAGACCGGATTTACCGATCGAGTGACATTCACGGTCGCAGATATAATGTAAATACTGTGAAAAATGTGTTTAAAATTTTCCGATTGATCAAACATTAACAAGTGGGCCCCCAAACAAAACTGTAGCAACCACAGAAAACCTGGGCCCAATTTTAATATTCCAGAAACCACATTTATCACACAGGAACATACTACAAAAATTTGGGAGCATGAACAGTTACAAGCGCCGCGGAAGCGCGGCCCAAGCAGGGGTTTGGCCGCCCTTCCGCGGCGGAACAGTGAGATCATGGTACCAATTTTTTACAGAATGCTTATATTTCCCTGCACATCATTCTGAGACAACCTGAAAAATTTTTGGACTCAAAAAAAATTCGACAGAAACTGATGTGCTTGAAATACGTGTTTTCGGGATTTTGTTCGATCGGAAACGTTAAACACATTAAACAAAGCTAGACGAAGTTAATGGCGAGGCTCTGATACCACTGTAAGTGCACGGCGGCGCCTCGGCCGTCAATCCGACGCCGGAATGCGGAAACGGTGATAAACTTAAATTTTGCGGACTTTGCAAACCGGCACCACCGCGCACTAAACTCCGGATCGTAACCATTTACAAGTCTAGGGTACTAATAAGAAAGGGAAGAGATGTATACCGACGATCCATGTCCTCCGGTCTTCATCTCCACTCCGATCTCCTCGCGGGATCTCCGTCCATCTCCTCCTCGTCGGAAAGGGCACCACGAAGCCGGGTACTTTTACGGGCTCCCACCTCAATACCGAGGCAACTCGCGCATGAAGCCGGCAACTCGACATGCTCAAGATATGCTGTAGGAAGTGTAGTGTAGAGTGGATGTCTCACTTTGGGGTTTGTTGTTGCCTTGATGGAGGATTGGGGATAGGAAAAATGGTGCTTTCATTTTTCCAAAACAAGAAGAAGAAGGAGATGAAGAATTCCTCACATAATCAAGATGAACTCTCTCATTCTTTTTTCTTTCTCTCAAGTGTTCTACTTCCTCTCATGAAAAACTTATCATCTCAAGTGAGAAGAATAATGTGAAGGAATGAATATATCCAACATGAAGGGAGGTGAGTGTAGGAGCATAAGAATGGTGACCACATCAAGAGACAAGAAAACATACAACCATGCTTTACCTTTTTTCAAACCATACCCTTTCCAATCACAAGTAAATGCAAGTCATGGTGCAAAGAAATGAAAGCTATCATAATCAATCATTATTCAATAAAACCCTCCACAAAGTGTTATTTGCACAATTGCAAATAACCCCCTCCATCGGAAAAGTCCGGCCGGGAAAGAACAAAGGAAAACCGGCCGGAACGGAATGCAAACTGGCAACTTCAGAAAACTGGTCCCGTAATAAATTACAGGGAAAACCCCGATACTGTGCATACACACCCGCATCTGTATTCCGTCCGGATACAAATGCAAAGAGACAAAATCTACACTGTACTAAACTAGGACCGGCTTAAACCAAAGCCGGCTAGTAATATCCGTTCGATCCTGATCCGTGCAATACCGCACGTATCTGATCGAACCCTGCCATATACCTATACGGCTACTAGTACAAACCGTCCGATCCTGATCCGTGCAATACCGCACGTATCTGATCGGACCCTGCCATATCTCCATACGGCCTCTACAGCGTTTCGCCCGAAACTTGAGTAACTGAAAGTGTGGCGGACTCTAAAGACTCGTCAATACTATGGCTGTGGATTTAACCACTAGCACGTCAGAGGTATAAGCCAATACGTAACGGGCCACCAGCTATTTGACTAAAAGGGACGTCGATGAGCGAACTCATCCTGACACCCTACTGAGCCTGTCAGTGACAATATCCGTGCAGTCCGGTCCGTTCGTCTATGAGTATCGCATGGCGGGCCTAGGGGGTTGGTAAAAGTCAGACCCCCAAAAGCGGTACAAGTCGTGTCGGAGTGTAGCGCAGAACACCCTGAGATACTACTGGAATACCTACCAGTAAATCTCCTTGCCTTGGCCAAGGACTTTGTGTAATGGCTCTCCTAGACACAGCACGACCTCACCCCCAATACCGGGAGAGACGAACCCCTGAAGATACGCTCACTGCCTCCATGTGGCTCGGGACTGTACCCAACTAAAACCTGTTTGCACGACTCCTTTGAGCCGTGGTAGGGTAGTAATCAAAGTACAGTGGGAACTCACACGAGACAAATGACGATCCCCAGGTCGATGAACTAACCTGCACACATGTCACCAGGGAACTGCCATCTGACGTTTGGTATATTACCAACTAGCATGTTCCCGGCGAGTCCTGTCCGGTGTACTCATAACCCAATGAGCACCTGTATACATCTTAGGTGATCCAACTGACACCAGTGGCTTGTGAGACCGGCCACCGCCCCTCGTCGGGGTCTCGACTGTATACACTAGTCTACTAATGGAGTATCAATGCCCGGTCTCGAAACTCCCACGACTAGGGACCTTTTAAGGATATGCTTGTAGACCCCCAGCTCCCACTTATATGATCGCCCTCATACTGCTGGTGGTCAAGCAAGAATCCTAGGGGCTCTATCAACGTGTAATAGCGACGTGTCAGGTCACCTAAAGCAGTACACGATGATAAAGGTAAACCAGATAGCATACTATCATCTCGAGTAAGACTGTCATACCGGGATAGGTCCTCCCTCAATCATTGCAATCACGTACCGGTGATCCAATAATTGACTCTGAGGGCACTACCTCCAACAGTTACACCCCTAGGAAAATGAGGTTTACTTTAATTAGGTCTGTGCGAAAGCACAGGGAACCTCCCTCAAAGTACCGGCACTGGCTTGGCTGAAAGATTGGCGAACTTGTAGAGTGTAATTAATCCCGGCTAGTCTTTCCTTTTAGGGTTTGAAGGAAGATTTGACTAAAATAGTGGGAGACATCCTGATTAGATAAATTGATAACCAATCTAATCTTGTAAAAGCGCATGCTGAGTGTTTTCTTCTCTCTCTCCTGGTTGCGACTATGTCACGCCTTAATCAAGATAATAATACGGATGTATTGACCGAACCCGCTTGTTATACTGCGCTAAGAAACATTGGTCCCGCTCCAACTTATAATTGTTATAAGATAGAGCAGGAAATAGGGGATTACCAGAATTCTCGTGTCGGCCAAACGAAGAAAGTGCATGTTGATGCATCTTCTTCGGGTGTGTTCATTACACAAAACTGTTTCTCAATATTCTTTACGTCCTGGGTATTTGATACCGGATCAGGATCCCACAAATGTAATTTGTTACATGGGCTACAGATAGGTAGAGAACTGAGAACGGGTGATAAAATTCATGAGATATAAACGGTGCAAGTGTTGCAGCCAAGTCTGTTGGTAGTTATCACCCTGTATTACCAGAATACATTGATTCTGAACAATTGTTATTAGATACCGAACCTGATATACAACATCATATCAGTCTCTTTATTAGTAAAGAAGGATATAATTTTGTATTGTTGGATAATGTTTTGAACATTTCCTATATCAAGAGTTGATCGGTTCAGGCACGTTATCTAAAAGTATAGACGTTCTAAATCAAACTACAGTTCTTAGTATACAGAACACACACAAGAGGAAGAGTTCAGAAATGAACGAATCCTTCTTGAGGCATTGTAGACTAGGTCATATCAATGCGACCCGACTAGCTAAGTTACATTTAGATGCATATTTAAATTAGTTTGAATTTACATCTTGTGAAACTTACCGGTCATGTCACAAAGATACGATGACCACAGCTCTGTTTATTAGAAATAGAGAAAGAGTTACTGAACTCTTGGGATTGATACATGCTGATGTATGAAGGTCCCCTGTCTACACATGCCAGGACCGGTTCTTTGTACTTCATTACATTCACTGATGATCTCTCAAGATTCAAACATATGTTCCTGTTGAAACACAAGTCTGAAACTTTTAAGATAATCACAGAATATAAGTTAGAAGTAGAGAACCAAAAACGGGTATAAATATTATGTCCTTTGATGAGATCAAGGAGAAGAATACTTGAGCATGGGATTCCTGGACTATTCTAAAGGAGAATGAGATTCTCTCTCAGCATTACTCCTCCGCATACACCACAGCACGTCGGTGTATCGGGGCGGAGCAATCACACCCTATGTGATATGTGTAAGTGCACGGCGGCGCCCCGGCCGTCAATCCGACGGCCAAATGCGGAAGCGGTGATAAACTTTAATTTTTCTTGAACTGGCAAACCGCCGCGCACTAATACCCGGATCGAACCATTAATTAGTCCTAGCTATCTACTAGAAAGGGAATAGAGATATACCGACGATCCAAGTCCTCCGGTCTTCTCGTCATCGTCCCGATCTCCTGCGGAATGTCCCGTCTCCTCCTCGTCGCCGGAAGTGCACCACATCGCCTACTTCTTTTACGGGCTCCCACCTCAATGCCGAGGCAACTCGGGCACGAAGCCGGCTACTCGACGTGCCCAAGGTTCGCTGTAGAATATGTAGTGAAGAAGTCTCATTTGGGGTTGTAGGAATTGCCTTTTGGTGGAGGGATTGAACTTGGAGCTTTATGGATTGATCAAGTGGGATTTTTGCAACATGAAATGAGCTAAAAACCCACACCATAAATTTTGGACAGCCCCCAAATGGGAGTGGCCGGCCAAGCTAATTGAGAGGAGAGAAATGAGAATGTGTTCTCATGGATAATGAGAGAGCCATCTAATTATCCAATGGAGAGAGAGAGAGAAAGCTATCATACAAAAGAAACATCATCACAACAAATCCAACACTCAAACCTACCATCATCAACATCCATCATGAAAACAAAAGTCAAGTCATGATGAAGACAAGAAGTCAAGGTCAATGAGAGACTATCATGATACAACAAATATGCAAAGACCCCCTCCACAATTGCTTATTTGCAACAATGCAAATAAGCCCTCCTCCACCAATCTTCGGCCAATGAACGGAACAAAGGAAATCGGCCGAAACGAAAAGCAAACTGGCAACTCCAGAAAACTGGTCCCGTAATAAATTACAGGAAAACCCCGATACTGTGCATACATACCCGCATCTGTATTTCGACCGAAATACAAATGCAATGAGACAAAGTCTACACTGTACTATACTAGGATCCGGCTTAAACCAAAGCCGGCTAGTAATATCTGTTCGATCCTGATCCGTGCAATACCGCACGTATCTGATCGAACCCTGCCATATAACCATACGGCCTATAGTACAAACTGTCCGATCCTGATCCGTGCAATACCGCACGTATATGATCGGACCTTGCCATATCTCCATACGGCCTCTACAACTTTTCGCCCGAAAGCTGAGTAACTGAATGTGGGGGACTCTAAAGACTCATCAACACCTTGGTTGTGGATTTAACCACTAGCACGTTAGAGGTATAAGCCAATACATAACGGGCTACCAGGTATTGACCAAAAGGGACGTCTGTGAGCGAACTCAGCCTGACTCCCTACTGAGCCTGTCAGTGACAATATCCGTACAGTCCGGTCCGTTCGTCTATGAGCATCGCATGGCGGGCCTAGGGGGTTGGTAAAAGTCAGACCCCCAAAAGCGGTACAAGTCGTGTCGGAGTGTAGCCCAGAACACCCTGAGATACTACTGGAATACCTACCAGTAAATCTCCTTGCCTCGGCCGAGGGCTTCGTGTAATGGCTCTCCTAGACACAGCACGACCTCACCCCCAATACCGGGAGAGACGAACCCCTGAAGATACGCTCACTGCCTCCATGTGGCTCGGGACTGTACCCAACTAAAACCTGTTTGCACGACTCCTTTGAGCCGTGGTAGGGTAGTAATCAAAGTACAGTGGGAACTCACACGAGACAAATGACGATCCCCAGGTCGATGAACTAACCTGCACACATGTCACCAGGGAACTGCCATCTGACGTCTGGTATATGACCAACTAGCATGTTCCCGGCGAGTCCTGTCCGGTGTACTCATAACCCAATGAGCACCTGTATACATCTTAGGTGATCCAACTGACACCAGTGGCTTGTGAGACCGGCCACCGCCCCTCGTCGGGGTCTCGACTGTATACACTAGTCTACTATGGAGAATCGATGCCCTGTCTCGAAACTCTCACGACTAGGGACCTTTTAAGGATATGCTTATAGACCCCCAGCTCCCACTTATATGATCGCCCTCATACTGCTGGTGGTCAAGCAAGAATCCTAGGGGCTCTATCAACGTGTAATAGCGACGTGTCAGGTCACTTAAAACAGTACACGATGATAAAGGTAAACCAGATAGCATACTATCATCTCGAGTAAGACTGTCCTACCGGGATAGGTCCTCCCTCAATCATTGCAATCACGTACCTGTGATCCAATAATTGACTCTGAGGGCACTATCTCCAACAATCTCCCACTTGCACTCAAGGCTAATTATTGCGATGTTGCATACTCACAGCCCGTGTGATACCGAACACCCAACCCCTCTACTAGTCAGTCTCACAAAGCTCGTTTACGAAACTATTGCGTTCGAGGAATAGCCTCAGTGAGTGGATCCGCTTTGTTGTCTCTTTCCATGTCTCTCTATATCTCAAGTTCGCGGAGAAAGCCATTTCCCGAAATGAGCAATACCTGTCTTAGAATATGTCTGGATGTCTGATGGGACTTAGCTCATAAATGAACTCCAAATCCAAACTTCTTAGACTGTATCGTCAACTGAACTTAATCAGTATCCTGCGCCATGCCTCCCTCAGTATTGCCTTGGACCACCTGTCCAAAATACTGCCCCTCGTCAGAAGGAAAAACTATAACTTTGACAACCTCCTTGTCGTCCATGCCACCTTGGAAGCCTGGATTGATAACTGTCTCCTGCATGAGGCTATCGTTATCATATCCCTAGAACATCCACTTATGTTCTAAAACTGCTTCCGACTGTTTCTCCAGGATTGGATCAATGTCAACTTATTGCATCTAGTGCAAGAACAACATCTGGTGTGGTACTTGACATCTCATGATTGACTCAATCGCCTGAGCAAGTGATCTGCCAATCATGCGCATCCCTCTCCCCTTTAGTCTGTAAGACACCTTTAGAGAGGGTGACTCCATCTTCTGCAGGTACACTACCGTGCATGGAGTCGTCCATTCTAAATACCCTTAGAATGCTGTCTAAGTACCCTGATTGGGAAACCACCCAAATCTAGATCTAAAACCATAGATCTAGTAACCAGTATGTCTGATACAAAATCCATTTCCTTTGTGGAGAAACCACTGTGTGACGACCAAAGTATAACCGATTGTAGTATAGGAGTTTCTTTTCCTACTCTGTGTATGTTATCCAAATACCAGGATATCACACCCTACTACCTTCTCAATAGATCCATCCCCTATTCTGATGAAGTCAAACCTATGACTGTCACGTCAGAAATAGATGATCTATCTCCGCTACATCTGCTTTAGTCTATAAATAGACATAAGCTACCTGTCCACCAATGCTTCCGCTGCTCCCGCTGACTACGACAACCCTCTGGCAGAGTCATATAGACGTACACTTCTAAAGCGAGTTCAGAACGACGCTATACTCATCCTCCCGCCGGGTCTCGCAGCCTGGAACAACAGCAATGGTAAGTCTGGGTAAACAAGAACCTCCCTGTCACCGTTCTTGAGGCTACCGGAGTGCCTCTCGGGTGCCTGAGGTTACCCACCGTATCTGCGGAGTGGCCAATGGAATGTCAATCCAGATTGAATCTTTAGGTTCCTTGTCAAATCTTCAGTAATCGTTTGTGGTTCTGGAATTACTTCCAGTTCTACCATACTCCCACTTCTGTTTTTCTGAAAAAATCCATTTTTAATTTAAAACTGTGGCGAGTCAAGAACAATATCGCTATTGATCTTCCAGATGGTAGAAAGTCAACCCGCGTCATAGCCTGGATCAACCCACAAACAGCCATTACAGAAACGTGCCTTGAGTTGTCCAGTGTCTGGTTTTAATCATAAGCCGGACAACTCCCCGTACCATAACATCGTTAAGATACGAACTGTTCTATATCCCATATAGGACCAGAGGCACTGATTTAATTGAACCAGATTCAAATCATGCAACTGTCTCCAGTGCATGTCAACTAAATGGAAGGAGGCTGATCAGCGTTACACAACTTAGGAGCATTTCCAATTATGAGTAACCTGAAAGAGAAGCAAGATCTCTTTATCATTACTATCAACTGAATACCATGCACAAGTGTCTACATCTTCGATTGCTTTGAAGAATCCCGATACTTGCTATACCTGGTTCTCTACTCTATTCAAATACCTATAACTTCTTAAAATTCAGATCCTGTGTTTCCACGAAACACTTGTCTAAAAACTAGAGAAGTCATAAGTAAATCGAATATAGTACGAGGACCAACCCCTCTGTCCTGATGGACCCTGGACAACATACAATACTCTGTATAAGTCCCTTGAGTCTGATAACTCATTCACTGTGTGTTGTAGGTTGAAAATTGTACTTATGGTTAAGAAGAATTACACCGCTGTTCAATGCTCCTTACCTAACCATCCACTGATATAGGTAAATGTCATAGACATAATTTCAAAAAGGTACATCTCACTCTATGAAAATAGACGTACAGATATATCAATTTGAAATTGGTGCATAACAGCGGATATTCAAAACCAAATATTTGCCGACCGGCAAACAACCCAGCCGATCTCCTCAAATATCACTGATTACAACGAATCCCGATATAATGAGGATGATCACCCAATTCCCAATAACCTACTCCCACTCATCATCTGTAAAACCATGCAGATGTGAGAATCATACCTGGTAAATACATACCCTGGAGCAAGTGTCTAATCGGGAAATCAGTTTTCCTTTAACAGTATACAGTGAGACTGAAACATCGAAATGTTTCGATGGGGTATTCTGGTATTCCTAGTAATGCCTCTTCCAGATTCACGACTGTAACCGTATAGTTCTTTTCCACCTCTCCAAATCCCTTCATATGTCTTTAGTCTTTACCTTCTGTACACCCCTTTAGGCCAAATGGTTTTCTTCCTTCCCTACCGTTCGGCACCAGCCTATGGTTTGGAAGAAGACTATCCAATAAGCATAATAGGTGTACTGTCCCAATCCTAGGAACACTCGCAATGAGAGAGGGTGAAGATAAAAGACAACCGAATAAACCTTATTCCTATTTCTCCTGGACCAGAATCCATCCCCGAACTGGAACAAGTTCCATTCGAGTTCGTATATAACCATACGATCGAGTATCCAAATAAACTGTGGATCTTCGTAGTGATACGGAGTGTCCTGGAGAAATACAAAGGTGATGTGGGAGTGGTAACGAAATATTTGGTTTGGTCGTGAATATCTGTTGCAATTTACTTTGCCCTCTTACTAATCCCTTGCTTTGTCTAAACTTAATACCTTCTGTACACCATCGTTAGGCTAATTGGTTTTCTTCATTCCCTACCGGTCGGCACCAGCCTAAGGTTTGGAAGAAGACTATCCAATTTGCGTAATAGGTGTACTATCTCCTAAACCAAGGAGTACTCGCAACCTGAGAGAAGGTAAAAGGAAAAGACAACTGAATAATCCTATCCGTTTTCTCCAGAACCTGAAACCATCCTCGAATAAACACTACTACAAATAGGGGTTGCCCCTACGGATAAAGGAATCCGTAGGGGCAACGTTTTATTGCCCCTACGGATTAATCCGTAGGTGCCCACTGTTGTCCCTACGGTTTTCTATATTTTAATTTAAAAATATTTAATCATAATTTGTTGTTTGGCCCTACGGTGGCGCAAACAAAGAACCTACGGCTAAGTACGTAGGGGCATGTATACGGGTTAATAATAAAAAAAAAGGCACAGAAAATCCCTCACCGTTCCCAAATTTTTCTTCTCTCTTATTCTTCCCGCGTCTCGATCCCGATCTCGTCGGCCATCGACGTCCTCATCCTGACCTCGCCACCGCAACCGTGCTTGACTCGTCGACTTCCACGTCGCAACCGTGCTTGACTCGTCGCCGATCGCATCGTCGACTACTGGCCTCCTCCGTCGTCTCCTCCACCGCGGTTAGTAAATTTCCAATTTTTACTTCTAATTTAATACTTTTATTTCCCTCTTTTGATGATGTTAGGGGTAGGGTTCAGGGATCTGGGTTCGGGTAGGGGTGGCATCGGGTCAGTTAGGGTTAGGGTTCGATTGGGGTTGGGGTTGGGGTTAGGGTAAGGGTTTGGTTAGGGCCGGTTGGGGTTGGGGTTGGGATTAGGGTTCGGTTGGGGTTGGGATTGGTGTTGGCCGGGTTGTGGTTAGGGTTAGGGTTCGATTGGGGTTGGGGTTGGGGTTAGGGTAAGGGTTTGGTTGGGGCCGGTTGGGGTTGGGGTTGGGATTAGGGTTCGGTTGGGGTTGGGATTGGTGTTGGCCGGGTTGTGGTTAGGGTTAAGGGTTAGGGTTAGGGTTATGGTATTTAGGGTTAGGGTTAGTGTTAGGGTTAGGGTCATGTTTAGGGTTAGAGGCTATGGTTAATTTAGGTTAATTGCAGTGTAGGGTTAATTTGGGTTAATTAGTGATAATTTGAAAAGGTTAGGGTGTTGATTAGGCTTAATTTGGTTAATTTGGGTAAATTTGGTTAAGTTTGGGTTGATTAGGGTTAATTAAGTTAATTTGGGTAAATTGGGTTAATTAGTGATAATTTGTGTTAGGGTAACAATTATGGTTAATTGTGGTTAATTAGGTTAATTTGGGTTATTTAGGTTTATGGTGCACTAATTTATTTAGTAGGATACACTAGTTCATTACAATAGGATACTCGATGACAACATAAACGTACAACTTTACCACAAACGCAAGAAAAATTTACCCTAAACATGAAATTTCGAACTCTTAATAACGAAACGTAAACGTAAAACTTATTCACGTTAAATGTTCAAGTTAAAACCAATATATGATACTCGATGATGATATGAAACCTTCATATTCCCATCGATACCCGTATATGAAACTAAAAGCGCCAATTAGTCCCCGTCTATCGGTTAACATACGTGCGATGCTCGTCGTGACCTAGAACTATACGAAGGTTGTTAAATATCGGACAGTATAGCTCGATACTAACAACCGTCGTATAGTCTACGCGACGAGAAAATTCAATCATATGGTAACCCATAGATTTGTCCCGTGTGGACAAGTTAAGAATGTATAAAGCAAACGCCTTCATTCACTTGTGTTTTCATCCGTTTCGAGATATTTCGTCGGTACCTTTCCGCTGGTTCTCCGTGTACAAAGATAGATTAGATGTTCATTTCAACGTTGTTTCACAGCTTTGAAATGATTATCTATTCTATTACAGTGTACTCGGAGAACAGCGGGGAGGTGCTGCCGAAATTTACTCGAAACGGTTGAAAGCACAAGTGATGGGCGTTCGCTCTATACATTCTTAATGGGATAGAAGCCTACCCTCGACAGCCGGAACACATACATACAAACGCATAATTAGAGAGCGACTCGAGATGTTCGGGTTAAAACCAATATATGATACTCGATGATGATATGAAACCTTCATATTCCCATCGATACCCGTATATGAAACTAAAAGCGCCACTTAGTCCCCGTCTATCGGTTAACATACGTGCGATGCTCGTCGTGACCTAGAACTATACGAAGGTTGTTAAATATCGGACAGTATAGCTCGATACTAACAACCGTCGTATAGTCTGCGCGACGAGAAAATTCAATCGTATGGTAACCCATAGATTTGTCCCGTGTGGACAAATTAAGAATGTATAAAGCAAACGCCTTCATTCACTTGTGTTTTCATCCGTTTCGAGATATTTCGTCGGTACCTTTCCGCTGGTTCTCCGTGTACAAAGATAGATTAGATGTTCATTTCAATGTTGTTTCACAGCTTTGAAATGATTATCTATTCTATTACAGTGTACTCGGAGAACAGCGGGGAGGTGCTGCCGAAATTTACTTGAAACGGTTGAAAGCACAAGTGATGGGCGTTCGCTCTATACATTCTTAATGGGATAGAAGCCTACCCCCGACAGCCGGAACACATACATACAAACGCATAATCAGAGAGCGACTCGAGATGTTCGGGTTAAAACCAATATATGATAATATGAAACCTTCATATTCCCATCGATACCCATATATGAAACTAATTAAAAGCGCCACTTAGTCCCCGTCTATCGGTCAACATAACGTGCGATAATTTATTCTTTTCAACGACAAACGCACACACAAAGCATATACATGGATTTTCTCCTTTGTCAGTAACTATCCCGTTCTTATATTTCTCAATATAGTCAGCATAACCTACAATTTATATGTTATTCAGTCTAACATGGCCCATGAGTACGTCAGAGTTAAGGACTGGATGTATGTGGATTGGAAACAACGTATGCAACCTAAGTTTGTCGCAGGGGTTGCTGCTTTCCTTGAATTTGCACGAGCACATAATAAGATCATAATAGAGAAGATTCTCTGTCCGTGCGATAGATGTGGCAATAAGTACTGGCAGAAGGTAGAATTAGCAGAGCTTCATATTGTAAAACATGGGTTTACTAGACTTTATTCAATTTGGAAATATCACGGGGAAGGAGAAGAATGCAGTACTGCGGTAGAAGAAGGAGAACACGATAATGCGGCAGGAGAAGAAGAAGAATTCGGTAATACGGCAGGATACGGAAATTTATTTCCATCAGAAGAAATGGAGGATATGGTAGAGGCTGCCCTAGGTGAATCTATTCGTACCGAAGATGACATTCCTTCCGGTCAAGGACCGCGTGCGGATAAATATGAAAATTTCATGAATGATGCTAGGAAACCAATTTATGAGAATGCGAAGTATTCCACCCTCTCATGGTTCGTCCAACTTTTCCAAATTAAGTGCCTAAATGGATGGAGCAACAAGTCATTCACAATGCTTCTTTCGTTCTTGAAAGATTCTATGCCTCCGGGAAATAATGTGCCCGAAAGCTGGTACGAAGCCCAGAAAATGATGTCTGATTTGGGTCTAAAGTGCGAGAAGATTCAAGCATGTCCTAAAAATTGCGTGTTGTACCGGAAAGAGAATTCAGATTTGAAAGAGTGTCCAACATGCGGAGAGGCAAGGTATAAGCCGAAAGATTCTGATAAGAAGCCTGATATACCTGTGAAGATAGCACGATATTTTCCCATAACACAGAGGCTACAGAGGCTATTCAGGTGCAAGAAAACAGCCGAGGCAATGATTTGGCATCATCGTGCTCCTCCAAGCGAAAATGGAAAAATGAGCCATCCAAGAGATTCACCGGCATGGAAGGATTTCGATAGGAGGCACACAATATTCAGTAGCGATCCCCGCAATGTCCGGCTCGGACTGGCTGCCGATGGCTTCTGCCCATTCAACTATATGGCTGGAAGTCACAGTACATGGCCCGTTGTAATGATAATTTATAATCTGTCGCCTTGGTTGGCTATGGACCAATCATACTTTATGATGCCTCTTCTTATCGACGGACCAAACTCACCGGGGAACAATATCGACGTCTATCTCCGACCTCTGATTGAGGAGCTGAAAACTTTGTTTATTGATGGTGTAGAGACATATGATTCAAACACAAATACAACCTTCATACTGCGTGCGGCTTTAATGTGGACAATTAATGACTTTCCTGCATATGGAATGCTTTCAGGTTGGTCCGTACATGGTCACAAAGCATGTCCTCATTGCCATGAACACACAACATCAAAATTTTTGAATTTTAGCAGGAAGGTTTGTTATTGCGGCCATCAACGTTTTCTGCCTCCAGACCACCCCTACAGGTTAGACACGGTTCACTTTGATGGTCATCAGGAGCTTCTTGGGCCTCCATCCCCATTGTCCGGAGAGGACGTGACTGCTAAATGGGATGGTTACAATAACGTGACCTTCGGGATGGATCCGACGAGACAGGTCAAACCACAATATTGGAACAAGTTAAGCATTTTCTTCGAGCTTCCGTACTGGTCTACAAATTCAGTGCGTCATTGTCTGGACGTCATGCATATAGAAAAGGGAGTATCAGAGCACATACTTAACTTGCTTCTGTGTAAAGATGGGAAATCGAAAGACAACATGAATGCCCGGATGGATCTACAAGAGTGGGGAATAAGAAGTGAACTGCACCCTAAACCGGTAGCGGGTAAACCGGGCAAGTTTGTACTTCCCAATGCCGCTTATCATATGTCACAACCGGAGAAGAAAAGATTCCTGCAGGTGTTGCATGATTTGAAAGTCCCCACAGGTTTCTCAGGATCATTCAGCAAGAAAATAAAAATTGTGAAGGGCAAGATCGATGGGCTGAAAAGTCATGACCACCATGTTATCGTGGAGCACCTTCTTCCATTAGCCCTCAGGACTTCTCTCCCCGACTCGGTTGGTCTAGTAATCAACGACCTATGTTGTTTTTTCAGGGAGTTGTGTGCTAAAACGCTGGAGGTTGCGACGCTGGATAAACTAGAAAATTCTATTGCGTTGATACTTTGCAAGTTTGAGCGTATTTTCCCACCGTCATTCTTCGATATCATAATACACTTGACGGTTCATCTTGCAACTGAGGCGAAGTTAGCCGGACCGGTACAATATCGATGGATGTATCCCGTCGAGAGGTACGTGTAATTTTTCGTTTCGCGCAATTTATAAATTTATTTTTGTCATGTATGCCCGTGTTTATTTATTCAATATATTCTCATTAGGTACCTTTACACTCTTAAGAAGTATATACGCAATAAAAATCGACCAGAGGGTTCTATCATGCAAGGTTATCTTCTTGATGAAGCAACCACATTTTGTTCCCGCTATCTGGACGAGAACATTGAGACAAGGCTTAACCGACCTCGAAGAATTCAAGATAGGCCATATGGTAAAGCCGAGTATAAGAGGGTAGACACTATGTTTATCAACAAGATATACCGGTTTATCTTGCTTAATTGCGAATGTCTTGAACAAATTAGAGAGTAAGTTCTTTTGGATTAATTGTTATATCTGTGTTTGTGTGTGTATGAAATGACATAATATTAATGTCACAATTATTTGTCGAAAACAGAACTCATTTTAACGAGGTACGTGAGGGGCATCCTGATTGGAACGAAGAGCGTTTGGAAAAATACCATCAGGATAATTTTTGTGATTGGGTCACAGAGCATGTAAGTTATTCGAATTACATTTTATTGCTATCAGTTTTAATCTAAACTTGTATCGTTATGTATTTATCGTAAAATTTGTTTTGTTAGATCCACGATCCGAACTTGTCTGCATCATTTGAGAGTGATTCAAGATGTTTAGCTCAATTTCCTAGTATGGAGGTTGCACATTACAAAGGATTTGGTGTCCTTGGATACAAATTCGAAATTAAGGACATAGAAACATCTAGAATCACTCAGAATAGTGGTATTGCGACGGTAGGATCGGACGGTGTGATTTACTATGGGTACTTAAATTGTATACTCGGCATCCACTATCCCGGACGATCAGAACCCTTTTATATATTCCACTGTACTTGGTACGATCCGCGAACCGATACAGACAGGTGGAGAAGCAGTCTTGGGACTTGGAAAGATGAATATGGATTGACCAGTGTGAACACACTTCGATTTTACGGTCAAGACGATCCGTTTATCTTTCCGAACCAAGCGTTCCAAGTATACTACTCACAGTGTTTGAAGCATCCGGGGTGGAGTGTTGTATGCAGATGGAAACCTAGAGATGTCTACGATGTCCCAGAATACGAGGACAGCGATGAGGACGAAGAAGAGAGAAGGCTTAAAGTGCTCCGACCGTCTGTTTCGAAGGACGGGTTGTCTTCGACCGATCATGAAGTTACGTGGGTTAGAAATGACATCGACGATGAAATCCAAGTAGATATGTATGATGCGCCCACGAAACGAAAAAGGTTATCAGTAATGTTATATTATTACTTCACATTTTACGCTCTAGATCATATATAGTCAATACTTTTAATGATTGTCTAATGCGTCCACGAACCGTTTATCTAGATTGGATGACGATGTCGGGAGCAGCGAGGGGCGGCAGGAGCTCCAGCCGCGGCAGAGGCAGAGGCAGAGGCAGAGCGGTTCTGCCGCCCGGAGAGCTCCGTAGGGAGCTTCAGAGGGCCGGTCTTGCACCCAGATCGAAGACCCCTTCGGATGCCTCCTTCCGTGTGGATTTTGCCACACCTCCAGGTATACTGCACGCATATCCATTTTCAATTTAATATTACAGATATTCATGCCTGTTTATGTCAAAATTACTTATATTGTCAATATTTGATTGTCTAGTTGTTGGTCCTGCGTCCACATCTGGGACAGAGGCCACCCCCGCTCCTCCAGGTATGTTTATATATCATATAGTGCATGCATAATGATTTAGAACGTTATATTATTGATCTACACATTCTTTTTGCAATTACTTATCAAATCTATTTTTAATTGTCTAGTTGTTGGTCCTGCGTCCACATCTGGGACAGAGGCCACCCCCGCTCCTCCAGGTATGTTCATATATCATATAGTGTATGTATATTGATTTAGAATGCTATATCATAAATATACACATTCCTTTTGCTCTTACTTAGCAATTTTTATTATTGTCTAGCTGTAGGTGGTGACACCACCGCACCTGCGGGTATGTTTATATGTCCTATAGTTCATGCATATTGATTTAGAACGTTATATTATTGATCTACACATTCTTTTTGCAATTACTTATAAAATCTATTTTTAATTGTCTAATTATAGGTGGTGCGTCTACACCTTCCACAGGGGCCACTCCTGCCGCTTCCGTACCCTCCGCATCGTCTGCAGGTTAGTATGAATAAATTTAAAATATTTATTTATTTTACATATGCTCTATAGAATAAATATGAACTTCATGGAGATTTAGCGTCGATGTTTATTTTATAGTTAGAGGGGATGCGTCCGGGTCCGGGACCCCGGTTGTTCCTCACCGGAGGAACTATCGTCCCGCTCGTGCTGCTGCTCGGGCCCAGGCTCGTGCGTTATTCACCGGAGGTATATATCACACTTGAATTTTTGTTTAACCTTGATTTCTTAATACAACTTTGTATTATTATTGATTGTCTTGATATTTCGTGCAGACGCAGGGCCTCTCCATCCCCAGAGGGGGACTCGAGGCCCGAATCAGTCCCATAGGCTGAGGCCTAATAGAGCTAGGGGGGAGGCAGCATTCCCCCTATTTTTTACCCTTGACTATCGCTATACCGGTCCTCATGCCGAGAGGTTCGGCCGGTATTTGGGGGACGAGAGCCGGATCGTGAAGAACTATCCACTTCACGTTGAGTGGGGCGAGCAGCACCAGCGCTCATTCGCCCTCTTCTTTGAACAGGCTCGGGTATGTATTAATATATATTTTCATTTGATCTATCCAATATATTTATTATTAACACTTGCAATCTAATAACAATGTTTTTTTTTGTATTTTCAGTTGGATTACGATTTTCAGCCTGTAGCCGACCCTGATCACTCGGGGAGGGTGCTCGACCTTCATGCTCTGTACAATGGCCTGATGAAGAACATGCAGGCCAAGGTCCGATACAACAGGAATGAGCTGAAGGCCGACTGCTACTCCCTGTGGATAGCGACCCCCGAGGCAGAGAGAGCGGCCCTCCTATCTACTCCGGCGTTTGCGAGAGTCGACGTAGAGACATGGCCTCTATTGTGCGCTTATTTCGACTCCGAACGCAAACAAGTATGTATTTTAAATTTAATTCATTATTTATGATATAATTTATTTCTTTGTGTTTCTTAATTAGAAAACTAAATGTTAATGCGTTGTGCAGAAACAGGCCGCTCAGAATACGGAGAACAGGAAGTCGGCGAAGAGGGGTCGCCCCACTTACACAGGTGGCTCGAGGAACATTACTCGAGCCATGGAGTTATCGGTAAATTAAGTGTTATTCTCTAATATTCTGCAATATTAAGAGTTATTCTCTAATATTTCTAATATTAAGAGTTACTTTCTAATATTGCAGACATCTCGGACCGTGGCGTCAGGTGGTACACCGAGCGTGCTGTCCGCATATCTTGCCGTCCACGGCACCTCGACAGATCCCGCCACGGGCGAGCTTCGATGTCCCGACGTCGCTACCCAGGAGTACTGCGTAAGTGTTAATATTTTTTCTACCCAAATTTGAAATTTTAGTTTTGGAAGGTTCAAGTTTAAATTTTATACTTATACTTTACTGCTTAATGTGGGTGTAGGAGCGGGTGGTTGAGCAGGCCCAGGCCTCGGGGATCGATTTTACCGGACAGAACGATCCGAGGCTGCTGACCCCAGTTCTGGACGCCGCACACGGAGGGCACCACGGAGGTTGGGAGAGAGGCCGGGGATTGGGCCCTAGCAGGGCCCATATGAGGTTGGACTCCACCCCGGCGGTTACTTCCTCCGTCTCCAGTGGCCGGCATGTCCATCAGGAACTGGATAGCTTGAGGGCCACCGTTCAGGAGTTGAAGGAGATGCTGGTATGTATACTACTTTATAGTAAAATATCATTTCATATTATATACATATCAACACAACCCTTATTAGTACGCAAGTCTGATTAATCATACATACATATGTAATTAAAATAAACAACGCTTTTCCAAACTAGATATCCAAACAGGGTTTCGAAATAACTTAATAATGAAACGAATTCGAATAATACACAGTTCTTAGACGCTTCTTGCACACGTTATGTCCAGACGCGACAGGGTAGATCGGCCGAGCCTCCACATGCATCTCCTTCGGCTGCGGCTCCGCAAGCCACTACATCGGCTGCGGTTCCGCAGACAGCTCCTGTAGCTCCACCGCCCACTCAGACTCCCGCAGCCCCGGCTCCGCAAGCGACTACCTCGACGGCGGCTGCGCAGACCACGACGCCAGCTCCACATGCCGCTCAGACTTCTTTATTTGCAGTATTGGATAGTGTATTTACCGAGGAGCAGGCGCGCGTTATTCGAACGTTACTCGGAGGTGGAGCTGGACCGAACTAGGGTAGCTTTTTGGTTCTTATTTTTTGAAACATGTATTTATTTATATCACATTGTACTACATTTTGAAACGATATTGATATTGGTTTGAATTTATATCATATTCAGTTTTTGGGTTTCTTTTGTATATTATATATATGCGTGGGATGTGATTATGAATACTGCAATATATGATTTGATTGATGTATATAGTATTGTGCACAGGGCGGGAAAAAATCTAGCAGCCCTTTTTTAAAAAAAAATACAGAAAACATGTACCTACGGATTACTCCGTAGGTATATATATTGCCCCTACGGAGTTATCCGTAGGGGCAAACTATCAGGAAACCTGATATTTTCCCACCTGATATCAGTGCAGGGTGTTGGGGGTGCCCCTACGGATATATACGTAGGGGCCAATATTTATCCCCTACGTATATATCCGTAGGGGCAAAATATCAGGTTCCCTGATATTTTCCCCCCGATCTCAGTGCATTGTGTTGTGAGTGGCCCCTACGGAAACAGCCGTAGGGGCTACTTTATATCCCCTACGGCTGTATCCGTAGGGGACGAAATAGGACCTACGGATATATCCGTAGGTATATACAATATATTCAAAAAAAAAAATTAAATATATGATTTTATTACCCCTACGGGGTACTCCGTAGGGGCTATAGCACCTACAGAGTTATCCGTAGGGGCTTCAATTTATCCGTAGGGCCAAGTTCAGGACCTCAACTTGCACCTGCGGCCTTTGCACCTACGGGGTCTTTTTTCGCCCCTACGTATATATCCGTAGGGGTAGTGGGTTGCCCCTACCGATAAATCCGTAGGGGCAACCCTTATTTGTAGTAGTGAAATTCCTTCGAGTTCGTATCTAACCATACGATGGTTTTGTCCAATGGAAGTGGACGTTCGTAGTAATACGGGGTGTCCTGGAGAAAAGGGTAAAAGTAGGAGTGGCAATGAGGTCTGCAACTCTGACAATCCAAAAGCCAGTGTTAAGAAGGTTCGGTTAATTTTGGTCACTGAGTCATAGTCTTAGGGTCGGGTCAATGGTCGCTACCAAAGAGAGAGAGAAAAGAAATACTCAGCGTGCACTCTAACCTAGATCAGAATGGTTACCAATTTATCTAATCTGGAAACCTCCCACTGTACCTCAAATTCCCCTCCAAACCTAAAAGAAGAATTAGTCGGGGTCACCCGAGGAGTAAACTAACTCATCAGTGGGAATCGGGATCCAACTCTCATTGCATGATAACGTGACGGAATCCGCTCACGTCATCACACTCCAGAAGGTATGCGCATATCTGGCAAGTTTCAGTTCTTTTGAAACTCCCGATGTGATTTCTGCCCCATGCTCTTATGACCTTGACTTTGGCCAACAAATCATAAGTCACATGTCAAGTTCTACCCGTCATTCTCCAGGTTGATTCGAATCCACCCGCACAAGCCCTTGACTTTGGCCAACAAGGCTATACGACTGTTCCAAACCAACGCATCTATCTATGCTGCATATGAATAACCAACAGCTACCAAACACTGTGCCTTGACTTTGGCCAACAAACACAGCTTGAATACTACTGACTACCCATATGAAACGACGGAGGGCTACGAATGGTTTCTGGCGAAAACCTTTAACGTAAAGAACTTGATATCGTTGAGGGAACTGATAGCTTTTAAAAATATAGTGACGAAAACCGTTGCTAAAGAGGTCACTCCCGGTGAAGGGATCTCGGCTCTTTCCCCGTAGAATGGGGTGCAGGATATTCCAACTGAATACCACGGTGCAAAGCAAAAGTAATCGGCTATAGTGAAGTTAATGCCCTGACGCAAACTTCTGTCCAAGGGGTCACTCCCGGTGAAGGGATCTCGGCCCTTGCCTCGTCGACTGAGGAGCAGGATATTCCAACTGAATACCACGATGCAAAACAAAAGTGAACGTCCTTGCAATAACAGCTTTTTGAAAAGTGTTCCAACAATATCAGATTAGGTTTGTTTTTAACTTGCATTGATCCGAATCAACGCAGTCCCATCAATTGATCATACCAAAAAGAACGAAAATATACTGATGTACGTATATGCCATCCGCATTCGCCACTGGGTCCCGTCATTACCCGTTAGGTTAGCTAACTAACGACAGAGCGGGGACTGGACTAGCGCGGATGCAAAACATATACTACATCTACTAATATATATACCAATATATTATATTCGCTCAAGGCGTGAATAAAATGCAACATCACAGAGAATGAACAGCATCACAGAAACAATACAGATATCTGGGATCCCCGGGTTTCACAGAGCCACTGCTGAAACCCGACGTTCCCCTGGTCGTGTGGATAGCCTGTGCAATGAAATCCTAGACCCCTACGGGCGCGGCAAGTTACCCGCCAAAACCTGAAGCGAGGCAGCCCCCTTCAGCGACGTGAATGGACCACCCGGCACTTCACGGAATCCGGCAACTTGGGCACCCCTCCTGGGTCAACCTATACCCCCTACGAGTGCGGCGAATAGCCCGCCAATCCTAGAGTGAAGCCCCCTCCGTCCCAATGCCATGAGATGCGGGCTTGTTGCCCTCTAGAACCCGGCTATCCGTGCACCCCTCCGCGGGGCAATCCTAGTACAGAAAGTAAAATATACATACAACGGGTACATCGACCGCAACCTGGCCGTGCCCCAAAATAATAATACAAACAGGCAGTGACGGCAGTCCACATGTCGGACGCTCGCCCCGCAATATCAAATGTACATAATACAACCACAACTGTACTAGCATTGCATCCAGGCTATCCCCACGACCGA
Source organism: Agapanthus africanus (assembly GCA_030015575.1). Taxonomy (NCBI): domain Eukaryota; kingdom Viridiplantae; phylum Streptophyta; class Magnoliopsida; order Asparagales; family Amaryllidaceae; genus Agapanthus; species Agapanthus africanus. The sequence goes on from CM057337.1 coordinate 91,330,694, forward strand.
TCCGCAACATCACAGCAAAAACAAAACATCAACGTGAAAGTCACGTTCGCAAATCCGTCTAACCGGGCTATAGCAGTTAGACCGGATTTACCGATCAAGTGACATTCACGGTCGCAGATATAATGTAAATACTGTGAAATAATGTGTTTAAAATATCCGATCGATCAAACTTTAACAAGTGGGCCCCCAAACAATACTGTAGCACTCACAGAAATTATAGGCCCAAAATTAATATTCCAAAACCCATATTTTAAGCCCACAAAGACACTGTGGAAATTCAGTGCAGTGATCTGCACAGTGCGCGGCGGAAACGCGGCCCAAAGGGGGTTTTGGCCGCGGTTCCGCGCCTACACTGTCGACTGACCCTGTCGAATTTCTACAGTATTCTTGTAATCTCCAGTACATCAATTTTATACAACCTGAAAAATTTTTGGAGACTAAAAAATTTCAACAGAAAACTGTCACTTTGAAAAACATGGTTTTGGAACTTTTTCATCGATCGGAAATGCAAACACATTACACAAAGCTAGACTAAGTTAATGGCGAGGCTCTGATACCACTGTAAGTGCACGGCGGCGCCCCGGCAGTCAATCCGACGGCCAAATGCGGAAGCGGTGATAAACTTTAATTTTTCTTGAACTGGCAAACCGCCGCGCACTAATACCCGGATCGAACCATTAATTAGTCCTAGCTATCTACTAGAAAGGGAATAGAGATATACCGACGATCCAAGTCCTCCGGTCTTCTCGTCATCGTCCCGATCTCCTGCGGAATGTCCCGTCTCCTCCTCGTCGCCGGAAGTGCACCACATCGCCTACTTCTTTTACGGGCTCCCACCTCAATGCCGAGGCAACTCGGGCACGAAGCCTGCTACTCGACGTGCCCAAGGTTCGCTGTAGAATATGTAGTGAAGAAGTCTTATTTGGGGTTGTAGGAATTGCCTTTTGGTGGAGGGATTGAACTTGGAGCTTTATGGATTGATCAAGTGGGATTTTTGCAACATGAAATGAGCTAAAAACCCACACCACAAATTTTGGACAGCCCCCAAATGGGAGTGGCCGGCCAAGCTAATTGAGAGGAGAGAAATGAGAGTGTGTTCTCATGGATAATGAGAGAGCCATCTAATTATCCAATGGAGAGAGAGAGAGAAAGCTATCATACAAAAGAAACATCATCACAACAAATCCAACACTCAAACCTACCATCATCAACATCCATCATGAAAACAAAAGTCAAGTCATGATGAAGACAAGAAGTCAAGGTCAATGAGAGACTATCATGATACAACAAATATGCAAAGACCCCCTCCACAATTGCTTATTTGCAACAATGCAAATAAGCCCTCCTCCACCAATCTTCGGCCAATGAACGGAACAAAGGAAATCGGCCGAAACGAAAAGCAAACTGGCAACTCCAGAAAACTGGTCCCGTAATAAATTACAGGAAAACCCCGATACTGTGCATACACACCCGTATCTGTATTTCGACCGAAATACAAATGCAATGAGACAAAGTCTACACTGTACTATACTAGGATCCGGCTTAAACCAAAGCCGGCTAGTAATATCTGTTCGATCCTGATCCGTGCAATACCGCACGTATCTGATCGAACCCTGCCATATAACCATACGGCCTATAGTACAAACTGTCCGATCCTGATCCGTGCAATACCGCACGTATATGATCGGACCTTGCCATATCTCCATACGGCCTCTACAACTTTTCGCCCGAAAGCTGAGTAACTGAATGTGGGGGACTCTAAAGACTCATCAACACCTTGGTTGTGGATTTAACCACTAGCACGTTAGAGGTATAAGCCAATACATAACGGGCTACCAGGTATTGACCAAAAGGGACGTCTGTGAGCGAACTCAGCCTGACTCCCTACTGAGCCTGTCAGTGACAATATCCGTACAGTCCGGTCCGTTCGTCTATGAGCATCGCATGGCGGGCCTAGGGGGTTGGTAAAAGTCAGACCCCCAAAAGCGGTACAAGTCGTGTCGGAGTGTAGCCCAGAACACCCTGAGATACTACTGGAATACCTACCAGTAAATCTCCTTGCCTCGGCCGAGGGCTTCGTGTAATGGCTCTCCTAGACACAGCACGACCTCACCCCCAATACCGGGAGAGACGAACCCCTGAAGATACGCTCACTGCCTCCATGTGGCTCGGGACTGTACCCAACTAAAACCTATTTGCACGACTCCTTTGAGCCGTGGTAGGGTAGTAATCAAAGTACAGTGGGAACTCACACGAGACAAATGACGATCCCCAGGTCGATGAACTAACCTGCACACATGTCACCAGGGAACTGCCATCTGACGTCTGGTATATGACCAACTAGCATGTTCCCGGCGAGTCCTGTCCGGTGTACTCATAACCCAATGAGCACCTGTATACATCTTAGGTGATCCAACTGACACCAGTGGCTTGTGAGACCGGCCACCACCCCTCGTCGGGGTCTCGACTGTATACACTAGTCTACTATGGAGAATCGATGCCCTGTCTCGAAACTCTCACGACTAGGGACCTTTTAAGGATATGCTTATAGACCCCCAGCTCCCACTTATATGATCGCCCTCATACTGCTGGTGGTCAAGCAAGAATCCTAGAGGCTCTATCAACGTGTAATAGCGACGTGTCAGGTCACTTAAAACAGTACACGATGATAAAGGTAAACCAGATAGCATACTATCATCTCGAGTAAGACTGTCCTACCGGGATAGATCCTCCCTCAATCATTGCAATCACGTACCTGTGATCCAATAATTGACTCTGAGGGCACTATCTCCAACAATATGGTGTGCTCTATGATGAGTACTGCTGAGTTTCCTATTTCCTTTTGGGAGTTATGCACTTGAGAAGCTGCATACCTATTGAATAGGGTTCCGATCAAATCAGTTGCCTACTACTTCATATGTGATATGGAATGGGAAGAGACCATATCTTAAGTATGTTAAGATTTGGGGTTGTCCAGCCTATGTCTAAAAGCATAATCCGGACAAGCTCAAGGCAAAGTTAGTTCTGTAGAACTGGAAAAGGTTCCAGCTATACAAACTGCAACTAATGATTTGATAGAACTAAAGGATTCAATAGTTTCTAACGAACCTCAGCCTCTCCGCCGATCTAGTAGGGTTCTTCACCCATCTGAGAGATACTTTGGTTTCTCTATGACAGTGTGAGCGAGAATTGCATCATGAGATGATGACCCAACTTATTTCGAGCAGGCCATCAGGAGTGAGACTCTGTAAGAATGGCTGGATGCTCAGCGATCTGAGATGGAATCGTTATACACCAACAAAGTATGGACTTTGGTTGCTTTATCTGAAGGGTTAAATCCCTATCAGGAGAAAGTATATCTTGAGAAGATTACTTGGTGTACATGGAAAAGTTGAGACTTTCAAAGCTATGCTTAAGTCCATCCAGATCCTACTTACCACGGCTACATACCATGACTACGATATCTGGTGGTTGGGTCTCATGACTGCTTTTCTAAATGATGTTTTAAAAGAGAGCGTCTATAAGTACACATCCAGAGGGCTTCGTAGACAGTGGGAGCAGCGGAAACATGTGCAAGATGTTTTATGTGATAAAGCAGGCATCGCGGAGTTGGAACGCCAGTTTTGATATGGTAGTCAAAGAGTTTGACTTCATCAAAATGGTAGATGAACCTTGTATATACAAAAAGGTAGTAGGGAGTATGGCGGTGATCCTCGTAGAGTACGTGGATGACATACTCTTGATAGGAAAGGAGTTTCCTATGCTATGATCGGTTAATCTCCGCTTATCACAAGGATTCTCCATATAGGATCAAAGTGATACCTCCTAAATCCTGGGTTTCGGATCTATGAGATAGATCTAATTGGATGTTAGGATACTCACTAGTTGTAGTGAGATGGTATCAATCGATCCTGGGGAGAATCACTGGAAAGGTTCCAGGGTGATAAGGTTGACTGAATGTCAGTCGCAGGCATTGTCTTTACCCTCAGTGGAGGGACGGTATGTTGGAAGAGTTCTAAGCTAGATATCGTGACTTACTAGATGATTAAAGGCAAGATACATCGTTACCAAAGATGCTACCAAAGAGACAGTCTGGATACATATAAGTTCATGAGATGAACTTCGTTCCTACCATTATGTGACAATGGAGTTGTGGCTTTAGCCAAGGAACTACCGTCCCATCAGAAATCCAGATATAATTCTTAGGCAGTATCACCTGATCATGGAGATGGTTGATCTCCAGGGAGATCGAGGTTAGGAGAGTAGACACAGAGGATAACAGCGCGGATCCACTCACAAAAGCCTTTTTCCCACTAGAGACTTTTATGGGATGGTTGAGTATGAGATACTTCAACCGCAGCTAATTGTTGGGTATGTGATACCACAACAGATGGCCCTAGTGCAAGTGGGAGATTGTTAGTTATATGTATGCCGTAGAGGCCATTACTGTACATACGATGTATATTGTAGTGGATGCTAGGACATATATAGGGAGGACTTTCTTGCTCGACATGATAGTATGCTATCTGGTTGTACTTTATCTTAACATGTACTCTGATTGTCTCTATGTTACATGTTGATAAAGCCCTTAGGATATGTACTCGACTACTGGGTCTATGATGAGATCATACTAGTGGGGCCACGGTAGTCGACGAGTACATCCTATAACTGTTCCTAGTCGAGGGTGTATCGAGACAGGACATCGATACACCAGAGTAGACTAGCGTATACGCATATTGACCCATATGATGGGCGATGGATGATCCCATATCCATCGGTGTTTGACATCAAGGATGGTGTACAGGTGCTCACTGGAGACTGGGTACACTGGACGGGCTCGCCGAGAACTCCCAGATGGTATTATACCTCATGTCAGATGACAGTTCTCTGGTGACACTGGTATAGAGTAGTCTGTTGACCCAAGATCGTCATAGAGTCTTGTGTGATTCCTACTGTGCTTTGATTTCCATCATACCACGTCCAAGAGGGCATGCAAAAGGGTGGCTTTTGGGTACAGTCCCGAATCACATGGAGGCAATAAGCGATAGGAGGGGATTCGTCTCTCCCGGTATAGGGAGTTGATGTTGCGCTGTGTTCGATTGGCTATAACTGGAAATCCCTGGCCAGGGTTGCTGAGATTTACTGGTAAGTGTTATCAGTAGTTTCTCGAACTGTTATAGATCTCATATCGACACGACTTATCAAGTTACTGGGGTCTGACGTATACCACCCCTAGGCGAGATATGCGACATATCAGACGACGAGACCGGACTGTACGGGAGTGTTACTGATTGGATTCACAGGAGAATGTACAGGCTTGCTTGTTGATCTTCTGAGCGCTCAATACCTGGGTGGATTTTACGTTTAGCTGACCACTTGCAGCTTGTGGGTGTTTGATATGATCATCACCTACTGCCGGCGTATTGACGATTCTTTAGAGCCATACACAGAGGTTTCTTGGCTCAGGTAAAATGGAGTAGGAGCACATATGTGATATGTGCGGGACCGAGAACAATACATGTATGTGATACCGTATTAGATTCTCATGATATGAGATATCGGCCGGGTATATGTGATATAGCCGGGTCATCGGATCAAGTGTTGATTCGATGAACTGATACAAATTATATTAGTCGGTTATATGCGATATAGCCGGATTGTCGGATCAAATGTTAATTCGATAATTTAATGTATAATAATATATATGATATATTAAATTACATTAACTAATATAAGCTCACTAAAAGATTCTTTTTCTCACTTGGGTAATGCAATTATATATATGCGATATATATTAATTGTATTATTGTATTTTGTTACAATAAATATTATATGTGATATATAATATTATAACATGATATGATTACTAATGCAACATGTTTAGTGGTGATTAAACAAGGTTAGGGTTTGAATTGGTTTAGTTCATTCATGAACATTCTAGAAGGTTTTTCTTTTGTCATGAAAGAGATATTATGCTTGATATTTTTGTGTAACTCATTCTTAACCCAACCCAAACCCTAGCCCTAATTAAATCTCTACATGAGTCATCCTTGACCATGGTTGCATGATGAATCATTGTTATCTTTTCATTATTCATCACAAAAGGTTTTGGATCACTATTCTTCTTCTTCTTCTTCTTCCTTGATGCAAAGCTTTCTTGCTTTGCTTTTTGTGATGAAAGTGAGTGAGAATAAGAAAACAAATGAGAGCAAAAATCCTACTTCATCATCCTTATCTACCCTTGCCATTTAGATGAGGGTGTTCACTTCATTTTGTGAATGAGAGGTTGTGTTAATGAAACTTCAAGGTAGATCATCTTTGTTATCGAAGATCGGAAGCAAGCTTGCATCTTTCTCTTCGTGGAGCCTCTCGAGAGTCCGGAACACGATGATCGCAGCGAAGGGACCTCAACACGGAGCTTTAGAAGTGAAGGACCGGATCTACAAAGGTTGTAATCCCTCTCACTTAGTGTTAAGTGTTTAACATGCTTGTTTTCACCTAAACTCTAGTTTAAAGATCTTGGTTTAGGGTTGTTCGGCACGGCTAAATTTTAAATCGGGCATGGTTGATGACTTATAGACCCTTGTGCGTGTGCCTAGTAACCCTACAGCAACCAATTGAATAAAATAAAAACCAAGCCATGCTTTCATCCATACCACAAATATCTCTAAATACCACCTCATTAATCCATTTCTAAAAATGGATAAATCCAATAATGAGGTGTCTCCTTCTAGAAGCATGTCTTGCGAAATTACAAGAATGCCCTTACCATATATACATACTCGTATTCGTATTCCGAAAAATATGAATACATCGAGATGAAAATAATCCAACAATATAATAATAGGATCCAGTACACGTATGTGATCGAAACCATGCCGTAAGACCATACGACCTCTACATCGTTTCGCCTGAACCAGAGAAACCCTCTGTGTGGGACTCTAAAGACTCGACAGTACGTTGGCAGTGGGTTTAACCACAATTCCGTCAGCGGCACTAGCTGTACGTAGCGGCTACCCAGGTACATGTCGAAAAGAAGGCCGACAAGCGAACTCATCCGAACCTCTACTAAGCCTGTCCATGACAATCTCCGTACAGTTCGGTATGTTCGTTTGAGAGTATCGCATGTAAGGTCTAGGGAGGTGGAAAACGTCAGACTCCTAATAACCAGATAAGTCATGTCAGTGTGGCTCAGGACCATCCGAGAATCTACTGGTCCAACCACCAGTAATTCTCAATCCGCCTTGGCCAGGGACTTATGGTGTTGACCAACTGATCACAGTACAATATCAACTCCCTATACCGGGAGTGACGAATCCCTAACAGTCGCTCACTGCTTCCATGTGGCTCAGGACTGTACCCAACTAAAACGTGTTTGCACAACTCAGTAGAGACATGGTAGGGTAGTAATCAAAGCACAGTGGGAACTCACACAAGACAAATGACGACCTCAGGTCGATAGACTATCTGCACTCATGTCACCGAAGAACTGCAATCAGACTAGGTATAATACCATCTAGCCAGTCCTCGGCGAGTCCTGTCCGGTGTACTCACACCCTATGAGTGTTGGATTATGCCAGCGCCGTGGCTATCTACCGTGACCGTTTGCGGAACAAAAATTTTATAAACTGGCTCTAGAACAACCCGATAACCCGGATCTACCATAAACCTATAAGCTAGAAAACTAAAGAGGAGTTAGAATAGTTATACCGAATGATCCGTGTCCTTCGGTCTTTTACCATCTTTCTAAGCTCCTATTGGTTTCCATGATCAAGCTTGATCGTCAGTCTCCCTCCATCGAAGATGATCCACCTGAGGATTTATAGTTCGAGCTCCAACGTCAATACCGAGGTAACTAGGGTACCTAGTTCACTAAACTAGATAGCCTAAAGGATGTAGAGTCTAATGATGGATTAGTTTGTCTCCAAACACCCTAGGTTTCTCAACACATGAGACTTTTAGGGTGAAGGTAGAAGAAGAAGCAAGAGAGGATGAGAGTGTTGCAACCATGAAAAAAATGGCTAAGTGTTTTTTTGAAGAATCTCTTGAAGCAAACCAATAATACACTTCACAAATATCAAGCATGTCACAATAGTAAACCATGAGTCACCCCATGAGTCACCAAGTGAGCCATGCTCCATTTAATGCCACAACACAACTCATCCCTCCACCTCATTTAACCATTTAAACTAAAAGGGTAAAAAAAGAAATGATTTGTCTTCTTCTAGAAGCACCTTGTAATAAATTACAAGAATACCCCTCATCGTATATATATACTCATATCCGTATTTCGAAAAATACGAATACAAAGAGACGAAAATAATCCAATAATATAATACTAGGATCCGGTTTAAACCAAAGCCCACTAGTATCATCCGTTCGAATTATGATATGTGCACAAGTGCACGTATATGATTGAATCCTGCCTAAAACCATACAGCCTCTGCATCGTTTCGTCTGAAGCAGGGAAACCCTCGGTGTGGGACTCTAAAGACTCGTCAATATGCTGGCAGTGGGTTTAACCACAAGCACGTTAGCGGCACTAGCTGTACGTAACGACTACCCAGATATTGAGCGAAAGAGAGGCCGACGAGCAAACTCATCTGAACCCCTACTTAGCATGTCCATGACAATATCCGTACAGTCCGGTCTATTCATCTAAGAGTATCGCATATCGAGTCTAGGGGGTGGATAAAGTCAGACCCCTAATAACACGATATTTCTTGTCGGTATGAATCCCATCACCAACTGAGAAACGACTGATCCAAATCAGTAATTCTTGTCTACCATGGCCAAGGATTTCTGGTGATGGCCACCCGTGTACCTCGCGACATCAACCCCCAATACTGGGAGAGATGAATCCCCGGCGATCCGCTCACTGCCTCCATGTGGCTCAGGACTATACCCAACTAAAACTTGTTTACACGACTTCTTTGAGCCGTGGTAGGGTAGTAATCAAAGCACAGTGGGAACTCACATGAGACAAATTACGATCTCAGGTCGACAGACTAATCTGTACACATGTCACCTGGGAACTACTATCTGACAATAGGTATAATACCATCTAGCATGTTCCCGGCGAGTCCGTCCAGTGTACTCATAACCCAATGAGCACCTGTATACTATCTTAGGTGACTAACTGACACCAATGTCTTGTGAGACCGTCCACCGTCCCTCGTCGAGGTTTCGATAAGTACACACTAGTCTACTCTAGAGTATCAATGCCCAGTCTCGATACTCTCTCGACTAGGGACATTTAAGAATGTGCTTATAGACCACCCAGCTCCCACGTATATTGTTAGGAATATGTATGCCCTAGAGACCATTATTGTATGATATAGTGGATGCTTGGACATATATATAGAGGACTTTCTTGCTCGACATGATAGTATGCTATCTGATTGTCTTTATCTTAACATGTTCACTGGTATTATTATTATATTGGTGTTATTATTATATTGTCTCTCATATACATGTTGATAAAACCCTTAGGATGTTAGCTTGACTACCAGGACTATGATGTGGATCATACTACTGGGACCTGGGTAGTCCACAAGCAGATCCTTCAATTGTTCCTAGTCGAGGGGATATCGAGACAGGGCATCGATATTCCAGAGTAGACTAGCGTGCACATTTCTTGACCTTGTATGGGGGTGATGGTTGATACCATAGCCATTGGTGTTTGACATCAAAGATTGTACACAGGTGCTCATTAGATAATGGGTACACCGAACAGGACTCGCCGAGAACTCCTAAATAGTACTATACTTATCGTCAGATAGCAGTTCTCTGGTGACACTGGTACAGGTTAGTCTGTAGACCCGAGATCTTCATAGTATCTTGTGTGATTCCCACTGTGCTTTGATTTCCTCCCTACCACGGCTCAAAGAAGTCGTGCAAACAGGTGGATTTTAGGTACAGTCCCGAATCACATGGAGGCGGTGAGCGATAGGAGGGGTTTCGTCTCTTCCGGTATAGGGAGTTGATGTTGCGCTATGCTTGATTGGCTATAACTGCAAATCCCTGGCCAGGATTGCTGAGATTTACTAATAAGAGTTATCAGTAGTTTCTCGAACTTTTATGAGCTACACATCGGCATGACTTGTCAAGTTACTGGGGTCTGACGTTTACCACCCCTAGACTTCATATGCGATATATCAGAAGAAGAGACCGGACTGTACGGTAAGTGTTGCCTATAGGCTTCATAAGATTTTGGACAAGCTTACTTGTTGATCTTCTAATCGTTCAATACCTGGGTAGCCATTACGTCCAGCTAGTACCGCTGACTGCTTGTGAGTGACTGATGTGATCATCACCTACTGTTGGCGTATTGATGAGTCTTTAGAGACCCACACAGAAGTTTCCTGGTTCAAGCGAAACGAAGTAGGGCGCATATGATGATATGTGCGGGGCCTGATTAAATACGAGTATGTGATACCGTGTTCTAATCTGGCAGTTATTTGTTATCGGTTAGGTTATATGTGATATAACCAGATTATTGAATCAAGTGTTGATTTGATAATGTAATATACAGATAACTGATATTAGACGGTTATATGTGATATAACCGGATTATTAAATCAAATGTTGATTTAATAATTTGATGTATATTTATATTTGATATAATTATATATTAACTAATATTATTAGCTCACTAATTATTTTCTTCATAATATATATATATATATATATATATATATATATATTATATGAAGCATGGTTGAATTTCTATTTTTGGAAAATAGAAATAAAAGGTGGAAATTGGAGAGATATTTGTGGTATGGTTCAAGGCATGGATTTTATAGTTGTTTATTAGTCTTGATTCACTATTCAAGCATAGTTGCAATTTATTATTGCAAATAATTCCATGCTTGAATAAGTGAGCTCAAGAGTGAACCATTCTACAATTTCATACTTCGCTTGATATTTTTTCTTGAGTTGAGCTCTTTGCTCTCTAGTTTTCTCCATCTCCTTGTTTCTCCATCTCAAAGCCCTAACCCTCATATGTGATGTGAACCATAGGGTTTTGCATCAACCTAGTGAGCTTAACACTCCTACTTCACCATCCTACATCTGATTAGTAATCAAGTGTAGTGTATCTTGGATTAGCGGACTTCGGGTGGATGATCTTCGGCACGAAGATCATTGGAGGAGGCTCGTTCAATCTTTCAAGTGGAGCCTAGTGGAGTCGTGTAGACTGCTACCCGGAGCATATGAAGAGAAGGACAATGTCTAATAAGGTTGTAGTCACCATCTCTTAATATAGTTTTAGTGATATCATAGCTTAAACCCTAATCATCTAATCAAAGATCTTGTTAAGTGTAGTTTAGCATCCCAAATTTTAATAATTGGCATGCTTGACGCTACTAAAACCCAGTGGTGGTGCTAATATACACTTTCATATATGATTGCCATCATAATACTGGTAGTCAAGAAAGAATCCTATGGGCTCTATCAACATGTAATAGTGATCTGTAATACCACATAATGCATGTACATGATGATAAAGGAAAACCAGATAACATACTATCATTTTGAATAAGACCGTTCTATCCGTATAGGTCCTCCCTCAATCATCATAATCATTTGCCTGTGATTACAATAATTGCCTTGAGGGCACTATAGCCAATAATCTCCCACTTGCACTTATAGCTAATTATTGCGGTGTCGTATACTCACAGCCCGTGTGATACCGAACACCCAACTTCTCTACTAATCAGTCTAGCAATGCTTGTTTGTGAAACTATTGCGTTCGAGAAATAGCCTCAGTGAGTGGATCCGCTCCAGTGTTTCTATCTTTATCTCTCTATATCTCAACTTTGCGGAGAAAGACTATCTCCCGAAATGAGCAATACCTGTCTTAGAATTTGTCTGGATATCTGATGGGACCCAGTTCACAAATGAACTCCAAATCCAACAAACTTCTTAGACTGTATCAGCCACTGAATTTAATCAGTATCTTGAGCTATGCCTTCTTCAGTATCCGCTTGGACCACCTGTCCAACATACTGCCCCTCAAAAGAGGGAAAACTATAACTCTGACAGTCACTCTGTCATCCAGGTCACTTTGGAAGTCTGAAATGATAACCGCCTCCCAAAGTAGGATGCCGTTACCATATACCTAAAACATCCACTTATGTTCATAACTGCTTCCCAATGTTCCTCCAGGATTGGATTAATATATACTTATTGCAGCCTGTGCAAAACCAAAATCTGGTGTGGTACTTGATATCTCATGATTGACTTAATTGCCTAAGCATATAATATGCCAATCATGCAAATCTCTCTCCTCATCAGTCTGAAAGACATCTCTTTAGAGAGGGTGACTCTATCACCTGCACACACACCACCATGCCAGGAGTTGTCCATTCTAAAATACTTTTAGAATACTATCACAGTACCTGAATTGGGACACTATCCAAATCTAGATCTAAAATCATAAATTTAGTTACCAGAATCCCTGATATTTTATCCATATTTTATGTGGAAAACCCCTTGTGACAACCACAGTATAACTGATCGTAGTATAGGAAGATCCTTTCCTATTAAGTGCATTTCATCAAAATATCAAGACATCGCTCCTTACTACCTTCTTACCAGATCCATCTCTTATTCTGATGAAGTCAAACTCTATGACTGCCACATCAAAAATAGATGATCTATCACCACTATACCTGCTTTAGTCTATAAATAGACATAAGCTACTTGCCCACTATGCTTCCGCTGCTTCCACTGACTATAAGAACTCTCTGGCAGAGTCATATACACGTTCACTTCTAAAGCTAGTTTAGAACGACGTTAAACTCATCCTCCTGCCGGACCTCATAGTCTAGAACAACAATAGTGGCAAGTTTGGGTAATCAAAAACCTCCTTGTCATCGTCTTTGAGCATACCGAAGTACCTTTTGGGTGCCTGAGGTTACCCACAAAATCTGCGGAATGGCTAATGGATTGTCGAATCCAATTGAATGTTTAGGTTCTACTAAATTTTCAGTAATTGTTTGTGGTTCTGGAATCACTTCCAGTTCTACCATACTCCCACTAATGTTTTCTGAAAATAATCCATTTTACTAAAACTGGTGGCGAGTCAAGAATAATATAACTATTGATCTTCCAGATGGTAGAAAGTTAACCCTCGTCAATGCCTGGGATAACCCACAAACTGCCATTACTGAAACATGCCTTGAATTTGTCCAGATTCTGGTTTTAAGCATCAGACGGACAACTCCATATACCTTAACATCGTTAAGATATGAATCCATTCTATATATCCAATATAAAAACAAAGGCACTAATTTAATTGGAACCAGATTCAAAAATAATGCAGCTGTTTCCAGTGCATATCAACTAAATAGAAGAAGGCCAAGCAGCATTACTTATCAAGGAATGTACCGGCCTATGAGTAACCTGAAAGAGAAGCAAGTTCTCAAAACTATTGTTTACAACGGAATACCAAATACAGGTATCTACATCTTCGATCACCTTGAAGAATCCTGGTACTTGCAACATATGGTTCTCTACCTTATTCTTATACCTATAACTTCTCAAAATTTGGACCTTTTATTTCAACGAAATATTTGTCTAAAACTAGAGAATTCATGAGTAAACAGAATATAGTACGAGTACCAACCCCTTTATCCTAACGGACATCGAAAAACATACAATACTTTGTATAAGTCCTCTGAGTTTAATAACTCAAACCCTATGCGTCGTAGGTTGAAAACTGTACTATGGTTAAGAAGAATTATACCGTTGTTGAATGCACCTTACCTAACTATCAACTGATATAGGTAAATGTCATAGACATATTTTCAAAAAGTTATATCTTAATTTATAAAATAAACGTACAGATATATCAGTTTGAAATTGGTGCATAACGACGGATATTCAAAAATATTTGCCATCAGGCAAAACCTAAGTGATTTCCCCAAATATCACCAATTACAAAGAATTCTGATATATAGAGAGGATCTAATCACCCAATTCCCAATATCTTACTCCCACTTATTATCTGTAACACCATACAGATGTAAGAATCAAATCTGGTAAATTCATACTCTGGAGTTAGAATCTAACTGGGAAAACAATTTTCACTTAACACCGCACAGTAAAACTGAGACATGAAAATGTTTCGAAGGGGTAACCGGGTATTCCTAGTAATGCCTCTTCCACTATCTAGATTCATGATAGTAACCGTATACTTCCTTATCCTCACTCCAATCCCTTTATATGTCTTTACTTATTACCTTCTGTACACCACACTTAGGCTAATTGATTTTCTTCCTTCCCTACACTTCGGCACAAGCCTAAGGTTTGGAAGAAGACTATCCAATAAGCACAATAGGTGTATGCTAGTTATATGTATGCCCTAGAGGCCATTACTGTACATAGGATGTATATTGTAGTGGATGCTGGGACATATATAAGGAGGACTTTCTTGCTCGACATGATAGTATGCTATCTGGTTGCTCTTTACCTTAACGTGTACACTGATTGTCTCTCTGTTACATGTTGGTAAAGCCCTTAGGATGTGTACTTGACTACTTGGACTATGATGCGGATCATACTAGTGGGGACATGGTAGTCCATAACTACATCCTTCAAGGTCCCTAGTCGTGGGTGTATCGGGACGGGGCATCGATATACCAGAGTAGACTAGCGTATACCTTCCCGACCCATACAGATGGGCGATGGATGATCCCATATCCATTGGTGTTTGACATCAGAGATGATATATGGGTGCTCAGTGGAGACTGGGTACACTGGACGAACTCGCCGAGAACTCCCAGATGGTCTTATACCTTACGTCAGATGGCAGTTCTCTGGTGACACTGGTACAGGTTAGTCTGTAGACCCGAGATCATCATAGAGTCTTGTGTGATTTCCACTGTGCTTTGAGTTCCACCGTACCACGTCCAAGAGGGCGTGCAAAACGGTGGTTTTTGGGTACAGTCCTGAATCACATAGAGGCAATGAGCGATAGGAGGGGATTCGTCTCTCCCGGTATAGGGAGTTGATGTTGCGCTGTGTTCGATTGGCTATAACCGGAAATCCCTGGCCAGGGTTGCTGAGATTTACTGGTAAGTTTTACGAGTAGTTTCTCGAACTGTTATAGACCACATATCGAGCTATTGGGGTCTGACGTTTACCACCCCTAGGCGAGATATGCGACATATCAGACGACGAGACCGGACTGTACGGTAAGTGTTACTGGTTGGATTCACAGAAGTGTGAGCGGGCTTGCTCGTTGATCTTCTGATCGCTCAATACCCGGATGGCCGTTACGTTTAGCAGACCGCTTGCGGCTTGTGGGTGTTTGATATGATCATCACCTGCTGCCGGCGTATTGACGAGTCTTTAGAGTCCTACACAGGGGTTTCCTGGCTCAAGCGAAAGGAAATAGGAGCGCATATGAGATATGTGCGGGACCGAGAATAATACCAGTATGTGATACTGAATTCTATTCTCGCGATTCGTATTATCGGACGGTTATATAAGATATGGCCGGGTTACCGAATCAAATGTTGATTCGATATATTGATACACTTGATATTAGTCGGTTATATGCAATATGACCGGATCATTAAATCAAGTGTTGATTTAATGATTTAATGTATAATTATATATTTGATATATTACTTTACATTAACTAGTATTTGTTCACTTAAGATTGATTTTCTCACTTGATGTGCACAAGTAGTATATGTGATATATTTTTGTGCACTTGATTGTATCATGTTTGATGATACATGCAAACTTGGGTGTATGTTTACTTTAAACCATCTTTAGGTTAATGGTTAGGTTTCAATTTGTTTTATTTATTTTCTTTATTCATTTTGGCAAAAATAAAATGGAGGCTTGCTTTGGTTTTTACTTGAAGCTTCATGAAGCTTTGAAAAGTCTAGCCATTTTGTCTTTTGCCTTAACCTAACCATTAAACCTAAACCCTGGTTTATTCTCTACATGTGTTACTTCACCCATGGTTGCATCATGATAATCATTCACTTGATTTAATTTTAAAAAGAGAATTCTTTTTCCTTCTTCTTCATCATCTTCTTCAAAGTGAAGAAGAAAGCTTTCTTGAAAATTTCTAAGTGATGAAATCAAGTGAGAAATCCAAATCCAAAGTGAACCCACTTACTATTTCTTCATCCTCTACCACTTTCCATGTAGTAGAGTGTGTTATCTTCACAAGTTTTATGACCAAGTGAAGATGGAGCTTGAGTTAGAGTTGCCTCGACGTAGATCATCTTCGGCATCGAAGTCAACGACCTAGCCCGCTCATTTCTCCGACGAAACCATCGCTAGAGTCCGGGATCCCGGTGATCGCAGCGAAGGGACGTAATCACGGAGCTAAAGAAGTGGGGGAACGGATCTACAAAGGTTGTATTTCCATTCACTTAGTAGCAAAGTAGTTTGCTTGCTTGTTTGTTTCGCCTATCCTCTAGTTAACGATCTATATTAGGGTTTCTCGGCACCTAAATTTTTTGAATTTGGCATGGTAGATACCTTGTGGAACCTCTTGAGTGTGCCTAGTAACCCTACAGTGGATCAGAGCCTAGCTAGAGCCTTAGGCGAAGTATAGACGAAGTTAGAAACCCGATCGAACCCCGAAACCCTAAAACTTGACCCTCTCTGTACATTTTTTGAAATCGTGGATTTTTGTGAATTGAAAATGCTCAGAAAATAGAGCAGGAAATTCTAAGGCAAACTGTAGAAAACGAACCCCTAACTCTACTGTTGCGCCGCGGAACCGCGGCCTAACCCTACTTGTGGCGGCGGTTCCGCGGCCGTTTGTGTTGATTATGCGCTTTATTTTCTACAGTAATGCCCGTAGCAGTTTTCTCTGTTCTCTAGGAATTTTTAATCTATACTCTACAGTTGAGTTTTCTGGGTTGTATTGGGAATCGGTGTTTCGATCGGGAAGTCTAACTTCGTCTATGTGTTTTTCCGGATAATTTTAGAAAATGTTGAAAAGTTCGACCGGATATAAATACCCACTTTTTCCCCTGTCGGGAAATTTCCAAGTGTTGGATCTTTCCATAGTTTAAGAACGTTCGAAGTAGTGCAAGTAACGCGATGGAACCTCTAGAAGACAACAAACCTTAACTCGATTATGTGACCGTCTTGAACTGCCCTTTGAACCTTAGGGTTTGGGGCAGTACGGCGTGCCACATATGAGGCGTTGGCTTGACCCTTCTACGGCTGGACCGTTGGTACTGAGGCATGAAGTGAATGTTTTTAAACTTATTTCATGTATTGAGTTGTTTCGGGAAAACTTGGGTGTTTGATTGTTCGATCGAGAAGTTTAACATTTTCCATTTATCTAGAATGTGATACAATATTTGGAATTCACAAGTAGTTATGAGATAACTAATATGAATGTTATAAACATAGCAATTTAGTCTCATTTGATTGGTTGCCACGGGATTTTGATGTGATCGAAAGTCCGTCGCAATCGCGTAGCGTACACGGATACTCGCCGGTAAACTTAATAGATAGCTACGCCCCATAGCCCCGACCAAGTGACTGTAGGAGAACCCCGTCGCCGAAAGCATCTGTTCGGGTGCTCGCGGCAGCGGTGTTCCGCCTTGGTGCACTTCGTCGACGGTATCGGGGGTGCGGCCGTCTACTAAAGTTTGCGACGAGCATTCGTTCAGGATGTCGGGAATCTTGTTGAATTGCCCGACTTGATATTGAAAAGAGTTTTCGATAATGAGACTGAAATACGGGGTTTATAATTGTTAGGCATGCGATGTCTAAGGAATTCATGTGTTTAGGCATGCGATGTCTAAAGAGTTTGCGGATTCCAACTGTTGTAGTTTTACACTTTCTTTTCTGTGACCGTAAGTGTAATATGTAATATCGCCGGTTTCGTTGCTATATGTCAACGACAATTGGGATGGGCATATTTACTTACGTTGATGACATGTGATGTTATGTGTTGCTGGATATGTTATATTGGATCGTCGTGTTTGAATAGCCGGGTTTTTTTATGTGAGATGAGTGTTTTTCATTTTCATTCATGTAAAAACTTGTATGTAATATTCTTTTATTGGGGCACTTCCAGGTTGCGGAAGATGTCACCGTTGATGTATATTTTTTTTCTTTTCCGCACTAGGATAGACCCAAGGAGGAGAGCACAAGTAACCGGGTTCTAGGGTCCAGTGGGAGACCAACTCGAGGAGTCGAGTCCAGGTCTCCTAACCCTAGAATTGGAAAGGTTGCTTGCCGCTCTCGTAGGGGTCTACGGGTGTGGGTTTGGCTATTCATCGCGACCGTGGAATCCGTGTTTTATAGAGGCTCAAAATAAAACACGGACGTCCTAGTATATCCAATGTTTCATATGTTTATTCTGCTGCGATATCTGTGATGTGATCATTTGATGTTCTGTGATAGATACTGTATATAGTATATATGATATATTATATAGACGTTACTTATGTTTTACACTCGTGCTAGCCCTGCCCCGCTCTGCCGTTAGTTACCTAACCTAACGGTGCACGAGGGGACATCGAGGCGAATGCGGATGGCATAAGTGTACGTCGTATTTATCTGTGATGTTTAAGTACTTAAATGATGGGACTTCATTAATGTGATTAATGAAAGAAAAGAAACCTAAAGATGTTGTGGAATCGAATTTTCAAAAACAGGTAGCTACAGTTCTTGCTTTGCATCGCGGTGTTCCTTGTAGAACATCCTGCACCTTATTCGATGAGGAAAGGGCCGAGATCCCTTCACCGGGAGTGACCCCTTTAGCAATAACTGGCAGATGCTACACACTCAGTTTGTCTTTTGGTAGCTTCTATAGTTTCTGCTTTGCACAGTGATATATATGATATATCCCGCACCTCATTCGACGAGGAAAAGGCCGACGATCCCTTCACCGGGAGTGACCCCTTTAGCAAAACTAGAAAAGCCTCGAAGACACTCCATTTCAAAATCATTTGATTCTACAACGATATCAAGTTCATTACGCAATAGGTTTTCAGAAAAACCTGTCGTAGCCCTCAATCATTTCAGATAAGTCCAACTTAGTATTCGTGCTACGTTTGTTGGCCTGCGTCAAGGCGTAGTGTGCGGTAGCTAACTAGTATTTATCTATTTATGCATATGATGCAGATTGGATTAGGGTAGTCGTGCGACTTTGTTGGCCTGCGTCAAGGGTCGTGCAGGTGCGTTTAATTCAATCAAGAAATGACAGGTTGAACTTGACTAGCGGACTATGCTTTGTTGGCCTGCGTCAAGGTCATAGGACGCTAGGGGTAAAATATTATCAGGAATTTCAAGTGTTGAAATTTGCAATGAGATTGCATACCTTCTATGAGATAGTTGGATCCCGATACCCGCTGCGAGTAATTGTTACTCCTGGGAGAGTTTTACACATTACAATTAGCCGATCAAGTAGGTGTTAACGAGGTTATGCCTCTGGGAAAACGAGGTTTACATTAATTAGGTTCGTGCGAGAGCACGGGGGACCTCCCTCCAAGTACCGACACTGGCCTTGCTGAAAGATTGGCGAACTTGTAGCGTGTAATTAATCCCGGCTAGTCTTTCCTTTTAGGGTTTGAAAGAAGATTTGATAAAAATAGTGGGAGCTATCCTGATTAGATAAAATAAAAACCAATCTGATCTTGCAAGAGCGCACGCAGAGTGTTTTCTTCTCTCTCTCTTCAGGTAGCGACCATATCACGCCTTAATCAAGATACTAATACGGATATATTGACCGAACCCGCTTGTTATACTGAGCTGGGGAACGTTGGTCCCGCTCCAACTTATAATTGATATAAGAAAGAGCAGGAAATAGGGGAATACCAGGATTCCCATGCCGCCCAAACGAAGAAAGTGCATGTTGATGCATCATCTTCGGGTATGTTCATTACATAGAACTGTTTCTCAGTATCCTTTACGTCCTGAGTATGTGATACCGGATTAGGATCCCGCATTTGTAATTTGTTACATGGGCTACAGATAGGTAAAAAACTGAGAACGGGTGATAAGTTTCATGAGACAGAAAACGGTGCAAGTGTTGCAGCCAAGTCTGTTGGTCACTGTCACCCTGTATTACCAGAATACATTAATTCTGAACAAATGTTATTAGATACCGAACCTGATGTAAAAAATCATATCAGTCTCTTTATTAGTAAAGAAGGATATAATTTTGTATTGTTGGTAATGTTTTGAACATTTCCTATATCAAAAGTTGATCGGTTCAGGTACGTTATCTAAAAGCATTGATGTTCTAAATCAAACTACAGTTCTTAGTGTACAGAACACACACAAGAGGAAGAGTTCAGAAATGAACGGATCCTTCTTGAGGCATTGTAGACTAAGTCATATCAATGCGACCCGACTAGCTGAAGTTACATATAGATGCATATTTAAATCAGTTTGAATTTACATCTTGTGAAACTTGCCAGTCATGTCACAAAGATATAATGACACCGGCTCTGTTTATTGGAAACAAAGAAAGAGTTAGTGAACTTTTGGGATTGATACATGCTAATGTACGAAGGTCCCCTGTCTACATATGCCAAGATAGGTTCTTTTTACTTCATTGCTTTCTCTGATAATCTCTCAAGATTCAGACATATGTTGTTAGTTATATGTATGCCCTAGAGGCCATTACTGTACATAGGATGTATATTGTAGTGGATGCTGGGACATATATAGGGAGGACTTTCTTGCTCGACATGATAGTATGCTATCTGGTTAAACTTTACCTTAACGTGTATACTGATTGTCTCTCTGTTACATGTTGGTAAAGCCCTTAGGATGTGTGCTTGACTACCTGGACTATGATGCGGATCATACTAGTGGGGACATGGTAGTCCATAAGTACATCCTTCAAAGTCTCTAGTCGTGGGTGTATCGAGATGGGGCATCGATATACCAGAGTAGACTAGCGTGTACCTTCTCGACCCATACAGATGGGCGATGGATGATCCCATATCCATTGGTGTTTGACATCAGAGATGTTATACGGGTGCTCAGTGGAGACTGGGTACACTGGACGGACTCGCCGAGAACTCCCAGATGGTATTATACCTCACGTCAGATGGCAGTTCTCTGGTGACACTGGTACAGAGTAGTCTGTTGACCCGAGATCGTCATAGAGTCTTGTGTGGTTCCCACTGTGCTTTGATTTCCATCTTACCACGTCCAAGAGGGCGTGCAAAACGGTGGTTTTTGGGTACAGTCCCGAGTCACATGGAGGCAATGAGCGATAGGAGGGGATTCGTCTCTCCCGGTATAGGGAGTTGATGTTGCGCTGTGTTCGATTGGCTATAACAGGAAATCCCTGGCCAGGGTTGCTGAGATTTACTGGTAAGTGTTACCAGTAGTTTCTCGAACAGTTGTAGACCTCATATCGACACGACTTATTGAGCTATTGGGGTCTGACGTTTACCACCCCTAGGCGAGATATGCGACATATCAGACGATCAGACCGGACTGTACGGTAGTGTTACTGGTCGGATTCACTGGAGTGTGAGCGGGCTTGCTCGTCAATCTTCAGATCGCTCAATACCCGGGTGGCCGTTACGTTTAGCAGACCGCTTGCGGCTTGTGGGTGTTTGATATGATCATCATCTGCTGCCGGCGTATTGACGAGTCTTTAGAGTCCTACACAGAGGTTTCCTGGCTCAAGCGAAACGAAATAGGAGCGCATATGAGATATGTGCGGGACCGAGAATGATTCGTGTATGTGATACCGTATTCCATTCTCGCGAAGAATGTGTCGACTGGTTGTATGCGATATAACCTAGTTATCGAATCGAGGATTGATTCGATAAGCCGATGCATTGCATACTAGTCGGTTATATACGATATGACCGGATCGTTAAATCAAGTGTTGATTTAATGATTTGATGCATAATTATATATTTGATATATTACTTTGCATTAGCTAGTATAGGTTCACTTTATATGGATTTTCTCACTCGATGTGCAAGTTGTATATGTGATATACTTTTGTCCATATACATTGTATCATGTTTGATGATACATGTTGACTTGTGCTTGTGTAAAGATTAAACCATGGTTATATGAATGGTTAGGGTTTTATATACTTATTCATTTATTTATATTCATTATTCATTTAAGTATTCATGAAGCTTCATGAATGAACAAAAGAATGCCACCATTTTTCTTTTCTTTCCCTTAAATGAATAATGAATATAAATAAATGAATAAGTATATAAAACCCTAACCATTCATATAACCATGGTTTAATCTTTACACAAGCATAAGTCAACATGTATCATCAAACATGATACAATGTATATGCACAAAAGTATATCACATATACAACTTGCACATCGAGTGAGAAAATCCATATAAAGTGAACCTATACTAGCTAATGAAAAGTAATATATCAAATATATAATTATGCATCAAATCATTAAATCAACACTTGATTTAACGATCCGGTCATATCGTATATAACCGACTAGTATGCAATGCATCGGCTTATCGAATCAATCCTCGATTCGATAACTAGGTTATATCGCATACAACCAGTCGACACATTCTTCGCGAGAATGGAATACGGTATCACATACACGAATCATTCTCGGTCCCGCACATATCTCATATGCGCTCCTATTTCGTTTCGCTTGAGCCAGGAAACCTCTGTGTAGGACTCTAAAGACTCGTCAATACGCCGGCAGCAGATGATGATCATATCAAACACCCACAAGCCGCAAGCGGTCTGCTAAACGTAACGGCCACCTGGGTATTGAGCGATCTGAAGATCGACGAGCAAGCCCGCTCACACTCCAGTGAATCCGACCAGTAACACTACCGTACAGTCCGGTCTGATCGTCTGATATGTCGCATATCTCGCCTAGGGGTGGTAAACGTCAGACCCCAATAGCTCAATAAGTCGTGTCGATATGAGGTCTACAACTGTTTGAGAAACTACTGGTAACACTTACCAGTAAATCTCAGCAACCCTGGCCAGGGATTTCCTGTTATAGCCAATCGAACACAGTGCAACATCAACTCCCTATACCGGGAGAGACGAATCCCCTCCTATCGCTCATTGCCTCCATGTGACTCGGGACTGTACCCAAAAACCACCGTTTTGCACGCCCTCTTGGACGTGGTAAGATGGAAATCAAAGCACAGTGGGAACCACACAAGACTCTATGACGATCTCGGGTCAACAGACTACTCTGTACCAGTGTCACCAGAGAACTGCCATCTGACGTGAGGTATAATACCATCTGGGAGTTCTCGGCGAGTCCGTCCAGTGTACCCAGTCTCCACTGAGCACCCGTATAACATCTCTGATGTCAAACACCAATGGATATGGGATCATCCATCGCCCATCTGTATGGGTCGAGAAGGTACATGCTAGTCTACTCTGGTATATCGATGCCCCGTCTCGATACACCCACGACTAGGGACTTTGAAGGATGTACTTATGGACTACCATGTCCCCACTAGTATGATCCGCATCATAGTCCAGGTAGTCAAGCACACATCCTAAGGGCTTTACCAACATGTAACAGAGAGACAATCAGTATACACATTAAGGTAAAGTTTAACCAGATAGCATACTATCATGTCGAGCAAGAAAGTCCTCCCTATATATGTCCCAGCATCCACTACAATATACATCCTATGTACAGTAATGGCCTCTAGGGCATACATATAACTAACAATCTCCCACTTGCACTAGGGCCATTTGATAGCAGTGGTTGCAGTATCTCATACTCAACCATCCCATAAAAGTCTCTCTCTGGGAACAGGCCTTTGTGAGTGGATCCGCTGTGTTGTCCTCTGAGTCTACTCTCCTAACCTCGATCTCCCTGGAGATCATCTATCTGCATGATCAGGTGATACTGCCTTAGAATATGTCTGGATCACTGATGGGACGGTCGTTCCTTGGCATAAGCCACAACTCCATTGTCACACAATGGGAGGAACTAAGTTCATCTCATGAACCAATATACACCCAGACAGCCACTTTGGTAGCATCTTAAGTAGCGATGTATCCTGCCTTCATCGTCTAGTATGTCACGGTATCTAGCTTGGAACTCTTCCAACATACCGTCCCTTTACTGAGGGTAAAGACAATGCCTGCGACTGACATTCAGTCGTCTTTATCACCCTGGAACCCTTCCAGTGATTCTCCCCAGGATCGATTGATATCATCTCACTACAACTAGTGAGAATCCTAACATCCAATTAAATCTATCTCATAGATCCAAAACTCAGGATTTAGGAGGTATCATTTTGATCCTATATGGAGAATCATAGTGATAAGCGGAGATTGATCGAGCGTAGCATAGGAAACTCCTTCCGTATCAAGAGTATGTCATCCACGTACTCTACGAGGATCATTACCATACTCCCTACTACCTTTTTGTTTATACAAGGTTCATCTACCATTTTGATGATGTCAAACTCTTTGACTAATTCATCAAAACAGATGTTCCAACTCCGCGATGCCTGCTTTATCAAATAAAGCATCTTGCACACGTTTCCGCTGCTCCCACTGTCTACGAAGCCCTCTGGCTGTGTACTTATAGACGCTCTCTTCTAAATCATCATTTAGAAAAGCAGTCAAGACACCCAACCACCAGATATCGCAATCATGGTATGTAGCCGTGACAAGTAGGATCTGGATGGACTTAAGCATAGCTACTTGAAAAGGTTTCATCATTATCCACACCTGGTCAATGATGCAAACTTTTAACAAGTCTAGCTTTGAAAGTTTCAACTTTTCCATGTACACCAAGTAATCTTCTCAAGATATACTTGCTCCTGATGGGGATTTAACCCTTCAGATATAGCAACCAAAGTCCATACTTTGTTGGTGTATAAGGATTCCATCTCAGATCACTAAGCATCCAGCCATTCTTACAGATTCCTACTCCTGATGGCCAGGTCGAAACTAGTTGGGTCATCATCTCATGATGCATTCCTCGCTCCCACTGTCATAGAGAAACCGAAGTATCTCTCAGGTGGGTGAGGAACCCTACTAGATCGGCGGAGAGGCTGAGGTTCGTTGGTCTCTACTGAATCCTTTGGTTTTATCAAATCATCTGCTGCAGTTTGTATAGCTGGAACCTTTCCAGTTCTACATTACAGACCTTGCCTCGAGCTTGTCCGAATTTTGTTTTTAGACATAGGCCGGACAACTCCAAATCTTAACTAGCTTAAGACATGGGCTCTTCCCTTTCCATATCACATATGAAGCGGTAGGCAACTGATTTGATTGGAACCCTATTCAATAGGTATGCAGCTTCTCAAGTGCATAACTCCCAAAAGGAAAAAGGTAACTCAGTAGTACTCATCATAGAGCACACCTTATCATATAGGGTGTTATTGCTCCGCCCCGATATACCATCGTGCTATGGTGTATACAGAGGAGTAATGCTGAGAGAGAATCTCATTCTCCTTTAGAATAATCCAGGATTTTCGTGCTCAAGTATTCTCCTCCTTGATCTCATCATAGGACATAATACTTATACCCGTATTGGTTCTCTACTTCTAACTTATATTCTGTGAACATCTCAAAAGGTTCTGACTTATGTTTCAACAGGAACATATGTCTGAATCAAAAGAGATCATCAGAGAATGTAATGAAGTATAAAGAACCGGTCCTGGCATGTGTAGACAGGAGACCTTACATACATAATCATGTATCAGTCCCAAGAGTTCATTAACTCTTTCTCTGTTTCCAGTAAACGGAGCTATGGTCATCTTATCTTTGTGACATGACTGGCGAGTTTCACAAGATGTAAATTCAAACTAATTTAAATATGCATCTTTATGTAACTCTAGCTAGTCGGGTCACATTGATCTGACCTAGTCTACAATACCTCAAGAAGGATTCGTTCATTTCTGAACTCTTCCTCTTATGTGTGTTCCATATACTAAGAACTGTAGTTTGATTTAGAACATCAACGCTTTTAGATAACGTGCCTGAACCGATCAACTATTGATATAGGAAATGTTCAAAACATTGTCCAACAATACAAAATTATATCATTTCTTTACTAATAAAGAGAGTGATATGATTTTGTATATCGGGTTCGGTATCTAATAACATTCGTTCAGAATCAATGTATTGGTAATACAGGATGACAGTGACCAACAGACTTGGCTGCAACACTTGCCCCGTTTTCTGCCTCATGAAACTTATCACCCGTTCTCAGTTCTCTACCTATCTGTAGCCCTATGTAACAGATTACATATCTGGGATCCTGATCCGGTATCACATACCCAGGACGTAGAGGTTGTTAGTGTATATGCCCTAGAGGCCATTACTGTATCATACTAGTTTGTATATTACTTAATGGAAGCTTGGGATATTCACAGTTGTATATACAATCTTGCTCGAAATGGTAGTATGCTACTTGGTTTGTCTCCGCTTTAATATGTGCATGTGTTTCTTTTAGCATATTGCTGGTATACATATTAGTAGAGCCCTTAGGATCTTTGCTTGATTACCAGCGTTGTGATGGCGCTCGCACTCGTGGGAGCTGGGTAATCTATAAGCACATCCTTATACAGGTCCCTGGTCGTTGGACTATCGAGACAGGGCATCGATACTCCGGAGTAGACTAGCGTATGCGCTTCTCATCCCAGTGTGGGAGACGGTCTATCCCACAGCCGTTAGTACGTCGTACTTGGGATAGTATGCGGGTGCTCGTTAGGTTACGAGTACACTGGACAGGACTCGTAGGGAACTGTTGGTTGGTAATATACCTATCGTCAGTTATCAGTTCCCAGGTGACATGAGTACAGCTTAGTCCGCTGACTTGACACTGTCACTTCGCCTCGAGTGTGTTCCCACTGCACTTTGATTACTACCCTACCACGGCTTGAAGGAGTCGTGCAAACAGGTAGTTTTTGGGTGCAGTCCCGAAGCACTTGGAGGCAGTGACGGTTAGACAGGATTCGTCTCTCCCGGTATTGGGGGTTGACATCGCGCTGTGTCTAGGAGAACCATTACACGAGTAGTCCCTGGCCAGGGCAAGCGAGATATACTGGTAGGTTTCCAGTGTTATCTCAGGGTGTTCTGGGCTACACTCCGACACGACTTGTACCGCTATTAGGGGACTGACGTTCACCGCCCCCTAGGCCCGCCATGCGATGTATCAGACGAACAGACCGGACTGTACGGAGATTGTCACATACAGGCTCAGTAGGAGTGCAGATGGGGTTCACCTCGTCAGTCTTCTTATCGACATCTACCTGGGGACCGTTACGTACAGCTAGTGCCGCTTGCGGTCTGTGGTTAAACCCACTGCCAGCGTAGTGTCGAGTCTTTAGAGTCCCACACAGAGAGCTATTCGCCTTTAGGCAAAATGAGTAGAGGTCGCATGGTTTTGCGACAGGGTTCGTTCGCATCCGCGCACTTGTGCACGTTTGCTGTCCGGACAGTTTATACTAGCGGGCTTTGGTTTAAGCCGGATCCTAGTATATGATTAGAGATTGGTTTTTCTCATTGTGTTCGTGTTCCTCGGATCACGAATGCGGGTGCGTATGCACAGTTGCTTGAGATTGAGGGAGAGGACCTTGATTAGGGTTAATGGCTATTGTCATTTTATTAACCCTAATATTTATGTGTGTGTTATTGTTAATTAGTAATTAGTTTAATAATTATCCATGGTTGTAGTTGTTGACCATTTGACTTCTTTGACTTGTTGACCTAGGTTGACACTTTGACCATCATAATTTCTTTTGGAAGATGCTTTTTGATCTTTGCAATTTGAAATGATAATGGTCATGTCATGATTTACCATGATAATTATCTAGCTAATTATTCAATTAAATTAATTCACACATATTAGTGAGAAGGGCTCTATTATTTTCTCATTCTCTCATATCATTTCTCTCTCTTGCTCATCATCTCCCTCAAGCTCTCTCCCTCTCATGTGTTGAGAAACAAAAAGCTTGAGAAAAACCTTCACTTGATCCTCTCTACTCTCTTCTAGGGTTCAAGTCTTAGCATTTCTTGCACTCTAGTTACTCCTAGTTTGGAGTTGAAGCTAAAGGTGGTGGCTTTCAAGTGGATCTTTCTTTGACGGAAGAAGACAAGCAAGGTGAGGCCTTTCTACCATTCCGACGAGCAAGGAGAGAAGGAGTTCGAGCTCAAGGTATAACCTTTCTACAACTTAGTTAGTTGTTAGTTTACTTTAGCTAGTTTTCGTTTAGCAAAGATCCTCACAAGCAAAGTCCATGTTGCCTAAGTCATTAAAAATCCATTTTTTATTATGTTTTCCGCCTCCCCGTAAGCACCGGGGTGGGCAACACGGACTTACAGTGGTATCAGAGCCTAACTAAACCTAAACTAGCTAAGTAGTTAAGTGTAACGAAGTTTTGAAACCGAAAAACCCTAAAACCAAACTTTTTCAAAATCCAAGTTTCTGTTAAAATTTTTTCTGGTCAAAATGAAAAACTTTATACTTGTAAAATTATCTCAGGGTTTTGTGTGAAACACCACCAAAGACGAACCAGAGAGGAGTCTAGAGGACCGCGCTTCCGCGGCATAAGGAAGCTCTTGCCGCGGAAGCGCGGCCGTCTTGTCCCCTCTCTGTATCGTTTTTGGTGCAGTATGTTTCTATGTTGGTTTTGGGATTTTTAGGATATGTTATATGTGCCCAGATTTTCCAGAACTAAAATTTACTTTTGGGGGCCTATAAATCCGTATTTTTCGGAACTTCACTACACTTTAACTATATCGGTTATATCTGTGATGCTTGTATGTATTGAACGTCGGCTAATCGCTATAAGTCGATTAGTCGGGGTTATACATCTCTGTGATCTGTGATTGTTATTGGTTTGTGGATATGAATGGATTGGATTGTCGCGGGTGAATAGCCGGGTTGGATGTGAGATGAGCGTTATTTTTCTTTCATTCATTTGTAACATGTAAATTGATGTAATAATATTATTTGTATGGCCGCACAACCGGGTCGGGGTTGTAGCCGTCATTGTATAATTCTTTTTACTGTTTTTGCTCCTAGGATAGACCCATGGAGGGGGTGCACAAACTACCGGGTATCTCGAAGTGCCGAGTGGCCTACTCACGGTGGTGAGGGAGGTTGCTTCGCTTCGGGTGCTTGGCGGGTAGTTTGCCGCACCCGTAGGGGTCTTGGGTGGGGTATTGGCTATTCACCGCGACCGTGTAATCCGCTTTGCGTTGCAGGCTCGAACGCATTGCGGATTCCTAGTATATCCAATGTATTCATCTGTGATCTGTAATGTCTATCATTGCTATATATTTATATATAATAACTATTTAGGCGTTGCTTATGTTTTACAGCCGCGCTAGCCCAGCCCCCGCTCTGTCGTTAGTTAAGTAACCTAACGGGTGATGACGGGGCCCCGTGGCGAATGCGAATGGCATAAGCGTACGTCATATTTTGGTTGTTTTCTGCAATGGTAGGATTAAATGATGGGACGCATTAAAAGAACTAATGCAAGAAATAAACCAAGTAAAAGTCGACTGGAACACTTTGAAAACCACTCGGTTCTTTTCAAAACTAAAACTTTTAAACGCGGAGCTTGAACCACTCCTTTTAAAAGCTATCTCGTTCCATCGATTATATCAAGTTCACTACGTTCACGGTTTCGCCAAAACCATCCGTAGCCCTCCATCATTTCGGTTAAATATTCGGTAGTATTCAAGCTATGTATTTTGACCTCACGCCAAGGCATAGTGATTGGTAGCTACCGGATATTTATCCGTTGCATAGATAGAATGCGTTGATTTGAGACAGTCGTACTGCCGTTTTGGCCTACGTCAAGGGTAGGTACGGGTGGGTTCAAATTAACCAGGATAATGATGGGAAGAACTTGACATATGACTTATGACATTTTGACCTCACGCCAAGGTCATAAGAGCATGGGGCAAAAATCCACATCGGGAGTTTCATAAGTACTGAAACTTGCTAGCGTTGCATACCATTTGGAGTGTGATAATTCTGGTAGGATTCCTTCGGTTTTATCACGCGAGGATATTTGGATCCCGATCCTACTGTGAGTATATGCTACTCCTCGGGAAAACTCTCACTTAACGATCAATGCTATAAACCTAGTAGGTGCCTAGAAAGGTGTTAGCGGGGCTACGCCCACAGGGAAAAGAGGTTACTTAATTAAGGAACTTCGCGAAAGCGTTGGAAAACCTCCCTCGAAGTACCGACACTGGCCTGGCTGAACGGTTAAGCAAGTATTGTACGGTGAGAATGATCCCGGCTAATCCTTTTCTTTACGGTTTGAGAAGGGATTCGAGAGACAGTGGGAGCCATCCAGTTTAGACAAACTAAAAACCACTCTAAACTTGCAAGAGCATCATGCTAAAGTGTTTCTTTTCTCTCTCCTAATTGCAGCGACCATTCAAGATGACCGGACTTAAGTTACTATTAGATAAAAACATATTGACAGGGCCAAACTACAAAGATTGGCTCAGGAATGTCAAGATGGCTATCACTTATGACAAGCTGGGGTATATACTTACCACCAAAGCTCCCCCCGTCCCAGGTCCCACCTCCAGCGTCGCGGATGTAGAAATCCGTAAGACATGGGAGATAGATTGCGCGAGGGCCAAATGCCTCGTACTAGCCTCGATGGACAACGAACATCAGAGGAGGCACGAGAATATGGACCTAGAGTCCATATTTCTCCATACAAAAGAACTGTATGGAGAGCAGTCTCGTATCGCAAGATACGAAGTGTCGAAGAAGCTCTTTTCGGCAAGGTTGGCCGTCGGATCATCGGTAGCGGACCACGTGCTTAAGATGATCGGCTACATAGAGGAGCTCGCGGACCTTGGGACCACGTTGGAGAATGAACTCTATACCGATTTGATTCTCCAGTCCCTTCCTTCCACTTACGCCCAGTTCATTCTTAACTTCAACATGCAAGGAAAGGAGGTTGAACTTGCCGAGCTTCTGAACATGTTGAGGACTGCTGAGGGCACCCTACAGAAGGGTAGGGAGACATCCACTTTGTTTGTAGGAGGATCTTCCTCTTCTAGGTCCAGGGCGAAAGCCAAGGGCAAGAAGAAGAAAGCCCCCGCCAAACCAAGAGGCGGTGTCGGTAAAGTGGATACGAAGGGAAAGGGTAAAGCAACAAAAGTAGCAGGGAAGATGGTGGGGAAGGAAGAATGCTTCTATTGTCACAAAAGTGGTCACTGGAAACAAGATTGCAAGGCTTGGAAAGCCAGAACACAGGATTTGAAGCGAGTTGCAGCTTCAGCTTCAGGTGTGTATGTTATTGAAAACTGTCTATCAATAAACTCTACTTCCTGGGTATTGGATACCGGATCAGGGTCTCATATCTGTAATTCTTTGCAGGCGTTGAGAAAGCGTAGAGTTTTGAAGGCAGGTGACATGACCCTCAGAGTTGCGAACGGTGCTAGCATGGATGCAGAGGCCGTGGGGGACTATCACCTGGGATTATCTGATGGACACTTTTTGGTTTTGCGTAGTTGTTATTATGTACCAAATGCAACCTGTAATATCATTTCTGTATCTTTATTATCTAAAGAAGGTTATGAATTTGCATTTGTAAGCAATGTAGTGAACATTCACCTTAATCAAGTTTTGATTGGGTCAGGTACATTGAACAACGGTATATACGTTTTAAACCAACCACAGGTTTTCAATATCCAGAATACACACAAAAGAAAGTCTCCAGAAATTAATAAAACTTTCTTATGGCATTGTAGACTGGGTCACATCAATGAGAGAAGATTGACTAAGTTACATACTGAAGGATATTTAGATCTGTTCGAATATCAATCGTATGCAACTTGTCAATCCTGTCTCAAAGGAAAGATGACAAAGGCTCCGTTTTCTGGACACGGAGAAAGAGCGAGCGAGCTCTTGGGACTCGTACACAGCGACGTGTGCGGTCCAATGTCTACACATGCGCGAAGCGGTTTTTCTTACTTCATAACTTTTACGGATGATTTCTCAAGATTCGGACATGTCTTCTTAATGAAGCATAAATCCGAAGCTTTTGATAAGTTCCAGGAATATAAGAATGAAGTAGAAAAACAAACAGGCAAAAGTATCAAGATCCTAAGATCGGATCGAGGAGGAGAATACTTAAGTGCCGAATTCCTGAATTACTTAAAAGAGAATGGAATTCTCTCTCAGCTTACTCCTCCATACACTCCGCAACACAACGGTGTATCGGAGAGACGGAACCGAACCCTATTGGATATGGTACGGTCCATGATGAGTAACGCTGAGTTACCGCGATCATTCTGGGGATATGCGCTAGAAACAGCTGCATATCTTTTGAACCGTGTTCCCACTAAGACTGTGCCTACCACACCATATGAGTTATGGAGTGGGAAGAAACCCTATCTTCAATACTTGAAGATTTGGGGATGTCCAGCTTATGTCAAAAAGCAGCATGTGGACAAGCTCGAGGCACGCTCAGTACTGTGCAAGTTTGTGGGATACCCAAAGAACTCCAGGGGGTATCTTTTCTATTACGCAGAGGAACAAAAAGTCCTTGTTTCTCGCAATGCCCACTTTCTGGAACATCAGTTTTTAGAAAAAGAAATAAGTGGGAGCGCAATAGAACTGGAAGAAATTCCAGAACCACAAACTATTACTGAAAGTATAGTTGAACCAGAAGGTTCAAAAGAACAGGACATTCCTACGCCACTCCGCAGGAGTAGTAGGCAGTCTCATCCGCCCGAGAGGTACTACGGTTTTCTCATTGACGGGGATAGAGAGGACTGCATCATAGATTGTGATGAGCCTACTAGCTTCCAGCAAGCCATTCAGAGCGTCGACTCGGTAAAATGGCTGGATGCAATGCTGACCGAGATGGAGTCCATGTACACCAACAAAGTATGGACGTTGGACATTGCTCCAGACGGGGTAAAACCCGTAGGATGCAAGTGGATCTTCAAAAGGAAGATTGGTGTAGATGGACAGGTTGAGACCTATAAAGCTAGACTGGTAGCAAAGGGTTTTCGTCAGCGACCTGGTTTGGACTATGACGAAACCTTTTCTCCAGTAGCTATGCTGAAATCCATTCGGATCCTTCTTGCCATCGCTGCTTTCCACGATTATGAGATTTGGCAGATGGACGTAAAGACAGCTTTTCTAAATGGTCATTTAGAGGAGTGTGTCTATATGGACCAGCCAGAGGGTTTCATTCAGGGTGGGAGCAGCGGAAAGGTGTGCAAGTTGCTCAAGTCCATTTATGGACTCAAGCAGGCATCGCGGAGTTGGAACATCTGTTTTGATGAGACGGTCAAAGAATTTGGCTTTATCAAAAATCCAGATGAACCATGCATCTATTGTAGATTTGTAGCGAGAACTGTAGTATTCCTCGTTTTATACGTGGATGACATTCTCTTAATAGGAAATGACATTCCTATGCTACAATCTGTCAAGGGGTTCTTGTCACACAGGTTCTCCATGAAAGACCTGGGTGATGCCTCCTACATTCTGGGTATCCGGATCTACCGTGACAGATCCAAGAGGATATTAGGACTCTCACAGTCCAGGTACATCGACACCATACTGAAGAGATTCAGTATGGAAGATTCCAAACGCGGTAATCTACCGGCTTGTCACGGGATCACCCTCTCCAAAGAGATGTCTCCCAAGACTGATTTGGAGAGGGATCGCATGTCTATTATACCCTACGCTTCTGCGGTAGGCTCTATAATGTATGCGATGTTGTGTACCAGACCGGATGTGGCTTATGCACTGAGCGTGGTAAGCAGGTATCAGTCAAACCCTGGGGAGAAACATTGGATAGCAGTAAAGAACATTCTCAAGTACCTGAGAAGGACTAAGGAGATGTTCTTGGTGTATGGCGAAAAGACCTGCAGATTGAGGCCTTTGCTGACTCCAGCTTCCAGAGTGACAAGGATGATTCCAAGTCCATGTCGGGTTTTGTCTTTACCCTCAATGGAGGGACGGTGTGTTGGAAGAGCTCCAAACAGGAAACCGTTGCTGACTCGACTATGGAAGCGGAATACATCGCTGCATCTGATGCCGCAAAAGAAGCTGTCTGGATGAGGAAGTTCTTGAAAGAACTTCAGGTGGTTCCGTCCATTGTTGACCCAATACCTCTGTATTGCGACAACAACGGGGCTATAGCTTTAGCGAAGGAACCCAGGTCCCATCAGAAATCCAGACACATCTTAAGGCGGTATCACCTGATCAGGGAGATCGTGGATCGCCAGGAGATCAAGGTCCGGAGAGTTGCATCAGAGGATAACACTGCAGATCCACTCACAAAGGCCCTACCCCAGACTCAGTTCGAGCGGCTGATCGAGATGATAGGTCTTCGATACGCCAGTACATGGCCTTAGTGCAAGTGGGAGTTTGTTAGTGTATATGCCCTAGAGGCCATTACTGTATCATACTAGTTTGTATATTACTTAATGGAAGCTTGGGATATTCACAGTTGTATATACAATCTTGCTCGAAATGGTAGTATGCTACTTGGTTTGTCTCTGCTTTAATATGTGCATGTGTTTCTTTTAGCATATTGCTGGTATACATATTAGTAGAGCCCTTAGGATCTTTGCTTGATTACCAGCGTTGTGATGGCGCTCGCACTCGTGGGAGCTGGGTAATCTATAAGCACATCCTTATACAGGTCCCTGGTCGTTGGACTATCGAGACAGGGCATCGATACTCCGGAGTAGACTAGCGTATGCGCTTCTCATCCCAGTGTGGGAGACGGTCTATCCCACAGCCGTTAGTACGTCGTACTTGGGATAGTATGCGGGTGCTCGTTAGGTTACGAGTACACTGGACAGGACTCGTAGGGAACTGTTGGTTGGTAATATACCTATCGTCAGTTATCAGTTCCCAGGTGACATGAGTACAGCTTAGTCCGCTGACTTGACACTGTCACTTCGCCTCGAGTGTGTTCCCACTGCATTTTGATTACTACCCTACCACGGCTTGAAGGAGTCGTGCAAACAGGTAGTTTTTGGGTGCAGTCCCGAAGCACTTGGAGGCAGTGACGGTTAGACAGGATTCGTCTCTCCCGGTATTGGGGGTTGACATCGCGCTGTGTCTAGGAGAACCATTACACGAGTAGTCCCTGGCCAGGGCAAGCGAGATATACTGGTAGGTTTCCAGTGTTATCTCAGGGTGTTCTGGGCTACACTCCGACACGACTTGTACCGCTATTAGGGGACTGACGTTCACCGCCCCCCTAGGCCCGCCATGCGATGTATCAGACGAACAGACCGGACTGTACGGAGATTGTCACATACAGGCTCAGTAGGAGTGCAGATGGGGTTCACCTCGTCAGTCTTCTTATCGACATCTACCTGGGGACCGTTACGTACAGCTAGTGCCGCTTGCGGTCTGTGGTTAAACCCACTGCCAGCGTAGTGTCGAGTCTTTAGAGTCCCACACAGAGAGCTATTCGCCTTTAGGCAAAATGAGTAGAGGTCGCATGGTTTTGCGACAGGGTTCGTTCGCATCCGCGCACTTGTGCACGTTTGCTGTCCGGACAGTTTATACTAGCGGGCTTTGGTTTAAGCCAGATCCTAGTATATGATTAGAGATTGGTTTTTCTCATTGTGTTCGTGTTCCTCGGATCACGAATGCGGGTGCGTATGCACAGTTGCTTGAGATTGAGGGAGAGGACCTTGATTAGGGTTAATGGCTATTGTCATTTTATTAACCCTAATATTTATGTGTGTGTTATTGTTAATTAGTAATTAGTTTAATAATTATCCATGGTTGTAGTTGTTGACCATTTGACTTCTTTGACTTGTTGACCTAGGTTGACACTTTGACCATCATAATTTCTTTTGGAAGATGCTTTTTGATCTTTGCAATTTGAAATGATAATGGTCATGTCATGATTTACCATGATAATTATCTAGCTAATTATTCAATTAAATTAATTCACACATATTAGTGAGAAGGGCTCTATTATTTTCTCATTCTCTCATATCATTTCTCTCTCTTGCTCATCCTCTCCCTCAAGCTCTCTCCCTCTCATGTGTTGAGAAACAAAAAGCTTGAGAAAAACCTTCACTTGATCCTCTCTACTCTCTTCTAGGGTTCAAGTCTTAGCATTTCTTGCACTCTAGTTACTCCTAGTTTGGAGTTGAAGCTAAAGGTGGTGGCTTTCAAGTGGATCTTTCTTTGACGGAAGAAGACAAGCAAGGTGAGGCCTTTCTACCATTCCGACGAGCAAGGAGAGAAGGAGTTCGAGCTCAAGGTATAACCTTTCTACAACTTAGTTAGTTGTTAGTTTACTTTAGCTAGTTTTCGTTTAGCAAAGATCCTCACAAGCAAAGTCCATGTTGCCTAAGTCATTAAAAATCCGTTTATTATTATGTTTTCCGCCTCCCCGTAAGCACCGGGGTGGGCAACACGGACTTACAGAGGATACAGAGAAATAGTTCTTTGTAATGAACACACCCGAAGATGATGCATCAGCATGCACTCTCTTCGTTTGGGCGGCACGGGAATTCTGGTATTCCCCAAATTCCTGCTCTGTCTTATAACAATTATAAGTTGGAGCGGGACCAACGTTCCCCAGCTCAGTATAACAAGCGGATTCGGTCAATATTCCGTATTATTATCTTGATTAAGGCGTGATATGGTCGCTACTTGGAGAGAGAGAGAAGAAAACACTCAGCGTGCGCTCTGTCAAGAATAGATTGGTTATTATTTTATCTAATCAGGATGGCTCCCACTGCTTTTTATCAAATCTTCCTTCAAACCCTAAAAGGAAAGACTAGCCGGGATTAATTACACACTACAAGTTCGCCAATCTTTCAGCCAGGCCAGTGTCGGTACTTTGAGGGAGGTCCCCCGTGCTTTCGCACGAACCTAATTACTGTAAACCTCGTTTTCCCAGAGGCGTAACCTCGTTGACACCTTTCTAGACACCTACTTGATCGGCTAATTGTAATGTGTAAAACTCTCCCAGGAGTAACACTTACTCGCAGCGGGTATCGGGATCCAACTATCTCATAGAAGGTATGCAATCTCATTACAAATTTCAACACTTGAAATTCCCGATAATATTTTGCCCCTAACCTCCTATGACCTTGACAAAGGCCAACAAACCATAGGATGCTAGTCAAGTTCAACCCGTCATTTCCTGATTGAATTAAACCCACCCGCACGGCCCTTGACAAAGGCCAACAAGGTCGCACGACTACGCTAACTCAATCTGCATCATATGCATAAGCATATAAGCACCAGTTAGCTACCGCACACTGCGCCTTGACAAAGGCCAACAAACGCAGCACGTATACTAACTACTACTTATCTGAAATGACGGAGGGCTACGACAGGTTTTTCTGAAAACCTATTGCGTAATGAACTTGATATCGTTGTAGGATCGAATGAATTTTGAAATGGAGTGTTTTTGAGGCTTTTCTAGTTTTGCTAAAGGAGTCACTCCCGGTGAAGGGATCGTCGGTCCTTTCCTCGTGGAATGAGGTGCGGGATATATCATATATATCACTGTGCAAATCAAAAACTCTTAAAAGCAATCAAAAGACAAACCGAGTGTGTAGCATCTGCCAGTTATTGCTAAAGGAGTCACTCCCGGTGAAGGGATCTCGGTCCTTTCCTCATCGAATAAGGTGCAGGATATATCACATATACCTCTGTGCAAAGCAAGAACTGTAGCTACCTGTTTTATTTTGAAATTCGATTCTACAACATCTTAGGTTTCTTTTATTTCATTAATCACATTAATGAAGTCCCATCATTTAATTACCTAAACATCACAGATAAATACGACGTACACTTATGCCATCCGCATTCGCCTCGATGTCCCCTCGTGCACCGTTAGGTTAGGTAACTAACGGCAGAGCGGGGCAGGGCTAGCGCGGGTGTAAAACATAAGTAACGTCTATATAATATATCATATATACTATATACTGTATCTATCACAGAACATCACATGATCACATCACAGATATCGCAGCAGAAGAAACATATGAAATATTGGATATACTAGGACGTCCGTGTTTTCAATACGAGCTAGTATAAAACACTGATTCCACAGTCGTGATGAATAGCCAAACCCACACCCCTAGACCCCTACGAGAGCGGCAAGCAACCCTGCCAATTCCAGAGTTAGGAGACCCGGACTCGACTCCTCGAGTTGGTCTCCCACTAGACTCCAGAACCCGGTTACTTGTGCCCTCCTCCTTGGGTCTATCCTAGTGCGGAAAAGTAAATAATATACAACAGGTGACAACTTCCGCTACCTGGAAGTGCCCCAATAAAAGAATATTACATACAAGTTTTTACATGAATGAAAATGAAAAACACTCATCTCACATAAAAACCCCCGGCTATTCAAACACGACGATCCAATATAACATATCCAGCAACACATAACATCACATGTCATCAACGTAAGTAAATATGTCCATCCCAATTGTCGTTGACATATAGCAACGAAACCGGCGATATCACATATTACATTTACGGTCACAGAAAAGAAAGTGTAAAACTACAATAGTTGGAATCCGCAACCACCTCAGACATCGCATGCCTGACCAAATGAATTACT
Organism: Agapanthus africanus; assembly: GCA_030015575.1. Taxonomy (NCBI): domain Eukaryota; kingdom Viridiplantae; phylum Streptophyta; class Magnoliopsida; order Asparagales; family Amaryllidaceae; genus Agapanthus; species Agapanthus africanus. The sequence goes on from CM057337.1 coordinate 91,369,211, forward strand.
TAGACATCACATGCCCAACAATTATAAACCCCGCATTTTAGTCTCTTTATCGAAAACACTTTTCAATATCAAGTCGGGCAATTCAACAAGATTCCCGACATTTTGATCGAATGCTCGTCGCAAACTTCAGTAGACGGCTGCACCCCCGATACCGTCGACGAAGTGTACCAAGGCGGAACACCGCTACCGCGAGCACCCGGACGGATGCTTTCGGCGACGGTGTTCTCCTACAGTCACTTGGTCGGGGCTATGGAGTGAGGCTGTCTATTAAGTTTACCCGGCGAGTATCCGCGTACGCTACGTGATTGCGACGGACTTTTGATCACATCAAAATTCCGTGGCAACCGATCATGTGAGACTAAAGTGCTATGTTTATAACATTCATTCAGTTATCTCATAACTTATTGTGAATTCCAATTATTGTATCCCATTCCGGATAAATAGAAAATGTCAAACTTTCCGATCGAACAATCGAACACCCAATTTTTCCCGATACAGCTCAACACATGAAATAAGTCTAACAACATTCAGTTCGTGCCTCAGTACCAACGGTCCAGCCGTAGAAGGGTCAAGCCAACGCCTCACATGTGGCACGCCGTACTGCCCCAAACCCGAAGGTTCAAAGGGCAGTTCAAGACGGTCACATAATCGAGTTAAGGTTTGTTGTCTTCTAGAGGGTCCATCGAGTTACTTGCACTACTTAGAACGTCGTTAAACTACAGAAAAATCCAACACTTGGAAATTTCCCGACAGGGGAAAAATTGGGTATTTATATCCGGTCGAACTTTTTAACATATTCTAAAATTTATCCGGAAAGCCACACAGACAAAATTTGATAATCCGATCGAACATTCGAATCCCCAAAAAAACCCAGGAAAACTCTTCTGTATAATAAATATTAAAATATCCCAGTAAAATCAGCACAGAAATCTGAGAATTACTGTGAAAAACAAAATGCACAAAACGACAAAACCGCCGCTGAACCGCCGCGCCATGCGTAGCACGTGCCGCGGTTCCGCGGTGGAAAAGTTGACTTAGGCCCACGAAATTTACAGTAATTCTTAGAAAACCCTGCTTGATTTTCTGCATATTTTTAATTTGGAAAAATCCCAGTTTTTAAAAAATGGACAGAGAGCATTTTTAGGGTTGGGGTTTCGGTTCGTCCGGCTTTCAAACTCCGTCTGGACTTCGCCTAAGGCTCTAGCTAGGCTCTGATACCACTGTAGGGTTCCTATTTCTTTCTACATATGTTCCTGTTGAAACACAAGTCCGAACCTTTTGAGATATTCACGGAATATAAGTTAGAAGTAGAGAACCAAAATACGGGTATAAGTATTATGTCCTTTGATGCGATCAGGGAGGAGAATACTTGAGCACGGAATTCCTGGACTATTCTAAAGGAGAATGAGGTTCTTTCTCAGCATTACTCCTCCGTATACACCATAGCACGATAGTATATCGGGGCGGAGCAATAGCACCCTATGTGATAAGGTGTGCTCTATGATGAGTACTACTGAGTTACCTATTTCCTTTTGGGAGTTATGCACTTGAGAAGCTGCATACCTATTGAATAGGGTTCAAATCAAATCAGTTGCCTACCACTTCATATTTGATATGATAAGGGAAGAGCCCATCTCTTATGTCAGTTAAGATTTGGGGTTGTCCGGGCTATGTCTAAAAGCATAATCCGGACAAGCTCGAGGCAAGGTCTGTAATGTAGAACTGGAAAGGTTCCAGCTATACAAACTACAGCAGATGATTTGATAGAACCAAAGGATTCAATAGTTACCAACGAACCTCAGCCTCTCCGCCGATCTAGTAGGGTTCCTCACCCACCTGAGAGATACTTCGGTTTCTCTATGACTGTGGGAGCGAGGATTGCATCATGAGATGATGACCCAACTAGTTTCGAGCAGGCCATCGAGAGTAGGGACTCTGTAAGAATGGCTGGATGCTTAGTGATCTGAGATGGAATCCTTATACACCAACAAAGTATGGACTTTGGCTGCTTTATCTGAAGGGTTAAATCCCCATCAGGAGCAAGTAAATCTTGAGAAGATTACTTGGTGTACATGGAAAAGTTGAGACTTTCAAAGCTAGACTTGTTAAAGGTTTGCATCATTGACCAGGTATGGATTATAGTGAAACCTTTCCTATGGGGCTATGCTTAAGTCCATCCAGATCCTACTTGCCACGGCTACATACCATGACTACGATATCTGGTAGTTGGGTGTCATGACAGCTTTTCTAAAATGATGTTTTAGAAGAGAGCGTCTATAAGTACACAGCCAGAGGGCTTCGTAAACAAGTGGGAGTAGCGGAAACGTATGCAAGATGCTTTATAGGATAAAGCAGGAATCGCGGAGTTGGAACTTCTGTTTTGATGTGGTAGTCAAAGAGTTTGACTTCATCAAAATGGTAGATGAACCTTGTATATACAAAAAGGTAGTAGGGAGTATGGTGTTGATCCACGTAGAGGACGTGGATGACATACTCTTGATAGGGAAGGAGTTTCCTATGCTACGCTCGGTCAATCTCCGCTTATCACAAGAATTCTCCATATAGGATCAAGATGATAGCTCCTAAATCCTGGATTTTGGATCTATGAGTTAGATCTAATTGGATCTTAGGACTCTCACTAGTTATAGTGAGATGGTATCAATCGATCCTGGGGAGAATCACTGGAAAAGTTCCAGGATGATAAGGACGACTGAATGTCAGTCGCAGGCTTTGTCTTTACCCTCAGTGGAGGGACGGTATGTTGGAAGAGTTCCAAGCTAGATACCGTGACATACTAGACGATTAAAGGCAAGATACATCGTTACCAAGGATACTACGATTGAGGCAGTCTGGATATACCTTAGTTCATAAGATGAACTTCGTTCCTACCATTGTGTGACAATGGAGTCGTGGCTTTAGCCAAGGAACTACCGTCCCATCAGAGATCCAGATATAATTCTTAGGCAGTATCACCTGATCATGGAGATGGTTGATCTCCAGGGAGATCGAGGTTAGGAGAGTAGACTCAGAGGTCAACACGGCGGATCCACTCACAAAGGCCTTTTCCCAGAGAGAGACTTTTATGGGATGGTTGAGTATGAGATACTGCAACCACTGCTACAGATGGCCCTAGTGCAAGTGGGAGATTGTTAGTTATATGTATGCCCTAGAGGCCATTACTGTACATAGGATGTATATTGTAGTGGATGCTGGGACATATATAAGGAGGACTTTCTTGCTCGACATGATAGTATGCTATTTGGTTGCTCTTTACCTTAACGTGTACACTGATTGTCTCTCTGTTACATGTTGGTGAAGCCCTTAAGATGTGTACTTGACTACCTGGACTATGAAGCGGATCATACTAGTGGGGACATGGTAGTCCATATGTACATCCTTCAAGGTCCCTAGTCGTGGATGTATCGAGACGGGGCATCGATATACCAGAGTAGACTAGCGTATACCTTCTCGACCCATACAGATGGGCGATGGATGATCCCATATCCATTGGTGTTTGACATCAGAGATGATATACGGAAGCTCAGTGAAGACTGGGTACACTGGACGAACTCGCCGAGAACTCCCAGATGGTCTTATACCATACGTCAGATGGCAGTTCTTTGGTGACACTGGTACAGGTTAGTCTGTAGACCCGAGATCGTCATAGAGTCTTGTGTGATTCCCACTGTGCTTTGATTTCCACCTTACCACGTCCAAGAGGGCGTGCAAAACGGTGGTTTTTGGGTACAGTCCTGAATCACATGGAGGCAATGAGCGATAGGAGGGGATTCGTCTCTCCCGGTATAGGGAGTTGATGTTGCGCTGTGCTCGATTGGCTATAACCGGAAATCCCTGGCCAGGGTTGCTGAGATTTACTGGTAAGTTTTACTAGTAGTTTCTCGAACTGTTATAGACCACATATCGAGCTATTGGGGTCTGACGTTTACCACCCCTAGGCGAGATATGCGACATATCAGACGACGAGATCGGACTGTATGGTAAGTGTTACTGGTTGGATTCACAGGAGTGTGAGCGGGCTTGCTCGTTGATCTTCTGATCGCTCAATACCCGGGTGGCCGTTACGTTTAGCAGACCGCTTGCGGCTTGTGGGTGTTTGATATGATCATCACCTGCTGCCGGCGTATTGACGAGTCTTTAGAGTCCTACACAGGGGTTTCCTGGCTCAAGCGAAACGAAATAGGAGCGTATATGAGATATGTGCGGGACCGAGAATAATACCAGTATGTGATACTGAATTCTATTCTCGCGATTCGTATCATCGGACGGTTATATAAGATATGGCCGGGTTACTAAATCAAATGTTGATTCGATATATTGATACACTTGATATTAGTCGGTTATATGCAATATGACCTGATCATTAAATCAAGTGTTGATTTAATGATTTAATGTATAATTATATATTTGATATATTACTTTACATTAACTAGTATTTGTTCACTTAAGATTGATTTTCTCACTTGATGTGCACAAGTAGTATATGTGATATATTTTTGTGCACTTGATTGTATCATGTTTGATGATACATGCAAACTTGGGTGTATGCTTGCTTTAAACCATCTTTAGGTTAATGGTTAGGTTTCAATTTGTTTTATTTATTTTCTTTATTCATTTTGGCAAAAATAAAATGGAGGCTTGCTTTGGTTTTTACTTGAAGCTTCATGAAGCTTTGAAAAGTCTAGCCATTTTGACTTTTGCCTTAACCTAACCATTAAACCTAAACCCTAGTTTATTCTCTACATGTGTTACTTCACCCATGGTTGCATCATGATAATCATTCACTTGATTTATTTTTAAAAAGAGAATTCTTTTTCCTTCTTCTTCATCATCTTCTTCAAAGTGAAGAAGAATGCTTTCTTGAAAATTTCTAAGTGATGAAATCAAGTGAGAAATCCAAATCCAAAGTGAACCCACTTCCTATTTCTTCATCCTCTACAACTTGCCATGTAGTAGAGTGTGTTATCTTCACAAGTTTCATGACCAAGTGAAGATGGAGCTTGAGTTAGAGTTGTAGGGTTCCTAGGCACCCTAATGAGGTCTCACAAGGCATCAACCATGCCAATTTCAAAAATTCTAGGTGCCGAGAAACCCGACTACGGATCGTTTGCTAGAAATCTAGGCGAAAAGTAAACTAGTTAACACTTAATTAAGGGAATACGGAAATACAACCTTTGTAGATCCGGTGCACCACCTCCATAGCTCCGCAATGAAGTCTCCTCGCTGTCCATAACAAGTCCCGGGCTCTAGCGTCGGCTTCATCGGAGAATGGACGGGCTAGGTCATCGATGTCCATGCCGAAGATGATCTACGTCGAGGCATCGCTAAATCAAGCTCCGACTTCACCAAGTCAAAAAAACTTGTGAAGAAAACACACTCTACTACTTGGCAAGAGGTAGAGGATGAAGAAATAGGAGGTGGGTTCTCTTTAGAATTGGATTTCTCACTCTCAAGCTCAAGTTGCCATTGATGGCCTCAAGGTTTCAAACTTGAAGATGAAGAAGAAGATGAGCTAGAATTATGATAAGTTATTTTAAAATCAAAAGTAAATCAATACTTATCATAATAATAACCATGGTCAAGTGTAGAGAGTTAATCATGGTTGAATGGAATGGTTAGGGTTAAGCATGAGACAAAATGGTCACTTGGTCAAAGTCTTCATGAAGCTTCAACAAGCTTCCAAAGAAAGCCACCATTTTGCATTATGCTTATCATTTTCCAATATGAATAAACAAATAAATAAATAGATATGAAAATGAAAACCCTAACCATTACATAACCATGGTTTAAACTTTACACAAAACACAAGTTAGCATGCATCATCAAACATGATACATACAAGTGCACAAAAAATATATCACATATACAATGTGCACAAACCAAGTGAGAAAATCCATTTAAAGTGAACCATTACTAGTTAATGCAAAGTGATATATCAAATATATAATTATACATTAAATCATTAAATCAACACTTGATTCAATGATCCGGTCATGTCGCACACAGCCGACTAGTATACAATGTATCGGTTTATCGAATCAACGCTTGAATCGATAACTAGGTTATATCGCATACAACCATTCGATACATTCATCGCGAGAATGGAATACGGTATCACATACACGCATTATTCTCGGTCCCGCACATATCTCATATGCGCTCCTATTTCGTTTCGCTTGAGCCAGGAAACCTCTGTGTAGGACTCTAAAGACTCGTCAATACGCCGGCAGCAGATGATGATCATATCAAACACCCACAAGCCGCAAGCGGTCTGCTAAACGTAACGGCCACCCGGGTATTGAGCGATCTGAAGATCGACGAGCAAGCCCGCTCACACTCCAGTGAATCCAACCAGTAACACTACCGTACAGTCCGGTCTGATCATCTGATATGTCGCATATCTTGCCTAGGGGTGGTAAACGTCAGACCCCAATAGCTCGATAAGTCGTGTCGATATGAGGTCTATAACAATTCGAGAAACTACTGGTAACACTTTCCAGTAAATCTCAGCAACCCTGGCCAGGGATTTCCTGTTATAGCCAATCGAACACTGCGCAACATCAACTCCCTATACCGGGAGAGACGAATCCCCTCCTATCGCTCATTGCCTCCATGTGACTCGGGACTGTACCCAAAAACCACCGTTTTGCATGCCCTCTTGGACGTGGTAAGATGGAAATCAAAGCACAGTGGGAACCACACAAGACTCTATGACGATCTCGGGTCAACAGACTACTCTGTACCAGTGTCACCAGAGAACTGCCATCTGACGTGAGGTATAATACCATCTGGGAGTTCTCGGCGAGTCCGTCCAGTGTACCCAGTCTCTACTGAGCACCCGTATATCGTCTTTGATGTCAAACACCAATGGATATGGGATCATCCATCGCTCATCTGTATGGGTCGAGAAGGTACATGCTAGTCTACTCTGGTATATCGATGCCCCGTCTTGATACACCCACGACTAGGGACTTTGAAGGATGTACTTATGGACTACCATGTCCCCACTAGTATGATCCGCATCATAGTCCAGGTAGTCAAGCACACATCCTAAGGGCTTTACCAACATGTAACAGAGAGACAATCAGTGTACAGGTTAAGGTAAAGAGCAACCAGATATCATACTATCATGTCGAGCAAGAAAGTCCTCCCTATATATGTCCCAGCATCCACTACAATATACATCCAATGTACAGTAATGGCCTCTAGGGCATACATATAACTAACAATCTCCCACTTGCACTAGGGCCATCTGTAGCAGTGGTTGTAGTATCTCATACTCAACCATCCCATAAAAGTCTCTCTCTGGGAACAGGCCCTTGTGAGTGGATCCGCTGTGTTGTCCTCTGAGTCTACTCTCCAAACCTCGATCACCCTGGAGATCAACCATCTCCATGATCAGGTGACACTACCTTAGAATATGTCTGGATCACTGATGGGACGGACGTTCCTTGGCATAAGCCACAACTCTATTGTCTCACAATGGTTGGAACGTAGTTCATCTCATGAACCAATATACACCCAAACATCCTCCTTGGTAGTATCTTAAGTAGCGATGTATCCTGCCTTTATCGTCTAGTATGTCACGGTATCTAGCTTGGAATTCTTCCAACATACCGTCCCTTTACTAAGGGTAAAGACAATGCCTGCGACTGACATTCAGTCGTCATTATCACCCTGGAACCCTTCCAGTGATTCTCCCCAGGGTCTATTGATACCATCTCACTGCAACTAGTGAGTATCCTAACATCCATTTAGATCTATCTCATAGATCCAAAATCCAGGATTTAGTAGGTATCACTTTGATCCTATATGGAGAATCCATGTGATAAACGGAGATCGATCGAGCGTAGCATAGGAAACTCCTTCCCTATCAAGAGTATGTTATCCACGTACTCTACGAGGATCACCACCATACTCCCTACTACCTTTTTGTTTATACAAGGTTCATCTACCATTTTGATGATGTCAAACTCTTTGACTAACACATCAAAACAGACGTTCCAACTCCGCGATGCCTGCGTTATCAGATAAAACATCTTGCACACGTTTCCGCTGCTCCCACTGTTTACGAAGCCCTCTGGCTGTGTACTTACAGACGCACTCTTCTAAAACATCATTTAGAAAAGCAGTCATGACACCCAACCACCAGATATCGTAGTCATGGTATGTAGCCGTTACAAGTAGGATCTGGATGGACTTAAGCATAGCTACTTGAAAAAGGTTTCATCATTATCCACACTTGGTCAATGATGCACACTTTTAACAAGTCTAGCTTTGAAAGTCTCAACTTTTCCATCTACACCAAGTAATCTTCTCAAGATATACTTGCTCCTGATGGGGATTTAACCCTTCAGATATAGCAACCAAAGTCCATACTTTGTTGGTGTATAAGGATTCCATCTCGGATCACTAAGCATCCAGCCATTCTTACAGAGTCCCACTCTTGATGGCCAGCTCGAAACTAGTTGGGTCATCATCTCATGATGCAATCCTCGCTCCCACTGTCATAGAGAAACCGAAGTATCTCTCAGGTGGGTGAGGAACCCTACTAGATCGGCGGAGAGGCTGAGGTTCGTTGGTATCTACTGAATCCCTTGGTTCTATCAAATCATCTGCTGTAGTTCGTATAGCTGGAACTTTTCCAGTTCTACATTACAGACCTTGCCTCGAGCTTGTCCGGATTTTGCTTTCAGACATAGGCCGGACAACCCCAAATCTTAACTAACTTAAGAAATGGGCTCTTCCTTTTCCATATCACATATGAAGTGGTAGGCAACTGATTTGATTGGAACCCTATTCAATAGGTATGCAACTTCGTAAGTGCATAATTCCCAAAAGGAAAAAGGTAACTCAGTATTACTCATCATAGAGCACACCATATCAAATAGGGTGTATCTGCTCCGCCCCGATATACCATCGTGCTATGGTGTATACGGAGGAGTAATGCTGAGAGAGAAACTCATTCTCCTTTAGAATAGTCCTGGAATTCCGTGCTCAAGTATTCTCCTCCTTGATCTCATCAAAGGACATAATACTTATACCCGTATTTTGGTTCTCTACTTCTCGATTATATTCTGTGAATATCTCAAAAGGCTCGGACTCACGTTTCAACAGGAACATATGTCTGAAGCTTGAGAGATTATCAGAGAATGTAATGAAGTACAAAGAACCTGTCCTGGCATGTGTAGACAGGGGACCTTACATACATCAACATGTATCATCCCAAGAGTTTACTAACTCTTTCTCTGTTTCCAATAAACAGAGCTAGTGTCATTATATCTTTGTGACATGACTGGCAAGTTTCACAAGATGTAGATTTAAACCGATTTAAATATGCATCTACATGTAACTTCAGCTAGTCGGGTCACATTGATCTGACCTAGTCTACAATACCTTAAGAAGGATCCGTTCATTTCTGAACTCTTCCTCTTATGTGTGTTCCGTATACTAAGAACTGTAGTTTGATTTAGAACATCAATGCTTTTAGATAACGTGCCTGAACCGATCAACTTTTGATATAGGAAATGTTCAAAATATTATCCAACAATACAAAATTTTATCATTTCTTTACTGATAAAGAGACTGATATGATTTTGTATATCAGGTTCGGTATCTAATAACATTCGTTCAGAATCAATGTATTGGTAATACAGGGTGACAGTGACCAACAGGCTTAGCTGCAACACTTGCCCCGTTTTCTGCCTCATGAAACTTATCACCCGTTCTCAGTTCTCTACCTTTCTACAGCCCTATGTAACAGATTATATATCTGGGATCCTGATCTGGTATCACATACCCAGGACGTAAAGGATACTGAGAAACAGTTCTCTGTAATGAACACACCCGAAGATGATGCATCAACATGCACTCTCTTCGTTTGGGCGGCACGGGAATTCTGGTAATCCCCAATTTCCTGCTCGGTCTTATAACAATTATAAGTTGGAGCGGGACCAACGTTCCCCAGCTCAGTATAACAAGCGGGTTCGGTCAATATTCCGTATTATTATCTTGATTAAGGCGTGATATGGTCGCTACCAGGAGAGAGAGAGAAGAAAACACTCAGCGTGTGCTCTTGCAAGAATAGATTGGTTATTATTTTATCTAATCAGGATGGCTCCCACTGCTTTTTATCAAATCTTCCTTCAAACCCTAAAAGGAAAGACTAGCCGGGATTAATTACACACTACAAGTTCGCCAATCTTTCAGCCAGGCCAGTGTCGGTACTTTGAGGGAGGTCCCCCGTGCTTTCGTACGAACCTAATTAATGTAAACCTCGTTTTCCCAGAGGCGTAACCCCATTGACACCTTTCTAGACACCTACTTGATCGGCTAATTGTAATGTATAAAACTCTCCCAGGAGTAACTCTTACTCGCAGCGGGTATCGGGATCCAACTATCTCATAGAAGGTATGCAATCTCATTGCAAATTTCAACACTTGAAATTCCCGATAATATTTTGCCCCTAGCGTCCTATGACCTTGACGCAGGCCAACAAACCATAGTCCGCTAGTCAAGTTCAACCCGTCATTTCCTGATTGAATTAAACCCACCCGCACGACCCTTGACGCAGGCCAACAAAGTCGCACGACTACCCTAATCCAATCACATCATATGCTTATGCAGATAAGCACCAGTTAGCTACCGCACACTACGCCTTGACGCAAGCCAACAAACGTAGCACGAATACTAACTACTACTTATCTGAAATGACGGAGGGCTACGACAGGTTTTTCTGAAAACCTATTGCGTGATGAACTTGATATCGTTGTAGAATCAAATGAATTTTGAAATGGAGTGTTTTTGAGGCTTTTCTAGTTTTGCTAAAGGAGTCACTCCCGGTGAAGGGATCGTCGGTCCTTTCCTCATCGAATAAGGTGCAGGATATATCACATATACCGCTGTGCAAAGCAAAAACTCTTAAAAGCAATCAAAAGAAAAACCGAGTGTGTAGCATCTGCCAGTTATTGCTAAAGGAGTCACTCCCGGTGAAGGGATCTTGGTCCTTTCCTCATCGAATAAGGTGCAGGATATATCACATATACCTCTGTGCAAAGCAAGAACTGTAGCTACCTGTTTTATTTTGAAATTCGATTCTACAACATCTTAGGTTTCTTTTATTTCATTAATCACATTAATGAAGTCCCATCATTTAAGTACCTAAACATCACAGATAAATACGACGTACACTTATGCCATCCGCATTCGCCTCGATGTCCCCTCGTGCACCGTTAGGTTAGGTGACTAACGGCAGAGCGGGGCAGGGCTAGCGCGGGTGTAAAACATAAGTAACGTCTATATAATATATCATATATACTATATACTGTATCTATCACAGAACATCACATGATTACATCACAGATATCGCAGCAGAAGAAACATATGAAATATTGGATATACTACGACGTCCGTGTTTTCAATACGAGCCAGTATAAAACACGGATTCCAAGGTCGCAATGAATAGCCAAACCCACACCCCTAGACCCCTATGAGAGCGGCAAGCAACCCTACCAATTCTGGAGTTAGGAGACCCGGACTCGACTCCTCGAGTTGGTCTCCCACTGGACTCCAGAACCCGGTTACTTGTGCCCTCCTCCTTGGGTCTATCCTAGTGCGGAAAAGTAAATAATATACAAACGGTGACATCTTCCGCAACCTAGAAGTGCCCCAATAAAAGAATATTACATACAAGTTTTTACATGAATGAAAATGAAAAACACTCATCTCACATAAAAACCCCCGGCTATTCAAACACGACGATCCAATATAACATATCCAGCAACACATAACATCACATGTCATCAACGTAAGTAAATATGCGCATCCCAATTGTCGTTGACATATAGCAACGAAACCGGCGATATCACATATTACACTTACGGTCACAGAAAAGAAAGTGTAAAACTACAACAGTTGGAATCCGCAACCACCTCAGACATCGCATGCCTGACCAAATGAATTCCTTAGACATCGCATGCCTAATAATTATAAACCCCGCATTTTAGTCTCAAAATCGAAAACACTTTTCAATACCAAGTCGGGCAATTCAACAAGATTCCCGACATCCTGATCGAATGCTCGTCGCAAACTTCAGTAGGCAGCCGCACCCCCGATACCGTCGACGAAGTGCACCAAGGCGGAACACCGCTGCCGCGATTACCCGAACGGATGCTTTCGGTGACGGGGTTCTCCTACAGTCACTTGGTCGGGGCTATGGGGTGAGGCTGTCTATTAAGTTTACCCGGCGAGTATCTGCGTACGCTACGTGATTGCGACGGACTTTTGATCACATCAAAATTCCGTGGCAACCGATCAAGTGAGACTAAAGTGCTACGTTTATAACATTCATTCCGTTATCTCATAACAATTTGTGAATTCCAATTATTGTATCACATTCCGGATAAATAGAAAATGTTAAACTTTCCGATCGAACATTCGAACACCCAAGTTTTCCCGATACAGATCAACACATGAAATAAGTCTAACAACATTCAGTTCGTGCCTCAGTACCGACGGTCCAGCCGTAGAAGGGTCAAGCCAACGCCTCACATGTGGCACGCCGTACTGCCCCAAACCCGAAGGTTCAAAGGGCAGTTCAAGACGGTCACATAATCGAGTTAAGGTTTGTTGTCTTCTAGAGGGTCCATCGAGTTACTTGCACTACTTAGAACGTCGTTAAACTACGGAAAAAATCCAACACTTGGAAATTTCCCGACAGGGGAAAAATTGGGTATTTATATCCGGTCGAACCTTTTAACATATTCTAAAAATTATCCGGAAATACACAAAGACGAAATTTGATACCCCGATCGAAACACCGAATCCCCAAAACAACTCCAGAAAAATTCAACTCTTGAAAAAATATTAAAAATACCCAGGAAAACCAGCACTGTTAAACAGGAGTTACTGTGCAAACATCACCTCACAACACGACAAACAGGCCGCGGTTCCGCCGCACGAGCCATGCTCGTGCCGCGGAAGCGCGGCGCTTTAATGGAATTAGGGCATCGAAATTTACAGTAACTCTTAGATATTCCTGCTGATATTTCTACATATTTTTAATACTGAAAAATCCCAGATTTTAGAAAAAGGACAGAGAGCTATTTTGGGTTTGGGTTTTCGGGTCGTTCGGACTTCAAATTCCGTCTAGACTTCGCCTAAGCCTCTAGCTAGGCTCTGATACCACTGTAGGGTTCCTAGGCACCCTAATGAGGTCTCACAAGGCATCAACCATGCCAATTTCAAAAATTCTAGGTGCCGAGAAACCCGACTACGGATCGTTTGCTAGAAATCTAGGCGAAAAGTAAACTAGTTAACACTTAACTAAGGGAATACGGAAATACAACCTTTGTAGATCCGGTGCACCACCTCCATAGCTCCGCAATGAAGTCTCCTCGCTGTCCATAACAAGTCCCGGGCTCTAGCGTCGGCTTCATCGGAGAATGGACGGGCTAGGTCATCGATGTCCATGCCGAAGATGATCTACGTCGAGGCATCGCTAAATCAAGCTCCGACTTCACCAAGTCAAAAAAACTTATGAAGAAAACACACTCTACTACTTGGCAAGAGGTAGAGGATGAAGAAATAGGAGGTGGGTTCTCTTTAGAATTGGATTTCTCACTCTCAAGCTCAAGTTGCCATTGATGGCCTCAAGGTTTCAAACTTGAAGATGATGAAGAAGATGAGCTAGAATTATGATAAGTTATTTTAAAATCAAAAGTAAATCAATACTTATCATAATAATAACCATGGTCAAGTGTAGAGAGTTAATCATGGTTGAATGGAATGGTTAGGGTTAAGCATGAGACAAAATGGTCACTTGGTCAAAGTCTTCATGAAGCTTCAACAAGCTTCCAAAGAAAGCCACCATTTTGCATTATGCTTATCATTTTCCAATATGAATAAAAAAATAAATAAATAGATATGAAAATGAAAACCCTAACCATTACATAACCATGGTTTAAACTTTACACAAAACACAAGTTAGCATGCATCATCAAACATGATACATACAAGTGCACAAAAAATATATCACATATACAATGTGCACAAACCAAGTGAGAAAATCCATTTAAAGTGAACCATTACTAGTTAATGCAAAGTGATATATCAAATATATAATTATACATTAAATCATTAAATCAACACTTGATTCAATGATCCGGTCATGTCGCACACAGCCGACTAGTATACAATGTATCGGTTTATCGAATCAACGCTTGAATCGATAACTAGGTTATATCGCATACAACCATTCGATACATTCATCGCGAGAATGGAATACGGTATCACATACACGCATTATTCTCGGTCCCGCACATATCTCATATGCGCTCCTATTTCGTTTCGCTTGAGCCAGGAAACCTCTGTGTAGGACTCTAAAGACTCGTCAATACGCCGGCAGCAGATGATGATCATATCAAACACCCACAAGCCGCAAGCGGTCTGCTAAACGTAACGGCCACCCGGGTATTGAGCGATCTGAAGATCGACGAGCAAGCCCGCTCACACTCCAGTGAATCCAACCAGTAACACTACCGTACAGTCCGGTCTGATCGTCTGATATGTCGCATATCTTGCCTAGGGGTGGTAAACGTCAGACCCCAATAGCTCGATAAGTCGTGCCGATATGAGGTCTATAACAATTCGAGAAACTACTGGTAACACTTACCAGTAAATCTCAGCAACCCTGGCCAGGGATTTCCTGTTATAGCCAATTAAACACTGCGCAACATCAACTCCCTATACCGGGAGAGACGAATCCCCTCCTATCGCTCATTGCCTCCATGTGACTCGGGACTGTACCCAAAAACCACCGTTTTGCACGCCCTCTTGGACGTGGTAAGATGGAAATCAAAGCACAGTGGGAACCACACAAGACTCTATGACGATCTCGGGTCAACAGACTACTCTGTACCAGTGTCACCAGAGAACTGCCATCTGATGTGAGGTATAATACCATCTGGGAGTTCTCGGCGAGTCCGTCCAGTGTACCCAGTCTCTACTGAGCACCCGTATATCATCTTTGATGTCAAACACCAATGGATATGGGATCATCCATTGCTCATCTGTATGGGTCGAGAAGGTACACGCTAGTCTACTCTGGTATATCGATGCCCCGTCTCGATACACCCACGACTAGGGACTTTGAAGGATGTACTTATGGACTACCATGTCCCCACTAGTATGATCCGCATCATAGTCCAGGTAGTCAAGCATACATCCTAAGGGCTTTACCAACATGTAACAGAGAGACAATCAGTGTACACGTTAAGGTAAAGAGCAACCAGATAGCATACTATCATGTCGAGCAAGAAAGTCCTCCCTATATATGTCCCAGCATCCACTACAATATACATCCAATGTACAGTAATGGCCTCTAGGGCATACATATAACTAACAAGAGTTGCCTCGACGTAGATCATCTTCGGTATCGAAGTCAACGACCTAGCCCGCTCATTTCTCCGACGAAACCATCGCTAGAGTCCGGGATCCCGGTGATCGCAGCGAAGGGACGTCATCACGGAGCTAAAGAAGTGAGGGAACGGATCTACAAAGGTTGTATTTCCATTCACTTAGTAGCAAAGTAGTTTGCTTGCTTGTTTGTTTCGCCTATCCTCTAGTTAACGATCTATATTAGGGTTTCTCGGCACCTAAATTTTTTGAATTTGGCATGGTAGATGCCTTGTGGAACCTCTTGAGTGTGCCTAGTAACCCTACAGTGTACTCACCTAATACTAGGAACTCTCACAACCTGAGAGAATGTAAAGGGAAAAGACAACTGAATAATTCTTATTCTATTTCTCCAACACCAGAAACCATCCTCGAACTGGAACAAGTTCCTTCGAGTTCGTATGTAACTATAAGATAAAATATTTAAGAAATGTGGATCTTCGTAGTGATACGGAGTGTTCTGAAGAAATACAAAGGTGATATAGGAGTGGCAGGGGATATACGCGGCTTCGTCATGAATGATAGTAGTCGCAATTTCCTTTGCCCTTAATCTAATCCCTTTATATGTCTTTACTTATTACCTTATGTACACCACACTTAGGCTAATTGGTTTTCTTCCTTTCCTACCTTTCAGCACCTGCTTATGGTTTGGAAGAAGACTATCCAATAAGTGCAATAGGTGTACTCTCCTAATAACAGGAGCTCTCGCAACCTGAGAGAAGGTAAAGATAAAAGACAACTGAATATTCCTATTCAATTTCTCCAGAACCGGAAACCTTCCTTGAACTGAAACAAGTTCCTTCAAGTTCGTATGTAACTATACGATGGAATATCCAATAAATATGGATCTTCATAGTGATACGGAGTGTTATGAAGAAATGCAAAGGTGATATAGGAGTGGAAAGGGATATACGCGACTAATTGACAATCCAAAAGCCAAAGTGTTTTTAAGAAGGTTCGGTTAACTTGGTTCATGAGTTTTTAAGGTCAGGCCATGGTCGCTGCCAAAGTGAGAGAGAAAAGAAACACTCAACGTGCACTCTAACTTAGATTAGATTGGTTAATCACTTTATCTAATCAGGATGGCTCCCACGCTTTTCTCGAATTCTCCTTCAAACCCTAAAAGGAGAATTAGTCGGGATCATCTAAAACCATCCAAGGAGTAACACCTACTCATCAGTAGGAATCGGGATCCAACTATCATCGTATGATAACTTGATGGAATCCACTTAAGTCACCACACTCCAGAAGGTATGCTCATGCCTGGCAAGTTTCCTGTATATTTGAAACTCCCGATGTGGTTTTTACCCTAAGCGACTTATAACCTTGACAAAGGTCAACATATCATAAGTCGCAAGTCAAGTTCAACCCGTCATTGTCCTAGATTAATTTAGACCCATCCGCACAAGCTCTTTGAAGAGGTCAATATGACTGTGCGACTGTCCTAAATAATAGCATATCTATGCAACAAACAAGCATTACTCAATTACCATTCACTGTGCCTTGACAAAAGTCAACATACACATCATGAATACTAAGTAATACCTTTAAGAAATGACGGAGGGCTACGACTGGTTTTTTGGCGAAAAACCTTTAACGTAAAGAACTTGATATCATTGAAGGAACCGAGTGGTTTTACAAATATATAGTAGCGTAAACTTTTGCTAAAGAGGTCACTCCCTGTGAAGAGATCTCGGCTCTTTCCTCATCATATGAGGTGCAGGATATTCCAAACTGAATACCACGATGCAAAGCAAAAAAATCGACTATAGTGAAGTTATTACACTGACGCAGACTTTTGCCCAAGAGGTCACTCCCTATGAAGGGATCTCGGCTCTTACTGTCACGACCCGAAATATTAGCTCGTGACCGACACTTAAATCACGCGACGTCTAAAGGCGTAACGTAACTCAAGTAAGCCGAAAACTCAGCAATCTAAACCTTTTTAAGAAAATATAAGAGGTGAAGTTTTGAAATAAAGGTACGATGAAAAACAAACCATTTTCTTAAATGCATAAATAGTGGGATATGAAAATGCAAGTGGGTTTAGTAGTTGAAAAACATGTTTCGTCTTTTGAAAATTAAGGCAGCTCCTCCTTTGTATTTTTTTTATCCAAAACCACAATACATGATAATAATAAAAGGCATCCCCAAGCGGGAGCTGGCTCTTCGCCCAACGGCGGATCCACAACCACGCAAAGCATGAATATAAGTATACGACGCCCAACGGCGAAGTTCACCACAAAAGATAAGAAGTAAGCAAGACATCAACACCACAAGTAGCGGAATAAACCTCGCTCTAAGTCTCGCAACCACAAGTCTCACTAAGTCTCATTACTTATACAAATACTAGCTTGATTGATGGAGTTGACTAGATACAATATGAAAAATAAATACAAGAGGGGGCACGATACAAATGTCCCACCTACCAATGAAAAACACTCGAATGCAACTGTGTGCCAACGAAGCCGCTACGGATCCATGCTGTCAACCAGAAAGAACTGTGGCACAACGGGGGTTAGTTGCCAACTCGTGAGTATAAAAACATCAACAAGTAGAAATCGAATAAAATAACGATTTCCTAGGTCAACTATATCATAAAGGTAACACTATGATATCTAGGATGACCGTATCTGTATATATGCCAGCACCAGAAGTAAATGCCTATCAGCATGTGGATATCATCCAACAATATAATCAATGTATGTATGCATGTGGATCTCGTCCAACCATATGATCAATGTATGTATGCAGTGGATCCCGTCAACATGTCAACCAATGACACAACAACATCATGCATGTAAATATCATAAAAGCATATGCATGGAAGTATGAGGATATAAATCAACGTGTGTCCCTCGCGACACATCAAAATCATGGAACCTGGGTGTCCAGCATCGACACTCGAAAATATCATGAAACCCGTGTCCAGCATCGACACGTAAATCCTCATATCTCGGGCTCCGTCGGTCCGGATCGGCCCATATCATCTCTCGACTCCGGTCGGTATCCTTCGGATATCCGCCGAGCCTAAATACTTTCACCGGTAGGTAGGCTCACCATCTACTGCACAGCATCCTTTTCTTGCCCCGGGGTACTATACCGGGTCCACCATGTACCCACAGTCGGCCTCATCCAGCTCCTCGAATCGGGTTTCATATGTCACACGTCTTAGAACCGAGAAAACGCATGGTGGACGCACTGAAATATCATATCAAGAGAAACCGGGTTTTTAAAATAGTACATGCTTTCTTTTGAAATAGCCATGGTTCTCAAATCCAGAAATCTGATGGAAACAGCATATCTCAATGCGTAAAACCGTAAAGCATGATGTATGCGACATATAACAGAAATGTAAATATATCCGTATATCATGCTACATGGAACAGTAATATGCACATATTGAGAGAAACCGCTCTTTTAAATGAATCCAGTTTAAAAATATATCATGCGGTTCCCAATTTATCCAAAGTCAAATGCAACATCGTATAAAGGTGCATATGCAACTATAGCAAGTAAATTATGCAAAGAGTCATATCATGATGCAGCAATCTTACTGTGTAGTGACATGGCAATTATCGATGATAAAGTGTGTGAGCCGGCCAATCTTTGTACGTGTAACATACGCATCATCGATAATGGTGCAGGTGTACGAGCACGGATATATGAAATGCAATGAAAGTGACATGAACGTAGCATAAAGTAAATCGCATGCGAATGCAGACAGGTATACGTATCTATCATGACTGAGTCGGTGAATCAACAAGCGGCATCCAACCCCACAACAACACGTACAGTATAATCCATCGTACGGCATCCTCTAGTCAAGGGTACGGATCAATCGTCATAAAACTCATCACGTACGGAAAATCATCGTACGGCGGCATTAAACCATCGGGGATCCTATCATCCTATATGACAATGAGGGGTACGGACCTAATGTCTCATACGACCTAACACTCATGATTCACAACATTTATATATATATATATATATATATATATATATATGTATGTATACCTACATCCCATGTCGCATCCATAACAATCGCATATCGAGGGACCGGCAAAGGTATCAATCATCTCAACCGACTCGCATCCGTAACCAACATATCAATCAAGTCATCATATCACATCGTATATTCTTTTCAGTGCATTTATGTCTCACATCAAGTCCATTTTATATATACATTCTACCCTGCACATTAATTTTCATGTTACTCTAAAACTCATACTATTCTAGTATAACTATAATTCTATAAGTCATGATTCACATTCACCTTTCATATCCTTATAGCTCTCATCCCATATCTTCATATGTATATATTCAATCATTCATCTTTAACTATCTTTTTAACCATATTCCTAGTTTTCAAATCTAGGTTTCTATGACTGTACCCTATAAATCGGTTTCCATCAAAAACTTGCGGGGGTGCTATACGCCATCCACCCGACTTCGCCCGTACATATAGATCTACTCATATTGATCCTCGCTTGCTGGAGTCGATGATGCTACGCTCTCCTTGTCATCTCGAATTCTTCGTGGGGTACCTACAGCCAATACACAATCGCAAATGCATATTAAAATCAAGGCGGAAAACCAAAATTGCACACGTTCACTCATAGATTAAAACCTATAGCCTTGCATGCAAAACACGACCAATAGCCCTAGCCGTTGACGTTCGATCGCCACATGATGGATTTAAAATATCAAATACCAAAACTCAAGTTAAAACGAAGTCGCAAAACAATGCAGCAACTCAAGAAAACAACTCCAGATTTTACCCTAGGTGAAATTAGCCAATTTTGCACATATGGAGGGTCTAATTCACTGGAGATAAAGCCCTGGAACAAGCACGAACCCATACTGACATGCCCAGTCCGCAAATTGCGGCCTAAAGGGATAAATTTGTTGCCATGTGAGGGAGTTGGGGTCCTGGGTTTTGGGTATAAGTTCTAGGTTGCCTGCACATCTCTCTGTGTTTGCTAAATATTTTTCAGGCGCCCCGGGTATTAGCAGATTTCAAAATAACCTCACAATTCTCACAATTTCCCGATGTCGGGGTTTCTAAATTCTGGGGTTTGAGGTTTACTCTATGGTTCCAGTCCAATATGCATTCCCTACAGGAGTTTAAAGTCACAACTAACCTCAATTACACCATTGGATTCAAATCAAACCCTAACCCTTTCTAGGAATTTTTAAAGTTCATTAAACCGCATTAAAACACTTCTACACTTGTATGGGTGCTAAAGAAATTGAAATACAATACTAATGGTACGGAAATTACCTCATTTGGCAACTCAAGAAAATTCTTGAGTTGCCCCAAGTATCTAAAATCTTTGCTTTCTTGGTCCAAAGTGTTTGTTGCAAGCTTGTGCATGTTTTTAGTGAAAAGGGTTTAGTGTTTTGATGAATTTTTAGTGATGTTTTGAGGGTGGAAGAGGAGGTAGGGGAGTGAGGCAACCATGGTGAGGGAAAGAGAGGAAAAGATGATGAAGATGATGAATGAAACAAGAGCCATGCCCAAGTTTTGACCCCTCACCCTCTCTCTCTCATACCCATACCTCTTATTCTATCATTTTCTTTTCTTTTCTTTTCTTTTTCCTTTATCTTTTCTTCTCACTTACAAAAAGGAACCTTGCATGAAAAAATCAACAAAAGATCATGGTAGGAAAATGTAACAACGTGAAAAAGACTTGGTGCATGTCATGTGCACAATTTAAGCTTAATGCACGATTAGCGATATTTAATTGCGATTAGCATTGAAATCGCATAAAATTAACTATAAAAATTGATAATTTGCTTAAATCATCTAAAGAACCCTCTTTTCAGTAATTTCTATAATTTTTCCAAATATTTCCCGATTTATCGGTATTTAATTATATCGCACTAATAAAATATTCATAATACTTATTATTTAATTATAAAAATTCCCAAAAATAATATTTTATTTTTATGAAATGTTACAATCTTCCCCCCTTGAAGAAATTCGGTCCCCGAATTTAAATTTAAACCCCCAAATACTAAAACATTTCAACAATCAGCTCAAATCAACGGGGCTCCAAAATCACAGAAGATGCCGAATAACACAGCGCGTCAAGTGCACATGAAAACGAGTACAAAACTCATAAACCGAACTCCGTCAAGTGTCACGCAAATCATCGGATTTGCACGCATATTCTCGGAGTTACAATGGAGATACAGATCTCGAAACCCACTACTGAAATCCAACATACACTAGCCAAATACTGAAATATGTATATAGTACGCATCCTTAAAAAATATTCAAAAATTGAATAAAATACATGCAAAATCCTTTCTGAATTGCCGTTTGTTGTGTAACTCACGGCACAAGTGACGGACGCTCATTTGTAAAATAATAAATATAGTTTCGTTTATGTTTTGCTCAGATATACGTCCCGTCCATTTTGAAAATATTTCAAAAGGTTTTCCTTGTAAACGCTCGTGTCGCTCATGGACACTTAGGAAAATAGCGATACTATAGCTCCTTTTCGAAAACCTCTTGGTAAACTTTAGATGCATGCAAGGTACTCAGGTACTGTCCTCAGATCAGTCCTGTTTGGCCACTACATAGTAGAGTGCCCATCATGAAAGCAAGGTGCTCAAAAGAAAAATCAGTCTCAAAAGGCGTAGCCAACAATCACGTACATCTGGTGCGCACGGAAATCAAATCCAAATACAAGTGCTACGAATGTGTACAAAACCAAAACTAAGTGCAACAGGTGTGCACGAAAGCATCTGTCCAGTGCAACGGGTGTGCACGACAACAACATCTAGTGCATCTATAGTACACGAAAATCTCAATCCAGTACAACTAAGATGCACGAATGAGAATCCCAATCGAGTGCATCCGGTGTGCACAAAATCACATCTCATATCATGCGCCCAACATGCGCAAAAATCCAAATCAAGTACATCCATCATGCACGTAAAAATCTAAATCAAGTGCATCATCATGCACGAGTAAAATCTCACTCAAGTGCATCCGATGCGCACAAAAATCCAAAATCAAGCGTCTAATATGCGTAAAATCCAACCCAAGCGCGTCGGGTCCGTAAAAGCATATAGTGCGGTAGCATGCACGGAAACGAACGGCAAGTGCCTGATTTGTACGATGTTTTTGTGAGATCAAAGAATTGTTAACCGCAATCAAGAACGGCGTCGCTTGGTAGCTAGCCGGTGAGTACGGGTCGGTCTACAGGGATTTTGTGTATTCTCAATTTGTTCTAACGAGTTAATTCCAAACGGTGTTAGATTGATTATCACTAAAAACTAAGTTGATCTAGACTAGGATTAAAATCTTGCTAGGGTTAGGTTTAGGTTAAGTTTGGAAAGTCAATATTCCTCACCGCTTTCAATGCCCTAATTAAGATCTATTTAGGTGTTATGGTAATAATTAATAAAGGGGATTAGCACCATCGGGAAGAAACTATGTTTCTTCCTCTAGGTCCTTATTCGTCTTTTCTTAATTCTTACCCTAACCTCCATGGAAAATATACACAACCGGTCTTTTAAACTACGGTATCACCGCTACCTCGTGGGATAGGGTGCCGTAGGGAGCGGTGTGTGTATGTATGCATGGAGTCCTATTAATTAATATGTGATGGGCAAGAAAGGGGTGAGAGATTTTCATCTCTCAAACATTTCCTATTCCTAACACTAACAAGTGAGGAACTAGTCACTCATTAGGAGATTGATAAAAGACATGTTTTTTATTTTTTTTCAATTTAA
The DNA here is from genome assembly GCA_030015575.1 of Agapanthus africanus. NCBI lineage: Eukaryota > Viridiplantae > Streptophyta > Magnoliopsida > Asparagales > Amaryllidaceae > Agapanthus > Agapanthus africanus. The sequence goes on from CM057337.1 coordinate 91,392,434, forward strand.
AAGATTAACTATCTAAATTACGGTAGATTAATAAAAAGTTCGAAGCTAATTAACTAGGGAAAATAATAAATTTATACTAGGGCAGCAAAGAATTTAAGAACTAAGGCAATAAAAAGAATCTACTTACTTTATTGATGCTCTCAAAACATTACAAATGATTTCTGAATTTTTAATCAATGAAAAGAGGCATACCTCAAAAGGAGGTTTAGGGTTTCTATTTATAGATCATAGAAACCCTAGGGTTACATTCGATTCACATCCGCATTTACAAATATACCCTAAAGAAGCCTAGTCAACGCACTGCCGCACCGACAGGAAATTGCACCGACACGGGCTTCATATGGCCGCGGATCCGCGGCCATAAGGCATGTTTGGCCGCGGTTCCGCGGCTATGTTGATGGTTTATTGGCTGCATTTTTCTGGGTTTCTTCTGGTTGCCTTTGGTTTCTTGTTTCTTTACTTGGTTTCTCAGATTATCTTCTAGTTTTCTTCCAGATTTCCACAGTGAATCATGTTGTGGACCTTACCATTTGCTTCGTGTCGAAGTCTTGAACCTTGCGCTGCCTTTGTACTTTGTGAACTTGTTCATTGATCTTCATTGTCCCTCAAACTATAGGCATGATCAAGATTCTTCCATTTGTCGGTCGTAGTCTCACTTTTGTATTATCTTTTCATCATTTTCACTGTTTTGTTCCGAGAACCTGTAACGTGCAACTATGTAGCAGACATGGATCAAAAGCACCTGTTTATTTGTAAAATGAATAAGAATGGGGAATATAATAATGCAAAATTATGATATGAACAAATACCCCCAAACTTATTTTTTGCTCGTCCTCGAGCAAAATTAGTTTTATTCTCGAAAAAGACCTAATCTCGATTTCGCAGGGAAACGCGATTGCACTGAGCTCGTGCAACAAGCCGTTAAAGCTCTAGGTGTCCCTAGTAGGAGGAGTGTTGTCTCCTGAGGGTTTTCAGCGGATACTACCCACAAAATCTTATCAATTCGGCCTACTAATTTTTATTCTCTAATTAGGTTTTCTAACAAGAAACTCTATTATCTTCGACTCAGAAATTATCAACCCGTATTTTTCACGCTTCCTTATCATTTAAGTTAAGATTATATATGTTCTGTAGACTTGCTTAGCTTTTAGCAACTTTTAAGTTCTCCTTCTAGGGTTCTATCTCAACTTAGGAATTTTTATTATCTCTATTAAAGATATAAGTCCTATTTTTCACTATCTCTTATCTAAACCCCAATCACATACCCCTACGTGTGTGTGTGTATATATCACCCCTACACTTAGAAATTCAAATCAAGCTATTATACTCTTGTCCATTGTCCAAAGTACTTTTCAAATGGTAAATTTTTAGATGAAATTTCTCACACATTCTTCATGCGACCGTTAATACTTCCTGAGGTACCAACGACCGATTACAAAATATGTTTGCACATTAAGGAGTAATTCCTAGTCTTGTAACACCTAAGGCTTTAGCAGTGACTCCCAAACCAGTTGGTTTAAGGCACTAGGTAATAAAGCACCCTCGCTAAATATTTTTTCTATTTATGCAGCCTTATGTAATTACAAAAACCAGTGTTCATTTTCTCTCTCTATTCACACTTGTATTTTTATTTTATTTCCTTCATACTAAGGACTTTAGACAAGAGCATTTCAAGGTCTCTTCTACTATTCCAAGTTTCAAGGTTCGTGTTTGTGCAATTTGTAGGGTATATATTTTCAGAATTTAGACTTAACCTTAGGAATTATTTTTCAGACTTACACTTTAATAAAAATATCAATACTCTTCCTTTGTTTTGACTTAGCCCAAGAAGTGAACTCAAAATTTGCCTATTTCTAAGTAGACTACAAATACATATACTTTCTACCGTTAAATTTTAAGAAAGGTTATTTTTAGGGTTTATAATTTACTAAGTCTAGAATCTAGTTATTCCTAGCTAGTTAATCGTCTTGTCAAACTCAAGTCAATTATGGCCAAAATTGAGTGTTTCAATTTTTATAATTTTTTAAAAAAAATTCAATTTTTATGGGTTTTAAAATAAGTATGCAAATGCAAAAATATACACATGAATATGAAGGAAGAAAACTTACCGAGCATACCCCCAAACTTGAACTGGACAGTGTCCTCACTGTCAGGCTACACCAAAAGGGTCAAAATTGTCGGCACTCCCATGTTTATTTTTTTATTTATTATTTTTTATTGTTAACAGAAAAACAAAATATATATACAAAAAGGTCCCCCCATACTTAAGTGAAATAGTGTTTCTACTGTTTAAACGTTAAAGTTTAGAGTTAGGGGGGTGAAAAATCAAACTGTACAAGGCCTTACACAGGCCGAAGGTTAGCACCAACCATTCAAAAATTTTATCGTTATAATGGTAGGGTTGTTGAAAGAATGGAGTGCAGAGAAAGGAGATGAGAAGCACACGAGACCGTGTGGAAAGAAAGGTGGAATATGGTCTCGGTCTATTAGGAGAAGAATGGCAGAAGAGAGAAAGAAGTGTAGTACGAACTTGAGGGCGTAAATCGAGTGAATAAATTAGCGCAAATTGTGATGACCGATGTGTTAAAAGCGATTGTGCTAATTTATCAACCCGTCGAGAAATGGGGTCAAATCCCTCAAGATTCGCTAGAAAACATGGATACGTTGAACTTGGTAAACCATCCATTGGAAGCGTGAATGATTCTTGCGCGGTCGAAACGATGGAAAGGACGAAGGGGGGTGATTTAGGGACAGTCTTATTCTTACCTAAGTAAACTGTCTCGAACTCGAAGGATTCCATCAGTGGTTCGAAATGACTGTAAGCAACCGAGTCTGATGGTTCAACTAACTCATCTGAAAATTCAAAGGACTCAAACTCGGGCGGCGAGTCTTCAAAATCGTCCGAAAAAGTGAAACACTCGTAATCGTTATCGGCTGTGAAAACTGTGTCAGATTCAAAGAGGAACGTACTAGTGGCGTCCAAACTGCTGTGATCGAACAGAAATTTTTCAAGCTCACAATCTTCCTGCGTGATCTTTTGCGTGGTCGGGACGATGGAAATGAGGGGGTGATTTAGGAAGTATAACAGTTAAAAGTTCAGGAGGATGAATTGGAAAATCCGACACATCAAACAAAACTGGTTCATCCTCAATACTATCCTCAATACTCTCCTCAATACTATCCACATAATTCTCCTCAAAAGTTATCTCATCCATGCAATTATCATCAAAATCAAGACGCATATGAAGTTCGGGAGAAACATTTAATGCTCGGGATGATGAGTTGGAGAGAAAATTCCAGTCAAATCTGCAAGTTCATTATCCAAAATATTCCCTACGTCAATATCCTCAATCAAGTGAAAATCAATTTTTTCGGACACCTCATCAAAAGCATGGATATTTATCAATTCAGGTTCTAGATTTGAGGTGTAGAGGTCGAAAGGATTGGTGATGGTTTTACTCGAAAGGGACCCTTCACAATCTGGAAAATCAAGCACTACAAAGTCGCACAACTCATTAAACATTTTATTTTCAACTGGTGAATCATTTGGAACACTTGATAGACATTCAAAATCGGAGTTGTGGGATTCAATTGGTGATGGGTAGGTTTGATTTGGAAGGGAGCACAGCTCACTCTCTCCACTTAAATTCTCAATCTGTCCAACCGCCTCATCATACATTGGAATTTTTGGAGCTAGTTGGAAACTAGCTACCGGGTCACTAGGTTGCATAAGGGCAGCAGTGGACGCATCCAAATTCCTCATCTGTTGGTTTGTCGCTATAATAACCTTCCAACGACTGTTCTAGACTAGACATGGGTTGTGAAGGGGTTTTAGTAAAAGATTCAAAGTTGTTTGGATACGTGAAACTCCCAAATGGCTGTGTAGAAGCAATGTCTAGGGAAGGTGTGTTAGTTATATGTATGCCCTAGAGGCCATTATTATACATAGGATGTATATTGTAGTGGATGCTTGGACATATATAGGGATGACTTTCTTGCTCGATATGATAGTATGCTATCTGGTTACTCTTTACCTTAACGTGTACACTGATTGTCTCTCTGTTACATGTTGGTAAAGCCCTTAGGATGTGTACTTGACTACCTGGACTATGATACGGATCATACTGGTGGGGACATGGTAGTCCATAAGTACATCCTTCAAGGTCCCTAGTCGTGGGTGTATCGAGAGAGGGCATCGATATACCAGAGTAGACTAGCGTATACCTTCTCGACCCATACAGATGGGCGATGGATGATCCCATATCCATTGGTGTTTGACATCAGAGATGATATACGGGTGCTCAGTGGAGACTGGGTACACTGGACGGACTCGCCGAGAACTCCCAGATGGTATTATACCTTACGTCAGATGGCAGTTCTCTGGTGACACTGGTGCAGGTTAGTCTGTAGACCCGAGATCGTCATAGAGTCTTGTGTGATTCCCACTGTGCTTTGATTTCCACCATACCACATCCAAGAGGGCGTGCAAAAAGGTGGATTTTGGGTACAGTCCCGAATCACATGGAGGCAATGAGCGATAGGAGGGGTTTCTTCTCTCCCGGTAGAGGGAGTTGATGTTGCGCAGTGCTCGATTGGCTATAACAGGAAGTCCTTGGCCAAGGCTGCTTTAGGGATTTACTGGTAAGTGTTACCAGTAGTTTCTCGACCCGTTATGAGCCTCATATCGACACGACTTATCGAGTTATTGGGGTCTGACGTTTACCACCCCTAGACGAGATATGCGACATATCAGACGAACAGACCGGACTGTACGGTAGTGTTACTGGTTGGATTCACAGGAGTGTGAGCGGTCTTGCTCATTGATCTTCTGATCGCTCAATACCCGGGTGGCCGTTACGTTTAGCAGACCGCTTGCGTCTTGTGGGTGTTTGATATGATCATCACCTACTGCCGGCGTATTGACGAGTCTTTAGAGTCCTACACAGGGGTTTCCTGGCTCAAGCGAAACGAAATAGGAGCGCATATGAGATATGTGCGGGACCGAGAATAATACCAGTATGTGATACTGTATTCTATTCTCGCGATTTGTATCATCGGTCGGTTATATGTGATATAGCCGGGTTACCGAATCAAGTATTGATTCGATACATTGATACACTTGATAGTAGTCGGTTATATGTGATATGACCGGATCGTTAAATCAAGTGTTGATTTAATGATTTAATGTATAATTATATATTTGATATATTACTTTACATTAACTAGTATTGGTTCACTTAAGATTGATTTTCTCACTTGAATGTGCACATTGTTTATATGTGATATATGCAAGTGTACATGTTTGTATCATGCTTAATGATGCAAACAAGTTGTGTGTATGAGACTTGAACCAAATCAAGGTTAGATTAGGGTTTACTATTTTCCTAAGCATATAACAAAAGAGTGTGACTTTGGTCAAAGTTATCAAGCTTCATGAAGCTTGATGAACATTGACAAAGTCAACTCTTTTTGTCATTTGTTTAAGATATTAGCTAACCCAACCCTTAACCTTATGGTATGGTTAATTCTCTACATGAGTTAAGCATGAGGGCTTAACTCAACCATGGTGCCATGATTAAAAGGATAAGTATTCATATTATTATTTTATTCATATGATTCTTTCTTCTTCTTCATCTTCAACAAGCTCACAAAAGCTTGAGAGCTCCAATGGTGCCATGAGAAAAAGAGTGAGAAATCCAATTTTAAAGTGAACCCACTTCCTATTTCTTCATCCTCTACCACTTGCCATGTAGTATAGGGTGTTCTCTTCACAAATTTTTCGACCAAGTGAAGGAATAGCTTGAGTTTGAGTCTCCCCGACGTAGATCATCTTCGGCCTCGAAGTTAATGACCTTGCCCGATCATTTCTCCGACGAAACCATCGCTAGAGTCCAGGATCCGATGATCGCAGTGGAAGGACGTCAACACGGAGCTAAAGAAGTGGTGGACCGGATCTACAAAGGTTGTAATCCCTTTCACTTATTAGCAAAGTTGTTTGCTTGCTTGTAGTTTCGCCTTTATTTCTAGTTAACGATCTATATTAGGGTTTCTCGGCACCGGAAAATGTTATGTTTGGCATGGTTGATGCCTTGTGGAACCTCTTGAGTGTGCCTAGTAACCCTACAGTGGTATCAGAGCCTAACTAGATCTTTAGGCTATGTGTTAACGAAGTTAAAACTCCGAACGAACCCGATAAGTCCAAGTTTACCCCCTCTCTGTACATTTTTTCAAAACTGTGTATTTTCTGAATTAAAAATACCTGAAAAATTAAGCAGGGAAATATAAGAATTGTGGTGAAAAACGAGCTCCTAATACTTCTAAACCGCCGCGGAACCGCGGCCTTACCATGCTTGGGCCGCGGATCCGTGGCCGTACAGAGGGATTGGGTCTTTTTGTTTGCACAGTAATTCTTATATCTTAAAGTGCTATTTTATGGGTATTTTTAAACTGACTCAAGAGTTGGGTTTTATGGGGGTTTATTTTGTAATCGTCGATTCGATCGGAGAATTTAATTTTGTTATGTTTTCCGGATATTTTTAGAACATGTTAAAAAGTTCGACCGGATAAAAATACCCACTTTTTCCCCTGCCGGGAAATTTCCAAGTGTTGGATTTTTTCGTAGTTTAATAACGTTCTAAGTAGTGCAAGTAACGCGATGGTCCCTCTAGAAGACAACAAACCTTAACTCGATTATGTGACCGTCTTGAACTGCCCTTTGAACCTTCGGGTTTGGGGCAGTACGGCGTGCCACATGTGAGGCGTTGGCTTGACCCTTCTACGGCTGGACCGTTGGTACTGTGGCATGAAGTGGATGTTTTTAAACTTATTTCAAGAGTTGAGCTATTTCGAGAAAACTTGGGTGTTTGATTGTTCGATCGGAAAGTTTAACATTTTTTATTTATCTGGAATGTGATACAATATTTGGAATCCACAAGCAGTTATGAGATAACTGATTTGAATGTTATAAACATAGCAGTTTAGTCTCACATGATCGGTTGCCACGAAATTTTGATGTGATCAAAAGTCCGTCGCAATCACGTAGCGTACGCGATACTCGCCGGGTAAACTTAATAGACAGCCACACCCTATAGCCCCGACCAAGTGACTGTAGGAGAACCCCGTCGCTGAAAGCATCCATCAGGGTGCTCGCGGCAGCGGAGTTCCGCCTTAGTGCACTTCGTCGATGGTATCTGGGGGTGCGGCCGTCTACTAAAGTTTGCGACGAGCATTCGATCAGTTTATCGGGAATCTTGCTGAATTGCCCGACTATATATTGAAAAGTGTTTTCGATATAGAGACTAAAATACGGGGTTTATAATTGTTAGGCATATGATATCTAAGGAATTCATTTGGTCAGGCATGCGATGTCTGAGGAGATTGCGGATTCCAACTGTTGTAGTTTTACACTTTCTTTTCTGCGACCGTAAGTGTAATATGTGATATCGCCGGTTTCGTTGCTATATGTCAACGACAATTGGGATGCGTACATTTACTTACGTTGATGACATGTGATGTTATGTGTTGCTGGATATGTTATATTGGATCGTCGCGTTTTGAATAGCCGGGGGTTTTATGTGAGATGAGAGATTTCATTTTCATTCATGTAAAATTAATTGTATGTAATATTCTTTTATTGGGGGCACTTCCAGGTTGTGGAAGATGTCACCGTTGTTGTATATTATTTACTTTTCCGCACTAGGATAGACCCAAGGAAGAGAGCATAAGTAACCAGGTTCTGGAGTCCAGTGGGAGACCAACTCGAGAAGTCGAGTCCGGGTCTCCTAACTCTAGAATTGGTAGGGTTGCTTGCCGCTCTCGTAGGGGTCTAGGGGTGTGGGTTTGGCTATTCATCGCGACCGTAAAATCCGTGTTTTATACTGGCTCGTATTGAAAACACGGACGTCCTAGTATATCCAATATTTCATATGATTCTTCTGCTGCGATATCTGTGATGTGATCATTTGATATGTTCTGTGATAAATATTGTATATAGTATATATGATATATTATATAGGCGTTACTTATGTTTTGCACTCGCGCTAGCCCTGCCCCGCTCTGTCGTTAGTTACCTAACCTAACGGTGCACGAGGGGACATCGAGGCGAATGCGGATGGCATAAGTGTACGTCGTATTTATCTGTGATGTTTAGGTGATTTAAATGATGGGACTTCATTAATGTGATTAATGAAAGAAAAGAAACCTAAGATGTTGTGGAATCGAATTTTTAAGAACTGGTAGCTACAGCTCTTGCTTTGCATCGCGGTGTTCCTTGTAGAACATCCTGCACCTTATTCGATAAGGAAAGGACCGAGATCCCTTCACCGGGAGTGACTCCTTTAGACAATAACTGGCAGATGCTACAACCCTCGGTTTTTCTTTTGATTGCTCCTATAGTTCTTGCTTTGCACAGCGGTATATATGATATATCCTGCACCTTATTCGATGAGGAAAGGGCCGACGATCCCTTCACCGGGAGTTACCCCTTTAGATAAACTAGAAAAGCCTCAAAAACACTCCATTTTAAAATCATTTGATTCTACAACGATATCAAGTTCATTACGCAATAGGTTTTCAGAAAAACCTGTCATAGCCCTCCGTCATTTCAGATAAGTACTAGTTAGTATTCGTGCTACGTTTGTTGACTATGTTAAGGCGTAGTGTGCGGTAGCTGATTAGTGCTTATCTGTATAAGCATATGATGCGATTGGATTAGGGTAGTCGTGCGACTTTGTTGACTATGTTAAGGGTCGTGCGGGTGGGTTTAATTCAATCGGGAAATGACGGGTTGAACTTGACTAGCACTTATGATTTGTTGACTATGTTAAGGTCATATAGCTGCTAGGGGCAAAATATTATCGGGAATTTCAAGTATTGAAATTTGCAATGAGATTGCATACCTTCTATGAGATAGTTGGATCCCGATACCCACTGCGAGTAATTGTTACTCCTGGGAGAGTTTTCACATTACAATTAGCCGATCAAGTAGGTGCCTAGAAAGGTGTCAACGGGGTTACGCCTCTGGGAAAACGAGGTTTACATTAATTAGGTTCGTGCGAAAGCACGGAGGACCTCCCTCAAAGTACCGACACTGGCCTGGCTGAAAGATTGGCGAACTTGTAGCGTGTAATTAATCCCGGCTAGTCTTTCTTTTTAAGGTTTGAAGGAAGATTTGATAAAAACAGTGGGAGCCATCCTGATTAGATAAAATAAAAACCAATCTGATCTTGCAAGAGCGCGCGCAAAGTGTTTTCTTCTCTCTCTCTCCTGGTAGCGACCATGTCACGCCTTAATCAAGATAATAAAACGGATATATTGACCGAACCCGCTTGTTATACTGTGCTGGGGAACGTTGGTCCCGCTTCAACTTATAATTGTTATATGACAGAGCAGGAAATTGGGGAATACCAGATTTGCCGTGCCGCCCAAACGAAGAAAGTGCATGTTGATGCATCATCTTCGGGTGTGTTCATTACACAGAACTGTTTCTCAGTATCCTTTACGTCCTGGGTATGTGATACCAGATCAGGATCCCGCATATGTAATTTGTTACATGGGCTACAGAAAGGTAGAGAACTGAGAACGGGTGATAAGTTTCATGAGGCAGAAAACGGTGCAAGTGTTGCAGCCAAGTCTGTTGGTCACTGTCACCCTGTATTACCAGAATACATTGATTCTGAACAAATGTTATTAGATACCGAACATGATATACAAAATCATATCAGTCTCTTTATTTAGATAAAGAAGGATATAATTTTGTATTGTTGGATAATGTTTTGAACATTTCCTAAATCAAGAGTTGATCGGTTCAGGCACGTTATCTAAAAGCATTAACGTTCTAAATCAAACAACAGTTCTTAGTATAAAGAACACACACAAGAGGAAGAGTTCAGAAATGAACGAATCTTTCTTGTGGCATTGTAGACTAGGTCATATCAATGCGACCCGACTGGATGATGTTATATTTAGATGCATATTTAAATCAGTTTGAAATTACATCTTGTGAAACTTGCCAGTCATGTCACAAAGATTATATGACCATAGCACTGTTTACTGGAAACAGAGAAAGAGTTAGTAAACTCTTGGGATGATACATATTGATGTATGAAGGTTCCCTGTCTACACATGCCAAGACTGGTTCTTTGTACTTCATTACATTCTCTGATAATCTCTCAAGATTCAGACATATGTTCCTGTTGAAACACAAGCCCGAACCTTTTGAGTTATTCATAGAATATAAGTTAGAAGTAGAGAACCAAAATACGGGTAAAAGTACTATGTCCTTTGATGTGATCAAGGAGGAGAATACTTGAGCACGGAATTCCTGGATTATTCTAAAGGAGAATGAGATTCTCTCTCAGCATTACTCCTCCGTATACACCATAGCACGATGGTATATCGGGGCAGAGCAATAACACCCTATGTGATATGGTGTGCTCTATGATGAGTACTACTGAGTTTCCTATTTCATTTTTAGGGAGTTATGCACTTATGAAGTTGCATACCTATTGAATAGGGTTCCGATCAAATCAGATGCCTACCATTTCATATGAGATATGGAAAGGGAAGAGCCCATCTCTTAAGTCAGTTAAGATTTAGGGTTGTCCGGCCTAAGTCTAAAAAGCAAAATCCGGACAAGCTCGAGGCAAAGACAGTTCTGTAGAAGTTTGTTGGATATCCCAAGCATTCGCAAGGGAATATTTTCTACCTAACCGAGGAACAAAAATGTTTTGTTTCTCAGCATGCCACCTTTGTGAAAGGGAATTTCTTGTGAAGAAATTATTGGTCATAAGGTAGAACTGGAAACAGTTCCAGCTATACAAACTGCAGCTGATGATTTGGTAGAACCAAAGGATTCAATAGCAACCAACGAACCTCAGCCTCTCCGCCGATCTAGTAGGGTTCATCACCCACCTGAGAGATACTTCGGTTTCTCTATGACAGTGGGAGCAAGGATTGCATCATGAGATGATGACCCAACTAGTTTCGGGCTGGCCATCAGGAGTAGGACTCTGTAAGAATGGCTGGATGCTTATCGATCTGAGATGGAATCCTTATACACCAACAAAGTATGGACTTTGGTTGCTTTATCTGAAGGGTTAAATCCCCATCAGGAGCAAGTATATCTTGAGAAGATTACTTGGTGTACATGGAAAAGTTAAGACTTTCAAAGCTAGACTTATTAAAGGTTTGCATCATTGACAAGGTATGGATTATAATGAAACCTTTTCTAAGTAACTATGCTTAAGTCCATCCAGATCCTACTTGCCACGGCTACATACCATGACTGCGATATCTGGCGGTTGGGTGTCATGACTGCTTTTCTAAATAAAGATTTAGAAGAGAGAGTCTATAAGTACACAGTCAGAGGGCTTCGTAGACAGTGGGAGCAGCGGAAACGTGTGCAAGATGTTTTATATGATAAAGCAGGCATCGCGGAGTTGGAACATCTGTTTTGATGAGTTAGTCAAAGAGTTTGACATCATCAAAATGGTAGATGAACCTTGTATATACAAAAAGGTAAGTGGGGAGTATGCTGGTGATCCTCGTAGAGTACGTGGATAACATACTCTTGATAGGGAAGGAGTTTCCTATGCTACGCTCGGTCAATCTCCGCTTATCACAAGGATTATCCATATAGGATCAAAGTGATACCTACTAAATCCTGGGTTTTGGATCTATGAGATAGATCTAACTGGATGTTAGGATACTCACTAGTTGTAGTGAGTTGGTATCAATCGATCGTGGGGAGAATCACTGGAAAGGTTCCAGGGTGATAAGGACGACTGAATGTCAGTCACAGGCATTGTCTTTACCCTCAGTGCAGGGACGGTATGTTGGAAGAGTTCCAAGCTAGATACCGTGGCATACTAGACAATAAAGGCTGGATACATCGCTACCAAAGATGATACCAAAGAGGAAGTCTGGGTGTATATCAGTTCATGAGATGAACTTCGTTCCTCCCATTGTATGACAATGGAGATGTGGCTTATGCCAAGGAACGCCCGTCCCATCAGTGATCCAGACATATTCTTAGGCAGTAACACCTGATCGGTGGAGATAGTTGATCTTCAGGGGATCGAGGTTAGGAGAGCAGACTCAGAGGACAACACGGCGGATCCACTCACAAAGGCCTTTTCCCAGAGAGAGACTTTTATGGGATGGTTGAGTATGAGATACTACAACCACTGCTATCAGATGGCCCTAGTGCAAGTGGGAGATTGTTAGTTATATGTATGCCCTAGAGGCCATTACTATACATAGGATGTATATTGTAGTGGATGCTTAGACATATATAGGGATGACTTTCTTGCTCGATATGATAGTATGCTATCTGGTTACTCTTTACCTTAACGTGTACACTGATTGTCTCTCTGTTACATGTTGGTAAAGCCTTTAGGATGTGTACTTGACTACCTGGACTATGATGCGGATCATACTGGTGGGGACATGGTAGTCCATAAGTACATCCTTCAAGGTCCCTAGTCGTGGGTGTATCGAGAGAGGGCATCGATATACCAGAGTAGACTAGCGTATACCTTCTCGACCCATACAGATGGGCGATGGATGATCCCATATCCATTGGTGTTTGACATCAGAGATGATATACGGGTGCTCAGTGGAGACTGGGTACACTGGACGGACTCGCCGAGAACTCCCAGATGGTATTATACCTTACGTCAGATGGCAGTTCTCTGGTGACACTGGTGCAGGTTAGTCTGTAGACCCGAGATCGTCATAGAGTCTTGTGTGATTCCCACTGTGCTTTGATTTCCACCATACCACGTCCAAGAGGGCGTGCAAAAAGATGGCTTTTGGGTACAGTCCCGAATCACATGGAGGCAATGAGCGATAGGAGGGGTTTCGTCTCTCCCGGTAGAGGGAGTTGATGTTGCGCAGTGCTCGATTGGCTATAACAGGAAGTCCTTGGCCAAGGCTGCTTTAGGGATTTACTGGTAAGTGTTACCAGTAGTTTCTCGACCCGTTATGAGCCTCATATCGACACGACTTATCGAGTTATTGGGGTCTGACGTTTACCACCCATAGACGAGATATGCGACATATCAGACGAACAGACCAGACTGTATGGTAGTGTTACTGGTTGGATTCACAGGAGTGTGAGCGGGCTTGCTCATTGATCTTCTGATCGCTCAATACCCGGGTGTCCGTTACGTTTAGCAGACCGCTTGCGGCTTGTGGGTGTTTGATATGATCATCACCTACTGCCGGCGTATTGACGAGTCTTTAGAGTCCTACACAGGGGTTTCCTGGCTCAAGCGAAACGAAATAGGAGCGCATATGAGATATGTGCCGGACCGAGAATAATACCAGTATGTGATACTGTATTCTATTCTCATGATTTGTATCATCGGTCGGTTATATGTGATATAGCCGGGTTACCGAATCAAGTGTTGATTCGATACATTGATACACTTGATAGTAGTCGGTTATATATGATATGACCGGATCGTTAAATCAAGTGTTGATTTAATGATTTAATGTATAATTATATATTTGATATATTACTTTACATTAACTAGTATTGGTTCACTTAAGATTGATTTTCTCACTTGAATGTGCACATTGTTTATATGTGATATATGCAAGTGTACATGTTTGTATCATGCTTGATGATACAAACAAGTTGTGTGTATGAGACTTGACCCAAATCAAGGTTAGATTAGGGTTTACAATTTTCCTAAGCATATAACAAAAGAGTGTGACTTTGGTCAAAGTTATCAAGCTTCATGAAGCTTGATGAACATTGACAAAGTCAACTCTCTTTGTCATTTGTTTAAGATATTAGCTAACTCAGCCCTTAACCTTATGGTATGGTTAATTCTCTACATGAGTTAAGCATGAGGGCTTAACTCAACCATGGTGCCATGATTAAAAGGATAAGTATTCATGTTATTATTTTATTCATATGATTCTTTCTTCTTCATCATCTTCAACAAGCTCACAAAAGCTTGAGAGCTCCAATGGTGCCATGAGAAAAAGAGTGAGAAATCCAATTTTAAAGTGAACCCACTTCCTATTTCCTAATCCTCTACCACTTGCCATGTAGTATAGGGTGTTCTCTTCACAAAGTTTTCGACCAAGTGAAGGAATAGCTTGAGTTTGAGTCTCCCCGACGTAGATCATCTTCGGCCTCGAAGTCAATGACCTAGCCCGAACATTTCTCCGACGAAACCATCGCTAGAGTCCAGGATCCGATGATCACAGCGGAGGGATGTCAACACGGAGCTAAAGAAGTGGTGGACCGGATCTACAAAGGTTGTAATCCCTTTCACTTATTAGCAAAGTTGTTTGCTTGCTTGTAGTTTCGCCTTTACTTCTAGTTAACGATCTATATTAGGGTTTCTCGGCACCGAAAAATGTTATGTTTGGCATGGTTGATGCCTTGTGGAACCTCTTGAGTGTGCCTAGTAACCCTACAAGGTGCGAAAGTCGGGTAGGACTGGTAGGAATTAAATGGTTGGACAGAAGTAGGATCAACATTTGGATAAAAAGGTGAATGGACTTGTTGATCCCAAGAACTAGAAGTGTTGAAAGGAGTGAAAGATCGGTTACGAGATTGTTCAATATGTTCAGCTATAGACATGGGTTTCGGAGTTACAACAAGACTCGAAAAAGGAGTATCAACGTAAGAAGGTGGTGAGGGTTGAAATGGTTGATACAAAGTGGATTGCAGAGTCGAACTATTTCTTCTAGACGCTTCTATTCGATCTTTCAAAGAAATTTTGGGCATGGAGGGGTCGTCCGTAATTTGACCAAAACAATTCACGTATGAAGCAATATTTGGATGAGGGTACAAAAGTTCGGCAAGAGTTTTAGGAGGTGAGGTACCCATGATGTAAGAAGGAGAAGAAAAAGAATGTGGGGTGCACGGATTTCTTAGCGACAAGTTGCAAGTTTTTGTAAAAAAAAATTTCTTTTTGTGTTTTTTTATGGAGCTTTTTGCAACAAGATTTTCAATAAAAGGCTTAGACACACGTTCAATCAATCACAAATGCACAATCAAGCCTAGATCTAGGGTCACCTAGGTCAGCTAGACAGCTCCTAACTGTTCCAAAGGGCAATATGTGAGGACCTCAAACCGCCTCTTCACCGCCAAATGTGGTAAGCACAAGTAGAGAAAGGAGGGATCCGCTCACGAATCACCGTGAGACGGGCCTTTTAAAGTTACCTTTCCCTACATGTCTAGCCTAGGCACCACAAAGTCAGGTTAGGATCAACGGTCGATACCTACAACTGTTCCATTGTCCTATTGAGCGCGAAGTCCTTAGAGCTGAGTCTAATTGTCACGCCCCGAAAGTACGGAACTTGACCGGCACCTAGACTACGAACGTCTCAAGACGTACGTACTCTAAGTAAGCCGAGCCCAGAAATCCAAACCAAGAAAAGTAGTAGAGAGTAGGAAGAACCATAACAATCAACCTGTAAGCAACATAATATACAACGCCTAAAGGCGAGGATCACAACAGAAAAGGAAACTCCAACAGCAAGAAATCCACAGAAAAATAACACGCGACTCTAAGGTCGAAAGTATAAACATCACTGGTCTCTATCTCAATAAGTACATGTTTGGTTGATGGAACTTCTAGATACAACTGAAATATAATATACAATGTATAATGATGGGTACGATACAATAAACCCACCTACTAGCAAGTCACCCGAAAGGAACAGTGCCCGCAAAGCCGTAATGAAACCTGTACGGCAAACCTGCAAGAAACTGGGGCACAACGGGGGTGAGTTGCCAACTCGTGAGTAGAAAAAGATCTACGAACAGAAAATCACATGTATGACGCAATCCTAGGTCATACGATCATAATATATAATCCTTAAATATATAACCAGCAGCCTATATCAATGACTAGGGTAAATATCCAACCCAAGTGAAATCCCATGTGCCCATGTCGGTGCATCACGCGGCAATGTATCAATGGATGATGTATGAATGCATGAAACAGAATGCATGTACAGAAGAGAACTGCTTTCATAAATTTATGAGATTTCTGTATTTTTAAAATGAGGTATCATAAATGAAATCAGCCTAAACAGTGCCTAGCATCGGCACAAAACATAAATCCCAATATCTCGATATCTCTGTATCACAATCTCTGTACCTCAATATCTCAAAATCTCAATGTCTCAATCATAATATCTAGGGCGCCGTCAGTCCAGACCGGCCCCTACCATCCATCTCATGACCACGACGGTATCCTCCGGATATCCGACGCGTCGGGTAATATCACCGGTCGGTCGTGCTCCCCTGCAAAGGCTCAACGCCATCTCCTGCGATCTTCTTGCCCCGGGATACCGCACCGGGCCCACCATGTACCCGAAACGGTTCATCCGCCTCCTTGAATCGGGTCTCGAAATCCATCAGCAAACTCATGGTAGACGACTCATACATCATTGGAAAACCGCATTTTTATTTAAAAAGAGAGAAAGCAGTTTATATATATTTTGCGGTTTTCCTCCAAATCCAGAAAATCTCATGGAAATCCGAATCCAAATCATCAATAGCATGTAAAATCATGAATATAAGTATGAGAATCCATGAGTGCGGCATATAATGAACAACAGTATGCATGATGTGACTAGTAATAACTATAATGTCAAGCTGGCATATAAGGCAAATACACTAATATCATGTCACTACTAGCTAACAAGCTAAATCAAGCAATAATATTCTCTAAGTGTACGTGACATGGCAATTACCGATGAAGATGTGTGTGCGCCGGCAAATAAGTGTACGTGGTACATACGCATCATCGGTAATGGTGCTGGTGTCCTAACAGCATAATATCAATAATGGAATATGAATCATAATAAGTATGCGATGCAGGGCAACAACAATAATGTACGGGAGCTGAATACTAAGCACAATGATAGCTAAACTCATCTAATGTTATAAGGGCCATACAGCTACACCAACTATAGAGTTGAGCTAATAGGCTAACTGCAGGTAAGGGAAACCGCCTAACCTCTGAGTCGATATATATATATACAGTCGGTGATCCCGTCTCAATCATATCACATCCGATATAATATTAATGATCAGACATCCCGAGTCTAGAGGGCGGATCAAACATCAAAATATAGCTCGTACGTAAATCCGCCGTACGGCATCCCCAAATCTGGGTACGGGTCAATATCACATTCGTCATATCATTCATCTGGTATTCTCTATATCAAATATCATAATCTGGGTACTGACCTACGTCTAGTACAAAGCTAACATCATTACTATCATCATGATCTGACTACTGATCAACAGTCTCGTATGAATCGATATCATCAGCATATATCATCTCAAGGAGTATACATCGCCTAAGGCGGCCTATCATACATATCTTGTCATAACAAATCATGTCATATCTCGTAACGTAATCACCTGATCATTTTATATATATACCACTATTCCTATGGCATCATCATCCCAAAATCCGCTAAAGCATCAAGACGTAACTCAAATACGAATTTTACCATATCACCGATATCATAATCTCGAATCAAATATCATCGACTCATCTCAAAAACCAAGTATCATCATCAAATCCGTATGTGAACACATAGTCCCATACCTACGTGAGCACATAACTATATAGAATCCCGTCTATGCACATATGAAGTAAGGATGTATGAAAGTATGTAAGTGTGTGTGTGTATGTAGTGCACCTACTACTCTAGGTTTTCGCGACACTAAATCATCCAAGCCCACCAATTATCCATCCTAACATCAATAATTTCCCAAACAACATATAATAATTGTAGGTGTGTATACGCATCCGTATACATCACCACGGACTGCGGGGGTGCTATACGCCATCCACCCGACTTCTCCCCGGAGATATAAATCTACTCACCTTGTTTTATGCGTGTCGGTGCCGATGTCGCCATTTGCATCTCCAACGCTTCGACGCCACGTGGGGTACCTACAAGGATATCACACGCTAGAACACATGAAAACCATGTCGGAAACCAAAATGGTACACGCTATGCTCATAGGTAAAAACCTGTAGCCTTGCGCGTAAACACAGCCAAAGCTCATTGGTCGTTGGCGTTCAAACGCCACCCGACAGAAACGAATCACCAAATACCCCAAATCCATACGAAAACAAGTCGTAAATCATGCGCCAACTCAAGTAAATCAACCCAGATTTCACCCTAACTGGAACCAGTCAAAACTAGACATACCCAGGGTCAAGTCTACAGGGTATAAGGCTACAGAACCAAAACGAGCACCAGAACCCCTTCTCTGGCCGCAAATTGCGGCCAGGGGGATTAAATCTGCGGCCATGGGAATGAGGTGGGGGCTAGGGTTTTGGGTATTGGTTTCTACCAGCCTGCATATCTCACTGCCAAGTCAATTTTATTTTAGGAGGTCCGGGTTGATAGCAGTTTCCAGAAAAGCCACAAAGTCGACAAAATCGATAAAAATACGCCAAGTTAAAACTTTCAGGTAACCAACTGGGAAACTGGGGTAATCTTGGCCAATCTGGTCTCTAATACCCCTGATAAGGTTATACCAACTATCAAAACCATCTCTTGGCCAAACCTCACTCAAATTTATCTAAACTAGCACTAATCTACTTAATAACACCAAGTTTCAGCTAAGTATCCATATCGAGCAAGAAAGGAATTAGGTTGCGGAATTATACCTCAAGGGATCCTAGGGTGAAGGAGAAAAGAGGATGAAAGAAGGAGGGGTGTTGTGCGGCTGCTGGACTACTGGTGTTGTTTCTGCAGCTAAGCTGAAGCTGTTTTTCAACAGCAGTTTGTTGCCGATGCTGGATCTGCTGCTTGCAATTTCCTTTTGTTTTATTTTTCTCTGTGTGAGGCAGCAGCTGAAGTGTAGGTGGCTTAGTTGTGTGCAGCTGTTGTAGTTGTGGGGTGTTGGTTTGTGTTGAGGTATGATATTGTGTTGGTGTTGCTTGAATGATGATGTAGCTGCTGCAGGTTCAGCTGCTGCTGATGCAGAATTGGGGCTGATGGGTGTTATCAGCTGATGTGATAACAATTGGGGCTGAAGTGTTGATATGGGGGCTGAAGTTGTGCTGATGTGAGTGTGTAGGTGTTGGGCTATGGTGCTAGGGGTTGGTGTAGGGTTGGCTGATGTATTGTTTCAGCTGCTGATGTTGGCTGGAATTGGAATGTTGGGGTTGATGTGTGAGAGGAAGTGAAAGAGCACAAGGGATTATGAAGTGGGATAGATCATGGCACACCCTAGCCACCTCTCTCTCTCTCTCCAAATTAATGCACAACCAACATGGCTCACTCTCTCTCTCCCTACACAAGTCAACCTAACCCTAATCACCCTCTAAACAAGGCCAAAACCCTAAGTTAAAACTAATTAACCTAACCAAATGGGTTAGAACACCATGGTCATCTAAGCATGGTTCAACCCTAGGCTATCATGAATCCAAAACATGAAACAAGTGTGACAAATGTGGAAAATGTTATGTGCACATTTTTGCACAAAAGCCAAAAATCCAATTAGCGATTTTTAATCGCGATTAACACTAAAATAGCATATACTTAACCATAAAAACTTAAAATAGCATATTTCCACAAAATAACTTATTTTAGAATTTTCATAATTTTCTCCAGAATTTGCCCCATATATCGGTATTTAATTATACCGAAATATTAAAATATTCATTAAAAGCTAATATTAAATTATGAAAATTCCCAAAAATAATATTTTATTTTTTTGAAATGTTACAGTCTTCCCCCCTTAAAGAAATTCGGTCCCCGAATTTAAATTTAAACCTCCAAATTCTAAAACATTTCAATAAAATGTCCAAATCAACGGGGCTCCGAAATCATCAATACATAAAACGCATCGTAGCGCAATACATGCGCATGCGTAACGAGCAGATAACTCGAAATCAAAACTCCGTCAAGCATCCCGCAATCATCGGAGTCAAGGTGAAAACACGAATGCCAAATCCCAAGCAAAACCGATATGCTATAAATCGGAACTATACATGTAAATATCTGAAGGAAATGTATGCCAAATTCTTTAAAGTCAATGTGCAATGCGCATAACACTGCACAGTGGCAGACGTTTCTATAAGAAAATAGCCATATACATATATATCTTTTGTTTAATATGTACGTTCCGCCGTTCTGAAAACAATTTAGAAGGGTTTCCTCGTTTTAAACGTTCCGTGTCATATCGGATACGTATGTAAATAATGAGACTATAGCTCGCTTTTGGAAATCCCTTTGAAATCTATCAATGTATGCAAAATGTATCCTGGCACTGTCCTCTGACTAGTCCTGCTTAGTACGAAAACACATAGCAAATATCATAAAAACGTACTGCTCCATAGAATCAATCCAAAAGTGCATATGGAAACCCTGTGCGTCCGGTGTGCACGGAAATCAAAATCCATACATGTGCACAGAAACAACATCTAGGTGCAACGGGTATGCACGAAGCATCCGTCATAGGCAACATGTGTGCCTGATAGAAAAATCAGGTGTATCTGACATGCACGAAAAAAAATCCCGATTTAGTGCATCTGGGTGCACCAAATCGCATCTCATAACATGCGCCCAACATGCGCTAAAAATCCAAATTTGATGCATACATCATGCACGAAATCATGAAATTCAACATCAAGCGTCGAACACGCGCAAAATCCAATCAGGTGCATAAAGTGCACAAAACAAATATCGAACATTACCATCGAAATCGAAGTCTAATGCATCCAAGTGCACAAAAAGCGAATCACTACACTGCGGCATATGCAAACCATACAGAGTGCAAAAACCAAACCATGTGCGTACATACGCACAAAAATCAACTCAACTGTATGAAACCCATAAAATCATAAACATGCGAAACCAAGGCACGAAAACAATACCAAGTGCAACCACTGTGCAACAATCGTAAATACTCAATAAGTGCAACCATGGTGCATGAAAACGACATCATGAAACTCAATCCTCAAAACCAAATCATGCGAATAAATCGCCCAAAATACCGAAATCAAGTATTGCAGAATAGCCCTGCTCAAGCGCATCCTCCAAGAATTTCTGGCCAACTGTCGTGGTCACTCATAGCATGTCTCGTCGATGATCCTGAACTCTGGCCTGTGATTGATAAGATTCAGCGTGCTCGCGCTTTTAAAAGATATGAATCAAAAATATTTGTTAACAGCAATCAAAAACGGCGTCGCAAGTAGCTAGCCGGTGAGTACGGGTCGGTCCACAGGGATGTTGTGAATCTCCTAATCGCTCTAACGAGTTAATTCCGAAGGGTGTTCGGATTGATTATTAAATCTAAAAACTGAATTGATCTATATCTAAATCTTGCTAGGGTTAGGTCTAGGTTAAGTTTGGAAAGTCTATAAATCTCACCGCTTTCTATACCCATATGAAGATCTAATTAGGTATTATGGTAAATATTAATAAAAGGGATTAGGATGATTGGGAAGATTGTTCTTCCTCTAGATCCTTGTCCTTCCTTTCTTAATCTTTACCCTAACCTCCATGGAAAACCTTAAAATCCGGGCCTTTATACTACGATATCACCGCTACCTCGAGGGATAGGGTGCCGTAGGGAGCGGAATAAGAAGGTATGCATGGAGTCCTATAAAAATATATGACGGGCAAGAAAGGGGATGAGAGATCTTCGTCTCTCAAACCTTCCCCAGATCTAACCCTAACAAGCGAGGAGACTACTCACTCATTAGGGAATTGAAGAACATTTATCTAGGGCAGAGAATGAAAATTACCTAGGGCAGGAATTGAAATCTAAACTAGAGCAAGGAATTAAATCTACTTACAGATGCATCTCTCCAATCATCAACGCAGGGTTGTCAGATCTGAATTCATGAATTGAAAAGAAACACCGATGCTCTCCAAAAGAATTCTAAAATTTATTATTAAAAGGAGGCATGAGGAATTACAATGATTAGAGTTCCTATTTATAAAGAATAGGAAACCCTGGGTTACATCTGATTCGCATGTCTACAATTACTAAAATAGCCCTCTAGAAAGACCGGTCAACGAAGCCACTGAATTTTGGTAAAAAATAATTCTCCTTTTGTCTTCTTCTAGCCGCGGAACCGCGGCAATGGTGGGCTTGGGCCGCGGTTCCGCGGCCCTTTAGTTGGCTCACATGCTGAAATTTTAGGGTTTTGTTCTTGGTCCTTTTTGTCTTCTGGTTCTTTGGTTCTTTTTCCATTTGGGCTTCTAGGTTGGTTCCAGATCTTCAGTGAACAATTTGCAATGGCTTTTTAACCGTTCGCTTTGAGTCGATGTCTTGAATCTTTACTTTGTGAATTGTTCCTTATGTAGGCTTGATCAAGATTCTCTGTTTGTTGGTTAAAGTCCACATTTTCATCGTCTTTACATCGTTTGCACTGTTTTCTGTCCAAGAACCTGTAACCTGTAACATGTAGCAGACAAGCGTCAAAAGCACCTGTTTTCATTGTAAAATGCATAAGAATGGGGAATACAAAATGCAATATTATGTTATGAACAAATACCCCCAAACTTATCTTTTGCTCGTCCTCGAGCAAACTTATTTTTTTATTTTCGATAAAAAGCTAACCTAGCCGCACTTTCGCAGGGAAACGCGATTGCACTGAGCACGTGCAATAAGCCGTTAAACCTCTAGGTGTCCCTAGTAGGAGGAGTGTTGTCTCCTGAGGGTTTTCACCGGATTACACCCACAAAATCCTATCAATTTGGTTTTTCGACTTTTGTTCTCTAATTAGGTTTTCTAACAAGGAATTCTATTATCGTTGACCCGCAAATTATCCACCCATATTCTTCACGCTTCCTCATTGTTTAACTTAAGATTATATATATCCTGTAGAATTACCTAGCTTTCGGCATTTCTTAAGTTTTCCTTCTAGGGTTCCATCTCCACTTAGGAATTTCTATCAACTCTATCAAAGATACAAGTTCTATTCTTCATTCCTTTCTCTTATCTAAACTTTAATCACATATCCCCACGTGTGTGTAAATATCACCCCTACACTTGGAAATTCAAATCAAGTAATCGTACTCTCGTCCATTGTCCAAAGCACTTATTAATTGGTGAATTTTCGCTTTCACATCCTTCATGCGACTGTTAATACTTCTTGAGGTACCAACAACCGATTACAAGATGTGTTAGCATTTTAAAGCGTACTTTCTAGTTTTGCAACACCCAAGACTTTTAGCAGTGGCTCCCAAACCAGTTGGTCTAAGGCACTAGGTGATGAAGCACCCTCGCTAAATATTTTTCTATTTTTACAGCCTTAAGTAATCACAAAAACCAGTGTTCATTTTTTTCTTTTTTCATTTTTTTTCTTTTTATTTTCATTGTGCTAAGGACTTTAGACAAGAGTATTTTAAGGTCTCTTCTACTAATCCAAGTTTCAAGGCGCGTGTTTGTGCATTTTGTAGGGTATATGTTTTCAGAATCTAGACTTAAGCTAGGAATTATTTTTCAAACTTATACTCTAATAAAAGTTTTAATACTTTTCCTTCGTTTCGACTTAGCCCAAGAAGTGAACTCCAAATTTGCCTATTTCTAAATAAACTACAAAGACATATACTTTCTACCGTTAAACTTTAAGGAAGGTTATCTTTAGGGTTTTTAATTTACTAAGTCTAAGATCTAGTTGTTCCTAGCCAGTTAACCCATTCATCAAACTCAAGTCAATCAGCCAAAATTGAATACAGTAATTTTTATAATTTTTGAAAATTTTCAATTTTTATGGGTTTTCAAATAAGTATGCAAATGCAAAAATATGTACAAATGAATGCGAAGGAAGAAGACGTATCGAGCATACCCCCAAACTTGAACTTGACAGTGTCCTCACTGTCATGCTAAACCAAGAGGGTCAAAATATCGGTACTCCCCTGTTTATTTATTTTTAATTTACTTTTTATATTTTTAATATTTTGAATTTTTTATTTTTTTTTTATAGAAAAAGAAAAATATATATACATATATACAAAGATTCCCCCCAAACTTAAGCTTGGCCTTACACAAGCCAAAGGTTAGCACCAACCATTCAAAAATCTTATCATGGTAAAGGTATAATCGGTGCAAGAATAGGGTGGAGATGAAAGAAATGAGAAACACGCGAGACCGTGTGGAAAGAAGAATGGTAGAATATGGTCTCGGTGGGGGAGAAGAAGGGCGGAAAGGAGAAAGAAGGATCGCGCGAACTTGAGTGTGTAAATCGAGTGAATAAATTAGTGCAATATGTGATGACCGATGTGTTATAAGCGATTGCGCTAACCTATCCACCCGTCGGGAAATGGGGTCAAATCCCTCAAGATTCGCAAGAAAACATGGGTACGCCGAACTAGGTATTGGAGATGAAAGCGTAACGGTCATTTGTTCGGTCGAAACGATAGGAAGGACGGAGGGAAGTGAGTGAGGAAGGGTATCAGTTAAGGATTTAGGAGGGTGTATTGGAAAGTTCGACACATCAAACGAAAATGGTTCAACCTCAATATTATCCTCAGTACTATCCTCATAATTCTCCTCAATATTTTCCTTAAAAATTTGCTTATCCATGCCAATATCATCAAAATCAAGACGCATATGAAGTTCGGGAGAAACATTTAATAACTCGGGATGATGATTTGAACATAAAATTTCAATTAAATCGACAGGTTCATCATCCGAAATATTCCCGGCGTCTATATCCTCAATCAAGTGAAAGTCAATTTCTTTAGACACCTCCTCAAAAGCATGGATGTTTATCAATGTAGGTTCTAGAGTGGAAGTGTAAAGGTCGAAAGGATTAGGTGCGGTGTCACTCGAAAGGGGTTCTTCAAAATCTGGTAAATCAAACACTACAAAATCACACAACTCATTTTTATTTTCAACCGGTGAACTATTTAGGGCAATCGATGGAAAACAGGAGTTGTGGGCTTCAATTGGGTAAGGGTAGGTTTGATTTGAAAATCCTCTCTCATTCTCACTCTGTCTAACTGCCGCCTCATACATTGAATTTGGAGCTAGCGGGACACTAGCTACCGGTTCACTAGGTTGCATAAGGGTGGCCACGGACGCTTCCACATTCCTCATCATTTTATTTGTTGCGGCAATATATGCCTCCAACGACTCTTTCAAACTAGACTTAGGTGGTGAGGGGGTTTCAGTAAAAGTTTCAAAATTGGTTGGATATGTGAAACTCCCTAATGGCTGTGTCGAAACAGTGTCTAGTGAAGGTGGGAAGGTCGGGTATGATTGGTAGGAAGTGGGTGATTGGACAGGGGTAGGGTCAACATATGGATAAAAAGGTGAATAGTCGTGTGGATCCCTAGAACTAGATAAGTGGAGAGGGGTGAAAGATCGACTGCGAGATTGAGCAATATGCTCAGCAATGGACATCGGCCTAGGAGTGACAGAAGGACTTGAAGAAGTGGTATCAACATATGTAGGTGGTAAAGGTTGACTCGGTTGACACAAAGTGGGTTGAAAAGTCAAACTATTTCTCCTAGACGCCTCTATTTGATCTTTCAAAGATATTTTTGGCAAGGAAGGATCTTTTTTAAATTGACCGAACAAATTAACGTACGACGCAAAATTAGGTTCGGGATACCAAAGTTCGGCTAATGATTTATTGTGTGGGGTACCCATATTAGAAGAAGAAAGGTGACAAGAAGGGAGGTTGGGTAGTGCAAGAATTTATTTGGGGCTAAAAAATTTTGCAAGTTCTATAAAATATTTGTCCTTTTTATTTTCATTTTTCATTGATTTTTTTCTTTCTCTTTATTTGGAAAAAAATTTTGTTGCAAAAAGATTTTAAAGAAAAGATATGCAACAGCAAAATATTTTATAGAAAAGATATGCAACAGCAAAATATTACTTGCAATTGGTTATTATTTGAAGCATATCACAAGAATCTTTATTTGGAAAAAATTATTGCAAAAAGATATTCGAGAAAAGATATGCAACAAAAAAGATTACTTGCAATCAATTTTAATTTTGAGCGGTGCCCAAAAATCCTGCATAAGACTCGTTATATGGAAGAGAATATATTTTTAAAGCACACAAAATCTTGCAGGCATTATTCAGAAAATATATTAAAATTTGCAGAGGAGAAATAACAGAGAGCTTACAATGCAAATTTCGTAGGATGATCTCACCAAAAGAGCGCGGTTCCGCGGTATAAACGCGTTATTGCCGCGTTTTCGCGGCAGTCTAATCAGCACGAATCCCCAAAAAAAATTTGACGCTCTGATTCCACTAAAAGGCCGCGGTTCCACGGCCTAAGGTGGGTTTTGGCCGCGGAATCGCGGCGGGTTGGGGGAATTGGGTCTCCAAAAAATTTTCACTGTTCTGTTATTTGATTCCCCTTCTGTTTTGATCTTCTGATTTCTGTTTCGCCTTCTGGAAATTTCCAGATCGTCTTTGTAAATCCTGCAAA
This sequence comes from Agapanthus africanus, assembly GCA_030015575.1. Taxonomy (NCBI): domain Eukaryota; kingdom Viridiplantae; phylum Streptophyta; class Magnoliopsida; order Asparagales; family Amaryllidaceae; genus Agapanthus; species Agapanthus africanus. The sequence goes on from CM057337.1 coordinate 91,418,842, forward strand.
ATTAAAACAACAAAGTATCCCTTCCAAAAATAACAAAATATATATATTTTTATATTTTTTTGGATTTTTTAGATTTTTATGAATTTTTAAATTTTAGATTAACCCGAAATCGCGAAAAGAAAATTCTACGCCATCCCCGGCAACGGCGCCATTTGATTGATAAGATTCAGCGTGCTCGCGCTTTTAAAAGATATGAATCAAAAATATTTATTAACCGCAATCAAAAACGGCGTCGCAAGTAGCTAGCCGGTGAGTACGGGTCGGTCCACAGGGATGTTGTGAATCTCCTAATCGCTCTAACGAGTTAATTCCGAAGGGTGTTCGGATTGATTATTAAATCTAAAAACTGAATTGATCTATATCTAAATCTTGCTAGGGTTAGGTCTAGGTTAAGTTTGGAAAGTCTATAAATCTCACCGCTTTCTATACCCATATGAAGATCTAATTAGGTGTTATGGTAAATATTAATAAAAGGGATTAGGATGATTGGGAAGATTGTTCTTCCTCTAGATCCTTGTCCTTCCTTTCTTAATCTTTACCCTAACCTCCATGGAAAACCTTAAAATCCGGGCCTTTATACTACGATATCACCGCTACCTCGAGGGATAGGGTGCCGTAGGGAGCGGAATAAGAAGGTATGCATGGAGTCCTATAAAAATATATGACGGGCAAGAAAGGGGATGAGAGATCTTCGTCTCTCAAACCTTCCCCAGATCTAACCCTAACAAGCGAGGAGACTACTCACTCATTAGGGAATTGAAGAACATTTATCTAGGGCAGAGAATGAAAATTACCTAGGGCAGGAATTGAAATCTAAACTAGAGCAAGGAATTAAATCTACTTACAGATGCATCTCTCCAATCATCAACGCAGGGTTGTCAGATCTGAATTCATGAATTGAAAAGAAACACCGATGCTCTCCAAAAGAATTCTAAAATTTATTATTAAAAGGAGGCATGAGGAATTACAATGATTAGAGTTCCTATTTATAAAGAATAGGAAACCTTGGGTTACATCTGATTCGCATGTCTACAATTACTAAAATAGCCCTCTAGAAAGACCGGTCAACGAAGCCACTGAATTTTGGTAAAAAATAATTCTCCTTTTGTCTTCTTCTGGCCGCGGAACCGCGGCAATGGTGGGCTTGGGCCGCGGTTCCGCGGCCCTTTAGTTGGCTTACATGCTGAAATTTTAGGGTTTTGTTCTTGGTCCTTTTTGTCTTCTGGTTCTTTGGTTCTTTTTCCATTTGGGCTTCTAGGTTGGTTCCAGATCTTCAGTGAACAATTTGCAATGGCTTTTTAACCATTCGCTTTGAGTCGATGTCTTGAATCTTTACTTTGTGAATTGTTCCTTATGTAGGCTTGATCAAGATTCTCTGTTTGTTGGTTAAAGTCCACATTTTCATCGTCTTTACATCGTTTGCACTGTTTTCTGTCCAAGAACCTGTAACCTGTAACATGTAGCAGACAAGCGTCAAAAGCACCTGTTTTCATTGTAAAATGCATAAGAATGGGGAATACAAAATGCAATATTATGTTATGAACAGCCTGCTGGTGTGCGTAACATGACCACTCCTGGGTCCAAGTCTTCTCTGTGGATTACCAATCTCACGATCCATCGGCTCTTCGGCCCTGTCAGGTTTTCTAACGGGGACGATTCCGTTCTGGCACTTCTCTGGTCATCTCTCGGTCAATCATCGCGACCACTCGTAAGCAGCATGTCACTGGCGTCGGCCTCTAGCTCTCTGAATGCACGGGACACATCTGATCCTGGGTGCAAATATCATTGCAGCAGTATCCTGGAAGGAATCCTGCTCAAGGACTCTTTCAAGTCTCGTCTCTGCTTAACTGTCCGGAAGTCATCGTCCTTTACTATATCTGTTTCTTGTTCCGGAACGGCTGCATACTCGTCGCGACTTCTTCTGGAAGGTATATCCCAGTACAATGCATCGGCATGCGTATCGCATCTCTGGTGTCGGTGGAGTGGAACGTCATCACATCTAGATCTGGTACGAACCTCTTACTCCACTTTTCTCTAATGTCGACTGCTTCGGACTCGTCTCGTCGTGGCTGTATGGACTGAGCTCCAACGGCTATCCTCGTATCTGGAGTCTCTCAAGAAATGCATCTCACCACCTAGCATCCGAATGAAGTCGAGCCATCCAATCGATTTGTCAAAACCTCATAATCCCCCAAGAGCTCAACATCTTGGGTACAGATAATAGTATCGAGTACATACCACAGCATCGGTGGTCGAGCCGTAGAAGGGCAAACCCAAGCCTCACTAATGGCGCCGCAGAACTGCTGCAAACCCTAAGATTCAAAGGCTTTCACACGGTCATTAAGTCGAGTTAGGGTTTCATTCTTCTAGAGGGACCATAGAATTGCTTGCATGTCTTTCCGAATACTTTAAACTGGGAATAATAGGTTTCTGACATTCGATCGTCTCTGTCGACTCTCCACGTCTCCGCGTGAAGTCGTCTCTAACTGGAATCAATCTATCTGATGACCTCGCATCGGGGTAGCGAACGATCCACATGCCCTAGTCATTCATCCTTGGTGACTAGCGACCTTTCATCATCTCGTAGTATAACTCGTACCATAATAGCTCCAACATTTAGGGCGATATCTCGTCGTTCGCGGCAATAACTGGCTCACTCGTCTGCACTCTGAACCGTGCCTCAATCATCATGAATAAGCAATACTTCAACGATCATCAACATCTGGCTGGCCTCTATCAGTGGCTCGATCCTCTGGTGCTGATCGGCACATCCGAGTAATCTCATACAGCGATCCATCCACGCTCGTGGCGCGAAAACATAGTAAAAAGACACATCTCTGCAATCGTGTGTCGCCAGAATCATGCCCTGGTCAGCCCTCGTTCGTGACGAGCTCATGCTGACCGCAACTCTAACCTTAGCTCTCCCTGCCCGTAATCATGGCAGCAAAACATAACGGGTACCGATGAGGCTAGATCAGAAAGGAATATGATACTGAGCAAAGAAATGTACATCCTAAGGTTTCTTAAGTGGAGTGGCGTGTCGTAAATATGCCGCGGAACATACCCACGGTGCGTCACTCTACTTTAGTCACCTATTCCATCAACCAAGGGTCATCCTACGCTCCGAAGGTAAAACCTAATGCTCGGATACCAACTTTGTCACGTCCCGAAAGTACGGAACATGACCGGCACCTAAACTACGAACGTCTCGAGGCGTACATACTCTAAGTAAGCCGAGCCCAGAAATCCAAACCAAGAAAAGTAGTAGAGAGTAGGAAGAACCATAACAATCAACCTGTAAGCAACACAATATACAACGCCTAAAGGCGAGGATCACAACAGAAAAGGAAACTCCAACAGCAAGAAATCCACAGAAAAATAACGCGCGACTCTAAGGTCGAAAGAATAAACATCACTGGTCTCTATCTCAATAAATACATGTTTGGTTGATGGAACTTCTAGATACAACTGAAATATAATATACAATGTATAATGATGGGTACGATACAATAAACCTACCTACTAGTAAGTCACCCGAAAGGAATAGTGCCCGCAAAGCCGTAATGAAACTTGTACGGCAAACCTGCAAGAAACTGGGGCACAACGGGGGTGAGTTGCCAACTCGTGAGTAGAAAAAGATCTACGAACAGAAAATCGCATGTATGACGCAATCCTAGGTCATACGATCATAATATATAATCCTCAAATATATAACCAGCAGCCTATAACAATGACTAGGGTAAATATCCAACCCAAGTGAAATCCCATATGCCCGTGTCAGTGCATCAGGTGGCAATGTATCAGTGGATGATGTATGAATGCATGAAACAGAATGCATGTACAGAAGACAACTGCTTTCATAAATTTATGAGATTTCTGTATTTTTAAAATGAGGTATCATAAATGAAATCAGCATAAACAGTGCCTAGCATCGGCACAAAACATAAATCCCAATATCTCGATATCTCTGTATCGCAATCTCTGTACCTCAATATCTTAAAATCTCAATGTCTCAATCACAATATCTAGGGCGCCGTCAGTCCAGACCGGCCCCTACCATCCATCTAATGACTACGACGGTATCCTATGGATATCCGACTAGTCGGGTAATATCACCGGTCGGTCGTGCTCCCCTGCACAGGCTCAACGCCATCTCCTGCGATCCTCTTGTCCCGGGGTACCGCACCGGGCCCACCATATACCCAAAACGGTTCATCCGCCTCCTCGAATCGGGTCTCGAAATCTATCAGCAAACTCATGGTGGACGACTCATACATCATGGGAAAACCGTATTTTTATTTAAAAAGAGAGAAAGCAGTTTATATATGTTTTGCGGTTTTCCTCCAAATCCAGAAAATCTCATGGAAACCCGAATCCAAATCATCAATAGCATGTAAAATCATGAATATAAGCATGAGAATCCATGAATGCGGCATATAATGAACAACAGTATGCATGATGTGACTAGTAATAACTATAATGTCAAGCTGGCATATAAGTGTACGTGCACTAATATCATGTCACTACTAGCTAACAAGCTAAATCAAGCAATAATATTCTCTAAGTGTACGTGATATGGCAATTACTGATGAAGATGTGTGTGCGCCGGCAAATAAGTGTACGTGGTACATACGCATCATCGGTAATGGTGCTGGTGTCCTAACAGCATGATATCAATAATGGAATATGAATCATAATAAGTATGCGATGCAGAGCAACAACAATAATGTACGGGAGCTGAATACTAAGCACAATGATAGCTAAACTCATCTAATGTTATAAGGGCCATACAGCTACTCCAACTATAGGGCTGAGCTAATAGACTAACTGCAGGTAAGGGAAACCGCCTAACCTCTGAGTCGATATATATATATATATATATATATATATATATATATATATATACAGTCGGTGATCCCGTCTCAATCATATCACATCCGATATAATATCAATGATCAGACATCCCGAGTCTAGAGGGTGAATCAAACATCAAAATATAGCTCGTACGTAAATCCGTCGTACGGCATCCCCAAATCTGGGTACGGGTCAATATCACATTCGTCATATCATTCATCTAGTATTCTCTATATAAAATATCATAATCTGGGTACTGACCTACGTCTAGTACAAAGCTAACATCATTACTATCATCATGATCTGACTACTGATCAACAATCTCGTATGAATCGATATCATCAGCACATATCATCTCAAGGAGTATACATCGCCCAAGGCGGCCTATCATACATATCTTGTCATAACATATCATGTCATATCTCATAACGTAATCACCTGTCGATCATTTTATATATATACCACTATTCCTATGGCATCATCATCCCAAAATCTGCTAAAGCATCAAGACGTATCTCAAATACGAATTTTACCATATCACCGATATCATAATCTCGAATCAAATATCATCGACTCATCTCAAAAACCAAGTATCATCATCAAATCCGTATGTGAACACATAGTCCCATACCTACGTGAGCACATAACTATATAGAATCCCGTCTATGCACATATGAAGTAAGGATGTATGCAAGTATGTAGGTGTGTGTGTGTGTAGTGCACCTACTACTCTAGGTTTTCGCGACACTAAATCATCCAAGCCCACCAATTATCCATCCTAACATCAATAATTTCCCAAACAACATATAATAATTGTAGGTGTGTATACGCATCCGTATACATCACCACGGACTGCGGGGGTGCTATATGCCATCCACCCGACTTCTTCCCGTAGATATAAATCTACTCACCTTGTTTTATGCGTGCCCGTGCCGATGTCGCCATTTGCATCTCCAACGCTTCGATGCCACGTGGGGTACCTACAAGGATATCACACGCTAAAACACATGAAAACCATGTCGGAAACCAAAATGGTACACGCTACGCTCATAGGTAAAAACCTGTAGCCTTGTGCGTAAACACAGCCAAAGCTCACTAGTCGTTAGCGTTCAAACGCCACCCGACAGAAACGAATCACCAAATACCCAAAATCTATACGAAAACAAGTCGTAAATCATGCGCCAACTCAAGTAAATCAACCCAGATTTCACCCTAACTGGAACCAGTCAAAACCAGACATACCCAGGGTCAAGTCTACAGGGTATAAGGCTACAGAACCAAAACGAGCACCAGAACCCCTGCTCTGGCCGCAAATTGCGGCCAGGGGGATTAAATCTGCGGCCATGGGAATGAGGTGGGGGCTAGGGCTTTGGGTATTGGTTTCTACCAGCATGCATATCTCACTGCCAAGTCAATTTTATTTTAGGAGGTCCGGGTTGATAGCAGTTTCCAGAAAAGCCACAAAGTCGACAAAATCGATAAAAATACGCCAAGTTGAAACTTTCAGGTAACCAACTGGGAAACTGGGGTAATCTTGGTCAATCTAGTCTCAAATACCCCTAATAAGGTTATACCAACTATCACAACCATCTCTTGGCCAAATCTCACTCAAATTTATCTAAACTAGCACTAATCTACTTAATAACAGTAAGTTTCAGCTAAGTATCCATATCGAGCAAGAAAGGAATTAGGTTGCGGAATTATACCTCAAGGGATCCTAGGGTGAAGGAGAAAAGTGGATGAAAGAAGGAGGGGTGTTGTGCGGCTGCTGGACTACTGGTGTTGCTGCTGATGTTGTTTCTGCAGCTAAGCTGAAGCTGTTTTTCAACAGCAGTTTGTTGCTGATGCTGGATCTGCTGCTTGCAATTTCCTTTTGTTTTATTTTTCTCTGTGTGAGGCAGCAGCTGAAGTGTAGGTGGCTTAGTTGTGTGCAGCTGTTGTAGTTGTGGGGTGTTGGTTTGTGTTGAGGTATGATATTGTGTTGGTGTTGCTTGAATGATGATGTAGCTGCTGCAGGTTCAGCTGCTGCTGATGCAGAATTGGGGCTGATGGGTGTTATCAGCTGATGTGATAACAATTGGGGCTGAAGTATTGATATGGGGGCTGAAGTTGTGCTGATGTGAGTGTGTAGGTGTTGGGCTATGGTGGTAGGGGCTGGTGTAGGGTTGGCTGATGTATTGTTTGAGCTGCTGATGTTGGCTGGAATTGGAATGTTGGGGCTGATGTGTGAGAGGGAGTGAAAGAGCACAAGGGATTATGAAGTGGGATGGATCATGGCACACCCTAGCCACCTCTCTCTCTCTCCAAATTAATGCACAACCAACATGGCTCACTCTCTCTCTCCCTACACAAATCAACCTAACCCTAATCACCCTCTAAACAAGGCCAAAACCCTAAGTTAAAACTAATTAACCTAACCAAATGGGTTAGACCACCATGGTCATCTAAGCATGGTTCAACCCTAGGCTACCATGAATCCAAAAGATGAAACAAGTGTGATAAGTGTGGAAAATGTTATGTGCACATTTTTGCACAAAAGCCAAAAATCCAATTAGCGATTTTTAATCGCGATTAACACTAAAATAGCATATACTTAACCATAAAAACTTAAAATAGCATATTTCCACAAAATAACCTATTTTAGAATTTCCAGAATTTTCTCCAAAATTTGCCCCATTTATCGGTATTTAATTATACCGAAATATTAAAATATTCATTAAAAGCTAATATTAAATTATGAAAATTCCCAAAAATAATATTTTATTTTTTTGAAATGTTACACTAATCTTTTTTAATTAACTTGAATGGTCAATGCAATATGCTTTATATGATTTTTGGGGTCCTGGGAAGGGTAATGAAATCCCCACCCAATCTGGATTGGTGTAAAAGCCCCTTAAAGTCAATTTAAAATATGCAAAGCAGTAAACACAAGCAGTTGCAAACAATTATTTTTCATTTTTAGCGCGGCGCAAAGAATCCTGCACAAGATCAAGTTATTGGAGAAGGGAGAGAAGTTTTTGCGCAAAGAACCCTGCAGGAAATTTTTTTAGAGGAGATAAGGGGGTTACAGAGAAGAAGAGAAAGCTTACAGAGGGATTTCCACTTGCTGACGTCACCCAAGCGCCGCGGTTCCGCCGCTGGACCCTGCCTTTGATCGCGGTTCCGCAGTGGGATCGTTGACTGAGTCCTCCAACTTCTTCTGTTGCTCTGTTGTGGTTATCCTCTATTTGTTCAGATCTGCTGTTTTCTGTTTTGCTTTCTGGATTTTTCCAGATCTGAATTTGTTCTTCGATCCTGCACAATTCAAACGAAAATACACTTCACAAAATAACAAGATGATAAATTTTTTATATTTTTATATTTTTCAGTTTTAATGATTTTTCAATTTTATATTAACCCGAAATTACAAAAAGAAAATAACAACGCCATCCCCGGAAACGACGCCATTTGATTTGTACGATGTTTTTGTGAGATCAAAGAATTGTTAACCGCAATCAAGAACGGCGTCGTTTGGTAGCTAGCCGGTGAGTACGGGTCGGTCCACAGGGATTTTGTGTATTCTCAATTTGTTCTAACGAGTTAATTCCAAACGGTGTTAGATTGATTATCACTAAAAACTAAGTTGATCTAGACTAGGATTAAAATCTTGATAGGGTTAGGTTTAAGTTAAGTTTGGAAAGTCAATATTCCTCACCGCTTTCAATGCCCTAATTAAGATCTATTTAGGTGTTATGGTAATAATTAATAAAGGAGATTAGCACCATCGGGAAGAAACTATGTTTCTTCCTCTAGGTCCTTGTCCGTCCTTTCTTAATTCTTACCCTAACCTCCATGGAAAAGATACACAACCGGTCTTTTAAACTACGGTATCACCGCTACCTCGTGGGATAGGGTGCCGTAGGGAGCGGTGTGTGTATGTATGCATGGAGTCCTATTAATTAATATGTGATGGGCAAGAAAGGGGTGAGAGATTTTCATCTCTCAAACCTTTCCTATTCCTAACCCTAACAAGTGAGGAACTACTCACTCATTAGGGGATTGATAAAAGACATGTTTTTTTATTTGTTTTCAATTTAAAAGATTAACTATCTAAACTATGGCAGATTAATAAAAAGTTCTAATCTAATTAACTAGGGCAGATAATAAATTTATACTAGGGCAGAAACGAATTTAAGAACTAAGGCAATAAAAAGAATCTACTTACTTTATTGATGCTCTCAAAACATTACAAATGATTTCTGAATTTTTGATCAAAGAAAAGAGGCATATCTCAAAAAGAGGTTTAGGGTTTCTATTTATAGATCATAGAAACCCTAGGGTTACATTCGATTCATATCCGCATTTACAAATATACCCTAAAGAAGCCTAGTCAACGCACCGCCGCACCGACACGGGCTTCATATGGCCGCGGATCCGCGGCCATAAGGCATGTTTGGCCGCGGTTCCGCGGCCATGTTAATGGCTTGTTGGCTGCATTTTTCTGGGTTTCTTCTGGTTGCCTTTGGCTTCTTGTTTCTTTACTTGGTTTCTCAGATTGTCTTCTAGTTTTCTTCAAGATTTCCACAGTGAATCATGTTGTGGACCTTACCGTTTGCTTCATGTCGAAGTCTTGAACCTTGCGCTGCCTTTGTACTTTGTGAACTTGTTTATTGATCTTCATTGTCCCTCAAACTGTAAGCATGATCAAGATTCTTCCATTTGTCGGTCGTACTCTCACTTTTGTATCATCTTTTCATCATTTTCACTGTTTTGTTCCGAGAAACTGTAACCTGCAACTATGTAGCAGACATGGATCAAAAGCACCTGTTTATTTGTAAAATGAATAAGAATGGGGAATATAATAATGCAAAATTATGATATGAACAGTGCCTACGCGCACGAAAACACAAATATGGTAAAACGAATGCTTAAAGGTATAAATCGGCGCAACCAATGCACGAAGTATAAATCTAGTGCAATCAACGCACGAAATAACCACCTGGTGCAACAAACGCATGAAATACAAATCTAGTGCAATCAATGCACGAAATACAAATACAGTGTATCCAATGCACGAAAAACTAAATCCAGTGCACGAAAACCCATCAATAACTCAAATGCGTACAAAACAACACCGAGTGTACCAAGGTGTATAAAATCCAAAAATGTGTGCAACTATGTGCACAAAATCCGTATCAATGCACTGCAAGCATATATGAGCTATACCGAGTGCAAAATTCAAATCAACTGTATGAAATCCATGAAATCATAAACATGTGCAGCCAAGGCACAAAATCAATATCGAGTGCAATAGATATGCACAATCATAAACTAACACAACGGTGTATAAAAATATATCTCAAGTGCAATAACTATGCACAAAAATGTAAATACCCAGTAGGTGCAGCCATGGTGCACGAAAACCAATATCATGAAACTCAATCATCAAAACTCAAATCCAAGCGATATAAGCATGATACTCGGATCACAAACGCAGATCGCACAAATGACATTGAGATACACCTCCTACAATGTCAAAAAATATCGGTGCGGCCATAACTGGCAGAGCAAGAACATCCGCTTGCCTCCTGCTCACGGTCTGGCGTCTTCTGTCTCTGGGTCCTCATTTCTCTATGGATTAGCAATCTCGCAATCCTTCGGCTCATCGGCCCGGTCCAGTGTGCTAACGGGAACGATTCCGCTCTGACACACCTCTGGTCATTCTCGGCCAATTAGTATGGCCACTCGTAAAGCAGCACATCACTGGCGTCGGCCTCTGGCCCTCTGAACACATAATACAACTAATTCTCGGTGCAAATCTTATCGCAGCGGTGTTCTGGAAGGAACTGCTCAAGGTCTCTTCCGATCTCGCCTATGCCGAACTATACGGAGGCTGGTACTCTTGTATAATCTTTTCTCGTCTTCTGGACATCTGCGTTCTCAGCACAGCAATTTCTCGGGAACTGGTCATGTCTCACACCTCTGTATACATATCAGATCTCTAACCTCAATGGGGAGTAACAACAGCTCATCAGTATCCGCACGAACCTCTGGTTCCACTCGTCTTTATTATCGTCCACCTCGACGTCACGTTATGCTATCTGCGTACTGCAAATGTCCTCGACTACAGTCAATCCGGAATCTCTCACACGGACTCGAAATCATGAACTCGGTACCTTCGTCACTCTGTAGAAGATATCTAGCCGAACACGTCCTCGGAAACTCGTCCCAACCATCGGAGGAATACTCAATACTCGTCCGTTCTCGATCAACTCACAACGCATCTGGATGAGGTCCTCTATCCAAAACTGGTCAATCCGCTGATCCCTTATCGGATTATCCAACGAACAACATCTTCTCTGGATCGATCTACTCTAGATCTGAATAAGATCCTCTACACTGGAAATCTTCAGCTCAGCTGGTCCTACGTCGGCACATCAAATCTGACGAATCTTCTTCGTCTCTCAACTCAAGATAGACTAGCTATCACCTGTCGTAGCTCTTCCTGAAAGCTCCAGCGATCTCAGCTCGTAAAGTCTGGAGGCGACATCCTATCAATCTCGGCAACAGCTGGGTCATCTATCCACACGGTAGACGACATCACAGTCTCTGAGGTAAGCTGTACATCAACAGTCCTTTCGCAACTGGCAGCTCTAACAATGGCCCGATCATCCGGTGTAAAACCAAACATTCGCCTCAACAAAAGGCCACAACACCAACACTACATCGAGACGTTCCCATGTCACCAGAAAACACAATGGTCAATCCTCGTCCATGACGAGCTCACCCTGACCGCATCACTAGCAGCTGCTCAATCTGCGCTCAAACCATGGTGACAGGATCCTCAATCGTGTATCGATAAAAGTAGATCAAGGGTATGAAAGGAAATAACAGATCCAGAATGGATACATGATCATAAGAAGAAACAGCATCAATGAGAGTATGATCATGGAAACGAACAGAATCAAGGATCTTAAATGGATGTATAATCATGGTACAAAGAGAATCGCAGATCTCAAAATATGTACATCCTAAGGTTCCTTAAGTGGAGTATCGTATCGTAAATATGCCGCGGAACATATGTACGGTACATCACTCTACCCAAGCTAACTACTCCATCAATCAGGGTTAGCCTATGAAACGAAGGTTCAGGTCTAATACCCCCCTGTCCACATCTAAGTTCCGTAAGGTCAAGCCTAGTTTCCGAAATATATACCCGCCCTAGACTCCGCATAGTCAAACATAGACTCGAACCAAGGTTAAACCTAGCACTCTGATACCAATTTTGTCACAACCCGAAATATTAGCCCGTGACCGGCACTTAAATCACGTGACGTCTAAAGGCGTAACGTAATTCAAGTAAGCCGAAAACCCAGCAATCTAAACCTTTTTAAGAAAATATAAGAGGTGAAATTTTGAAATAAAGGTATGATGAAAAATGAATCATTTTCTTAAATGCATAAATAGTAGGACATGAAAATGCAAGTGGGTTTAGTAATTGAAAAACATGTTTCGTCTTTTGAAAATTTGGGCAGCACCTCCTTTGTAATTTTTTTATCCAAAACCATAATACATGATAATAATAAAAGGCATCCCCAAGCAGGAGCTAGCTCTTCGCCCAACGGCAGATCCACAACCACGCAAAGCATGAATATAAGTATACGACGCCCAATGGTGAAATTCACCACAAAAGATAAGAAGTAAGCAAAACATCAACACCACAAGTAGCGGAATAAACCTCTCTCTAAGTCTCGCAACCACAAGTCTCACTAAGTCTCATTACTTATACAAATACTAGCTTGATTGATAGAGTTGATTAGATACAATATGAAAAATAAATACAAGATGGGGCACGATACAAATGTCCCACCTACCAATGCAAAACACCCAAATGCAAGTGTGTGCCAGCGAAGCCGCTGCGGATCCATGCGGTCAACCTGCAAGAACTGTGGCACAACGGGGGTGAGTTGCCAACTCGTGAGTAAAAAAATATCAACAAGTAGAAATCGAATAAAATAACGATTTCCTAGGTCTAATACTATGATATCTAGGGTGACCGTATCTGTATATGTGCCAGCGCCAGAAGTAAATGCCTATCAGCATGTGGATATCATCCAACAATATAATCAATGTATGTATGCATGTGGATCTCGTCCAACCATATGATCAATATATGTATGCAAGTAGATCCCGTCCACGTGTCAACCAATGACACAACAATATCATGCATGTAAATATCATAAAAGCATATGCATGGAAGTATGAGGATATAAATCAACATGTGTCTCTCGCGACACATCAAAATCATGGAACCTGGGTGTCCAGCATCGACACTCAAAAACATCATGAAACCCGTGTCCAGCATCGACACTCAAAAACATCATGAAACCCGTGTCCAGCATCGACACGTAAATCCTCATATCTCGGGCTCCGTCAATCCGGATCGGCCCATATCATCCCTCGACTCCGGTCGGTATCCTCCGGATATCCGCCGAGCCCAAATACTATCACCGGTAGGCAGTAGTCCCTCTGCCAGGCTCATCGTCTACTGCACAGCATCCCTTTCTTGCCTCGGGGTACCATACTGGGTCAACCATGTACCCACAATCGGCCTCATCCAGCTCCTTGAATTGGGTTTCACATGTCACACGTCTCAGAACCGAGAAAACGTATGGTGGACACACTGAAATATCATATCAAGAGAAACTGGGTTTTTAAAACAGTACATGCTTTCTTTTGAAATAGCCACGGTTCTCAAATCCAGAAATCTGATGGAAACAGCATATCTCAATGCGTAAAAGCGTAAAGCATGATGTATGTGACATATAACAGAAATATAAGCATATCCGTATATCATGCAACATGGAACAGTAATATGCACATATCGAGGGAAACCGCTCTTTTAAATGAATCCAGTTTAAAAATATATCATGCGGTTCCCAATTTATCCAAAGTCAAATGCAACATCATATAAAGGTGCATATGCAACTATAGCAAGTAAATTATGCAAAGAGTCATATCATGATACAGCAATCCTACTGTGTAGTGACATGGCAATTATCGATGATGAAGTGTATGAGCCGGCCAATCTGTGTACGTGTAACATACGCATCATCGATAATGATGCAGGTGTACTAGCATGGATATATGACATGCAATGAAAGTGACATGAACGTAGCATAAAGTAAATCGCATGCGAATGCAGACAGGTATACATATCTATCATGACCGAGTCGATGAATCAACAATCGGCATCTAGCCCCACAACAACACGTACTGTATAATCCATCGTACGGCATCCTCTAGTCAAGGGTACGGATCAATCGTCATAAAACTCATCACGTACGGAAAATCATCGTACGGCGGCACTAAACCATCGGGGATCCTATCATCCTATATGACAATGAGGGGTACGGACCTAACGTCTCGTATGACATAACACTCATGATTCATAACATTTATACACACACACACACACACACACCTCTACATCCCAGGCGCATCCATAACAATCTCATATAGAGAGACCGGCAAATGTATCAATCATCTCAATCGACTCGCATCTGTATACCAACATATCAATCAAGTCATCATATCACATCGTCTATTCTTTTCTTCGCATTTATGTCTCACATCAAGTCCATTTTATATATACATTCTACCCTAAACATCAATTTTCATATTACTCTAAAACTCATACTATTCTAGTATAACTACAATTCTATAAGTCGTGATTCACATTCACCTTTCATATCCTTATAGCTTTCATCTCATATCTTCATATGTATAAATTCAATCATTCATCTTTAACTATCTTTTTAACCATATTCCTAGTTTTCAAATCTAGGTTTCTACGACTGTACCCAATAGATCGGTTTCCATAAAAAACTTGCGGGGGTGCTATACGCCATCCACCTGACATCCCCCGTAGATATAGATCTACTCACATTGATCCTCGCTTGCTGGAGTCGATGATGCCACGCTCTCCTCATCGTCTCGAATTCCTCGTGGGGTACCTATAACCAATACACAATCGCAAATGCAAATTAAAATCAAGGCGGAAAACCAAAACGGCACACGTTCGCTCATAGGTTAAAACCTATAGCCTTGCATGCAAAACACGACCAATAGCCCTAGCCGTTGACATTCAAACGCCACACGATGGATTTAAAATATCAAATACCAAAACTCAAGTTAAAACAAAGTCGCAAAACAATACAGCAACTCAAGAAAACAACTCCAGATTTTATCCTAGGTGAAATTAGCCAATTTTGCACATATGGAGGGTCTAATTCACTGGAGATAAAGCCTTGGAACAAGCACGAACCCATACTGATATGCCCAGGCCGCAAATTGCGGCCTAAAGGGATAAATTTGCGGCCATGTGAGGGAGTTGGTGTCCTGGGTTTTGGGTATAGGTTTTAGGTTGCCTGCATAACTCATTGTGTTTGCTAAATATTTTTCAGGTGCCCCGGGTGTTAGCAGATTTCAAAATAACCTCACAATTTCCCGATGTCGGGGTTTCTAAATTCTAGGGTTTGGGGTTTACTCTATGGTTCCAGTCCAATATGCATTCCCTACAGGGGTTTAAGGTCGCAACTAACCTCAATTACACCATTGGATTCAAATCAAACCCTAACCCTTTCTAGGAATTTTCAAAGTTCACTAAACCGCATTAAAACACTTCTACACTTGTATGGGTGCTAAAGAAATTGAAATACAATACTAATGGTGCAGAAATTATCTCATTTGGCAACTCAAGAAAATTCTTGAGTTGCCCTAAGTGTCCAAAATCCTTGCTTTCTTGGTCCAAAGTGTTTGTTGTGAGATTGTGCATGTTTTTAGTGAAGAGGGTTTAGTGTTTTGATGAATTTTTGGTGGTGTTTTGAGGGTTGAAGAGGAGGTGGGGGAGTGAGGCAGCCATGGTGAGGGAAAGAGAGGGAAAAATGATGAAGATGATGAATGAAACAAGAGCCATGCCCATGGTTTGACCCCTCACCCTCCCTCTCTCATGCCCATACCTCTTATTCTATCATTTTCTTTTCTTTTCTTTTAATTTTCCTTTATCTTTTCTTCTCACTTACAAAAAGGAACCATGCATGAAAAAAAAAAACAAAAGATCATGGTAGGAAAATGTAACAATGTGAAAAAGACTTGGTGCATGTCATGTGCACAATTCAAGCTTAATGCACGATTAGCGATATTTAATCGCGATTAGCATTAAAATTGCATAAAATTAACTATAAAAATTCATAATTTGCTTAAATCATCTAAAACACCCTCTTTTCAGTAATTTCTATAATTTTTCCAAATATTTCCCGATTTATCGGTATTTAATTATACCGCACTAATAAAATATTCATAATACTTATTATTTAATTATAAAAATTCCTAAAAATAATATTTTATTTTTCTGAAATGTTACACTTACCTCGTCGAAAAATGTGCTGGATATTCATAACCGAATACCACTGTGCAAAGCAAAAGGAAACGTCTGTAATATCAGTTTTTAAAAACATGATTCCAACAACATCATATAGGTTTGTTTTCCTTACATTAATCGAAATTAATGCAATCCCATCAATTAATCCATATCACACCAGAAAAGAACGAAAATACAATGTACGTATATACCATCTGCATTCGCCACGAGGTCCCGTCATGCACCGTTAGGTTACTAAACTAACAGCAGAGCGGGGGCT
The DNA here is from genome assembly GCA_030015575.1 of Agapanthus africanus. Classification (NCBI taxonomy): domain Eukaryota; kingdom Viridiplantae; phylum Streptophyta; class Magnoliopsida; order Asparagales; family Amaryllidaceae; genus Agapanthus; species Agapanthus africanus. The sequence continues at coordinate 91,435,377 of CM057337.1, forward strand.
GGACTAGCGCGGATGAAAAACATATAAAACATCTACTAGTATATATATAAATATATATAACATTCGTCCCAGGTATGAAATAAGAAACATCACAGAATCTCAGCAAGCAACACAGAATGGTGGATAATCTTGGAGCCTCGGGTTTTATTTGAGCCGTAAATGAGACCCGACGTTCCCTGTCGTGTGGATAGCCCGTGCAATGAAAACCTGGACCCCTACGAGCGCGGAAAGTTACCCGCCAATCCCAAAAGTGAGACAACCCTAATCAATAAAGTGAATGGGCCACTCAGCACTTCACGGAATCCGGTAACTTGAGCACCCCTCCGTGGGTCAACCTATACCCCCTACGAATGCGTCGAATAGCCCACCAATTCTAGAGTGAGGCCCCCTCCATCTCAACGCCATGAGATGCGGGCCCGTTGCCCTTTAAAACCCGGCTATTCTAACACTCCTCCGCGGGGTAATCCTAGTATAGAAAATGAAAATATAAGTAAAAGGATGATATCGACCTCAATCCGGTCGTGCCCCAAACAAATAATATACAAACTAGCAGAGACGGTAGTCCACATGTCGGACGCTCGACCCCTAATATCAAATGTACAAATGAATCTCAATTGTACTACTACTATTACACCACTGGCTATCCACCACGACAATCCAACTACAACCTCAGCACAACACAGAACATCAACGAGAATACCATGTTCGCAAACCCATCTAATAGAACATATAGCAACTAGTCGGGTTGTACCGCTCTAATGACATTCACGGTCGCAGATAGTAATGTATGCACCGAAAACTTATAAACGGTGTTATAAATTGTCACACCCCGCTTCCCAGAGTACGCAAGATTTGGGCACGTGACATAGCCAACCATGCTACCTGTGGGTAGGAAGTATCCATCCACAGTCACATTACGGTTGTAAGGATATCAAGAACAAGATAAAAAGCTAATCTAATACATGTCCAAATCCATAATAACAGGAATCAATAAACAATAAGTGCGGAAGCTAATGATCCAATACAATGAATAAACAGTATGTCCCATAATGCGGGCTCACATCTGGAAATGAAATGACATAAATAAACTAAACTCTAAAGAACTCACAGTTCAGCCTGCTGGCTGAAGTACTCCTGCTCGGTCGACGACAAAGGTACGGAATCTGGGCCATGCAAAACCCAGACGTCAGCGCGTCATGATATCAAGTATGTAGCATAAACATGGTAATAAACAATGCAAGCATGAACATGAATAAAGCAGTAATAAGAAGTAATAAACAGGGTAATGTGCAGTAGTGACTAAACTGTCCTATCAGGTTTTCTACTCTATAGTCTTTGAAACCAATTGATGAATCGTCGATGTAACTCAATAGTATCCCGTGCGTGCCCGGGACCACGGTCATAATCCTCGGGGCTGAATCCGAGACGTGCCGCTAAGCAGTAAAAGGTAGTAGGATAGATGAGTGATGTCAGCATCAACACTCCGGAGCTGGCCAAGCCCGTAAGACTGATCAGAACAATGTATCGAACTGTTGAGTTACAAGTCGGTTTCACCTTTGATTTCCCCATACCCCCAAACTATGTATGTCAAGTCAGGTATTCAGTAGTCAAGGACTAATGCCAACGCAATGTCAAGTAAAAGTAGGTCTGTCTGGATCGACAGCAGGAATGGTTAGGTTTGTCGGCATTAGGCACGAGATCAGGAACAAGTAATATCATGGTACAACGGGATGAGTCGGTAAGTATGTATATGTCAGGTGTAGCAGGGTCAGGCCAATATGTCGTGCAATCGGTAAGTGCTCACAACAGGTACACAATCAATAATGAACAGTAGCAGGAAACAGTAAATAACAATATTAATCTAGGTAAACACAGTGATGTTTCGTATTCTCTTATTAATCCGGTTCACGCACCTTTGAGGTGCAAAAGCCACAAGACGAACAATATCGATAATATACGTAATGGAGTTACATGAATCTGAACTAAGCATAATAATTGTCTCATGAGTGATTTTAACAAAGGAAGTGGGGATGATCTACTTGGTTTGATTAGTTAAGTATGAATTAATAGCAGACCGGTTAAAGCGAGCAATGATTTCATTGATTTAAGGTTACGGATAATCGTGGCTAGCGATTCCAAGTTATAAAAGGTATCGATGTTATATTAGTTGTGTGGTTATAATATGATGATTAAGTTGTAGCATGTTAAGCAAGTATTCGGATACTTGCCTCGGCGGTTCCGCGAACCGAAACACGGATGCGATGTCGGCAGAAACGCGATATGAAAGCACAGGCCACGGATCGAGTCCCAACAGAGGTCAACGGGATCACACGGACCAGGGGACTTCGCTGGAGCGTCGGGTTCGTCAGACGGCACGGTCGGATCCGGCAGCAAACAGAACAACAAAGTTAGCAAACAAAGCTACGCATTCACGATACGGACCAGCGGGGGGTGTTGTACCAAAAGGAAGGAGAAGGAAACTTACAGGGAAGAAACAGGGTGCAAACACGATGGCTCGACGGCACTGGATCGCCGGCGAAACGACGGCGGCGGCTGCAGCAAGGGGAAATGCCTCGGGTGTGCAGGGTAGTGTGCTGCGGCGAGTTGGAGAGGAGTGTGGTCGGCTCTGGTGGTCGTGGGAGAGAGGGAGGTGGTCGGAGGTGGCGTCGACGAGGTCTCCGGCACGTTCCTCAGGCGAACAGCAGGGTAGGCGATGGGTTAGGGCTCGGGTTTACTGTTCCGGCGAGGGGAGGAAGGAAACGACGACGAGGTCGGGTCGAGTAGGGTGAGAGGGGGTCGCGGGGTCGTCGACGACGATGGGTGGCGTCGACGGCGAGGTTTGCGCGGGTGGAGGCGAGGTCGGGAATGGGTTGCAGGCGCGGGGAGGAGCGGGAGAACGGGAGGAAGAGGGTAGGTGGGTGCGGTGGAGGTCGTGGTGGTGAGGGCGGCGACGGCGAGGTCGCGAGGAAGTCGGCGACGGGATCGCGAGGGCTAGGGTTAGGGTTTGAGGGGGTTTCTCGCGACGAAGATGGGTCGGGAGCGGCTGCTGCATGAGAATTATATATAGAGGAAGAGAGAGAGAGAGAGATATTGAGTGGAGAAAGAGAGATTGAGGGAAGAGAGAGAGACTGGGGGGAAAGAGAGACGGGGCCCACGAGCTCAATAGGAGCTCGTGATTGGCTGAGTGAAAATCAAAAGGAATTTCTGAAGGATTTTAGGGGATATGCAGTTAGGAAAAGATAGATTAGAAGGTATATATATATTTGATATTAAATTCAAATGGGCCCTTTTTGGCGCGAAATGAAACATCTCCAAATCGCGCCCGGGTTGCGCCCAAATGATCCAAATTCAAATTATAAGATTTTAAGCGGGTTCCAAATTTTGAAAATAGGTGTTTAATGATTAAAATGCATGCCCCCAAGTCGGACACTTGCACGCGCGCGTAGTCGTCCAAACTTGCCTGTTTAGCCAAACGGAACGGAATCTCGACACGCGGACGCTACCAACGCGACTAGTGGCGACGAGTAGGCCAAGATGGACATCTTAAATTTCATTTTCGGAGTTAAAAATTGTTATGTGCCAAAATGACTCAACCGGGTAAAATTTAGCAATAAACACCAGAAAATCAGGAAAATTGGAAATGAGCAAACCACAACCCTCAACTAGTAATATAAAGAGTATTATTGGGCTCGGGTGTTACATCATACCCAACTACAAAAGAATTTCGTCCTCGAAATTCCAAAAATACAAGATAACTAACTACTGGAAAAGATGAGGGAATTTCTGCCGGATCTCGTCTTCTCGCTCCCAAGTAGATTCTCCATGCGATTGGTTACCCCAAGAAACTAGCACAAGAGGGATAACCTTGTTCTTAAGAACCTTTTCTCTTCGATCCTTGATCTCGACTGGTCGCTCCTCAAAAGTCAGGTCCTCCCGAACGGTCAACTCCGAATGATCCAAGACATGAGTCTCATCACGAACATACCTCCGTAGTTGAGACACATGAAACACATCGTGAACTCCTGCTAATGACGATGGTAATGCCAACCGGTACGATACCTCTCCAACACGCTCCAATATCTCGAAGGGTCCAACGAATCGGGGACTAAGCTTTCCCCGACTTCCAAAGTGAATCACCCCTCTAGTCGGTGATATCTTCAGGAATACCAAATCGCCCACGGCGAACTCTAGAGGTCTTCTTGACGTGTCGGCCCAACTCTTCTGTCTGTCTTGAGCTGCCTTCATATGCTTCCTGATTGTATTCACCTTCTCGACTGTCTGTACCACCAAATCTGGCCCTAATAACCTTCGTTCACCAACATCATCCCAACAAACAGGTGAACGGCACTTACGACCATACAGCGCCTCAAACGGAGCCATCTGAATTGTCGCTTGGAAGCTATTGTTGTACGAAAACTCCACCAGGTGTAGATGATCCTCCCAAGAACCTTTGAAGTCTAACATGCAAGCCCTCAACATATCTTCAAGGGTCTGGATCGTTCTCTCTGATTGTCCATCAGTCTGGGGATGATAAGCTGTGCTGAACTTCAATCGAGTCCCCAAACTTTCTTGTAAACTCCTCCAAAAGTGTGACAAGAACCGAGTGTCCCGATCGGACACGATGCTTACCGGCACTCCATGCAACCTGACAATCTCCTGCATGTACCGCTCTGCCAAAGTTTTCTGTCGATTGACCAACCCGAAAAGGAATAAAGTGAGCTGCTTTGGTCAACCGATCGACAATCACCCATACAGCATTGTTGCCCCTTTGGACTCCGCGGTGAAGCCGTCACGAAATCCATGGTTATAAGTCCCCACTTCCATTGAGGAATCGGAAGTGGTTGCAACAAACCAGCAACCCTTTGGTATTCAGCCTTGACTTGCTGACACACCAAGCACTTAGCCACGAAGCGAGCGATTTCCCGTTTCATACCTTCCCACCAGAAATGCTGTCGAATATCTCGGTACATCTTCGTCCCTCCTGGATGTACAGAGTAAGCTGAACTATGTGCCTCCTTCATAAGCTCCTCACGCATATCTCCTTTTGGCGCACACACACGGCTGCCATATCTCAACGAACCATCTTCATGGATCAGTAGATCTGTTCGTAGTCCGGCTTCAACCTGCTCTCGAAACTTTTGCAGTCCGGGATCTTGCGATTGTGCTGCTTTAATTTTCTCAATTAAAGACGACTGTACTTGCAATTGCATCAACTGTCCCGTAGAACGCGGTAGCACAACTTCCAAGTCAAATCTTCGAAAATCTGCAATGATCTCCCTCTGCGTAGTTAACACCTGAATTGCTGGTAACCGACTTAGTGCATCTGGCACGACATTAACTTTTCCCGGATGGTACTTAAGATCAAGGTCGTAGTCGGCCATCAGCTCCAACCATCTGCGTTGCCTCATGTTCAACTCCTTCTGAGTGAACACATACTTCAAACTCTTATGATCCGTAAAGACTTCAACTCTCTCGCCCAAAAGGTAGTGTCTCCAAATCTTCAGGGCGAAGATCACGGCTGCAAGCTCTAAGTCATGAGTCGGATAGTTCTGCTCATGAGTCTTCAGCTGTCTCGATGCGTAAGCGACGACTTTCCCATTCTGCATCAAAACACATCCCAATCTTTTTCCCGATGCGTCGCTGTGAAACACCAGTCCTCCTGAATCATCCGGTACGGTTAGGATAGGGGCGGTTATCAACCTCTGCTTCAACGCCTCGAAGGCCAATGCACATCCATCTGTCCACACAAACGGTACCTCCTTACGCGTAAGCTTGGTTAACGGCTCTGCCAGACGAGCAAAGTTCTCCATAAATCTTCTGTAGTATCCGGCTAATCCAAGGAAACTTCTTATTTCAGCAGCATTCTTTGGAATAGGCCAATCTTGAACTGCTGCAATCTTTTCTGGATCAACGGCGACTCCATCGCCCGACACGACATGCCCCAGAAACCTCACTTCTTCCAACCAGAATTCGCACTTACTCACTTTCGCAAATAACTTCTCTTGTCTCAGCGTCGGCAGTGCGATCCTTCTTCTTCACTAAGAGAACTGGAGTTCCCCACGGTGAGTTGCTGCTTCGAAGCCATCCCTTCTCGAGTAATTCACTCACTTGTTTCTTAACTCCCTCCACTTCTAACTGGTGCCACTGCATAGTCAGCTTTTGATACTGGCGTTGCACCAGGAGTAAGGTCAAACGCAAACTCCACATCTCGCTTCGGTGGTAGCCCGAAATGTCTTCAAACACATCCATAAAGTCGCGAACAACTGCCGGCTCTTCATTACTATCCACAACCATAGCCGCAAGAACACTGTTCGTCGGCCTAGCCCTAAACTCGACTGGCCCGACAGAACTTCTTTCTCCAATGAAAGTAAACTTAGGATGTCCGGGAATCTGGAAATTACCTTCCTTACCCTACAGCCAATGTGGGCGTGGAAAGTGCCAAGAAAATCCATCCCCAAGACAACCTCATAACTGCCCGTATCTACCCCCAAGAAGTCTGCAAAAAGCTCCCGTCCGCAAACAACAACTGTACAAACTCTACCTTCCTTACTAGCTATAATTTCCCATTCCCAGTGTGTATGTCCCAGAACTAGACAGGGTCGTGCAGGTGATCGAGTGTGTAGTTATAAATTTGGATGACATAAACAATGGGATGCTCCGAAAATTAAGTAATGCCAAAGCGGGAAAACCATGAACGAGTAAATTACCTGAAACCAATTCTCCCGATGCCTTAGCTTCTTCAGCCGTCAACGTGAACGCTCGAGCCTGCTGTGGTCCTTGAGTAAGCGGTTCCTGTCCTTGGAACGGTCCCTGCGGAGGCTTCTGTGTATCATCCTTCGTGCGAGGCTTCGACGGACAAGCATCAACGGTGTGATCTGCCGCTCCACATCTAAAACAGAGTCCCAGCCTCAAACGACACTCCCTTCGCACATGTCCGGGTTTATGGCAGTGGCTACAGATCACGCTCCCCTTCCGATCACCCATATTTGTTTTCTTCATTGGTGCCACGCTGCGCCTGTTCACTGGAATACTTCTACGTACGGACGTGGGGTCCAGTGCAAATGTTGGTTCCAGCTCGAGTTGTTCCTTTAGTTTCTCCAACAATCCCCTTATCACTCTTCGCCTGGCGGCTAAGACCGCATGCCCTGGGTCCATCTCCAAATTCTGATCGGCCATACCCTGGAAATCAAAGTACCCAACGTTAGCATGATGATGGTTTTCGAGTATAGATCAAGGCTAGAACTCCAAGATACTTAAATAGAGTACTGCATTGTAGCTATGCCGCGGTATCTTAGCCGCAATTACTTAACTCCACCCAAGTCGCCTAAGTCCTAGAGATAACAAGAAGTTAGGTTTTCAAGTTTGACAATGCAAAGTAAGTTTGCATGCCGACATGATCCGGAAGAATGATCCAAGGATGGTAAAACGGTCAAGGTGGCAGGACATGTTTCCTAATCACGGGTATTCTGATTCGTGTATCGGGTGCGATACCCAACTACAAGGAATCAACCCAATTAACCTATGGCTCTGATACCATAAAACCATGTCACGCCCCGCTTCCCAGAGTACGCAAGATTTGGGCACGTGACATAGCCAACCATGCTACCTGTGGGTAGGAAGTATCCATCCACAGTCACATTACGGTTGTAAGGATATCAAGAACAAGATAAAAAGCTAATCTAATACATGTCCAAATCCATAATAACAGGAATCAATAAACAATAAGTGCGGAAGCTAATGATCCAATACAATGAATAAACAGTATGTCCCATAATGCGGGCTCACATCTGGAAATGAAATGACATAAATAAACTAAACTCTAAAGAACTCACAGTTCAGCCTGCTGGCTGAAGTACTCCTGCTCGGTCGACGACAAAGGTACGGAATCTGGGCCATGCAAAACCCAGACGTCAGCGCGTCATGATATCAAGTATGTAGCATAAACATGGTAATAAACAATGCAAGCATGAACATGAATAAAGCAGTAATAAGAAGTAATAAACAGGGTAATGTGCAGTAGTGACTAAACTGTCCTATCAGGTTTTCTACTCTATAGTCTTTGAAACCAATTGATGAATCGTCGATGTAACTCAATAGTATCCCGTGCGTGCCCGGGACCACGGTCATAATCCTCGGGGCTGAATCCGAGACGTGCCGCTAAGCAGTAAAAGGTAGTAGGATAGATGAGTGATGTCAGCATCAACACTCCGGAGCTGGCCAAGCCCGTAAGACTGATCAGAACAATGTATCGAACTGTTGAGTTACAAGTCGGTTTCACCTTTGATTTCCCCATACCCCCAAACTATGTATGTCAAGTCAGGTATTCAGTATTCAAGGACTAATGCCAACGCAATGTCAAGTAAAAGTAGGTCTGTCTGGATCGACAGCAGGAATGGTTAGGTTTGTCGGCATTAGGCACGAGATCAGGAACAAGTAATATCATGGTACAACGGGATGAGTCGGTAAGTATGTATATGTCAGGTGTAGCAGGGTCAGGCCAATATGTCGTGCAATCGGTAAGTGCTCACAACAGGTACACAATCAATAATGAACAGTAGCAGGAAACAGTAAATAACAATATTAATCTAGGTAAACACAGTGATGTTTCGTATTCTCTTATTAATCCGGTTCACGCACCTTTGAGGTGCAAAAGCCACAAGACGAACAATATCGATAATATACGTAATGGAGTTACATGAATCTGAACTAAGCATAATAATTGTCTCATGAGTGATTTTAACAAAGGAAGTGGGGATGATCTACTTGGTTTGATTAGTTAAGTATGAATTAATAGCAGACCGGTTAAAGCGAGCAATGATTTCATTGATTTAAGGTTACGGATAATCGTGGCTAGCGATTCCAAGTTATAAAAGGTATCGATGTTATATTAGTTGTGTGGTTATAATATGATGATTAAGTTGTAGCATGTTAAGCAAGTATTCGGATACTTGCCTCGGCGGTTCCGCGAACCGAAACACGGATGCGATGTCGGCAGAAACGCGATATGAAAGCACAGGCCACGGATCGAGTCCCAACAGAGGTCAACGGGATCACACGGACCAGGGGACTTCGCTGGAGCGTCGGGTTCGTCAGACGGCACGGTCGGATCCGGCAGCAAACAGAACAACAAAGTTAGCAAACAAAGCTACGCATTCACGATACGGACCAGCGGGGGGTGTTGTACCAAAAGGAAGGAGAAGGAAACTTACAGGGAAGAAACAGGGTGCAAACACGATGGCTCGACGGCACTGGATCGCCGGCGAAACGACGGCGGCGGCTGCAGCAAGGGGAAATGCCTCGGGTGTGCAGGGTAGTGTGCTGCGGCGAGTTGGAGAGGAGTGTGGTCGGCTCTGGTGGTCGTGGGAGAGAGGGAGGTGGTCGGAGGTGGCGTCGACGAGGTCGCCGGCACGTTCCTCAGGCGAACAGCGGGGTAGGCGATGGGTTAGGGCTCGGGTTTACTGTTCCGGCGAGGGGAGGAAGGAAACGACGACGAGGTCGGGTCGAGTAGGGTGAGAGGGGGTCGCGGGGTCGTCGACGACGATGGGTGGCGTCGACGGCGAGGTTTGCGCGGGTGGAGGTGAGGTCGGGAATGGGTTGCAGGCGCGGGGAGGAGCGGGAGAACGGGAGGAAGAGGGTAGGTGGGTGCGGTGGAGGTCGTGGTGGTGAGGGCGGCGACGGCGAGGTCGCGAGGAAGTCGGCGACGGGATCGCGAGGGCTAGGGTTAGGGTTTGAGGGGGTTTCTCGCGACGAAGATGGGTCGGGAGCGGCTGCTGCATGAGAATTATATATAGAGGAAGAGAGAGAGAGAGAGATATTGAGTGGAGAGAGAGAGATTGAGGGAAGAGAAAGAGAGACTGGGGGGAAAGAGAGACGGGGCCCACGAGCTCAATAGGAGCTCGTGATTGGCTGAGTGAAAATCAAAAGGAATTTCTGAAGGATTTTAGGGGATATGCAGTTAGGAAAAGATAGATTAGAAGGTATATATATATTCGATATTAAATTCAAATAGGCCCTTTTTGGCGCGAAATGAAACATCTCCAAATCGCGCCCGGGTTGCGCCCAAATGATCCAAATTCAAATTATAAGATTTTAAGCGGGTTCCAAATTTTGAAAATAGGTGTTTAATGATTAAAATGCATGCCCCCAAGTCGGACACTTGCACGCGCGCGTAGTCGTCCAAACTTGCCTGTTTAGCCAAACGGAACGGAATCTCGACACGCGGACGCTACCACGCGACTAGTGGCGACGAGTAGGCCAAGATGGACATCTTAAATTTCATTTTCGGAGTTAAAAATTGTTATGTGCCAAAATGACTCAACCGGGTAAAATTTAGCAATAAACACCAGAAAATCAGGAAAATTGGAAATGAGCAAACCACAACCCTCAACTAGTAATATAAAGAGTATTATTGGGCTCGGGTGTTACATAAATAGTGACTTCGAAATACTCCATATAGCCCCAAAACCAAAGATAACATAATATGTGAAAGTGTACGCTAGCACCGCGATGGGGTTAAAACGGGCATCACACATGAAATTTTAAAAAATTCCGGGTGCTAACGAACACTAACCAAGATCTTAACTAGAATATTAGGCTTTCTATAATGATATGATATAACTATAAGAAGGGAAGCGGCAACCACCTTTGTAGACCGTGTCCTTCTCTTCTAAAGCTCCGGGTTGTATTCCACGCGACTCCACTAGGCTCCACTTGGAATTAGATCGAGCCTGCTCTGATGTTGGATATGTATGCCCTAGAGGCTATTATTGTATAGTACTAGTTTGTATATTACATTTTGAAAGTTTGGGATATATACACGGATTTACGATAGTCTTGCTCGATATAGTAGTATGCTACTTGGTTTGTATCTATCTTAATATGTGTATATGTTTCTTAAAAACATATCGCTAATACATATTGATAGAGCCCTTATGATCTTTGCTTGACTACCAGCGTTGTGATGGCAGTCACACTAGTGGGGGATGGGTAGTCTATAAGCACATCCTTATACAGGTCCCTGGTTGTAGGATTATCGAGACAGGGTATCGATACTCCAGAGTAGACTAGTGTATACGCTTCTCATCCCAGCAAGGGAGATGGTCTATCCCACAACCATTAGTACGTCATACTCGAGATAGTATGCAGGTGCTCATTGGGTTATGGGTTACACTGGACGGACTCGTTGGGTACTGCTAGTTGGTAATATACCTATCGTCAGGTAGCAGTTTTCAGGTGACATGAGTACAGCTTAGTCCGTTGAATTGACACTGCTACTTCGCCTCAAAAGTGTTCCCATTGTTCTTAGATTTCTACCCTACCACGGCTCTATTGAGTCATGCAAACAGGTAGTAGTTGGGTGCAGTCCCGAAGTACTTGGAGGCAGTGGCGGTTAGATAGGAGTCATCTCTCTCGGTATTGGGGGTTGATATCGCGCTGTGTTTGGAGAGCCATTACACAAAGTCCCTGGCCAGGGCAAATGAGATTTACTGGTAGGTGTTCCAGTAGTTTCTCAGGGTGTTCTGGGCTACACTCCAACACGACTTATACCGCTATTAGGGGTCTGACGTTTACCACCCCTAGGCCCGATATGCGATACTCTTAGACGAACAGACCGGACTGTACGGAGATTGTCACAGATAAGCTCTGTAGGAGTTTGGATAAGCTTGTTCGTCGACCTTCTTATCGACAGATACCTGGGTAGCCGTTACGCACAGCTAGTGCCGCTGACGTGCTTGTGGTTAAACTCACTGACAGAGTACTGTCGAGTCTTTAGAGTCCCACACAGAGGGTTTTCCAGCTTCGGGCGAAACGAAGTAGAGTTCGTATGGTTTTATGACAGGGTTCGATCACATACGTGTACTAGTGGGCTTCGGTTTAAGCCGGATCCTAATATTTGATTATTGGATTGGTTTCGTCTCATAGTATTCGTGTTTCTCGAAACACGAATGCGAGTATGTATATACGGATGAGAGGAGGTATAGAAGGAGACACCTCATTAGTGTTTTGACCATTGACTTTGTCAAAACAAAAAATGAGGTGGAGAAAAGAATTTGTTATTTTTGGTAAATGGTAATTATATATGGCATGGCTACTTGGGTTGACCTTTTGACTTGGCTTTACTTGTTGACCTTAGATTTTTTGTGAGATATTTTTGACTCTAGATATTTTGGTGAGATATTTTCCATGCCATGCTTATGGTCATATAAAAGATAGCCATTCCATTTATTATTATCATTATCATAAATACTTTCTCTTTCCTCAAGCTTGTTCTCTCCTTCTTCCTCTCAAAACCCTAAGTGTATCATGCGTTGATAATCAAGGGTTAGTGAGACTAAGACACTCTAAATCACACTCTACTCACTCCAGTCTAGTTAGATTAGCAAGGTAAGTATTCTAGTTATCTCAACTTGGAGGTTTAGCTCAAGGTTGGAACTCTCGGGTGGATCATCGTTGACACAAGGAGGTCGAAATTCAAGCACAATCCATACTTCCATCGAGGAGCTTAAGGAGAGGATCAAAGACCCGAAGGACTTGGTTTCTTTAGGTATACTTTCTATCATAGTAGATAGAACCCTTACATGCTAGTTAGGTTTATGGTTAAAGATCCGGTTTAGGTTTATTCTAGCGCCAAGTTTCGTATCGTTATAAAATTTTGTTCCGCATTTGGCCACGGAAGTTGGCCGGGGCGCTAGCATAACCCTTCATGGTATTAGAGCCAGCCCATAAACCCTAGACTAGCAAGTTTAAATAATGTTAAAACAACGAAACCGAAACGACTCCATAATATCAAAACCAAACTGCAGTTTCTGTCGAATTTTTAAAGGCTTCAAAAAAATTTTTTAAACAAGTGCAGAATGCTCTTTACACTGTGAGATGAACACTGACCAAAAATGACACAATTCCAACACTTTTTGGCCAGCCACAACCATCAAAAAACCGGTGTGGTCGGTTTTTTTATGGGGGATTGCATCGTATTTTGGTCAGTGTTCTTGTCTCTTGATGTTTGGGTTTCAGGTGTTGCTAGTTTTTGCCCAAGTTTGATTCTCTGTCGTTTTTCTGTATGGGGAAATTTGGAGTGTTTCGAAATCGTTACATTTGACACTGTTTAATAGTTTACAGTACATTCACTTTTATCTGCGACTGTGAATGTCATTTGATCGGTAAACCCGTCTATCTGCTATATGTTCTTTTAGATGGGTTTGTGAACATGACCTTCGCGTTGATGTTTTATGCTTGTGCTGTGATTGTGGTTGGATAGTTGTGGTGGATAGCATGTGGTACAATGTTAGCAGTACAGTTTATATTCATTTGTACATTTGTTATTGCGGGACGAGCGTCCGACATGTGGACTGCCGTCTTTGCCGGGTTGTATATTTTTTTGGGGCACGACCCGGTTGAGGTCGATGTCACCATTTGTACATATTATTTTCATTTTCTATACTAGGATTACCCTACGGTGGAGTGCACGGATAGCCGGGTTCTAGAAGGCAACAAGCCCGCATCTCATGGCGTTGAGATGGAGGGGGCTTCGTTCTAGAATTGGCGAGCTATTCGCCGCACTCGTAGGGGGTATAGTTTGACCCACGGAGGGGTGCCCAAGTTACCGGATTTCGTGAAGTGCTGGGTGGCCCATTCACTTTGTTGAAGGGGGCTGCCTTACTTCTGGGATTGGTGGGTAACTTGCTGCGCTCGTAGAGGTCCAGGTTTTCATTGCACATGCTATCCACACGACCGGGAACGTTGGGTTTCATTTGCGGCTCAAATGAAACCCGGAGCTCCAAGATTATGCATCATTCTGTATTGTTGGCTGAGATTCTGTGATGTTGATTATTACCATGCCTGGGACAAATGTTGTATATACTTATATATATACTAGTAGATGTTGTATATGTTTTGCACCCGCGCTAGTCCAGCCCCCGCTCTGTCGTTAGTTAAGTAACCTAACGGGCGATGACGGGGCCCCGTGGCGAATGCGGATGGCATATACGTACATTGTATTTTCGTTCTTTTTGTGGTGTGATAGGTTAAATTGATGGGACCGCATTAATTTTGATAAATGCAAGAAAATAAACCTAAAAGATATTGTTGGAACAAATTTCGAAAAACTACAGTTATATTCTTTCTCTTTGTATAGTGGTATTCGGTCATGAATATCCAGCACTTCATTCTACGAGGCAAGAGCCGAGATCCCTTCGTGGGGAGTGAGCTCTTGAGCTAAAATCTATACTATAGATTACTCGGTTTTTCTTCAAAACCAGAAATTTTCAAAAAGGCGGAGCTTAAACCACTCCTTTTCAAAATTGCTCAGGTTTCTTCAACGATATCAAGTTCATTACGTTAACGGGTTTTTCGCCAAAAACCCAGCCGTAGCCCTCTATCATTTCGGATTGGTATTTCTTAGTATTCGTGCTACGTATTTCGTGCTCAGCTGAGGCGTAGTGTTCGGTAGTTATGTAATATTTTTCTGTAACACATAATGCGATTGGTTGGGACAGTCGTGCGGTCATTTTGGCTCAGTCAAGGACTCGTACGGGTGGGTCTAATGCAATCAAGTTAATGACAGGTTGAACTTGAGTGGATCCTTTGATATGTTGGCTCGGTCAAGGTCACTTAGGTCCTAGGGGAAAAAACCACATCGGGAGTTTCAAATATACAGGAAACTTGCAGATTTAGCATATCTTCTGGAGTGTAGTGACTGGAGTGGATTCCATCGAGGTCATTACACAATGATAGTTGGATCCCGATCCCACTGATGAGTTAGATTGCTCTCGAGAGATTATTTCACTTAACAATCAATGCTATAAACCAAGTAGGTGTTTAGAACGGTGTTAGCGGGGCTACGCCTCCAGGGAAAAGAGGTTATATAATTAAGGAACTTCGCGAAAGCATTGGAAAACCTCACTCGAAGTACCAACACTAGCCTGGCTGAAAGGTTAAGCAAGTATTGTGACGTGTGATTAAATCCTGACTAGTTCTTCTTTTAGGGTTTGAAGAAGAATTTGAGGAAACAGTGGGAGCCATCCTGGTTAAATAAATTAATAACCAATCTAATATTGCAAGAGCGCATGCTGAGTGTTTCTTTTATTTCTCTCCAGGTAGCAACCATTTCACGCCCTAATCAAGATAATAAAATGTATCGCATGACCGATCCAAATTCTTATTCGGGGCTGGGGAACGTCGGTTCGGCTCTAACTTATGATGGCAATCGTAAGTATGAGCAGAGGAAAGAGGATAGTCTGGATTCCAAGGAGACCCCAATGAAGAATAAGCATACTATTGTATCTACTTCAAGTGTTCTTGTAATTGAGAACTGCTTTTCAGTCAGTCCTACCTCCTAGGTACTAGATACCGGATCAGGATCTCATATCTGTAATTAATTGCAGGGACTGAGAAAAAGTAGGATAGTTGCACCTGGTGATATGTCCCTCAGGGTAAGGGAACGGAGCATAAGTTAATGCTGCAGCCGTCAGTGAATATCACCTAGTGTTGCCAAATGGCAATACTAGGATTTTGAACAATTGCTACTATATACCTTCCATGGTTTGCAACGTCATATCAGTTTCTTTACTTCATAAATATGGATATAACTTTGTTCTTGATAGAAATATCATGAACATTTACCTTGATAAGGTACTGGTTTGTAACGCTTCGAAAATCGTTTAGGCAGTTTTTCGGTAATCGGCAAAATTTGCAGTCTTTTCCGTAAAAAGTCAAAATAAGTATTTTTCATTATAGACCTAATTATACAAAATTTAGATAAGATATTACTATAAATTGATTACTAAAATGTCACTTAAAATTTTCTATTAAATTAAAAAAAATTCCTTAATTAATTATTTTTAATATTATTTTAAGCTTTTAAAAATACATTTAATTAGTGATAAATACAAATTTAATTGGGTAATTTATATAATTAGGAACCATTATAACTAAAATTTAGTGTCATAAAAAAATTTTAGCAAACATTTCAAGTTTATTAGTTTATGGTAAAAGGGGGGTGAAAAATGAAAAGAAAAGGGTTTTTTTTGAAAGATTTTGATGTGAATATGCATTTATTACCTTAAAGAGATATTTTTCCTTTGGAAATTTCTACACTTTCTTTCATTCCCCACCACCTCTTGCTCTGTCCAAGAATCCCTCCTACAGCCCTCATTTTTTCACCCATTTTCTTTCTTCAAAAAGTCATGAAAAAGTGCACAAAATCCACAAAAATGCACATTTTTCTTCTCTAATTCAAACCAAAACCCTAATCCATCCCTTCCCAAACCCTAATTTGTTTGAGAAGTGGAGAAAGGAGGCCACTTTGGAGGCTTAGTACAAGGGAATCACAACTTGGGAGGTATAAGTTTTAAACTAGTTGTTAAATTTGTAGTTTAAATAAGCTAAATTAGTATTTTAAAGTGTTAGTTGTTTATAATTCCTTGTTTAATGAAATTCTAGATTAGGGTTTGAAGTATGATAATTGGGTTAAAATTTGTGTTGTGGGCATCTAGTAGTTTGAATTGGATGTTGGAGTTGGATTGTGATCGCGATATCGTTAATTCGCGATATTTGCATCGGAATCGGTATGCTAATTGCGTACTAGTTTTTCTAAAATTTTAGGAGGTGATCTAATTATGTTATTTTGGCAATATAATTAGCATCTTATACAACTATTAGGGTGTGTGAATGCGGAGTTTTGTTTAGTCGGGTTTTAGTTTTGACGATTGCCCCGAAACGGCGATTTTAGTTAAGGTTTTAGCGGTTTTCGTGTGTTTTCCGCGCACCGAGTGCACGTTGTGATAAATTCGAGAACGTCGATCTTTTCATATTGTGGGTTGCGTCATTTCAGGAATCTGTAATCTTATACTGTGTGTTATGCAATTCTAGGATCGGTCGCGGAAATATCGGACGCGGCGCGCAAAGGCAAGATGGTGGTTGGATCGGATTAGCGGCATTCAGGTGAGTAGATGTATTCATCTATGGGGGAATCGTCTGGATGGCGCGAGGCGCCCCCTAGTTAGGATTACTTTATTCTTGCAAGATATGAATTTTAGTTAGCTAACCCCCCTCATGCACATTTCATACATTTATAGCTATTCGTCTGCAAGATTTGCATAGGATATCCATATACACATGTGCGATATCACTTCGTAGGACACGAACACCATTACCATTGGCTCCTGTTGCACGTGCACTATTCATGTGACACACACGCCTTTGGTAATTGCCATGCCACGAGCACTGTAGGACCTGTTTCGTTTAGTATCACCATTTGCATTATACACGATATATGAAATCGCATAGCATGTATATTCCTCGCATCATCTTCATACTTACATAGATTCTAGCTACAAATCACATCGCATACCTTGATATCATAGACATTTATCATATAAAACATGTTGGGTATTATGATTTTCTTGAGGATTTCAGTATTGCTGCGATTTCTGGATTTTGGGGAAAACCGTAAGAATTTAACAAAAGCTTATATTTATCATTTTTAAAACAAAGTTGCGGTTTTCTCGTGATGTATGTGTCGTCCACCATGAGTTTTCATGTTTTCTGTTGGATTTCGACACCCGATTCGAGGAGTGGATGAACCGTCTCGGGTACATGGTGTGCCCGGTATGGTACCTCGGGGCAAGAAGATCGAGTTGTAGACGATGAGCCTAGCAGGAGAAGACTACCTACCGGTGATGTCTGGCGCGGCGGATATCCGGAGGATACCGATCGTTGTCGTGAGATTTGATGATATGGGCCGATCCGAACTAACGGAGCCCGATGTATTGAGACATTGATACAGTGAGACATTGAGACAGATGTGTTTTCATATTTGGTGTCGATGCTTGACACGGGTTTCAGATGATTTCTTGATGGTATTTAGCTATTATTCATATATTCTTTTTTCTAAAGTTAAGAATGCAAAACTCATAGCATTTAAAATACTTAAAGATTTAGTATTGACATTGCATACATGTGCATGCATACTAGAGGTATTACATCACGTCTGGACATACATGCTGTGACGCATTTGCGTGCATTCTTACGATAGCCTTACTAGATGTTATATTCTACTCACGAGCTGGCAACTCACCCCCGTTGTGCCACAGTGTCTTGCAGGTCGGACTCATCAGCCTAGTAGCGGCGGCTTATCTTGTTAGTGACTTGTTTTGCTCAGACTCGCGACATTGCTCGTAGGTGGGTTGCGAGAGCCCTATTATCTCTTTTTGTACCATTTTTGTATCCAGTATTCTCCATCTACCACTTCTTATTTGTATATTCGACCTAGTGATGAGACTGAGAGATTTGTGTATATGTGGGTTCTTTTGGGTCGAGCTCACTTGAGCCGACGTTGTGTTTTCTTACATTTCGCATTTGTTTATGCTCTTTTTCTTGAGATTACATATATATATTGCGTGTGGTTGTGATCCGCCTTGGGCGAAGAGCTAGCTCCCGCTTGGGGATGCCATTTTGTGATTACAGGTTATATATCTTTTTGTACCCATTTTGGGGGATAGAATTTACAAATGAGACTCTGCCGAAATTTTCGGAAATTTTTGATGTTTTTAAAAAGGGGTTTAATGCCACTTAATTGATTTCAAAATCGTTTTCATGAAAGGTTTTCCTTCACTCTCTTTTGATTTTGGTTTAGATTTTTCTGGGCTTTGGCTGACTTAGGTTACGTTACGCCTTTAGACGTCTCGTAATCTAAGTGCCAGTCACGTTCCGTACTTTCGGGTCGTGACAAAGTTGGTATCAGAGCCAGGTTTTACCTTTCTGAGTGTAGGACGACCTTGGTAGATGGAGTAGGTGACTTAAGCAGAGTGGCGTAGCGTGGGTATGATCCGCGGCATACTTACGATACGGTACTTCGCCTAAGTGACCTTAGGACATAATTGCTTGTATTTCCTTTCTTGATTCCTTGCATTCCTTGATTCAATTGCAATGTTCTTATCGGTCCTGTTTCTTATTCCAGCTTCGATACGGCCAAAGACTATGAGAGCTCAGCGGGCTGCCGCTAGGGATGAGATTCGAGCGGGCTCTTTTGAGGCGAGGATCGAGCGGGGTGATACGCCTACCCCTCAGGGTCATATTGATCCGCCTTATCAAGATCATATTGCCAGATTAGAAGCCGGCATGCAGGAGTTGCGACAGATGATGGGATCTTTAATTGAGTCCATTCGGACACAGAGATCCGAGGACGTTCCTTCCACCGCACAGACCACGATTGTACCCGCTGCACAGATGGTCGCTCCTGCTACTACTGCGACTATCCCTATTTCACTACAGGAGTAATGAGATTGAGACCTCCAGCTTTTACCGGTACGGATGCGACAGAGGACCCACAGGCATTTCTTGATAGGATGGCTCGGATTTGCCGTTCGTTGAGGTGTTCTGATGATAGGTTGGTCGAGTTCGCGAGTTTTCGTCTGGAGGGTCTTGCCCAGACATGGTAGGACTCAGTAGAGAGAGGCCGAGCTGCAGGTCTACCTTCTATGACCTGGGACGAGTTTACAGCTGTATTTCTTACCCGTTTTCTTCCGGAGAGTGTCCGAGATGCTCGAGCCTGTAGTTTTGAGTCTCTGCGCAAGACTCCTGGGATGACGGTGTCGGAGTATGATATACAGTTTACCCAGTTTTCTCGATATGCTCCGTACCTAGTAGACACGGAAGAGAAGAGAATAAAGAGGTTTGTGCGAGGGCTTGATACACAGCTATTCCTTGCCATCGGCACCCAGCACTTTGATACATACGCAGCCGCGATGGACGCAGCCTTACTTTTGGAGGAGCGTATTTCTGAGACTCCGGTCATTTCTGGACCGAAGAGGATTCGTACTGATACGCCAGCTCAGCGGTAGATGGGTAGACACCGCGATAGATTATTTCCGGGAAATGGTGGAGGCAGAGGATTGAGACAAGGTCAGTTATTTGGTTCATATCCACAGACCCAGCAGTCGTCGCCAGGATGTTTTCGGTGTGGGAGTCAGTACCACCGTGTCAGAGACTGTACCATGGGATGCCAGGGCGAGGCGACAGTCCCGCATGTGACCTTACCACCTTCACCACCTCCTCAGAGAGCTCTACTTCCTACTCCTGATGATGCTCCACGCCAGCCAGATGTTCCTAGAGGTCGTGGGCGTGGCGGTCCGGTTCAGAGAGGACGAGGAAACAGAGGCAGAGGCAGAGGCCGAGGTAGAGGCAGAGGACAGCCAGCTACTAGTGGTGGACAGGCCCGAGTGTTCGCGTTGACTCCTCAGGATGCACAGGCATCCAATGCCGTCGTGACAGGTACTCTGCCAGTATGTTCTTTTGATGCACGGGTATTATTTGATCCAGGCTCCATACATTCCTATGTATCCACGTACTTTGCACCGAGGTTGGGCCGAGAGTCTTCTCCGTTAGATCAGCCGCTTGTCGTTATTACACCGGTAGGCGAGTCGTTTGTTGCCCGTGTTGTGTACCGATCATGTTCCGTTCGTATCGGGGAGAGAAATTCTTCAGTTGATTTGATTCTCCTCGATATGCTAGACTTTGACGTTCTTCTTGGTATGGACTGGCTAGCCACCTGTTATGCATCCGTGGACTACCGTAAGAAAGCAGTCAGATTCAGTTTTCCTGGTGAGCCGGTTCTTGTTATTCAGGGAGATCGTAGCGCTACCCTTCCCAGCTTGATTTCTTCCCTTCGCGCTGGTCAGCTCTTAAGGAAAGGGTGTCAGGGATTCTTAGCATATGTTTGTGATACTAGCTCCACAGAGGTTCCGTTGGATCAGGTCCCTGTTGTGAGAGAGTTTCCTGATGTATTCCCTGACGAGCTGCCTGGTCTGCCACCAGAGCACGAGATTGAGTTCTGCATCGACCTGATCCCCGGCACGGGGCCTATCTCTATACCGCCTTATCGGATGGCCCCGGCGGAGCTGAGAGAGCTAAAGGATCAGTTACAGGACTTGCTGGACAAAGGGCTTATCCGACCGAGTGTGTCACCTTGGGGTTCTCCCGTCCTGTTTGTTAAGAAGAAGGACGGAAGTATGCGCTTATGCATTGATTATCGTCAGCTGAACCGGGTTACTGTGCGGAACAGATATCCCCTACCCCGCATTGATGACTTATTCGATCAGCTCCAGGGTGCATGGCTTTTCTCGAAGGTTGATTTACGATCAGGTTATCACCAGTTGCGTGTTCGGAAGGAGGATATTCCGAAGGCTGCTTTCCGTACTCGATATGGTCATTATGAGTTCTTGGTGATGTCGTTCGGGCTCACCAATGCCCCAGCAGCATTTATGGACTTGATGAACCGTGTATTCAGGCCGTATCTCGATCAGTTCATCATTGTGTTCATTGACGACATCTTGGTTTATTCTCGGAGCCGGGAGGAGCATGAGCAGCACTTACGTATCACATTGCCGACTTTGAGGGAGCATCAGCTGTTTGCCAAATTTTCCAAGTGCGCATTCTGGCTAGACAGTGTCGACTTCTTGGGTCATGTGGTGACGAGAGATGGTATTTGTGTGGACCTGAAGAAGATCGAGGCAGTTCAGCGTTGGCCTAGACCGATATCAGTTACAGAGGTTCACAGCTTTCTGGGTCTGGCCGGCTATTATCGACGTTTTGTCCAGGATTTCTCCCGTATTGCTGCACCGCTGACCGGGTTAACCCGGAAAAGGGTTCCTTTCGATTGGACCCAGGCATGTGAGGATAGTTTCCAGCAGTTGAAGACTCGTCTGACTACTGCACCAGTGTTAGCATTGCCTTCAGGGTCAGGCGGTTTCGTGGTATATTGTGATGCTTCTCGAGTAGGGCTGGGTTGTGTATTGATGCAGCACGACAGAGTTATCGCGTATGCTTCTCGGCAGCTGAGGAAACACGAACAGAACTACCCCACCCATGATTTAGAGATGGCTGCAGTGGTATTTGCACTTAAGATCTGGAGACATTACCTATATGGAGAGTCATGCCAGGTATTCACTGACCACAAGAGTTTGAAGTATATCTTTCAGCAGCGAGATCTGAATCTGAGACAGTGCCGTTGGATGGAGTTGGTGAAAGATTATGACTGCGAGATTTTATACCATCCGGACAAGGCGAATGTGGTGGCAGATGATTTGAGTAGGAGGCCCGGAGGTAGTCTATCTTGTTTGAGCGCAGTACAGATGCAGTCGACGGCGGATTGGCAGATTTTATGTGACAGCAGAGTGCAGTTCGAGTTTACTCCTACCGGGGGACAGCTGGCCCATTTCAGAGTACACCTACAGTTACTTGACCGTATCCGCGAGGCACAGTCCGGCGATGCCCGTATTTTAGAGATTATTGAGCAGATTCGGCAGGGCAGAGTTTCTGAGTTCGTGATTGATGATCAGGGGATACTTCGATTTGGGACTCGACTGTGCGTACCAGATTCTGAGGGACTGAGGCGCGATATCCTCGAGGAGGCACATAGATCAGTATACAGTGTGCATCCAGGTTCCACCAAGATGTACCATGATTTGAGAGAGGTTTACTAGTGGGACGGGATGAAGAAGGATGTTACAGACTTTGTGTCGAGATGCCTGACTTGTCAGCAAGTCAAGGCCGAGCACCAGAGGCCAGCCAGCGAGTTACAGCCTTTGCCTATCCCTGAGTGGAAGTAGGAGCAGGTCTCCATAGACTTCATTGTGGGTCTACCCAGGACCAGTCGAGGGTATGACTCTATTTGGGTGATTGTGGATCGACTGACGAAAGCGGCTCACTTCCTGCCAGTGAAGACCACTTTTAGATTTTCTCAGTACGCCCAGGTTTATATTGATGAGATCGTGCGACTGCATGGCGTTCCAACTTGCATCGTGTCCGACCGGGGCACCCAGTTTACCAGTCGATTATGGCAGAAACTTCAGGAAGCTTTGGGCACCCGATTGAGTTTTAGCACAGCCTTTCACCCGCAGACTGACGGTCAGTCGGAGCGTACTATTCAGACTCTTGAGGACATGCTCAGAGCTTGTGTTTTAGATTTCGGTGGTAGCTGGGATCGTCATTTGCCTTTGATCGAGTTCTCCTACAACAATAGCTTTCAGGAGACGATTCAGATGGCACCTTTCGAGGCTTTATACGGGAGGAGATGTCGATCGCCTGTGTGTTAGACAGAGCTCAGGGAGAGCAGTATTTTAGGCCCGCAGATCGTACAGGAGACGACCGAGAAGATACAGCTGATCCGGGAAAGGATGAGAGCGGCACAGAGTAGGCAGAAATCATATGCTGACAGGCGCCGTCGCCGACTCGAGTTCGCTGTTGGCGATCATGTTTTCCTGAAGGTCTCTCTGATGAAGGGTGTGATGAGATTTGGGCGGAAAGGGAAGCTTAGTCCTAGATATGTTGGTCCCTTCGAGATCCTAGAGCGTGTTGGTCCAGTCGCTTATCGGTTAGCTCTTCCACTCAGCTTCCCCGATGTTCACCCCGTGTTCCATGTCTCCGCAAGTACCTTCATGATCCTTCCCATGCGATTCAGCACCAGACGATCCAGCTAGAGCGTGATCTTTCATTCACCGAGCAGCCGGTGGTCATTTTGGATCGTCAGGTGAAGAAATTGAGGTCGAAGGTTATACCGTCCGTCAAGGTCCTTTGGCGTGGCCCGAACAGCGAGGAGGTCACCTGGGAGACCGAGGTCGAGATGAGGAAGAGATATCCCCATCTTTTTGAAGGTACGCGTAATTAAATTTTTAAATTCGGGGACCGAATTTCTTTAAGGGGGGAAGATTGTAACGCTTCGAAAATCGTTTAGGCAGTTTTTCGGTAATCGGCAAAATTTGCAGTTTTTTCCGTAAATAGTCAAAATAAGTATTTTTCATTATAGACCTAATTATACAAAATTTAGATAAGATATTACTATAAATTGATTACTAAAATGTCACTTAAAATTTTCTAGTTAATTAAAAAAATTCCTTAATTAATTATTTTTAATATTATTTTAAGCTTTTAAAAATACATTTAATTAGTGATAAATACAAATTTAATTGGGTAATTTATATAATTAGGAACCATTATAACTGAAATTTAGTGTAATAAAAAAATTTTAGCAAACATTTCAAGTTTATTAGTTTATGGTAAAGGGGGGGTGAAAAATGAAAAGAAAAGGGTTTTTTTGAAAGATTTTGATGTGATATGCATTTATTACCTTAAAGAGATATTTTTCCTTTGGAAATTTCTACACTTTCTTTCATTCCCTACCACCTCTTGCTCTGGCCGAGAATCCCTCCTACAGCCCTCATTTTTTCCCCTATTTTCTTTCTTCAAAAATTCATGAAAAAGTGCACAAAATCCACAAAAATGCATATTTTTCTTCTCTAATTCAAACCAAAACCCTAATCCATCCCTTCCCAAACCCTAATTTGTTTGAGAAGTGGAGAAAGGAGGCCACTTTGGAGGCTTAGTACAAGGGAATCACAACTTGGGAGGTATAAGTTTTAAGCTAGTTGTTAAATTTGCAGTTTAAATAAGCTAAATTAGTATTTTAAAGTGTTAGTTGTTTATAATTCCTTGTTTAATGAAATTCTAGATTAGGGCTTGAAGTATGATAATTGGGTTAAAATTTGTGTTGTGGGCATCTAGTAGTTTGAATTGGATGTTGGAGTTGGATTGTGATCGCGATATCGTTAATTCGCGATATTTGCATCGGAATCGGTATGCTAATTGCTTACTAGTTTTTCTAAAATTTTAAGAGGTGATCTAATTGTGTTATTTTGGCAATATAATTAGCATCTTATACGACTATTAGGGTGTGTGAATGCAGAGTTTTTTCTAGTCGGGTTTTAGTTTTGACGATTGCCCCGAAACGGCGATTTTAGTTAAGGTTTTAGCGGTTTTCGTGTGTTTTTCGCGCACCGAGTGCACGTTGAGATAAATTCGAGAACGTCGATCTTTTCATATTGTGGGTTGCATCATTTCAAGAATCTATAGTCTTATACTGTGTGTTATGCAATTCTAGGATCGGTCGCGGAAATATCGGACGCGGCGCGCAAAGGCAAGACGCGCGCAAAGGCAATTCTATGGGGGAATCGTCTGGATGGCGCGAGGCGCCCCCTAGTTAGGATTACTTTATTCTTGCAAGATATGCATTTTAGTTAGCTAACCCCCCTCATGCACATTTCATACATTTATAGCTATTCGTCTGCAAGATTTGCATAGGATATCCATATACACATGTGCGATATCACTTCGTAGGACACGAACACCATTACCATTGGCTCCTGTTGCACGTGCACTATTTATGTGACACACACGCCTTTGGTAATTGCCATGCCACGAGCACTGTAGGACCTGTTTCGTTTAGTATCACCATTTGCATTATACACGATATATGAAATCGCATAGCATGTATATTCCTCGCATCATCTTCATACTTACATAGATTCTAGCCACAAATCACATCGCATACCTTGATATCATAGACATTTATCATATAAAACATGTTGGGTATTATGATTTTCTTGAGGATTTCAGTATTGCTGCGATTTCTGGATTTTGGGGAAAACCGTAAGAATTTAACAAAAGCTTATATTTATCATTTTTAAAACAAAGTTGCGGTTTTCTCGTGATGTATGTGTCGTCCACCATGAGTTTTCATGTTTTCTGTTGGATTTCGACACCCGATTCGAGGAGTGGATGAACCGTCTCGGGTACATGGTGTGCCCGGTATGGTACCTCGGGGCAAGAAGATCGAGTTGTAGACGATGAGCCTAGCAGGAGAAGACTACCTACCGGTGATGTCTGGCGCGGCGGATATCCGGAGGATACCGATCGTTGTCGTGAGATTTGATGATATGGGCCGATCCGAACTGACGGAGCCCGATGTATTGAGACATTGATACAGTGAGACATTGAGACAGATGTGTTTTCATATTTGGTGTCGATGCTTGACACGGGTTTCAGATGATTTCTTGATGGTATTTAGCTATTATTCATATATTCTTTTTTCTAAAGTTAAGAATGCAAAACTCATAGCATTTAAAATACTTAAAGATTTAGTATTGACATTGCATACATGTGCATGCATACTAGAGGTATTACATCACGTCTGGACATACATGCTGTGACGCATTTGCGTGCATTCTTACGATAGCCTTACTAGATGTTATATTCTACTCACGAGCTGGCAACTCACCCCCGTTGTGCCACAGTGTCTTGCAGGTCGGACTCATCAGCCTAGTAGCGGCGGCTTATCTTGTTAGTGACTTGTTTTTCTCAGACTCGCGACATTGCTCGTAGGTGGGTTGCGAGAGCCCTATTATCTCTTTTTGTACCATTTTTGTATCCAGTATTCTCCATCTACCACTTCTTATTTGTATATTCGACCTAGTGATGAGACTGAGAGATTTGTGTATATGTGGGTTCTTTTGGGTCGAGCTCACTTGAGCCGACGTTGTGTTTTCTTACATTTCGCATTTGTTTATGCTCTTTTTCTTGAGATTACATATATATATTGCGTGTGGTTGTGATCCGCCTTGGGCGAAGAGCTAGCTCCCGCTTGGGGATGCCATTTTGTGATTACAGGTTATATATCTTTTTGTACCCATTTTGGGGGATAGAATTTACAAATGAGACTCTGCCGAAATTTTCGGAAATTTTTGATGTTTTTAAAAAGGGGTTTAATGCCACTTAATTGATTTCAAAATCGTTTTCATGAAAGGTTTTCCTTCACTCTCTTTTGATTTTGGTTTAGATTTTTCTGGGCTTTGGCTGACTTAGGTTACGTTACGCCTTTAGACGTCTCGTAATCTAAGTGCCAGTCACGTTCCGTACTTTCGGGTCGTGACATGGTTGCAGAAGGTACACTGTATAATGGTATCTATGTTCTAAATCAGAATACAGTGCTCAATATACAAAACACACGCAAGAGGAAGAGTTCAGATACAAACGAATCCTACTTGTGGTATTGTAGACTTGGTCATATCGGAGAGAAAAGACTAAGTTAGTTACATAAAGATAGACTCTTGAATACGTTAGAATTTTCATCTTACGAAACTTGTCAGTCTCGTCTCAAAGGAAAAATGACCAAATCTTCGTTCACCGGACACGGAGAAAGAGCATGAGAGCTCTTGAGACTCATATACAGTGATGTATGTGGTCCAATGTCTATACATGCACGGGAAGGGTTCTCGTACTTCATCACCTTCACTGATGATCTCTCTAGGTTCGGATATGTGTATCTCATGAAACACAAATCTAAAGCTTTTGAGAAATTCAAAGAATTCAGAAACGAAGTAGAGAACCAGGTTAGCAAAAGTATCAAGATCCTTCGATTTGATAGAGGAGGGAAGTACTTAAGCACGGAATTCCTAGAATATCTAAAAGAGAATGGAATTCTCTCTCCGCTTACTCCTCCTATACACCACAGCACAACGGTGTATTGGAGCGGAGGAACCGTACCCTATTGGACATGGTTCGCTCCATGATGAGTAATGCCGAGTTGCCTCTTTCATTTTGGGGACATGCGCTTTTGACAGCGGCATATCTGTTGAATGATGTTCCGTCCAAATTCGTGCCTAAGACACCATTCGAGATATGGAATGGTAAAAGGTCGTATCTTAAACGTATTAAGATATGGGGTTGTCCGGCCTATGTAAAAGTACAAAATCCGGACAAATTGCAGGCACGTTCAGTTTTATGTAAGTTTGTAGGATATCCTAAAAATTCAATAGGATATCTGTTCTACCACACCGAGGAACACAAGGTGTTTGTATCTCGCCACGCCACCTTTTTAGAGTAGCAATTTCTTGCAAAAGAAACAAGTGGGAGTTCGGTAGAACTGGAAGAAATTCACGAACCATGGGCTCAAACTGAAGAATTGGTGGAACCTCAAGATTCAATAACCCCATACAAACCTAAGGTACTCCGCAGATCTGGTAGGATTTCTCATCCGCCCGAGAGATACTACGGTTTTCTCATAGACGGGGATCGAGAGGATTGCATCTTGGAAGAAGATGACCCTACCAGTTTCAGGCAGGCCATTATCAGTAGGGACTCTGATAAGTGGCTGGATACTATGCGATCCGAAATGGAGTCCATGTACACCAATAAAGTGTGGACCTTGGATATTGCTCCACCTGCGGTAAAACCCGTTGGATGCAAATGGATCTACAAAAGGAAACTTGGTGTAGATGGGCAGGTGGAAACCTATAAGGCTAGACTCGTTGCGAAAGGTTTTCGTCAAAGACCAGGTGTGGACTATGACGAAACCTTTTCTCCAGTGGCTATGCTCAGATCTATTCGGATCCTACTTGCCATTGCTGCCTTCCATGACTATGAGATCTGGCAGATAGACGTAAAAACGGCTTTTTTAAACGGCAGTTCGGAAGAGTGCGTTTATATGGATCAGCCAGAAGGGTTTGTAGACAGTGGGAGCAGCGGGAAGGTATGCAAGTTGCTTAAATCCATTTATGGATTAAAGCAGGCATCGCGGAGCTGGAACATCTAGTTTGATGAAACAGTCAAGGAATTTGACTTCATTATGAACGAGGATGAGCCTTATATTTATAAGAAGATTGTAGGACGAACTGTCGTATTCCTAATCTTGTACGTGGAAGACATTCTTTTGATAGGAAATGACATTCATATGCTACAATCGGTCAAGCTATTCTTGTTACAACGGTTCTCCATGAAAGACCTGGGTGATGCCTCGTGCATTCTGGGGATCAAGATCTACAGAGATAGATCTAAGAGATTACTGGGACTTTCGCAGTCCAGGTACATAGAGACTGTACTAAAGAGATTTAGTATGGAAGATTCCAAGTGCGGTAATATACCCGCATTGCATGGAATCACCCTCTCCAAGAAGATGTCTCCCAAGACTGACGAGGAGAGGGTTCGCATGAGCACTATACCCTACGCTTCGGCGGTAGGATCTATAATGTATGCGATACTATGTACAAGACCAGATATAGCTTACGCGCTAAGCGTGGTGAGCCGGTATCAGTCAGACCCAGGTGAGAACCACTGGATAGCAGTGAAGAACATTCTTAAGTACCTGAGAAGGACTAAGGAGATGTTCCTGGTTTACGGTAATGGAGACCTCAGGGTCGAGTCCTTTACCGATTCAAGTTTCCAGAGTGACAAGGACGACAGCAAGTCTGTCTCGGGATTTGTGTTTACCCTCAATGGAGAGGCGGTGTGTTGTAAGAGCTCCAAACAGGATACTGTCACAGACTCGACGATGGAGGCTGAATACATTGCTGCAAACGATGCCGCAAAAGAGGCGGTCTGGATAAAGAAGTTCATTAGTGAATAATAGGTAGTTCCATCCATTGTTGACCCAATACCTTTGTATTGCGATAACAATGGGGCTATAGCTTTAGCGAAGGAACCACGATCCCATCAGAAATCCAGACACATCTTAAGGCGGTATCACCTGATCAGGGAGATCATTGATCGTCAGGAGATCGAGATGCGGAGAGTGGACACTAAAGAAAACACGGCGAATCCATTCACAAAGGCCCTCCCTCAAGCACAGTTCGAGCGAATTTTTGAGCTATTAGGTATGCGGTACGCCAGCAGCTGGCCTTAGTGCAGACGTTGGGTATGCGGTACACCAATTACTGGCCTTTAGTGCAAGTGGGAGATTGTTGGATATGTATGCCCTAGAGGACATTATTGTATAGTACTAGTTTGTATATTACATTTTGGAAGCTTGGGATATATACACGGATTTACGACAGTATTGCTCCATATAGTAGTATACTACTTGGTTTGTATCTATCTTAATATGTGTATATGTTTCTTTTAACATATCGCTAATACATAATGATAGAGCCCTTAGGATCTTTGCTTGACTACCTGTGTTGTGATGCCAGTCACACTAGTAGGGGATGGGTAGTCTATAAGCACATCCTTATACAGGTCCCTGGTCATAGAATTATCGAGACAGGGCATCGATACTCCAGAGTAGACTAGTGTATAAGCTTCTCATCCCAGCAGGGAAGATGGTCTATCCCACAGCCATCAGTACGTCGTACTGGAGATAGTATGCAGGTGCTCATTGGGTTATGAGTTACACTGGACGGACTTGTTGGGTATTGCTGGTTGGTATTATATATATCGTCAGGTAGCAGTTCCCAGGTGACATGAGTACAGCTTAGTCCATTGACATGACACTGCTACTTCGCCTTAAGTTTGTTCCCACTATTCTTAGATTGCTACCCTACCACGGCTCTATTGAGTCATGTAAACAGGTAGTGGTTGGGTGCAGTCACGAAGCACTTGGAGGCAGTGGCGGTTAGATAGGATTCGTCTCTCCCGGTATTGGGGGTTGATATCGCGCTGTGTTTGGAGAGCCATTACACAAAGTCCCTGGCCAGGGCAAGTGAGATTTACTGGTAGGTGTTCCAGTAATTTCTCAGGGTGTTCTGGGATACACTCCGACATGACTTATACCGCTATTAGGGGTCTGATGTTTATCACCCCCTAGGCCCGATATGCGATACTCTTAGACGAACAGACTGGACTTTACGGAGATTGTCACAGATAGGCTCTGTAGGAGTTTAGATGAGCTTGCACATCGACCTTCTTATCGACAGATACAAAGTTACGCACAGCTAGTGCCGCTGACGTGCTTGTGGTTAAACCCACTGCCAGAGTACTGTCGAGTCTTAAGAGTCCCAAACAGAGGGTTTCCCAGCTTCAGGCGAAACGGAGTAGAGGTCGTATGGTTTTACGACAGGGTTCGATCACATACGTGTACTTGTGCGCGTGTGATGTTCGAGCGGACAATACTAGTGGGCTTTGGTTTAAGACGGATCCTAGTATTTGATTATTGGATTAGCTTCGTCTCATAGTATTCTTGTTTCTCGGAACACGGATGTGGGTATGTATATACGGATGAGAAAAGGTATAGAAGGAGACACCTCATTAGGGTTTTGACCATTGACTTAGTCAAAACAAAAAATGAGGTGGAGAAAAGAATTTGTTATTTTTGGTAAATGATAATTATATATGGCATGGCTACTTAGGTTGACCTTTTGACTTGGCTTGACTTGTTGACCTTAGATATTTTTGCGAGATATTTTTGACTCTAGATATTTTGGTGAGATATTTTTCCATGCCATGCTTATGGTCATATAAAAGATAGCCATTCCATTTTTTATTATCATTATCACAAATACTTTCTCTTTTCTCAAGCTTGCTCTCTCCTTCTTCCTCTCAAAACCCTAAGTGTACATGTGTTGATAATTAAGGGTTAGTGAGACTGAGCCACTCTAAATCACACTCTACTCACTCTAGTCTATTTAGATTAGCAAGCTAAGTATTCTAGTTACCTCAACTTGGAGGTTTAGCTCAAGGTTGGAACTCTCGGGTGGATCATCGTTGACACAAGGAGGCCGAAGTTCAAGCACGATCCATACTTCCATCGAGGAGCTTAAGGAGAGGATCGAAGACCCGAAAGACTTGGTTTCTTTATATATACTTTCTATCATAGATAGAACCCTTACATGCTAGTTAGGTTAATGGTTAAAGATCCGGTTTAGGTTTATTCTAGCGCCAAGTTTCGTATCATTATAAAATTTTGTTCCGCATTTGGCCACGGAAGTTGGCCGGAGCGCTAGCGTAACCCTTCATCCGAAGACCTTCGTACCGAAGGTGATCCACCCAAAGTCCGCCTATCCAAGCTACCTCTTCACTAAACTCTTTAGTGAAGGAAATACGCTATACTTGATTACTAATCAAGTGTAGGATGGTGAAGTAGGGGTTTTGTTTAGCTCACTAGATGTTATTCAAGTCACATGGTTCACATCACATATGAGGGGTTGGGACTTGAAACATGAAGAGGAAGAAGAAGACGAGAAGGGCTAGAGAGCTCATGAGCTCATATGAAGAAGAATGAGCAAGTAAAGAATGATGGCAACCATGGCTATCCCATTATTGAAGTATGAATATTATTTAATAATATAACCACAACCATACTTCAATAGTGCAAGCTTATCATTAAACAAATAAAAAGGCCATGCTTCTCACCACTCCATAATTTCCACCTCATCATTTCTATTTACACAAAATAAAAAATGCCATGCTTCATAATATATATATATAATGAAGAATAATTAGTGAGCTAATAATATTAGTTAATATATAATTATATCAAATATAATATATATCAAATTATTAAATCAACACTTGATTTAATAATCCGGTTATATCACATATAACCGACTAATATCATTTATCTGTATATCACATTATCTAATTAACACTTGATTCGATAATCTGGTTATATCACATATAACTTAACTAATAACAAATAACCGCCAGATTAGAATACGATATCAGATACTCGTATTTAATCAGGGCCCCACACATATCACATATGTGCCCTACTTCGTTTCACTTGAACCAGAAAACTTCTATGTGGGACTCTAAAGACTCGTCAATACGCCAGCAGTAGGTGATGATCATATCAGTCACCCATAAGCCGTCAGCGGTACTAGATGGACGTAACGGCTACCCAGGTATTGAGCGAATAGAAGATCAACAAGCAAGCTTGTCCAAACTACCATGAAGCCTATAGGTAACACTTTCTGTACAGTCCGGTCTCTTCGTCTGATATGTCGCATATCGAGTCTGGGGGTGGAATCGTCAGACCCCAACAACTTGATAAGTCATGCCGATGTAAGGCCAATAACGGTATGAGAAACTACTGATAACACTTATCAGTAAATCTCATCAACAGCCCTAACTAGGGACTTACAGTTATAGCACATCGAGCATAGTGCAACATCAACTCCCAATACCGGGAGAGATGAAACCCCTCCTATCGCTCATTGCCTCCATGTGATTTGGGACTGTACCAAAAATCCACCTGTTTGCACGACTCCTTTAAGTCGTGGTAGGGAGGAAATCAAAGCACAGTGAGAGCCACACAAGACTCTATGACGATCTCGGGTCTACAGACTAACCTGTACCAGTATCACTAGAGAACTTCTATCTGACGATAGGTATAATACCAACTAGGAGTTCTCGGCGAGTCCTGTTCGGTGTACCCATTCTCTAATGAGCACCTGTGTCCAATCTTTGATGTCAAACACCAATGGATATGGGATCAACCATCGCTCCATACAGGGTCAAGAAACATACACACTAGTCTACTCTAGAATATCGATGCCCCGTCTCGATATTCCCTCGATTAAGAACAATTGAAGGATGTGCCTGTGGACTACCCAGATCCCAGTAGTGTGATCCGCATCATAGTCATGGTAGTCAATTCTACATCCTAAGGGCTTTATCAACATGTATATGAGAGACAGTATAATAATACCAGTGAACATGTTAAGATAAAGGAAACCAGATAGCATATTATCATGTCGAGCAAGAAATTCCTCCATATATATGTCCAAGCTCTATTATATCATACAATAATGGCCTCTAGGGCATACATATCACTAACAATCTCCCACTTGCACTAAGGCCAATTGTTGTAGTATCTCATACCCAACATCCCAGAAAGCCTCTCGATTAGTATCTGGGGGAGGGCCTTGGTGAGTGGATCCGCTGTGTTATCCTCAATATTAACTTTCCTGACCTCAATCTCCCGTCGATCTACTATCACCCTGATCAGGTGATACCGTCTAAGAACATGTCTGGATCACTGATGGGACCAGGGTTCCTAGGCCAAAGCCACAGCTCCATTGTTATCACAATACACAAGTATTGGATGCTCAATGGTAGGAACTATACCAAGTTCATCTTATGAACTTCTTCATCCAGACAGCCTCTTTGGCAGCATCGTTGGTAGCGAGGTGTTCAGTCTTCATCGTCCAGTCTGCTACGGTATCTAGCTTGGAACTCTTCCAACATACCGTCCCTCCACTGAGGGTGAAGACAAAACCCGACACCGACTTACTGTCATCCTTATCACTCTGGAAGCTCGAATTGGTAAAGGACTCCACCTGGAGTTCACCGTTACCATATACCAAGAACATCTCTTTAGTCCTTCTCAAGTACTTAAGAATGTTCTTCAGAGCTGTCTAGTATATCTCCCCTGGATCTGATTGATACCTACTCACTACACCTAGTGAGTAAGCTACATCTGGTTCGGTACATAACATCGCATATATGATTAGCCCGACTGCTGAAGCATAGGGTTTCCCTTGCATGCGAGCTCTCTCCAAATCAGTCTTGGGAGAAATCTCTTTGGAGAGAGTGATTCCTGAACAAGCGGGTACATTACTACACTTAGAATCTTCCAGACTAAACTTCTTTAGTATGGTGTCAATGTACCTAGATTGGGACAATCCCAACATCCGTCTAGATCTATCTCTATAGATCTTTATTCGCAGGATGTAAGAGGCATCACTTAGATCTTTCATGGAGAACATGTGTGATAAGAAAATCTTGACCGAGTGTAGCATAGGAACAATGTTTCCTATCAAGAGTCTGTCATCCACGTACAATACGAGGAAGACAACCTTACTCTCTACTACCTTCTTATATATACATGGTTCATTTACATTTTTGATGAGGTCAAACTCTTTGACAGCTTTATCAAAACAGATGTTCCATCTCTGCGATGCCTGCTTTAATCCGTAAATTTATTTAAGCAGCTTGCATACACTTCCGCTACTCCTACTGTCTATGAAGCCATCTGGCTGTATCATGTACACGCTCTCTTCTAAATCACCATTTAGAAAAGCGGTCTTGATGTGCAATTGCTAGATTTCGTATTCATGGTATGCAGCAACTGCAAGTAGGATCCAGATGGACTTAAGCATAACTACTGGAGAAAAGGTTTCATCATAATCGACACCTGTTCGTTGACGAAAACCTTTTGCTATAAGTCTAGGTTTGAAAGTCTCAACTTTTCCATCTACACCAATTATCTTTTCAAGATCCACTTACTCCCGATGGGTTTTACCCCTTCAGAAGCAACTTTCAAAGTCCATACTTTATTGGTGTACATGGATTCCATCTCAGATCGCATAGCATCCAGCCATTTCACAGAGTCTCCACATGTGATGGTCTGCTCGAAACTAGTTGGGTCATCATCTTCCATGATGCAATCCTCGCTCCCACCGTTTATGAGAAAACCGTAGTATCTCTTAGGTGGATGGGGAACCCTACTAGATCTGCAGAGTGGCTAAGGTTCGTTGGGGACTATTGAATCCTCCGGTTCCACCAAATCGTCAGTTATAGTTTGAGTTGCTGGAACCTCTTCTAGTTCTACCTCATTGCCACTGATTTCTTTCACAAAAAAATTCTTTTTTCTAAAAATGTGGCATGTCGAGAAACAAACACATTTTTTTCCTCGGTGTGGTAGAAGATATTCCCTCGCGAATGTTTGGGATATCCTACAAACTTGCACAGAACTGACCTTACCTCGAGCTTGTCTGGATTTTGCTTTTTAACATAGGTCGGATAACCCAATATCTTAACTCGTTTAAGAGATGGTCTCTTTCCATTCCATATCTCATATAGAGTGATAGGCAACAGATTTGGTCATCACTCTATTCAATAGGTATGCAACTATCTCAAGTGTATAACCCCAAAAGGAAATAGGCAACTAAGCAGTACTCATCATAGAGTGCACTATATCTAATAGGGTTCAATTCCTCCGCTCCGATACTCTGTTGTGTTGTGGTGTATATGGAGGAGTAAGCCGAGAGAGAATCCCATTCTCTTTTAAATAATCACGGAATTCCGTGCTCAAGCATTCTCCTCCCTGATCATATCGAAGGATTTTAATACTTTTACCCGTCTGGTTCTTAACTCCGTACTTATATTCCTTGAATTTCACAAAAGATTCAGATTTGTGTTTCAACAGGAACACATGTTCGAATCTTGAAAGATCATCGGTGAATGTAATAAAGTATGAGAAACCATTCCTGGCATGTGTAGACATAGGACCGCATGCATCACTATGTATCTGTCCAAGAGTTCAGTAGCTCTTTCTTTGTGTCCAGTAAACGGAGATTAATCATCTAGCCTTTGAGACATGACCGGCAAGTTTCATAAGATGTAAATTCGAATGGATTCAAATATGCATCTTTATGCAACTCAGCTAGTCTTGTCGCATTGATATGACCTAGTCTACATTACCACAAAAAGGCTTTGTTCATTTCTGAACCGTTCCTCTTATGTGTGTTCTGTATACTTAGAACTGTGTTGTGATTTAGAACGTATTTACCGTTATATAACGTACCATACTGTCACGACCCAAAAGAGCACGTGACTGGCCCTTGAACCATATGAAGTCTATAGGACTCCATCTGATCCAAGTAAGCCAAAAGCCCAGAAATCTAAAACCATTTTAAGGATAAATAAACAACAAGCAATATACTATACAACGCCGAATGGCGAGGATCAAAATTCAAAGAAACCCAGATAAGCATGAAGACTGCAACACTACTAAGCGCGACTCTAAGGTCGAAATAATATATCACTAGTGTCTGAGTATGAAACAATATACAAGTTTTGGTTGATGGAATTTCTAGATACAATGAATAATACAAGTACAATGGTGGTTCTTGATGCAAAAGAATCCACCTGCCAAAAGCAATTCACCCGTAAGGAAGCAGTGTGCCAGAAGTGCCGCTATGGAACCTGTACGGCAAACCCTGCAAGAACTTTGGCACAACGGGGGTGAGTTGCCAACTCGTGAATAGAGAATATCTACAAGCAGAAATCGAATGCAAGACATAATCCTAAGTCAATACAATCAGTATATAATATAACCCTCAAGAGTAAGTCTGAAGCATGAAAATGTAGCAGTGTAA
This sequence comes from Agapanthus africanus, assembly GCA_030015575.1. Taxonomy (NCBI): domain Eukaryota; kingdom Viridiplantae; phylum Streptophyta; class Magnoliopsida; order Asparagales; family Amaryllidaceae; genus Agapanthus; species Agapanthus africanus. The sequence continues at coordinate 91,472,081 of CM057337.1, forward strand.
CATCTAATCATGTAGGTAGTGTCAAGTACTCGTGCCAGTGCCTCTGATAATAACATGTCATCAGTATAAAGTATGTCTGCATGAAGTATGATCAATGTAAATCCAGTCTGTATGTGATCAAGTCTGTATGAACGTGGAACCCGTCCACCCGTCACCCAATGACAATAAACGTGGAACCCGTCCACCCGTCACCTAATGACAATAAGCAACATGTATGTAAATATGAGGATATAATCAAATCATGGAAAACATCATGAAACCCGTGCCTAGCATCGACACGTAAATCCTCATCTATCGGGCTCCGTCAGTCCGGATCAGCCCATGGGCTATGTCTGCGGAATCGGCCCTCGGCCCCGGCAGTACGCCCATATCCATCTATCGACTCTGGTCAGTATCCTCTGGATAACCGCCAGGTCCAACCAATCACCGGTAGGTAGCAGTCCCTCTGCCAGGCTCACCGTCTACTACACAGCGAAACCGTTCTCGCCCCGGGGTACCATACCGGGTCCACCATGTACCCGTAATCGGCCTCATCCAACTCCTCGATTCAGGTTCACATATATCACTCTCGCACCGAGAAAACACATGGTGGACGCACCGAAATATCATATCAAGGGAAACCGGGTTTTTAAATAATTAACTATTTTCTTTGAAATATTTACGGTTCCCCAAATCCAGAAATAAACATGGAAACAACATATCTCAATGCGTAATCTAAGCAAGTATGAAGGTATCAAAGTATGTGTACAAGTATGAGTATGTGACATATAAAGGAAATGCAAGTATAACAGTATATCATGCAACACGGAAATAATAGTATGCACATACAAGGTCATATCCTGATGCAATAATGCTACTGTGTAGTGACATGGCAATTATCGATGATGAAGTGTGTGAGCCGGCAAGCAAGTGTACGTGGAACATACGCATCATCGATAATGGTGCTAGTGTCCTAGCAACATGATAGTAATATAACAATAAACATATGCAAAGCAATGTGAATAGCATGAATATGCGGAAATAGAATAATCAACGCAACGGGAAAGAATCTACACCCATATGTATATGTCATGCAGTTCTGCCATCTGAAATAAGAATGACTTGGGTCCAGTTTAACATCTACTATGCAAACTACAGATCTAAGTATCAAGTCAATCGGGAAGGGTATGGAAACCACCTAAATCTGAGTCGATATACGAATATATATATATACTAGTTGGTGATCTCACCTCAATAGTATCACGTACGACACGGTATATCATTTAACATCCTCGAGTCATGAGAGCGGATCTAACATCAATAGAAAGCTCGTACTGTAAATCTTCATACGGCATCCCAATAGCTGGGTACGGGTCTGTATCACATTCCTCTCATCAAATATCAGGTATCATTATCATCATATCACATAATCTGGGGTATAGATCTAAGTCTAGTACAAATCAATACCATCTATATAAGTATGAAAGCGGGGGTAAAACACATGCCCAACGGCCCGCTAAGATCACATGTCGTACCGCAAGTACAAATCACATTACATCGCCGATCTCGCGGCACAATGCCCAAAATCATCGACTAATCTCCAATGTCATTCAATATCATCATCAACACTGTGTAAGTATAGTGAATATGCAAGGGTGCGCGTGTGGTGTAAACCTATTCTAGGGTTCGTGACTATGAACTATACTAGTTTATTGCTAACCCTAAGCTAACCATACTACACCTAACACAATATCCATGACACACTATAACTATCAAACATAATATATAGTATACCAACTACGGACTGCGGGGGTGCTATACGCCATCCACCCGACTTCCCCCAGTAGATATAATCTACTCACCTTGCGTCTTTATTTGTCGACGTCTCCACGCGCTTTACTTGTCGTCCCGAAGTCTTCATGGGGTACCTACGCATCAAAGTATCGTATATGCGTATTAAAACCAAATCCAAGCTAATACGGCACACGAAACCCAAAACGATATGATAAGGGGCCTATAGGTTAGTACCTATGGGCACGCCTTCAAAACCATCAACAAATCCTCGATATCGTCGTATAAACGCCAAATAGTCGAGGTAAATCACAATGCACAATTCAGAACTAAAAATACAGAATACGGAAACACGAATCCAAAACAACAACTTAGGAAATAGGCTCCAGATTTCACCATAGGTCAAATTAGACAAATCTAAATATTCCAGGGGCCTAGTCTACACATGTAGGAGCTACAGAACCAGAACGAGGCAAAATGGTGGGGTCCAGGCCGCAATTTGCTGCTAAACAGGATAAATCTGTGGCCGGGTCTAGGAGTTAGGGGCTAGGGTCTTGGGGTTAGCTTCCAGGGTGCCTGCACATGTCACTGTCCATTCAATACTATTTTCAGAGACTCGGGTTGATAGCAGATCTCAAATAACCTTCACAGATTCCACAAACTTTCCGATATCGGTTTCTAAATCCGTATTCCGGGCCTTAAGTCTCAGGTTGGGGTCTCAATTCATGCACTAGGGTGTTGATGTAGCCTCTACTGAACTCAATTTCATATTACAATTCATAATTTCCTCAAACCCTAACTAGGTTTTCCTTAACTCCACAATATCAAACAATATCGGTTCAATCTAAACATGGGGGTATAAGTAATGCTAAAACTAAGCTAATAGTCCAGAAAATACCTCATTTGGCAACTCAAGAATTTTCTTGAGTTGCCCCTAGTGGCCAAAATCCTTGCTTCCTTGGTCCAATGTGTAGATCTTGAGCTTGTGCACACTTTTAATGAAACGAGAGTGGGGTTTTGGAGTTGTTTTCATGGTGATTTGAGGCATTGAAGTTGGAGGAAGGGGGAGGAAGCAGGAGCAGCAGCAGCCATAAGAGGGAGAGGGAGGGAAAATGAATGAGGAATGAAGGGAATGGCCAAGTCTTGGTCAACACATCTCACCCTCTCATTCTCTCACTTGCCCATACCCAATATTATAATCCTTTCCCATTTCTTTTCTTTTCTTTTTCTCTCAAAATCCTTCTCCCAAGAATAGTAAACCCAAAGTGAGAAACCATGATAGAAAATGCACAAGTGTAGGAAAAAGATATGTGCATGTTTTGCACAAAATTACTAAAAAACCGATTAGCGATTTTTAATCGCGATTAGCACAAAATTAGCATATAACTAATCAATTAAACTTAGAAATGGCATAATTCTCTAATTTACCCTATTTTAGAATTTTCCATAATTTTCCAAAAAATTTCCCCATTTATTTGTATTTAATTATACCGAATTATTAAAATATTCAATAAAATAATATTAAATTATAAATATTCCCTAAAAATAATATTTCTATTATTTCGAAATGTTACAATCTACCCCCCTTAAATAAATTCGGTCCCCGAATTTAAATTTAAACCCCCAACACTAAAATATTTCAGCAAAATCCAAATTGTCGGGGTTCCGAAAACATCAATACATAGCGAATATCATCGAAGTGTACTGCTCTACTAGAAATCAATCCACAAAATGTATACAAGAATATCCGGTGCGTCTGGTGCGCACGGAAACAAAATCCATGTATGTGTCATACAGGTGAACAAAACAACATCTAGGTGTAACTGGTATGCACGAAACATCTGTCGTAGGCAGCGTGTGTGCCTGACTGCAAAATCAGGCGCATTTGACATGCACGAAGAATTTCGATTTAGTGCATCTGGCGTGCACCAAGATCGTAAATCAAAACCAAATCATAAGTACCGTCGTCGGTAGTGCCTTCTTCAAGGTCGAGAAGGAGTCGGTGCATCCAATGCTAGCAGCGCAAGATATCTACTTGCCTCTTGCTCACGGTCTGGCGTCCTCTGACTCTGGGTCCTTATCTTCTCTGCGGACTACCTACCCCGCAGTCAATCGGCTCATCGGCCCTGTCAGGTGTGCTAACGGGGACGATTCCGTTCTGGCACTTCTCTAGTCATCTCTCGGTCAATCCTCACGACCACTCGTAAAGCAGTATGTCACTGGCGTTGGCTTCTGGCTCTCTGAATGCACATCACACATCTGATCCTGGGTGCAAACATCATTGCAGCAATATCCTGGAAGGAATCCTGCTCAAGGTCTCTTCCGATCTTGCCTATGCCGAACTGTACGGAGGCTGTCTCTCTTGCATAATCTCTTCTCACTCGATGGACATCTGTGTCCTCAGCACAACATTTTCTCGGAAATTGGTCGCATCCCAACGCCTCTGTAAGCATATCAGGTCTCTAGTCTCGACGGGAAGTAATGACAACTCGTCAGCATCTCGCACGAACCTCTGGTCCCACTTATCTCTATCGTCGTCCACTATGACGTCACGCCATGCTATCTACGCACTGCACTGTTCTTGGCCATGGTCAATCCGAAGTCTCTCGCACGGACTCGAAGCGCGTACTCTGTAGCTTCATCATTCTATAGAAGGTGTCTGGCCGAACAGGTCCTCGGGAATGCGTCCCAACCATCGGAGGAATACTCAATACTCTTCCGTCCTTGATCAATTCGCAACGCATCTGGGTAAGGTCCTTTATCCGAACCTGGTCAACTACTTTGTCGACGATGCCGAACTCTGGCCTGCTAGGTGTGCGCAATATGACCACTCCTGGGTCTAGGTCTTCTCGTATCGTATTCCAGAAAGGTCCTGTCTAGGTTTCTCTCTCAAATCTTATTCCTGCCGGATTGCCCGGAAGTCATCATCCATTGCTGAAGCTAATTCTTATTTCGGAACGGCTGCATACTTATCGCGCCTCTTTCTGGAAGATATATCCCTATACAACGCCTCTGGGTGCGTATCTCATATCACATATACCAAGCCGATATCTCATATCGCGAGAATCTAATACGGTATCACATACACGTATTGTTCTCGGTCCCGCACATATCATATATGTGCTCCTACTCCATTTTGCCTGAGCCAGGAAACCTCTGTGTAGGACTCTAAAGAATCGTCAATACGACGGCAGTAGGTGATGATCATATCAAACACCCACAAGCTGCAAGCGGTCAGCTAAACTTAACAGCCACCCAGGTATTGAGCGATCAGAAGATCAACAAACAAGCCTGTACTTTATCCCGCGAATCCAATCAGTAACACTCCCGTACAGTCCGGTCTCTTCGCCTGATATGTCGCATATCTCGCCTAGGGGTGGTAAACTTCAGACCCCAGTAGCTTGATAAGTCGTGTCGATATGAGGTCCATAACAGTTCGAGAAACTACTGATAACACTTACCAGTAAATCTCAGCAACCCTGGCCAGGGATTTCTAGTTATAGCCAATTGAACACGGCGCAACATCAACTCCCTATACCGGGAGAGACGAAACCCCTCCTATCGCTCATTGCCTCCATGTGATTCGGGACTGTACCCAAAAGCCACCTTTTTGCACGCCCTCTTGGACGTGGTATGATGGAAATCAAAGCACAGTGGGAATCACACAAGACTCTAAGGCGATCTCGGGTCTACAGACTAACCTGTACCAGTGTCACCAGAGAACTGCCATCTGACGTAAGGTATAATACCATCTGGGAGTTCTCGGCGAGTCCGTCCAGTATACCCAGTCTCCACTGAGCACCCGTATACCTTCTCTGATGTCAAACACCAATGGATATGAGATCATCCATCGCCCATCATATGGGTCAAGAAGCGCATACGCTAGTCTACTCTGGAGTATCGATGCCCTGTCTCGGTACTCCTACGACTAGGAACATTTGAAGGATGTACTTGAAGAGCAACCAGATAGCGTACTATCATGTCGAGCAAGAAAGTCCTCCCTATATATGTCCAAGCATCCACTACAATATACATCGTATGTACAGTAATGGCCTCTAGGGCATACATATAACTAACAATCTCCCACTTGCACTAGGGCCATCTGTTGTGGTATCGCATACCCAACAATCAGCTGTGGTTGAAGTATCTCATACTCAACCATCCCATAAAAGTCTCTACTGGGAAAAAGGCCTTTGTGAGTAGATCCAGGCTATTGTCCTCTGTGTCTACTCTCCGAACCTCGATCTCCCTGGAGATCAACCATCTCCATGATCAGGCGATACTGCTTAAGAATATGTCTGGATCTCTGATGGGACGGGGGTTCCTTGGAAAAATCCAGAACTCCATTGTCACATAATGGTAGGAACAAAGTTCATCTTATGAACTTATATATATCCAGACTGCCTCTTTGGTAGCATCCTTGGTAACGATGTATCTTGCCTTTAATTGTCTAATAAGTCACGGTATCTAGTTTGGAACTCTTCCAACATACCGTCCCTCCACTGAGGGTAAAGACAAAGCCTGTGACTGACATTCAGTCGTCCTTATCACCCTGGAACCTTTCCAGTGATTCTCTCCAGGATCGTTTGATACCTTCTCACTACAACTAGTGAGATTCCTAACATCCAATTAGATCTATCCCATAGATCCATAACCCAGGATTTAGGAGGTATCACCTTGATCCTATATGGAGAATCTTTGTGATAAGAGGAGATTGACCGAGTGTAGCATAGGAAACTCCTTCCCTATCAAGAGTATGTCATCCACGTACTCTATGAGGATCACCACCATACTCTCTACTACCTTTTTGTGTATACAAGGTTCATCTACCATTTTGATGAAGTCAAACTGTTTGACTACCTTATCAAAACAGACGTTCCAACTCCGCGATGCCTGATTTATCACATAAAACATCTTGCTCACGTTTCCGCTGCTCCCACTGTCTACGAAGCCTTCTGGCTGTGTACTTATAGACGCTCTCTTCCAAATCATTATTTAGAAAAGCAGTCATGACACCCAACCGCCAGATATCGTAGTCATGGTATGTAGCCGTGGCAAGTATGATCTGGATGGACTTAAGCATAGCTTTGAAAGTCTCAACTTTTCCATGTACACCAAGTAATCTTCTCAAGATATACTTGCTCCTGATGGGGATTTAACCCTTCAGATAAAGCAACCAAAGTCCATACTTTGTTGGTGTATAAGGATTCCATCTCAGATCGCTAAGCATCCAACCATTCTTACAGAGTCCCACTCCTGATGGCCAGCTCGAAACTAGTTGGGTCATCATCTCATGATGCAATTCTCGCTCCCACTGTCATAGAGTAAACCGAAGTATCTCTCAGGTGGGTGAGGAACCCTACTAGATCAGTGGAGAGGCTGAGATTCGTTAGAAACTATTGAATCCTTTGGTTCTACCAAATCATCAGCTGCAGTTTGTATAGCTAGAACCTTTCCAGTTCTACCTCATGACCAATAATTTCTTCACAAGAAATTCTCTTTCACAAAGGTGGCATGCTGAGAAACAAAACATCTTTTGTTCCTCGGTTTAGTAGAAGATATTCTCTTGCGAATGCTTGGGATATCCAACAAACTTCCACAGAACTGACTTTGCCTCGAGCTTGTCCGGATTTTGCTTTTAGACATAGGTCGGAAAACCCCAAATCTTAACTTAGTTAAGATATGGGCTCTTCCCATTCCATATCACATATGAAGTGGTAGGCAACTGATTTGATTGGAACCCTATTCAATAGGTATGCAGCTTCACAAGTGCATAACTCCCAAAAGGAAATAGGAAACTCAGTAGTACTCATCATAGAGCACACCATATCACATAGGGTGCGATTGCTCCGCCCCGATACACCGACGTGCTGTGGTGTATACGGAGGAGTAATGCTGAGAGAGAATCTCATTCTCCTTTAGAATAGTCCAGGAATTCCGTGCTTGAGTATTCTCCTCCTTGATCACATCAAAGGACATAATACTTATACCCATTTTTGGTTCTCTACTTCTAACCTATATTCTGTGAATATCTCAAAAGTTCCAGACTTGTGTTTCAACAGGAACATATGTCCGGATCTTGAGAGATAATCAGTGAATGTAATGAAGTACAAAGAACCGGTCTTGGCATGTGTAGACAGGGGACCTTCATACATCAGCATGTATCAATCCCAAGAGTTCACTAACTCTTTCTCTGTTTCCAATAAACGGAGTTGTGGTCATCTTATCTTTGTGACATGACTGGCAAGTTTTACAAGATGTAAATCCAAACTAATTTAAATATGCATCTTTATGTAACTTCAGCTAGTCGGGTCGCATTGATATGACCTAGTGTACAATGCCTCAAGAAGGATTCGTTCATTTCTGAACTCTTCCTCTTGTGTGTATTCTGTACACTAAGAACTGTGGTTTGATTTAGAATGTCTATGCTTTTAGATAACGTGCCTGAACCGATCAACTCTTGATATAGGAAATGTTCAAAACATTATCCAACAATACAAAATTATATCCTTCTTTACTAATAAAGAGACTTATATGATGTTGTATATCAGGTTAGGTATCTAATAACATTCGTTCAGAATCAATGTATTCTGGTAATACAGGGTGATAACTGCCAACAGATTTGGCTGCAACACTTGCATCATTTCCAACTCTTGAAACTTATTATCCGTTCTCAATCCTCTACCTATCTATAGCCCATGTAACAAATTACATTTGTGAGATCCTGATCCGGTATCAAATACTCAGGAAGTAAAGAATATTGAGAAACAGTTCTTTGTAATGAACACATCCGAAGAAGATGCATCAACATGTACTTTTTTCGTTTGGGCGGCACGGGAATTCTGGTAATCCCCTATTTCCTGCTCTGTCTTATACCAATTACAAGTTGGAGCGGGACCAACGTTTCTTAGCACAGTATAACAAGCGGGTTTGGTCAATACATCCGTATTATTATCTTGATTAAGGCGTGACATAGTCGCAACCAGGAGAAAGAGAGAAGAAAACACTCAGCGTGCACTTTTACAAGATTAGATTGGTTATCAATTTATCTAATCAGGATGTCTCCCACTGTTTTAGTCAAATCTTCCTTCAAACCCTAAAAGGAAAGACTAGCCGGGATTAATTACATGCTACAAGTTCGCCAATCTTTCAGCCAGGCCAGTGCCGGTACTTTGAGGGAGGTTCCCCGTGCTTTCGCACGGACCTAATTAAAGTAAACCTCGTTTTCCTAGGGGCGTAACCCCGTTAACACCTTTCTAGACACCTACTTGATCGGCTAATTATAATGTGTAAAACTCTCGCATGAGTAACTCTTACTCGCAGCGGGTATCGGGATCCAACTATCTCATAGAAGGTATGCAATCTCATTGCAAATTTCAACTCTTGAAATCCCCAATAATATTTTACCCCTAGCGTCCTATGACCTTGACGTAGGCCAACAAACCATAGCTCGCTAGTCAAGTTCAACCCGTACATTTCCCGATTGAATTAAACCCACCCGCACGACCCTTGACGTAGGCCAACAAAGTCGCACGACTACCCTAACTCAATCGCATCATATGCTTTTGCAGATAAGCATAAATAGCTACCGCACACTACGCCTTGACGCAGGCCAACAAACACAGCATGAATACTATGAAGTACTTATCTGAAATGACTGAGGGCTATGTAGGTTTTTAAGAAAACCATGAGCGTAAAGAACTTGATATCGTTGTAGAATCGAGTGATTTTTAATGGAATGTTTTTGAGGCCTTTTCTAGTTTTGCTAAAGAGGTCACTCCTGGTGAAGGGATCGTCGGCTCTTTCCTTATCGAATAAAGTGCAGAATATTTCACAAATATCACTATGCAAAGCAAAAACTATAAAAACAATCAAAAGACAAACCGAGTTTGTAGCATTTGCTAGTTTCGCTAAAGAGGTCACTCCGGTTGAAGGGATCTCGGCTCTTTCCTTATCGAATAAGGTGCTGGATGTTCTACAAGGAACACCGCTATGCAAAGCAAGAACTAGAGCTACCAGTTTTTGAGACAAGTTTCTACAACATCTTTAGGTTTCTTTTAGTTTCATTAATCTCATTAATGAAGTCCCATTTTAATATGCTTCACAAGCATCACATTCGAAACGAAATCTGCAATATAACATATATCTCATATATATAATATAAAACATTCGTCTCAGGCAATAATATGATCTCATCACAGAACATTGCAGCAGAAGAAACATATATGAAATATTGGATATACTAGGAGGTCTGTGTTTTAGTACGGGCCTGTATAAAACACGGATTCCACGGTCGCGATGAATAGCCAAACCCACATCCCTAGACCCCTACAAGAGCGGCAAGCAATACTGCCAATTCTAGGGTTAGGAGACCCGGTCTCGACTCCTCGAGATGGTCTCCCACTGGACCCTAGAACACGGTTACTTGTGCTCCCCGCCTTGGGTCTACCTAATGCGGAAAAGTAAATAATATACAATGGTGACATCATCCTCATCCCGGAAGTGCCCCAATAAAAGAATATTACATACAAATGAATTTTACATGAATGAAAATAAAAACCCTCATCTCACATAAAACCCCCGGCTATCCAAAACACGACGATCCAATATAACATATCACAGCAACACATAATATCTCATATCATCAACGTAAGCAAGTATGCGTATCCCGATTGTCGTTGATGTATAGCAACGAAACCGGCGATACACCACATACTATGCTTACGGTCGCAGAAAAGAAAGTGTAAAACTACAACAGTTGGAATCCGCAACCTCCTTAGATATTGCATGCCTAACCAAATGAATTCCTTAGACATCGCATGCCTAACAATTATAAACCCCGCATTTTAGTCTCGATCTCGAAAACACTTTTCAATATTGAGTCGGGCAATTCAACAAGATTCCCGACATCCTGATCGAATGCTCGTCGCAAACTTTAGTAGACGGCCGCACCCCCGGATGCCTTCGACGAAGTGCACTAATACGGAACACCGCTGCTACGAGCACCCGAACGGATGCTTTTGGCGACGAGGTTCTCCTAAAGTCACTTGTCGAGGCTATGGGGCGTGGCTATGTATTAAGTTTGCCCGGCGAGTATCCGTGTACGCTACGTGATTGCGACGGACTTTTGATAACATCAAAATCCCGTGGCAACCGATCAAATAAGACTAAACTGCTAGATTTATAACATTCAAATTAGTTATCTCATAACTACTTATGGATTCCAAATATTGTATCATAGTCCAGATAAATAGACAATGTTAAACTTTCCGATCGAATAAACAAACACCCAAGATTTCCCAAATAGCTCAACACTTAAGCGGAGTTCAAAAAGTATCCATCACATGCCACAGTACCAATGGTCCAGCCATAGAGGGTCAAACCAACGCCTCACATGTGGCAACGCCGTACTGCCCCAAACCCTAAGGTTTAGAGGCGGTTCACACGGTCACATAATGTCACGACCCGAAGGTACGGAACGTGACTGGCATTTAGATTACGAGACGTCTAAAGGCGTACCGTAACCTAAGTCAGCCAAAGCCCAGAAAAATCTAAACCAAAATCAAAAGAGAGTGAAGGAAAACCTTTAATGAAGACGATTTTTCAATCAATTAAGTTGCAAAGAATCCCTTTTTAAAAACATCATAAATTTCTGAAAATTTCGGCAGAGTCTCCCCTGTATTTTCTATCCCCCAAAATGGGTACAACAAGATAATAAACCTGTAATCATAAAATGGCATCCCCAAGCGGGAGCTAGCTCTTCGCCCAAGGCGGATCACAACCACATGCAATATAATAACCATATCAAGAAAAGAGCATAAAAGAAACGCAAAATATCAGAAAACACATCGCCGGCTCAAGTGAGCTCGACCCAAAAGAAACCACAAATATACAACCTCTCAGTCTCACCACTAGGTCACATATACAATATAAAATGGTAGATGGAGAATACTAGATACAATGATAAAGCAAAAGAAATAAAGTGTGCTCGCAACCCACCTACGGGCGATGTCGCGAGTCTGAGCAAAAGGAGCTGATGATAAGATAGCCGCTGCTACAAGATTGATGAGTCCGACCTGCAAGACACTGTGGCACAATGGGGGTGAGTTGCTAGCTCGTGAGTAAATATAACATCTAATAAGGCAATCGTAAGAATGCACGCAATGCACCACAATATGCATGTCCATATGTGATATAATATCTCTAGTATGCATGCACAGGTATGCAATGTCATTATTAAGTCTTTAAGTGTTTTAAATGCTAAGGGTATTGAATTCTTAACTTTAGAACATGAATATCTGTATAATAGCTAAATACCATCAAGAAATCATCTGAAAACCCGTGTCAAGCATCGACACCAAATAGGAATCATATCTGTCTCAATATCGGGCTCTGTCAGTCCGGATCGGCCCATATCATAAATCTCACGACAACGGTCGGTATCCTCCGGATATCCGCCGCGCCAGACATCACCGGTAGGTAGTCTTCCCCTGCCAGGCTCATCGTCTACAACTCGATCTTCTTGCCCCGGGGTACCACACCGGGCCCACCATGTACCCGAGACGGTTCATCCACTCCTCGAATCGGGTCTCGAAATCCAACAGAAAACATGAAAACTCATGGTGGACGACACATACATCACGAGAAAACCGCAACTTTGTTTTGAAAATGATAAATATAAGGTTTTGTTAAATTCTTGCGGTTTTCCCCAAAATCCAGAAATCGCAGCAATACTGAAATCCTCAAGAAAATCATAATGTCCACATGTTATATATGATAAATGTCTATGATATCAATGCATACGATGTGAATTTTGGCTAGAAATCTATATAAATATGATGATGATGAGAGGTATACGTATGCTATGCAATTTCATATATCAAGTATGAATGCAAGTGGCGATATTATGATAAACAGGTTCTATAGTGCACGTGGCATGGCATTTACCAAAGGCGTGTGTGTCACATGAATAGTGCGCGTGCAACAGATGCCAATGGTAAGGTGTTCGTGTCCTACGAAATGATATCGCATAAGTATAGATGAATGTCCATGCAATCTAATATACTGTTCGCTATAAAGGTATGCAGTGTACATGAATGGATAAGCTAGCTAACAATATAAATCTTGCAAAAAGTAGGGTAATCCTAACTAGGGGGGGCGCATCGCGCCATCCAGACGATTCCCCCATAGATGAATACATCTACTCACCTGAAATCCCCGCTAATCCGATCCGACCACCGCCTTGCCTTTACGCGCCGTGTCCGATGTTTCCCCGACCGATCTTATTTTTGCACAATACCAAGTATAAGATTACAAAACCTAAAACGATGCAAGTCACAATATACAATTATCGACGCTCTCGAATTAAACATAGCATGCACTCGGTGCGCGGGAAAACGCACGAAAATCGCTAATCTTTAACTAGAATCGTCATTTCGGGGAAATCGACAAAACTACAACCCGACTAGACGAAACCCCGCGTTCGCGCACTCTAATAGTCCTATACGAAGCTAATTATATCGCTAAAATAACGCAATTTGATCGCATTCTAATTTTTGTACAAATCTAGTAAGCATATAGCATACCGATTCGACTCAAATATCGAAATTTTATCGATCTAGCGAGCGTAACATCGCACAATTAACCATTCTAACTAATTAGATAACCAAACCCTAGCTTAACTCCATCAACCATGCTACAAACCCTAATTTGGAATCAAATCCCTCTCTTGATTTTCATGAGCAAACAAAATAACCTAAATTTCACACTTAAACTACAAAATCTAGCAAGCTTACACTACAATTAAACACTAGATTAAGATTGTACCTCACAAGTGATGATTCCTAGTTTGAACTAGCCTCCAAGACACCTCTTTTCTCCACCTTTTAAACAAATTAGGGTTTGGGAAGAAGTGGAATGGGATTTAGGTTAGAATTAGTGAAGAAAATTGTGTATTTTTGTGTATTTTTGTTGATTTTAGAAGCAATTTTGAAGCAAGAAAGAGAGGGGGAAAATGGTGTTTCCAGAAGTGAGCTCGGCCTGGAGCAAGGGAGGGAGGTTGTGGGAGTTTTGTGGAAGTTTCTAGGTCAATAAAACATCATATGTTATCATTTAATGCTTTCACATCAATATTTTCACAAAAAGCCTCATTTTAATTCATTTTTTCATAAAATTTCCAACCCTAAAACCAAAAATTTGCAAGCCATGATACAATTTTATTAACACCATATTTTAGCTTATAAATATTCCTAATTATGAAATTTACCTAATTAAATTTGTATTTATCCCTAATTTAATGCATTTAAAAAGGCTTAAAATAATAATAAAAAAAAATTAATTACGAAAAAAATTTTATTTAACTAGAAAATTATAAGTGACATTTTAGTGACAAAATTATAGTAATATCTTATCTAAATTTTGTATAATTAGATCTACAATGAAAAATACCTATTTTGACTTTTTACGGAAAAATCCGAAAAATTAGCCGATTACCGAAAAACTGCCTAAACGATTTTCGAAGGGTTACAATCTTCCCCCCTTAAAAAAATTCGGTCCCCGAATTTAGAATTTAACTACGCGTACCTTCAAAAAGATGGGGATATCTCTTCCTCATCTCGACCACGGTCTCCCAGGTGACCTCCTCGCTGTTCGGGCCACGCCAAAGTTCCTTGACGGACGATATAACCTTCGACCTCAATTTCTTCACCTGCCGATCCAAAATGACCACCGGCTGCTCGGTGAAAGAAAGATCATGCTCTAGCTGGATCGTCTGGTGCTGAATCGCCTAGGAAGGATCATAAAGGTATTTGCGGAGCATCGAGACATGGAATACGGGGTGAACATCGGGGAAGCTGGGCGGAAGAGCTAACCGATAAGCGACTGGACCAACACGCTCTAGGATCTCGAAAGGACCAACATATCTAGGACTCAGTTTCCCTTTCCGCCCAAATCTCATCACACCTTTCATCGGAGAGACCTTCAGGAAAACATGATCGCCAATAGCGAACTCGAGTCGGCGACGGCGCCTGTCAGCATATGATTTCTGCCTGCTCTGTGCCGCTCTCATCCTGTCCCGAATCAGCTGTATCTTCTCGGTCCTCTCCTGTACGATCTGCGGCCCCAAAATACTGCTTTCCCTGAGCTCTGTCCAACATACAGGCGATCGACATCTCCTCCCATATAAAGCCTCAAAAGGTGCCATCTGAATCGTCTCCTGGAAGCTATTATTGTAGGAAAACTCGATCAAAGGCAAATGACGATCCCAGCTACCACCGAAATCTAAAACACAAGCTCTGAGCATGTCCTCAAGAGTCTGAATAGTACGCTCCGACTGACCATCAGTCTGCGGATGAAAGGCTGTGCTAAAACTCAATCGGGTGCCCAAAGCTTCCTGTAGTTTCTGCCACAATCGGCTGGTAAACTGGGTGCCACGGTCGGACACGATGCAAGTCGGAACACCATGCAGTCGCACTATCTCATCAATATAAACCTGGGCGTACTGAGAAAATCCAAAAGTGGTCTTCACTGGCAGAAAGTGAGCCGCTTTCGTCAGTCGATCCACAATCACCCAAATAGAGTCATACCCTTGACTGGTCCTGGGTAGACCGACAATGAAGTCCATGGATACCTGCTCCCACTTCCACTCAGGGATAGGCAAAGGCTGTAACTCGCCGGCTGGCCTCTGGTGCTCGGCCTTGACTTGCTGACAAGTCAGGCATCTCGACACAAAGTCTGTAATGTCCTTTTTCATCCCGTCCCACCAGTAAACCTCTCTCAAATCACGATACATTTTGGTGGAACCTGGATGCACACTGTATACTGATCTATGTGCCTCCTCGAGAATATCACGCCTCAGTCCCTCTGAATCTGGCACGCACAGTCGAGTCCCAAATCGAAGTATCCCCTGATCATCAATCACGAACTCGGAAACTCTGCCCTGCCGAATCTGCTTAATAATCTCTAATGTACGGGCATCGCCGGTCTGTGCCTCGTGGATACGGTCAAGTAACTGTGGGCGTGCTCTGAAATGGGCCAGCTGTCCCCCTGTAGGAGTAAACTCGAACTGCACTCTGCTGTCACATAACACATGCCAATCCGCCGTCGACTGCATTTGCACTGCGCTCAAACAAGATAAGCTACCTCCGGGCCTTCTACTCAAAGCATCTGCCACCACATTCGCCTTGCCCGGATGGTATAAAATCTCGCAGTCATAATCCTTCACCAACTCCATCCAACGGCGCTGTCTCAGGTTCAGGTCTCGCTGCTGGAAGATATACTTCAAACTCTTGTGGTCAGTGAATATCTGGCACGACTCACCGTATAGGTAATGTCTCCAGATCTTAAGTGCAAATACCATTGCAGCCATCTCTAAATCATGGGTGGGGTAGTTCTGCTCATGTTTCCTCATCTGCCGAGAAGCATACGCGATAACTCTGTCGTGCTGCATCAATACACATCCCAGCCCCACTCGAGAAGCATCACAATATACCACGAACCCGCCTGATCCTGAAGGCAATGCTAACACTGGTGCAGTAGTCAGACGAGTCTTCAACTGCTGGAAACTATCCTCACATGCTTGGGTCCAATCAAAAGGAACCCCCTTCTGGGTCAATCCGGTCAACGGTGCAGCAATGCGGGAGAAATCCTGGACAAAACGTCGATAATAGCCGGCCAGACCTAGAAAGCTGCGAACCTCTGTGACTGATACCGGTCTAGGCCAACGCTGAACTGCCTCGATCTTCTTTGGGTCCACACAAATACCATCTCTCGTCACCACATGACCCAAGAAGTTGACACTGTCTAGCCAGAATGCGCACTTGGAAAATTTGGCGAACAGCTGATGCTCCCTCAAAGTCTGCAAGGTGATACGTAAGTGCTGCTCATGCTCCTCCCGGCTCCGAGAATAAACCAAGATGTCGTCAATGAACACAATAATGAACTGATCGAGATACGGCCTGAATACGCAGTTCATCAAATCCATAAATGCTGCCGGGGCATTGGTGAGCCCGAACGACAACACCAAGAACTCATAGTGACCATAACGAGTACGAAAAGCGGTCTTCGGAATATCCTCCTTCCGAACTCGCAACTGGTGATAACCTGACCGTAAATCAACCTTCGAGAAAAACCCTGCACCCTGGAGCTGATCGAATAAGTCATCAATGCGGGGTAGGGGATACCTGTTCCGCACAGTAACCCGGTTCAGCTGACGATAATCAATGCATAAACGCATACTTCTGTCCTTCTTCTTAACAAACAGGACGGGAGCACCTCAAGGTGACACACTCGGTCGGATAAGCCCTTTGTCCAGCAAGTCCTGTAACTGATCCTTTAGCTCTCTCAGCTCCGCCGGGGCCATCCGATAAGGCGGTATAGAGATAGGCCCCGTGCCAGGGATCAAGTCAATACAGAACTCAATCTCGCGCTCTGGTGGCAGACCAGGCAGCTCGTCAGGGAATACATCAGGAAACTCTCTCACAACAGGGACCTGGTCCAACGGAACCTCTGTGGAGCTAGTATCACAAACATAGGCTAAGAATCCCTGACACCCTTTCCTTAAGAGCTGACCAGCGCGAAGAGAAGAAATCAAGCTGGGAAGGGTAGCGCTACGATCTCTCTGAATAATAAGAACCGGCTCACCAGGAAAACTGAATCTGACTGCTTTTTCACGGCAGTCCACGGATGCATAACAGGTGGATAGCCAGTCCATACCAAGAAGAACGTCAAAGTCTAGCATATCGAGGAGAATCAAATCAACTGAAGAATCTCTCTCCCCGATACGAACGGAACACGATCGGTACACAAAATGGGCAACAAAAGACTCGCCTACCGGTGTAATAACGACAAGCGGCTGATCTAACGGAGAAGACTCTCGGCCTAACCTCGGTGCAAAGTACGTGGATACATAGGAATGTGTGGAGCCTGGATCAAATAATACCCGTGCATCAAAAGAACATACTAGCAGAGTACCTGTCACGACGGCATTGGATGCCTGTGCATCCTGGGGAGTCAACGCGAACACTCGGGCCTGTCCACCACTAATAGCTGGCTGTCCTCTGCCTCTACCTCTGCCTCTGCCTCTGTCGCCTCGTCCTCTCGGAACCGGACCGCCATGCCCACGGCCTCTAGAAGCATCTGGCTGGTGTGAAGCATCATCAGGAGTAGGTAGTAGAGCTCTCTGAGAAGGTGGTGAGGGTGGTAAAGTCACATGCAGGACTGTCGCCGCACCCTGGCGTCCCATGGTACAGTCTCTAATACGGTGGTACTGACTCCCACACCGAAAACATCCTGGCGACGACTGCTGGGTCTGTGGATATGAACCAAATAACTGACCTCGTCTCAATCCTCTGCCTCCACCATCTCCCAGAAATTATCTATCACGATGTCTACCCATCTGCCGCTGAGCTGGCGTATCAGTACGGATCCTCTTCGGCCCAGAAACGACCGGAGTCTCAGAAATACGCTCCTCCAGAAGTAAGGCTGCATCCATCGCGGCTGCGTATGTATCAAAGTGCTGGGTGCCGATGGCAAGGAATAGCTGTGTATCAAGCCCTCGCACAAACCTCTTTATTCTCTTCTCTTCTGTGTCTACTAGGTACGGAGCATATCGAGACAACTGGGTAAACTGTATATCATACTCCGACACTGTCATCCCAGGAGTCTTGCGCAAAGACTCAAAACTACGGGCTCGAGCATCTCGGACACTCTCCGGAAGAAAACGGGCAAGAAATGCAGCTGTAAACTCATCCCAGGTCATAGAAGGTAGACCTGCAGCTCGGCCTCTCTCTACTGAATCGTACCATGTCTGGGAAAGACCCTCCAGACGAAAACTCGCAAACTCCACCAATCTATCATCAGAACACCTCAACGAACGGCAAATCCGAGCCATCCTATCAAGAAATGCCTGCGGGTCCTCTGTCGCATCTGTACCGGTAAAAGCTGGAGGTCTCAATCTCATGAACTCCTGTAGTGAAACAGGGATAGTCTCCGTAGTAGCAGCAGGAGTGACCATCTGTGCAGCAGGTACGATCGTGGTCTGTGCGGTGGAAGGAACGTCCTCGGATCACTGTGCCCGGCTGGACTCAACTAAAGATCCCATCATCTGTCGCAACTCTTGCATGCCGGGCTCTAATCTGGCAATACGGTCTGGATAAGACGGATCAGTATGACCCTGAGGGGTAGGCGTATCCTCTCGCTCGATCCTCGCCTTAGACGAGCCTGCTCGAATCTCATCCCTAGCGGCAGCCCGCTGAGCTCTCGTAGTCTTCGGCGGCATCGAAGCTGGAATAAGAAACAGGACTGATAAGAACATTGCACTTGAATCAAGGAATGCAAGGAATCAAGAAAGGAAATACAAGCAATTATGTCCTAAGGTCACTTAGGCGGAGTACCGTATCGTAAGTATGCCGCGGATCATACCCATGCTACGCCACTCTGCTTAAGTCACCTACTCCATCTACCAAGGTCGTCCTACACTCAGAAAGGTAAAACCTACGCTCTGATACCAACTTTGTCACGACCCGAAAGTACGGAACGTGACTGGCACTTAGATTACGAGACGTCTAAAGGCGTACCGTAACCTAAGTCAGCCAAAGCCCAGAAAAATCTAAACCAAAATCAAAAGAGAGTGAAGGAAAACCTTTAATGAAGACGATTTTTCAATCAATTAAGTTGCAAAGAATCCCTTTTTAAAAACATCATAAATTTCTGAAAATTTCGGCAGAGTCTCCCCTGTATTTTCTATCCCCCAAAATGGGTACAACAAGATAATAAACCTGTAATCATAAAATGGC
This sequence comes from Agapanthus africanus, assembly GCA_030015575.1. NCBI lineage: Eukaryota > Viridiplantae > Streptophyta > Magnoliopsida > Asparagales > Amaryllidaceae > Agapanthus > Agapanthus africanus. The sequence continues at coordinate 91,491,643 of CM057337.1, forward strand.
ATCCCCAAGCGGGAGCTAGCTCTTCGCCCAAGGCGGATCACAACCACATGCAATATAATAACCATATCAAGAAAAGAGCATAAAAGAAACGCAAAATATCAGAAAACACATCGCCGGCTCAAGTGAGCTCGACCCAAAAGAAACCACAAATATACAACCTCTCAGTCTCACCACTAGGTCACATATACAATATAAAGTGGTAGATGGAGAATACTAGATACAATGATAAAGCAAAAGAAATAAAGTGTGCTCGCAACCCACCTACGGGCGATGTCGCGAGTCTGAGCAAAAGGAGCTGATGATAAGATAGCCGCTGCTACAAGACTGATGAGTCCGACCTGCAAGACACTGTGGCACAACGGGGGTGAGTTGCCAGCTCGTGAGTAAATATAACATCTAATAAGGCAATCATAAGAATGCACGCAATGCACCACAACATGCATGTCCATATGTGATATAATATCTCTAGTATGCATGCACAGGTATGCAATGTCATTATTAAGTCTTTAAGTGTTTTAAATGCTAAGGGTATTGAATTCTTAACTTTAGAACATGAATATCTGTATAATAGCTAAATACCATCAAGAAATCATCTGAAAACCCGTGTCAAGCATCGACACCAAATAGGAATCATATCTGTCTCAATATCGGGCTCTGTCAGTCCGGATCGGCCCATATCATAAATCTCACGACAACGGTCGGTATCCTCCGGATATCCGCCGCGCCAGACATCACCGGTAGGTAGTCTTCCCCTGCCAGGCTCATCGTCTACAACTCGATCTTCTTGCCCCGGGGTACCATACCGGGCCCACCATGTATCCGAGACGGTTCATCCACTCCTCGAATCGGGTCTCGAAATCTAACAGAAAACATGAAAACTCATGGTGGACGACACATACATCACGAGAAAACCGCAACTTTGTTTTGAAAATGATAAATATAAGGTTTTGTTAAATTCTTGCGGTTTTCCCCAAAATCCAGAAATCGCAGCAATACTGAAATCCTCAAGAAAATCATAATGTCCACATGTTATATATGATAAATGTCTATGATATCAATGCATACGATGTGAATTTTGGCTAGAAATCTATATAAATATGATGATGATGCGAGGTATACGTATGCTATGCAATTTCATATATCAAGTATGAATGCAAGTGGCGATATTATGATAAACAGGTTCTATAGTGCACGTGGCATGGCATTTACCAAAGGCGTGTGTGTCACATGAATAGTGCGCGTGCAACAGATGCCAATGGTAAGGTGTTCGTGTCCTACGAAATGATATCGCATAAGTATAGATGAATGTCCATGCAATCTAATATACTGTTCGCTATAAAGGTATGCAGTGTACATGAATGGATAAGCTAGCTAACAATATAAATCTTGCAAAAAGTAGGGTAATCCTAACTAGGGGGGCGCATCGCGCCATCCAGACGATTCCCCCATAGATGAATACATCTACTCACCTGAAATCCCCGCTAATCCGATCCGACCACCGCCTTGCCTTTACGCGCCGTGTCCGATGTTTCCCCGACCGATCCTATTTTTACACAACACCAAGTATAAGATTACAAAACCTAAAACGATGCAAGTCACAATATACAATTATCGACGCTCTCGAATTAAACATAGCATGCACTCGGTGCGCGGGAAAACGCACGAAAATCGCTAAACTTTAACTAGAATCGTCATTTCGGGGAAATCGACAAAACTACAACCCGACTAGACGAAACCCCACGTTCATGCACTCTAATAGTCCTATACGAAGCTAATTATATCGCTAAAATAACCCAATTTGATGGCATTCTAATTTTTGTACAAATCTAGTAAGCATATAGCATACCGATTCGACGTAAATATTGAAATTTTATCGATCTGGCGAGCGTAACATCGCACAATTAACCATTCTAACTAATTAGATAACCAAACCCTAGCTTAACTCCATCAACCATGCTACAAACCCTAATTTGGAATCAAATCCCTCTCTTGATTTTCATGAGCAAACAAAATAACCTAAATTTCACACTTAAACTACAAAATCTAGCAAGCTTACACTACAATTAAACACTAGATTAAGATTGTACCTCACAAGTGATGATTCCTAGTTTGAACTAGCCTCCAAGACACCTCTTTTCTCCACCTTTTAAACAAATTAGGGTTTGGGAAGAAGTGGAATGGGATTTAGGTTAGAATTAGTGAAGAAAATTGTGGATTTTTGTGGATTTTTGTTGATTTTAGAAGCAATTTTGAAGCAAGAAAGAGAGGGGGAAAATGGTGTTTCCAGCAGTGAGCTCGGCCTGGAGCAAGGGAGGGAGGTTGTGGGAGTTTTGTGGAAGTTTCTAGGTCAATAAAACCCCTCAAGTCTCAATTAATGCATTTCACATCAAGCTTTTCACAAAAAGCCTCATTTTAATTCATTTTTTCATAAAATTTCCAACCCTAAAACCAAAAATTTGCAAGCCATGATACAATTTTATTAACACCATATTTTAGCTTATAAAGATTCCTAATTATGAAATTTACTTAATTAAATTTGTATTTATCCCTAATTTAATGCATTTAAAAAGGCTTAAAATAATATTAAAAAAATAATTAATTACGAAAAAAAATTTATTTAACTAGAAAATTATAAGTGAAATTTTAGTGACAAAATTATAGTAATATCTTATCTAAATTTTGTATAATTAGATCTACAATGAAAATACCTATTTTGAGTTTTTACGGAAAAGCCAAAAAATTAGCCGATTACCGAAAAACTGCCTAAACGATTTTCGAAGGGTTACACATAATCGAGTTAAGGTTTGTGTTCTTCTAGAGGTTCCACCGCATTACTTGCACGACTAAGAACGTTCTTAAACTACGGAAAAATCCAACACTTGGAAATTTTCCGGCAAGGGAAAAAGTGAGTTATTGATATCCGTTCGAACTTTTTAACACGTTCTAAAATTACCCGGAAAAAATTAAACGAAGTTAAGCTTTCCGATCGAATCAACGAGTTCCCAATACAACCCAGAAAACTCAACACTTGAGTATAATTAAAAATTCCCAGAAGCATCAGGAAGTTCCTACGGATGTTACTGTGCAAACAGTAAACCCTAATTCTCCTATACCGCCGCGGAACCGCCGCGGAAGGCATGGTATTACCGCGGTTCCGCGGCGCTTTAGTGGGATTAGTGTCTCGTTTTGCACAGTAATTCCTAAAATACCCTGCTTAATTTTCTGAATATTTTTAATACAGAAAAAATCAACATTTGAAAAAATTTCCAGAAACTAGGGTTTTACGGGTATTCGGAGTTCAATCGGACTTTAAACTTCACCTAGACTCCGCCTAAAGCTCTAGCTTAGCTCTGATACCACTGTAGGGTTACTAGGCACTCTCACAAGGGTCTATAAGGTATTAACCATGCCCAATTTAAAATTTAGACGTGCCGAACAACCCTAACCAAGATCTTAGACTAGAGATTAGGCGAAACAAAGCAAGTAAACAACTTTACTTCTAAGAGTTTGGGATTACAACCTTTGTAGTCCAGTCCCTCACTTCATAAGCTCCGTGTTATGGTCCCTTCGCTGCGATCATCAAGTTCCCGGAATCTAGAGAGGCTCCACGAAGAGAAAGATGCAGTCTTGCATCCGATCCTCGATAACTAAGATGATCAACCTTGATTTTTTTTAACACAAGCTCTCACTCACTAAATGAAGTGAACACCCTAATCTAATTGGCAAGAATAGATTAGGATGATGAAGTAGGAATTTAGCTCTCATTTGTTTTCTTAATCTCACTCATTTTCATCACTTCATAAAAATCTAGAAAACTTTTCATGCAAAGAAGAAAAAGGAAGAAGATGATCTATTTCTTTTGTGATGAATAACGAATCCATAGTGAGGTTAGAAATGCAACCATGGTTGATAAAAGAAAAGCTAAGCATTGTAGAGAGTTAACTAAGGTTAAAGGGTTGGGTTGGGTTAAACAAATATCTCACAAAATATCATAACAAATATCTTTGCTTAAAACAAAAGCAAAGCTTCTAGAAGCTACTAGAAAGTTTAACCCAAATCAAACCCTAACCATGTTTAATCTCCACTAATCATGTTGCATTTATAACCATAACATGTTACAATATTATATATCATATATACAATATTTATTGTAACAAAATAAAATAATACTACTAACATATATTGCATATCTATCAATGTATTACCCGAGTGAGAAAAAGAATCTTTTAGTGAGCTTATATTAGTTAATGTAATTTAATATATCAAATATATAATTATACATTAAATTATCGAATCAACACTTGATCCGATAATCCGGCTATTTCACAAATAACCGACTAATATAATCTGTATCAGTTCATCGAATCAACACTTGATCCGATGACCCGGCTATATCACATATACCCGGCCGATATCTCATATCGCGAGAATCTAATATGGTATCACATACACGTATTATTCTCGGTCCCGCACATATCATATATGTGTTTCTACTCCGTTTTGCCTGAGCCAGAAAACCTCTGTGTAGGACTCTAAAGAACCGTCAATACGACGGCAGTAGGTGATGATCATATCAAACACCCACAAGCTGCAAGCGGTCATCTAAACATAACAGCCACCCAGATATTGAGCGATCAGAAGATCAACAAGCAAGCCTGTACTTTCTCCCGCGAATCCAATCAGTAACATTCCCGTACAGTCTGGTCTCTTCGTCTGATATGTCGCATATCTCGCGTAGGGGTGGTAAACGTCAAACCCCAGTAGCTTGATAAGTCGTGTCGATATGAGGTCCATAACAGTTCGAGAAACTACTGATAACACTAGTAAATCTCAGCAACCCTGGCCAGGGATTTCCAGTTATAGACAATCGAACACAACGCAACATCAACTCCCTATACCGGGAGAGACGAAACCCCTCCTATCGCTCATTGCCTCCATGTGATTCGAGAATGTACCCAAAAGCCACCTTTTTGCACGCCCTCTTGGACATGGTATGATGGAAATCAAAGCACAGTGGGAATCATACAAGACTCTATGACGATCTCGGGTCTACAGACTAACCTGTACCAGTGTCACCAGAGAACTGCCATCTGACGTGAGGTATAATACCATCTGGGAGTTCTCGGCGAGTCCGTCCAGTGTACCCAGTCTCCACTGAGCACCCGTATACCTTCTCTGATGTCAAACACCAATGGATATGAGATCATCCATCGCCCATCATATGGGTCAAGAAGCGCATACGCTAGTCTACTCTGGAGTATCGATGCCCTGTCTCGGTACTCCTACGACTAGGAACATTTGAAGGATGTACTTGCGACTACCCTGTCCTCACTAGTATGATCTGCATCATAGTCCTGGTAGTCAAGTACTCATCGTAAGGGCTTTATCAACATGTAACATAGAGACAATCAGAGTACATGTTAAAATAAAGAGCAACCAGATAGCGTACTATCATGTCGAGCAAGAAAGTCCTCCCTATATATGTCCAAGCATCCACTACAATATACATCGTATATACAATAATGGCCTCTAGGGCATACATATAACTAATAAAGACAACATGAATAATCCTATTCAATTTCTCCTGAACCGGAGAAATGCAAAGGTGAAGTAGGAGTGGCGATGAGCTACGCGGTTTGGTCGTGAATGATAGTAGTCGCAATTTACTTTGCCCTCTTTCTAATCCCTTTATTTGTCTTTACTTATTACCTTCTGTACACCACACTTAGGCTAATTTGTTTCCTCATTCCCCACCTTTCGGCACCTGCCTATGGTTTGAAAGAAGACTATCCAATAAGCGCAATAGGTGTACTCTCTCCTAATCCTAGGAGCCCTCACATCCTGGGAGAAGGTAAAAGGAAAAGACAACTGAATAGTCCTATTCAATTTCTCCAGAACCGGAAACCATCCTCGAATCTGAAACAAGTTTCTTCGAGTTCGTATGTAACTATACGATGGTCATATCCAATAAATGTGGATCTTCGTAGTGATACGGAATGTTCCGGAGAAATGCAAAGGGTAAAAGTAGGAGTGGCAATGAGCTATGCAACTCAGACAATCCAAAAGTTAGTGTGTTTTAAGAAGGTTCGGTTAACTTGGTTTCTGAGTTATAGTATAAGGTTGGGCCATGGTCGCTGCCAAAGAGAGAAAAAAAGAAACACTCAGCGTGCACTCTAACCTAGATCAGAATGGTCTATGACTTTATCTAATCAGGATGTCTCTCACTGTTTCCTCAAATTCTCCTCCAAACCTGAAAGAAGAATTAGTCGGGATCACCCGAGGAGTAAACTAACTCATCAGTAGGAATCGGGATCCAACTATCATCGCATGATAACCTGATGGAATCCACTCAAGTTATCACACTCCAGATGGTATGCGCATGCCTGGCAAGTTTCCTGTATGTTTGAAACTCCCGATGTGATTTTTACCCCATGCTCTTATGACCTTGACGAAGGCCAACATATCATAAGTCACATGTCAAGTTCTACCCGTCATTGTCCAGGTTAATTTGAACCTACCCGTACATACCCTTGACGAAGGCCAAAATAGTAGTACGACTGTCCCTAACCAACGCATCTATCTATGCAACAGAAAAGTAACAAATAGCTACCATATACTATGTCTTGACGAAGGCCAACATACATAGCATGAATACTAAGTGCTACCCATCTGAAATGATGGAGGGCTACGAATGGTTTTTGGCGAAAAACCTTTAACGTAATAAACTTGATATCGTTGAAGGAACCGGATAGCTTTTTATAAATATATAGTGGTGAAAACCTTTGCTAAAGAGGTCACTCCCGATGAAGGGATCTCGGCACTTTCTTCGTCGAATGAGGTGCAGGATATTCCAAACTGAATACCATGACGCAAAGCAAAAAGTAATCGACTATAGTGAAGTTATTACCCTGACGCAAACCTCTGCCTAAGGGGTCACTCCCGGTGAAGGGATCTCGGCCCTTGCCTCGTCGAATGAAGTGCTGTATATTCATAACCGAATACCGCTATGCAAAACAAAAGAAAACGTCCTAGTAATAACAGCTTTTTAAAATTGTTCCAACAACATCGAATAGTTCTATTTTCTTTGCATTGATCAGAATCAACACAGTCCCATCAATTAATCACACCACAAAAGAACGAAAATATGATGTACGTATATGCCATCCGCATTCGCCACTGGGTCCCGTCATCACCCGTTAGGTTACTTAACTAACGACAGAGCGGGGACTGGACTAGCGCGGGTGTAAAACATATACAACACCTACTAGTATATATAACAATATATAATAATCGCTCCAGGCGTGATAAATGCAACATCACAGAAAAGCAATAAGCATTACAGAACAATACAGATAATCTGGGAGCCCCGGGTTTCCTTTGAGCCGCAAGTGAAACCCGACATTCCCCAGGTCGTGTGGATAGCCTGTGCAATGTAAACCTAGACCCCTACGAGCGCGGCAAGTTACCCGCCAAAACCAGAAGTGAGGCAGCCCCCTTTAACAAAGTGAATGGGTCATCCGGCACTTCACGGAATCCGATAACTTGAGCACCCCTCCTTGGGTCAACCTATACCCCCTACGAGTGCGGCGAATAGCCCACCAATTCTAGAGTGAGGCCCCCTCCTTCTCAACGCCATGAGATGCGGACCCGTTGCCCTCCAGAACCCGGCTATCCGTGCACTCCATCACGGGGTAATCCTAGTACAGAAAAGAAATATGTACAACGGGGACATCGACCTCAAACCAGTCGTGCCCCAAAAAAATAATATAAAAATAGGCAGTGACAGCAGTCCACATGTCGGACGCTCGCCCCGCAATATCAAATGTACAAATAAAACTAAACTGTACTATCATTGTATCCAAGCTATCCACCACGATGAATCCGCAACAACACAGCATAACACAGAACATCAACGTGAATGTCGTTCGCAAAACCCGTCTAAAAGAACTATAGCAATTAGACAAGTTGTACCGATCAAATGACATTCACGGTCGCAGATAGTAATGTAAGTACTGTAAACTTTAAACAATGTTAGAAAATATCGAGTTCGAAATAACCCCGAATAGCCCCAAACAACTAGATAAAACCATATCCAAACTGGGCTAAACTAGCAATACCACTGAACTAACATTCCAGAGACTAGACCACACTGCAAATTTCAAACCCAGACTCATTAATGGGGCCGGCCAGATCAGATTTTTGCCCAATGTGCTTGACCAAATTAAGATGGAATGGGCTCGTATTTGGTGTATGTTCTAGAAGTCATCTATGTAATCTTCTGCAGTTGCTAAAATAATTTTTGAAGACCATAAAAAATTCGACAGAAACTAGAATGCATCGGGTATTGTATTGGAGTTGTTTCGGTTTTGATATTTTAACATTATCTAAATAACTAGTATAATGGGTTGTCTCTGATACTATGTAAGGCTACACTAGCGCCCCGGCAATCAATCCATGGCCAAATGCGGAACAAAAACTTTTTAAAACCCGGCGCTAACGGAACCAGATTCCCGGATCAAACCATTAACCCTATACTAGTTAACTGTAAAAGGAGTTTAAAGAGGTTATACAGATCGATCCGTGTCCTTCGGTCTTCAACCTCTTTTTAAGCTCGTCGCGGCTTCCTCGATCAAGTTCGCTCTCCGGTCTCCCTCGTAGAAGACGATCCACGTCGAGGATTAGTAATACGGGCTCCCGCTTCAAAACCGAAGCAACTCAGGCATCCAGTTTTCGAGCCTAGATACCCAAGGTGAAGTAGAGATAGTGTGTGAATACTTTGTCTCAATGCACCCAATGATTTAGGTGGAGGTGAATGAAGTTGCCAAGAGATGAGAAAATGTGAGCACATGAAAATTGGCAGTGAAGGAAAATGGGCTCTGTGGAATGAAGTGGTGATGGCTAATCAAGTGGCTATGAATGAAGTGGCTGCTAATGAAGTGGCTGCTAATTTCATTTGAGTGGAGTTGTTTTGTTTTAATGAGAAACTAAAGAAATTCCCTGCACACAAAAAACCAACAGCCACTTCATTGCCCACGAATTTTCCTCACCCAAAAAAATCAAAAGCCACTTAATTTTCCACAACAAATATCTCACTCTCAAACAAAACTAATAAACAAAAAAGCATAGCACAAGCCATAATAAATGCACCATGCCAAGACCCATGCTCACACTTTCCACCTCAACATTAATATTAAACATTTATAAAACAAAACCCTAAATGTTTAATACTAGAAAAAGAAATGGCATCTTCAAAAGTAATCTTGTAACGGATTACAAGAATACCCCTCATCTGTATATACATACATGCATTCATATTCCGACTGAATACGAATGCAACGAGACGAAAATAATCCAACAATATAATACTAGGATCCGGCTTAAACCAAAGCCTACTGGTATTATCTGTCCGATCATGATCCGTGCACAAGTGCACGTATATGATCAAACCCTGCCATAAAACCATACGGCCTCTATAATGTTTCGCCAAAATCAAGGAAACCCTCTGTGTGGGACTCTAAGGACTCTTCAATACGCTGACAGTAGGTTTAATCACAAGCACGTCAGTGGCACTAGTTGTACGTAACGGCTACCCAGGTATTGAGTGAAAGGGAGGTCGACGAGCAAACTCATCCTGAAACCCTACTGAGCCTGACAGTGACAATATCCGTACAGTCCGGTTCGTTCGTCTATGAGTATCGCATATCGAGTCAGGGGGTGGATAAAGTCAGACCCCTAATAACACGACATTTAGTGTCGGCATGAAACCTATCACCAACTGAGAAACTACCGATCCTAGATCGGTAATTCTCGTCTACCCCGGCCGAGGATTTCTGGTGATGGACACCCGTGCACACCGCAACATCAACCCCCAATATTGGGAGAGACGAATCCCCTGACGATCCGCTCACTGCCTCCATGTGGCTCAGGACTGTGCCCAACTAAAACCTGTTTGCACGACTCTTTTGAGCCATGGTAAGATAGTAATCAAAGCATAGTGGGAACTCACACAAGACAAATGACGATCTCAGGTCGATAGACTAACCTGTACACATGTCACCAGGGAACTGCTATCTGACAATAGGTATAATACCAACTAGCATGTTCCCGACGAGTCCGTCCGGTGTACTCATAACCCAATGAGCACCTGTATACATCTTAGGTGGACCAACTAACACCAATGGCTTGTGAGACCGGCCACCGCCCCTCGTCGGGGTCTCGATCCGTATACACAAGTCTACTCTTGGAGTTTCGATGCCCAGTCTCGAAACTCCCATGACTAGGGACACTTTAAGGATGTGCTTATAGACCACCCAACTCCAACGTATATGATCGCCATCATACTGCTGGTAGTCAAGCAAGAATCCTATGGGCTCTATCAACATGTAATAGTGATCTGTAATGTCACCTGAAGTATGTACACGATGATAATGACAAACCAGATAGCATACTATCATCTCAAGTAAGACTGTTTTACCGGTATAGGTCCTCTCTCAATCATTACAATCACGTGCCTGTGATCCAATAATTGACTTAAGGGCACTATAGCCAACACCTTGATGCATGAAGTTGAGGAAGAAGAAGATGTGAGCATGAGAGCAAGAGAGCAACACTTGCAAAAAAATGGCTAAGTGTTGGAATGAAATGAAGAATGGCTCACTCAAAATATCATTCACTCATTGAAGCATGAATAATTTCAAAAAGAAAATATGCACCATGCTTCAATGGTGAAGCCAAACCAATAAAATATATTATGCGCCATACTTCACACCATTCCACAAATATCTCTCCACTTTACACCTCATTTTCTATTTTCTAAAAATAGAAATATCATGCCATGCTTCATAAAATACATATATATATATATATCATATATATATTAATATATATTATGAAGAATAATTAGTGAGCTAATGATATTAGTTAAGATATAATTATATCACATATAATATATTTCACATTATTAAATCAACACTTGATTTAATAATCCGGTTATATCACATATAACCGACTAATATCATTTATCTGTATATCGCATTATCAAATCAATACTTGATTCGATAATCTGGTTATATCATATATAACCTAACCGATAACAGATAACTGCCAGATTACAATACGGTATCACATACACGTATTTAATCAAGCCCCCGCACATATCACATATGTGTCCTACTTCATTTCGCTTGAACCAGGGAACTTCTGTGTGGGACTCTAAAGACTTGTTAATACGCCAGCAGTAGGTGATAATCACTTCAGTCACCTACAAGCCGTCAACGGTACTAGCTGGACGTAACGGCTACCCGGGTATTGAGCGATATGAAGATCAACAAGAAAGCTTGTCCATACTCTCTATGAAGTCTATCAGTAACACTACCGTACAGTTCGGTATCTTCGTCTGATATGTCGCATATCATATCTAGGGGTGGTAAACGTCAGACCCCAGTAACGTGATAAGTCATGCCGATGTCTGTCCTATAACGGTTCGAGAAACTACTGATAACTATTATCAGTAAATCTCAGCAGCAGCCCTGGCCAAGGACTTCAAGTTATAGCCAATCGAGCATAGCGCAACATCAACCCCCAATACCGGGAGAGACGAAACCCCTCCTATCGCTCATTGCCTCCATATGACTTGGAACTGTACCCAAAATCCATCTGTTTGCACAACTCCTCTTGAGCGTGGTAGAGAGAAAATCAAAGCACGGTGGGAGCCACACAAGACTCTATAATGATCTCAGGTCTACAGACTAACCTGTACCAGTGTCACCAGAGGACTGCTATCTTACGATAGGTATAATACCAACTAGGAGTCATCGGCGAGTCCGTTCGGTGTACCCATTCTTTAATGAGCACCTATGTACAATCTTTGATGTTACACACCAATAGTTGTGGGATCAACCATCGCCCTCTAAGGGACAAGCAACGAACACACTAGTCTACTCTGGAATATCAATGCCCTAGTCTCGATATTCCCATGACTAGGAACTAATTAAAGGATGTACTTTCGGACCACCCTGGTCCCACTAGTATGATCTCATTATAATCCTGGTAGTCAAGTGCATATCCTAAAGGCTTTATCAACATGTAAGACACAGACAGTATAAAAATACCAGTCTACATGTTAAGATAAAGATAACCAGATAGCATACTATTATGTCGAGCAAGAAAGTCCTCTATATATATGTCCAAGCATCCACTATATCAACAATAATGGCCTCTAGGGCATACATATTCCTAATAATCTCCCACTTGCACTTAGGCCAATTGTTGTAGTATCTCATACCCAACGTCCCAAAAGTCTCTCGAATAGTATCTGGGGGAGGGCCTCGGTGAGTGGATCCGCTGTGCTATCCTCTGTGTCAACTCTCCTGACCTCGATCTCCCGGAGATCAACTATCTCCCTGATCAGGTGATACTGTCTAAGAATATGTCTGGATCGCTGATGGGACCGGGGTTCCTAGGACAAATCCACAGCTCCATTGTCATCACAATACACAGGTATTGGATGCCCAATGGTAGGAACGAAGTTCATCTTATGAACTTTTTCATCCATACAGACTCTTTGGCAGCATCGTTGATAGTGATGTAATCAGCCTCTATCAACGAGTCTGCTACGGTATATAGCTTGGAACTCTTCCAACATACCGTCCCTCCACTGAGGGTGAAGACAAAACCCGAGACTAAATTTAAGTCGTCCTTATCACTCTGGAAGCTCGAATCGGTAAAGAACTCCACCTGGAGTTCACCGTTACCATACACCAAGAATATCTCTTTAGTGCTTCTCAAGTACTTAAGAATGTTCTTCACAGCTGTCCAGTGTTTCTCTCCTGGATCTGATTGACACCCACTCACTATACCTAGTGAGTAAGATACATCTGGTCTGGTACATAACATCACATACATGATTGACCCGACTACCGAAGCATAGGGTATCCCTTGTATGCGAGCCCTCTCCAAATCAGTTTTGGGAGAGTGATTCCTGAACTAGCGGGTATATTACCACGCTTAGAATCTTCCATACTAAACCCCTTTAGTATGGCGTCTATGTACCTGGATTGGGACAATCCTAACATCCGTTTAGATCTATCTCTATAGATCTATATTCCTAGGAAGTAGAAGGCATTAGTTAGATCTTTCATGGAGAACTTGTGTGATAAGGGGAGCTTGACCGAGTGTTGCATAGGAACATCGTTTCCAATCAAGAGTATGCCATCCGCGTATAATACGAGGATGACAACCATACTCTCTACAACCTTCTTATATATAGATGGTCCATTGATTGTATTGATTTCCGATTGTGTAAGTAAATCAAATGATCCCCGGCAACGGCGCCATTTGATTTAGTGTAAAGTCAAACAGAGATGTGTTTGTAAAAAGCAAGTATCGAATCAATTGTTTCCCGATAACGGTTTCATTTGATCGATAATAGTATCTTGTATTGGTATTTAGAAAATTGTATAAAGAACTCACAATCAAAGAATTATATTTGACCGCGATCAATTACGGTGTCAGTTGTAGATCGTAAGCGAGTGCGGATCGTCCACAGGGATTGTGCGATTCGTTTCAATGATCGATTTGTTTGAATTGAAAAGTTAATTGCGAAGAAAAGAAAGCAACGATTCAAGATTTATCAATTGTTTCAAGTGTCACTATTCTATTCAAGAATCAAGAAAAAGATAAACAATCAAGAATTGGGTTTCGATGATATTTCCAACCAAATGTCAAGAATCTAAATGAGGCTCGTAGGAATCGATCGGATCTATAGACGTGATGTAATCTTAAGATATCGTGTTCTTGTCCTTCGAAGAATTGATACTAGATCGATGATGATCGAAGAGAGTTAGGGCTTTCTCGTGAAACTAGGGTTTCATCATTTAACCCGTGTTCTTTCGTCGATATCATTCACATTCTAGCCTCTAGCAATTTCAAGAAACGATCGTAACTCCCCAATTTCGAGCGATATCAATCAAGAAAGCATCGCAACGAATTGGGTTGTCGGTTCTTGAACTTGCTAGGGTTTACAAAACTCGTAGGATTCAAGAATCGATTTAAGATATGTTACATCATCATTCTATTGATCGTCTCGACTCCTCTACGAGCGGAGTATTACTCAAACATCATCACACAGAAAGTATTCAAGAATTGAAAAGATATCATGATGCAAAAATTTAAAGAAAACAAGATTAAAGAATATCACCTTTTATTTATATCAACAATTTGATTACAGTCGCTCAAGAACTACAAGAGGAAGAACTAAATTGTCGATCTGGCATCGCTCGGCTCCATGAGTCGCGGATCGGCTTGGACCACTTGCTCTGTTGAAGATCGGCTCCGCTCATAAAAGGTTGCAAGGCTTCTTGCTTGATGGGGTACTCGGGATCTTGGCTTTTGATTGGAATTAGGGTTAGGGTTTCACACAAGCCTTCTCCCTAGACTTGTGGAAGAAGATGAAGAATGAGATAGATTGGCTACTAAAATGAACTAATGGAGGGATTTTTCCATTATGATTTACAAGTGAGCCTAGGGTCTTATTTATAGATCACCCAAACCCTAAGCCTTTGTGAAGTTCCCTCCAAAAGTTTGTTGAGGAACTTCTAGAAAGAGTTTGTTAGGCTTAGCTTAGGGTTTATGCTAGGGTTTAGGGAGAAGTTTCTAGAATGATAGGCTAGTTTAGTGTTGATCCCAAAGCTTGCTGATCTGGCAGAAGTCCCTGGAGTCTTCTGGAACTTGAAGTATATGAGCTGATTGAGGGCCCTGAGTGAAGAATTTTGATGCAAAGATCAGGTGCTGACGTGGCAAGATGGCCGCGGAACCGCGGCGCAAGCAGGCTCCGGCCACGGTTCCGCGGCCATGTTGGATGCTTGGGCTATGGTCTTTTTGCAGTGGTCTTGGGCTAACATCTTGGGCTTCATCTGATGTGTTGATTTGTATTTGTCCCTTTGGATTGATACCAGAACTGAAATCATTGAGTTGGCGTAATATTTGATCGGTACCATATAAATTTTGGCCTTTCTTCTGGATTTTCCTGCACAGATCTCAAAACAAGTGTTGCGCAATATAGGGATGATGCGATGCCATGAAATGCAGTCAATTTCCCTAGAAATGCCGGTTTAAGAGTCTAATACATGCAATTTGATATTTTGCGACAGTTTTTCTAATATGTGAAATATGAATACCGTACACTTCTAAATGAGTGCAAATGATAGGGAAATTGCCGTGTTAAAAAATACAATATTTTCGACTAATCAAATTCTCCCAAACTTAATTTCGATCGTCTTGAGCGAATTTTTTATTAAAAAGAGAAGGAGAAAATAAAGAAAGAGAAAAAATAACTAGCACACTTTCGTAGGCAACACGATTGCACTGAGCACGTGCAACAAGCCTTTAAACCTCTAGGTGTCCCTAGTAGGAGGAGTGTTGTCTCCTGAGGGTTTTCAGCGGATTACACCCACAAAATCCAATAATAAATGAAAGATCATGAATATTACATTTAAAGAAAAGATTTGTAAAAGAAAAGCCTTGAAAGTTAGGGTTTCCAACTAAGCTAGCTTTTCGGTTGTCATGAGCCCTATCTTAATGGTCATGAAAAGATGTTAGAAATCACGTCCTCCCTCAATAAAACATCGTCTTATTCTTCATTCCTATCTTTCTTCCAAATATCGATCATATAACCCTGCGTGTGTGTAAAGACATCCCTACACCCGGAGAATTCAATTCAAGCTATCATACTCTTGCCCATCAGCCTCAGTACTTTTTAATTAATGAATATTTAGATGAGATTGCTCACACACTTTCATGCGACCGTTAATACTTCTTGAGGTACTAACCGACCGATTACTCATGTGCTTGCTTATTTGGTGTATTTTCCTCGTCTTGCACCACCTCAGACATAGCAGTGACTCCCAGACCAGTTGGCCTTAGGGCACTAGGTGAAGAGGCACCCTCGCTTTACATTTTTTATTGCCCTTGGTGATAACAAAACCAGTGTCCATTTTTCTCACCACTTTACATTTTTTTATTTACTTTTTTTTTATTATTTCCTTCATACTTTTGGCTTTAAGACAAGAGCATTTCAAGGTATCCTCTACTATCCCTGGCTTCAAGACGTGTGTAAGTGCGAATAGCAGGGTATCAACGTTCAAAATGTTTGGCTTCCAGAATAGAAACTATTTTTCAGACTTATTTTTATCCTCAGATTAGTGACGTCCTTCATCTTACTAACCCTTGGGACAACGACTCATAACTACTTATTACTAGTTCGTATAAGAAAACTTCTAATTTTCTTAGTTTTCTTAAATTTTTCTAATCTCATGGATGTAAATGTTCACTATCTAAACTTTTATTATCTTATTTATGTACAAAAAAGTTTGTAAATATTAAAATATTTTTATATTTGAAAATTTTTAAATTTTTATGGGTTTTGAAAATTTTATTAAATTTTTATAGATTTTTAAAAGAAATATTTTGTGCTTATGCAGATGATATGCAAATGATGCAAAAATAAGCACAAACCTCCCCCAAACTTGTTTTCAACAGTGTCCTCACTGTTGTCAACAGCTATATCTACAAAACCTGTAAGTCTGGGAGGAATTATTAGTGGGGGCAAAACATATAAGTGAAGAACTTCCCCCAAACTTATTCTTTTCACTCACCTTCATGCAAAAAGATGATGCAATAATATACTAGATATGAAGGTGAGACGGAGGAATTTTAATCCAAATAAACTGGCTCTTGTAAGAACAAGAGCTCCTCCGTGGGGTCAGTGGAAAAATACGGCTTTAGTCTATGTCCATTCACTTTGAAAAAGGTACCGTTTTTAACATTTTCTACTTCTACTGCCCCGTGCGGGTATACAGACCGCACAACAAAAGGTCCCTTCCATCGAGATCGGAGCTTACCCGCGTGAAGGTGTAATCGTGAATCATAAAGAAAGACTTGTTGACCAGGTGAAAATGTTTTCCTCAAAATGTTTTTATCGTGAAAAACCTTAGTCCTATTCTTTGTGATTACAGCGTTATCATAAGCTTCATCGCGGAGTTCGCTTAGCTCATTAAGTTGCAGCTTCCGAAAGTTGCAAGCAAGGTTTAGATCAAAATTTATTTCTTTAATAGCCCACAATGCTTTATGCTCTATCTCGACGGGTAAATGACATGCTTTCCCAAACACTATCCTATATGGAGACATCCCTAGGTCGGTCTTATATGCAGTTCGGAATGCCCAAAGAGCATCCGTCAGTTTGGTCGACCAGTCTTTTCTATTTTTAGCAACAGTTTTCTTCAGGATATGTTTGATTTGTCTGTTTGAGATTTCAGCCTGCCCGCTTGTTTGGGGATGATAGGGTGTAGAAAGTCGGTGGTTGATTGCGTATTTTCGCATCAGAGTCTCAAAAGATCTGTTGCAGAAATGTGTCCCATTATCGCTAATAATAGCGCGTAGGTGTCCAAATCGCAAAAAGATATTCTCTTTTAAAAACTTAATGACAACTTTCTTGTCATTAGTGCGACATGGAATGGCTTCTACCCACTTGGAGACATAATCAACAGCCAGCAGTATGTACAAATTCCCAAAGGAGTTGGGAAAAGGACCCATAAAATCAATGCCCCAAACATCGAATATTTCAACAACCAGAATGGGTTGCTGAGGCATTTCATTCCTCTGGGAGATTCTACCCGTATACTGACATTGTGTACAGGTTTTGCAATGCTCAAATGCGTCCTTGAATAAGGTCGGCCAATAAAATCCACATTGCAAAACCTTTTCCGCCGTCTTTTTAGGACCGAAGTGACCCCCACAGGCCTGATCATGACAAAAAGAAAGAACACTCTTGAACTCTTCTTTCGGGACACATCGGCGAATGATCTGATCAGGACAATACTTAAACAAATATGGATCATCCCAGTAAAAGTGTTTTACTTGGGATAGAAAACGGGATTTGTCCTGTTTAGACCAATCGCTGGGTATAAGTCTCGTGACAAGATAGTTCACAATATCCCTGAACCATGGTTCAGCGGATACGTTCAAGAGTTGTTCGTCAGGGAACGAATCATTGATCGGCAGGGTCACAGGGGAAGAAATGATGCGTGATAGATGGTCGGCTACTACGTTTTCATATCCTTTCTTATCTTTGATAACAAGATCAAATTCTTGTAACAGAAGGATCCAACGTATTAGTCGACCTTTTGAATCTTTCTTCGCCAGAAGATGTTTTAAAGCGGAATGGTCAGTGTACACAACTATAGATGAGCCAATTAAGTAAGGCCTGAATTTTTCTAATGCAAATACAACCGCTAAAAGTTCTTTCTCGGCGGTTGTATAATTGATTTGAGCATCATTCAGGGTCTTACTTGCATAGTATATTACGTGTGGCATCTTTTCGATGTGCTGTCCTAAGACTGCACCTACTGCAAAGTCGGATGCATCACACATCAGCTCAAAAGGGTAGTCCCAATTTGGAGACGATAGAATGGGAGCTGAAGTGAGTGAGTGTTTAAGTGAGTCGAAAGCTGTCTCGTAGTCCGAGTCAAAGTGGAAGGTCGTATCCTTGGCCAGGAGAAGAGTTAAAGGTCTAGCAATTTTGCTAAAGTCCTTAATGAATCTCCTATAAAAGCCCGCATGGCCAAGGAAAGATCGAATATCTTTGACGCTTTTGGGATGAGGGAGGTTTTGAATGACATCTATATTAGCTCTGTCAACCTCAATGCCTTTCTGTGAAATGACATGTCCAAGTACAATTCCTTCT
Organism: Agapanthus africanus; assembly: GCA_030015575.1. Classification (NCBI taxonomy): domain Eukaryota; kingdom Viridiplantae; phylum Streptophyta; class Magnoliopsida; order Asparagales; family Amaryllidaceae; genus Agapanthus; species Agapanthus africanus. The sequence continues at coordinate 91,510,382 of CM057337.1, forward strand.
TGGACCATGAAATGGCATTTTTCCCAGTTCAAAGTTAAGTTCTTCTCTTTGCAACGAGTAAGAACTGCGTCAAGATTCGCTAGGCAATGGGAAAAAGAGTCTCCAAAAATTGAGAAATCGTCCATAAAGATCTCCAGAAAATTCTCTACCATATCAGAGAATATCCCCATCATACACCGCTGAAAGGTAGCGGGAGCATTGCATAACCCGAAGGGCATGCGACTGTAAGCAAAAGTACCAAAGGGACAAGTAAAAGTGGTTTTATCTTGATCCTTTTTGGCGATGGGGACCTGATTATAGCCTGAGTATCCGTCCATAAAGCAATAATACTCTCGTCCCGCTAAGCGTTCCAGCATTTGATCAATGAATGGTAGAGGAAAGTGGTCTTTCCTCGTGGCAGCGTTGAGTTTTCTATAATCGATACATACACGCCACCCAGTTTGGACGCGTGTCTGAATCAACTCATTCGCCTCATTGGTTATAACAGTGATGCCGGATTTCTTAGGAACGACATGTATAGGACTCACCCATTGGCTATCGGAGATGGGGTATATAATACCATTATCTAGGCATTTGACGATCTCTTTCATCACCGCTTCCTTCATGACGGGATTTAACCGTCTCTGTGGTTCTCGGGTTGGTCTGGCATCATCCATCACATGTATATGATGTTCAACTATCAAGGGACTAATCCCTTTGATGTCCGCCATACTCCAACCAAACGCCTCTTTATTAGATCTCAATACCGATAAAAGTGCATTTTCTTGCTCTGATGCAAGAGAAGCGGATATGATAACCGGTAAGGACTCATTCTCACCTAAATATGCATATTTAAGGTGAGAAGGTAAAATTTTGAGATCTAATGTGGGCGGAGAAATAATAGAAAGAGGGATCATCGAATGATTTTTGGAATTACAAAGAAGCTCAGAGCCTGTGAAAGATACAGACTCGGGTGGAGTAAAGTCAGGAGTGCAGGACTTAAGTGTAGGAAAAGTGTCCTCACTAAGATCATGTGTAAGATCAATCAGAGATGTGGTAATGTCGTCGAGATCTAGAAAGCAAAGATCCTCAGCTCCACAACTATCGGGAGCGATCTCGTGGACAGAGCACACATCTAAAATATGAGCAGAGGGTTCTGATGGCTGACTTCCAACTTTGTAGATATTTAGTTCAATGGTCATATTTCCAAATGATAAGTTCATTGAACCATTTCTACAGTTTATAACAGCGTTGGAAGTGGCAAGGAAAGGACGACCCAGAATCACCGGAATTTGGCCCCGGGGGTTTGCTACAAGCTGTGTATCGAGTACAATGAAGTCTACAGGGAAAACAAATTCCCCGACCTTTATTAACACATCCTCTAGTTCACCCCTTGGTTTGGTGATAGATCGGTCTGCCATCTGAAGAGTGCAGTGAGCAGGTTTCAGCTCTCCAATCCCTAGTTGCTCATAGACAGAATATGG